>CM044322.1:67741415-69066421 GCA_024291935.2 Okapia johnstoni | reverse complement strand
AATTAAGACAACAAAGAAAATTCCAATTTCATCCCCAGCTCCCTCCCCAAGACAACCCAATTTCGGTCATTTTTTGAGGAACAGATATACCAGTTTATAAACAAATGGTGAAGAGCAATAACATACAAGAGAAAGGGACCACCTAGGTCTCAATTTCCTCATCTGCACAGTGGTCTCAGGTGGACAGAACCCACCCGGCACAGGGATTCTGATGCTTATTGTCAGGGATTCACGATGCTTTTCCCTTGCTCCTTATTTGCGGCTACTCACCAACCCATCTGTCCTCGCCTCCAAAGCAGATAACACACACAGAGAACAGCTGATGGGTGGCGACTTTGTCCGAGGTCATCCTAAAAGGGTCACAGCCCATGATCTACAGTCGTACCAGGTTCAGGGGTCAGAAGGAAACCTATTCCTGTGGCTAACACAGCAGGTCTTCAACTTTCCTTCCCCTTTAGTTGGACAGAGAAGCAGCTGTGACCAAAGCCTTTGGAGAAATGGACATTCTCTTGAGCTGGATGGAGAAATTCTACCAGCTCTGAAGGCCTAGACCAGGATACCCTCCTTCTTCTCCGCGTCATTTCAGACAAGTGTCCCTTCCTGTGATGTTCTCTGGGCACTTCACACTCTTGACCATGGGTCCTGTTCTTGGCCCAAGCTTACGACTTCATTCTTTAAGTGACCCCAACAACGATCATGGAAGGTTCCCTTGGATGCTGTGAATAATCTACAAAGCAGATTCCTATATTTATTACAACTCTATTTAATTCCCATCAGTGTTTTAACTGATGCCATATTTATTTGTCAGACTGAAAGTTCTATGAGAGCAGCAAGGACAGTGCCCACATTTCTTTTATCCCCCAGAATCCTCGCCACTGTGTGGGGTAGTGGATGGGTGCTCAGGAAATGCTTAATAAATTGGATTTTTTAAAACCTGTCTTTGAATTGTTGAGGAATAATGAGGGATGTTGGGATATGAAGTTGAACTTAAGGGCATGGAAATCAAATGGTCATGACATCTGCAGGAACAGAGCGCTGGGGTGAGGGTGAGAGCACTGGTTTGAAATGTAAATGATGAAGGATAGAATGTAGAGGGGTGCCCAGCACAAAGCAGACTCTCCCTCAACACCGCCTTTCCTGTCCACCCTTCCCACCCCACTCCCACCAGCCCTGCCCCTTGGGTGCTCTTTCTCATCCTACTCACTCTTCCTTTGTCTCCCACCTGGGGGGTGCCGGTGTCAAGCTGACACTGTGGCTGGTGTCCTCATACCTGGATGTACTGTTCCATCTGTGAGGACACTCCCTGCTCATAAGGACCTTGGGAGCCTTTGCTTTCTGGCACTGGACCAGTACCCAGTGAGGCTGAGTTGTGTGTCTGGGAAAGGCCTTCTTCTTAAAAGCAAGACTGGGCATTCTCTAGTCTCCAGCTCTGGTTGAACTTTGTAATTGATTTCAATCCAAAGATATCATGTCTGCCTAACTCTGCCCTCATTCAGAACACTTAAAGAGGATCAATACGGGTAGGATGTGGGATGTCTCTTCTTCCATGATGTTAGTGCTCTAGCAGAACAGTGGGCCCTCCAGGAATCCCAGATCACTGTCCTTCCCAACCTGGCCATAAGCCACTTGGACTGGAACAGACAGGAGGTGCATTTCTGAAAGCAGAGAGTTGTAATGGCTTTGGATAGCTCAAATAGACCAAGGCTAAGATAGATGCACACATTTCAGTGCTAGGTTCTAGAAGGATAAATAGATAACAAAAGCTACTCTATTTCTAAAAGAGAGAAAACACTGGAGTCAGGGTACTTACGTGGATCAAGGGATGAAGACTTAGAGAGGGTATCCACATATGTCACTAACACTAACAAGGATGGTTCTGAAAATTTACAACCCTTCATCACATCAAAATAAACTGCCCTTACCATAGGATTCCAGACAAACAGAAGATCACTAGTAAGTGCTAGCCCTAAGATTGGGGCAAAGAGGTTCTCAGGGGTGTTTCATACCAAGGTCCCTTCCTAGCTCAGGGCTGAAGCGTGTCTTCATAGGGCAGTCCAGGTACCTTCTGCTAGTGGGGAACTCAAGCTTGAGAAGGGCTTTCAAAGCAACAGCTATGCCTCCACTCCAGTCCAAGGCCATGTGGTCTAGAGCCAGGGAGCAAGGATCCTGTGATCAAAAAGACTCTGCAAGTCCATAGCCTGTCACATGGCTTGGAGAGGAGGCAGGTGGCAACAGGGCAAATGCTCTGCATTCCCAAAGGCCACCTGAAAACCACCGAGGGCTCAAAATTGTGTAAGGAGAGCTGGAGGAGGGGAGACTGATCAGTGCTAGGGGCAAACAGGCAGGGATGAGACTTGAGGTGGGGTGCGGGAAGTAATGAGGGTTCTGAAAACAGATAGAGTGGGTGTTGGGAACCAGCAGACAGACGAGACTCATGGACACCAAGGTCTGGGCCCAGGGGCACAGCTGGAGAGGTGAGTCAGGCAGGGAACATTGACGTAGTCTTCGGCATCAGTGTCCTCCACCTTGGCAGCAGGTTTGTGGCAGAAGCTTACATATTCACAGTTGATCTTCAGAGATGGGGAATGGAGCCAGGGAGTTTCAGATACCTGGGAATGACCAAAGAAGCATCACGGGGTTTGGGTAGGGTGACTGTAGTATCCACAGCGGGCAATGGTGGGGTGGGGGTTGCCGGGTGTGCGTGGTTGCTATCCTCCAGAAGGCAAAACACAGTGGTGGTTGAGCTCCATCAGGTGGCTCAGCCCTGGGGATTTTTGGGGTGGTGCCTCACGCTCTACATAACTGGAAAACATTTAGATCTAATACAGCAGGAAGTGTTTTAAATGGGGCTCAGACAAAAATCATGTGACTAAGCATGGGTCTGAAGGAGAACCAGCCGCCGGAGGAGTTTCCCCTCTGGATTAAATGATGTGACTTGTGGAATAAATATGCATCTTCTCAGGGAATTATTCAGAAGTAGGATGAGTCATCATCTGCACCTCCATAGGGCTTTCATTCTCTGGAGAGGCTGTGACGTGAAGGGACAGTGCATTCCAGGAAGGAGTGGGCAGCTGAAGGGGAGGAAGGTGGAAGGCCATGTAGAGCTCCACTTCCCCGGAAAGAAACTTCAGGATCATCTACCTTCAGGATGGATCAGTTCTCAGAGGGCAGAGCTATGCCATGACCCCAGCGTGGCTTAACTATTGTGACATCCATCCAGCAAGACCGCAGCAGGGAGAGTCACATATTTTTAACACAACCACTGAGAACTAGAAGTTCAGCCCCCTGAACAGAGCAGGCACTGAGTAAGCATTCACTGAAAGGAGCTGTTCCTTTCTGTACTTTACCAGAGAGGAAATGGGCAGCAGCTTGCTTCAAAAATGTATCTCCCACTGCCTGTTACGGTTCATCATTTGAGACTGATCTGGCTTAACCATTTTTAAAAAGTTGCTCCCTGTGAAGGCTTAAAATACTCAGTCATTTATCATAGGCACCTTGTTGTGAACTTGTTTCATCAAGATTTTTTTATCCCTGATAGCAGGAGTGTGAATTTCAAGCAGGGAGGAAGGGTAAAATTTGAGCAAGGTACAGGCCCACTTGAGGCCATGTGTGGTCACAGAACAGTTTCAGAGAAAAGGGCTCAATGGCCATAAGTTTGAGCAAACTCCAGGAGATAGTGAAGGACAGGGAAGACTGGCATGCTGCAGTCCATGGGGTCACAAAGAATCAGACGTGACTTAGTGACTGAACCACAAAGGGTAGAGTTGATGGGCACTGCTGGGCCTACCTACGCTACTGAGAACTCCTCCAGCAGGGCTGAGCAAGGGCAAGCTCCAGAAGCTGGGCCTGATGGGGACAGAGCTGTTGCCTGTTTCCAGGCATCACTCTCCCCTTTTAAGCAAGACCCACAGGGATACAGTTCTCAGCCTCCCTTGAAGGCAGGTGTGACCATGTGATTAAACTGTGCCCAGTGGTTCTCTGACATGTGAAACTTCAGGCTCCTGGTCTTAAAAAGGCAACTTCCTCTTTCTCCCTAGCATGTGCTAGGATGCACATGTGGTGCTTGTGATTGAGCATCAACCACAGATGAGGCAAGACTCATGAGACAAGGGGATGGTGGAGCAACAGGTAGAAGGCATCTGAGGCCCTGCATAACCCCATGGCTCAGGCCACCTCCTCCTGGCTCCCTGTCTTCACTTGCGAGGAAAACAGGCTTCCATCTTGCTAGCGCTGGGGTTTAGCATTTGATGCATCAGCTTAGCCTACACTCTAATTAAATCAGGGACATTTGCCACACTTAGTTTTCCTGGTTCCAGAAGCAATAATGTTTCTGCTACTGTGGATGCTTTAGAGAATAAAATGTTCTCTTCTTAATTGGGGAAAACAAAGACGAATAGTTTAACATTTTTTCACACACCTGCCAGTGGCCATCAATAGAAAGATGAGAGAGAGAGAGAGAGAAAAAAAAGATGAGTTCCCTACTCCACACCTAGTGGGTCAGCCTTTCCCTTCTCCAGGGGATCTTCCCAACTCAGGAATCAAACCCAGGTCTCCCGCGTTGAAGGCAGATTCTTTACCAGCTGAGCCACCAGGGAAGCCCATCCATGTCTCTAGACCAGGCTTAACTGCCTTCAATAAACAACCTCCTCTCATCTTAGAGGGCTTACTAGAAAGTACTTCCTCAGATGAAACGGAGTAACTTTCACCCACTTAAGACCTACTAGAAACAATCTCTTACACAGGAAAACCCTTCCCGTATTTGTACAGTCGTCATCTAGCATCCTCTACTTAAGCTCCCATTTATCCCATGAGAAATGCTTGGCCAGAAGCCAGGTAACTAAGTCTACCACAGTTGTTGGGTAGTCGTTTACCGGCACCGTCCAAGGAGGAAACGGATACTCACTCCCGGACGCAGGGACCGGCAGCGGCTGGGAAACGCTGCGGCCGCCGGCGAAGCCGAAGCTCCGCAGACTGCGCGCGGGGCCACGCCCAGGTCTGGGGCCTCCCTTTCGAGCCGCAGCTGCCAATCAGGGGCTGGGCGAGGCTTGCCAGAGGCGGGGCGGGGCTTACTTACGATGGGGCGGGGCTAACCAGCGGCGGGCGGGGGCTTACCTGCGGCGGGCCGGAGGCTGCGGGCGCTCCGGGGCTTGCGGGCGGTGCCGCACCTCCACCTGATGGGGACAGGGAGGGCCGGCATGAGGGAGGGGCCCAGGGCCGGCATGAGGGAGGGGCCCAGGGCCCAGCCCCGCCCCCAGCTCTGCGGGAAGCCCCCGGGCGTTGGGCCCTGCCCGGCGGTCCGGGGCTGTCCTGGAGGCGCGGGTCTCCCGGCTCGCGCTCTGCGCCGCGCGGTTTCTGCGGCTCCAGCTCGCGTGCCCGCCCCGCCCCGGCCCCCACCCCACCCCGCTCCCACCCGCACTACACCTCGCTCCCACCCCCACCCCCCAGACTCGCCCCGCCCCCAACCTCCCTCGGCCCCCCCACGCGCCCAGACCCACCTCGCGCCCGCGCAACCCGACCTTCTCCCCCTTGCCTGCCCGCACGCCCAGCCCTGCCCTCCTCCCGCCTGCCCGCTGGCTCACCAGCCGCGTCCACCCCGCGGGGCCGCCGAGGGCAGGCGCTGTAGATATTGCTCGGGGTGCGCGCGGCCGCCGGGACACGCGCGGCCGCTGGGACACAGGGCCCGCTGGGAGGCGTCCAGCGTGCGCATCCTCACGGCCAGTCGGCGGACCCGCCTGGAGAGAGCTTCTCAACCAAGCCGCAGGGACAGAAAGAGGAAGGAGGGTGTCAGAGGCCCGCACTCTCCCAGTCTTACAGAAAACTAAAGACGACCCCCTCCCCGCTGTTTGGCAGTGTCTGACCTGAGGGTGCTCCGCTCGGAAGTGGCACAGGCTGGCCCTCCCTGCAGGGTCCGGGCCGCGCTACTCACCGTCCCCATGTCCAGACCACCGAGCCCCATCCCAAGTCCCCCCAAACTCAGTCTGCTCATCCAAGCTCCCGAGTGTCCCTGGGGGATCAGAGGGAGCTGGATGCTCTGGGCTCTCCGTCACTGGGCCTGACCCACTCACCTTTCCGCCTTTGAACGATCCTTTTCGCCAGCAGCCCCAGAAGCGCCAGGAGTATGAGACCCAGGATGGTGGCCATCAGGACGAAGACACCTTGTTCTCCCATCCCAGACGCAGGGCCCTGGCCCTGGTTGGAGGCCCTGAGCAGGGGAGGAGCGGGGAGTGGAAGGAGAGGTCAGGAAGGGAGGAGCACTTAAGGCAGCACCCCAAGGGCCAAGTTTTGAAGTCGGTTCACAGGTTTGTCCCTTTGATAAGAGAATTCTCACCCCCCAACCCCGTCATAAAAGGGCCTGCCTATGGAGTCAGGAAACCCGGATGAAAGTTCAAGTTTAGCTTTTTGCTGGCTGTGTGATCTTCAGTTTCCTAACTTCTCTGAGCCTCATTTCCCAGTAAATGGTTACAGTAAAACCTGTTTCACAGAACAGTTTAAGGACGAAATAAAACTGTGGCTATAAAGACCTTAATGTACCTGACCTAAGCAGCGGTCAACAAAGGTCAGTTCTAGCTCTCTGCACCTCAGTTTCTTCACAAGATGACTGCAGATTTTAAATGAGTTAGTTTCTGATAACTATGGAAGAGAGGATGTTCTCTCATGGTGCTCCCTTTGCCTAGAAGGTCTTCCCTCCATTTTCTCTACATGTTGAAATCTTACTTTCCTTATCCATTACATAAGTCCTCGTTTTCTTCTCCGGTCGTGGTAAACTAGAATCAACTTTTTCTCTGTGTCACCACTTCCTCTGTTCATACCAGTTACAACACTTATCACAGTCAAGACTAGTATTAGTAAAATAACACCTAGATATTGCGTGTTTTTAAACTTTTCTACATCTTCAGGACATAGCACAATGCCTGGCATGTAGTGGAGATTTAAGAACATGTTGGTTGAGTTAATTTGAATTCTTCTTCACTAGCAGGCTGTTATGGTTTAATAGACTAGGAATCAGAAGTCCTGGTTCTGTTTGTAACCACTTTGCTCTCATGGGTTCAGTTTCCTAGTTGTAAGACCCAAATGATGTCAGAAATGCCTTTCTTCGCTCACGTTTGCGTTTGCTTGTGTGTGTGTGTGCTTAATTGCTCAGTCGAGTCTGACTCTTTGCAACCCTATGGACTCTTTGCAACCCTATGGACTGTAGCCTACCAGGCGCCTCTGTCCATGGGATTTTCCAGGTAAGAATACTGGAGCAGGTTCCCATGTTCTCCTCCAGGGGATCTTCCTTACTCAGGGATAGAATGTGCATCTCCTGTCTCCTGCATTGGCTGGCCGATTCTTGACCACTGAGCCACCTAGGAAGCCCCTTCTATTTGCTTTAGCAAAAAATAATTCGCTAGTATTACTGGTTTTCTTTGGAGTCTGTTCTAATGCTGCCCTCTAGTGGTCGATAGCAGCACTTTTCTGGGCTGCACCCCATCCTTCAGATGAGAGCTGGCCAACAAAATGTAGTCCGAGTCACACCCGTAACTTAAAATTTCCTAGTAGCCACGTTGAAAAAGTAAAAGGAAACATGCAAAAGTAATTTTTAAATTACTTATGGTTTAGTAGCTAGTTTTATATTCATTTAGTTCTTCCCTGTCAAAACAGATTTTCATAAATGTTGAAGATCTTCATCTCATCTCTACAGGATCTCCTGCTGGAGCACTGATGTGTGTATTCTTGTTAATAGGACTAATGAGTTAATGTTATAGCTCTAACGCTAGTATAGCTATAATAAATATAGCTATACTATATTTCACAGTGACTTCTAGAGACAAAGCCAAGAAGGGTCTCTGTTGGTAGGCACTTTAGGGAGATTTCGGTGGATCTCCTAACTCTAGTCTCCTTTGACTAGTTTTAGCCCATCCTGGACGGTGGAGGCATCTTACCTCTGTCTGTGAAGCTTGGTTTGGTGGGTGTAGCTGGCCATCTGGAGCCTGAGCAGCTCTTTCTGAGCTGAGGTTTTTGAGGTTGTGATGGATGGCAGGAAGATGGTGGGCTCAGCAGTTGCTACAGAAGATGCCCTGGAAACTCGGGGGCGGTGGGTGACTGAGGGGGTCGGGGAGGCATGGTGTGCTTGAGGAGACTCGGTCCTTTGAGCTGGTGTGGTTACTGCAGGACAGAGCAGGAAAAAGTGACCTTCCATATTCACACTCTAGTTTCCAGTAGCCCTGGGTCAACCATTTCTTTCCTGAACACATTCTTCGCTTTTACGTAGACTACTTTTGTTCTTGCAATCCACATTGCCTGAAATGCCTTCTGAACATGCCATCTACACCTAATCCCTTCTGTCTATATTTGCTTCAAATTCCATTTCCTACAGGAAGTCTTCCCTGACTTCCCAGGCAGAAGAGCTTTCCCTCCTCTTAACCATGGAGAAAACCTTGATTGTAGTTCAGTTCCCACCTGGACTTGTATTATATCTGTGTGTTTGTCTATTCTCCCCCATTCCACACCTGTCAGTCACAACCTTGGGTATATAATGAGCTCAGTGACATTAGCCCCCCACTCCAGTGTTCTTGCCTGGAGAATCCCAGGGACGGGGGAGCCTGGTTGTCTGCCGTCTATGGGGTCGCACAGAGTCGGACACGACTGAAGCGACTTAGCAGCAGCAGCAAGGGCCAGCAGAGTCCTCTAGTGTAACAACATTGAATTAATGTGTCTACCTCTCAGGGAACATGTGAGGATATTATGGAAACATTGTATGTCAAAATACATTCAAGACAGAAAAGTGATAGAAGTGTAAAATATCATTAGTATAATTATTATTAATCTTATTGTCGTAAAATAGAGCTGTTAAATTACTGTAAGCTATCAAATGGAAGATAGCCATATGGGGAGCAGAAGGCAGGAGGACTTCTGACTGGGAAATGTCTGCCCAGTCTTGGTTTCCTAGTCATTCACAGAAGGGCTAGATTTTGTGAATGGAGCATAAACTTCATTATGCGTGGCACCACCTGGTGGTGATGTGTAAGTACTGCAACTAGTGCCAAGTAGCTGAGGGATGGGCTTGAAAGCCTTGGAATGCAGATCTCAAGGAGGTTCCCTCTTCCAAGACAGGGAAATACACATGTGAGACTCAGCTCTGCTCTGCCAACCACTGTATGAACTGAACACATATCCCCTCATCCGCTTTCACAGTAACATAGAATTTCCCCCACTTCCCCTGCCCTAGCTTTGGGGAACTGACCTTTGGATATGAATTCTAAAGAACTGGCATGTGCAGGCATCTGGAACCAAGGAGGCATGTGCATTTGTAGAAATCTATTAAACCATGCGGGAGGCTCAGGCATCGACTCTTCTTCCCAGGATGGCTCGTAAACTACCAAAGGCAAGAGAAGTCCATTGGTGGTCTCCAGCATCAGCCTGAGGCCCAGGGGAGGGACTGCTGGCATGAGTTGAGGCTGACTCAGCCAGGGTAGATGGCAATAAGGGGATGAGGACATGGTGACCACGAGAGGAGCAGAAAAGTAACTGGGCTGGGATGTTCCCTGGGAAAAAATCCTCTTTCACCCTAACGCAGTGGGCATTCTCTGCAAAATCAGAGACCATTGGGAATCTAGATTATTGAGTGGGTACTGTGTATGTCTGAGAAAGTCAGTAGAGAAAGAAAGGAGTAAGGAGGGATTCTGGAGCAATAAGGAAAGGATCATATAAAGTAACAAATTTGGCCATCAACTGTGGCTTGAAAAATGATTGTCTTTCCTTTATATTTATCCCTGATATTTCTCATGGGACAATTACAGGGCTGCTTATGTCCTTTTGCTTCCAGTTTCCTCCAGTCTCAGAGCTTGTCCTCAATTTCACCCCCACCCTCGACTTGCCTCATGACCCGGAAAGGTGGGCACGGTACCACCTGGGAGTGCACTGATCCTGTTCCTTTCATACAGCTTGGATAGAAAATCTGGTGGATCATGAAGTTCAATGACTCTATGAGGTTACAGCCCCATGGATCCCATTTCTACTGGACTAGCTGGTATGGCAGCAGTGTTAGGGTGTGGGGACTGCTGTGGCCCTTGCTTGTCCTAGCCTTCCCAAGTGGCAACGTTTCCTGGGTGTCCTGAGCCTCCATCAAGTGGGGCACCTACCGCTGTGAACAGTCAGGATGATCTGCTGGGTCTTGCCTCGGTCTGTGTTCAGGCCCACCCCACAGGCATAGACTCCACTATCATTCTTGGTCAGCTCTGTCATCTCCACCAGGAACAGATTCCTGTCCGGAGACAGCTTCAGGGTGACTCGGTGCTTGAATTCCTCCCTGACAAATTTGCTGCTGGACACCACGGTGGTGCATCTTCCAGACTGGTCAATGGTCCGGCACAGATATATCCTCACATGTGTTTCAGGAAGTGGGCACTTGATGATAACGGATCCTCCCAGCATTCCCTCCATCTTTACTTCTGGAAGGAACTTCAGGGCTCCGACTACTGCAGGGAAAGGGAGTTAGTGAGAGGAAGCCCCATCCCCAGCCACATCCCCAACACAGCCCTGTTGTAGTAAATTTTACTATTTTCTAGTTAGGAGATCCACCGAAATCTCCCTAAAATGTCTACCAACAGAGACTCTTCTTGGCTTTGTCTCTAGAAGTCACTGAAATAGTAAATTTTACTATTTACTGGCCCCAGCGCAGCCTCATACTCATCCCTGTATCCAACTCCATCCCCATGAGCAGCCCTGAGCCTCCCTGATGTCTAGCCCTAGCTGCACCCACAGCCTCTTTCCATCCTCAACCCTGTTAACCCCCTTGGTCCAGCTCTATGTCCGTTCCTAGCTCTATGCCCAAGGCTCAGTCTCTCCCCAGCCCAAGCCTTCATGTAGTCCTCCGCCTTATCATCAAACCTGAACCTCTATGGACCCAGACACCAACCCCCTGAGAATCTAGTAAAAATGTCCACCCCACTCCAGGGGGGATGTCATGGTGAACTGCCCCCGCCTAACCAGCACGTGATCCCCGAGTGACTTCAGTGTGGTGCCGAGAGGCATGGTGAAATTTACTGCAACAGGTTTTTTCTGTCTAGTTTTGTTTTGCTTGGATCCATCCAACCAAAACAACTCTTTCTCCTCCAGCTTTTTTAAATTCAATCATTAACAGGTATCTATTGAATCATGTTCATGTGACAAGTTAGCTGACATCTCTCCCTCACAGGGTGAGTCACTTATTGAGTGATACAAATTGATGGCCACTACAGCAAAGTGTAATAAATCCTGTGGCGTGGATATACAGGGCTCCTTGGGAGCAACAAGTGGAGTGCCTGATCCAGGCTGCCACGGAGGGGAATTTGAGGAAGGCTTTCTGGGAAAAGGGATGTGTAAGCTGTGGCCTGAAGGACTGGGTGTGGAGGACTAAGAATGATGGTCATCCTCACCAAAGGAGGGAATACAGAGGGAAACACGAGTGTGTTTGAGTGTGTGCACACCTTGTGTGTGTCTTGGGGCTGGCGTGGAGCAGGGAGGAGTGAAAGTTGTGGTTGCTGAGTCCCTGACATCAATAAGCTTATGCTTGGTGGAGAGAAGGCAGGTCTAAGCTGGAGAAAAGGGTAAGGCTGAGCATGATTGTCAAAGAAGTGGGTCCAACAAGGGTCCGTATATTTCTGGGAAGATGATTCAGAGGATGGAGTGTGTGTGTTGGGGTGAGGCTTGGGGGACTGGGGTGGAGGAGAAACCCTTCTAGACAGTGAGAATTGGCCCCATAAAGCCTAAGAGAGGAGAGAGGACATGGAGTGTTCATGAGGAGGGGAGGGGTGTTCACAGCCTTCCTGAAATTCATCTGCAGAGCACACATTTAGAATCGCTCCAAGGAGTCAGGGGAAGAAGTGGGGTTGCAGGCTTCTAGATGAGCTGAGGAGGACATTCTGGGGGGAGGGAAGAATGGGGATACCCGGAAAGAGGAGGAAACAACCGTGAGAGTGTGAGACAGGGTGGAGGAGGCCAGAGAAGGGCTAGCAGGGGAGCATTCGCAGGAGTTCATCAGTCTCTGGATGTGCAGCTGGTTAGCACAGCAGGGAGAAGCAGAGGGGGCTGCCAGACATGTGTGACCTGACGTGAAAGCCCTCACGCGAATCACCCACCTCTGCTTTAAACACCCTGGAAACTGAAATGGAGGAGGCAGCCCTGTGACTGGAACATGCCAATAGAAGAGTGACCCGTTCAAAGGACAAAGACCCAACCAAGGGGCTAGGGGAATCCCCCTTATGTTCAGAGGTACCACACACACCTGTGTGCAAAGCCTGGCACCTGAGAGTGAGCACGCAAACGTTTTCAGACCAACTCAGCCAGAAAAGGGCATGCCAGCTGCTTTCTCAAGGGTGAGGTGCTGTAAAATGGGCAGAGGCAAGACAGAGCAGAGAGGGGTCATGACGCATGCAGACCCCTCCAGTGGCCTCTCTCTACCCAGTGGGGTACTGCTGGTCACCCTCTGGCTTGCCCAGATCCTATGTTACGGACTGTGTGTTTGTATTGCCCAAAACTCATGTGTTGAAGCTCCCGTATTACAGAGTGGGGCCTTTGGAGGTAGGGAGGGTTAGATGAGGTTACGAGGCTGCAGCCCTCAAAATGAGATCAGTGTCCTTATTCTATTCACACGAGAGACCACGTGAGCACAGAGGGAGATAGTAGCCGTTTGCAAACCAGGAAGAGGTCCCTCGCAGAAAAACATATCTGCCAGCACCCCGATCTAGGACTTCTAGCTTCCTGAACTGTGAGAAATAAATGTCTGTTATGGAAGCCATGTGACATATGATACTTTGTTACAGCGACCAGTGCTGACTGGGACATCCTTATTGTGCAAACTTTGGATGGATGAAGCACAAGGAAAGCTGCTGGGTACACTGAGCTCTGGTCCCAGGGAAGCATTAATGGGCAAGGTGAAAATGACCAGATTCTACTCTCCTTGGAGTTCATAGTAGCTTTCAACCAAAAGCAGACTTCCAAAATAGAAAAAAAGATAGATAAACCTCCAGGTTTATAACTTAGGCACAGTATACATAAGACTCCTCTGGGGGAACTTGCTAGGATGCAGATGACCTGGTCCTGCCCTTCAGCAAGGTGATTATATCTGCTTAGAATGGGTAAGTATATCTGCTTATGAATCTGCATTTTTAGGTAAGCAACCCAGGTGCCCTTGAATTTTTACAATTTTGAGCCGTATGATTACTTTCCCAAATGATTCCAGGGAAGAAAAAGAGGAGTAGAAGTAGGTATAAAGGAATCAGCCTGTTTAATATTGATGTTTTAGAGAAGCTGTGATGTGTCATTAATCTCTGAATCGGTGATTTGATTTTCAGTGGTGATGATAGGGGAGAGGGATATATGTGGTATAAAAAGTCACTCTCAACATGTAATTGGATATAAATATACATTTGAAATGGGCTTCCCTGGTAGCTCAGCTGGTAAAGAAACCAACTGCAATGCAGGAGACCCTGGTTCAATTCCTAGGTTGGGAAGATCCCTTGGAGAAGGGCTAGGTTATCCACTCCAGTATTCTTGGGCTTCCCTGGTAGCTCAGTTGGTAATGAATCCACCTGCAATGGGGGACACCCGGGTTTGATCCCTGGGTTGAGAAGATCCCCTGGAGGAGGGCATGGCAACCCATTCAACCCACTCCAGTATTCTTGCCTGGAGAATCCCCATGGACAGAGGAGCCTGGCGGGCTATAGTCCATGGGGTCATGAAGAGTCAGACACGACTGAGTGACTAAGTACAGCACAGCAAATGTTTGAAACATGGAAAAAAATCTTGTTTTCATAATACAAAATAAGGTTTAGGCCCCCAAGGCCTTGTCTGGTGACTGTGCTCTGGGAATAGACTTTGGATTCTGTGCAGTGTTGATTTTCTAGGCAGGAGAGGTGATGAGGACGCTATCGACTCCAGTCACAGCAGGATCTCTGGAAGAAGGAAGCTGACCTGAGAGCTTTATGTTTATCCGATGGAGAAGGGCTCTTAAAAAAAAAAAGATGAGAAACATCCCAAGCGGCTCCACTTCTGCACACACTGACTTGTGTGTGTCCAGGCCTGCTGTCTGCCTTGGTCCTGTTGCTATGAATGGAGTATCTGCTATCTCTCAAACGCCAGTCTTTTGCCTTGGATCCTGAGTCCATCCCACCTTCTACAGAGCCTCTCTCCTGCAATCACCCCCTTTCTCTGCCTGCCTCGCTGGTTCCTCTCTTCTAGTGTAAACATGGCTCACACATATGTCCTGATAATGCCCACATTGGAAAACCCCTCAGCCGACATTCCCCCTCCCCTTCAGCTGCAACTACCTGTTCTTCTACCTGTTCAACTACCTGTTCAACTACCTGCTTACTTCTCCGGTTCTCTTTCTCAAAACCACTGAATCCAATCCCACATCTCCTAGTTCCTTTTCCACCTACATCTGTCAGAATTTTGTTTCCAATATTTCACTGATACTGCTCCAGTCAAGGTCACCAAAACTTTCCTTGTTGCCATGTTGGATGGTCACTTCTTTGTCTTCTTTTTATTCTCATCCTCTTGGCAGCATTTGGTGGGATAGAGCCTTCCTGCTTGGAAATGATTTCCTGGCTTCCCTGACATCACTCTCTCGATGGCTTTTCTTTGCCATCTCCTTACTTCTCCTTATCTGTTCACTTACTTCTCCTCACTCACTTCTTTTCCTCCTTCCCTCTCAGTTTTGCACTAACCCAGGGCCTGGCCCTGGGCCTGTCCTCTTCTCTGTCCTCCCTGGGTCTCCCCGCAAGAGCTCATTGACTCCCATGGCTTTTAGTGCCAACTCTGTCTAGATCTCAGCACTGCGTGGATCTCCAGTCTTGTCTTTACCTCTGAGCTCCAGACTTGCCTTTTGGATCCCTTCACTTGGACTTCACTCAAACATCTAAGATATATTTCACACTTACAATGGTGAAAGGAAAAAAAAAGCCTCTTGATTTCTCCTCCAAAACCTGTTCCTTTACAAGCTTTTCCTATCTCCGAAAAAAGCGTCAACATTCATCCAAGTGCTGAAGCCCTAGAGTCATCCTCATATTAAAGAATTAAGGGTAAGTTTTAGGTGTGTGTTTGTGTACTATGTCACAGCATCAGGTGTGTGCATTCTTACTATTATAGGTCAAGGTAAAAAAGGTTTGAAAGCCTACATCCTATCCTAATGCTTTGCTTTACTGTGGACCTCCACCTGGGGCCCCAGGTGATGCGGCCTGTAGTTCATGCCTCATGCACTGGGTTCTGGGACCAGGGCCACCCCCATATTTGCAGAACCTGGGAAGGAATACAAATAAGACCCAAATACCATAGTCTAAATAGTTTAAAGTTGATCACCAGGTTAATAAACTGTTAGATAAAGTATATTCTATCCCCCTATCTTGACAAATTTACACACTCCTTGGATGTCCATTCTCACACATGGCTGTGCAGGGGAAAATGGCCCCAAGTTTTCTGCCTCCAGCTCTGGCCCCTCTCCCTTCAGTTCTCATCCCTAGCTCCTGCCCACCCCACAACAGTCCTGGCATATACATGGTGGATGACCCAGCTTGCATGTATAAACCCCATCTCCTTCCCAAACATCCACCTGTAGCCACTTTTACAGGCCAAGAGATAACCCTAGGATAGAAGACCCAGGGTAGTATTGCAGAGTCGCCAAAGGTGGATTCAGAGTCATTTGGACAGGTAATTTGAGGTCTAGCAGAGGGGATATGGATGTGCGCTGGGGGTAAGCACATCCTTTTGGGTCTTGAACTCCTCACTCTGTGGGGACTGGCACCAGTGGAGAAGGACGAAGCCCAGAGCAAGGACTCTTCTGGCTAGAATAGTTGTATTGTTCTGGACAGACTGCTGGACTACAACTCAGGTACCCTTCACTTCTAGACATCTTCCATGTTCACCCAATCCCTCTTCCCTCTCAGGCGTAAGTTTGGTTAACCATCCACTGTGGTCACCCATGTCCTACTACCTGTCGCAGAGTCTATTTCATTAAAACTTCATTCCTTTGGGCTTTTAGGGACTTGCAACATTTGACTCAAACATTTGCCTTTCTTCAAAACTCCAGCCATTACAAAGAAAGCAAGTATGAATAAACAATACTCTGACCCCCAAGAAACTTACCACCGAATCAATAAAATATTGAGGTTCAAAAGAAGGGGCTCTGGAAAGTGTAGAGAAGGAGGCGGAGTTTGAGATGGGCTTGAAGGGCCGCATCAATGGTGGAGGTGAGGGGAAGGGTGTTCCTGGCAGAAGGAATGGCATGAGCAAGGGCGTGGTGGCAGGGAAGTCCGGCACAGGTTCAGGGAGCTCTGCTGGCTGGAGGTTAGGAAGGTCCTGGGGAGAATGATAAGTTCAGAGTGTAAAAGTGGAGGCCAAGGAAGGAGTTGGTATTTCAGGAGTTTGATTCAGTTGGTAGTAGGAGGCGTGGAAGGTTGTTGGGAAGGATGATGTTATGATCAGAGGCAAGAAGTAAAGTGGGTTTGGAGCCACAGGCTGTCGGGTTGCAGAAAGTAGGGAGGTAGTTAAGAGCTGCTCCTTTGTTCGTTTCTTTTCTTTTCAGTCCTCCGTTCTAGTAGAGGCTGCCATTTCTTCTCATCCTGGTAAGTGTGAATCGAGAAACTACAGGAATTGGCCATCAGTTGGGTCAAAGTCTGGTTGCAGTTTAATGGGAAGAGGTGGGTAAAAAACTATTTCGGCATTTTGCAGGTGATATCATAGATAGTGAAGACAGAGTAGCTGATTTAGGTGGTGGCCAGTGAGATATCTGAGGTTAGGTGTCAGGCCTGTTGTATTTTTGATCTTGATGAGATGTGGAAGTGGGAGTGCCCAAGAGATGGTTGTAAATCAAGATACGAAGCTCTGGAAATGAATTGAAAGTGTTAGCCG
Organism: Okapia johnstoni; assembly: GCA_024291935.2. Lineage (NCBI taxonomy): Eukaryota > Metazoa > Chordata > Mammalia > Artiodactyla > Giraffidae > Okapia > Okapia johnstoni. Next base: position 69,049,555 of record CM044322.1, on the reverse strand, counting down.
CTCAGTCGTGTCTGACTTTTCGTGACCCCATGGACTGTTGCCCATCAGGCTCCTCTGTCCCTGGGACTCTTCAGGCAAGAAATCTGGAGTGGGTTGTCATTTCCTTCTCCAGGGGATCTTCCCGACTCAGGGATCAAACCCAGATCTCTCTCATTGCAGGCAGATTCTTTACCTTATGAGCCACCCAGGGAAGTAGGCCTACCAAATGGATCAGGGAGTCTTCGTTTAGATAGGAACTTTGAAAATTCAGGAGATAAGAGAACCAAAGAAAGAATGTAGAGGTAAGAAGAGAGAACGTTGGAGGCACTTGCTTTAAGATCCCAGATTAACAGGCTAACACCTGGGAGAGCTGACACCTTCAGCCTTGTGAGTCAACACCTTGGCGGGCAGGAGGCATGTCTGGAGAGGAGGGAGGGGTACTAACTGGGAGCTGGGAGGGCCTCCACCCTTGTCCTGCCCCAGGTACTGGTTTACAAATAAATTCATCCAGAAGCTTCAGAGCCAGAGATACCCAGCCACTCCCCTACCTGTGACCAATTCAGTCCTCGTACGGCGTCCAAGGTGTTTCTCCAGAGCACTTACCTGGAAGGAAGTAAAGCAACCAAAGCCAGAGGTCCATGGCTCCTTCCAGAGCAAGGTCCCGAGCCAAGGGCCCCCAGAGAGGGGGACAGAGGTCTGCTGCTCACCCAGGAGCCCTGCGCCGTCTGATGCTCGAAAGAGATTTCTGGGCCCCCACGAAGAGTGGGGCTTGGAAATGAGGAAATGACGACCTATCTTGTTTGCTTACTAGTTTTAGGCTGAAAAAAAAATATCGGCAAACCGCAGAGGAAGTCAGGAACTGAGAAAACATGCTGTGTTGGGTGAGAATGGGTGTCCAGGGTTCAAAGTGCCTCGAGGCAACTTCTATTAATAAAGACTATTAGAAACTACCGGGCCTCATATTTCTATGCCTTGGAGGGTCCTCCCATGCTTTATGGGGTTTATGTAAGCCAGAGTTATTTGCTTCACGCCTGTCTTCAAGATGAAAGAGGCTTCTTGTCAATTTTCTCTCTCTGAAAATGGCTGTAAGGACAGAAGCTTGGGCCTGAAGTCAGAAGGTGCTGGTTGTAGCCCTTGAACTCATTTGACAAATGCTTTGGGAGACCTGGTAGCTCAGAGGGTAAAGCGTCTGTCTGCAATGTGGGAGCCCCGGGTTCGATCCCTGGGTCGGGAGGATCCCCTGGAGTAGGAAGTTAGCAGCCCACTCCAGTATTCTTGCCTGAAAAATCCCATCAATGGAGGAGCCTGGTAGGCTACGGCCCACGGAGTCGCAAAGAGTTGGACATGACTGAGTGACTTCACTTTCTTTCACTTTTCTTTCTTTCTTTTGGGAGACCTACTATGCAGGAATATTAAATGTGGATTTTGAGCAGCTCACTATCTTCCTTTGAGCCTCCATTTCTTTATCTAGAAAATGAAGTTGGGACTGGATGATCCCTGGCTTGCTCTCCTGCAAACAGGTCACTCAGCAAGCCTGCCTAGCGTCAGAGCTGCCTGGCAGAGCAGTCCCTCAGGACCTGGACAGTCCGAGGTCGCGGCCCAAGGGTCCCGGCACTCAGGCCTCTGCCGCGAGGCATCAGGGGAGGAACTTCGGGCTCCAGTCAGAAGCACGGGCTTTTCCTGGCCCTGGCTCGGCGCTTCCTAGCCTGGGCCTTGGTCGTCTTGTGGGTGAAGTGGGGTGGTGCCCGCCTTCTTCCCTTCCACAGAGTCCCTGAGGCCCTGCAGAAGCCATGGCCATGTGGGTGTCTTTAGAGCCCCTCATGCAAGGCCTGGGAGGGCGCTGCTGGTCAGAGGGTTCCCCGGCTTCATCCCTGGAGGCTGTCCATAGCTCAGTTCCCAGGGTCCTCACCTCCAGGCGCGGTGACCTCCTAGGCCCCCAGGGGACTCAGATTGTCCCCATGCCTTTCTGGGAGGTTCCTCCAGACCCCCACCGGCCCCCACACCTCAGGTCTGTCACAGGCTCAGCAGAACACAAACACAGCATCCGCAGTGGAAGTGAAGTGTGAGACTCACAACAGGTGCAAAGGAAGTGTGGGTGGCAGGGTTCTGCGCCCCCACAGCCCCGAGCAGCTGCTCTTGTGATTTCCTCCAACCACCCTTGATGGTGTGTGGGGGGTTGTGGGGGGGTGGGGGGGGGGTGTGGGGGGTGTGGGGGGTTGTGTGGGGTGGTGTGGGGTGGGGTGGGGGTTGGGGGTTGGGGGGGGGGTGGGGGGGTTTGTGGGGGTGGGGGTGTGTGGGGGTGTGTTGGGGGGGGGGTGTGTGGGGGTGTGGGGGGGGGGGGGGGGGGGGGGTGTGGGGGGTGGGGGGGTGGGGGGGGGGGGGGGGGTGGGGGGGGGGGGGGGGGGGTGGGGGGGGGGGGGGGGGGGGGGGGGGGGGTGGGGGGGGTGGTGGGGTGGGGGGGGGGGGGGGGGGGGGGGGGGGGGGGTGGGGGGGGGTGGGGGGGGGTGGGGTTTGGGGGGGGGGGGGGGGGGGGTGGGTGTGGGGGGGGGGGGGTTGGGGGGGGGGGGGGGGTTGGGGGGGGGGTGGGGGGGGGGGGGGGGGGGGGGGGGGGGGGGGGCCAAGGCTTGGCCAGAAGGGATGAAGCGGATGGAAAAAATTCAGAGTCTGATGACTGGCAGGTGGAGAGAATAAATCATATGAGCTAGATCAGGAACTGTGCTGGGTCCTTAGGTAAACTCATTTGCTCTCCATGATAGCTGAGGTTTTATGTTACAGATGGGGTGGGAAGAGCATTTCTCATAAGTTCTCTGTGAGGGCTGCAGGAGGCAGGCACCTCCTGGGGCTGGAATATGGTAGAAGCGTCAAGGGGGCTAGTCCTTGTCATCCAAGGGGAGGCTGTCTTGATGGGTGCTCCCTGCTTATGGCAACACCTAGCTTTGAAACTCCAATACTTTGGCCACCTGATGCAAAGAACTGACTCATTTGCAAAGACCCTGATGCTGGGAAAGATTGAAGGTGGGAGGAGAAGGGGATGACAGAGGATGAGATGGTTGGATGGCATCACAGACTCAATGGTCATGAGTTTGAGTAAAGCCTGGGAGTTGGTGATGGACAGGGAGGCCTGGTGTGCTGCAGTTCATGGGGTCACAAAGAGTCGGACACGACTGAGCGACTGAACTGAACTGAACTGAACTGAGCTTTGACCTTTCACATGGCTGTACTCCGCAGAGCCATCTCCTGACCTTTCCAGACCTAGAGACAAAATCCTCAGGTGTCCCGTGTCATAACCCAGTACTGCTCTCCCCCAAGACAGACCATGAGAATCCTCTGCTCTCTGGACTCACTAGGGAGCCCGTCCAGGCAGATGCACCTGCCTTGGGCATCCTGCAGTTCCCTCTTTCTAACTTAGACCCCAGGCTTGCCTGCTCCAGAGGGCGCTGCTCCACAGCAATGCGCTTTTGGGAAGCTTAACTTTACAGTAAACGGACCCATGACTTTCTGCTACAAGAAATGGTAGAGTTTTTGTAAAATTTCTGTCCTGAATATGGTCATTTTCCTATTGGTGCTCTCAGGTTAGAACCCATATATGTGGAAATTTTGGATGAATTTTAATGTGATTGATGAGCAAAAAAGGAGATTTGGGGGTATTTAGCTTCACACATTTAAATAAAGACTTCTGGCTCTAGTAAGGGTGGATTGGCTGCCTGTTTCCTTATCCACCTTAGGAGAGGTTTATAAGCTTCTAGAACTCCTCAACGGAGAAGGCAATGGCACCCCACTCCAGTATTCTTGCCTGGAAAATCCCATGGATGGAGGAGCCTGGTAGGCTACAGTCCATGGGGTTGCTAACAGTCAGATATGACTGAGCGACTTCACTTTCACTTTTCCCATTCATGCACTGGAGAAGGAAATGGCAACCCACTCCAGTATTCTTGCCTGGAGAATCCCAGGGATGGCAGAGCCTGGTGGGCTGCCGTCTATGGGGTCGCACAGAGTCGGACACGACTGAAGCGACTTAGCAGCAGCAGAACTCCTCAAATTTTACAGCCTATCTTCCTTCCCTTTTGGCTTCAGCTTCCTGGCTAGATGGGGGCTGTTAGTCTCAGTCTTACATTTTCTCTCTCAGTATGCCCCTCTACTTAGATATGTAGTCTTTCTGAGATGATTCATTATTTTACCGTACAGGCTCCATAGCAGAATTGTTTCACAGAAGTGTGGGGACAGGGGAACTCTACTTGTTTCTCTGCCTTGAGGACCAGCTTCACAGACCACATCATGCAGGTCCTCTCTGCTGTCTTAGGAGAGATGCCCTGTCCTGAGTTTTGGGAAAGACTTAGACAAATTTTATCTATCTATATAAAATTATATAGCCACTATCTATAGCTAAGTTGTAAAGCTATATATATATATATATATATATATATATATATATATATATATATATACAGTGCTAATATTAATACATATTAGCTATATACACACACACATACATACATACATATATAGTTTTGGACTTCCCTGGTAGCTCAGCTGGTAAAGAACCCAATGGCAATGCAGAAGACCCCTGTTCTATTCCTGGATTAGGAAGATCCCCTGGAGAAGGGATAGGCTACCCACTCCAGTCTTCTTTGGCTTCCCTGGTGGCTTAGTTGGTAAAGAATCTGCCTGCAATGAGGGAAACCTGGGTTCGATCCCTGGGTTGGGAAGATTCCCTGGAGGAGGGCATGACAACACACTCCAGTATTCTTGCCTGGAGAATCCCCATGAACAGAGGAGCCTGGCTCCTTTGTGATCCACGGGGTCACAAAGAGTCAGACACGACTGAATGACTAAGCACAGCATGTGTATAGTTTTACAAACAGAAATCAACTGCTACAAACAGATTCTCAACCACTATTAGGACTTTGTAATGCATAATAGATTTTTAAAAGAAAAAATTCGAGATGATTCGAATCATCTGAGGAAGATTCTCTTGCCATCAGAAATACTGAACTAGTTCTCTGAGTGGTTGCTGGCACACTGACTGTGGTTTTATGGTTTATCATCATCAATCCTACAGTTGATTGTTAATCAACTCTCAATCCAATAACTGCTGTCCTTGTAAGAAGGTATGTGAAGACGCAGAGCAAAACACAGGGAGAAGGCCAGGTGATGATGGAGGCAGAGAGTGGAGAGATGCTGCTACAAGCCAAGGATTGCTGGCAACCACCACAAACCAGGAAAGAGACATGAACAGATTCTCCTTCAGAGCCTCCAGAAGGAATTGACCCTGCTGACACCTAGATTTCAGACTTCTAGACTTCTGAATGGTGAAAAAATAAATTACAGCTGTTTTAAGCCACCCAGTTCATGGTGCTTCCTAGAGTAGCCCTAGGAAATAAATATCCCCCCACACACACACACAATTTGGTGACTTTTTGTAACTTATTAGAGATCCCGTTCCATCCTAAAGGAAATCAGTCCTGAATATCCATTGGTAAGACTGATGCTGAAGCTGAAACTCCAATACTTTGGCCACCTGATGCGAAGAGCTGACTCATTTGAAAAGACCTTGATGCTGGGAAAGATTGAAGGCAGGAGGAGAAGGGGACGATAGAGGATGAGATGGTTGGATGGCATCACCGACTCAATGGACATGGGTTTGGGTGGACTCTGGGAGTTGGTGATGGACAGGGAGGTCTTGTGTGCTGCTGTTTATGGGGTCGCAAAGAGTTGGACACGACTGAACTGAACTGAACTGAGGCCATAGACCAGCTTCCTTCTTCATAGAAGGGTCTCTCTGTCCAGCATGCTGCACAAGGAGCAGGTGGACTGGGGGCAGGACATGGTGTTCAAGTTGTTGTCACCTACTGACAGTGTCAGTTCAGAACAATAGAAGATTGCAGCTTTAGGGACATTTCTTGGCTTTTGATTCTAGGGATCAGGATAGGCTGCCTGAGCTCAGCACTGGTGTGTAGGTTATCACATTAACACAGAAGTTGTATCTTAGCCCTCTGCCCCAGGCATGACTCTCTGGTGGGTCAGAGATCAGCTTCCTAAGGGTAAAACAGTGATAGCTTATGACATATCTTGCAGCTTTAATGCTCCCAAAATGCTTAGATCTCAGACTGGGGAAGCACATAGCATGGAAAACATTATGTTCAAGACCAGGTTCTGCCCCCCATCAGGTGGGATGGAAGGTCAGGAAGAACTCTCCCACAGAGAACTCTCCACACACAGACACACTGGGGAAGAGTCTAGCGGTGACATGAGTGCTTATAGGATATGACAAGGTTTAGCACCAGAACCTTGGAATGGCCTTAGGCAACAAGGGGATCCTTTATCTAATCTTTGTCCTGCAAGAGACTTTGGGTCAACTGTTCCAAAAGCCTAACACTTATCATCTAACTGGCCTCTAGTTGATAGTCTGTGGAGGGAGTTTATTCATTTAGTTACCTGAGTTTTGATTAACAGCCTCTTGATCTTAGCAGATACCCCAGGAAGGTATGAGACTTAAGGTCAAGTGTTCCACAGATGCTAGACCAAGGTATTTTTTAATGCCTAAAAGGAGCGCTGGTTACACCTGTTTTCAGTCTTAATTATCTTCTATAACAGAGAGCTTTGGGGTCTTGACCACTGGTATAGACCCTAAACTATCCTTTTGTTGAAGATAATCTTGGTCCCACTTGCAGGCCACCTGCTAGCCCCTCTCAGCCCAGCGCTGGATGTTGGGGAAAGGTGGTTTAGACTTGTGTCCTGGGGTGCTTAAAAGTGGGACCATGGCAAACTGCTCTGAAAGGGTTGCCTGGGGAACAGACGGTATGCGGACAAATACAGTCTGAGCCTCCTTGGAGGAAATCATGGTCTTTAATTATTAATTAATTCACATTTTTGATTTGTTAGCAAGTGCCAGCTCATAGATGCTAGTTGAAGTGCAGAGCTTAAAAGGAAAAAAACTTAAACCTTAGTTTTTTGGAGATCAGCCCCTCCCTGGCACCATCAAATCCCCTCTTTTTTCTCCCTTTCCACTCAGAAGTCTTCAAATATGGGGGTTTTGAGTGTTTGACCATTCTCTTTTCCTATTAGGTCTCTGTGAGTGACAGACAGGGAAATGGGTATCTTCCCTGAGGTGGGGCCTGTGAAAGACCAGTATTTAGTTACATTTTTCTTCTCCTTCTTATGGAATTCTGTCTCATCCGGAGAGCAGAGGCTCTCCTGTAGAGACAGCAGGTGTCAGATCTAGCTTTGACACTAGTACATCTCACTTGCTGCCTGCGAGCAAACCTCTTCATCTCTTAGGACCTCAGTTTTCTCACCTGTAAAATGGTAAGAATGTGTTGATGATGCCTTGTGTGTATGCCCGTATTACATAATCCCTAAGGCCTCAGGGCTACAGACCTTTTATGATTTCTCCCAATACAGGCAGAGATGAAGAAACCTGATGAGGATGTTAGTGAGTGTACACATAAAGAGATGCTGTGGCTTCCAGGGGTTCCGCAATGTTTGCAGAAGGCTGCTAGCCGGGCTTGTGGCCTATCTATCCCTGTGTCTAGCAGAGTGCCTGGAATCTAGTGAGTAACCAAATGCACATTTTTAATGAGTGAAAGAAGAAGAGAAGATGGAATGGAGTGGGGATGGAGAGGTGCAGACTTGGGGTGGAAGGGTGACTCCCACTGACTTCCTCAAATAAGGGGACAGGGAAGCACTGAATGGCTCCCCTTCTGCAGTTGCCTCCCCACCCACTCTGGTCCCTTTTCTTTCTAAGAGGCCCCTCTGCGATCTTAATTCTCCTCCACACCTTTAGTTCTCTCGTTCGAATAAGCTGCAGGTGGGAACTCCTCGTATCACCTCACCCCCAATAGGAACAAGTAAGCCAGGCTTAGATGCCACCAAGAAGGGACCAGCACACCCTCTGAGGACAGGTAGGAGAAGCCTAGGGGGGGTGTGAGTGCAGGCAGTGGAGCCCCCCGAGCTGAGGGCCCTGAGGATCATCGTGATTCTGAGCGTGATTGCCACGTGCGGAGGGAAGGGGTGCCCAGAGCTCCGTCTAGGCTTCTCTCGGGCCGTCCTGGGTCGCGGCAGAGGCCAGGTTGTTGGCCTGGAGCAGGAAGGTGGTGAAGGCCTCGTCGGCTTCCTCCTTGGACGACTGGGGGGTGACAGGAGAGGAGTCAGTGTTTGGGGCCGTGGCTCTGGGACAGTGCGGGTCGGGGGGAGGGGACGCACTAAGTGTCCTAAATTCACGATCTTGTTGTAAGTAGCTCAAGCCTGCGTCCACCCACCCTTCTCATCCCAGCCACCATGCTCACCTAGAGGGACTGATCTTGAGAAACGGAAAGTTGCAGCTTCTAAAAATACCTCCCTCGGTCTCACTACCTCCTTCCAACACGTGGAGTGGAACCACCTCTGCGGTCTAGGGCCAGTCCCCGGAAGCCTTGCCCACAGTCGTGGCCAAGGTGGCTCAGGCTGGCATTAGCCACAGAGGTCCACAGCTTCTTCCTCTACCAGCTCAGAGACACACCACCAGGCTGAAGGGGACGGCTGTCTCCAGGACCAACCTGTTCCCCTCACTGTTCCAGATGCTGGGGTCTCTACTGTGGCCAGGAGGTGTTGAGGTGATAATAAGCATCACTGATAATACGCATTAGTGCCTTGTGACCAGGGAAGCACAAAGACGATAACCTGTGACCCAAAGGCAGGTAGGATTTCAAGTGACGTGGATCTTGGCTGGGGTGGGAAGGGGCCCCCCATTAGCAAAAGTCTTCCAGGCCCAGGGGAAACGCCGGTCCCCAAAAATCTTCCAGGGAGGGTGCTGAGCTAAGTCTATGGGTCCTACAGCCTGGGAAGAGCACCTACCTGATCCCCAGCAAATGCCATTTGACCTGCCCACCCTGTGGCCAGAATCTTAATGTGGTCACCGTCCTCATCCCCCCAACTCTCCTCCCCACCCCATTGCACCATCTCCCTCCCTCCTTCTGTTGATAGCCCATCAATGCAGCTCACTTACTGCCTGGATTTCAGCCATATCAATCCGGCAGCCAGAAAGACGCACCCCTTCCCTGCCCTGGCACCAGTCCCCATCAGAGACGATTTCTCCCGGTGTCTAACTGCAGTCCTTCATGCTGCCTTTCCTCATCACCCTCACGAGGCCTCCTTCTCCCTCCTTGCCCTCACCCTCTTTGCCTTCTTGGGTTCTTCGCTTTCCATGGTGTCCTTGGTAGTGGTGGCAAACTCTGTGTGAAGAGCAGGAGAAGGGGGATCAGCTCTCCCTGGCCCCCATTCCCACTCCAGGTGCAGAGTCGGGGCTCGCGCTTGTCCCCCGGGGCCTGGGCATCCTCCTAGGAGGGACGTACCATCCTTCCCTCCAAGAGACGTCTCTTGGGCCTCTGGAGAGGCTCCCATGTTGTCGCGTCCTTCAAAATCCCTGGAGTTCTCAAAGTCTGACATGCTGATATCCGTCCGGTAGCTCCTGATTGAAATCCGGTCTGTTGGGGAGAGAGGGGGGTTGGTGCAGGGCTGGGGGTAGAAGGTCCCCGAGGGATCCCTGCAGGAGAACTGGAGCGGGGCAGGGTCTCTGATGGTTGTCTCTGACGAGGACCCGAAGCAGAACGAAAATGATCCCAGCCTCCCCGCCAGGCCATGTCCACAGACAACCTAGACTCAGCAGCTCCTGACCTCTGTTCATCACTCTGGGACCTTCTGGTGCACAGGATCTCATTTTGCCCTCACACCAGCCCTTGGAGGTGATTATCCTCATCTCTGTCTTGAGCCGTATAGACACCAGAGGAATGAAGGGGATGCTCAGCGCCACCCAGCTGATTGGTCCTCACCACCAGGCTGGAAGCCCAGGTTTCCAGGACCCTGCCCTCCTCTTCCTGGGAGCCCCTCCCTGTGAGCTTAGACCCCTAGCGATTGAAGATGGGCTTCCAGAGATGGCATTTGGATGGTACCACTTAATGGAAGTTTCGGGCACATGTGCATTGGCCGTCCCCCACCTCACTTTGCCCGGACCCTTCCTCCGAGCGAATGAGAGAGGATGAGCCCCGGTAGCTCCCCTTGGGGCTATGGGGCCAGAACTGAGGGCTGGAGGCTGCAGGCAGTGGGCAGGGAGCGCCTGGGACTCACCGACGTTCTTCCTGTGCCGGGCTCGGACCACCCCGATCGCCACAGCCCCTGCGGCCAGCACCAGGCCCAGGGGCACCAGGGTGGAGACCAGCGCTTTGGAGCTCCCGCCGTGTCCTGCAGGGCTGGGGGAAGGGTTAACTTAGTCCCTGCAGGGGACACTGCGGGTCCCAGGAGGGGCTGGCAGGTTGGTTCCAGCCACTTCTGCTTCCCGGGTTTATCCACTCCCTCCTCCGGAGAGAGCCCCCTGGCTCCGTCCTTCTAAGAAGCCCTCCCAGACAGGACAAAAGCAAGCACTGGGCCTTCCCTGCATCCCAGGACTGGGAGATGGAGCTGAATGGTGGACACCGCCCTGGCCTCAGAAGGGTAGAGACCACAGGCCAAGGTGGCGTAGGTGCACCCACTGTCAAGAGGCGGACAGGCTCTCTTTCTGGGACCTGGTGACCCAGCCTCAGGTCCTTGGCCTCTTGAATATTCTCCAGGTGGGGGGTCCCCAGGCCCCTCCTCACCGGCCGGGATCTGCAGGTGCTCCGGGCCCACCAGCAGCGCCCTTCACGTCGCCTTCCTTTGCGAAAAAGCTGGGGTCCAGAATGGCTTTGTTCTGGATCTCCCCAGCCCTTGACTCTATTGCCGCCCTCCCAGGAGCAGCATTCACTTGCTTGGTGCCTTGGGACCCTGGGGAGAGCAGAGAGGGGCTTGAGTTTAGGGAGTCTGCGGAGCGGGGCTTCATTAGGAATCCCAGGGTCGTGGGAAGATCTTAAGCCTTTTTGGACAGGGTCTCAGAGAACACTAGAAGCAGGGGAGTAACGCTCTTCTCCAGCCTGTCAAAGACAACCTCTGTCCTATTCATACCAACTTCACTTCCATTGTAAGGCTGCATGTTTAGATCCAGCTGTGTACAAGGACTGACCGGGAGATTCTTCACAGGGTTTGCCCAGGGCCTCTTGACTACAAGGAAATGGCAACCTACTCCAGTATTCTTGCCTGGAAAATCCCATGGATGGAGGAGCCTGGTGGGCTACAGTCCATGGAATCAGAGTCAGGACACGGCTAAGCGACTTCACTTCACTTTGCTTCTTGACTACAGGGCTGCCCCCTGGTGGCAGCTTGGCGATGGGTCCCTCAGTGAGCCCGACAACTGGAAGCTGCCATAACCTCACTTCTAGAGGCACTAAACATACCCCTTGGGCTTCCCTGGTGGCTCAATGGTAAAGAATCTGCCTGCCAACACAGGAGACACCTGTTTGATCCCTGGGTTGGGAAGATCCCCTGGAGGAGAGCATGGCAACCCACTCCAGTATTCATTCCTGGAGAATCCCACGGACAGAGGAGCCTGGCAGGCTACAGTCCCTGGGGTCACAAAGAGTTGGACACGATTTAACCACTGAGCATGCATGAACACAAAAATACCCTCTCATTAGGGATAAGACATTTCATGTGATATTTTTAGAAGCAGTTTGAAGTGCAATCTTACTGGAAGAGATTGCCTGGGTTTTCCTTACCAGACCTTGTACATGAAGGTTATCTGGCCCTCTTGAGCTGACTTTGGCAGAGCATGATGCATGTAACAGTGCCTTAGAAATGTCTACATGTAGAAGACCTCTCCGTAGAGAACGGGCTTCATCGTGGCCTGAAAGGGTGACTATGGGATTTGTCTTGAGACTGAGGTTAATTGACAAATCCACTATTTTTGATGAGTTTGTATGTTTATTTGGGATGCCCTTTTTGGAAGGATAAATGAGACCAGGTAATGGCATAAGCCCTCGCCCTGCCCTCCACCCCTGCCTCTTATAGTCAAACCTGGGGCCACCCTTGATGAGATGTTCTTAGGCAGTTTTCTCTGGAGTCCCCTGGGACACATGGGCCTGACCCTCGGAGACTCACCCTTCACCCTGTTCTCCACTGCCACGTAGACAGCCACCGTCTCTCCATATCGGTGGCCCTCCTTTACTCCGCACCAGTACCAGCCTTCATCCTCCTTGGTGACCGTGTTCAGGTTCAGGGAGACGATCTGGCTGTTCTGGTCGCAGTTCACAAAGGCCTGGCTGGGGCCGTCATCCTGGGTGGGCAGGGCGCTGCAGCCTTTGTTGCTCCACTTACACCAGTACTTCTCAAAGGAGTAGAATTTGCAGGGGAAGTGGCAGGAGAGCTTGAAGGTCTCTCCCAGCCAAGCCGTGACATTCTTGGGTACCTTGAGGCTTGGCTCTCCTGGAACAGGGAGGGAGAAACAGGTACAGAAGTTGGCACCAGTGATGCTGCAGGCAAGTGGCTGGGGGCTGTGGCGGGGGTGCTTTGTCCATAGTCCGGTTCCTTTTTGGACAGCGTGCTAAATAAATACACTATACTGAACAAAAAGCACTTATAATTATGTGCCCATGTAATAGATTATTGGTGACCACTGTGAGTTATTCCAGTCTGTCACAGACCACGGGCCTTGCCAAGGGCTTCTGTGTGTTTCCTTGCTGTTATCTGCTCTTCTGGACTCAGTACTATGGTGCTGGAGAAGACTCTTGAGAGTCCCTTAGACAGCAAGATGAAACCAGTCAATCCTAAAGGAAATCAACTCTGAATACTCATTGGGAGGACTGATGCTAAAGCTGAAGCTCCAATACTTTGGCCACCTGATGCAAAGAGCCAACTCATTGGAAAAGACCCTGATGTTGGGAAAGATTGAGGGCAGGTGGAGAAGGGGCGACACAGGATGAGATGGTTGGATGGCATCACCGACCCAATGGACATGAGTTTGAGCAAGCTCCCGGAGTTGCTGATGGACAGGGAAGCCTGGTGTGCAGTAGTCCATGGGGTCACAATGAACTGAACGTGACTTAGCAACTGAACAGCAGCAAGACTCAGTACAAAGAACTGAACTCTGCTTCAGCTGATGCCATGCAGACTGTCAAAGAAGCTGATAAATGCTCTTGATCACAGGAGTTGCTATGTGTGGTGGTTTGAAGAGTGTGGGGGCAGGAAAGGGTGTTTGTGGCTGGTATGAACAGGTGGGGGAAGGGTGCTGGTTACGAGATGAACGGGTGGGCTCTCTCCAGCAGCTTGGAGGTGGGGGAGGCAGGAGGCAGAGTGGCTGGGGGTGATGCTGTGGTTGACTGGAGGGGTCCCGGAGCTGCCTCCCTTCCCTCTTGCCCAAGTTCAACTCTTACCTTCAACGACCTTGAGCTCCACTGTGGACGTCCAGCGCGTGTCGCCGTCGGTCACGCACCAGTAGAAGCCAGCGTCCTGGGTGGTGAGCTGGTTGAGGATGACGGTGTAGGTGCCATTGCCCGGCTCCGCAAGCAGCGCCAGCCTGCCCTCGTACTGCTCCTTCATCAGCCCCTGGCTCTGCACCAGCTGCGGGCAGCGGCCGTTCTGCGCCTCTTCCCAGCGGCACCAGTACTTCAGGCTGTTGGTGTCCTTCGGGTTGTAGGGGCAAGATACAGTCACAGAGCCTCCGCTCACGCCTTTCACCACGGAGGGACTGGCGGGGATCGCGGTCTCTGGAAGCATAGACAGAGATGGGATGTGAGAGCTCAGCTTGGGCTGGGCAGCCTCCTCCCCGTGGGCTCAGCCAGGGTGGAGAGTGAGGTTTAGAGCAATCCCCTTACCGGCCTCAGAAAGTGAAAAAGACTTTCCGAACGTCACAGAGCCTAGCGCAGGAGCCTTCACCCTGTCTCCAGGGACCTCCCCGACTATTCCCTCCCCGCCTGATTTCTGAGCAGAGAACGTAAGGCATTTAAAGAGCGACCATCAGTCTTTCGTCTTGGGCTTCTTATAAAATCTCCCTCCAGGTAGTTTTTGTCTTTTTATTATTAGCTAGTCCCACAAGATGGCCAGGTGGTTTTTTTCTCCAAATTAAGAAAATATATTTAGAACAGTTTGATTTAAAATATATACTATGTAGCACAGATAAATTTAATTATTGAGGGCCACAAAGGCCATGTCCAAGAGAAGCATGGTCTATCTTTAAGAAAGTAAAGCTGAGGTTCTGGGAGAGTTCCAGGCGACCAAAGATGCTGAGGGAGGTGGTGAGGACTAGCTGGAAGGAGAAAGAAGGACAGGGAATGGGAAAAGCCACAAGGGTAGTGACCACGAACTTCAAGTACTGGCTCACTCTTTCTCAACTCTCTACAGAGTGCTCCCAGAGTGGGAAGGGGCAGGGATTCAACCAGACCATGCTGAATAACAAGTAGCCCTAAGAGATGTTGGAGGGGAGATTTTAGAAGGTGGGGCGTTGACTTGGGAAAGCTATGAGACCAACACAAGCCAAGGCTTCTTCCACCGGAATGTGATGGATGAGCTGCCATCCTGCTCCCGGGTCAGGGAGACTCCACGTTGAGTCCTTCCCAGGGCTCTCTGAAATCCAGACAGTCAGGATCTTCACTCCCCTCATTCCTAAGGATCAGGGGCAGCCATCAAAGGCCTTTGGTAACAGAGAAGAAGAGTTAAAAGATTGCACAAGGCAGAGGCCATCATGCACAGCCTTGGAGCTCTTGTGCTGCCCCCAGAGCATCTGGTCCAGGGCTCGTCAGTGAGCACATTCTGTCAACGGATGGATGCTGTCAGATAGACTCAGAGGGGCCGAGCGGGGCTCTCACCTGCAGACTGCCCACCTCTCCCCTCTCCGCCTCTCAGGTCTCACCTTCATTGACAAAGAGTTGCCAAACCTGCACAGGCCAGCCATCCTGGGGCTGACCCTCAGGCTGGGCTCCGCACACGTAGCGCCCCGCGTCCTCTTTCCTCAGGCTGGTAATGTGCACACTGAAGACGCCGTTGTCCTTGGGCATGAACAGGATCCTGCCCTGGAAGTCCTGAGCCTTCTTCCCCAACGTGTTGATGACCACATCGCAAGCCTCCCCATTTTTCTGCCGGCACAGAAATTTGGCCATATTTGCCACCTCGGGGCCCAGGGCACAGTCAAAGGTCACCGAGCTCCTCAAGTCTCCGTAAACCAGCTCAGGCTCTGGCTCCAGCACCTGGAGGTCAGCGTTGCTCTTATCGGCTTTGGCATCGTCCCCAGCCTGGCAGACATACATCCCAGCATCGCTGAGCTGCATTCGGTTGATGACAACGCTGAACACTAATTTGTCCGTACCCTGGATACTGAGATGTACTCTGTCGGCATAGCTGGGGTTCACATATCCATTGGAGTCGATGACTTGGAAACAGTCCTGGCCTGTCTTCTTGCATAAGGATTTTCTCTTCTGAGAATTCACACTCGTGAAAGGGCAGTTGATGGTCACGGTCCTGCCCAGGTCTACAGGGTAGACGTGGACATCACTTGTCTGTCCAGGATCTGCAGGGTGAAGGGTGGGGAACAAGTTGTGGTTTTACTTTCTTGCATCATAGGATGCAGAGCTGCCTTCCACACGGTTCACCTCCTCAGTGTTTCTGATGAGGGCTGGTTGTGCTTATCACCCAGAGGGCCCTCTTTCCCAGAGAGACAGTGTCAGAATCTGTCTTCCAAAGCCCAGCTTTACTGCTGCCGCCTCCAGGAAGCCTTCCCAAGCTGGCACTCATCTCTCCCTGCTCTGTTCTCTCTTGATACCTATGCCTGTGTCATTTGTTACATCCTATCTTGTGGTCTTTGGACAAGAACTGATCATTTAATTTGTGCAGAGAATTTTAAGGGACTATTGGAGATCATGTAAGAGAATATATGTTAAAAGAAGTCTGGTGGCCCAAGGTCTTAATCGGAAGGGTGCTCTAACAGCAGGAATTTAAGGATGCCTACAAATCTCCCCCTGCTCATGGATCTCTGGTCCTACCTGCAACAAATACAAGGAGAGAACTTGTTCTCCTCACGCTCTTCTAAGCTAGAGCTTTAGTAAAACCAGAACTGTTTCAGGCCCCTAAGACCTAGAGTGGCCCATCCGCCCTCCCCCTACCCAAGTAGGTCCCATCTGTCTCATTCCCACCTTCTACTGTGCAAATGGAAGGCTCTGGGTGGACCCACAGCCTTCCCCACGCCAGGACACCCTGCCCTCTCGAGAAATCCTTCCTCCCTCTTGCTTTCCCCAGAAATTTAAGGAGCCTGAGCCCTCACCTTGGCTGACCTCCAGGCTCACGTCGAAGTTCAGGCCACGGCTGCTAATGCCCAGGCCACACTTGTAGCGCCCCGAGTCGCTCTGGGTGAGACGGCTGATGTCCACCACAAACGTGCCGCTCTCTGGGAAGTTGGTGAGGTTGGCTCTGCCCTCGTAGTTGCTGGAGACGTAGCCCTCCGAGGAGATGAGGGTCGTGCAGCGGCCGTTGGCTCCCTGCCGGCACCAGTACTTGCGTGTGTGCCGGTTGACGGAGGTGGCCGGGTAGTGGCACTTGATGGACACTGAGCGGCCTTCCACAGTGGTCACCTCTTCGGGGCCGAAGATGGGACTCTTCATGGAGACCACTGTGGGGATGGAGACAGGGGCTTTCTGAGGCTGTTGGAGGGAGAGCCTCCTGAAGGGGTCTAGACAGTCCATGCTGAGGACATGAACTTTTCCTCCTGACACATGTGTCTTCTGTGGGTTAGTTACCAGGCGCTGCAGCTAAGCAATTGCCTCATTGCACAATTATTAAACAATTCTAAGATTTTAATTGTAATTCATTAATTATAGCCACATTAAGAAAACAAATGGCAAACTTATTTAGTGATATCCCTTGCATATATATATATATATATTTATATATATTTCTTGCATATATACATATATTTATATATATTTAAATATATATTCCAATATTCATTGGAAGGACTGATGTTGAAGCTGAAACTCCAATACTTTGGCCACCTCATGCAAAGAGTTGACTCATTGGAAAAGACCCTGATGCTGGGAAGGATTGGGGGCAGGAGGAGAAGGGGACAACAGAGGATGAGATGGTTGGATGGCATCACCGACTCGATGGACATGAGTTTGGGTAAACTCTGGGAGTTGGTGATGGACAGGGAGGCCTGGTGTGCTGTGATTCATGGGGTCGCAGAGTCAGATACGACTGAGCGACTGAACTGAACTGAACTGAAATATATATATGTATATTTTTAAAAGCATCCTTTTGGAGTGCTACATTATTTCATTTGTTATCTGCTATTTCCCTATATTTCTAAAACACTTTGTAGATTCTTTTCTTCTTTTTTTTTCCCAGATAAAAATGCCAACAGGCACAAACATAAGTCATTTCTCCCAAACTCCAAAGCAACTCAGAGTGATGCTTGGTTCAAGGTCAAGGTCAAGGTCTTGTTTTCCTTATTCCCAGTGAAGACCCTTGGCCAGACGTGAGAGACTGCCATTTCTAGTCCTGACGCCCCGGCGCTGGCTCACCCATCCTCCCTGCATTGTCTGTGGTTGCTCCCTGAGGGGGTGCCAGCCTTGCCAGGACGTCCCTGGGAATGGGCTCGATTCCTGGGCCACAGGGGACTAGGATGGAGCGGGCCGGGGCCCGGCTGACGCACCTGGGAAGACGGCCAGCAGGCAGGCGAGGAACAGGCGCGACATCGCTGGGGGCTCCTGCGGGTCTCTGCCACCAAGCCACCGTCCTGCGTGGTTGCTGAAAGACAGCGGCACGAGGGGATGAAACGCCTTTGTCATCCAAGACTAGCTGACCTTCCGGCCCCTGTAACACCTGTTCAATTCTGTGTCTCCAGTAACGGACATAAAACCTGTCAAAGAATGAATGGCCCCGCCTTTCCCATCACAGCTCAAAGTCCCGTCGTCCCACAATGTCTTTTGTTCTTTAATAGGGATAGGTAGACTTTTATCCTCTCAGCTATGCTGCCAGTTCCTTTGGGATAGGGACACACACACGTGTCATTTCCTCTGTTTCCTCCCCCCGCCCCCCCGCGTGGGGTTGAGGGTAGGCACCGTCCTGGGCAAGATCCGTAAGATCTCAGGGACAGCTCCCCGGATCATTGGTTACTACTGAGAAGTGTCTCCATCTCTCTGTTCCAGCTGCTCTCCCTACATCCCTGGGAGGTGGAGAGGGGCTGGCATATTTTATGGCCCGTCACATGAGTAAATAGAGATGCATAGAGGCAGCCTGATAAGGATTAAAGTGTTGATGATGGTCACAACCACTGCCAACGGTCCTCGTACCATGTTCCATGATGTACCCATGAAACAATGTACCTCTAGTATCTCATTTAAACTTGGTATCACTCCTAAGAGGCGAGCATTCTTATCTACACTTGACAGAGGAGGAGATGAAAGCTTAAAGGTTAAGGGCTTTCCTCAAGGCCACACAGGGATTAAATGTGGGGATAGATAGGGTAGGGGTGGAGGTGGAGGGGAAGACTGAACCCTGCTTTATCTGACCCCCAGAGTCCAAGCTCTGAGTCTGTCTCACTGCCTGTATTCTGTCTCAAACCGAGTGAGGTGCTTGTCCTTCATGCTTATTCTTGTTATCTGTGGAGTACTCTTTGCTTTTCAAGCGTTGTCATTTATACCACTTCACTGGAGCTCTAGAAGTTTCCTTTAAACGAGACAGGACAGATATAATTACAACCACTTCCTGGATAAGAAAATCAAGATCGTGAGATGCTGAGTGACATGCCCAGGATTTCCCAGAGACTCCGTTATGGGGTCAGGTTAAACATGTAGGTGTGACTGCCTCCTGCTTGGTGAGGCTGACGGACAAAGATGGAAAATTCGAGGTGAGGCCACTCAGAGGGTGTCGCACATGTAGACCTTGTCACATCTGGGGACACAGCCCAGGGCTGGGGAGGGTTGAGAGCCCCAGGGCCAGGCCTGACTGATGCTGTCCTCTGGACCCTGACCACAGCCTGGGGGAGGACGGAGGTGAAGAGGGGAGTCCCCACTCTCCCACAGACCTTGCCAGGCTTTCAGTTTTGGAACAGACTTGACGATGAGAGGGGGGAAGGAGAAAGCTGTGTTAACACGTGCTGGGCAGTGATGAGCACCCATAAAGATAAGGAGGCTCGAGGCAGCAGGGAGCGAGGGCACCCATCTCCCAGGCCCCCCTTCCTGCCTTGGCCTTGCTCCTGCTCCCAGAGACGCCCTTCGCTAGCTTGAGCCAAAGGCAATAGAACTGTTTATCTTGGTTCCTTCTTTTCCGTGAGGGAATTTCCCAGCAAAGCACCTCTTTATTTCCTTGTGGAGATAAAGGTATTCTGTTTCTCCAGTTCTTTGGAAGAGTTGGGGGAGCTGGTTCGGGGAGGTAGGACAAATATGGGTGTAGGGTGGCAGTTCAAACCTCTCTTGATTCTGGTTAATTGCCCTGGACTTTTTATACCAGGCCAATGATTAATCTCTGGCATGCAACCTTAGCCAAACGCCAGCGTCAGCTCCAGCTCGGATGTGCTCAGGATGAAGCTGGCTGCAGGACCACCTGAGTGGACATGGGACTGACTCCCAGGCGGGAGCGGGGGTCAGAGGGCTGGGAAGTCTCTCTCGTCTGGAACCTTGGGATGGGCTCAGTGCAGAGTTCCGCCACCTGCCATTTGCACTGGGCTTGGGCGCAGTGGCCGGTGGGAGGACACCGTGCCATCTGCTTTAAGGAGCCCCAACCAATAGGGGCTCTCTGGTTCTGGTCTCTGTTCTCCCTTGACATCAGCAAGCTTCCTGATATTTCTCTGGGCTACAGTGGGTCTTCCCATAGGCTGAGGTAGAGGAGACAGTCCCTAGTCTGGACTGGTAACAGCCACTTGCCCTGGCTTGCTGCAGACAGAGGCCACATTTTCCAAAGCAGTGGTCCCAGCTTTCTCCCCAGGCTCCTCACATTTGTGACCTGCTTGGCTAGCGGTGAAGGTCCATGTAGGGGGAGGATGCTCACATGTACCCAATTACCCTTTGCATAACCTCCCACCAGGGATGAGATCACCAGGTATGCAGAGCTAGAGGGCAAGTTTTGTGGAAGCTGACCTTGGTAGGAAGCACACAGTCCAGTCCCCACTGGCCTCTCCCCACGCCCCCATGTTCTCAGGAGCAGGAAATCTGTGTTCAAAATTTCACTTAAAGCACAGTTTCTCTGCTCTCAGCTGAAAGACCCAGGGCTTTGCAAAACATTAGAAATCCCTTCCTCTCAAAGTCTTAAAACCATACTTGTTCCCAAACCTGGGAAATTCGGGTGTCAGGGAGGCCACAGTTCCATGGTGGTTGCAGCTGGATTCAAAGAATTTGCTTTAGGAAGGAAAGGAAGAGCATAATATTTATTGGGCACCAGATGCTCTGCTACCTTCTTTTCTTTATGACTTTATCCACCATCACAGCAACCCAAGGGATAGATAATATCTTCATGGGCAGATAGGAAATCTAAGGGTTAGAGAGATTCTGGCCGCAAGTCTTACAACAAAATGGGATCAAATTGGTACCCTATTATCACTCCTTGGATGCTCAGAGGGACCTACCTATTCTCTCGGATATACATAGGCTGGTATATCATGCATGAAGGCACCTTTTCTGGCTCTTAAAATAGGAGTTGTATTTTCACTAGTCAGGCTGGGATATTCTAGATCATTCTCATTTTACCAAGTTACTGCCCCTCATATATTCGTAAAGTTCCTGCTGCTGCTGCTAAATCGCTTCAGTCGTGTCCGACTCTGTGTGACCCCATAGAGGGCAGCCCACCAGGCTCTGCCATCCCTGGGATTCTCCAGGCAAGAATACTGGAGTGGATTGCCATTTCCTTCTCCAGTGCATGAAAGGGAAAAGTGAAAGTGAAGTCGCTCAGTCGTGTCTGACTCTTAGCGACCCCATGGACTGCAGCCTACCAGGCTCCTCTGTCCACGGGATTTTCCAGGCAAGAGTACTGGAGTGGGGTGCCATTGCCTTCTCCGATTCATAAAGTATGTCTGCACAATTGCAGGTTGGACTTGGTGTAGGCCCTGTTGAAGAATAGAGAATACCATCTTATGAAACTATTCTAGCTAGCTCGCCTTCAGTTGGAGTGACTGATCTGCAGCTTGAGGTCACATGTTTGTCCATCTCAGTTCAGGTACCCTCCTCTATCAGAGGGAGAGGCTCTTCTGGACCAGGTCCTGGCATGGCTGCTGGTGAGCACAGGGCCTTCAGTAGCTCTGGGCTCATCACTGGCTTGGTTCACAGCAGAGGGACAGTTAAGGCTCTCACGGTCCTCGGGACTTTGGGGGGAACAGCGAGCAGGAACCAGGGGGGACTTCAAGCCATGTTGGCAGTTTCTGATTTCCTGTGAGTGTGAACTTGGGGCAGCAGGGAGCTTGGGGCTCAGAGAAGCAGGGAGCAGCTGGCCTGGCTAGGGAAGGGGCTTTCCTTGGCCTGGACTGAATGGCTCTATCACTCTCTTCTCCCATGGATGCAGAGGCCGAGCACGCACGGCAGCGAACCTGGAAACCACAGCACCACTAGGGGAGGGAGTGCAGTCCGTGTAGTTTGGAAGGGCCTCAGGCTTGTGATGACAGTAGAAGAGGTTATATAGTTTATGTAAGCCCTGGTGTATGGGACAATCTCCAAGCACAGGCAGTGTTGGAGAAGAGGAATTGAAGCTCGAGGGAGCAGGGAGATGCAGAGAGAAGCCACAGGTTTCAAAGAAGGCGTGAGCTAGGAAGACCCAAGACTTTCTGGTCCCATCCCAGTCAAAAGTAGGGATATAAGGCTTCAGCAGAAATTCAGCATTTGGAATCCAAGCTCCACGAAGCTTGGGACTAAGTTTTTCAGATGGCCTTTCAACAGAGACTGAGAACCCCTGTTTTTGACTCTATCCCATTCTACTTTGATGTGTAGGTGTTCATCTCACCCACTCTACCAGATGGCAAGCTCCTGGAAGGCAGGATCAACTGAGATCAATCTCCCCATTTCCAGAGGCTTTGCTCTCAAGAGAGTGCCTGGCAAGGACCAGCTGTTCAGAAAAGACCGATCAGGCTGGGAATGGTTATGGCCTAATTCCCTCTCTGAGAAGGACAAAGTCAGCACTGATTTCTCTCACTTTGCCCAATGCCTTCTGTGTTCCGGGTGCTCATGGGACAGTAGCTTGAGGGAGGGTGGAAGAGAACTCAGAGGTCCAGAGTCCTGCTCTGTCACAGGCTACCAGAAGAGCTCTCCCACTTGGGCAAAATGTGCTGGATCAACTCTGCCATCTGTAAAATGGCTATTATCGTCCCTGACTCTGCTAGTTGAGGGACTACCTTGGGATGGGGGACTATGGTTAATATATAGAGAGGCATTCTCAATAGTGTAAAGTGCTCTTCCACTGTAAGAGGCTGCAATTACTTGTTAGCACAGGAGGCTGAGGGGCTTAGGCACTTGACTTTCACGGGTGCCGTGCACATAGAAAGTAGCACAGCGTATGGACTCCTCAGGTTGGTTGTTGGCTCTCTCACTTGGGGATTGTGTGATTTGGGGCAGACTATTTAAATCCACTGAGCCCCACTGTTCATCCGTAAACTGGAGATAATTGCATCTAGTCTAGTGAGTCGCCATAAGGATTAAATGAGGCAACATATGTCAAGTCCTAAGTAGGGTATTGGGCTTAAAAATAACAGTTCTTTTCCCATGCTGCTGCTGCTGCTGCTAAGTCGCTTCAGTCGTGTCCGACTCTGTGTGACCCCATAGATGGCAGCCCACCAGGCTCCGCTGTCCCTGGGATTCTCCAGGCAAGAATATTGGAGTGGGTTGCCATTTCCTTCTCCAGTGCATAAGAGGGAAAAGTGAAAGTGAAGTTGCTCAGTCGTGTCCGACTCTTAGCGTCCCCATGGACTGTAGCCTACCAGGCTCCTCCCTCCATGGGATTTTCCAAGCAAGAGTACTGGAGTGGGGTGCCATTGCCTTCTCCGTCTTTTCCCATATCCTCTTTAAAATCAACACAGTCTTCTCTTTTTCCTGTCTCAGAGTGAGAGAACAGATGTCTGTTTGCTGAGCATCCTTTGAAGACTGGGGGCAAGCTGTTCAGATTGGATTAGCATGGCCTGAAAGAGCAGACATGTGCCAGGGACTAGGTTACAAGTGAGGGATCGTAACTATAGCTGGCACAATGGAGTCATTTTCAGGTGCTTTACCTGTGTTAACTCATTTAGTCCTCACAGCCACCCTAGGAGGTAGGATACAACGGGTAAACTCATTTCACAAATGAGACAGTTGAGGTCCAGAGAAGTAAGATGCCTGCCCAAAGTTACACAGCAGATGAGTGATTGGGAAGAGGTTCAGATTCAGGCACTCTGGATGAAGCATACAAGATTTTAGTTACTGTGCTGTCCAGCAGAGGGTCTTAAAGGTGAGGGGAAGCAGTCAGAAGGGGCAGGAGCAGGAAATCCAGTCTTAGAGGAGAAGTTAGTCCAATTCTCTCCTCTCTGCTTTTCACAGGAAAAGTGGTTCCTGTGAAAAGACTCTATTTGAACTCAGAGGTAGGTGCCAACAAAAAAATTTCTTCCTGAAAAATAATAATGGCTGCTATTTATTCAGCGCTTACCATATGTACTGTAGGTTACATTCGTTTCCTGTAACCAGACCCATGGCCTCCAAAACTTCTTTCCAGTCCATCACACTGTGTCAATGCCAGGGTCTTTGGGATCCCAGACCCAGCCTACCCAGAGAGGGGGCAAGACATAGGTAAGGGGGTCTCTGCTGAGCACATGCATGTGCTACTTTTTAAAAAAGTTGTGTATCGTGTTTTTTTAGGTGATGTCAAAGTATCCCCATGACTATACCAAAATGACTGTACCCAAATGTTGTCATTTATACCTGCTGGGTGACCTGACACCACTCACATTAATTCACAGCTGCAGTTTCCTCAACTGTAAAATGGGTTTATGACACCTACCCTGCCTCCCACTGGATTTGTTTCAGGTAGGAGGAAGATGGAAGCTGTGAAAGACAAGGGTAAGTGTGTTTTCTACCTGGAAGCTGCTGCTATTACACTATTTGTAAAATAAAGCCACAGAGTCCAGAGGTTCTAAGAGACAGGCAGAGATAACAGAGCCAGCTGCTCTCCTGGCTCCTGGTTCGTTGCTCCGTCTGCCACATCACCACACCCAAGGGCAGGGAGAGGGATGGATGGAGAGTTTCAAAACTGGCTCTGAGCATAGACAGTTGCCTTCTACACTAACCCACGAATTGACACATCCCAACTCCAGATGTTCAGGGACTTGTAATTCCCCTAGTGAAGGGGGAGAGTGATAGTGAAGGCTGTGGTGCAAAACACAGCACCGGCAGCATGGGTGCCCTGGGGCAGTGGCACACAGTGGGGGAGGTGAGGGATGGAGCTTGCAGAGCAGCTGCGCTTGTGCTGAGGCATCCCCTGGCTGGCCTGGGACGCTCTCAGGATAAGACAGCTGGTGTCTGAGGTCTCCTGGCTGCAGAGGCAGGAGGAGCCTGAGGACTGAAGAATGCTGCCTGTGCCTGGTAGGGGGCTTTGCCCGCCTAACTCACTTTCCCAGGGAGGACTTCATTTTTCCCACCTCAGCAGGTACAGGATGAAACGGTGATGAACATTATACCTTAGGGTGGCAGGGATCTGTGAAAGCAAAGCTGGGTTGGAGTTGGAAAGGATCTCAGGGTATCTTTGAAGCCCAGAAAAATGGACTGCATGTGCCTCCACCAGAAAGCTGAAGGGAGAAATATTCAAGGACTAGAAGGGTATCTGCCTTGTACCAGGACCTGCATAGGCATTATCCTATCTGGGTCGGCCTGGTGCTCAAAAGTCCTGGAATAACTGAACTGAATTGGGAAACACCAAAACAACTGTTATTTTGCTCTAGAGTTTTCAAAGCAATTTTGCACATCTTTTTTCATTTGAATCTCACATCAACCATAAGAGATTGGCCTTATTTTTATCCTCATTTTGCACATTAGGAAACAGAGGCCGAGAGAGCAATTAGGTGACTTGCCTAAGGTCACAGTTAAATTATGGAGGAGTTAGGAGGGAACTCAGAGACCATATTTTGAGCAGAACACCACGTGCCAAGCCCAGACATCCCTTCTTCCCACCTGCTGAGTGTTCACCCCTGGTCCTCACTCATCTCTCCAGGATGTGCCCAGGCTTGTGCCCATCAGCTCCCCCACGACACGCTTGGGCAAGCAGGTGGTGGCCATGTTCGCCTCGTCCCACTCCCTGGGGACTGGGGGTCGTGTGTGCAGAGGGCCCTTCCCAGATGGCATCCTTTCGGGGACCCCAGAGCAGCCCTACTTACTTTGAGCTCCTTCCTCTTATCCGGTCAGTTTGGGGAGCACCGCCTGCTGACCAGTCCACAGCCCCAGCTTTTCTAGAAGCCTCTGGCAGGACACTGGATGCTGCTGCCAAAACTGAAACTGTGTG
The DNA here is from genome assembly GCA_024291935.2 of Okapia johnstoni. Classification (NCBI taxonomy): domain Eukaryota; kingdom Metazoa; phylum Chordata; class Mammalia; order Artiodactyla; family Giraffidae; genus Okapia; species Okapia johnstoni. Next base: position 69,024,271 of record CM044322.1, on the reverse strand, counting down.
GTGCTTGACCCACACCTGGGCTCTTAAAGGGACACTCTCCCATGGGCATGGCGGCTGGCCAGCGGCACGTGACTCCCACAGAGCCATTACTTCCCTTTCCTTTCCGCCTTCCTGACTGGCTCCACTTGCTTCTGCTTGACCTTGGGGAGGCTCTGTTACTTGGGAGTCCCCCATTATTGCAGCTGCAGGATGGGAGACAGGGTATCAAGCGTGGAGAGCCTGTTCTGTTTGCTTTCCAGCTGCAAGATCTTAGGCAAGTCACCTTCATTATTTCTTTTTAGCTGGAAAATAGAGAGTGATACCAAACCTACAGGCTGAGGCTAGCACCAGATATTAGATGTGAGACACCTGGCCCAGGGCACGGTGCAGAGTTGATATGCATTTGAAGGGGTACAGGTGGCAGGAATAGCCTCACATCTCCACGCACCTGGGGACACGTCCCCTACTCCCTGGATTAAGTCCCCTCTTTCCGCATCTCTTGCAGAGCCCCTTTCATCAGTCTCAGAGCTCCCAGGATCTGGGGGACCATGTATTTCCCCTCTCACATGCTAGAGGAGCTGGAGACCCTGGCTGCCCTGGGCTTCCAGGAATGGCAGAGCTCAGGGTCTTGTTGGGACCTGGGCTTGATGCCTCACTCAGCGAAGTGAGCTCTGACCGTCTGAGCTGGGGTAGAAGCCTCCCTCCCTGACTCGGTTAGTCCTTGGTGGTTTCCCTGACCTGACCTGGTTAGGACTCCCAGGAGTTCCCCAAATGATCTTCATCCAAGTCATACAAGTGGAGCCCCCTCCCCAACACCCGTGTGCTTCCCCACCCCTCACACCCCATGCAAGAATCCCACCCCATCCTACCTGTGCAGGGCTGGCCCAGGCTCTGTCTACAGCGTACTACAGGCCGAACCCTAGAAGGGGAAGAAGGAAAGGGGAAATAGAGTCCTCGAAAAAACATAAGGCAGCCAGAACCCGGGTCTTATTTTAGCTAGCCACTCAGTCACAGTGGGTTATCAGCCTGAGGTCATGGTTTTGGATGGTCAGAAAATAAACCTTGTTTTCTATTATGCTGCTTTTTTTCAGACCTTAAACCCATAATCTGACTGATGTTGGAAAAAAGTTACCTAGTCACTTATACGTAAAGTTGGTCCAATTCAGTGATATCTTGTTCACCTTCCTTCCGATTTAAGACTCAGTCTCCTTCTGGGTTTCCTTTCCTTTCTGCCCCCTCTCTCCTCTGGCGTTTCTGTGAACCCTGGGGAGTGGGTCTGGGTGAGGGGGTAGCTTGCCCCAGTGTGACTGTCAAGACCCAGGGAAGGAGCCCCCTCATGCTGGCTCTAAGTTGGCTTCATGCTCTAGAAGGAAATCGTCCCGTCCACTGAGGTGTGACACGTCCTGCTGGTTGGTGGCCTTTATGCCGGCCCATTCTGAGAGGTCTGTTGTCCACCCCGGGTCTCCTTGTCTCTCTGTCTGGGCTCCTTCAGGTAGGACCTCCAGTGTGTGCAGGGCAAATGTGGCTCACTCACATTTTTCTGGTACTTTCAGATCCCGTGCTGCAGAGCCTCATTCTCCCCAACACCCCTGTAGCTTTCTGCACTCACCTACCCCACGTAACTGGGGTTTCAGTGGACATTGGTAAGATGCCGGCCCCCAGAGCTCCATACAGGACAAGCAAGGTGCAGCTCCCTTGCGTCTGGCATCCCCAAACCCTTGGGAATCTCTCCATTGAAGTCAGTCTCCTCTCCAGCTGCAGCCCTGGACTAAGCCCCGCGGTGATGGGGGGATGACAGGCACAGAGACTCATCGGTAGCTGAGCCATCTTTCTTCCCCCCTCAGCCATCATTCTCCTTCCCTAGCTCCAGGGTCAATATGAAGTGGGAGAGCGTGAGGGGAGGTGGAAATGGCTTGGGGATAATGAGGGGAAAATTCTAGTTCTGCCAGGTTATACGGCTCCTTTCAAAGGTTTTTCCTGCTTATGTCTCTCTTCTTTGGAATTCGATCGTCAAGCTCTTTGTAGGTTTTGTTCTCTTATTCTCATTAACCTACTTTCCCCAAAGCAGGGCTACCTTGTGTCTAGTTGTCTGGAGTCTGGCTTAAGGGGGACCCATTGAGCCCTAGGACACAACCTTGATGAGATACGGGCCTGTGGGGAGGGAGGGAAGCCCGTCCAGGAAACAGCTGCTTCTCAGGCTGCCTGGGGGGCCCAGGGCTCCTCTCCCAGCCCTACAGTCTGTGATGACGGGACATTTCCTGGATCATGTCCTGGTGTGTTCCCAGGAGTCCCCAAAACCATCTTAGCTGATGGTGCCCAGGCCCTCACATGTACCCCAAGTCCACCTTGCCTACTGACCCAGCTTAGGGAAAGAAGCAAATGAGAAGTAGAACCAGGGAAGAGTCATGAAGTCAGAACCCTGCGTCCTATTTTGGGCTCAGCCATGTGCTAGCGGTATGACTGGAGTCCCCCAGCTTCCCGTCTTTGGCTGCGGTTTCCCCACCGGGAACCCACTGGCCGTGCCTCCCAGTCCTGGGGGAGGAGAGACTGGCCGCCTGACTCAATAGTGATGACGGTAAAAGCAGGGGTCACACCTCCAAGACGGACAGCGCTTCATCTGTTTAAGAGCTCCCGCTCCCTCTTAAAATAATAATCAGAGAGGAATATAATAATGAGAAAGTCTCCTCGTTTGCCTTTCACTACTCTGGGTCTCTACGCGAGTCAGCTGGGGAGCGCTGGCCTGGGGTCAGCGAGCCTGTGCCCGCCTCTGACTTACTGAGCGACCTTTGCCAAATCACTTCCCCCTTCAGGGCTGCAGGCGTTTCATCCGTTAAATGGGGGCGCTGGACCAAACGGCCTCCAAGGCTTTCCCGGTTCTAGGACTCTGTGTTTTGATTGAGCATCGCATTAGTTTCCTGTGGCGGCTGCAACAAATGACCACAACCTGGGTGGCCTAAAACAACTGAAGTGAATGATTTCTTGGAAGGAAACATCGGAAATCAGGGTGTGGGCTCAGTGCTCCCTCGAAGGCTCAGGGGAAGAGCCGGACCCTGGTTTCTTCCAGCTCCTGGTGGCTGCAGGCATTCCTTGGCCCTCTTTGCCTTGTAGCCACACCGCTCTGATCTGTGTTCTTGGCTCACATTGTCTTCTGTGTGTCTCAATGTTTCTCTGCCTCTCTTATAAGGACACTTGTGATGGCACTTGGGGTCTGTCTAGATAATCCAGGGTGATCTTATCTCAAGATCCTGAACTGAATTACATCTGCCAAGACACTTTTCTCAAATAAGGTAACACTTACAGACTCTAGGGGTCAGAGGTGGACCTGTCTTTGGGAGGCCATGTTTCAGCCTACCACAGACTTCTGCTGTGCCCATGACCAGTTCAATCAGTCTACCGCAAAACTACGCCCGCAGCAAGTTTGAGGTCCAGGGAAATTTGAGACATGCAGGGGTGTGCATCCCTGTTCCCCAAGGGCTTCTTGTCTAACTGAAGAGTCATCAGCCCCACACACCAGCCAGGCAGTGCAGCCTTGGGAAAGCTCCCACACTCCAGACCTCAACTCCCTGGGTTCACATCCAAGCCCTGCCACCTCCTAGCAGGGGGCGGCCCCTTGACAAGTTATTTAATGTCTCTGGACCGTGGTTTTCTCATTTATAAAATGGAGCTAATTATACTTACCCCATTATTATGGTATGAAGATTAAGTATAATATGGACAGTGGCTGGCATCTAAAAGATGTTGATGGTTCAACATAGGGACAGCATAGGCTTTTGGAATGGACTGATTCCCCTACTGACCCATGAGGAACCAAGGGCAGGGAAGTGGAAGGACTTGGCTGGGTTTGCACAATGTCATCCAGATGGCATGGATGATTCAAGAACCAAGGTCTCCCAGCATTGAACACTTTCCTCCACTTCCCAAAGCCTTTACTCCCCCAGATGAATCTTCTGAAGTCTGTTTTCCCAGGCAGCCATGGGCCCTCATTTGCACCCTGAATTGATCCTGCCAAGACTGGAGGGGCCAGGTCCACAGGCCCCCCAGGTTGGCACTACCAGTGTGAGGCTCCCAGACCCTGGGCTGACGCAGCCACCAACAGAGAAGGGGAGGCCTATGCTATCTGGTCCTTCCCCAGATCTCCACTGCCCTTTCAGCATCGCTCACTGTGGACAGTCCTCACAAATGCAGCTTTGCGGGACAAGTGGGATAAGAGTGGACAGAGGAAATGCCTACCACTGCTGTTTGCCGCCAGCTCTCTGCTCCCCTGTGCAGATCTTCAGCTGAGTCAATGTTTAACCCATGTCTGCAGTCAATGTTTAATCCCAGGCCAGCCAGCCCTGAAATTGAGCATTTCTTGGTAAGCATTTATAGAGCATTTTAGTACAATCACTGGAAAATAGAATTGTGACAGTGAATCTGCAAGAGCTAAATACCAAGTCCCTCTCCCCTCAACCCTGTTTTTTAAGGAAGTGGACCATTTGGGATTATTTATGCCCAGGTTGCCTGCCCTTGCCATCAGCAAATAATGATCTAGTATTTCCTGGCCCAGCTGTCATTAACTGGCAGGAGCACAGCGTTGGCTCTTGCAGTTTTAATTTCACCTTTGGGGCTTGAGAGAGGGCCTGGGATGTGGATGACTGCCCTTTTGCTCAGCTGAGTGCTGCTGCTTCAGTGTGGTCCCTAGTGTGGTCTTGGCAGTGTGGTCCCTACTGTCACTGCCTGGAGCCCTAGACTGGAACAGTCCAGTTGGCCTGGCTTAGCTTGGGTCAGATTTTGGAGGCGTCTCTGAGCCTAGACTTATGTTCAGAGGCTTTCTGGTGAACCTCCCCATTAGGAAGTAGGTAGGAGGAAACTTCCTTATAAATGTTTGCCTGGCTGGTGGGTGATTTCATAGGGGCTCCACAGGGCCCTCCTTAGGGGGCTTGGAGCAGAGCGTCTATGATCTGGCAACTTCGTGTCCATGCCAAGAACAACCGCAATGAGGGGAAAGTCACAGTGCCACGCTGGGTGGCAGGCATGTGGGGAGTGTGAGAGGGGAGGGGGGCTGCGACCAGGTTCATGGCTCAGGTCACTGGATGTGTCGCAGAGAGTGACTTCCTGGCCAAGTGTGTGCCCTGGGGCCTCAGATCTTTTCTTCTGTCTCCATGAACTCACTGAGTCACCTCCTTCTTCCCGACAACCTGCCTCCCTGTGTCGCTGCCCAGATGTCCAGTCCCTCACTGTTTTCCTAGCTCTGTTGAGTCCTAATTAGAAAGTGAAAATGACATTTCTTCTAAGCCTTCTGGAGTCAGGTGGCGAGGGGGGGTCGTCTGTACTCCATCGTAGTGACTGGTGGAGGTGTGACGGCAGAGACGGCAGTGGGCATGCCTGAGCCGTGTCTTGCCCCGAGGAGGCTAGAAGTGCCGAACCTGAATGAGAAAGATCCTGGAAATGGAAAGTTGGCTTCAGTTCCCAGGCTCCCTCAATTTCCCCTAGACCAGTTCCGGAACCCTCAGAGAGCTTTTATCCTCTGATTCTGTGAGGCAGGAACAAACGAGCAAATCTTTTCTGAAGTTACCAAACCACTCTCTTGCCCTCTACTGCCTCCATCGCCTGGCCAGGGAGGGACGGAAGAAGGAAGATTTTCAGAGCAGACATCCAAAGTCAATAGGTGGAGTGTCAGGTGACAGGGCCCAGCCCCTCTCATAAGCCACTGGGGTCCCCCTGAAAACTTGCTGCTTCCTTGTTCCTGGTCTGAGCCTGGCCTTTAGCCCGAGCTTTGCCTGGTGGCAGCCATTGAAAAAACATCTGTGATCCCCTGCAACCTGTGCCCATCCGAGCCTCAACATTCCCATCTGTACAATAGTGTACAATCTGCTTCTTTTCAGTGACATATACTCCAGTTAATTTTCAGTTGTCTGTGCTACACGGGTGGAGGAGAGTTGTATCTCCTAACCAGTCTGTCCTTCCCATGCCAGGATTTAAAGAAGCGAACTCCCCAGTGCCCTCTTCCTGAACTCTTGTCTGAAGTGCAACATCGTCAATTTATGGAACAACTTGGAAAATGCTTTCGGTCACGGTCATCATGGCTCTCTTCCTCCTAAGATACTCAGGGTTGGGCAACCAGGAATCTGTAACGTTAGGGAAAGAAGTGGCCCTTGTTGACTGAACCTCTTTGGAGAAGGAAATGGCAACCCACTCCAGTGTTCTCGCCTGGAGAATCCCAGGGATGGCGGAGCCTGGTGGGCTGCCGTCTATGGGGTCGCACAGAGTCGGACACAACTGAAGCGACTTAGCAGTAGCAGCAGCAGTATGCTCAGAGCAAAACTGGTAGGTCTAGATCAAGGCAACAAACAGGCAAAGGATGGGAACTTGGTCAGAGGCTGGAAGAGGCAGAACACAGAAATCCCCAGATGCTAATCAGGGAGTGTTTTAACCAAACAGGACCAGGAGGCGAATGGTGGCCCCGACCCAGTGCTTCAGTGCTCGTGATGTCTACGGGCCTCTAGGAGTGCGGCATCGGGTCCGTTCTGGCAGCTGGCACCTCTCTGCTGCCCACCTGGGTTTCAGCTGCCCCCTTGGAGGGCGGGCCGTGGGGTGATGGCCCAGCCCTTGTAGAAGGTGAGGGGAGCAGTTTGGCCTGGGAGGGCCAGTGCCTATAAGTCACGCTGTGTCACTTCAAGAAAAATGGAGGGCTTGGTGGCCCTGGACTTGGCATGCAGCACCACCCGCAGAGAGGGCACTTCCTTGAGTATGGGCTCTCTATTCTCCATTCAACCTTTGTCAAGATCTTAGCCCTGGATTATCTGCACCAACGGAAAATAATCACATAATCCATGTCTACTTGACTGAGGTGAAGTGTAAGTCCTTTTGTGGAAATCCCTCCCTCTCTGTATCTGACAGGAGCTGATTCTGTACTTCCCAGACCCCACTGGCTCCTGGAGGAGAGGAGGAAATCCCCCAAACCCTTGAGGAGAGTATGAGAAGTCGGCTGCCACGTCAAGCGCTTGTCCTGAGTTACCTGTGACAGATGGACACCCCTGCAAGCGATTAAGATCTGAGCAGATTTTTGCAAATGCCAGTAAGGACCTCAGTGCTGGTCAGTGAATTTTTCGCTCTTAGTCCCAGCTCCCTGAACTTTTCCACTTCACTTAGCCAGGACAGGAATAGGTCAGCTCAGTGACTGAAGAGAACAAATTACTGGAAATGGTTATGAAACTTTTTACACACAGGCCTAAAAGAGGAAAACAAGGACTTCTCTAGAATCTTAAACAGGGAAGGGTGTGACCAAAATAAGCAGGCTACAAGTCCAAGAACAGAGGTGCAGCTCCATGATCAAAGATTTCGTCTGTGGCTGCCTTGTGTTCTGTGGCCCCTGGCTACTTTCTGTCTCCTCAGTCTTCTCATCTGTAAAATGGGGATTATCTTGCCTACTTTATAGAAATGTTGCGTCAAGTGAATGCAGAATCTGAAAACACCTGGGAGTGTGCCTGCTTGGTAGATACACTCAATGAACAGCAGCAGCATTGTTATGTAGCAAGGTGAGACTGGGAGGGTTGCTCCCTAACCCAGAGAACATGCTTGATCTTAGGAAAGGGAGTGCTTCCCTGTATCTTGGATACTTCCCATGGACACTTGGCTGATTCCAGCTTCAGAGATGGATGCCCCCCTGGTCCTCGTCCCAGAGATGTGGGTATCAAGCTAGCTGGGGATATGAGATTAAAAACCAGAGTGCTGACAGTTCCCAGCAGTGGTCAAGGCCTTCTTAGCCTCCTTTGCCTCTGGCCCTTTAAATCCAGGCCTCTGCCCCTCTCCAGGTATCCGTTAGCCCATAAAAGAGCAGCTTAAGCCCATAAAGGAGTGCCTTAAGCCCATAAAGGAGCGCCTTAAGCCTTAGGGGTTTCCCCACTTCCTTCCTGGCCAAGATTTCACTCAGATCTTATCTCTGCTTAGCTCCAAAGACTTTGGTCTTGGCTTTGCTCCATCCCTTTGAGCTTGTACTGGCTCTCCCTGCTGGTGGACCTCAGCTTTCCCTGTAACACTCTGATCTGGCAGCCTCTCCTACTTCTGGAAGCTGCGCTTGACCTCAACCCCTTGGACAACACCCTGGCCAGCTGGTGCCCTCCTTCCCCCAGGCAGGTGGTCAGGCAGAATGCCCAACTGCTGCATCCCAGACAGAGGCTTACAGGGGCTCGGAAGGAGGAAGGTTCCAGCAAAGGGTGGTCAAGGGAAGCTATAGAGGAGGTTGGAGTCAGATCCTTCATATCAGAGTGGGAAGTGGAGAGCCTCAGTCGGTTTTACGGTTTAATGCAGGGATTGGCATTAAGGCTGTAAATTAATTACTGCTCTTGAGCCAGATCCAGCCTGTGGCCTGCTTCTGTAAATAGTTTTGTTGGAACACAGCCAAAAGTTATTCACTTCAGGATGGATTTTGGCCACTTCTGGGCTGCCAGGGCAGAGTGGAGTAGTTGCAACAGAGGCTTTACAGCCTGCAAAGTCTGAAGTATTTGCTCTCTGGCCCTTTATAGAAAAGGTTTCTGACCTCGGATTCAGTGCATTAGGCTTCCCCAAACAAGGAGTGATTTGAGGAGCCCAGTCCTGTGAGGTTGCTTCAAGCTAAACACGATAGTCCAAAACCCACGGAAACATATACAATGTCCCCTGACCCTCCCACCAGGGCTATTCACAATGCATCTTAGTGTATTAAAGTCTTCCAAAATTCCTGCACAAAACCTGCTTTTGGTTTAAGCCACGTTTCTCAAACTTCTTTGATCTACCAAACCCTTTCCCTAGAATAGCTCTTAACAGTCCTCAGAAGCTAGCGTTTTGCAGATGCCTCTGGAAAACACTGCTGGAGTGATCCTATACAGTCTGGATTTGCTCCCATTCCTGCATGCAGTGAGCTGAGGGACCGTGGTTGAACTCTATACCCCTGAGGGCCTGTTTCCACATCGGTTGGATAGGATGGTGGTGGCTCTGCTAGCTCTCTTACAGGTGTTTCAGGCAGGTCCCTGAGATCATGTGAATGAAAATGGTCTAGAGCCAGGCGAGTGGTGTCTTTGATTCTTGATGATGAGTTTTGCTCTGGTATGTTGTTTAGCAAAGGTGAAGTGAGGAAAGCACTAGGTCAAGGTCATGAGTTCCCTTTTCTAGTCCTCATCCTGCTATTCCTAACTGGGTTAACTGAGTGACTTTCAACAAGCTTTTTTCTTGCCACAGGGTCTCAATTATCTCACCCTGGGTGGTGGGTTTTAAATTGGTTGATCTCTGAGGATCTATTAGCTCTGAAGTTCTGTAATCCATTTGGTTAGGTGCAGGCAACTTCATGACTCACCAAAATAGTGAGTCTTTCTCTCCCAAACCATGAAGATTGTATCATATTTATGTTCCCTGGACAGTGTCTGGGTTCAGCCCCAGCTTTGCAGAGGCAGTAAGGTAGGATTTCTGGTGCTGCTGACACCTTAGGAGGCAGGCTCAGCCTTCTGGGAATATCTACCTGACAATTCCTGACTTGATGTTGGAGCCTTTCTTTCCCTTCTCTTCCATTGCTCAGGGGCTGCTCTGCCCAAATGAGAAGCTCAGACAGCTTGTTGACAGACCTGGCAAAGTAAAAGAGCAGAAGTGACACCTGACTAGATGTGACACCTGGGATTAGAGCAAAATCCCCCAACAAGCATGTGATAAAATGGTTGCAAAGCAGAATCCACATAAAATTCCTCTTGGCTATCTTCTTTCTTATCCGCCCCTCTTACCATAACCACTTTCCAGCTTTATCAACAGTCCTTGGTATCAAGGATTTATAAGCAGTTGAATAAGAGGAGCTTTATGAAGAAGATGAGAATCTACTGAAAAATACCCTTCTCCTTCATGAACTTAGGAAAATCCCAGAAAATCTTGACTGGGTCAAAAGGTCTACAGCATAATGAGCATGGGGCCAAATGGGGAGGGATGAATGGGGAACAAGTGTTCTTCCTCTTTGTCCCCATGTAGGGACCTGTAGGATCATCTATGGGCCCCCCACATTGAAAGCGGTTCAGAGCATCTTCATGGGCAGGGTCACCAGAGGCCACAGAGACCATGCCCCTCCAGTCAGCCATTTAGTACAATTATTTATTGGGGGTTCTACGGAGCTGAAGTTCTTCGGGGATGTAATGAGAAGGATAACATGCAATTACTGCCCCCAGAGCTTAGAATCTACTGGAAATGAATAGAATCAAATGTGTGCAGTAGGCTGAATGCTAACAGATATCAGAAAAGGGAGCATCTACAAGGGCTAGGAGTGATGGTTGAAATTTTGTTAATATTGCACTGTGATTGGAAGCCTCGCATATTTTCAAACCTCCAGGAATGGAAATTTCATGCCTCATCCAGGTCCACTGACCTCCACCAGTAGTGAATTGATTCTTTCTTGGAGCCTTTTTTGAGTCACAGTGTCACCTATGGCTATGGAAAATGCTCGACCTTCCTTGGCCCAGCCTTTGTTTCCCTAGATGGAGTCCCACTCCCCCAGCTCCCTCTGCCCCCCCTTGTACACGTGGAGGAAGGGAGAGAAGAAGCTGGGCTATGGTATTCGGTCCCGGTTCCTCTTCCACAGTGACCGAGCGGCTTATCCTTCCATTCCTTAGGGTTCCGGGTCCCTTGCTGGGAGACTCAGGCTGGCGTGGAGAGGAGGAGATTGTCAACCTGGAGCCTCTTCCTTCCCACCTGGGGTGGCTGGCCTGGCTGGAGGCCCAGCTCCGGGAACTGTGTCATCTGAATCAAGGTGACCCCTGATGACCTTCCTGTCTTCTGAGCTGCACAGACATAGAGGACACTGTGAGGGTCCTGGGCACTGGTCTTATTCCCAGAGAACTACCCTCACCCGCTGCAAGCTTCCAGGACTTCCTGACCCAGAAGATTTATAATCAGACCCTTAGATCCGCAGACTGGGCCAGGCCTTCAGGGCCCTGGGTCTGGGAAGCTTAGCCCCTTTCTTTGCCACATCTAACCACCATGGAGCAGTTGCTTTAGGTGTGTTTAAACCTGGGCCTGGTGCTGTAAGAGGTCTGCAGAGGGTGCAGGTATAGTTTGGCTGCTCCTCTGGGCCCTGCACTCCTGTCTGCTGCCAGCATTGTTCACGTGGTTCCTAGGCCTACAGTGAGCAACGGCCTCACCGTTCTCTGAAGAATGTCTCCCTAAGCTCTTGGATGCCACCAGGACATAAATAAACAGATGACTTTCCCATTTGACAGATAAAGGAACCAAGGCCAAACTTGGCTAACATGGCCCAGACTAGCATTTAGCATTTCCACATCCAGCAGTCCTGGCCCCGGGCCTGACCCGTCCCAGTCCTGAGGGTGTCAGAGGGGAACCAGCCCTCCCCTCCGCAGGCTTGGGGCGAGTTAAACCCCACTCACAGCTCCCCTTCCTCTGGAGCTTCCTTTTCCATAGAACAAGGGTCACCAGCAGAAGTGGGCACAGCACTGATGAGACTGGAGTCAGGATCTCGGAGAAGTTCTTCTCTTCCAGAGAAGCTCTGCAGAGGAAGCAGCAGGAGTGGGCGTCAGAAAAGCACCAGGGAGGGGGCCTGGAGCGGCCCGGGAGGCCGAAGCCCTGGGGCCTCACCCCTCATTTACAGAGGAGACACGGAGGCCTGGGCTGGACGCTGCCCTCATTCCACGGCTGGCAGGTTGGTCGCTGACCTGGGACTTGGTCCCCTGCCTCCTGGTTCCCAAGTCCTCAGTCCTGTCCCTCCCCGACCACCTGTGTGGGGTCCCTGCCAACAGGACGCAGGGGCCAAGAGAACTGAGTCAGGGTCAGGGAATCCACGCTAGGCATTTGGCTTGGCCTCAAAGTCTCTCTTTGTGGCTTCAGTGAGTCACCCCACCACCCCACCTAGCCACCTGCTGGAGCTTTGTTTCCTCATCTTTAAGAAACGAAAAGTCCCAACAGTCCCACCTAAATATTCTAAATATTCTGTTGCTTAGATTCTTGCTCAGTCACGTGAAAATAGTCAGATGGCATTCCCCCAGCGAGGACCCTTGAAGGATGCAGGATTCTGACCCTCCTTGACCCTTGCCCTTTACTGTCCTGAGGTTACAGAGCAAGAGGAGAGGAGTGAGCAGACGCAGGGGCACGTGAAGGTGAGCTAACTGAGGGAAGGGGCAGAGGTGCAGCCCTAGGGGAGGGGGACCCTGGGGGTTACCTCTTTACCGAAGACTCCTTGGCTGGGGGCCCAAGGGGCCCTGCTGCCAGGGCCTGGCTCGGCATCACTTGGGGACCACTGTCTCTGGCAGGGGTGTCCAGGTCGCCTTCACTGCTTCCCTCCGCAGATGCCATCTCTGTGCGTGTTGGCTCTGAGGTCCACACGGCTGCAGCTGGGATGGTCCCTTCAATGGAGCCCAGGCTCTGTGGCTCAGAAGCCGATGTCTCCTCTTGGAGGGGTTCCCACATCCATCTTTCTGAGCCCAGAGTCGATGGCCTAACAGTCCCTGTGGCTGTCTCAGAGGTGCCTGGGCTTGCTCTGGTGCTCTCTGTCTCCTCCTCTCTTGGCCTGTGAGCCCCAGGAGTAGTTTCCTTCTCTCTTTCGCTGGCCCTGGCCCTGGTTACTTCTGAATCGCTGGTGCTCCACACCAGACCCCGTACTGTTGCACTGGTCATGCCTCTGACTGTTGAAGCTGGACTCTGCACAGTGGGCATAGCTGCCCAGATGGAGCCCTCTACCTGGCTGCCTGTCCTTGGAGCCACTACTGCAGCTGCTCCTGGGGTTTGCCTTCCCATGGCTGAAGCAGTGGTTTCCCTGGCTCCTGGAGTCAGGGCAACTGTATCCCATCCTGTCCTCTGTCTTCCCGTTGTCTGGGTGTTTCCTCGTGTGCATCTTTTGGCTGCTGGGGGTGATGCTATTTCAAAGGATCCTGTGATGAGCTCACCATAGGCCAGAGTGGCTGTGGGGATGGTTCTGGAAAGACCTGTGTGAACAGCAGAAGGAGGCCTAATAAGAAGGCTATCCAGGCTGCCTACAGGCTTTAGCAAAGGACATCAGGCTTGAGGTGTTTGCCGCATAGCATGTACCCTCCCTAAGCAGCGAGATCTTTGGCCAATATATTGGATAAAACAGAAAATTGGGAAAACCAGATGTATTCTCCAGTCTGTTGTGAATATTGACACTTTATGTTCCTGTCTCCTTTTATGCCCACATGTTCTCTTCTCTAACTGCCCCAGGACCCCATGCTGTCCCCTTCCCCAGAGGCCCACAGCCCTTCACGTACTGCTCTGCAAATGAGAAAAAAAAAACAACTCCAGTCACAGCAGAGTAGCCAGTGTCCGCAGATGGTTAGATAGCAACCTCTAATCGAACAGTCCTCTCTCTGGACTCCTGCCTGCCTGCACCTTCTCTCACAGCCTGGACGCCCTTCCCTGGACTCCGGGTACCTGACTCCGGACAGCTCTCCAGAACTGGCCACACAGGACTGTGGCCTGGCCGCCGTCGGATGCCTGCTAAGAGGCTCAGTCTTAGGAAGGGCTCAGTCCTGCCCACCTTACCTGCTCCGCATAGCTGAACAAAGAGACGTGACAATAAGAAGCCACACTATCTAACTCACCAGCTTCATGGCTGCTGCTGCTGCTAAGTCGCTTCAGTTGTGTCTGACTCTGTGCGACCCCATAGACGGCAGCCCACCAGGCACCCTGTCCCTGGGATTCTCCAGGCAAGAACACTGGAGTGGGTTGCCATTTCCTTCTCCAATGCATGAAAGTGAAAAGTGAAAGTGAAGTCACTCAGTCGTGTCCGACCCTCAGCGACCCCATGGACTTCAGCCTACCAGGCTCCTCCGTCCATGGGATTTTCCAGGCAAGAGTACTGGAGTGGGGTGCCATTGCCTTCTCTGCCAGCTTCATGGAACCCTCTTCAAAAACACATGCCACAACGTTCAGGGAGAATAGGGTGGGATAGCTTACAAGGATTCCCTAGTATTGGGCCGTTGGGCGCAACTGGCCCATTTTCCCTGGTATCTACCTTCTCTCCGTCTGAAATGCAAGCCCGCACCTTCAGTCCTTGCGTGACCCCAGCTTTCATCATCACTGTCCTCACGTTTAAAGCCCTCCTGGCCTCTGAGCTTCCTGTTGTCTCTTCCCCTTCCTAGCATTCTCATCCCCACACCTGACCTGCCAGCCGTCGACCCTGACCTGGAGAGACCGTCAGGTTCATGCTGAAGAACAGCGCGTTGTTGGAGCTCCCGAGGCCGCAACGGTAGCGCCCCTCATCCTCTGGGGACAGCTGGGACAGCCTCACCACAAAGAAGCCTCTTTGGGGGAAGTCTGCGAGGGACGCGCGGCCGCGGTAGCGCAGGTGCGTGTAGTGGTTGGTGGAAACGACGGTGCGGCAGACCCCCGCCGGGGGCCCGAGGCGGCACCAGTACTTCCTCTGGTGGCTGTTGATGGCTAAGCGAGGGTAGCGGCACCGGATGGTCACAGATCCCCCAGAAGCCCCGGACACCAGGCGTGGGCCTTTCAGTGCACTGGCAGCTGCAGGCAGAGGGAGAAAAAAGCCCATGGAGAAAGAGTGCTGAATGTGTCACCGTTTGAGGAGCTCTGCGTTCCAGACTCTGCTAGAATTAGGGAACAGGTCAGAAAGTGCCTCCGTGAAAGTAGAGCTTTCATTGTTGTAGCTGCTTAGTCACTAAAATCGTGTCTGCCTCTTTTGTGATCCTCCACGGACTGTGGCCCTGCCAGGCTCCACTGTCCATGGGGTTTCCCAGGCAAGAGTACTGGAGTGGGTTGCCATTTCTTCTTCCGGGGGAGCTTCCTTACCCAGGGATCGAACATGTGCCTCCTGCATTATAAGGAGGATTCTTCACCACTGAGCCACCTGGGAAGCTAAAAAGAATCAATATAGACATGGCAGTGTTTAGCCACTAGATCAGGAGTAGCCCCAAGGGATGGAATGGAGCTGTTGTGAAAGGCCCCGTCTGAGAGATGAAAATGCAAGAATGATCTTACCACGGTTCAGCTAACCGCTATAGAACTTACCATGTGCCAGCTGATCTTGTGCAAGTCTGTCCAGAGCCTGGGTTCTAACCACTGGGCTCCAATGCAGATGTTTTTTAAAAAATGCAGAAAAAGCTGCCACTTAAGCACCTGTAAGGGGGCCAAGGCAACACCTGGCAAAAGGCTGTGATTTGTTTGCATGGAATGTAAAAGAGAGATATTAGAACAACAAGGTCCTACTGTATAGCAGAGGGAACTATATTCAGTATTCTTTGATAAATCACAATGGAAAAGGAGATGAAAAAGAATATATATATGTACAACTGAATCACTTTGTGGTACAGCAGAAATTAACACAACATTGTGAATCAGCTATATTTCAATAAATTTTTTTGTAAAAAGAGAGATCTTAAATAGTAAAAACAGAAGAGTATGCTTTCTGCTGGAAGGAGAGGGTGCTGGAAGCACAGGAATCCTGCCCTGCTTGGCAGTACCTCCTCAGACCAGCACTTGCAACACTGCTCACTTTTCTCTAGAAATGGAAACCACCAAGTGCTGTCAAAGCAGAGCAGAATTGTGAATGTCTGCTCTGGCAGTGGCTGCGATCATAGCTGAAGCTGTCTATGACTCTTTCACTGACCGCCTCTTCACACTGGCTTTGGGATGTCTCTGCTCCTTGACGAAATCTCAGACATAATTTCAAGTACAGTAGCTTTTGTAGTCTCGCTTGGATAAGAAAACACACAGCCCAATGATGGTTGCAATTCCAATCTTTTATCCAGTTGAAGCCTTTTTCCTTTCTTCCAGCTGTGCTTGGAGGCCTGATGCTTGGGAGTGGGACAGCTTGGGGTCTCTTGCTTTGCTGGACCCCGTTTTCTACTCAGAACTGCTGTTGGGGCCCCTCTGGGGCTGGGTGTGAAGGGGAGAGGGGAGGGGAGGAGGAGTCCTGGCAGCGGGTGGCGCCCTCCGGGCAAGGCAGCGTCCAGCGCCGTGTCCTTCCCCTTTGCCTCCCAGATCCCCTATCAGGAACCTCTGGCTGCAGTTAGTTCCCTCCTGGCAGGAACTGCCTCCTCTCCTGCTAGCCTTTTAACGGCCCCTTCACCATCAAGCCTGTGACTTGGGGCCACGTACCCCTCTGGTTAAAGTCACAGTTCCCCATGGGTGGCCCTCTTGCTGGAGGCCCTGGGGCAGCTCCTTCTCTGGGATCCAGATTTGGTCCCTGCTGGAACCAAGCTGTCGGGAGATAGCTGGGATTACAGCAAGCTTGTTGAGTGGCTTCCTAGAAGTTCCTTCTCTTACTCCTCTAAAGTGGGGAAGAGGTGATCCCTCTGTCCGTTATAGACAGATGTGCTCTGCACATCACACTGCCTCTCTCCAGAAAGCTCTTACTGTGAGCTCTTCTTTCCGACCCTGATGATTCTTCAGGGGACAACATGGGGGGCTGTTTCTGGAACAACCAGCTTTGCCAGTTCTCTCCATAGTCCTGCCCAGGTGCTTCAACATCTTGCTTCAGGATGCAGGTGCCTGGCATCTATCAGTTTGTTCTATGTCTTTGAAAGTGAAAGTGAAAGTCACTCAGTCGTGTCCGACTCTTTGTGACCCCATGGACTATACAGTCCATGGAATTCTCCAGGCCAGAATACTGGAGTGGGTAACCTTTCCCTTCTGCAGGAGATCTTCTTAACCCAGAGATCAAACCCAGGTCTCCCGCATTGCAGGCAGATTCTTTACCAGCTGAGCCATGAGGGAAGCCCAAGAATACTGGAGTGGGTAGCCTATCCCCTCTCCAGTGGATCTTCCCAACCCAGGAATCGAACTGGGGTCTCTTGCATTGCAGGTGGATTCTTTACCAACTGAGTTTCCAGGGAAGCTCTACGTGTTTAGCACCTCTGAACCCAAGAAAGTTTAACCCTGTTTCCAGGATTGGCTACATAATTTTCAAGGCCCAGTGCAAAATAAAAATGGGGGACCTCTTGTTCCAAAGCTACTAAGAGTTCAATAAGGCAATAATAGTAGAGCATTAAACCAGGCACCTTATAAATGGGGCCCTGTGTGACTGCACAGGGCACATTCCCATAAAGCTGGCCTTCCTGTTGCATATGTCTTAAGGTCTCATTATAGGAAGAGTCAAGACCATAAATGTCAGAGATAAATCAATACTAACCGTGGTTTTAATTAAATGACACACTGCAACTATGCCACTGTTGATAAAGTTACATACTAACTTATCATAAAAAGCAAGAATCTTTGTAATCACAAGCAAGAACTATCTCAGGACAACAGTGATGATGCTCTGATTTCTGGAATCTGTGTGTGATCTACATGTGTGTGTGGGGGGGAGGGGGCAGAACAAGAGGATTTATGAGACCCTTTGATCAGCAGGATGGGGTGTTCTGACTTTGCAGTTGAGAGCTGATTAGGAATCCTTAATCAACCTTCACAAAGCACATTTTTTTCTTTTATCAATATCAAATTTCATGCACCCTTAAGAACGTGTTCCGTGGCTAACTGGTAGCTCTTGTGTGTGTGCTTGCCAAGTTGCTTCAGTCGTGTCTGACTCTTTGCAACCCCATGAACTGTAGCCTGCTAGGTTCCTCTGTTCATGGGATTCTCCAGGCAAGAATAGTGGAGTGGGTTGCCGTGCCCTCCTCCAGGGGATCTTCCTGACCCAGGGCTTGAACCTGAGTCTCTTATGTCTCCTGCATTGGCAGGCGGGTTCTTTACCACTAGTGCCACCCAGGAAGCCTGACTCTTATATATGCTCTTAGTTATATATGATAAAGATTTTGGGAATTTTGTACTAGTTGACTGTGAGAATTAAAGAAAGGGCTGGCATTTTAGGATCAGTGCGATGCTCCCTGGAGAAGGAAATGGTAACCCACTCCAGTATTCTTGCCTAGAGAATCTCGTGGACAGAGGAGACTCGTGGGCTGCTGTCCATAGGGTCGCACAGAGTTGGACATTACTGAAGCGACTTAGCAGCAGCAGCAGCAGTGATGGCTCCCAGGGGCCCCTTTGGTGGAGGTAAAGTGCTCCTACTGTCATTCACCCATCATCTCCCAGCAGTGTTTACTGTGTGGCTTCAGTCAGGGACGGGCAAGGGAGGCCTGCAGTTGGAGACCACAGACTGGAGCCTGACTTGGTGTGAGGAGGTGCAAGGGGCATGTGGCAGGAGCAGGGAGAGGAGGCTTGTGACTGGGATGGTTCACTTCTGCCCCAGCAACAGGATGAGAAAGGTCTGGGCACTCCCTTTGCCCAGTGGTGAGGCCCAGCGCGGAGAGAACCAGCCTGCAGCCATCTGAGATGGGGTCTTCTGTGTGCAGGGACCACAGAGGAGAGATGGGCCCTGGAAGGGTCCACAAAGGCATCCACAAGAGGAAGAGCCAGCTCTGAAGCCTGCCAGGCCAGAGAGCTCCAGGCCACTCCATCAGGTATGAGCAGCCTGCCTCCTGCTTCCCTTCCCACCTGCCACTGGGACCCTGCTGGGGTCCCAGGTGCCAGCTGCCTCCAAGCAGGGAGAAGGACCAGAGGAGGGGAGAAAGCAACCTCACACCCCTCCCTGCCTTCCTGACCGCAGGCCTGGGGTGGTGGGGGTGGGGTGGGGCAGGGCACATCTCTGAATGAAGACGAAATGGTCGATCAAAATATTTAACTGGATACTTAAAATGATCCAATTAGAACTTTCGAGACTTGAAAAATCATGGGCCTGCCTGAGTTTTCATCTGGGGGCCAGGAAGCTTGCTCCTACTGAAAAATTTTAAAGGGGGCAGTGAGAGATGAAAATAAAGAGGTGGTGTGATTATATCACAGAGGTTTCTTGCTCCAATGTTAGCAACCTTTGATTCATTAAAATCTGATTTGTTTATAAGCCAAACAAAATTGTTTTCAGTGTTACTTGTTGTTCAGTCAATAGATCATGTCTGACTCTTTGTGACCCTATGGACTGCAGCATGTCAGGTTTCCCTGTCCTTCACCATCTCCCGGAGCTTACTCAAACTCATGGCCATTGAGTTGGTGATGCCATCCAACCATTTCATCCTCTGTCATCCCCTTCTCCTCCTGCCTTCAATCTTTCCTAGCATCAGGGTGTTATCATAACATTTATTTGTTAATCTACTCTTTCAACATTTTTTATTAAACAGCTACTTGGATACTCTGGGCACAAACTTACTGCCTTCCTCAGTGGCTCCCCATTACCATCAGAATAAAACCCAACACTACAGCTTGGAGACAGGACCATGCTGTCCTGTCTGAGCCTGACCACCACACCAGCCTGCAACTTGACTTTCGTCCACTTGTCCCTAGAGCCTGGCACAGGGCAGGCCCTCCATAAGTGGGTGTTGACTAAAGAAGTAAATGCATCGATGTAGTTTTTATTTACCCATCTGGTTTCTTTGTAGACCCTGCACTCTTTAGGGCAAGGTCTTCATCTTTACATGCCTGGTACTGGGCCTGGCACTTGAGCTATTTTAGAATGAGTGCTAATAGAGCAGTGCTATCCTGGAACCCATATCTGGCAAATGCAGCCGACTTTCAGTCGTCGACTTGAATGGAAGAGGCCAGAGATAGATCAAAACAGTGAATATCCCAGCGATCATCAGGTCGGACATACACCCTTTCGTGTGAGCTCTCGCCTCCCACACTCTCCCTGGGCCCAGATCCAATCACTTGCTCACTCCAAAGCCACGGAGAATGCCTGTACTTCAGAGGTGGTGCTGAAGGCCACTGAGGTGTCTGTCAGGCTGCAGCCTGGAAGGCTCGGGTCTGGGTGTGCAAGCTCTGAATCTAGCTGTTTGGGACTCACCCTGCAGCAGGCACATCAGGAGGAAGACGAGCATTCTCCATCCTGCCCTCTGGCTGGTGACCTGCAAGAAAAAACCACTGTCAATGAGGAGGCCTGAGAGCAGGTGAGTGAGATGCCGGTCCAGTAGCCCTGGGACCTGCGTGATCACCTTCTCATTCTGGGATTGGGGTGAGCTCAGCGCTGGGGCCGGATCAGCTCCATTTAAGAGCAGGATGTCTCTGCCCTTCGAGAGAAGTGTGGCTCCATCCTCATGGCCCCAAACATGCACATTTGGCCTAGCTCACTGCCACCAAGCCTGGAAAAACTCCCTCCGTGGCATGCCAGCCCCAGCACCCGCTTGCCAGCATGGGGCTCTAGATTTGGGGGAGCACTGTGTAGTGGAAACTCTCCAAGCCAGAAGTTTAAGCCTTAGTTGGAACTGTGGGACCCTGGAAAGGTTACTCAGTGTTGGAGATCAGCTTCCTCTCCTGGGGAATGAGACTCAGTACAGGGTGCTATGCCACTTAAATGACTGGGTTAGAAGCGTCCGCAGGGGGCCTGGTGCCGAGTCTCCCACATCCCCCTCTTTCACGGAAGAATCGCTTCCTTCAAGGAAAAAAATCTCGCTCACTGGTGTGAGCCTCCAGGCAATAACAGGAGTTAAAAATCAACTCTCAGGCCAAGTTGTTTCTGCCCGAGGGTCCTGTTCTGTCTCTTCTCCACAAGCTCTGGAAATCCTCCCCGGCCCCAGGGCCCTCACTGATCTCCCCCTGCTCTGATCTCTCCCACCAGCCTGGGAGCTCCTGGAAGGTAGGACTTTGAGCCTCCAGGCTCTGAATCAGGATCTAGCCCAGTGTAGGTGCCCAAGGGACATAACTGAGCATAACCAAACAAGTTATGAACAAGAACCTCTCACTCTTTTGACAAACACCATACTGACCATTATCAGTGGCCCTTTGTTGCTTGCTGATTGAAAAAAGGCAAGGATTGTGTTAATACATTATGCTTTTTTTGTAGTCCCCAGAGGGTTTTCATGGATGCTTTTTGAGTGGTTAAAAATCTCTTCTTTGAATACATCTACTGCCTGCAGCTCCTGGGACATGTGGATAGTTTTTCTAAAGAAATCAAACCAAAGTTAGCCATTGTTTCCTCCTTCCCATGCTAATACCTGTCCTGCTCATGTTGAGAACAGGCTCATACAGTCATAATTTGGTCCCCTCGTCCCACTTCCTGTCCAAATGGACAAAACCACACGTGGCCACTGGCCAGGCTGGGATTGGGCTAAAGGAGGAGAAAAGGGAACAAGGTGGGAGTGGGGGGGAGGTGCAGAGGAAACAGGAGAAGGAGGAAGGAAGGGTGAGGCAGGAGGTGAAGGAAAGGAGAGAGAGCAGAGAAGGAGATGGAGTCCATGGTTGGCTCTGTGATGCACCTTGTCGCCTCAGCATGGCTCTGCCTGGTCATGTCCACTCAAGCCTCTGCTCCTATCTCAGGCACCATCATGGCAGCATCAAGCCCTCCCTGCCCTCTAAGCTGCTGGCTTCCTGCTCTCATCTGGAGGCTCTCCCAGGTGTGTCTACACCTAATCTGTTGTTTGATTAATATCCACCAGACCCAGGCTACTTCTGGGGCTGCTGTCCAGGTTCCCCTAGGCGGGTTTTTCTCAAGTGCTAAGTGCTGACACAGCGCACACTGGGGCCAAAGTCTGCACGGCCCTGCCCGGCTTCTCTGAAGCACCAGTGGGTGCAGCTGTCTGTCACCTGCAGGAGCAAAACCGCCTTTGTGGGGCAATGAGGAAGCACAGGGTGTGAGATAAAATGCCTTCAAGGAGTTATCAGCCTTGATTGGAGGTTGCGAGGATAACATTCAACGGAAAGCCTCCAAGTCATCCACCTGCCGGTGACCTTCAGGAAATCTCTCTCCAGGAGACAGAGAGCCCCAACTCAGTAGCTTGGGGCCACATACCTCTAGGATCGTGCATCACATTTTGGAGGACAGGGCACATTGGGGAATTCTCTTGTTCCTCAGTCCTACTGGGAAGGGCTCTACCCCATTTTCAGCAGGCTGGTGTGTAACTACCCAAGTCCTTGCTGCCCCCTTGAGGCCCACTTCTCTCCTGTCCTCCCACCTGTGGCAGCAGATGAGAAAGGAAGGAGGCAGATGTAGAGGAAAGAGCACAGAACCAGGATTCAGGAGGTTCCGTGTTGCCCATGGCAATGACCTTGAGCAAAGCATCTCTCCTCTCCACTGCCACACGAGAGCTTTGACTGCAAGAGCTCCATGCTTCTTTCTCCTTCTTAATGTTAATGTGAGTCTGTGCTAAGTCGCTTCAGTTGTGTCCGACTCTTTGCAACACTAAGGACTGTAACCCTGCAGGCTCCTCTGTCCATGGGATTCTTCAGACAAGAATACTGGAGTGGGTTGCCATGCTCTCCTCCAGGGGATCTTCCTGACCCCAGGATCAAACCTGTGTCTCTCATGTCTCCTGCATCAGCAGGCTGGGTTCTTTGCCACTAGTAGCACCTGGGAAGCCCTTCATAATGTTAGTTGGTTCTAAGTCACTCAGGGGACTGTAAGGAGTCCTGCACTCTGGTGGGAGGAAGAGTGGGAGTGAGAGAAGAGTAGGATGATATGAGGGAGATGCTGGCCTGACCTCCAGAATCCTTCCCTGGCCCCTGGGAGCAAGGCCTGGTTGTCCTGGGAGAGTTGCTGTTGCCCCTCATCACCCACATCAGGAGACAAACCCCCAACCTCGTGGGGAAAGCCTCATCTCACCTTTGGATCTCCAGGCTTAGCTGGGGATTCTAGATCCATCTCAGTCCAGAAATAAAATCCACTTGGACTTTTCCTTTTCTGTTTTTGACGTGCTGGTGATTGGAAACCTTCTAGTTTCTTTTCTTTAAACCTTGAGGCTGAGTTGGCTGTCCGATGCACTGGAAGGCAGCTGGAGTTAGCACTGGAAACTGGAGGGGTGAGGCATAGGGCTGCTGCTCACCTCTCTACATCCCCATCAGGTCACTTCATGCTGGGCCTCGGTTTTTCTTTCTTATAACAGGGAGCCAGTCCAGGTCCCCTGTCATTCTTACCACCCCTTATTCCTGCAGAACTTTTCCAGGGGTGATGACACTAGCTTCAAGGGAAACGCACTGACACACATCCTTCTATCTCTTATTTCCCCTCCAGTCCAGGGCCCAGAGTTTTTAGAATGCCCTGGATCAGCCAATCCATTCAGAACTCTTCTGGGTAAGTGATGCAACAATTTGGGCAGAAGAGAAAATTCAGGAAAGGAATTCCCCTGCTGTCTGGCTGGCACCTGGTGCCTACTAGCTGACCAGTCCCCTTCGACTTCCACAGGGAGGCAGTTTGAGGCCCTGACTCCAGTTCAACTGCACGCTTGGCAGTTACCACTCATGCACTGGACAAAGGACAATACAGTAAATGAGATGATCTCCATGGAGAGAGAACACTGGCAAGTGTAGCTATTCCAGGTGGATGACGTACTTCAAAATTACCCCAATATTTCCCTTTGGAAGATATTTCATGGAAATACCTTGCAGAAGACGTAATTCGTCTGCCTCTTTTGGCTTTAAACAGACATTAAAATGGCAGGCATAGCCCAAGCACTCAACAACGAAAGGGCTTCAGGGGGTACAAGTGCTACAGTTGAAGACTCTCACCGGGACCCCTGATAGACCAGGTAGTATTCTTGGAGTGCGGATAGAGTAGGGATAGGAACTGAGTCACTGAAGGCATTAGGAGAGGAAAAGCAATACCTCCAGGGGATGCCTAGAGTATGGCTGGGACAAGACTGTCTCATGCAGTCGTGCGTGCCAGTGTCCTTGTGTTACAGAACCCAGGTCTGGCTGCGTGCTGCTCAAAAGCCATGAAAGAGGCCAGGTTGGTGGAAAGGAAAGATTGCTTTATTTTGGAGGCAGGCAATTGGTGGGGAAGGTGGACACCTGTCCAAAGGCCAATCCCCTGCACTGACAATTGGGGGGTCAGAGCTTTTATAGACAGAGGGAGGGGGCTATTTGCAGAAACAGCACAGTCAGCTTGAAATTGGTCATCAGTGATCTGGCCAGTGTCATCTTGATTAAGTACAGTTAATCGTCTGTTCCAGGATCTGTTTTTTTCCATTTCTTGAGGCCTATTCTCAGAATTGTGGCAGCTGGTACCATGGCTACAGTCTGGTCATCATGTACTTAACTTCACCTGCTGGGGGTTTCGGTGTCTATAAGAGCTCACAGGATATGGCTCAGAATATTATCTATAGCCCCTGACAAGGAGCTAAAGGTCCTTGACTGTTCTTAATGAGCACATTATTATTATTTGGTTTCCTTTGACTGTTTTCCCTTGTTTCTGCATTTCTCACTTCTCTGATTAAACTTACTCTTTGGCTAAAGCTTTTCCGCAGACAAAAGGCAGGCTGAGGACCCGGGGGGCAGGACCATAGGGCCCTACTCCATTTCATTTCTGCACAGCTGTGTGAGCTGCTGTCCCGGGACTCGGTCATGACCTTCAGGTCTTCATGAATACCTAGAGCCTCCCTTGTAAGCTGGAACGCATCTACCATGTGGATGGCCTCCCCTTAGCTGCGGCATCCTGGAGCAGTGTACAGGCTGAAGAACTGTGCGTGGCGGTCCTGCCTTCAGAAGCTCATCCTCAGATTTGAATGACCTCTGTGCAGGTGCAGAGAGGATTGATGCTTGGCTAGATTCTCCCCTCCCAGCTCCTGAGAAAGCAGTATAGCCTTGCGGTTGATCTCAAAGTCTTTGGAATTAGACTCCCCTAAACTGATATCCCAGTTGTACTATTCGCTGGGAAAGTGATGTGAGTCAGATTACTTATCTTTTGGAAACTTCATTTTCCTAATCTTTAAAACAGGAGAATAGTAGCACCTACCTCAGAAAGTTATTATGTGAATTAAGTGTGATAATCCACGGAACTTGAAGTGCCTAACAGGCAGTAAATTCTCAGTAAATATTAGCTGATAGTGTTAATAGCTTAACACATAGCAACAGGGAGCAAGTGTCTTACAATGATCAAACCTTACCCCAAAGTCCTTTTTGAATGTTTTCACCTATTCTGAGGTCTGCTGCTCTTTATCCCTCTTTTTTTTTTTTTTTTTTGCCATTTGAAAGATTAAAGGAAAGTCAGTTTTACTCAGGATATGTCTGGAATGATCTTGTATTTAAAAATAAATGCTTGTCAAATTTTCATTATTTTATAACTTATGTGGTCATTTTGCAAAAAAAATGATGTCTTCTTTTGAAACACCTTAAAGGCTTTTTGATTACAAATATGTGAATTACAAAGTCCAGTTAGTTTGGAAAGCATGGGCTCGTTTTCAGAGCACTGGTCCAAAGCCAAAGTGGTCCCCTCTCTGAAACTTTACGGCGGTAAAAACTGTGCTGGCTACTTCTCTTGGAAGCATACCTGAATTCTCATGCCCAGCACAAAGGCATGGGTGGCCTGTTTAAATGGATTTATGACACTGTGACCTTCTGATTACAGGGCCCAGGCTTCAGAAAAAGGTGAAATAATACTTAGATCAAATGTCAGATCTGGGAAGAGCTTTATTCACTTCCTGACCTCCCCATCTCCAACCCCAATTCCAGTTGTAGCAAAGGCTCTTATTCGCTCAATAGACACACTAGAGTGAAAATCAGCACACAGAATGCAAAGAAAATCATTTGTGCTGAAAGAATCTGTATTGATCTCTCTCCTCTCCAAAACATGTTTTCTAATGAATAATTAAGAGCAATGTATAGAGACATTTTACGCTTGCATGTTGCTAGTGGGCAAGATTTACATTCCTCCTTGCACATCATTGTACATTTTCCTGCTTACTCTACCCACACAGGAGAAGGCAATGGCAACCCCCTCCAGTGTTCTTGCCTGGAGAATCCCAGGGACGGTGGAGCCTGGTGGGCTACCGTCTATGGGGTCACACAGAGTCAGACATGACTGAAGCGATTTAGCAGCAGCTACTCACACATGTAAGCTTTTTTTCTATCCTTGTTATTTGCAGGAGAGACTTCCCTCCTGCCCCTCCCTCCCCAAAGCTCTGGTCAGAATACTGAAGGCTGCAGAAAGCATTGTTTAAAAACACTTGGAGGGACTTCCCTGGTGGTCCAGTGGTTAAGACTCTTCCTGCCGATGCAGGGGACATGGGTTCCATCCCTGGTCTGGGAACCAAGATCCCCACATGCCTCGGGGCAACTACATCCCCTTGCCACCATGACTTAGCCCACTTGGCCTAGGGCCTGTGATCCGCGACAAAGGTAGTTGCTGGAATAAGAAGTACTGCAACTAGAGAGGAGCCCCTGCTCCCCGCGACTAGAGAAAGCTGGCACACAGCAACAAAGACGCAGAGCAGTCAGAAAAAATAGTCATTTGGATTACTACAAGTCTTTTACAACTTCCTTAGAAATTCAAAGAGGAAGGTGAACTATGAGACTTGTCACTCCTCCAGATGATAACAGACGAAAGTGTTTGAATAGAACAAATAATCATTCTATAATGCCATTAGCAAGCTTTACAACCCCAATCATCACTGGGCTGATAGCAAAGATTACGATCCAGCAATATTCACACCCTCCCAACACAGAAGACATTCTAAAGGCAGCCAGGAGAGTGCTGAGGTGGTTTAACTTCCTCCTGGTAAGAGCACAGAGTAAAGAATCCCAGGAGATCATACCATAGCTCATAGCAGTGTACTCACAGCCTAAGATCTTAGCTGATACTCATCTCGGGGTGCTGGTGGAGATCACTGTGGGAAAACGAGCTCCACAGCTCTTAGCGTAAGCTTTCTGGAGTGACTTGAGTCTGGGGATTAAAACAAATGTATTTCTTACTGGTTGGGATTATTGGGTTAGGATCCTATTTGGAATAGACATTATCTTGTGATGACTAACTGCTGGCCCTTGCAGGATGGAAGGGACCCCAAATAACTACTTTGTCATGAAAGAGCTGCTGGTGTCCCTGAGGGATGGTGCTGGACAGGGGACTTGGGTCAGCTCTATTGCTCGCATATTGTATGCTCGTTAGCAACAGTGCTAAACTCAGTCTTGGTTAGCAGGAGCCCAGGCTGCTCACAGGAGCCCAGAGTTCTTCCCTCTGACCCTGACCACTTCTCTTTTGTGTCCATTGTGTCAGCACCATGGTGGCTGATGCCTGAAACTGTCTGATGTCAGGTGGCTAAATCATCCTGTCTGCTTGCTAATTTAGTGCCTCTTCCATGGTGGATACTTTCTAGTGGGCATTAGCCTATGATACAAAGAGCTTCATGCTCCACACCACGCTCATGTTCACCCACGTCTCTAACCAATCTTTCTCTATCCAGGCCTCTGAATATACTCTAACATCAGGACATTTGTCCTTTTACACGAATTAGATGACCAGGTGCACTGCCTAAAGTTCTGCTCATTGGAAGGATTCTCTTGCTTTCTCTGTTTCTCAAGGCTACTCCTTGTAGCACAACTACTGTTTCCTTTCAACTTGAACCCACATATGGAACACAAGTGAAAGTGAAATTCACTCAGTCGTGTCCGACTCTTTGCAATCCCATGGACTATACAGTCCATGGAATTCTCCAGGCCAGAATACTGGAGTGGGTAGTCTTTCCCTTTCCCAGGGGATCTTCCCAACCCAGGGATCCAACCCAGGTCTCCCACATTGCAGGTGGGTTCTTTACCAGCTTAGCCACAACTCATCCATAGATGAAGCCTTGGTTTTGTTCCTCTGCCTTGTGGTTTTAAGATGTGCTCCTGTGTGGCCTCTTTTGAGTGGAGTGGGAGGGGGCACTGGTGCAGCCGTGGTCATGGAGATGAGGGGCAGCCTACTGGCTCATGCAGCCTGTGTGTGCCCTCAGTCTCAGCACGTCCCACTTCTGCTGAGTTGCTGCTGGCCTACTTGACCTTATGACTTTGTAGGTATAGTAGCTCTCAGTTCACGATGGGCAGCTCCAGATGCATACTCATCTGGGGTCCTGTGTTCAGGTGTTATGTCTACCAGACCCAGTATCACGCTAGCAGTTGTTTTTCAAAGGACACATGATTCTTCCTTGCAGATGGTATGGCCTTTCCAAAGAACCACAGGGGTCTGTGCGACCATAAGCTCCATATAGCATCTTTTGCCAACACCTGTGCTTCTCATATTAAGTGGCAGGACTGCTTCCATCTCAGCCTGGACCTGCTGCTGAACCTTTTCCTGACCTGGGCCCCACTCAAAGGGAAGAGCATTTCATGACGCTGCCTGGCCTAGAGCAGGTTTCCCATGCGTTTGCTTCCAGAGCCAGAGACTTGTCAAATATGCTGCTTTCTTCATTGGGGTGGAAGATACAGGATATGATGTCTTGTTTTTCACTTGAGATGAGAGTCCCTGGCAGGTCCCTGATCACTGAACCCCTAAAATATTGCTGATGTGACCACTCCCAAGAATTTCCACGAGGTTTTCCTCTGAGTCGTGTGTGTCTTACTGGGGCCTCCAACATGCTAACTGCTTCTTGGGCACATGGCCTGATTAGCATAATACCATCAATAAATAATGGATCCATATAACATTCTCCAGGGTGTCCAGATGGTCAGATACTTTTGGACTGTATTGTGACATAGGGCAGGGGAATTAACATAACCTTGGGACCAAATTGTAAGTCAATGTTGTTATTTACCCACACAAATGCAAATGAAGGGAATAGTAAAGAATGCATTCACCAAACTAAAGCTTCATATTATGTGCCTCATGTCAAATCTGCTATAGTAGATAAACAGATATGGTAGCTAGAATTGGGGTTAATAATTGGTTGAGTTTGCAGTAGTTTATTGTCATCCTCTAGAGTCCACTAGGTTTCTGTAGGGGCCAAATGTTGAGTTGAATAGAGACATTATGGGAATTGCCACTCTGAATCCTTTAGATTCTTAGGGGTGATGCAAATATTAACAGTTCCTCCCTACCATGAGATACTGTTTTGTATTTACGATCTTTGCTGGAGATGCGGCACTTTCACAAGCTTCCACCTGGCTTTCCTCACTATGATAGCTCTTACCCACAAGCCTAAGACCCAGTGATTCAACTAACAAGCAGGTCAGGCCCAGTTACACCTTCAGGGTCTGGAGAAATTACCACTGGGTATATCTGTAGACCCAGTGGGCACATGGTAAACCAGACCTTGGCAGGGACTTTAGTCATTACCTGGCCCCCATATGCCCCACTGGTTAGAACAAGGGGCCAGGGTGATGCTCTGGTTCTCTGGGTATCATGTCAGCTCAGATTCTGTGTCCAATAGTCCTCAGAACAACTGGGAGTCCTCTTCCCCCAGTTACCCAATCAAACAACTGTGGGTCCCTTTGGGAAGGACTTATGGAATCACGACTCTGTATGTTAGGTGTGGTGTTGTAGGCTTTTCTTTTCTTTTCTTTTCAGGTCCTAGCTGAATCTGAGTCTGACATTTTATTGGGTTTGCTGCCCTTAGACTGTCATCCATCATTGACTTCTTTTAATAGTAGAATCTAAGAAACGATCTTGTTGGTTTTTATTTTGCCTGTGTGTATGTGCTCAGTCCCTCAGTCATGTTCAACTTTGCAACCCTATAGACTGTATGTAGCCTGCCAGGCTCCTCTGTCCATGAGATTTTTCCTGCAAGAATACTGGAGTGGGTTGCCATTTCTTTCTCCAGGGAATCTTCCCGACCCAGGGATCAAACTCACATTTCCTGTGTCGCCAAGTGGATTTTTTTTTTACCACTGTGCCACCTGGGAAGCCCCATTTATTTTGCCTATAAGAACACCAGATTCTTTTAACCACCTCTATAACTCTCTGGAGTCAGGGCCCTTGTCTGCACTCCAATCCTGTTACTCATTGAATAATTGGATCCACTTGGCCTCTGTGGTTCTGGGCCTCTCATCACTGTTGGTATCACTGAGCCAAATTCTCCACCTACCTCTCCTACCAGCAGCCTGGCTTATGGAGAGCCCCCGTCTATCTTTTTTAGTAATACTGGCTCATTTCCTGTAGTTTTTGTAAATATATATTCCCCAGGCTTTGTCATGGAACAAAATCATCTTGTAGGTGTTCCAAATGTATGGAACATCCATTCTAGCATGATCCCTTCCTGAATCCTTTTATTTCTTCCTCCACTGTCTGCTGGAGGAGCACTGGCATTTCATTTGCCTCTAGCTTGGGCCATCACTTTCTCCATGCTTCTAGGAGTCATGGGAACAGCGAGGACTTCTTGAAGTCCCTGCCAGGGTGTTAAATCTTGTATCCTTGGAAAGCTCTTCCCGGCACTATCTTCTATTTCAGCCTCCTTGGTCCAGACCTTCTGAATCTAGTCTGACATGAACGTCTCTGACTTTGGCTGAGTCACGCTGACTAGGGCTTGCAGCTCATTTAAGGTCTATTCCTTTTCTTCCATTATCAGGACCAGCACATACCAACAGGGTGCTGTTGGGACTTACTTCTACTTTATAAGCTTAGTTACTAGGAAGGTAGATGGTGGGGAGAGGTCTCTACAGGGTCTTCAAGCAAGATGGGGTGGTGGGGTTCGGGGGTTAGAGAGAGTGGTGCTAGTTCTTCATAGGGAGAGGTGGGCCAATTATGCAGGCTCTGAGAGTTTAGAAGAAGCTGGGACTTAAAGTTTTGGAAGCATCATGCACCAGAGAAGGCAATGGCACCCCACTCCAGTACTCTTGCCTGGAAAATCCCATGGACAGAGGATTTTCCGTCCATGGGCTCACTGAGAGTCGGACACGACTGAGCGACTTCACTTTCCCTTTTCACTTTCATGCATTGGAGAAGGAAATGGCAACCCACTCCAGTGTTCTTGCCTGGAGAATCCCAGGGACCTGTGGGGTCGAACAGAGTCGGACGTGACTGAAGCGACTTAGCAGCAGCAGCAGCAGCAGCATACACCAGATGTCCCATCCCAAGCTCCAGGACCCCATCTCCCCAGCAGATGTCTCCCTTCTCTAGACTTCAGTGTAGGGAACAGAAAGGGCAGGTTCAGCTTTCCTTTATAGAGAGAATGCTATGTTACTTGCCCAACTTGCCCTGAAATTCTACAGCAGCTGATAATAGGAGGGTCTCGAGGGCCGTTTCCCCA
This sequence comes from Okapia johnstoni, assembly GCA_024291935.2. Lineage (NCBI taxonomy): Eukaryota > Metazoa > Chordata > Mammalia > Artiodactyla > Giraffidae > Okapia > Okapia johnstoni. Next base: position 68,993,471 of record CM044322.1, on the reverse strand, counting down.
CCAAATATTGAAACCAGCAGATGGAAGCATATCCAGATTTGCTACAATGGGGCAGGCTCCATAATGATAGGTAATTGACAATTCATTCAGTTCTAAATGCTAAATAAAGCCTATTTGTTCACATTCTCATCTGGTAAGCGCCACAGTAACAAAATGTCTTAATCTGAGAAGGGAGATTATCTTCAGAGATCATTGCCCTTAATCCTCCATCTTTTAAAAATCTTTTAATTTTTTTAATGGCTTCTACAAAGACACCTAAGGAAATGTTGAAGCCTCAGTCTTCATTTCAGAAGCTGATACCTAGGATCCTCAAAGTTCCTGAGGTTGTCTCCTTCCTAACTGTTCAATTTTTGAGGCTGAGATTTATCTTGAAGGAGAGAAGGGGCTGGTATCCTGCAGCCACTTCTACTTCAGCCTGGAAGCATTGCTCTCTAAAAGCAAGACTGGTTGCTAGACTTTTGTTGAGGATTTTTGCATCTATGTTCATCAGTGATATTGGTCTGTAGTTTTCTTTTTTTGTGGCATCTTTGGTTTTGGTATTAGGGTGATGGTGGCCTCATAGAATGAGTTTGGCAGTTTACCTTCCTCTGCAATTTTCTGGAAGAGTTTCAGTAGGATAGGTGTTAGCTTTTCTCTAAATTTTTGGTAGAATTCACCTGTGAAGCCATCTGGTCTTGGGCTTTTGTTCGTTGGAAGATTTTTTTATTATAGTTTCGATTTCCATGCTTGTGATGGGTCTGTTAAGATTTTCTATTTCTTCCTGGTTCAGTTTTGGAAGGTTATACTTTTCTAATAATTCATCCATTTCTTCCAAGTTGTCCATTTTAGTGGCATATAGTTGCTGATAGTAGTCTCTTATGATCCTTTGTATTTCTGTGTTGTCTGTTGTGATTTCTCCATTTTCAGTTTGAATTTTGTTGATTTGATTCTTCTCCCTTTTTTTCTTGATGAGTCTGGCTAATGGTTTGTCTATTTTATTTGTCTTCTCAAAGAACCAGCTTTTAGTTTTGTTGATTTTTGCTATAGTCTCCTTTGTTTCTTTTTCATTTATTTCTTCCCTAATTTTTATGATTTCTTTCCTTCTACTAACCCTGGGGTTCTTCATTTCTTCTTTTTCTAGTTGCTTTAGGTGTAAAGTTAGGTTATTTATTTGATTTTTCTCTTGTTTTTTGAGGTAAGCTTGTATTGCTATGAACCTTCCCCTTAGCACTACTTCTACTGAATCCCAGTAATTTGCACCTCCCACTCTCCCACCCTTATATTGCCTCCCCCTACTGGTGACCACTCATCTATTCTCTGTATCTATGAGTCTGCTTCTTTTTTGTTATATTCACTAGTTTGTTGTATTTTTCAGATTCCACATGTAAGTGATATCAGATGGTATTGTCTGCTGTCGATTTATGTCTTATTATTACCTATAGGAGTTTTATATTTCTTCTGGTCTTACATTTAATTATTTAATCCATTCTTGAGTTTATTTTTTTGTGTATGGTGTTAGGAAGTGTTCTAGTTCATTCTTTTACAAGTGGTTGACCAGTTTTCCCCAGACCACTTGTTAAAGAGATTGTCTTTTCTCCATTTGTATACCTCTTGCCTCCTTTGTCCGAAGATAAGGTGCCCATAGTGCGTGGGTTTATCCCTTGGGCTTTTCTATTTTGTTCTTTCTCTTTCATGTAAGTTATTCACATGGTAGTATGTCTTTCTCTTTCTGATTCACTTCATTATTGTTGCTAAATTCACATTATTTGACATTATTTCATTCTTTTTTATGGCTGAGAAATATTTTATAGTATATATGTACCATACCTTTACCCATTTATCTGTTCATGGACACTTAGGTTGTTTCCACATCTTGACAATTGTAAATAGTGCTGCTATGAACATCGGGGTGCATGTATTTTTTTTAATTAGCATTTTTTTTTTCCAGATATATACCCAAGAGTGGAATTGTTGGTCACATTTATTTTTAGTATTTTGAGAAATCTCCATGCTGTTTTCCATAGTGGCTGCACCAGTTTACACTCCCATCAACTAAGTATGAGGGTTTCCTTTTCTCCACATCCTTGCCAATTTGTTTTTTTGTTGTGTTTTCTTGATGAGTCTTACTAATGGCTTGTCAATTTTGTTTTATCTTCCTCGAAAAACCACTTTTTAGTTTTGTTGATTTTTGCTATTGGTCCTCTTTTGTTTCTTTTGCCATTTATTTCTGCCCTAATTTTTAAGATTTCTTTCCCTTCTACTTTCTGATGATAGCCATGCTGACAGGTATGAGGTTGACTCATTGTTTTGTCTTGCATTTCCCTGATTATTAGTGATGCTGAGCACATTTTCATATGCCTGCTGGCCATCTACATTTCCTCTTTGAAAAAACATCTATTCAGTTTCAAAGGCATATTTTAAAATGAGGCTTTCCACCTCAGTTTGATTACTCCCAGTGACAGGAAACTCACACAAAGCCATCACATTTTCAAATGTCTCTAATTTTTAGGAAATTCTAATTGGGAAAACTCTAACTGCTTTTAATTCCTACCTATTGGTAATGCTTATACCTTCTGGAAAGAGGAATATAAGATTAAATCTACTTCCTCTTCCCTTAGTAACCTTTGAACTCATCCACTAGGATCTTCTGTCTGCTCACCTGAACAGTCCCCATTCCTTTGAACTAAAATCATAGAATAGTATCAATGCAAAAATGCCTCCTTCATTAAATGTCTATTTTCTGCTTGTGCTCATGCCTACCACAGTCTCATTTAAGTGCTACAGTGACCCTTAAGGCAGTATTACTATCTGCATTACATAGACAAGAGTTTTTAGATTCAGGGAATTTCAGCATTCTACCTCCCAACCCAACTATCAAAACTGCTCTTTTCTAGATATGTTTTTTAGTATGTCTTGAAAGCAGTTGGAAATTGACCCTGTGGATAATGGTCTTTTGAGCAGGGTAGAGGAGTGCTTTCACTTCAGGGGGGCCTGGATTCGATTGTTGGTAGGGAACCAAGGTCCCACGAGCCATGTGGGGTGGCCAAAAAAATAAAGTAATACATAGAAATGCATTTTTTAAAATGTATTGGAGAGCAAATATTTGGAAAAATGAAAGCCTATTAGGAAGTCTGGTAAAATCAAAGGTGATGAGGTTGGGATGGCAGTGATGAGTCACATGGGGTTATGTTGATATCCAGTGGTGTGGGGGAAGGTGGACAGAGGGAGAGTACGAGGAGAGACGGGGGGTTAATTTAACGAGTCCTCAAGTACACTACACTGGGGGCTGGGAATAGAGCTGAAAAAGCAGGTATGCCTCTTCCTTCAAGGAGCGGAGTCTGGGGAGGAGGGCATGGTACCCATCAGCATCAGCATAGAAGCAAGTACATAATTACAAATGTGAATGACCGTTAAGAAGGAAAAGAACAGGGCTCTAAGAAAGTGGTCCAGGACAGGTCTGGAGAGGAGTGGATGTTATAGAATTATAACACCTGTAGTTATATACTAGCAGCATTTAGGACGGCTGGCCCCTCTGATGAACGAGAAGCCCATCTTTTTGCTTAAGGTGATGTACTCCAATGTCAAGTCTGGCCCTGGCCAGTTGCCGCCTGGACTGTGTGAGGATCTGAACTGGAGATTTGGATGGTGCTAGTCATGAAGAACCTTCTAGTGTCAAGGAAAGGAAGGTAATAGCCTGAGACAGAGGGAGCTGGGGAAGGAAGAAAGATTTTAAGTGAGGACTTGCTTTGGAGATGAGAGGCCCAGTCCTTTTCCTAGGCCAAGGAGATGCCCCCAGGGTCCTGTGCTGGCAGGTTGAGGATAAGGTTAAAGCAAGTACCACCTTGGTGTCCCAGAGTGCACACCTGTATCCCTGCCAGTAGAACAGATGATAAGCCTGGAGCTGCTCCCCTGCTTTGCATGTTTATTTATTTACTCTTTACCAAAGCCTTAAGAGTAGAGCCTATTTTACAGGTGTGGAAACAGATGCACAGAGATTATGCAATTTGCCCAAAATCACATAGCTTGTAAGTGGCATAGAACAGAATCAGTTGTCAGTGTTACTACCCAAGTGGCCTTGGCAGATCTGTCAAGCCTGGCGCTGGTTCTGGAGGTTTCAGAACAGCTGGCTGAGCTTCTCTTTGCACTGTTTTGCCTGAGGCTGATAAAGAAGCCCCAGTGAAGGTGATCAGGAAGGGTACTTATCGCTAAGCTGATGTGATAGACAAATTTCAAAACCTAAGTGGCTTAATGCAATGAACCTCACTTCTCAATCAAGTGATACTCAAGTGGGTTAGCATGGGCTTTCCCGCAAGGAAAACCCCGTCTCAGGAACCAAGCTCCCTCCATCTTTTGGCATCATCTTCTCAGCACTAGGCCTCCAAGCTTGCTGAGTCCAGGGAGAAAGGGATGGAGGAGACACACTGGATTTAAATTTCTTCATACAAGAGTGTCGCTTCAAACATACAGGGCCTGCGCTGGTCACATGGCCCCCGCCTAATGGCAAAGAAGTACGGGAAAGCATAAGGCCATGGACCACTGAGCACATGCTGTCCCTGCCATAAGGTGGGACTGACCCCGTGCCCAGCCGGAGGCAAGGCAGAAGCAAGTGAGGGTGAGCAGGGCTCACTCATCCCTGAAAGAGGATAGTACCCACTGGGCTCAGGGAGAACACAGTCTCTCCTTGCCTTGCATCAGCCTGTTTTCCACTTTCAATCTCTGCCCCGTCCCAGGATTTAAGGGCCTCCTGTGACACGTTCAGTTGGCAGCAGAGAGGAAGTGGGAAGTGTGGGAAGGGAGTCACCCCACAGACCAGTGAGAAGTTGCTTTCGATTTGGGAATGGGGAGGGAAAAATCACTTTATTGTTTGGATATGTGGGAAGGTATCCCACATGTCTTAAAGAGAAGGAAATACCAGACCACCTGACCTGCCTCCTGAGAAATCTATATGCAGGTCAAGAAGCAACAGTTAGAACCAGAGATGGAACAACAGACTGGTTCTAAATTGGGAAAGGAGTACATCAAGGCTGTATATTGTCACCTTGCTTATTTAACTTATATGCAGAGTACATCATGAGAAATTCTAGGGCTGGATGAAGCACAAGCTGGAATCAAGATTGCCAGGAGAAATATCAATAACCTCAGATATGCAGATGACACCAACCTTATGGCAGAAAGTGAAGAGGAACTAAAGAGCCTCTTGATGAAAGTGAAAGAGGAGAGTGAAAAAGTTGGCTTAAAGCTCAACATTCAGAAAACTAAGGTCATGGCATCCGGTCCCATCACTTCATGGCAAATAGATGGAGAAACAATGGAAACAGTGACAGACTTTATTTTCTTGGGCTCCAAAATCACTGCAGATGGTGACTGAAGCCATGAAATTAAAAGACGCTTGCTCCTTGGAAGAAAAGCTATGACCAACCTCGACAGCATATTAAAAAGCAGAGACATTACTTTGCCAACAAAGGTCTGTCTAATCAAAGCTATGGTTTTTCCAGTAGTCATGTGTAGATGTGAGAGTTGGACCATAAAGAAAGTTGAGTACTGAAGAAATGATGCTTTTGAACTGTGGTGTTGGAGAAGACTCTTGAGAGTCCCTTGGACTGAAAGGCGATACAACAAGTCCATCCTAAAGGAAATAAGTCCTGAAAATTGATTGGAAGGACTGATGCTGAAGTTGAAGCTCCAATACTTTGGCCACCTGATGTGAAGGACTGGCTCATTGGAAAAGACCTTGATGCTGGGAAAGATTGAGGGCAGGAGGAGAAGGGGACGACAGAGGATGAGATGGTTGGATGGCATCAGCGACTCAATGGACATGAGTTTGAGCAAGCTCTGGGAGTTGGTGATGGACAGAAAAGCCTGGTGTGCTGCAGCCCATGGGGTCACAAACAGTCAGACACAAATGAGTGACTAAACTGAACTTTGGGAAGGTAGGGGCTAGGGAGAGCTATAGGGACTCACACCCTGGATGTTTGGCCTGGAAATTTCATCTCCAAGTAATTTGTTGTCCACAGTCTTACTAAAAGGTGGCTTCTAGATCCCTGCCTCTTGGTGCTCATGATTTTTCCTCAAATGTGAGTGTAGCCTGTGACTTACCTAAACCAAGAGCATAGGTGATGAGAGGTCACTTTTATGATTAAGATGCATAAGACTGTAAGGAGACTTTTTTCTTTGAGGGCTTTGCTGAAGGCAGTTGCCCTATTGTGAGTTGCTCTGAGGAAAGGGCATTGGGGCAAGGAAATGAGGGCAGCCTTGGCTCAAATGGTAAAGAATCTGCCTGCAAATTGCAGAAGACCCAGGTTTGATCCCTGGGTCAGAAAGATCCTCTGGAGGAGGGAATGGCTACCCACTCCAGTATTCTTGCCTGGAGAATTTCACAGACAGAGGAGACTGGAAAGCTATAGTCCATGGGGTCACAGAGAGTCGGACATGACTGAGCGGTTAACACTTTCACTTGGCCTCCAGCCAGCAAGAAACTGAGGCTCTCAGTTCAGCACCCTCAAGGACCTGAATCATACCAGTAATTAGGCAAACATGGAAGTGGATTCTTCCCTAACTGAGCTCTCAGATGAGAACGCAGCCTTGGCTGATGCCTTGACTGCAGCCTTGCAGAGATCTCAGCTAACCCCTGCTGGGGCTCTTGACCCAAGGAAACCATAAGAAAATAAATTGTGCTGTTTTATCTAACTGTAGAGTAGTATGATTATTCAGCAATCGACGCTAATCATTGGGATCAGTGAGTGAAAAAAAAATTTCTAGGGCTGTTGTAAAATCTCACAAGCTGAGTGGCTGGAGTCTATGCCCCGACCAGTACGCTGAAGAAGCTGAACTTAAACAGTTCTATGAAGACCTACAAGACCTATTAGAACTAACACCCAAAAAAGATGCCCTTTTCATTATAGGGGACTGGAATGCAAAAGTAGGAAGTCAGGAATCACCTGGCGTAACAGGCAAATTTGGCCTTGGAGTACAGAATGAAGCAGGGCAAAGGCTAATAGAGTTTTGCCAAGAGAACACATTTGTCATAGCAAACACCCTCTTCCAACAACACAAGAGAAGACTCTACACATGGACATCACCAGATGATCAACTCCGAAATCAGATTGATTATATTCCTTGCAGCCACAGATGGAGAAGCTCTATACAGTCAGCAAAAACAAGACTGGGAGCGGACTGTGGCTCAGATCATGAACTCGTTATTGCCAAATTCAGACTTAAATTGAAGAAAGTAGGGGAAACCACTAGACCATTCAGGTATGACCTAAATCAAATCCCTTATGATTATACAGTGGAAGTGAAAATAGATTTAAGGGACTAGATCTGATAGACAGAGTGCCTGATGAACTATGGACAGAGGTTTTTGACATTGTACAGGAGACAGGGATCAAGACCATCCCCATGGAAAAGAAATGCAAAAAAGCAAAATGGCTGTCTGAGGAGGCCTCACAAATAGCTGTGCAAAGAAGAGAGGCGAAAAGCAAAGGAGAAAAGGAAAGATATGCCCATCTGAATGCAGAGTTCCAAAGAATAGCAAGGAGAGATAAGAAAGCCTTCCTCAGCAATCAATGCAAAGAAATAGAGGAAAACAACAGAATGGGAAAGACTAGAGATCTCTTCAAGAAAATGAGAGATACCAAGGGAACATTTCATGCAAAGATAGGCTCGATAAAGGACAGAAATGGAATGGACCTAACAGAAGCAGAAGATATTAAGAAGGGTGGCAAGAATACACAGAAGAACTGCACAAAAAAGATCTTCACGACCCAGATAATCATGATGGTGTGATCACTCACCTAGAGCCAGACATCCTGGAATGTGAAGTCAAGTGGGCCTTAGAAAGCATCACTATGAACAAAGCTAGTGAAGGTGATGAAATTCCAGTTGAGCTATTTCAAATCCTGAAAGATGATGCTGTGAAAGTGATGCACTCAATATGCCAGCAAATCTGGAAAACTCAAAGGTGGCCACAGGACTGGGAACGGTCAGTTTTCATTCCACTCCCAAAGAAAGGCAATGCCAAAGAATGCTCAAACTGCTGCACAAATGCACTCATCTCACACACTAGTAAAGTAATGCTCAAAATTCTCCAAGCCAGACTTCAACAATATGTGAACCGTGAACTTCCAGATGTTCAAGCTGGTTTTAGAAAAGGCAGAGGAACCAGAGATCAAATTGCCAACATCCGCTGGGTCATCGAAAAAGCAAGAGAGTTCCAGAAAAACATCTATTTCTGCTTTATTGACTATGCAAAAGCCTTTGACTGTGTGGATCACAATAAACTGTGGAAAATTCTGAAAGAGATGGGAATACCAGACCATCTGACCTGTCTCTTGAGAAACCTGTATGTATGTCAGGAAGCAACAGTTAGAACTGGACATGGAACAACAGACTGGTTCCAAATAGGAAAAGGAGTACGTCAAGGCTGTATATTGTCACCCTGCTTATTTAACTTATATGCAGAGTACATCATGAGAAACGCTGGGCTGGAAGAAACACAAGCTGGAATCAAGATTGCCAGGAGAAATATCAATAACCTCAGATATGCAGATGACACCACCCTTATGGCAGAAAGTGAAGAAGAACTAAAGAGCCTCTTGATGAAAGTGAAAGAGGAGAGTGAAAAAGTTGGCTTAAAGCTCAACATTCAGAAAACTAAGATTATGGCATCTGGTCCCATCACTTCATGCAAAATAGATGGGGAAACAGTGCAAACAGTGTCAGACTTTATTTTTTTAGGCTCCAAAATCACTGCAGATGGTGATTGCAGCCATGAAATCAAAAGATGCTTACTCCTTGGAAGGAAGGTTATGACCAACCTAGATAGCATGTTGAAAAGCAGAGACATTACTCTGCCAACAAAGGTCCGTCTAGTCAAGGCTATGGTTTTTCCAGTAGTTAGGTATGGATGTGAGAGTTGGACGGTGAAGAAAGCTGAGCGCCGAAGAATTGATGCTTTTGACCTGTGGTGTTGGAGAAGACTCTTCAGAGTCCCTTGGACTACAAGAAGATCCACCCAGTCCATCCTAAAGGAGATCAGTCCTGGGTGTTCATTGGAAGGACTGATGTTGAAGCTGAAACTCCAATACTTTGGCCACCTCATGCAAAGAGTTGACTCATTGGAAAAGACCCTAATGCTGGGAAGGATTGGGGGCAGGAGGAGAAGGGGACGACAGAGGATGAGATGTCTGAATGGCATCACCGACTCAATGGACATGGGTTTGGGTAGACTCCGGGAGTTGGTGATGGAGAGGGAGGCCTGGCGTGCTGCGATTCATGGGGTTGCAAAGAGTTGGACACGACTGAGCGACTGAACTGAACTGAACTGAACTGAGTGGCTGGAGAAGCAAAAATTTTTTCTCTCGTAGTTACAGAGGTTAGAAGTGCAAAATCAAGGTGTTGGCAAGACCATGACCCCTCTGAAGCCTCCAGGAGGTGATTTATCCTTCCCTCTTCCATCCCAGGTGTTCCGTGACCTGCGTCAGCATCACTCCAGTCCATTCCTCTTCTCTTCTTATATGGACACCAGTCACATTGGATTAAGAGTCCACTCTACTCTGTACGGCCTCATCTTAGCTAATTGCTTCTTTAATGATCTTATTTTCAAGAGGTCCTGGGGGTTAGAACTTCAGCCTATCCTTTCAGAGGAAAGACTTCAGTCTGAAAACAGGAAGAAAAAAAAGAAGAGAGCTGACAATGAAAGGATTATCGGGAAAACCAAACAGGCACGTTGAATACATCTAAGCGGTGAGCACCTTCAGTGCAAGGACTGGTGTCTTTGTAGGTCAGGATCTCAGAAACTGCTGGTGGAGAGGCCCCTTCCCTGATATCATCCAGGAAGTGCTTGAACCAAGGGCTAACTTCACATGCTAAGAGAATCACTATCCTGGGGACAGCCTCTCTCATAGCTCTCAGGTCTGGAGGGTGGACAAGATGACCCCCTTACAAGTCCCTGAATTCGAAGTTACCCTCATTTCGTTGGTCTGGTGCTGTATTTCCACCCTTCTCCTGGGTTAAGGAAGGGGCTGCTTTCTGTCACAGATACTGGGATCACCCACCGGCTGCAGTGCTTTCTCAAGGATGAACAGATGTTGCCATCTTGTGGCCGCAAGGCTTCATGGCTAGGGTGACCATGTCCATTATTACTAAGATAGTGAGCTTGCATGCACTCTCTGTGACCCCGTGGACTGCAGCCTGCCAGGCTCCTCTATCGATGGTATTTTTCAGGCAAGAATACTGCAGTGGGTTGCCATTTCCTCCTCCTAGGGATCTTCCCTACCAAAGCATCGAACCCGTGTCTCCTGCATCTCCTGCACTGCAGGTGGATTCTTGACCGCTGAGCCATGGGGGAAGTCCCATTACTCAGATTAGGACACTTTTTAAAGTGGAAGGGGGCTTTTAATCTTAGTGTGGGAACAGCAGGTGTAAATTGGGACTATGCCAGGCAAACTGGGACAGGAAACGTGAGGGAACAAGAGGACGTACTGGGATTCTTTAGAGGCAGTTCTGGCAGTGTTTTTCAAATTGTACTACTCCCCTCTGTTTACTCCCAGAAAGAAGCTTCCTACAGCTACCCATGCTGGCCATCCTCCACTTCATTCAAGGTTAGTAATACATGAAAGAGTCTTGAGACCCTCTGACACAAAGTATAAGGAAATCCCAACTACACCTATTAAAAGAGGGGCAGAGGGGAGGGGAAGATAGATGTCTTTCTACATTGCCTATGGATCCAAAATGCCCCAAGCACATTTAATGTTTAGTTCTGACTTTAAAGATACATTTTAGGGATTTCCCTGGTGGTCCAGTGGCTAAGATGTCAAGCTCTCAATGCAAGGTTTCCAGGTTCAGTCCCTGGTCAGGGAACTAGATCTCACATGCTGCAGCTAAGAGTTTGTATGCTGCGACTAAGAACTGGCATAGGTTATATGGGCATTTTGACAATGTTAATTCTTCCAATCCACAAGCACAGGAGATCTTTTCATTTATTTGTGTCTTCTTCAACTTCTTTCCAGAGAAGGCAATGGCAACCCACTCTAGTACTCTTGCCTGGACAATCCCGTGGACGGAGGAGCCTGGTAGGCTGCAGTCCATGGGGTTGCTGAGAGTCAGACACGACTGAGTGTCTTCACTTTCATTTTTCCCTTTCATGCATTGGAGAAGGAAATGGCAACCCACTCCAGTGTTCTTGCCTGGAGAATCCCAGGGACAGGGGAGCCTGGTGGGCTGCCATCTATGGGGTCGCCCAGAGTCGAACACGACTGAAACGACTTAGCAATAGCAGCAGCAACTTCTTTCATCAGTGTTTCAGTCTTTCACTTCTTTGGTTAAATTTATTCCTAGGTATTTTATTCTTTTGCCGTAGTTGTATATGAGATTTCTTTCTTGATTGTTCTTTCTGCAAGCTCATCCTTAACATATAGAAATGCAACAGACTTTTGTGCCCTACAAATTTATTGTATTTGTTATTATTTCTAATAACTTCTGAGTGTCTTTAGGGTTTTCTATATACAAAATCATTTCATTCACAAATAGTGACCATTTTACTTCTTCCTTTCCAATTTAGATGCCTGTTATTTCCGTTTTTTGCCCAATTGATCTGGCTAGAACTTTCAATAATATGTTGAATAAGAAAACTACAAAAAAATTTTAATTTATTGATTAATGTATCAAAATTCTAGCCCACTACAAAGTACTAAAACAAGTGAATAACCCCCCCAATTGCATGTATGACTTCATTACAACTGGATGAATATTATCTAAATATACATACAAACACTGTAATGGAGCAGGGAAAATATCAAACTAATTGATGTGTTGGTGAAGTGATTATAGGTGATATGTTTTCTTTAACAGATTTCTTTCATATTTTCAAATACCAATCAATAAAAATACCAGCTCTTTGCAAATACCAATCATGTTGTTTATGAAAAAATTAATCAATTTTGCCTCCAATAATACAAAGCCTTCTTGGTTCCTTACTTTCCACTTTGTCTCCCATCGCTGTCTGATATGACTTCTTCACTCTGGTAAAGCCGGAGTCTATACCCACAACCTGCTTATACCAGCTTCCACATCTTTGCTTAGCCCAGTGGTTCTCAAACTTTAGCCATTTAGAACCCCTTGATTGTATATAGGTGACTCAGCACATCTGGGTGAGGTCTGAGAATCTTCATTTCTTAGAAGTTCCAGGTGATGTTGATGTTGCTGGTCTAGGGACCACACTTTGAGAACCACTGGCTCAGCCGTATCTTCCGCTTGAAACGTCTCTTTTTTTTTCCTCCCTCCTTCCATCCCTTCCCTCTCTTTTTTTTTTCTTCCTTTCTCTCTCTCTTTCCTTCTTTCCTTTCTTCCTTCCAAAACATTTATTGAGAGTACTGCACCACCCAACCATTGTATAATCCAGTCAAACCAGACATCAAAATATATCAAAATAGTTTCCATACTATTTTAAAATATATTTACTGCATACCTTTGTAATTATTGGAGAAGGAAATGGCAACCCACTCCAGTATTCTTGAAAATCCCATGGATAGAGGAGCCTGGTAAGCTACAGTCCATGGGGTCGCAAAGGGTCAGACACGACTGAACGACTTCACTTTCACTTTGTAATTATTTCATACATTTTATTTTCTCTCCTTAACTAGCCCTCTGAAACGTAAACACAATATGCTCTTTCTCCTCTTTCATGGGCATGGAACCAATGTGTGCTGACTGGGGCCCCCGGAGAGTCAAGCATGCCATCTATTAATAGAGCATTGACCATAGACACCTGTCTGATCCAGCGGCTTTCCCCACCCTACTCATTGTCATGTGGAATTTGTCTTGCCCTGTCGCTGTTGGGCCTTTTCCATGTTCATGCTCCCCTTTTACAGTGACAGTGCCTCCCAGTACTACTAACAACAGACTCTGCTTACATCAAAACCAGTTCCCGAAGACAATTCTGCAGTGGATACAAGGAAAAACTGTTTAGTGTTTTAAAAGTGGATTTTATTATAAAATTTATGAATACAATTTCATAGTTTTATATTAAAAATATAGAAAAGCCAAAGAAGAAAATGAGAATTTACCCATTACCTCAAATTTACCATTACAAAGTTAGTGGAGGTGATGGAATCCCAGTTGAGCTATTTCAAATCCTGAAAGATGATGCTGTGAAAGTGCTGCACTGAATATGCCAGCAAATCTGGAAAACTCAGCAGTGGCCACAGGACTGGAAAAGGTCAGTTTTCATTCCACTCCCAAAGAAAGGAAATGCCAAAGAGTGCTCAAACTACTGCACAATTGCACTCATCTCACATGGTAGTAAAGAATGCTCAAAATTCTCCAAGCCAGGCTTCAGCAATATGTGAACCGTGAAGTTCCAGATGTTCAAGCTGGTTTTAGAAAAGGCAGAGGAACCAGAGATCAAATTGCCAACATCCGCTGGGTCATCGAAAAAGCAAGAGAGTTCCAGAAAAACATCTATTTCTGCTTTATTGACTATGCAAAAGCCTTTGACTGTGTGGATCACAATAAACTGGAAAATTCTGAAAGAGATGGGAATACCAGACCACCAGACCTGCCTCTTGAGAAATCTGTATGCAGGTCAGGAAGCAACAGTCAGAACAGGACATGGAACAACAGACTGGTTCCAAATAGGAAAAGGAGTACGTCAAGGCTGTATATTGTCACCCTGCTTATTTAACTTATATGCAGAGTACATCATGAGAAGCGCTGGGCTGTATGAAGCACAAGCTGGAATCAAGATTGCTGGGAGAAATATCAATAACCTCAGATATGCAGATGACACCACCCTTATGGCAGAAAGTGAAGAAGAACTAAAGAGCCTCTTGATGAAAGTGAAAGAGGAGAGTGAAAAAGTTGGCTTAAAGCTCAACATTCAGAAAACTAAGATCATGGCATCCAGTCCCATCACTTCATGGCAAATAGATGGGGAAACAGTGCAAACAGTGTCAGACTTTATTTTTTGGGGCTCCAAAATCACCGCAGATGGTAATTGCAGCCATGAAATTAAAAGACGCTTACTCCTGGGAAGGAAAATTATGACCAACCTAGACAGTATATTAAAAAGCAGAGACATTACTTTGTCAACAAAGGTCCATCTAGTCAAGGCTATGGTTTTTCCAGTAGTCATGTATGGATGTGAGAGTTGGAAAGCTGAGCGCCGGAGAATTGATGCTTTTGAACTGTGGTGTCGGAGAAGACTCTTGAGAGTCCCTTGGACTGCAAGGAGATCCACCCAGTCCATCCTAAAGGAGATCAGTCCTGGGTGTTCATTGGAAGGACTGATGTTGAAGCTGAAACTCCAATACTTTGGCCACCTCATGCAAAGAGTTGACTCATTGGAAAAGACCTTGATGCTGGGAAGGATTGGGGGCAGGAGGAAAAGGGGACGACAGAGGATGAGATGGTTGGATGGCATCACTGACTCAATGGAGATGAGTTTGAGTAAGCTCCAGGAGTTGGTGATGGACAGGGATGCCTGGCGTGCTGCAGCTCATGGGGTCGCAAAGAGTCGGACACGGCCGAGCAACTGAACTGAACTGAACTGAACTGAATTACCTCACTACATAAAGATATCCTATTTTAAAATCTGAATGTTCTTCTCTCATATGTATTTTCCCACAAAATTATTCTGCAGATAGTTTTTTCATTTGTCAATATACCCAGACTTATTTACTGATGTCATTTCATTTTCTATAACACCACTTCAGAGGATTGCAAAGAATTACATCACATACGGAAATTATAAAGTACTTAACCAATCCTTTATTGGTTAATGATCAATCACTTTTGTTAATATAAATGTTGCTTCAGTGAATATCTTTATTAATTCATCTTTGTACACCTGCCAACAATTTCACCCAATATACATTTTAAAGACTTTGATGAATATTGAAAAATTGTCATCAAAATATTTGAATTCCTCTGAACAGTGTATAAGGGCTTCCCTGGTGGTTCAAATGGTAAAAAATCTGCCTACAATGCAGAACATCTAAGTTTGATCCCTGGGTCAGGAACATCCCCTGGAGAAGGGAATGGATACCCACTCCAGTAATTTTTTTTTTATTTATTTTTTAAAATAAATTTATTTATTTTAGTTGGGGGCTAATTAGTTTACAATATTGAGTGGTTTTTGCCATACATTGACATGAATCAGCCATGGGTTTACATGTGTTCCCCATCCTGAACCCCCCTCCCACCTCCTTCCCCATCCCAACTCTCTGGGTCATCCCATTGCCCCAGCCCTGAGCATTTGTCTCATGCATTGAACCTGGATTGGTGTTCTGTTTCACATATGATAATATACTTGTTTCAATGCTATTCTCCCAGAACGTCCTACCCTCACCTTCTCCCTCAGAGTCCATAAGACTGTTCTATGCATCTGTGTCTCTTATTCTTTCTCGCATATAGGGTTATCGTTACCATCTTTCAAATTCCATATATATGCATTAGTATACTGTATTGGTGTTTTTCTTTCTGGCTTACTTCACTCTGTATAATGGGCTCCAGTTTCATTCATCTCAATAGAACTGATTCAAATGTATTCTTTTTAATGGCTGAGTAATATTCCATTGTGTGTATGTACCACAGCTTCCTTATCCATTCGTCTGCTGAGGGACATCTAGGTTGCTTCCATGTCCTGGCTATTGTGAACAGTGCTGCGATGAACATTGGGGTACACGCGTCTCTTTCAGTTCTGGTTTCCTCTGTGTGTATGCCCAGCAGTGGGATTGCTGGGTCATATGGCAGTTCTACTCCCAGTTTTTTAAGGAATCTCCACACTGTTCTCCATAGTGGCTGTACTAGTTTGCATTCCCACCAACAGTGTAAGAGGGTTCCCTTTTCTCCACACCCTCTCCAGCATTTATTGCTTGTAGACTTTTGGATAGCAGCCATTCTGACTGGTGTGAAATGGTACGTCATTGTGGTTTTGATTTGCGTTTCTCTAATAATGAGTGATGTTGAAGATCTTTTCATGTGTTTGTTAGCGTTCTGTATGTCTTCTTTGGAGAAATGTCTGTTTAGTTCTTTGGCCCATTTTTTGATTGGGTCGTTTATTTTTCTGGAATTCAGCTGTGGGAGTTGCTTGTATATTTTTGAGATTAATTGCTTGTCTGTTGCTTTGTTTGCTATTATTTTCTCCCATTGTGAAGGCTGTCTTTTCACCTTGCTTATAGTTTCCTTCGTTGTGCAAAAGCTTTTAATTTTAATTAGGTCCCATTTGTTTATTTTTGCTTTTATTTCCAATATTCTGGGAGGTGGGTCGTCGAGGATCCTGCTGTGATTTGTGTCGGAGAGTGTTTTTCCTTACTTTTTCCTCTAGAAGTTTTATAGTTTCTGGTCTTATGTTTAGATCTTTAATCCATTTTGAGTTTATTTTTGTGTATGGTGTTAGAAAGTGTTCTAATTTCATTCTTTTACAAGTGGTTGACCAGTTTTCCCAGCACCACTTGTTAAAGAGATTGTCTTTTCCCCATTGTATATTCTTCCCTCCTTTGTCGAAGATAAGGTGTCCATAGGTGTGTGGATTTATCTCTGGGCTTTCTATTTTGTTCCATTGATCTATATTTCTATCTTTGTGCCAGTACCACACTGTCTTGATGACTGTGGCTTTGTAGTAGAGCCTGGAGAATTCCATGGACAGAGGAGCCTGGCAGACTACAGTCCATGGGATCGCCAAGTGTTGGACATGACTGAGCGACTAACTCTGACTTTTTTCAGCAGTGTATAAAAGGTCCATTCAGGCCCTTGCAGGGTGTTATAATACTTTAAGACCTTCTTCCTCCCATCAGTGAAAATGGTATCTTGTTTTAATTTGAATATATTTCATCACATGGAAAATGAATTTTAAATGAATATTAATTATTCATATTTATTTTGTGAATTGCCTTTCTGTGTCCTCTGCTCACTTTTCTCTTTCTTTGTCTTTATAACAGCAGATGAAGTTAGATAGTTTGACTGAATTACTGAGACATGAAATGAATGATCCCAGAGTGAGATGAGAGGCAGATCTGCAGAACAAAAATTCCACCAAGAGAACCAGTGAGGCAAATCCCTGTACCGAGGATGTGAGGAGTTTGGGAGTAGAGACTGGGGGCTGGTGAGGCAACTGTTTTTACAGGGACCTGTGCTGAGACTGAGCCCCTTCCCTCAACAAAGGACCGTGGGTGGCTGGGTAGCTCAGCTTTAGTTGATTACTTAGAGTTCGGGGCCTCCTGCAATTTGGGCAAAGGCCGACTCCTGCCCACGGAATCCAGGGCAGAGGCTAGGCCGGTTGACTAGCAGCTTTAGGAGTGAAGCAAGCTAAAGAGAGTCACTCAGCTTCTATCCAGGCAAAGAATGAGTTCCTTGTGGACCAGAGGTAGAGGTGGCCCATTCAGGAAGGAGAAGTGGACTGTGTCTGTTTGAATTCCCACCCATAGCAGGCAGAATAATTGTTCCCCCAAAGATATCCACATTCTAATCCCTGGAACCTGTGACTATGATACGTTACCTGGCAAAACGGACTTTGCAAGGGGGTTAAATTAAGGATCTTGACCTGAAAAAATTATCCTGGAATATCTGGTGGTCCCAAGTGTAGTTACAAGGGTCCTTATAAAATGGAAGAGAGAAGCAGGAGGGCCAGAACCAAAGAAGATTTTTCCACAGATTTATGTGTGTGTGTATATACTTTACAGAGCTTCCCAGGTGGTGCTAGCGGTAAAGAAGTCATAAGCTGACATATGTCTTTTATGTTGGAGACATAAGAGACTGCAGGTTTGATTCCTGGGTTGGGAAGATCCCCTGCAGGAAGGCATGGCAACCTACTCCAGTATTCTTGCCTGGAGAATCCCCATGGACAGAGGACCCTGGTGGTCTACAATCCATAGGGTTGCAAAGAATTGGACATGTAAAGCAACTTAGCATGCATGTGTACACATTTTATAAGGATGTTTTGTTTTCAAAATTCCCTTTTTAAAATATATGACATGTTCTAGGCTCACGGTTACAGTATCTCTTTGTTTCCAAAGATATTGATTCCTTTCTTTTTTTAAGAATTGTTTGTAGAGTTGTGTTTTTTTTTTTAAATCTCTGCATTGTATCTGTTTCCCCTCAAGTCCTTTCTTCACGTTTGTTTGTTTATTTTGGCCTCTGGTCTGATTTTAGAGGCTTTCCTCAGAGGTCTAGAGGTCCGGGTATGTGTGTTCATCCTTAAGACTGAAGCACCCAAACAGCTATCTGACGGTGTATTTTTGGAGCCTGTCGATAGTCTTGACGAGCTTCACCGCAGATGATTTGTTTTGTTTTTTCAGGCAGTGACCCATCCATTTCATTGGCAGAACCCCCCGAATTCAGTTGCAATAGCCATTTTCTCTTGGGCTGGTTGGTCTCCCCAGAGAATCTTCCAGTCCTGTGCAGGGTGGGGTTGGTAGAGGGGCGGAGGTGGAGAGAGGGTGTTGGTGTAAGCCTCTGCTGGCATTTTTGAATCAAATAGAGGAAGGCTGAGGTTTCAATTATTCAGAGTAGACAATGAGTTAATCTCTCAGTTCTCAGCTGTGCCTAGTGTTTCTGTGTTTAGTTACCCGGCATAATCGCTTCACTTTTGCCCGAAATCCTCCACATACACACCTTCTGAGTTCCATGTTCCTCTAATTCCTGATGTTTTTGTGGCTTCAGCACAAAAGGCTGCTTCTCTCTGGCTTCCCAGTCTCAGGCTTGGGATCACATTCTCCCTGCCCCACCCGGTCAGGTACCCTCTCCTAACTTGCTTTTCATTGTTCACTGTCATCTCCTTTTCTCTTTTTTGTCTTTGTGAATTTTTACCTTTTAAAATTCTTTACATTTTAATGGGATTTTGAAACAGAGATAAAATATTGTTTCTACTCCACCAAGTTAAAGTAGCATTCGGGATTTTTCTAGCTAAGTTCAGTTTGATTATTGTCCTGCTCTCACTAGTGATTGAGACCTTTTGGTCACTCTCTAGGCCAGTGGCAGCCTTAGCTGTAGGGCTTGCTCCCAGGCTCCAGGAAATGAGGTTTTTTTATTGCATTAGAGGAAGGTGCTCCCAGGTTATCAGATTCTGGAGAAAAGGTTCTTGGCTGTCACACTGCATAGTTTTAGGTGGTTTTATAATTTGGTGAATAGAATAATTCATTTCCAATTATTTATTTAATCTCAGTAAGACCAGCATTTATTTTGTAAGTCTTTCAGAATAATTAGTAGTATACTTGGGGTGTTTTGGGGGCTTCCCTGGTGGCTCAGTCGATAGAGAATCCGCCTGCAATGCAGGAGACCTAGGTTCAATCCCTGGGTTGAGAAGATCCCCTAGAGAGGGGAATGGCTACCCACTCTAGTATTCTGGCCTCGAGAATTTCATGGACAGAGGAGCCTGGCAGGCTACAGTCCGTGGGGTTGCAGAGTCGGACACAACTGAGCGATACCCTGCCTTCTGCCCCATTAGCAGAAAGTAGACTGTGGTCAGATCACAAGAGATAGAGGGTGAGGAGGAGAGGTATCCCTGGCTCTCTCTCTGGGGTGTTTTGAAAGAAGACTGGAGAAACATTATTTAATAAATCACTTGCATTTGAAAAACACATGGATGAGGAGTTAAATTCCATTTTGTATTAGAAAAGCCTACAGTCTTCCTATGTGTTACTTTTACAGAGAACGTTTTACTTCTGACACTTCTGGTCACTAAACATATGTAGGATTACCCCACACCAAGTAATGCTGTGTCATCAGCTGGGTGTCCTACAATTTAACTCAATTCTGATACTATTTACCTGGAGGTGGCATCAGAGCCTATAGGTAAGGGCTCAGTCCCACAAGTCTGTGCCACCCCTCACCCTCTAGATGCCAGTTGCAAGCCCATTTGTTTCCTGTACTTCTGGTCAGTCAGCTATGAATTGGAGGTTCCCACAACTCTTTCCTTGTGTTTGATTAACTTGATAGAATGGCTTACATGACTCAGGGAAACAGTGTACTTATTGTTTACCAGTTTGTTATAAAATAATATGATGAAGGATACAGATGAACATCCAGATGGAAGAGACGCACAGGGCAGGTATATGGGGAGGGGCTTCCACACCGTCTCTGAGTACGATACCTTCCCAGTGCCTTTAAGTGTTTACCAACCTGGAAGCCCTCCCAACTTTGCAGTTTGGGGATTTTTATGTAGGCTTCCTCACTTGGGCATGATCATTTATATACTCCATTTCTAGCCCCTCACCCCTCTCTGGAGATTGGATGGTGGGGCTGAAAATTCCAAGCTTCACATTGTGGCGTAGTCTTTCTGGAGATCAGCTTTATCCATGAGCCACCCAGGAGCCCACTGAGAGGCCCCTCATTAGAACAAAAGATGTCCCCAATTCTCCTGTCACTCAGGAATTTACAAGGAGCTGACAATTCTGAGTCAGGAGTGGGGACAAAGACCAAATGTACATTTATGGTAAGTCACATTTCCTCCTCCAAACATTCAGTTTATCTCATCTGCAGATAAGTGAATAACAGGTATATTGGTTTGCTAGGCTGCTATAACAAAGTGCCATAAACTGGGTTCTTGAATAATGGGCATTTCATGGTTTATGGTTCTGGAGGCTGGAACTCCAAAATCAAGGTGTTGGTTTGGTATTGTTTCCTTTGAAGACCAGGGAAGTATCTGTTCCAGGCCTTTCTCCTAGCTTTTGGTAGTTTCTTGGTTTCGGGTAGCAGAACTCCAATCTTACTGTAGTGTTCATCCCCTAGGCAAATACACCCCCTCAGGTGAAGTTTTGTTTTTCATTTTATGTTACAGAAAAACCCGAATAAACATTTTGACCAACCTAATATAAGGACACCGATTATGTTAGATTAGGAATCCACTCTATTCCAGTATGACCTCTTTCTTAACTGGACCTTGTTACTAAACCAGGTTCGTTTTGCCCAATGTGTTGTTGTTTGGGGGTTTCCCTGTCCTTCACTATCTCCCGGAGTTTGCCCAAGTTCATGTCCACTGAATTGGTGATACCATCCAACCATCTCACCCCTGTCACCCTCTTCTCCTTCTGCCTTCAGTCTTTCCCAGCATCAGGGTCTTTTCCAATGAGTCCACTCTTTGCATCAGGTGGCCAAAGTATTGGAGTTTCAGTTTCAGCATCAGTCCTTCCAATGAGTATTCAGGATTGGTTTCCTTTAGGATTGACTGGTTTGATCTCCTTGCTGTCCAAGGGACCCTCAAGAGTCTTCTCCAGCACCACAGTTCAAAAGCATCAGTTCTTCAGTGCTCAGCTTTCTTTATAGTCCAACTCTCACATCCGTACATGACTACTGGAAAAACCATAGGTTTGACTAAATGGGCCTTTGTTGGAAAAGGTGGGAAAAGATTAGGTAATCACTATTCTGTACAAGCATATCAGAGTTACTTGCTACTTCATGGGATGTATGCTAAAATAAAATGGAGGTGCTTAGCATGATCTAAGAGTAGAGTTCTGGCCTTCTGACATCAAAAGTTCATTCATCAGACACCTGCTGCTGCTGCTGCTAAGTCGCGTCAGTCATGTCCGACTCTGTGCAACCCCATAGACGGCAGCCCAGCAGGCTCTCCTGTCCCTGGGATTCTCCAGGCAAGAACACTGGAGTGGGTTGCCATTTCCTTCTCCAATGCATGAAAGTGAAAAGTGGAAGTGAAGTCGCTCAGTCGTGTCCGACTCTTAGCGACCCCATGGACCGCATCAGACACCTACACAGGCCCAATTTTAGGCTTGGTGGTCCCAACTAGTGTTAGCAGGCTCAAGCTGAAACTAGACACTGCTGACTCAAGGTTCCTGGAAAGAAAATGGGGCAAGCATGTTATTTAGCCTATGTGAAGCTTGGAGGGTATGCAACCTGCAACAAAGTAACTAAGGCGAGTTTGTTCAGTGAAGGCAAGCTACAAGAGGAGGGTTTTTAGCAAGCTGTAAGAAGACAAACTCGAGAATTTCTATTGGTCATCAGTTTCTGTTAACCCTGTGGGGCATGGCTTCAACCTCATCTACAATGACCCTATTTCCAAAATAAGGTTACGTTATGAGACATTAGGGGTTAGGACTTCAATATATGAATTTGTGTTGTTGTTGCTCAGTCGCTAAGTTGAATCCGACCCTGAAACCCCATGGACTGCAGCACGCCAGGCTCCTCTGTCCTCCACTGTCTCCTGGAGTTAGCTCAAATTCGTTGTCAGTGATGCTGTCTAATCATCTCTGTTGTCCCTTTTGCCTTCAATCTTTCCCAGCATCAGGGTCTTTTCCGAGTTGGCTCTTCGCATCTGGTGGCCAAAGTACTGGAACTTCAGCAACATTCCTTCCAGTGAATATTCAGGATTGATTTCTTTTAGTATTAATTGGTTTGATCTGCTTGCAGTTCAAGGGACTCTCCAGCCCCACAATTCAAAAGCATCAATTCTTTGGCACTCAGACTTATGGTCCAACTCTCACATCAGTACATGACTCCTGGAAAAAAAATCAAAGCTTTGACTACATGGATCCTTGTTGGCAAAGCGCTATCTCTTCTTTTTAATACTCTGTCATAGCTGTCCTTCCAAGGAGCAAGCATCTTTTAATTTCATGGCTGCAGTCACCATCCACAGTGATTTTGGAGCCCAAGAAAATAAAATCTGTTACTGCTTCTACTTTTTCCCCTTCCATTTGCTGTGAAGTGATATGCCATGATCTTGGTGTTTTGAATGTTGAGTTTTAAACCAGCTTCTTCACTCTCCTCTTTCACCTTCATCAAGAGGCTCTTTAGTTCCTCTTCACTTTCTGCCATTAGAGTGATATCATCTGCATATCTGAGGTTGTTGATATTTCTTCTGGGATCTTGATTCCAGCTTGTAATTCATCCAGCCCAGTATTTCGCATGATGTACTCTGCATATAATTTAAATAAGAAGGGTGACAGCCTTGTTGTAATCTTTTCCTAATTTTGAACCAGTCCATTGTTCCATGTCTGGTTCTAACGGTTGCTTCTTACCCAGCATACAGGTTTCTCAGGAGACAGGTATGGTGGTCTGGTACTTCCATCTCTTTAAGAATTTTCCACAATTTGTTGTGATCCACACAGTCAAAGGCTTTAATGTAAATAACGAAGCAGAAGTAGATGTTTTCCTGGAACCCTTGCTTTCTCCATGATACAATGAATGTTGGCCATTTGATCTCTGATTCCTCTGCCTCTTTGAAATCCAGCTTGTACATCTATAAGTTCTTGGTTCACGCACTGCTGAAGCCTAGCTTGAAGGACTTTGAGCATAATATTGCTAGCATGTGAAATGAGCACGACTGTACAGTAGCTTGAAAATTCTTTGGCATTGTCCTTCTTTGTGATTGGAATGAAAACTGACCTTTTCCAGTCCTGTGGCCACTGATGGGTTTTCCAAATTTGCTCACATATGCAGCACTTTAACAGCATCATCTTTTAATTTTAGATAACTCAGTTGGAATTCTGTCACCTCCACTAGCTTTGTTTGTAGTTATGCTTCCAAAGACCCACCTGACCTCACATTCCAGGATGTCTGGCTCTAGGTGAGCGACCACAACATTGTGGTTATCCAGGTTGTTAAGACCTTTATTGTATAGTTCTTCTGTGTATTCTTACCACCTCTCCTTAATATCTTCTGCTTCTGTTAGGTCCATACAGTTTCTGTCCTTTTTCATGCCGATCCTTGTATGAAATGTTCCCTTGATATCTCCAATTTTCTTGAAGAGATCTCTAGTCTTTCCCATTCTTCTGTTTTCCTCTATTTCTTTGCATTGCTCATTTAAGAAGGCCTTGAATTGTGGCAGGGGAACAATTCAACCTATAGCAAGTAATAACAAGAAAATTTGTAAGGAATACTGGGCTAGTGTAAGCCCAGTGGAATGCTGAAGCCAGTGGAAAAGCATGTGCTCTGGAGACTAATGCTTGGGTTGGAATTTGGGACTCATGAATTATTATGTGACTTGAAGCAAGTTGCTTAACATCTTTGAGCCTGTTTTCTCACCTATGCAATAAGAAAAATAGTATTCATTTTAAAAGCTTGCTGTTTCTGGGTCACAAGTTTTCCTCTGTCTTAGACAACTCCCATATTTGCTAAAGCTTGTTGGTAATCATTTACTAACAAAAGAGGCTTGATAAGTAAATTTCTTCAGTCTTTGTGTTTCTAAAAATATTACTATGAATAAAACAACTAACTAAGGTTGGCCTAATGGACATACATTAAATATTATACTTAAAAACTAAAGAAAACACATTGTTTAAAAATATATATACAAAAATTTCTTGAATGGACTGCCATTGTAAGTTATAAACTTTCAACACATTTCAAGTTAGTATCAAACAGATCTTTTTATCTGAACATAAAAACATCCCAATCTTGTAAAGGCCATATATTTGGCAAATTCAAAATAGGTATTTAAATATCTGATGGCTAAAATATGAATGATAATGTGAATTAGAAAAATATTTAAATCTAAACAATAAAAACTACTAACTTTCAAAATTAAAGTAGAAATTTGAAGGAAATCTATAGCCTTATATTTCTTGCTTTAGAAGAGAGAGGTGAAGGTTAAATAATTTTACTAGATTAAGTATCCAACTAAAGATGTTAGGAAAAGAACCACAAGAAGAAGAAAGTCAAGTTAAAGTGAAGAGTAAAATGTAAGACAAGAGCAGCACTTGAAATAGAAACACAGAGAGAGCCAACAGAACCAAAATAACTAACAAGGCTCTGGAAGATTATCAAGTAAGGAAAGCAAAGGCACTCACAAGTTGTATCAGGAATGAAAAAGGAGGTTATTATAAGATCAAAGATAGTAGTGAGTATTATAAATTACTCTATGCCAATAAACTTGTATTCTTAGGTGAAACGGACAAACTCCTAGAAAAATATAACTGGTTACTATTTGCCTTTACATAGAAAAGAAAACTAGAGCGGTTTTATAACTGTTAACAAAATTGAATCTTAAAAAAAAAATTAAGCCCCAAAAGTTATAAAAGTGAGTTCTATTAATATTATGTATTCAAGAGATAAAGGTGGATAATCCAAACTTACTCAAACTTTTATGGTAGGAGAGGCAATACTCTCAACTTCATTTTGGAAGACTAAGTGGAACCTGATCCCCAAACTGTACAAAGATAGTGTGGAAAAGAAAATAACAGATCAGACTCATTTACTTACGTGGATGAAAAAACAAAAAACAAAAATGCTCAAGTTAAATACTCTAAACGTAATCCAGACTTTAAAAAAATAATATATGAGGGGATCCCTGGTGGTCTAGTGGTAAAGAATCTGCTGGTCAACGCCGGGGACAGGTTTGATCACTGATTCAGGAAGATCCCACATGCCATGAGGTGACTAAGCCCATACTTCACAACTACTGAGGCCACGTGCTGCAACTATTGAAGCCCTTGCTCTCTAGAGCCTGTACTCTGCAACAAAGGAAGTCATCATAACGGGAAGCCCGCACACTGCAACTAGAGAAAGCCCATGCACAGCGATGAAGACCTACCACAGCCTAGGATAAAATAAATAAAAGTTTAAAGATAATATGTCTATTCCACAAAGTTGTATAGGAAAATGCTACTGCTGTTGCTCAGTCTCTAGGTCATTTCCAACTCTTTGTAACCCCATGGACTGTAGCCCTCCAGGCTCCTCTGTCCATGGGATTTTCCAGGCAAGAATCCTGGAGTGGGTATCTTCATATAATTTATCCCATTAGAGATTTAAAGTGATTCACCTCAACGGGTCTAGAAAGATTATTAGATGATGATCAACATTTATACACTTAAAAAAAAATTAAAACCAACCTTTTAATAAGTTAGAAATAGAAGGTTATTTTTACTAGAAATAGAAAGAAAATTATTTTTTAAAACTACAGTTTTAACATTGTAAATGAAATGTTAAAAGTATTGGTTTTAAATTCAGAAACAAATAAAGATGGAAGTGAAGATTTTAGCTAGCTCAGCAAGGCAAGAAAAAGAAGAGAAAAGATATAAGAATAAAGAAGGATGAAATAAAAGTCTCATTTTGGCCAATAATATGAATATCCACATAGGAAACTCCAAACAATCCACAGATTTATTATTAACATTACTGACTATTTAGCAAAGTTGCCAAGGATAAAATCAATACTCCAAAACTACTTCATTTTTATACCAACAATAAACAAAAATATATTTCAAACTTCAAATGATAAGGGCAGTAAAGAAGGAAAAATGTCTAGAAATGACTCTAAAAATATGTAAATCCTTCAAATAAAAAATAATATGATTTTTTGAAAGATATAGAAGACTTAAATAAGTAGAAAGATAATATATTTGTGCAGAAGGAAGATAAGTTTTGTAAAAATATTTTCTCCGTCATGATCTATAGAATTAAAGAAATTCCAATCAAAGCCTTAATGTGATTTTCCTTGGAATATGATGAGCTTACTCTAAAGTCTGTTTGGAAGAACAAAAGACCCAGAATATCCAAAGGCCT
Organism: Okapia johnstoni; assembly: GCA_024291935.2. Classification (NCBI taxonomy): domain Eukaryota; kingdom Metazoa; phylum Chordata; class Mammalia; order Artiodactyla; family Giraffidae; genus Okapia; species Okapia johnstoni. Next base: position 68,967,044 of record CM044322.1, on the reverse strand, counting down.
TCTGAGGAAGCACCAGATTGGTGGTGGTGATGGGCTAGCATGTTCTCTGATGTCACAATTTTTTATAAAACTAGAGTCATTAAAACAGTGTCATATTAGAAGAGAATAAGCAAATGAATTAATGGAACAGAATAAATATGAAAACCCAGAAAGAGTCAAACACATAGATGAAAACTTGATATGTGAGAAGGATTCTATTCCTGATTATTTAGCTATGATTTAAAAAGAGAAATCAAGTCCTTAACTGCACCATTCGTTGTTTAGTCGCTAAGTGTTGTGCCTGACTCTTTGGAGACCCCATGGACTGTAGCCCACCAGACTCCTCTATCCATGGGATTTCCCAGGCAACATTACTGGAATGGGTTGTCATTTCCTTCTCCAAGGGATCTTCCTGACCCAGGGATCCAACCCGCATCTCCTCATTGGCAGGCAGATTCTTCACCACTTAGCCACCAGGGAAGCCCATACACAAAAATAAATTCCAAATGAATTAACAACTTAAATATAAAAAACAAACAGTTTAAATTTAGAAGCATTATAGAAGATTTTCATGTCTTCAAGGAAAAGAAGTTGTTTTTTGCAACAAAACTGAAATAAGAAACTAAAAGAGAGGGGACTACACTTGAATACACTAATATATTGTGTATATTTGAATACATGGACTACTTTGGTAATGTTTATCAAAAAATAATTTATACTCTTTATCAAAGTATACTGTAATGAGAGAAGAAAAGCCACAAACTGAAGGAATATATTTGCAACACCCATAAGTGACAAAGGAATTTCTATCCAGAACACAAATCATAAGAAAAATAAAAATAAACCAAGAGAAAGATTGACAAAAGACATCTCAATTTTCCCTGGAGAAGAAACCCAAAATGGATATACGAAGAGATACTCAGTGTGGTGAGCAAAAGGAAAAAACCAATTAAAAACCTACAATGAGAGGACATTGCATACTTATCAGATTACTCAAGATTTAAAAAATCTGATAACGCCAAGATATGATGTAGAGAATGGGAGCTCTTAAACACTGAGGATGGAAGTGCTTAAGAGAATGATACTTTGGAAAACAATTCAGGATTATGTAATAAATTTGCAAATGTGCCTACCTTATGACCCAGCAATTCCACTTCTGGTTATACACTCTGAAAATTCTTGGCACATGTCCACCAGATGACCTGTGGGAGAGTGTTCACAAGATCTTTGCGTACAACAGCAAAAAACTGGAAGCAACCCAAATGACCATCAACTGTAGAATGCATAAATTGTACTATGTACATAAAATGGGTGAAATACCATCTTAATCATCATATATTGCTGATGAGAATGTAAAATGATGCAGCGACTTTGGGAAAAAAAGTGTAGCAGTTCTTAAAAATTTAAACATAAAGTTATTATATGACCAGCAATTCTACTCCTAGGTATTCTACAAGAGAATCAAAACATACACCCCATACAATAAAATGTAAAACAAAAAAACTGTATAAGAATGTTCACAACAGCATTATTAATAATAGTTAAATGATAGAAACAACCCAAATTGCTGATCAAATGAAGAATGGATAAACAAAATTGTATTATGGCTACATAATGGAGCATTACTCAGCCATAAAAGGAATGAAGTGCTGATAACAGGTTTGCTTCTTGGAAGAAAAGCTATGACAAATCTAGGCAGTATATTAAAAAGCAGAGACTTTACTTTGCCAACAAATGTCTGTATAGTCAAAGCTACAGTTTTTCCAGCAGTTATGAATGGATGTGAGAGTTGGACCATAAAGAAGGGTGACCACTGAAGAATTATTGATGCTTTTGAACTGTGGTGTTGGAGAAGACTTTTAAGAGTCCCTTTGACAGCAAGGAGATCAAACCACTCAATCCTAAAGTAAACCAGTCCTGAATATTCATTGGAAGAATTGATGCTGAAGTTGAAGCTCCAATATTTTGGCCACCTGATGCAAAGAGCCGATTCATTAGAAAAGTCCCTGATGCTGGGAAAGATTGAGGGCAAGAGGAGAAGGGGATGACAGAGGATGAGATGATTGGATGGCATCACGGACTCAATGAACATGAGTTTGAGCAAGTTCAGAGAGATGGTGAAAGACAGGAAAGCCTGATGTGCTGCAGTCCCTGGGGTGGCAAGCAACTCAAAAACAAAACAACAACAACTGATAACATGCTGTGATAAGGATGAACCTTGAAGACATTATGCTAAGTGAAAGAAGCCAGTTACAAAATGTTATATATCATATGATTTCATTTATATGGAATATCCAAAATTGGCAAGTCTTGTAGATAATAGAAGGGCTTCCCAGGGGGGCGCTAGTGATAAAAAACTCTTCTGCTGATTCAGGAGACATGAAATGTGGGATCAATCTGTGGGTCAGGAAGATCCCCTGAAGGACGGCATGGCAACCTACTCCAGTATTCTTCTCTGGAGAATCCCATGGACAGAGGAGCCTGGAAGGCTATAGTCCATATGGTTGCAAAGAGTTGGACACGACTGAAGCAACTTAGCATGCACACACGCATGTAGATATAAAAAGAAAGTAGATTAGTGTTTTCCAGGAGCTGAGAGGAGAGGGAATAGAGAGTAATCTCTATTGAGGGTAGGGTTTATTTTGGGGTGACAAAAGTGTTCTTAAGTTAAATGACTGTGATGGTTGTACAACTTTGTGACTAAACTAAAAACCACTAGGTTGTACTCTTCAAAAGGGAAAATTTTATATTATGTGAATTATATCTTAATAAAACTTTTACTTAAAAGAAAATATAATGTTGAGTGGAAAATGTGTCACAGAAGAAAATGGAGGGCTTGCCAGGTGGTGCAGTGGTGTAGAGTCTGCCTGCCAATGCAGGAGACACAGGAGGCTTGCTTTCGATCCCTAGGTTGGGAAGATTCCCTGGAGGAGGAAATGGTAACCCACTCCAGTATTCTTGCTTGGAAAATTCCATGGACAGAGGAGCCTGGTGGGTTACAATCCATGGGGTTGCAAAAAGTTAGATATGACTGAACACAGCACAGTACAAGATATAGAAAATGTGATTTCAATTGTAGAAAAGTAAACAATGAATTGCTTAGGGATAGATACATATGTGAATAAGTATAAAGAAAGGCAAGGGCATGATCACCACAAAATTTGGGTTAGTGGTTACCTTAGAGGGAGCAGGGATATGGTCAAGGAGAGCCACAGTGATGTCCAAGGAACAGGGAACATCCATTTTCTGAGGTTGGTGGTAGGTATGTTGGTGTTCAAGGTATTCTTTTAGCTGTAATATTATCCTTCAACATGAGTTTCAACTCTCTCTTTCACATCTACTTTGGCTCCTTGATGAGAAGAGCTGACTCACTGGGAAAAAAACCCTGAGGCTGGAAAAGATTGAAGGCAAAAGGTTAAGGGGGCGGAAGAGGATGAGATGGCTAGATAGCATCACCATCTCAAAGGACATGAACTTGAGCAAACTCCAGGAGATAGTGGAGGACAGAGGAACCTGGTATGCTACAGTACACGGGGTTGCAGATTCAGAAACAACTTAGTGACTGAACAGCTATATATAAATATATATGTATATGTATATGTATATATGTGTATACATGTAGTAAGTTTATACCTATCTATCTATCTGGATAGATACATACTCACTAATTTGTATATTTCCTAATTAGAACCACTGCCCCCCCCCACCCCCATCTCTTTCACTCTCTCTCTTATGGTGGAGGCTCTTCAAAGATACATAACTGACCTTTTTGTCTGTTCATCCTTTAAAACATTAGATCAGGACTCTATGTTCATGTATGTGCTTTGCTTCAGGCTGGTGGGGGTGGAGACAGTAATTATGTTGGGGGCCATCTAAATGCCATTTTGGAAGAATCTTTTCTCTGAGACTATTCTGTTTCTCATGGGAAATGTCCTTCATTGTTTTTTGTTTCGGGATTTTGTTTCTGGTTTTTCATTGCTGTTCTGTTTTCCTTGAAGGTTGGTTCATGGCTCCTGTGTATTTTGAGCAAAGGCTTTGGGTAGCATTCAACTGCTCTGTGCATAGGATTTCAGCAGACACCCCCTTTCAAACCCATGTTTCACTCTTGGTTTCATTCCACTTGGCATTTCTTAGGGCCAAGTTCCCTGGGTTCTGCTCAACATGGCAGCCCTTTGTTACCCAGTCCAAGCTTGCTCTGGTCACTGCACAATAGGTCAAAAAATCCAAGAGACAAGGTGTTGAGGCAAGGATATGACTTTATTCAGAGAGCTGGCCTACTGACAAGATGGCAGACTAATGTTTCAAAATAACCATCTTGTCATAGCCTGGATGCCAGGTTCTTTTATGGATCAGAGATGGGGGGAGGTGAGGAAACAAATTAAAAAACCACTTAATTCTTGCAAATATAGCCTAGAATGGCAAGTCTCAGGCAGGGGGATGTGCTGGTTTCACTTCCTTACAGTCATTTCACAGGTGGTGTGAAATGGAATATCTCCTGTCATATCAATAAACAAAGATGCCACAGCTATCTGTGATTCTGACCCTGGCCTCCAAACTGTGATTTCTTTCTTTCTTTTTTTTTTTTTTTTTATTTATTTTAGTTGGGGGATAATTACTTTACAATATTGTAGTAGTTTTTGCCATACATTGACATGAATCAGCCATGGGTTTACATGTGTTCCCCATCCTGAACCCCCCTCCCACCTCCCTCCCCATCCCATCCTTCTGGGTCATCCCATTGCCCCGGCCCTGAGCGTTTGTCTCATGCATAGAACATGGAATGGTGTTCTGTTTCACATATGATAATATACATGTTTCAATGCTATTGTCCCAGAACGTCCCACCCTCACCTTCTCCCTCAGAGTCCATAAGACTGTTCTATGCATCTGTGTCTCTTATTCTGTCTCGCATATAGGGTTACCGTTACCATCTTTCAAATTCCATATATATGCATTAGTATACTGTATTGGTGTTTTTCTTTCTGGCTTACTTCACTCTGTATAATGGGCTCCAGTTTCATCCATCTCAATAGAACCGATTCAAATGTATTTTTTTTAATGGCTGAGTAATATTCCATTGTGTGTATGTACCACAGCTTCCTTATCCATTCGTCTGCTGAGGGACATCTAGGTTGCTTCCATGTCCTGGCTATTGTGAACAGTGCTGCGATGAACATTGGGGTACACGCGTCTCTTTCAGTTCTGGTTTCCTCAGTGTGTATGCCCAGCAGTGGGATTGCTGGGTCATATGGCAGTTCTACTCCCAGTTTTTTAAGGAATCTCCACACTGTTCTCCATAGTGGCTGTACTAGTTTGCATTCCCACCAACAGTGTAAGAGGGTTCCCTTTTCTCCACACCCTCTCCAGCATTTATTGCTTGTAGACTTTTGGATAGCAGCCATTCTGACTGGTGTGAAATGGTACGTCATTGTGGTTTTGATTTGCGTTTCTCTAATAATGAGCGATGTTGAAGATCTTTTCATGTGTTTGTTAGCCATCTGTATGTCTTCTTTGGAGAAATGTTCTTTGGCGCATTTTTTTATTGGGTCGTTTATTTTTCTGGAATTCAGCTGCAGGAGTTGCTTGTATATTTTTGAGATTAATTGCTTGTCTGTTGCTTTGTTTGCTATTATTTTCTCCCATTGTGAAGGCTGTCTTTTCACCTTGCTTATAGTTTCCTTCGTTGTGCAAAAGCTTTTAATTTTAATTAGGTCCCATTTGTTTATTTTTGCTTTTATTTCCAATATTCTGGGAGGTGGGTCGTGGAGGATCCTGCTGTGATTTATGTCGGAGAGTGTTTTGCCTATGTTTTCCTCTAGGAGTTTTATAGTTTCTGGTCTTACGTTTAGATCTTTAATCCATTTTGAGTTTATTTTTGTGTATGGTGTTAGGAAGTGTTCTAGTTTCATTCTTTTACAAGTGGTTGACCAGTTTTCCCAGCACCACTTGTTAAAGAGATTGTCTTTTCTCCATTGTATACTCTTGCTTCCTTTGTCGAAGATAAAGTGTCCATAGGCGCGTGGGTTTATCTCTGGGCTTTCTATTTTGTTCCATTGATCTATATTTCTATCTTTGTGCCAGTACCACACTGTCTTGATGACTGTGGCTTTGTAGTAGAGCTTGAAGTCAGGCAGGTTGATTCCTCCAGTTCTATTCTTCTTTCTCAAGATTGCTTTGGCTATTCAAGGTTTCTTATATTTCCATACAAATTGTGAAATGATTTGTTCTAGTTCTGTGAAAAATATCATTGGTAGCTTGATAGGGATTGCATTGAATCTATAGATTGCTTTGGGTAGTATACTCATTTTCACTATATTAATTCTTCCAATCCATGAACACGCTGTATTTCTCCATCTGTTTGTGTCCTCTTTGATTTCTTTCATCAGTGTTTTATAGTTTTATATATATAACTCTCTTGTTTCTTTAGGTAGATATATTCCTAAGTATTTTATTCTTTTTGTTGCAATGGTGAATGGTATTGTTTCCTTAATTTCTCTTTCTGTTTTCTCATTATTGGTGTATAGAAATGCAAGGGATTTCTGTGTGTTAATTTTATATCCTGCAACTTTACTATATTCATTGATCAGCTCTAGTAATTTTCTGGTAGAATTTTTAGGGAAGACTATGCCAAAGCCTTTGACTGTGTGGATCACAATAAACTGTGGAAAATTCTGAAAGAGATGGGAATACCAGACCATCTGACCTGTCTCTTGAGAAACCTGTATGCAGGTCAGGAAGCAACAGTTAGAACTGGACATCGAACAACAGACTGGTTCCAAATAGGAAAAGGAGTACGTCAAGGCTGTATATTGTCACCCTGCTTATTTAACTTATATGCAGAGTACATCATGAGAAATGCTGGGCTGGAAGAAACACAAGCTGGAATCAAGATTGCCGGGAGAAATATCAATAACCTCAGATATGCAGATGACACCACCCTTATGGCAGAAAGTGAAGAAGAACTAAAGAGCCTCTTGATGAAAGTGAAAGAGGAGAGTGAAAAAGTTGGCTTAAAGCTCAACGTTCAGACAACTAAGATCATGGCATCCAGTCCCATCACTTCATGGCAAATAGATGGGGAAACAGTGCAAACAGTGTCAGACTTTATTTTTGGGGGCTCCAGAATCACTGCTGATGGTGATTGCAGCCATGAAATTAAAAGACGCTTACTCCTTGGAAGGAAGGTTATGGCCAACCTAGATAGCATATTTAAAAGCAGAGACATTACTTTGCCAACAAAAGTCCGTCTAGTCAAGGCTATGGTTTTTCCAGTGGTCATGTATGGATGCGAGAGTTGGACGGTGAAGAAGGCTGAGCGCCGAAGAATTGATGCTTTTGAACTGTGGTGTTGGAGAAGACTCTTGAGAGTCCCTTGGACTGCAAGGAGATCCAATCAATCCATCCTAAAAGAGATCAATCCTGGGTGTTCATTGGAAGGTCTGATGTTGAAGCTGAAACTCCAATACTTTGGCCACCTCATGCGACTGGTTGACTCATTGGAAAAGACCCTAATGCTGGGAAGGATTAGGGGCAGGAGGAGAAGGGGACGACAGAGGATGAGATGGTTGGATGGCATCACCGACTCAATGGACATGGGTTTGTGTAGACTCCGGGAGTTGGTGATGGCCAGGGAGGCCTGGCGTGCTGCAATTCATGGGGTCGCAAAGAGTCGGACACGACTGATCGACTGAACTGAACTGATGTAGAGGATCATGTCATCTGCAAACAGTGAGAGTTTTACTTCTTCTTTTCCTATCTGTATTCCTTTTATTTCTTTTTCTGCTCTGATTGCTGTGGCCAAAACTTCCAAAACTATGTTGAATAGTAGTGGTGAAAGTGGGCATCCTTGCCTTGTTCCTGACTTTAGGGGAAATGCTTTCAATTTTTCACCATTGAGGATAATGTTTGCTGTGGGTTTCTCATATATAGCTTTTATTATGTTGAGGTATGTTCCTTCTATTCCTGCTTTCTGGAGGGTTTTTATCATAAATGGATGTTGAATTTTGTCAAAGGCTTTTTCTGCATCTATTGAGATAATCATATGGTTTTCATCTTTCAATTTGTTAATGTCGTGTATTACATTGATTGATTTTCAGATGTTAAAGAAACCTTGCATTCCTGAGATAAAGCCCACTTGGTCATGATGTATGATCTTTTTAATATGATGTTGGATTCTGTTTGCTAGAATTTTATTAAGGATTTTTGCATCTATGTTCATCAGTGATATTGGCCTGTAGTTTTCTTTTTTTTGTGGCATCTTTGTCTGGTTTTGGAATTAGGGTGATGGTGGCCTCATAGCATGAGTTTGGAAGTTTACCATCTTCTGCAATTCTCTGGAAGAGTTTGAGTAGGATAGGTGTTAGCTCTTCTCTAAATTTTTGGTAGAATTCCGCTGGGAAGCCGTCTGGTCCTGGGCTTTTGTTTGCTGGAAGATTTCTGATTACAGTTTCGATTTCCGTGCTTGTGATGGGTCTGTTAAGATCTTCTATTTCTTCCTGGTTCACACACTGTGAATTTCTGAGCCGTGCCAATAAGCAGCAGACAAGGGGTGCCATTACCCACGCGAAGAACTCAAGAATGTCACAGTCCTTCACAGGCGGGCAGGGTCAGGCTATCTCGCTGTGAGCCAAACAAAGGCACCCTAGCCCAAGGATCAGGTGGGGGAGGGGGGTGGGCAGGGCTCCCCAAGGCAGGCCATTATGTATACCTATAATAACAAAAGTGGCAAAGTAAGAGTTGAAGGTGCAGAAGCAGATCCAGTATGGAGTCAAAATTGACCCTTCCCAGTTACACCCTTACTCTCTGATCTTCCCCAGGCACTCCAAGGGCTTCCCAGGTGGTGCTAGTGGTCAAGAACCTGCCTGCTAAAGCAGGAGATGTAAGAACCACAGGTTCAATCCGTGGGTTGGGAAGATCCCCGGGAGAAGGGAATGGCAACCCACTCCAGTATTCTTGCCTGGAGAATCCCATGGACAGAAGAGCCTGGTGGGCTACAGTCCATGGGATCAGAATGAGTCATACATGACTGAAGTGACTTAGCATGCAGCATGCCAGGCACTCTCTCCTCTGCGTTCTGGGTTCCTGTTCTTAGCTTTAACAGTGGTCACTCCTCTACCTACTTCATGTCTTCTGAGTATTTGTTGATTTCTTCCCTATGCTAATAATCTATTAGTCTTTTCATTGCTCTCAGTTATACATTTTAATTATTATTTAGAGAGTTCTTTGAAGGGTTGGACTTCCCTGGTGGCTCAGATGGTAAAGCATCTGCCTACAATGTGGGACACCCGGGTTCAATCCCTGGGTCTGGAAGATCTCCTGGAGAAGGAAATGGCAACCCACTCCAGTATTCTTGCCTGGAAGATCCCATGGATGGAGGAGCCTGGTAGGCTACAGTCCATGGGGTTGCAAAGAGTCAGACATGACTGAGCAACTTCACTTTCTTTGAAGGGTGAAGAGAAAACATGTATAGTAGATCTGCCATCTTTAATCAGAAGTTAGGTTACTTTTAAAATAAAAACAATAATAATAAGAAAAGAATTAATGCTTGTTGAACACTAACTGAGGGCCAGACACTGGTCTAAGAACTTCACATGTACTATTTTGTTAATCCTATGAGCCAACTGCTCTGATTTTGTTCCTACTTTACAGAAGAGGAAATTGAGAGACATAGTTATCTTTGGTAAGATAGCTTGCTAAAGATCTCAGAGACAAACAAGTAGTAGAACTCGCATATGAATACAAGCAGTCTGATTCCAGTAGCTATGTCCCCAACCATCATGTGACATATATGGATGGATGGATAGAGCGATAGATAGATAGGCATCCAACCCAAAGGTCAAATCATCAAAATCATCTCATTATGAAAAATAAATAAACAGCTCTGCCCTTAATCAGGTTGGGAGGACAGACACAGATAAAACCAGCTGCAATATAGAAAGAAAGCATTGTTTCTCGCAAAGTCATGCAGCAGGTGTAAAATGTCATAAAGACTCTCCTCCTTGAGTGACCAGCTCTCTCTTCCAGATGATTCTCTCAATTCAACATTGCTCTATCCATCTGTTATAGGGAATACTCAATTGCTGAACACTCCTCAACTCATGACAACGTTAAATCCCTAGTTAATTTCCATGTATCCTATTCTTGCATCAGAAACAACAATCAAGTCAGAACTGTGAGACTCTCTTCAAAATTCTTCAGCAGGAACCAAATCCTTGTAAACCATGCTTCCTGTCTTCCCTATTATTGAGGTTCATCCTCTTAATATAGCTTCTCTGAAATGCCCTCCCTCACTGCACCGAGTCAGGTTTGTGTCTGGTGGTCTTGGCTGATTAGGCTTCTTTGTAGGTGGGTGTGTTCTTACAGAGTCATTCCTTTGGCTTAAGTGAGCTTAAATGAGCTTATTCACAGTGTCAGAGCCCTAAGAGGGGTCAGATTTGGAAGCCTCATGAAAACCTTGAGAAAGAAGGGTATCCTTGAGGGGAAGCAAGGTTGGGACTTGGAAGGCACTTTATATTTTGTCCTCTGGTTGGCCTTAGTACTCTATTTTTGCCTTGTCTTTAGGTACTTGAATCCTTCCAAGAATCACCTCAATTTTAGGCATCAGTTTCAATCTTGCCTAGGGCAGTTGGAACTGTCATGCCTGAACTGATAATTATCTGTACCTCATTCCTTATGAAGTGCCTGCATTAGTCAGATGGAGCTTCAGGATAAGAGTCCCAGCTGAGAGAGCAGTGCTCTAGCTGCCATGTGTAGGGCTGTGTTGAAACTTCTCTAACCTGGTATAGCACAACTGCGAGGGACTGAACCTCTGTCCTAGCCTTGACTCTGTTGAGGGGAGGGCCAGGAGGGCAAGTTGGGTGTGGGAAGCCTAAGCCTTGTTGCTAGAGTACAAGAGCTAAAGTTCAAGGATTCTTAGTGCTTGGACAGCCACACAGAGTTCCCACGGACATCTGTTGTTGTTGTTCAGTCACTCAGTCGTGTTGGACTCTTTGCAACCCCATGAACCGCAGCACACCAGGCTTCCCTGTCCTTCACCATCTTCCAGAGTTTGCTCACTCATGTCCATCGAGTCGGTGATGCCACCCAATCATCTCATCCTCTGTCATCCCCTTCTCCTCTTGCCCTCAATCTTTCCCAGCATCAGGGTCTTTTCCAATGAATCAACTCTTCGCATCAGGTGGCAAAGTATTGGAACTTCAGCTTCAGCATCAGTCTTTCCAATGAATATTCATGACTGGATTTGACTGGTTTGACTGGATGGACTGGTTTGACCTCCTTGTAGTCCAAGGAACTCTCAAGAGTCTTCTCCAACACCACAGTTCAAAAGCATCAATTCTTCGGCACTCAGCCTTCTTTATAGTCCACGTACATGCTACATGACTACTGGAAAAACCATAGCTTTACTAGATGGACCTTTGTTGGCAAAGTAATGTCTCTGCTTTTTAATATGATGTCTAGGTTGGTCATAACCTTCCTTCCAAGGAGTAAGCATCTTTTGATTTCATGGCTGCAATCACCATCTGTAGTGATTTTGGAGCCCAAGAAAATAGAGTCTGTCACTATTTCCATTGTTTCCCCATCTATTTGTGATGAAGTGATGGGACCAATGCTATGATCTCAATTTTTTGAATGTTGAGTTTTAAGGCAGCTTTTCACTCTCCTCTTTCTCATTGACATATGGTTATTATAATAGTCTTTGTTGTTCACGGATATCATTATTAACATCTTTTACATTGGTACTGTATTTTTAACTTTTCTAAATACCTTCACATAGGTCTTCTTTCTCACCTGTTCGATATACACAACATGAGCGATTGTTCCCTTATTTTATAGTTGAAAAAAATCAACGCCAAGAGAAGTCGTGTTACCTGCCTATATTATTGACAGAGCAGAGTCCTAAAACCGAAGTCCCCTAACTCCAATCAATGTTCACTCCAATTGCTCACAACAGAGGAGACTAACACTGAATCATGAGTGTTGGGGGTTCCACCTGAGCCTGGGCTGTCTGAGCTGTGGATACACCCCAAGTTTAGGCCAGCAGGTCTTAGTGGGAAGAACTGCCAGGACAAGGAACGGGCTCTTATTTCCACATCTCCAACCAAGAGCCTACCTATTAATCCCACCTCCAGAAGCCACCCAACTCCAAACAAGAGAATGCAGCAATGCCTGGGCGCAGGGTATGTAAGTGGAGGTTGGGCCACTGCCAGCTCTCTGGGTAGGAAGGGGTGGACCCTGGCCTCCTGTAGGTGACTGTGGGCACAAGAATGCAGTGAGGCCACTCTGAATCAGGCCAGGTAGGTCTCTGCCTTGTAGCTAGCTCTGAACCAACAGGTTCAAACTAGTCTGTGGCTTAGCCCACGCTTAGAATGGGGTGGTATTTGCAGTTCTTTTTTTTCCATCCCCACCCAAAACCAGGCTGTCTCACTGAGAGGGAAGAGTATGGACAAGAGACAGAGGTGGGGCAAATGTGCTTCAGGAAGGAGAAGTTTCTTGGGCCTGGAAGCTGCTGCTGCTATCTGAGCACCAACCACTGCGGCCAGCTTCCAGGTCCACAGACACCTGAGGTCTTTACTGGGAGTGTTCCAGGCATCAGTGCTTCTTTAACTCAGTTCCACTTTCCTGAATCCACCCTCGCCCTTTCATCTATTCTTCACATATATCCGGAGTGATCTTCCAAAAACACAGACCTGATCATGTCACTGCTCTGGCCCAGGACTCCCAGTGGTCCCATGGGGCATCACATCCAAATTTCTCAGCATGGTCAGCCAGACTCTGCATGTTCTCTAGCAGCCCACCTTTAGCCTCACCTTGTACCACTGTCTTCACCAAGCTATGATCAATTTCCTAGAAAAGATTCTATGCTTTCCTGCCTCAGGACCTTTGCACTTGCTCTTGCCACTGTCTGGAATATCCATCTTCCCCACCTCTAAATCTTTTCTCCTCTCTCTTTCCACTTATATGATTCCAATCTTCCAGATGTGCACTCAGTATCTTCTTCAGAGTCTGACTCAATACTGTAGCCATGCTAAGTCCCATTGAAAGTGTTATTTGCTCAGTCATGTATGACTCTTTGCGACCCCATCGACTGTAGCCTATCAGGCTCCTCTGTTCATGGAATTCTCCAGGCAAGAATACTGGAGTTGGTTGCCATTTCCTTCTCTAGGGGATCTTCCCAACTCATTGATTGAACCCAGGTCTCTTGCATTGCAAGCAGATTCTTTAGCATCTGAGTCACCAGGGAAGCCCCTAGGTCCCATTACGTGCTCTCATTATACTCTATATGATAACTGTCTTTATTTGCTTCATGTCTATTTCATCCTTTGCTGGGAGGAATGCTCCATGAGAACAGGGAATCTGCTTGTTTTACTCAGTACTGCATGAGGGAGTTAATTGTGTCCAATTAATTGAGGACCTAATACTCAGGTTCAGAAAAGATGTACTGAGCATCTACTACTTGTCAGGCATGACGCAACTTCAGATACAGTCTTTTAATTTCATCTCCATGAACTTAATGCTAGAATTTGGGGTTCCAGAGCTGAGGTTACTGCATTGAGATTATGAGTATTAGATAAGCTCAATATGTCAAAAAGCACAGGTCTGATACATAGCAGGTGCTCAGCGAATATTTATTTGATGGCAAAACACATTTGAAAAAAGCAACGCTCTACCAAGGAAGTTAAATTATTCATTTTACAGCTGAGAAAAAGAGATTTCCTAAATGAGACAGCAAGGAAATACTGTGCCTGGGATATGGACTCAGGCCTGGAGATGTGGATTCATTTGGTGTACCCATTTAACTCTACTGGCTTAGTGGGAACTCAAAGTGGTAAAGACCTTGGACTGCCCTGGAGGGACAGTAAAGTTGATAAGGAAAGATATAGGCAGGGGAAACAACCTGAAGACTGATGTGCCTCTGTGATTGATACTGAATCAACAGATACAGACAGGAAATGGAGTTGGAATTAGAGAAGGGAGAGATTCACATAGCAATGAGGGATGCCTCCAGGGCTAGAGAGGCAAAGAGGGGCATTCCAGGGGGTTGAACTAGCAGAAGCAAAGGAAAAGAGGAACAAGTCAGCGTGAGTGGGAACCGTGCAACCAGACTGAGTGTGTTTTTGAGCAGTGGGAGATGAAGCATGGGAGAAGAGTGGAGTGGGTGGCCGGTGTCCCAGGGTCCTGTATGGTACATGGAGAGGTGACTGGACTTGGCAGTGGGAAGTCAGCTGAGACTTGTGATCCAGGGAATAGCCGGATGTGAGTGCAGTTTCAGAAAGATCAGTCTAGGAGTGACATGCAAGATGAACCATAGCAAAGAAGAAAAACAAGAGGGAGGAGGAAGGATGGGCAGATGGTATAAGCAGGGAGAGTTAACCCTTGCTGAGCACCTAGTAGGCCCTTCAAAACAGCTGTCTCATTTAATCTTGTCAACAACATTGAATGAATTGTATTATCATCCATATTTTACAGGTAAAGATGCTGGAGTTGAAAGAGGTGAAGTGATTTTCCCAGGATTAGTGAGCCAGATAGGAACATCACAAACTGCCTCTGACAGCGAGTCCAGTTAGGAGGTCATAACGATGCCAAAAACTCGATCTCTGTGCCCTGGTGCCTAATTGAATCTTGGAGACAGAGTTCTGGGTGAAGTAGAAAAGAATAGTTTCATTGCTTTGCCAGGCTAAGGGGGACATAGTGGGCTCCTGCCATCAAAAAGGTGTGCTCCAACCTGGGGGCGGATTTGGTGAGGAGTTTTATAGCAGTGGTTCCAGGGCAGGATAGCTGATAAGGATCAGGTTGTGTGCAGGGCCTGAATTCTTTTAATCTGGTCTCAGGTTGTCTCTTGAGGAACTTTTGTGGTTCTGAAGGTTATAGAACTATGACCTTCTCTCTGGAATGAAGAATACTTCATCAAATAGTTCATCTTCCATCTGTTGGGGGTTTAATTCTACCGGAGAGATGTGTATCCCTTGAGACAGAAAGAGACCTTGCCCCAAGGCAGTGCTATTGTTGCTTCTCCCTTGTCTTGCCTCCCCTCCCTTTCCTGATTAGTACCTGATGAGTCTGCCTTGTGGAACTCAGGGAAGGTCCTGGAGCCTATTCCTTACAAATAAAAAACAGGGGACACAAAAAAGTTTCTGTGCCTAGGAGCCCCACAGGGTCTTGCTTGGTTTCAACAGGGTGGTGGCTTTGGGGATTTTCCTGAGCAAAAATGAGTGTGCTTACCTCTGGGACCTAGCTCTAAAAGCACTGTGGCAGGCACACTCTTCACAAGTCTAGCAAAGAGGTCAGGAGCAGCACAAGGTCAGTCTTGGGAGAAGCGTCCCATGTGGCTGAATCCAAATGGCAGCTGAATCCAAAGCAAAGTCTCAGGAGATGTAGTTAGAGCCTAGGAGTCAGCTTGGCCTGGGAGTCAGGACAACTGGGTTCTGGTCCTGGAAGCATCCCTTTGGAACGTTGGATTGGTCACTTAATCTGTTTCAGCTTCAGCTTCCTCATCTGTAAAATAAAATAAAAAATCTCAACTTCCTCATCTTCCATGTTTTTAGATACAAATGAAATTGTCACTATGGGTATTTTTGTATTACTGAGAAATGCTGGGCTGGTGAGAAAGATGGTTGTTGTCAGAGGTCAGGAGGTGATGGGCAGCCTAACCCAAGGCCTGAAGGGGGCATTTCCTCACCCAGGACCCATTTCCTCACCCAGGACTCTTGTCAAACTGTTGCCCTGAATTGGGTGTCTGTCATTAACTGTTTCTCCTTGACCAATCAATTCATTGCCTATTTATTAAGCATCACTTTATTTAAACCACTGTCCTGGAGTCTTGTTCCAATCCTTCTTTTACTTTTCCTCTTCACTGTGCATCAAAAGAGGGAGTCAGATCAATCCATTGTGTTGTTAGTAAACTGAATTAAAAGAGTCGGACACGACTGAGCGACACTGAACTGAACTGAGCTGAAATCTTAAGACAGATTACGAGGTTCCTTTCACATTTCCCCCACTCCCTCTCCTTTCTCCGATGAATTCACCTTCTGTGACACATTTGTGTTATAAATGACAGAAATAGCCTATCTGATTATGAAGGAGTCTTTTGGGCCTAGAAAAGAAAACAACAGTCTCAAAGGCCCTTGCTGAATTATCTGACTTTGGAGAAAACAAAACAGGACTTTAGGTCCTGCCCTGATGCTCCAGGCTGGTTGCATCTATCTGAGACTTATCACCCCCTGTCCGAAAACCTTCCACTCCCTATACCTGCCCAGAAGACTTATCACCCCCTGTCCAGAAACCTTCAACAAACCCCCTATAAATGTGGAGTCCCCCTGATCCCTTTCGGCGCTCAGCCTGGTCGTTAGGCCGACTGTCGCCCCTCCTTGCATGAATAAAGGTAACCTACTTCCGTTGAGGTCATCTTTCCCTTTCTGCCTCGCCCGAACTATACCCTACATTCTAGGTGCCGAAACCCGGGAGGGGGTGAGGCACTCGTCTCGCTCTCTCTCACTTTCTCACTCTCCCTCCTTCTCACTGTTTTCCCTTTTCCCGGAGCCTGGAAGCGTGAACACCTGCCGAGCTCACCTTTCTGCCAGGGCTCTTAAGTTCCCCTCGCGGACGCCTAGTGCCCACGTGAGCAGTGCAAGCCTTGTGCAAAGACTTTATTGGTGCTTTGCGTACCCCCAGGCCTTGGCTCTACCCCCTTTCCCTCTCTCTTTCTCTGAAGAGACCTCCGGAATAGGGAACTCTTGCCGTTCAACTGCTCTACATGCAACACTCCACTCAAGCCAGCCCCTAGATTAAGGTAAGATCCGGATGGTGTTCTAGAGGCGCCCTGGATCTCAGTCCTCTCCGGGTCCCGGGGACCCCCGGCCCAGGGCCACTCTGTAGGCCACGGTGGGGGACGCTCCACCTTGACACAGAGCTCTCTTCTCGTAACTCCTACTGCGACTACGGGTGATGACTCGAGTTCCCAATAGGAGTCGCTGCTTGCCTTTCAATTATGGGGTCTGGCCAATCTGTCCCAAAAGATTCCCCTCTGACCTGTGTTTTTAAAAATCTCAAACCACTCTCACTCACTGAACTCAAAACTAACCGCTTAAAACAATTCTGTACACAGATTTGGCCTCAATACCAATTAGACAATCAAGACCGCTGGCCTGAAGCCGGCACATTTGACTTTAACATTCTTCAAAATCTCACCGACTTCTTTAAACGGAATGGCAAGTGGTCGGAGATCCCATATGCCAAAGCCTTTTGGGCTCTTCGGAGCAGGCCCTCCCTGTGCAAGGCCTGCTCCACCCACGAGGTCCTTCTGTGCACCTTGCCTCCCAAGCAAAAGGGCTCTTTTTCCTCAACTAACCACAGACCTCGAACTTCCGCACCCCCTGGAGTTCGACCCTGCGACCCCCTCCCTACCCACAACCCCACCAACCCTCTCCTTCTCCTTCATCCAACTCACCTACTGACCCTGAAACCTCTCCTGACTCCCCCTCCCTGCTTCCTTCAGCCTGAAACCTCTCCTGACTCCCCCTCCCTGCTTCCTTCCCCCACTGCCACGCATGTTTCCCCTGAGAGAGGTGGCAGGACCAGAGGGCCCCACCCGAGTCCATGTGCCATTTTCATTGTCAGATATGAGCCAGATAGAAGAAAAGATAGGATCATTTTCTGAAAATCCTATCAGATACAGAAAAGAATTCCTGAGACTCTCCCAGGCCTATAACCTCACATGGAGTGATGTATATTATATCCTAAATGCCACTCTCACTCCAGATGAAAAAGACCATATCTGGCAAGCGGCAGAAACCCATGCTGATCATTTACATAACCAAGACCGGGATAGCCCAGCTGCTGATGAGGCAGTGCCTCAGTTAGATCCCCACTGGACATAACAGCCCGGTGACCGGGATATCAGGAGACTCAATCATATGATTACCTGCGTTCTAGAAGGAATGCAGAAAAATACTCATATCCATGTCAATTATGATAAAGTCAGAGAAATCACCCAAGGGGCAGACGAAAATCCGGCCTTATTCTTGACACGCCTCACAGAGGCAGTCCAGAAATATACTAACCTAGATATCACTGCTCCTCCTGGGTTACTCTACCTTCATGTTCAATTCATCAGCCAGTCAGCCCCTGACATCAGACGCAAGCTTCGACAACTAGAAAAGAGCCCTTAGATCCCCCAAAGAGACCTTCTAGAAATAGCCTTCAAGGTGTTTAATAATAGAGAGGAGGAAACTAAGAGAGAAAAAGTACGTGAGAGAAAAGCTAAATATGCCTTTTGGTGGCAGCAATTAAGGGAAGAGATCAGCCTGGCCCAAGTCATCCCAGGTCAGGGCTTAAGATCCCTCCCGGACCCTGCTTCTGATGCAACCAGTCAGGACATTGGGCAAAGACATGCCCAAACTCCCGGCCCCCCATAAAAGCATGCCCAACCTGTGGCCACTGGGGACACTGGAAGATGGACTGTCCCCAGGGACGCCCTGGCACCCCTGGGAAGGTCCCCACTTCCCAGACCTAGAGAGTGGAATGTCCACAGGGAAACCCTGGTGCCTCTGGAGAGATCCCCACTTCTCCCCAGAACCCCAGCCCAACTCTACAAGAGTTGTTCCAATGATGGGGCCCGGGTTCCAGCCCCCCGGCCCGTGTCCTGAACACGAGCTCGGAACTTAGGGTAGACAGGTTAGTGGCTGGGATAAAGACCTCTTTTATAGTAGACACTGGAGCCACTTTCTCTCTCTTAACTTCCTACTTGGGCCCAACTCAAGACTCAGAACTCACAATCAAGGGGGTCTCTGGAGTTCCCCTAAGGCCAAAAATCAGCCCTCCATTACTCTGTCAATTTGGAAAATCGACCCTTATACACTCATTTCTCATAATGCCTCAGTGCCCGATGGCACTCCTAGGGAGAGATTTGTTATCCAAATTGGGGGTCTTTATTACCATACCCCCCCCAGATACAGTCTCTACATTATGCATGCAGATGGCACCTGGACGGTCCCTATCCCTCACCCCTGACCTTCCCTTAGATCTACTCGCCTTAGACCCCCAAGTCTGGCACAATGATCACCCATCCATAGCCAAACATCACCCCTCAGTCCACATTACCCTAAAAAACCCCTTGACTATAATCACCCAGCAACAGTACTCTCTCACCCTGGAGGCCCACAAGGGACTTAAGCCTATTATAGACTGTCTTCTTCAAGCCTCTATCCTAACTCCTACCCATTCACCTCACAACACCCCTATTCTGGCAGTAAGGAAGGGACCAAACTCTTGGAGACTGGTCCAGGATCTGCAAAAAGTCAATGAGGCCATCACATCGACATTCCCAGTAGTCCCTAACCCTTACACCCTTTTGTCTACCCCGACTGCAACCCACTTCACTGTATTAGGTCTCAAAGACGCCTTTTTCACCATCCCCCTTCACCCCATCTCCCAATCCCTTTTCGCCTTCACCTGGCAAGACCCTGAGACACACGTTTCCCAACAACTAACATGGATAGTTCTCCCCCAGGGGTTCAGAGACAGTCCCCACTTTTTTGGACAGGCTTTACAAAAGGACCTACAGACACTCGACCTAGCCCCGAGTCATCTCTTCCAATACGTAGATGATCTCCTCCTTTGTAGCCCAACCTGAAAACTCTGCCTCCAACATACTGCCAAACTCCTTGGGGCCCTGGGATCCTGGGGTTATCGGGTATCCCAATCTAAGGCCCAAATAGCCTAGACAAACATCACTTACCTGGGGCTCTCCATATCCCATCAACAGAGAACTATTCCTACAGATAGAATCCAGGCCTTAATTAACTGTCCACTTCCAAAAACAAAAATTTTCTCCTAAATTTTTTCCATATCTGGATCCCTAACTTCTCCTTCATTGCAAAGCTGCTCTATGAGGCAACTAAAGGATGTCTAGATGAGCCCCTCTCTAATTCCTCCTCGCTGGCCAACCCTCTTCACCAGCTCACCCAGAGCCTCCTCCGAGTGCCAACTCTCCACCTACCAGATCACACCAGATCATTCTTTCTCTTTGCACATTCCAACCAAGGACAGGCCCTGGGGCTTCTATGTCAGCAAGCCAGAGACACCTGGGCTCCCATAGCTTATCTATCAAAACAGCTTGACATGGTGACCAAGGGGTGGCCTCTCTGTATACAGGCCATAGCTGCTATCGCAGCCCTTGTACCCAAAGCAAATAAACTCTCTAGACATGCCCCTTTAACAGTCTGTTCTCCACACACCTTCCAGGACTTACTATCACATCAGGCTTTCCTCTCCCTTCCCCCTTCCAGGGTATAGGTCCTACATGCCTTTCTCCTTGACCCTCAGCTCTCATTCTCCCCCTGCTCTCCCCTTAACCCCGCCAGCTTATTACCCATGTCCTCTACAACAGACTCCCTCCTAAATAGCTGCAGCCTAACAGTAGATCTTACCCAAAACCCCTTCCAACATTTAACAGATCAGCCCATCCTAGACCCAGACACCCCACACTAGTTCGTTGATGGCAGCTCTCAAAAATCCCCACCCTTTGCAGCAGGATATGCAATCATCCAGGGGGACCTTTGTCACAATCACGGAATCCAGACAATTGAAGCTTCACCTCTGCCACCTCACACCACCTCCCAACAGGCAGAACTGATAGCTCTCATCAGAGCTTTAACTCTGGCTAAAAATCTAAGGGTTAACATCCACACAGATTCCAAATATGCCTGTAACATACTTCACTCAAACATCCTAATAAGTAGAGAAAGAGGTTTCCTAACCCAAAAGGGATCCCCCATTATTAATTCAGACCTGATCCACAAACTTCTAGAGGCAGCACTCTTACCAAACAAAGCCGCCATCCTCCACTGTAGGGTACATCAAAAGGGAAGCCTCATATCAGCCTACAACAATGTTGCAGACCAGAAGGTAAAAGAGACAGCGCTGTCCCATCCTTCTCTCCAGTCCGCCGTCATCTTAGCTCTGACTCCACCCAACCCTCCCACTACCAGAGAAATCCTCTCTTATCTACACTCACTCTTTCATCCCTCCTCCAAGACACTCCAGCAGTTCCTCCGTAACCACTTCCCCATATCCAATGCTGACCAAAAATATTTAGATAACCTTACCCGCTCCTGTAAAACATGTCAACGTACTAACCCTAATTCCAACCTTAAACCGACATCCTTTCCAACCCATCAAATGTGAGGCAGCCTCCCAGCACAGGATTGGCAGTTAGACTTTACTCATATGCCCCCGGTCTGGAGAATCAGATACCTCCTGGTCCTTGTGGACACCTTTTCGGGATGGGTAGAAGCATTTCCCACTACAAACAAAAGAGCCCACACTGTGGCCCAGATCCTCCTCACAGATTATCCCCAGGTTTGGCTTGCCTTCATTCCTACAGTCTGATAATGGCCCAGAATTTCCATCCAAGGTCACCCAGCAACTTGTCCAATCCTTACAGATACCCTGGAAATTTCACATTCCATACTGTCCGCAGTCCTCAGGAAAGGTAGAAAGGATGAATAGAATAATCAAAGAAACCCTTACCAAACTAACCCTTGAGATACATCTGGATTGGACTAAACTTTCGCCAATTGTTCTCCTCAGAATAAGGGCTTTGCCCAGAAAGCCCCTGGGGCTGAGCCCCTTTGAGATGATGTATGGAAGGCCCATGCTCCCTCTTGGACCCCCCCTGAACTTCCTCCCATACCAAGCTTCCTACACTCCCCTCTGCTGGCGGAACTCCGCAATGCCCTCTGGAAATACGTCAACCACAACTTGCCTGCCCCTGACCCCCAAGCCTCCCTGCCCCCTTTACAAACTGGGAACATGGTCTATCTGTCTGATAATCCCCAGGGTGACCTCATCCCAAAGTGGCAGGGACCATTCAAAATCATCCTCCTTACCCCAGCTGCAGCCAAACTCGAGAAGGTCACCTCCTGGGTATACCTCTCTCGCCTAAAACGGGTCACCTCTGATCCTGTGCTGCCCTCCTTAAATGACACCTATCAGGTCTCCCTCACAGGACCTACCTCCTTAAAATTCACCTGGTGACAACCTCTGTCAACCATCCAAGAAGACACTCAATGACCTGGACTCTCTTCAACCTACAACTGTTCCTGACCCAACTACTACAAGATCTCTTGACCAGTGCCCCAACAGGAACCTCCTTCAAAGACCTGACTACACTGGTGTCTCAACTGTGGCTCCAGGGACCCTTCTACAACCTGACTCCAGACGAAACTGATTTCTTTACTCTCATTCTCTACATCATTCTACATCCTAATGAACACTGTTCCTCCTCAGATTCAAACAACCACCAACTTGCGGCCTTTGGCCCCTCGCCCTGATTGGCCTCTCCCTGTCTCTTTAACTATAATTGCACTCTTAATCTTAATCCCTGCTATAAGCCTAGTAACTGTCTCCCCTCAAGACTGGCCACCTATCCTTCGTCTTTCCGTGGGTATCACCTACGTCGCTAGCTGTGTTCTACTCCTAGGGTGCTATTTCCTCGGCACTGCCTAACTAACAGCCCCACGAATCCTCTGTTCCTTATCCTTGTTGCACTCCCCAGCCTTCTGGCTACTCCCTGCCCCTGCTCAGAAATTTATTCCTATGTACGTTCCTCATGTTATAATACAGCTCCAAAACCATGCACCGTGAACCTCGGGGGCGGGAAGTCCAAATCTCTACTCACTGTTCAAGTACAAAAGAGAGGGAGTTTCGTTGAGTACCTGCCATAAGCCAAATGGAAGAAACATATGTTTCTATCCCATTACCCACTGGGGGTACTCAGATGGGGGCAGGGTACTAGATCAAAATCAGGAAAAGAAACAAGAACAAATCATAAAGAACGTAATTTCCCAGTTACAGGCGACCCCTGAGCCTTATAAACGCCTAGCCCTCCTTTCCCAATTACGGCCTCTCCTAAAACCTCCCTCTGGCAACCAACACCTTACCCGCTTTCTCAACTCTTCCTTCCAATTCTTCCAGTACACACAACACACATCCTAGTGTTGGATATGCATGTCACTGTCTCCTTCACCACACATAGCAATTCCTTTACCTCCAACCTGGCTGTTACAGGGCAACTATACCCCCCCCTTCCCAACAACAAGCTACACAACTCATTGGGCCAGTCTCTGACAATGTCCTACTCTCAGCCTCGTCAAACCTAACCTGTGTTAACTATTCTAGTCCCAACTACACTGGTCTTACAAACTCCGCTCCCTCCTTCTGCTCCACTTGGGTTCTCTGGAACGGCACAAATAATTGCACCAATCCGGGAATCTTCATTCTCTGCGGGACCTATGCATATTCATGTCTCCCCTTGGACCCCCCTGGACTCTGCATCTTGGTCTTCCTGACCCCGGGCCTAACATTCCTCAAAGAAGAAGAGGTAGAACAAATAGTCTACCCCCAAGGAAAACCTTCCCACAGAACAAGACGAGCTGTCATAGTCCCCCTCGTGATTGGGACTGGCATAGCAGCAGCCCTAGGCACTGGGATTGGAGGCATCTCGACCTCTGCCCATTTCCATTACAAGCTGTTCCAAGAACTTAATGAAGACATGGAGCAGGTACTGGAGTCCTTCGTTTCAATCCAAAGACAAATTAACTCATTAACTTCTGTGGCCCTACAAAATAGGTGAGCACTGGACCTTCTCACTGCAGAAAAGGGAGGCACCTGCCTTTTTCTAGGAGAAGACTGCTGCAATTT
Source organism: Okapia johnstoni (assembly GCA_024291935.2). Lineage (NCBI taxonomy): Eukaryota > Metazoa > Chordata > Mammalia > Artiodactyla > Giraffidae > Okapia > Okapia johnstoni. Next base: position 68,943,369 of record CM044322.1, on the reverse strand, counting down.
TGTTAATGAAACGGGCATAGTCCAAGGCAGAGTCAAAGAACTTAGGGACAGAATTGAACGCCACAGAAAAGAGCTACAAAACCTTTACAGTCCCCAAAACCTATTCCACCAGATCCTCCCTTGGTTGCTCCCTCTCCTGGGATCATTGGTACTTATCATTCTATTCCTCTTATTTGGACCTTGTCTCTTCAGTTTCTTTCAAAGGTTTCTCTAAGAACGGATTCGGGCCATCTCTCGAGATCAGGTCAAGACCATCCTTCTTCTCGAGAGCCTCACCTCAAGCTCAGAAAGAGGAGGCCCTAGGCCCTGGGACGATCTTCCATTCCAGACCCCAAACCGTCGCCCCTATCCAGCAGGAAATAGCCAGAGAGATTCGGAGCCCTTTTTCCCAATTTTTTTTTTTTATGATTTCAGGGTCTGGAATGAAGGAGTCTTTTGGGCCTAGAAAAGAAAACAACAGTCTCAAAGGCCCTTGCTGAATCATCTAACTTTGGAGAAAACAAAACAGGACTTTAGGTCCTGCCCTGATAATCCAGGCTGGTTGCATCTATCTGAAACTTATCACCCCCTGTCTGAAAACCTTCCACCCCCTATACCTGCCCAGAAGACTTATCACCCCCTGTCCAGAAACCTTCAACAAACCTCCTATAAATGTGGAGTCCCCCTGATCCCTTTCGGCGCTCAGCCTGGTCGTTAGGCCGACTGTTGCTCCTCCTTGCCTGAATAAAGGTAACCTACTTCCTTTGAGGTCATCTTTCCTTTTCTGCCTCGCCCAAACTATACCCTACAGATTATATTGTAGAAAGAAGAAAAAGGAAAAGATACTCACCAATTGTCATTGTTGGTTAACTTGAAAACATGATGCATTTTATTATGTGTAGATGAGGGAACCTAGGCACTGGGCAACACAATGCCTTGCAAATTTACTTTTCACAGAGGAATGCATTGGTGCAGGCACTGCCAGCCTCTCCCATCTTGCATCTGGGATGGCATGGCTATGCACAGGCCCCAACTCAATCTGTCTATTGCCCATCAAATTCCATCCTCCTCTGGGCACCTTACCTTGCCCCTTGTCATACACAGCCTTGCAGAATGGGACCAGTCTGCAGTTTGCCTTCTTCAGATCCTGCTGGAAGCAAGGAGACAAAGTGGCACCCACCCATTTCTGACTCAGAAGGGGAGAGCCCCCAAACTTTCGCCACCCCTCCTCACCCGCGCCTCAGTTCACCTCACTTGCTCTCTTAGCGCTTTCCTTTGCAGTCTGGGGAGAGAATGATAAGAATGCTTCCTCTTAGTTCAATAGGTTCTTCTCCTTTCTCCCTCCCTCCCCGGAGTCCTGGTCTTACAGCCCCTCTTCCAAGGCCCAGCTCCAGGTGTCAGGTCCAGCTGAGTTCTGATCCTTCTGTTTCTGGGCAGGGGGGGCACAGGCAGGGCTGGAGCAAAACGGAAGGGGCTGGTGCTGATACTAAAGGGATGCAGGTGGGTGGGTTGGGGGGGGATGTCACACGTATTTGCTCATATACTACTTTACTTTTAGAGGGCTGAGAGTTTTCCACAGTTGCACTCTCGTGTCCTTGTCCCCAGAAGTTATTCCCCTTAATCCCTCTTGCACATATGTTGACTGGGGCGGGGTTGGGGGGAAGCACAACCTAAAAGTCGAGAGCTATGTTTTATTCAGGGACCTTATTGAGGCCTCTAGCCTGGGAATCAGCCTCTAGGATAGCTCTAAGGAATTGTTACAGAGAGTTAAGAGAAGGGTCAGGATACATAGGAGTTTATCAGTAAAACATACAAAAAGAAGAAAACAAAAAGAAACAAAAAACATGCAGTTGAACATCAAAGGATCACTGCTAATCACAAAAAAACAGACATCTCAACTTAATGATTTTAGTTTCTTTTCTACAATGCAAAAGTCTGGGCTCATTGAAACTATTCCTTTGAAGTTCATCTTAACTATCCAGGGCCAGTAGCCTGTTTTATCTCTATTCTAAATTCCCCTCTGGGTACACTTTGGAATGGCTACAGTGACAGATGGCTTGATGGTGGGCAATACCCTTTGTTTACTGAAATGGCAGAAAATATGATTTTGTCCAAAAACACATGATTTTTAACTCTGTTCTTCTGCACCCAATTCCAATGTGTGTGTGTTTGAGGGGTATGGGTAACCCTGTGGGGCCCTCCCAGGTACAATCCCTTTCCATATCCCTGTTTCATTGTTTGTAAGGAATAGGGTTCATTCAGCCTCCTTGACCTCCCTGAGTTTCAAAGGGCAGAATCAAATAGTTGCTTACCAGGGAAGGAAGTTCAGTTCAGTTCAGTTGCTCAGTCCTGTCCGACTCTTTGCAACCCCATGAGCTGCAGCATGGTAGGCCTCTCCATCCATCACCAACTCCCGGAGTTTACTCAAACTCATGTCCATTGAGTCAGTGATGCCATCCAACCATCTCATCCTCTGTTTCCCCCTTCTCCTCCCGCCTTCAATCTTTCCCAGCATCAGGATCTTTTCAAATGAGTCAGTTCTTTGCATCAGGTGGCCAAAGTATTGGAGTTTCAGCTTCAGCATCAGTCCTTCCAAAGAATATTAAGGACCGATTTCCTTTAGGATGGACTGGTTGGATCTCCTTGCAGTGCAAGGGACTCTTAACAGTCTTCTCCTACACCACAGTTCAAAAGCATCAATTCTTCGGTGCTCAGCTTTCTTTATAGTCCAATTCTCACATCCCTACTTGAATACTGGAAAACCAATAGCTTTGATTAGACAGACCTTTGTTGGCAAAGTAATGTCTCTGCTTTTTAATAAGCTGTCTAGGTTGATCATAACTTTTCTTACAAGGAGCAAGCATTTTTTAATTTCATGGCTGCCATCACCATTTGTGGTGATTTTGGAGCCCCCCAAAATAGTCTGTCACTGTTTCTACTGTTTCCCCATCTATTTGCCATGAAGTGATGGGACCAGATGCCATGATCTTAGTTTTCTGAATGTTGAGTTTTAAGCCAGCTTTTTCACTCTCCTCTTTCACTTTCATCAAGAGGCTCTTTAGTTCTTCTTCACTTTCTGCTATAAAGGTGTTGTCACCTACATATCTGAGGTTATTGAGATCATCTGTTTATTTCTCCCAGCAATCTTGATTCCAGCTTGTGCTTCATCCAGTCCAGCATTTCTCATGATGTACTCTGCATATAAGTTAAATAAGCAGGGTGACAATATACAGCCTTGACGTACTCCTTTTCCTATTTGGAACCAGTCTGTTGTTCCATGTCCAGTTCTTACTGTTGCTTCCTGACCTGCATACAGATTTCTCAGGAGGCAGGTCAGGTGGTCTGGTATTCCCATATCTTTAAGAATTTTCCACAGTTTGTTGTGATCAACACAGTCAAAGGCTTTGGCATAGTTAATAAAGCAGAAGAAGATTTTTTTTCTGGAACTCTCTTGCTTTTTTGATGATCCAATGGATGTTGGCAATTTGATCTCTGGTTCCTCTGCCTTTTCTAAAACCAGCTTGAACATCTGGAAGCTCATGGTTCATGTACTGTTGAAGCCTGGCTTGGAGAATTTTGAGCATTACTTTGCCAGTGTGTGAAATGAATGCAATTGTGTAGTAGTTTGAGCATTCATTGGCATTGCCTTTCTTTGGGATTGGAATGAAAATTGAGTTTTTCCAGTCCTGTGGCCACTGCTGAGTTTTCCAAATTTGTTGGCATATTGAGTGCAGCACTTTCACAGCATCATCTTTCAGGATTTGAAATAGCTCAACTGGAATTCTGTGACCTTCACTAGCTTTGCTCATAGTGATGCTTCCTAAGGCCCACTTGACTTCACATTCTAGGATGTCTGGCTCTAGGTGAGTGATCACACCATTGTGATTATCTGGGTCTTGAAGATCTTTTTTGTGTAGTTCTTCTGTGTATTCTTGCCATCTCTTCTTAATATCTTCTGCTTCTCTTAGGTCCATACCATTTCTGTCCTTTATCGAGCCCATCTTTGCATGAAATGTTCCCTTGGTATCTCTAATTTTCTTGAAGAGATCTCTAGTCTTTCCCATTCTGTTGTTTCCTCTATTTCTTTGCATTGATCTCTTAGGAAGGCTTTCCTATCTTCCCTTGCTATTCTTTCGAACTCTGCATTCAAATGGGTATATCTTTCCTTTTCTCCTTTGCCTTTCGCTGTCTTCTGTTCATAGCTGTTTGTAAGGCCTCCTCAGACAACCATTTTGCGTTTTTGCATTTCTTTTTCTTGGGGAAGGTCTTGATCAATGCCTCCTGTAAAATGTCATGAACCTCTATCCATAGTTCCTTAGGCACTCTGTCTATCAGATCTAATCCCTTGAATCTATTTCTCACTTTCATTGTATAGTTGTAAGGGATTTAGGTCATACCTGAATGGTCTAGTGGTTTTCCCTACTTTCTTCAATTTAAGTCTGAATTTGGCAAAAAGGAGCTCATGATCTGAACCACAGTCAGCTCCCAGTCTCATTTTTTCTGACTGTGTAGAGATTCTCCATCTTTGGCTGCAAAGTATATAATGAATCTGATTTTGCTATTGACCGCCTGGTGATGTCCATGTGTAGAGTCTTCTCTTGTGTTGTTGGAAGAGGGAAGGAAGGGACTGCAGAAAAAAAGGAGGAGCTATGAGGAAGCAATAGTGCAGCAGTGGGGGCAGGTTCCTTGTTCCACCTCAAGGAATATACCTAAGAATGCCTTTGAGTTCTTCTGTAGGTACTAAGGCTCCCATTCAGGTGGAGGGCGGTCAGGCTGAGCACAAGATTCCTGGAATGCCACTCTGTTACCTCACCACCAACTAATCTTAAGACAGTCTTCACACAGTGGAAGATAATGAAGACTCTGACCCCCTCCCCAAATATTTCTCCTTTTAAAAATGTTCGTGGCCCTGGTGTGACTCTGTCCTGTGCGGCTGCTCGTTCGAATGCGGCTGCTGCTGCTGCTAAGTCGCTTCAGTCGTGTCCGACCCTGTGCGACCCCATAGACGGCAGCCCACCAGTCTCCCCTGTCCCTGGAACTCTCCAGGCAAGAACACTGGAGTGGGTTGCCATTTCCTTGTCCAGTGCATGAAAGTGAAAAGTGAAAGTGAAGTTGCTCAGTCGTGTCCAACTCTCAGCAACCCCATGGACTGCAGCCTACCAGGCTCCTCCGTCCATGGGATTTTCCAGGCAAGAGTACTGGAGTAGGGTGCCACTGCCTTCTCCGGCTCGTTCGAGTAGTAGTCGTTTAATTCCATCGGGCTTCTCTCCCACATAAGTGCGTGCCGCCAACCCATGGAGGATTCAGTGGGCATGGACATGAGCCCCTTGAGGCCCCGGCACTATCTTTTCGGTTGTGAACTAGAGGCTGACAGAGATTATGTCTTCAAGGTGGATAATGATGAAAATGAGCATCAGTTATCTTTGAGAACAGTCAGTTCAGGGGCTGGAGCAAAGGATGAGTTACACACTGTTGAAGCTGAGACGATGAATTACGAAGGCAGTCCAATGAAAGTAACACTGGCAACTTTGAAAATGTCTGCACAGCCAGCAGTTTCTCTTGGGGCTTTGAAATTACACCACCTGTGGTCTTACGGTTGAAGTGTGGTTCAGGGCCTGTGCATGTCAGAGGACAGCACTTAGTGGAGGAAGATGCAGAGTTGGAAGATGAAGAGGAGGAGGATGTGAAACTCCTAAGTATATCTGGAAAGCGTTCTGTCCCTGGAAGTGGTAGCAAGTTTCCCCAGAAAAAAAGTAAAGATTGCTGCTGATGAAGAAGATGATGATGATGACGATTTTGATGAGGAAGTTGAAGAAAAAGCTCCAGTAAAGAAATCTGTATGAGATACTCCAGCCAAAAATGCACAAAAATCGAACCCAAATGGAAAAGACTCAAAACTGTCAACACCAAGATCAAAAGGTCAAGAATCCTTCAAAAAACAGGAAAAAACACCTAAAACACCGAAAGGACCTAGCTCTGTAGAAGACATTAAAGCAAAAATGCAAGCAAGTATAGAAAAAGGTGGTTCCTTTCCCAAAGTGGAAGCCAAGTTTATCAATTATGTGAAGAATTGTTTCCGTATGACTGACCAGGAGGCTATTCAAGATCTCTGGCAGTGGAGGAAGTCTCTTTAAGAAAATAGTTTAAACAGTTTGTTAAAAATTTTCCATCTTATTTCTTTTCTGTAACAGTTGATATCTGGCTGTCCTTTTTGTAATGCAGAATGAGAACTTTCCCTACCGCATCTGATAAATGTTGTCCACGTTCCATTGCCAAGAATGTGTTGTCAAAAATGCCTGTTTAGTTTTTAAAGATGGAACTCCACCCTTTGCTTGGTTTTAAGTATATATGGAATGTTATGATAGGAATAGTAGAAGTGGTGGTCAGATGGATGGAAATGGTGGGGAGACAAAAATATACATGTGAAATAAACCGAGTATTTAAAAAAATAAAAACGTTCATGGTTGAGCAGAATCTTAACAGAGTTGGTTTTTGGACACAAGTCCACCTTCTCCCCAGTTGCCAGCCTCTTTCCACCCCTACCAGCAAACTTTTCATTTCTACCAGCACTCACTTGTTTCTCAAAAGTATTTGCTTTTGAGTAGTGAGCAGTCAAACCTGAGTTAAGTAACTTGGGGGCAGGAGACCATACACCACCAAGAATTCTTGGACATCAGCTGAGTTACCTGCAGTCAATTCAGGTTTGAAACTATCTACCTGGAGCTGAAACTCATATTTTGGCCACCCGATGCAAAGAACTGACTCATCGGAAAAGACCCTGATGCTGGGAAAGGTTGAAAGCAAATGGAGAAGCAGGTGGCAGAGGATGAGATGGTTACATAGCATCACTGACTCAATGAACATGAATTTGAGCAAAGTCCAAGAGATAGTGGAGTATAGAAAAGCCTGGTGTGCTGCAGTTCATGAAGTCGCGAAAAATCAGACACAACTTAGCAACTGAACAGTAACAACAATTTGGAGATAGCGTCAGATTTCAGAAGTTAAAGGCTCAGTCCTATAAGACTGTTATGCCACTTCAGATGCCAGTTACAAGTCCAGGTTTTTCTTACCCACTGGCTATAAAATTGGAGCTTCCTATGACCCCTTCCTTGAGGTTACAGCAACTGCTTTCTTGGGTTCTGATTAATTTACTAGACCAGCTCACAGAACTCAGAGAAACATTTTACTTACTAGATTCCTGGTTATTATAAAAGGATATAATGCATGAACTGCCAGATGGAAGAGATGCACACAATAACGCGTGAGGAAAGGGCACAAGCTTCCATGTCCCCTCTAGGCCAACACTCTCCACTAATTTCCATGAGTTCACCAATGTGGAAGCTCTCCAAACCCCATATTTTGGGGGCTTTTATGGAGATTTCATTGCGTAGTTCTGCTTGATTAATTCATTTGCCATTGGTGTTTGAACTCAATCTCCAGCCTCTCTTCCCTCTCCAAAGGCTGGGGGTAGGGGAGGCGGTGGCAATACTGAAAGCTCTGAATGGTTGCTGCGAGCCGTGTGTTACACCGGGATTCGTGACCTCCAGAGGAGAGGATTTCGATCTGGGGTCAGAAGCTTGACTACTTGGAGCTTTCTGTGTAGCAAAGTTTTATTAAAGTATAATAGAGATAGGGAAAGCTTCTGACATAGACATCAGAAGGGGACAGAAAGGGTGCCCACTTGCTAGTTTTTAGCAAGGTGTTTTATGTTTGTTGGTGAGCTGCTAATCAGATAAGAGAGATACCTCTAGGCTGAGGGAGTTTCACCAGGCCCTTCTCCCACAATTTGCATTTTTGAGATAGGATGGCACAAGGTGTGTCATCCCCCTCCGCCTCCCCCCACCCCCGGCCATAAAACAGTTGACATGAATACTGGTTTGTTGAGCCATTATCAGCCCAAGGGTTGAGAAAAGAAAAAAAAGGTTAGTCTTAGGCAGAACCGGTTTCATCAACAGAGAAGGGGGAAAAAAAAGTCTGCCATTTGCAGTTTATTTCCTCCTACTGCTTGGGGATCTCTGGCCTTCCTACCTGCTACTCTCTCAGTTCCAACCCTCTAATCACAAATTTGGATACCCAAACAACCTAGCCTGTCAGACTCCTCTGTCCATGGGATTCTCTAGGCAAGAGTACTGGAGTGGGTTACCATTTCCTCCTCTAGGAGACCTTCCCCACCCAGAGACTGAATCTGAATATCCTGCGTCTCCAGCACTGGCAGGTGGATTCTTAACCACTGGACCACCAGGGAAGTCCCTCCTCTTCACTTCTCTTGATGAAATCCAAATGGCCCAAACCGTAGGTGCTAATCTGGAAGCACAGTTTCTCCTTCCCTTGAAAACTATTCTTGATCAACTATTCCTGAAACTAGCTGATTTTCAGCTGACCCCTCCTGCTGAAACCCTATAAAACATTCCACTTTCCTTCCCTAAGGTCAGTTCAGTTCAGTCGCTCAGTCGTGTCTGACTCTTTGCGATCCCATGAATCGCAGCACGCCAGGCCTCCCTGTCCATCACCAACTCCCGGAGTTTACACAAACCCATGTCCATCGAGTCGGTGATGCCATCCAGCCATCTCATCCTCTGTCTTCTCCTTCTCCTCCTCCCCCCAGTTCTTCCCAGCATCAGGGTCTTTTCAAATGAGTCAGCTCTTCGCATGAGGTGGCCAAAGTATTGGAGTTTCAGCTTCAACATCAGTCCTTCCAATGAACACCCAGGACTGATCTCCTTTAGGATGGACTGGTTGGATCTCTTTGCAGTCCAAGGGACTCTCAAGAGTCTTCTCCAACACCACAGTTCAAAAGCATCAATTCTACGGCACTCAGTTTTCTTCACAGTCCAACTCTCACATCCATACATGACTACTGGAAAAACCGTAGCCTTGCCTAGACGGACCTTTGTTGACAAAGTAATGTCTTTGCATTGGCTATCTAGGTTGGTCATAACTTTCCTTCCAAGGAGTAAGCGTCTTTTAATTTCATGGCTGCAATCACCATCTGCAGTGATTTTGGAGTCCAAAAAAATAAAGTCAGCCACTGTTTCCCCATCTATTTCCCACGAAGTGATGGGACCAGATGCCATGATCTTAGTTTTCTGAACGTTGAGCTTTAAGCCAACTTTTTCACTCTCCTCTTTCACTGTCATCAAGAGGCTCTTTAGTTCTTCTTCACTTTCTGCCATAAGGGTGGTGTCATCAGCATATATGAAGTTACTGATATTTCTCCCAGCAATCTTGATTCCAGCTTGTGCTTCTTCCAGTCCAGCATTTCTCATGATGTATTCTGCATATAAGTTAAATAAGCAGGGTGACAATATACAGCCTTAATGTACTCCTTTTCTTATTTGGAACTAGTCTGTTGTTCCATGTCCAGTTCGAACTGTTGCTTCCTGACTTGCATACAGGTTCCTCAAGAGGCAGGTCAGGTGGTCTGGTATTCCCATTTCTTTCAGAATTTTCCAGTTTATTGTGATCCACACAGTCAAAGGTTTTGGCATAGTCAATAAAGCAGTAATAGATGTTTTTCTGGAGCTCTCTTGCTTTTTTGATGATCCAATGGATGTTGGCAATTTGATCTCTGGTTCCTCTGCCTTTTCTAAAACCAGCTTGAACATCTGGAAGTTCATGGTTCACATATTGCTGAAGGCTGGCTTGGAGAATTTTGAGCATTACTTTACTAGCGTGTAAGATGAATGCATTTGTGCAGTAGTTTGAGCATTCTTTTGCATTGCCTTTCTTTGGGAGTGGAATGAAAACAGTTTTTCCAGTCCTGCGGCCACTGCTGAGTTTTCCAAATTTGTTGACATAGTGAGTGCAGCACTTTCACAGCATCATCTTTCAGGATTTGAAATAGCTCAACGGGAATTCCATCACCTCCACTAGCTTTGTTCGTAGTGATGCTTCCTAAGGCCCACTTGACTTCACATTCTAGGATGTCTGGCTCTAGGTGAGTGATTACACCATCGTGATTATCTGGGTCATGAAGATCTTTTTTGTACAGTTCTTCTGTGTATTCTTGCCACCTCTTCTAAAAGGGCGTAAATGGTCTTCTTCCACAATGCACTTCTTATAGTAAATTGACACAGTTCAGAAAAGGGTCTTCTATTTATCCCAAGAAAAAATTCCCAAGGGGATGAGGAACTTATGAGAGGAAGGGAGGATGATTCTGAAACTTGTGGAAGGATTAAGAAGTGTGTCAGGGAGGATGATTTTAGAATAAAGGGGCAGATCTAGTAGGCACCACCCCCGGGGCTGACCCAGGACCCCTTTCTCTGGTCCCCTCATTACCATATCCTCCCCTACCAGCCCCCCTGGGTGGTTGGCTCCTCACCTCCCCCAAGACATTGGGCTTCACTCCTCAAGCCAACTTCCCTCACTTAGTACATTTCCCTGTAGACCCATGCAACTGCTTAGTATACTTTTCTACATTTTGCCTTGGAAAACTGCTGTAACTGAGGTTGACCAAGGAACTAGCCCTTCACGGTAGGAGGTAGCCCTCTAGAAATGCAAGCTCAGGGTCTCTAACCTGAGGGTAGCTCCTAAAGCAGGGACTGTGCTTTGGGACCCCCTGTGTGGATGCAAGTCCTGTTCTCTCTCCACATGGTTCCCTGGCCCCAGCCCCATCTCTGTCAGAGCAGGTACAAAATTCCTGGGTGTGAGAAGGACCTTATCAAGGGCATCAATGGAAACTTGATAGCCAGGCCAGGGTTCAAACTGCACCCCATGCCACAGTCACACCCATCTTCAAGGACAAGGGGTCCCTCACTAACCAGAACTTCCCGCTCCTGCTTTCCCTGCATGGAATCCAAGTTTATTTGCAGAGAGGAAAAAGTCTACCACAAGGCCAGGGTCCCATCAAAAGGCCTTTTGTCTCCTGAGCTAAATATTGGCTCATGGTTACCTTCCTGCCTGGACCCTTCCAGAGGTGGGAGGCCTTCCAGAGCCTGTGAATGCGGTGAAACAGGAGGAAGAGAGTGGCCTGGCTCCAGGCCAGAGAAAACCCTGGGTCAGGCTGATGGGATGCACTTGCACAGGACTTCCTGTCTGGGCATGACCGGGGTTCAGGTGGCTAACTGGTCTCACAGTTTCTCTTCAGGACAAGGAGTTCTTACACCTTTTCCTTCCTCCCTTCTAAATTCAAACCTGTTAGACTCCTTTTCCCCTTGCTTTTCACGTTAAGTTCTTCATCCTTCAAAAATGGAGCTCAGTCCTCTGCTGTCAGTCAGCTCCTCTGATCAGCGTGGCCAGAGCTCTGTTCCTTACCCTTCAGCAGTGACATGCTTGTCTGTCCTGTGGGCACTGTTCGTCTGTTTGCTCTGCCTCTGTTACCTGAAAACCAGGTTCCCTTCTTGGTGAATGTTGAGCCAGTGTTAGTGTTAGTCGCTCAGTCGAGTCTAACTCTTTGTTACCGCCATGGACTGTAGCCCACCAGGTTCCTCCATCCATGGGTTTTCCCAGACAAGAATACTATAGTAGGTTGCCGTTTCATTTTCCAGGGGAATCTTCCTGACCTAGGGATCGAACATGGGTCTCCTCCATTGCAGGCAGACTCTTTACTCATCTGAGCCACCAGGGAAGCTCTTTGAGCCAGTTGACACATCCAAACGAAAAATCTGGGGAAAGAAGGATTTTTTTACTTGCAGCAAATAAAGAAAACGTTGGGGATCTTTCCTGAAGGAGTATCCCCCAAAACAGCAAAATTGAGGAAGTTTTAAGCTAAGGGTGTATTGCATACTCATGACGGGGTTTGAGCAGAGAAGAATTCAGCATAAAATTGGGGCCAAGTTTGACAGAGTCCAAGTTTGGTTGTTTGAAGTCAAGGATCAACATCATCTTTCCATTCTCCACCTGGGAGGGGGCCTTGGTGCATGAAAAACTCAAAGATATGTTATTATGTATGTCCCTTGATGAATGAGGACCCTGACCCAAGGTTTCACTCTTGTTTCTTGATTTCTCTGTTTTTGTTTCTGCATTCTCTCCTTTAAGGTCGTTAATTATTGAGACCAGCTCAATGTCAAGCAGACTTAGATGACAAAATGGCTTAGGCCAAAGTGGGTTCTTGTATGTTTACCAAAGCCATCCTTGGTTCTCTTTCTCCAGGGACCCTCTCTAACCTATCTGCTTACATCACCTACATTGGAAGGCTTTCTGAGGGCAGAATCCATGGCTCCTTTGTCCCCAACTTGAAGCCTAAAATACAACACATCACTTTCTTTAAATGTTTGTTTAATACCAATTCTAGCCAAAACTCTTCCAAGGACAAGTGTTAGAAAGATTGGTATGGGAACAGACTCTCTCTCTCTGTCTCTTTCTTTGGATTGGATTTAAGCTGGACGTTATTTCATAGATCAACCATCCACCCTTCTAGTCCTGCCTTGACTAGAGTGATTGGTGCAAGATGAGTTTAGTTAGATTTCTCCAAGCCTTGAAGGCCTGTCACAGCAAGGGGCGAGGGTTGTTTAATTAATCAGCTCCTCCCCACCCTGACACTCCCAACTCCCAAGACTGAGAAGTGAAAACTTCAAAGGGAACAACTTACTCCCAGCCTGTGTTCTGCTCTACAGACCCCAGATGGGCACAGTCCTGCTGCCACCAAGGAAGGATCTCAGCCTAGCCCACATGGAGGCTCCTAAACCAGAATTCCTCCATGCCCCACGTTCTCTAGTACACACAGAACTCTGACGTAGGCTCAGCGTTTCACAGGCTGCTCCTCTATCTCCTACTCTAATTGAAATATGCCTCCCCAACCTCCCCTCCCCTCCCTATATCTAGGGGCTGTGATGACACTGGGAGGCAGTGTCAGTGTTCTGCTTACCCCAGACCATCTTCAGAAAATGCTTTTTCTGCCTTCAGTGCTTCCAGAATAAACTTAAAGTCCCAGGTACCTACAGCTTCTTCAGGGACAATCAGTACGCTGGAGTGGTTCTCACAGGTTCTGAGGATGGACAAGGCTGGCTGTAAGAGCTGTGGATTTAGCCTAATTGTGTGGAAAATTGAGGTAATTGTTTTTTCAATACGATTGTTTTCTGGTAGGGATGTTTTTATATGGTAGATGTATAATGGTGAGTGAGGGGGCCTCTGTTGGAGGACCAGGTTTGGAGATAAGCCTGCACCTCCTCAAACCTGAGTTGATCTAATACCACCTTTCTTTCTCTGCATATTTACTCTTTCCTGTGTAGTTTCTGACCTGATTTGGGCCTGGGGTATCACCACACCTTCTTTTCTGCCATTGTTCCAAATCAACTTTGTTTATCATCCTTACCGCTTTGGCTATTTTGTAAATACCTTCCCCTCTTTTATTAAACTTCTTACCCTGTCCCTACTTCCTTGGCTTTCAACAGTTGACACTGCTTCTGAGTTAAAAGGGAAAAGGCAATTTATTGAGGGAACTCCCTCCATTTCTCCTTCTCAACCCACAGTTTTTGTTTTCCATTTCTTCATCTTTTCCTTCTTCTCTCTTGATCTGGAAAAGGTGTTGACCCTCTTTCCCAAGAATTCATTCTTGTTCACCACATTCTGTCCCCTTTTTCCTTTTAAACCTTTGCTCTATAATGATGACCTTTCTTGTATATTTCATTTTTTCCTCTGCTGACTCTTTCCTCCTAGCGTATGATCATGCTCAAATCTACGTCATCTTAAATCAAACAGTTAAAAAGTCCTCCTCAACCCTGATGACTCTCTGTCATTTGCCTTTTACATTTGCCTTTTACAGCTTTCTTTTTCCTTTTACAGCAAAGTTTAAATCTATACTGTCTTCACTTTCATCTACCTGACAAACCTCTAAAGTCAACTTCCACACTCAGCTCTCCGCTGAAATTGTCTTTGCTGAAACGGTTGGTGACTTAATTTCCAAACCCAGTGAAAGTGCTTTTGTCATTTGTGGTATCTGATGCATCAGGGGCATTTGATACTGTTGACTGTGTCTCCTTTTAGATGCTCTTTTTTTCTGCTTTTAGAATCTCTCTCTCTCTCTCTCTCCCTTTCAGCCTTTCTCCTTTTCTCTCCTTTACTGTGTTTCAGAGAAATTCTTTCATATACTCATTAAACAGATATTTGTTGAGTGCTTACTCAAGAATTCTTCTACGATATAGGAAAGTCGTTGCTTTCACAGAGTTTTTTTGAGGGAAAAAGAAAGTAAACAAAATAAGCAAACAAACAAGAAACAATGTTAATGTTAAACAATATTAAACAAACAATAAACACTGTTAAATTCACCCATTCCAGTCCGTTTTAGTTCCCTGATTCCTAGAATATCCACGTTCACTCTTGCCATCTTCTGCTTGACCACTTCCAATTTGCCTTGATTCGTGGACCTAACATTCCAGGTTCCTGTGCAATATTGCTCTTTACAGCATCAGACCTTGCTTCTATCACCAGTCACATCCACCGCTGGGTATCGTTTTTGCTTTGGCTCCATCCCTTCATTCTTTCTGGACTTATTTCTCCACTGATCTCCTGTAGCATATTGGGCACCTACTGGCCTGGGGAGTTCATCTTTCAGAGTCCTATCTTTTTGTCTTTTCATACTGTTCATGGGGTTCTCAAGGCAAGAATACTGAAGTGGTTTGCCATTCCCTTCTCTAGTGGACCACGTTTTGTCAGAACTCTCCACCATGACCCGTCCGTCTTGGGTGGCCCCACATGGCATGGCTTAATTTCATTGAGATAGACAAGGCTGTGGTCCATGTGATCAGATTGGCTAGTTTTCTATGATTGTGGTTTCAGTCTGTCTGCCCTCTCTCAGCGCCTACCATCTTACTTAGGTTTCTCTTACCTTGGACGTGGGGTATCTTTTTAAGGCTGCTCCAGCAAAGCGCAGCCACTGCTCCTTTCCTTTGACATGGGGTAACTCCTCTAGGCCGCCGCTCCTGACCTTGGATGTGGGGTAGCTCCTCTCGGCCGCTCCTGTGCCCGCCTGCAATGCAAGAGACATGGGAGATGGGTTCAGTCCCTGGGTCAGGAAGATCCCCTGGAGGAGGAAATGGCAAGTGAAAAAGTTGGCTTAAAGCTCAACATTCAGGAAACTAAGATCATGGAATCTGGTCTCATCACTTCATGGCAAATAGATGGGGAAACAGTGGCTGATTTTATTTTTTTGGGCTCCAAAATCACTGTAGATAGTGATTGCAGCCATGAAATTAAAAGACGCTTACTCCTTGGAAGGAAAGTTATGACCAACCTAGACAGCATATTAAAAAGCAGAGACATTACTTTCCTGAAAAAGATCCGTCTAGTAAAGGCTATGGTTTTTCCAGTGGTCATGTATGGATGTGAAAGTTGGACTATAAAGAAAGCTGAGTGCCGAAGAATTGATGCTTTTGAACTGTGGTGTTGGAGAAGACTCTTGAGAGTCCCTTGGACTGCAAGGAGATCCAACTAGTCCATCCTAAAGGAGATCAGTCCTGGGTATTCATTGGAAGGACTGATGTTGAAGCTGAAACTCCAATACTTTGGCCACCTGATGTGAAGAGCTGACTCATTTGAAAAGACCTTGGTGCTGGGAAAGATTAAGGGCAGGAGAAGGGGACGACAGAGGATGATATGGTTGGATGGCATCACCGATTCGATGGACATGGGTTTGGGCAGACTCCGGGAGTTGGTGATGGACAGGGAGGCCTGGCGTGCTGTGGTTCACGGGGTCACAAAGAGTCAGACATGACTGAGCGACTGAACTGAACTGAATAAACAGTGTTAGACTGCACTGAGTACTATGCAGAGAAATAAGTGCGGTATTAGCAAAGATTGAGCATCATCTTTAGATTGAACATGCAGAAAGTCCTCTCTGAAGATTTCAGATTTTATCTGAGACTTGAAGGCTGACGACTGAACTGAACTGAACTGAAGGCTGAGAAAGCTAAGTGAAGATGAGGGAAAGAGAATTCTAGCAGAAGAAACAGCCAAGGGAGAATCCCAGAGCTGAGGCAAAATTGATAAATTTAAAGGATTTCTCCTTTGAATATGTAGATATATCTGAGCAGATTAACACCTGGGGCCCAAGAGGATGAGCAGGCCAAGGCAACAGAGGGGGAGCAGACAGAAACCAGATGACCAGAAACGAAAGTCTTTCACAAAGAAGGAAGCTTCAGGAAATCCCTGTGGTCCAGAGGTTAGGACTCAATGCTTCTCCCGCAGGGGGCATGGGTTTGATTACTGGTGGAGAACCAAGATGTTACAGGCTGTGTGGCACAGACAAAAAAAAAAAAAAAGAAGTTGTCAGTGTCAGTTGTGCCAAATATTACTGAAAGGTAAAATAAAACGAGAGCAAAGAGGACCCTGTGGATCTGCCAAATGGGTATAATGGTGACCTTGACAAGTGCAGTCTTGAGAACATAGGGGAGACAGATGCTTGTTTGAAAAGAGTGGAAGAGGGGTGTGAGGTGAGAAAGGATGGGCTATCATTGTTTCAAGGAGCACTTCCAGAAGAAAAAGAGATGGACAGAGCTCTAGAGATGTGCTCTACCATATGATAGCCACATGTGGCTGTTTAAGTGTTGTAATTAAAATGAAGTAAAATACAAATTTCAGTTCTTCACTCACACTAACCACAGCTGAAGTGCTATATAGCCACAGGTGTCTCGTGGTTACTGTTGACCGAAGCAGATATGTTTTTATCACTGCAGGAATTTCTATTGGACAATTCTGCAGTAGAGGAATGTGGAGTTAAGGAAGGTTTTTTAAATTTTATTGTTGCTGTTGGTTGTAGTTGTCTGGATTGTAGTTAATTTTTTAATGTAATGGATTCTAGACACGATGGCAATCACATAGAGATTGGAAGTGCATCGTTCTTCCTGAACCTCTCTTTCTCTATCTCTCTTCAGCTGTTGGTGTGCCCTAGAGACCCATCCATGACTCCTGCTTTTTCTATTCTACACATCCTCCTCTGACAACCTTGTCCATGCTCACGATCACCCTCGTTATTACGTTTCCCTTCTGAGTAGCAGATCCACAGTCCACCTACTTGAAGACCATGTTAACTTAGAATTCCCACAGCAATCTCAAACTCAGTATTGTCCAAAACCATACCTCCAGCTTCTCCTGGTCCTATTTCTATAGCACCTCCTTGAAACCCACCCACTTGCCCAGGCCAGCAACATGGGAGTCATCTTGAACTCTTTTTTTCTTCCTCATTCTTTATACCTGGTCAGTCACTAAATGGCTAGTTTGATTTGGGAACATTCGCAGAATTGAGTCTCTCCTCTCCATCTTCACTGACTTATTTAAACTCTCACTTTGGGGACCATGTGGATTGGCCAGCAGGATACTCATACCCACCACTCCCTTCTCCCAAGTGAGTGAAGTCATTCAGTCGTGTCCGACTCTTTGCGACCCCGTGGACTGTAGCCCCAGGCTCCTCCATCCATGGGATTTTCCAGGCAAGAATACTGGAGTGGGTTGCCATTTCTTTCTCCAGGGGATCTTCCTGACCTAGGGATCAAACTTGGGTCTCCTGCATTTCAGGCAGTCTCTTTACCATTTGAGCCACCAGGGAATCCCTTCTCCCAGGCTAGCCTCTGGTAGAGAGGATGAGGAAGGGATACATTCAGCTAGAGGAGGTTTGTCTCATGGACCTAAGATGGAGACTGTTGGAGAGTGTCCGGGAAAAACTTTGCTTTCCTGATTAAAAAGGACAGGTATTGCTGCTGCTCCTCTTTCTTTCTCTTCTTCCACCTTTGACTGCTGACACCATGACTGTTACCACTTTGCAATCACTGAGGGAAAGGTAAAGAGAATATTAGTGCCCCCAGCCCTGACCAGTGCCAATAACTACCTATCCCTAGATGTCTCAGTATGGAAAAAAAATAAACCTTGAGTTAAGCCAGAGGGGATTCTTTTACTTGTGGCCCAAAGCATTCTTGACTAATAGTCCACTACCTGGCTTCCTTGTTTAAGTCTCACTGCAGTGTTCCATTCTTCACAACCTAGACTAGAATAACCTTTATAAAATGCAAATTTGATCCTGCTACTTCCACTAATAGAGGATAAAGTTCAGACCCTAATTAAATCCTCTGCTTGGGCTCTTCTATGAAACTAAAAATCTCCACCAAATGGAAGATGGAACTACTTGATGATACACCTCTTCTTTCCACAGAAGGTCACAGTTTGCCTATCACCTGACACCAGATGATCTCTGGATTGAAGGAATGTGAACCCTTAACAATAATAATTATCGTGGTGGTGTTTGCCAAGTTGTCATTTTTCTATTCTTGTCATTCTTTCTACATTTCTTGCTTGGAATTCTGTAACAAAGAACTGTTTTTTAACTCCACTTCATTATTTATTCAGTCATTTATTTATATCAGTATGGAATATGTATATTTATTTTACTCTGTGGATTATAGGGAGAAGGAAATGGCAACCCACTCTAGTATTCTTGCCTGGAGAACCCTAGGGACAGAGGAGCCTGGTGGGCTGCTGTCTATGGGGTCACACAGAGTCGGACACGACTGAAGCGACTTAGCAGCAGCAGCAGCAGCAGCAGCAGCAGCAGCAGCAGCTGCTGGATTATAGTCCATGACTATCTTTTATTTTGTTGCTCAACTTACTCCACACTTGGCTATTGAGAGGCTCTTAACATTGGTTCTTTTGTCCTTCAGACATTTATTAAAAATAAATTAAAAAATGAGGAAGACTACAATAAGCCCTGTGATTATGGACTTGAATTGGAGGTATCAGTATGAACTCATGATTTTTAACATATATACAGATATATGAATGCAGACAAAGATACAGATGTGTGTATGTTCATACATATATTGTCTCGCTCTTTTCCCTGAAAGGAGCTAGACGCAATGGGTACTTCTAGAACCCAGATCTTAGTTTCTAAATATCACTTTCCAAAAAGATGATCCATTGATACTTGATGAGGAATTCCAGGGTGAAGATAAGGAAAGAACTGACTGGCCTAAAACATCTTGTGGTGGTAAAATGTAAGAAAGTACTAAAAAAATGGTGGGGGCATGTCAAAAGGACAGAAAAGTTGATGTGAATGTTAAAATTCCAAACAGGAAATGTAGAAGAAGGAATGGTAGAAATAGAAAAATAACAATTTGGCAAACAGCACAGTAGTAATTGTAATAATTGTTGCAGACAAATATCATCAACGGATGCTAAAATTAGTGGAAGAAAGTATGATAAGAAATAAGATATCTTATTTGCATAGTCTCAGAGTACTTTTTTCCCTTGTATCTTTTTCTGAAAAGGAGAAATATGGCTCTTTTATACATAATATAGGTACTTATTGTTCAACCTAGTATCACACAGAAAGTAAATTCAGAATGCTAACCCATAAACATGAAAAACACGTTCATTAAGTAGAATTTGTCACTAGGCTTTGACAGCATATGGTAAAAATACTTTTTTAAAAATCAAACTTACTTAGATTAGTTCTTTTCTTCTTCTTTCCTTTGAGTGTGGTTATGTTAGTCATTTTTAATAAAGCTAGGTTTATCTTTTACCATTTGTATTCCAATTTGGATCCTTCTACACTCCTCCTCCAAACACACACACATTCTGGTTGTTATTAATTTACTATTTATATAGTAATTTTTTGTATATGTGAAACGTTACCATGGTTCTAAAATAATATCTGAACTATACAGAAAAGGTAAACTCAGCCAAGTTCCCCACGAACCTTACCTGTACTCCCGACCCTGTTCCCATTTCCCTGTTTTTGCAAGAGCTTTCCCACCCAACCTCTGTAGGTATTAATCACACTAGTTTTTGGTTTACCCATCCTGTATTTCTTTTTGCACAAATGGCAGACACACATGCATTTCCTTAGGGTTTCTTTTCTCTTGCATGAAAGGCAATATCCTACAGATAGAAAGACCGTTCTGGCTGCTGGGTGGGGAGGGACTGGAGGGAGGCCTGGGTGGATGTGAAGAGAATACTTGGGGAGTTGCTGCTGGGGACCAGGAGAGAGGCAGGGTCACGGTGCAGCTCCAGTGGTAGCAGAAAAGCAGAAAAGAGGGCAGGTTTGAGGGATGTTTGGAGGTGATGGTGTCATAATTTGGTGACTGATTACTGAGAGTGACGTCATGGAAGATGCTTTGGTTACTGGCTGGCTGACTGGATGGATGCTAGTGTGGTTCACGGAGACAGAGAACATTGAAAGGGTCAGCTTTGGTCACAGGATACTGGTCCCAGAGGACTGAGGTGCACAGTGAAGGAATTATTTCAATGAGCCCAGCTTCTTGTATCTTCCCATACACAGAAAAGTGCTACCTCCTGAACTTGAGATACCTAGTTTTCTTTAATTAATGGTAATCTTTTGATGTTCCAGCTATCTGGTGTTTGTTGCAAAAACTACATATCCTGTTTGCTTTCTTTTCTTTTCAGAGCAGTCTCTCTCTGAGAGACGACATTCTGGGCTTAAGTCTTCAATTTCATCCACCAAATAAAATATAATTCTCAACTTGTGGGTTGTGCAATTTTTTCAGTCAATAGAAGTTACCCTAAAATGTTAATGATTCCATATTTGAATTAACTTCAACTAGACGACATTCCCACAGCTCACAAGACCTAGCTGGGGCCTTGGCTCACACAGAAAACCAGTGGTGTCATGGGAAGTGAAGACCAAACTTCTCCCCTTATCCACAGAGTAGGAAGCTATCTGAAGGAGGCCCTGCTGAGCCCCTTGGGAAGAACATTGTGGGGTCAGTGTGAGTTGGAAGCATAGATGCTACAAGACTCTTGTGTTGTAGCCTCCCTCCTACGCTTTCGGGGTAATGGTAAGGAGGTAGCGAACACTGCAGTCACCAGAGCTCATTTCAATGGAACACCCTATGCATGGATAAGAAATTTCTTGTAAAGTCTCTTGGGGTAGATGCTCAGACCATGAGTATAGATGGAGGTGAGTTTCCTGAGTGCGTTGTAACATAGCAGGAGGGACAGAGAGGGGAAAAGGGAGCCACTGGGTGGTGGTAGGCTGCATGCCTCACATTAGGTCCCTTGGCATCTCGCACTCAATCTTCAGTTAGAAACTCAGGAAACAATAAAAAGCTTGACCTTGGTTCCCCTTGGGAATCAGTAAGAGGCCTGGGCTTTGGGGACAGTGAGGGTGCTCTGGAGTGGGCGGCGTGTGGGGTGGGAAGGCAGGCAGGCGTGGGGAGGCCCAGAAGCAGCATCACAGATGTAGAGGGAACCCAGGGGGATTGGTAGTGGGAGGCTGGTTGCAGGAGCTTCTGGAAACTGGACAAGGGCTTTTGACTGTTTGGAGTTGAGGAATTTAGGTGCAGGCTAGGATTACTTCAGTCCTCAAGGGGAAACCCTTTGACATCTGAATTACATGTGTATATGATAACACATGTATTCTCTCATTTAATTCTATGCTCATAACAACCGCAACAGGCTTTGTTATTGCTTCTATGGGATTCATTCCACTAAAACGTCGTTCTTTGTGCTCCATTTTAAACTAAGTGACTCTTGAGCATTTAAAAAAATCCATTTCCAATTATTTTGAAATCTGGATACATGGTAAGTGGTGAATAAAGACAATGCTCCAGATAGGCAATGAGCAAGAGAGAATGATGGCTGGGATTTAGAACATCATCTGTTTTTCCTCACTTGTATGCTAAGTCAGTGATGGTGATGGTGATGATGTTGATGACTCCTGCAATTCATAGGGCCCTCATATCAGAAGGGATTTGGAGAGGTGTTCCAGTGTATCTTCTTCAACTAACGAATGCCTGATTCATTTCTGAAAGATGCCTACCTTATTTTACAAAATGCCCCAGGAATCTTGAAACCTATGTCTCTTCCTAATTTTCAAAAATTAATTAATTTTTGGCTTTTCTGGGTCTCTGTTGCTGTGCATGGACTTTCTCTAGTTGCAGCGAGCAAGGGCTACTTTTCGATGGGGAGTGCGGGCTTCTCATTGTGGTGCCTTCTCTAGTTGCAAAGCACAGGCTCTAGGCACTTGGGCTTCAGTAGTTGTAGCAGGCAGGTTCAGTAATTGCAGCACAGGGGCTCTAGAGCCCAAGGGCTTCCATAGTTGCAGCGAGTGGCCTCTAGAGAGCGGGCTCAGTAATTGTGGTCCACGGACTCGGGTGTCCCTTGGCATGTGGAATCTTCCTGGACCAGAGGTTGAACCTGTATCCTATGCATATGCAGGCAGATTCTGAACCACTGGACCACCAGGGAAGAACTTTTCCTGGTTTTTAGCCAGAGTTCACGTCTTTTATATGTTTATTCTTTTCCTCCATTAAAAAAAACAACAACAAATAACTATAGAATAGCACAGGGCTTCCTTTGTATCTCAGTTGGTAAATACTGTGCCGACAATCAACCTGGGTTCAATTCCTGGGTTGGGAAGATCCCCTGGAGAAGGAAATGGCAACCCACTCCAGTATTCTTGCCTGGAGAATCCCATGGACAGAGAAGCCTGGCAGGCTATAGTCTATGGGGTCGCAAGAGTCGGACACGACTGAGTGACTAAGTACACAGCACACACACATAGAATAGTATTTTGTGTTTTTTCCCTGAAGCACAGCAAAAGGAAATTAAACGAAGCAAAAAGAATTAAACTATATGGTCATGAGCAACAAGAGATTGATGATAAATGGGAAGCTGGGTTTGGGAATAGAGAAGCTGGAAATAACTTGTTCAGCTTTCACCAAGACAGAAATGCCAGATTCACTCTGATTCTTTGTTTTCAAATTCTGGAAACCACGGTGTGGGTAAAGTTGAGTCATTTGGAGAGTCTGCCAAAACTTACCTGTTTCTTTGGACTTTTATTTGCAGCAAGATTTCTCTGATTTCTTCAGAGCTGAACTGGGTGAGCTCTTGGCTTCAAACCCTGTATACATTTGCTCCCTTTGAGAAGGGATATTACTATAATTTATTGAATATCTACACTATGTCAAGCACTGAGCTTTGATATTTCATATAATTTGTTCATCTCAACCATCTGGAAAGGATTATTATTCCCACCTTGCAGATGAGAGTGCTGATGTGCAAACATTAAAGTGTCATCCCCATGGTGCCCTGACTGGTAAGTGATGGAGGTGGATGGAGCCCAGCTGTGTATGCTCCATAATCACTCACATGAAGATCATGGGGGCACCGTATCTGCCTGCCTCCCTAGATTCTGATTGAGGTGGTCATGCTTTCTCCTGCACATTTCCCTGGTCTCCTCCTCTAGTTTGTGAACCTACAGCTTCATATTCTGCCAAGGATGAAGCGGTTCATCTTACATATTTACACATATTTGAATCTTCACTTTCAGCTCCAACTCATAACATCAAGTTGGGCCTGCTCCCCAGTCTTTTACTTGCCCTTCTTCCATGGGATGAACACTAACTTTTGCATACCTATTCACCCCCAGGGTGGCATCTGCCAGACCACACATTCCACTCTGGAGGGGGCCACCTGAGAGATGACTGGGCCCATCCCTTGGCCTGTGTGTAGGACAGTGTGTGAGCCTGAAGAACGCCCAGGGTGGCATACGAGCAGTGATTCAGAGGGGTAGCTGCCAGCACACCTGAGGGCCCAGGCCCCACTGTGCTGGGCTGAGGAGGGGCCAGCTCCTCTGTTTGGCAGATGGTCTGTTCTCAGTAAGACAGCACCAGGCAGGGTGTAGTGGAGAAACAGGCCATGTGGAAACAGAGTTGTCGCTGTGGCCTTTGAAATCAAATGAATGGCCTTAACAAACTTCTGCCCAAAATCCTTCAAAAAGGGATAAGAATAACCCTGACCCCACTTCCAGCTCTTCCTCAATCAGTTTAAGGTGAATGAAGAGCAATCCTATTTGTAACAAGAAGATGGATACAATTCAGGATGGTGGATGCCCTCTCTGGGTCCCCTCGACCTTCTTCAAAATGAGGACAACTGGCTTTGGATTTATTATCCAATTATTTATTGGATATTATTTATTTATTATCCAATTATTATGCAATCTTTGACTCCCAAAGACCATACTTAGAGCAAAATATGCTCTTTGAAGGCCGAGGACATGGGAAAGCATGGTTCTCCACAGGGAGGGGAGGGGGAGTATCTCAAACTGGGAGACTTGGGGAACTGGGCAGGATGAGAATCCAGAACAGGAGGGTAGGCTGTGTGCAACTGCTGTGCCTGGGAGAGAAACTGCCCTCACCAGGAAGTGGGATTTAACAGGAGGCACCCCTGACCGGCCTGGGTTAGTCAGCTTTGTGTTAGTGCCAGGGCCCCAGATTCCTACCGAGTCATACTTTAGAGCTAGCCCCAAGTTTCCCTGTTTATCACGGAAGTGAATAAAAAATAAAGTGAGCTTTCTTCAGGTTGCATCTTAAGAAGCAGTTCAACCCAATACATTGTGGTGGACCATGCAGGAAAGGCCTTCTCTCCTGGAGGCTGGGGTGGGGGTGTTCTGTGGTAATACGTGATTCAGCCCATCATGGGAGACCCCGTCGGCTGTGACAGGCCAGGAGCAAGGTAGTAGGCTTCTGTGTGTGTGTGTGTGTGTGTGTGTGTGTGTGAGTGTACACAGAAACTGTCACACCCACACCTCACATGCACCCACACCCCACATGCCAGAGCAGGGTGCAGTCATTTGTTGTCCTTACCTTAGCCCTCTCATCATTTTCAGAAATACTGAGCGTTGATGTGCTGGGTCCCTAAGGACATGGTGCAGAAATGCTCAGCAGACCTACAGGGCACATTTTCAACCCAATTCCCTTTATCCGCCCCCCCCCCCCCCATATTTGGGGATTGTGGACTCCAACCAGGTCATATCTCTGAACAGTATTTATTTCCTAAGGGGAAGCAGGGGCTATGTCCAGCTATGTCTTATCTCTAGGCTTGTATTCGTAAGCCCACACTGCCTACCCACAGTACCCTCTGGCGTATTTGCAAGTTGCACGACTTGGTCAGGGAATTTGGGATTAATAATGAGTCATTAGACAGCTACTTTCCCAAATTAAATAAAAAGCCACCACAATAAATATGATCCTGAACATTTAATCTCTGATGTTTCAGAAGACACTTTAGAGCTTGAAGAGCTTTCAGGTTTGACTTCTGCTGGTGACTGCCGGTCCTGAGGGTGCTCTGTGGATGGACAAGGGTCCTGCTGGAGGGGAGGGGCCTGCTGTGTGGGCGGGAATAGGAGCCCCAGCTCTGATCTCAGCTCTGTCACTAATGGCACAGTGGCCATGATGAGTAACTTCCCTTCCCTAACAGGATTGGATTAGTGTCTCTACAGCCCCTCCCAGCTCTGACAGTCTATAAATAAATAATTAGCGGAGAATTAATGTGCTGATTTTCCATAGGAATTGAGGAAATCAAAAAAATAACTTGCAATCATATAGACAAAGGCTTTCAAGAGTTTCTTGGTATTTACAATGTCTCTAGGCTTGAGTTCCCAACTCACTGGTGGCCCAGCCCTAGCTTCAGTCCTGTGCAGATGGAGATCCAGAGCAGGTAAAACAGGGATCTCGAGTCAGGGCCCATCATAGTTTATTACTGAGTTTAACAATCCCAAGGACAAGACCCTCCCCAGGGGAAGTGTGACGTGTAGACATTCATCCTGCCTCCACAGACCAACAAGAGTGTCAGGATGTGTCTGATCCTCAGGACTAAGGACAGTGACAGAGGGCGGCAAACAGACTTCTTGGTCATGGGCCCCTGTCCAGAAGGCCAGAAGTGAGAGGGGACTCCAGCAAGGTCTGATCAGTCTTCATCCACTGCGGGGATTCTGGGAGACCCATGTTTAATGTGACCCTGCATTTGCCTAATGTCACGGGTACGTCTATTGTCTCATTTGACTATTTTTCTCAGCCTCAGCCATGCCTCTCCACTCAGTTACGGCTAGGCTGAGCTCTACCTGACATTAAGAAAATTTTAAACCAGAGCAGAATTCTGAGCAATGACTCCTTGTGTCATATAAATAGCATCAGTGATATATACAGGCTATAATACACACACACACACACCTTCCTGTGGAAATCCTCTTCAGGATAATTTGCACAGGCACTGAGGGCTTCCTGTGTGGCTCAGACGGTAAAGCGTCAGTCTGCAATGCAGGAGACCTGGGTTCAATCCCTGGGTCAGGAAGGTCCCCTGGAGAAGGAAATGGCAGCCCACTCCAGTACTCTTGCCTGGAAGATCCCATGGATGGAGGAGCCTGGTAGGCTACAGTCCATGGGGTCGCAGAGTCTGACACAACTGAGCGACTGCACTTTCATTGGCACAGCTGCTCTGAATATAAATGTGTGCTCCAGTCTCTCCCTCAGAGTGAAGAGACTATTGGAGAGAAGCTGATCCCTGTCTAGCTCCTGAGTTGCAAGGTGGGGAGGCTAAGTCGAGTTCTGGGTCCCATTCTGAATAATGGGGTGCGGGGAGGGGGCTGTGTGGGTGGGGCTGGTGGCCAGTGGCCTATTCCTTCAATAGGCCCAGCTTCTTCAGAGCCTCCCTTCTGTGTTCATCAGACACATCCTTTGGGGAGATCTTGACGCTGACACAGGGGGGCCGGGGCAGCTTGTCTCGGCTCTGTCCCTGGTAAGACAGGCGCTTGGGGCGCCCCTCCTGCTCCAGGTCAGCCAGTCTGCCCACCTGGATACCTTCGAAGTCTTTCCCGGTGCCCAAGGAGGTTAGGCGCGGCCGGGAATTACGCAAGACGCTGGGCGAGATCTTGTCCAGGAAGGAGCCTTTTTCCAGAGAGGTGCTGGTTTGGGGGCTGGGAGCTTTCTCCGCTGAGAGGTAGCTGCTCAGCCCGATGCCTGACCGCTCCAGGGTGTTGGACTTGAAGCTCATCTGTCTGAGGCCAGGGACACCGCTTTCCTGGAGGGTCAGCCGGGAGTCTGGCTTTCGCTGAGTCAGGGGACTGGGTGCCTGCGGGCCCTTCGGGATAGGAATTGGCGTGGATTTGACAGCTGGAGCTGTCCCCGGAGTGGGTTCCTGGGTGGGAACCAGAACCTTGCCTGGAGAAGATGGTTGGGCCAGAGCTGGTGCTTTCCCGGGAGAAGGTCCCCGCGTGGGTGCAGGGGCTGGGGCCCTTCCGGGGACCTGAACTAGGGCTGGGGACACGGCCTGAGCGCCAGTTTCCTTGAGCCTGACGGAGGGCCTGCTTAAGCGGGGGCTGGGCTCCTCCTGGTCCTGGGGCAGCCCTAGTTTCTCCAGCGCTTCCCTGCGTGCTTTCCTCTGCTCCTGCAGTGAGCACGAGGCGGGGCTGGGGTCTCCGGGCGCAGCCTCCAAGTGGCGGGACAGCCGGTTCCGGGGGTCGCTGTGGAAACTGCCGCGGCTGCTCTTCAGGACAATGTTTGGTGGCAGTTTCCGGGGCTTAGGGGCCGTGAGGGGGGCTGGCCGGGCACTTGGATGGCCCCCTGACGGGACGGCCACATGTCCAGCACCTGCATCCTGAGAGGATACCAGGGGAGGAGGCCGAGGTTGTGCAGGTTCCCCAGCTGAGCCTTTCTCACTGGCTTTTTGGGACATGGCCTCTGAAGCCAGCTCCCTGTTTCTCTGGGAGCTGAATGATGGGTAGACCTGGGGCTTGGGGCTCAGCTCCGCTGGTCCTCTGGGCAGGCTGCCTTGGCCACGCTGCTCCGGCTGAGTGTCCTGGAAAGCCTCCGGTGGGGGGATGAGTGCCTCGTCCAGCTCAAGGGCAGGGTCTGGGGGCGCGGCCAGTGCCTGGCTGGGCTCACTGCTCTGGCTGACCTGCTCTGTCTCAGGTCCCGAGACAAGCCCCTCGGATCCCCCTGGATTATGGCTGTTAGTCAGGGTGGTGCTTTTTCTGAGGTTCTGGTTTCTGCCAATGTGGATATTTCTGGGGAGGCTGTAGGAGCCAGACCTGAGGCCCAGGCTTTGGGGCCCCGGGGGATGAGCTGAGCTGAATGGAGTCACTCTTTTTGGCTCCGGTCCTCGGACAGTTGTCTCCTCTGGATGTCCTGTAACAGTCAGGAGAACAGGTGAAGAAGAGTAGGCAGTGAGAACCCTGTGGACAAGGGGAAAGAAAATGCTTCCCAAACTCTGATCTCCAATTCTCAATGGACGGGTTTCTGTTGTTTGTTGTTGTTGTTCCTCTGTTCTTGAAGGACAACGCTCTTGTCTGGGTATCATTTAGACTAACAGATCAATCCTAGCAGATTTCTTTCAACCAAGGATTAGCATTTCCTGGTGGCGGGGGAAAGGGCAGCCCAGACAGCTCTGTGTCTCTGACACAGGCTCTTCCTAACCTCTACAGATGCAGGATGGCTGGGATCCAGGACAGTCCCGGGTCTCCCAGGTAACTGAGTCCAGTGGAAGCACTGAGCTTGAACAGCATCAACAGGTGATTTGCTCTCGCCCCACCAGGCATCTGCCTTCTTCCACCTCCACTTCCTGTAAATACCTGGATGACTCTGTAATGGCCGCAGCTGTGCCTGCGCCACAGGGTGATACGGGCTCTTCCCTCCCAGCGAGTAAGCATAAGTATCAGGCCCACTGGGCCAGGAAGTCAGCACCAGGCAGCAGGGGAAGTCCCAGGTCCCCACTTTCTGCTGTATCACCAAAGATAGAAGGTCTAACATATTGTCAATAAATGTTTGCTAAGTGTATGAAGACATGATTGCAGTCCTCATACCAATGGAACTGTCTTCCTGGGATGTATGGTCACACTTATGTGCCACCTTTGTCTCCATCTACTGAGCTGCAACATCATTCCACGCTCTCTCACAAGGCCCTCAAGGTGCCACCCACTGAAATTAAGGGAGCCCCTCCCTATTCTTATCTCCTGCAGCCTCATCCTCTGGGTCACCCAGATTAGCTCCCCAGACTGACTCAGGTTTTCCAGAGACAACCACCCTCCCCTCCCTGGTTCTCTTCCCCACCTCGGTGGTCATGTGGCTTTAGAATGTCTCCAAAGGAGAGTGGGAGCTGGTCAAATCCCCTTCCCTCCCAGACTTTTGATATTTCATACAAAGATACAAGAAGCTGTCTTGGACAACCCCTCCTTCTATCCAGGGACAAGGCTTTATTCTAGCCACAAGTAGAGAGGAGAGTGCTTGTTCCTTCTTTTGCCCGTGACTCTTAGAGCAGAGGGCAGACAAAAGGGAAAGCAGCAAGGAGGATGTAGTGCTTTTTCAGTTTTTTGGACAGTCTCTCTTACCCTGGGGGGCAGGCAGGGTCGTGGGCAGTGCTCGGGGACCTCGGGGAGTTGTGGCTTGCTCAGACTCGTCGGTGGATAGCCCGCTGTCAGCCTCGGTGTCCAGGGAGCCAATGGTTTCCTCCAGGAAAAGCAGACACTCCTTCTCTTCAGCGGACAGGAAGTCGTAGCTGCTGTCACTCTGGAGTGAGGAGAGGGCGGGAGGGCTGTGACAGGCAGCTCTCCAGAAACTGGTGGGGCCCAAGAGCCACCCTGCCTTGGGGAAGGAATGCTGAAGAGCCGGACACCTCCCCACCGTGCCACTCTGTAGACCTGTTGGAGCTGCTTCCTGAAGCCGTAAGCACCAGGAGGGCAGAGCCTGTCAAGCTATCGTCCCCCTAGCACCCGGCTCTGACAGGTGGGCAGGCAGACTGCAAAGGGCTTTCCATTTGTTCAGTCCTGGGTGGAACGTGTAGGGGCACAGATTAGAAGGTCCCGGGTTCTAATTCTACTTCCTCTGTGAGACCTATGTCAAGTACTTCAACTTTGTGTGTAACATAATGATTTGATCTTAAACCTGAAGCAATACCTAAAATGGTATTGCTTTGAACTTTTCAAAGTACTTCTGCATCCTTGATGTGGCATGTCAAGGACAGTATGAGGACAAACAGGAAAGAGAGTCAACTACTCGCTGCCAGGCCAATAGGAACAGTGGCATGACTAGTCATAGATAAATTCACTAAATAATTTGTACTTGACTTTGAAATGCATTCCATGCAGAATTTTTTTCCCCCTTGTGTATTTACTTTCCTGATGGCATTTGGCTCTGGCTAACATTCAAAAAAGTGTGGATTTCTTAAGCAAATATTAACTTAAGGGAGGAAGGTGGACAGACTGGTATGGGGTGAGGGGAGAGCAACTTAGTATTAAATATTATGCAGAAATTGAGATACATGTTTTTATTATGAAAATGCACACAAGGCATGTTTGGAAGAACATGGCTATGGCCATTTCAAATGCTTACTGCAGGGCTCTGCAAGGCCAGGAAGATCCATGGAATAGCTGCTCTCCAAAGTTGAAGGTTGAATGGAGAATGAAAAGGGAAGATGGGAGATTTGGCCTGAGTCCCTTCCTGGTGTCTCTATCCCTCTTCCTAATGTTTGCGTCACTGCAGAGTTATATATTCTTCAGACCCATTCAGATGTCCAGGAAAGATTTTGAGAAAACCCTGAAAATATCTCAGGTGGAGGGGAAATGGTTGCTGGGATGACTTTTCCAGTCCCTCAGGCTCCATAAGGAGTCATCTGTCAGTTGATTGAGGGAGGCCTACATGTCAAGAGAAGTCCCAAATATAGCCCTTAGAAGCCTTGATGCTGGCTCCAGAGGTTCTGTGAACAAAATCTTCTTTACTGCCCTCTTCTTCCTAAAATAGTCATGCCAAGTCTCCAGCTCTGAGTTACTTATTTCTGGAGGATTCATTTTGACAACCTTTAATTCCTGCCACATTCTGTGTCCAGTGCTATGTAACTATTCATGTTGGCCTCTGCCTAACAAATGGAAAACTATGTCTGTCGTCCCATCATCTATGGTCAAAAAGAAATTATATACAGATTGTCTGCACTTTCAGCTTTTGTGCATTACGTGCTGCTTTTTCTATTCCATTTTTACATATCAAAACTCACCAACTATATTAAACATCTTCAACATTCAGTAGAGGTCATTATGATCTTTAAACTTTCAAATATCTCTACATACAGGATATAGAGCAATAAAGTATACATTATCAAGGGTTATCATGTATATGACGAGTACCCATAACAAAAGAATGCTTACATTTGGACATAGGGCAGACTTATTCTTTGACACCAATCTTATAATAATTGAGATTTAAATCCATGCCCATAAAAACAATTTATTACCTGTCACAAATAAACACAATGATTTTGGAAGATTCTCAATCTCTACTTACAGATAAGCTATTTCTTTTCTAGATAGAGGCAGGTACTAAATGCTTTACATGTATTTCATTTATTCCTCTCAAGAACCCTATGAATTCAGTATTAACATTAAACTCATCTTAAAGCTGAAACTTGAAGAAATGAAGTAATTTGCCCAAGATAATGGAGCTTCTAAGTAGGGAACCCAGATCTGTTTGGCTCCAGAACCCAGGCTCTTAATTTCTCTGTGCTCTTTGATCTTTGTTAAAGACTGAAGTAAGGCTGTTCATTGCAGAGGGCTTGAGGCATCCACAAGGATTTACATTCTGTTTCCACCGTGGTCTGAGATCACTGACCCATTCTCTCATCTCAATTAAACCTCCCAACCTAATGAGAACTGGGAAAAAGTCTCATTTGTCTTATTACTCTCTGGGGTTGTCCCACCCTATTCTCTATAGAAGTGGGGGTGACTCAGAGGCAAAATACTGCCTGGTGTGATTCACTCCCTGAAGAGGAAGATGAAAGACAAGGAGCAGTGAGCAAGGACGGTGGTGGGCAGGGCAGGGCAGGGCAGGGTGCAGAGAGCGGGCCAGGCTACAGACAGAGAGTACGTACAGATCCAGAGCGGGTGGAGGTGGTGCTCATCATACTGTCGCAGCTGCCAACGCGGGTTGTGGGTTCCAAGCCAGGCCCTGCTGGCCACAGCTCTCTCTCGGGCATCGCCTTAAGCAAGGTGCAGGGGTGGTGAAAGGGGCTCCCAGAGGGGAAGTGAAGGGAAGTGGAGAATGTCCCAGGCTGGGCCTGAAAAGAGAAGAATCAAAGCCATGTGTGAGCTGAGCCAGGTTCCAGCAAGGCTCTTCCCAGGCCCTGGAGCAGCACGGCGCCCAGGACACCAAGCAAGCAGAGAGCTGGAAGGGGCCATGCTCAGCCATGCCCAGACCCCGACCCCCAGCCTGCCCCAGGGACACACAAGCTGGACACACACATGCAGGAGGACAGACTTAGGTGGTGGAGAAGCAGTTCAGCAGAAGGGAGACTCCATCATTCCTCTCAGTCACTTTTTTTCTCTGAACCAGGGAACTTAACCTAGATTTTCATTACTAGCCCCTGGTATTACAGGGGTTAAACCTTGGGTTCTGGAGAGTAGCAGGATCTGGGTTCAAATTCCAGTTCCACCATTTACAGTGATGTGATCTGAGGTAAATTGCTCTGAGTCTGTTTTTCCTCATTAAATAGGGTTAATAATAAAATTAAATGAGAACAGTTAGCACAGTTTAGTTGGTAGTAAATTAGCAAATGCTTAAGGAATAAATGAGTAACTACTACTGTTTTTGTAATAAGAAAAAGACAAGATACAACTTGGATCAAAGTAGACTGAAGCAAGGGAAACAAAAGTTGTTTTTTTTTTTTTTTTAAAGGAACAGGGGCATAATAGTACCTACCTCAAAGGGTTGTCATGAATTTATAATGAGATACTTCATTTAAAACACTTTGTGCAGCGTGCAGCCCTATAATTGTCAGCTGCTACCATAGCCATGTCATCAACATCGTGATGACTCCCACCACAGCCACCATCATTGCCCAAGTCTGGGAGGTGTGTGCATGGCACCCCAGTGGTTGACACAGACCTAGTTCCTCTCTCATGCATCACCCCCTCTGAGGCTGTACTTATTCCCAATGAGGTGCCCTAACCTGTCTCAAATGAACAAGAGCAAAGTCCTAGGTAGCTTCCTTCCAACTCCAACTCATAGGGAAAGAACAGCTTCAATTTCATTGTGCCAACAGAAGTAGCAAAGGAAGGTTAGTGCCATCTATCTTCAGGAAGTCCCAGGGGTTTTCATATTCCTGTTCGTGGGAAAAACTCCGTCAGAGTTGGAAAGGCCAAAGGTGACTCTCCTATGTTAAAATGAAATTCTAGAACAATTAAGATTAAAAGACAGTTCCAAGATCAAGAAAGGACACGGGGGAAGAGTTTAGAATTAGAATATAGTTTGTTGGATTCTGAATCCATGTTTTCCTCACAATGCCGTGTCTTATTTTCTACCATCTTTCCTACTCTCCCAGTATGAGGTAAAACGTCTTGGAAAACCGAATTTTATTTGACATCTTGAGACTTGGGGTTTAGATTCTAGGGCAGGTTGTCTTTTCAGCCTCTTCCAATGCTAAAGTCAGGTTTGGGCTGTGCTGGGGGAGTCAGCCTGCCAACCACCTCGAGCTGACAAGCACAAGGCCTCCCAGAGCTCCTCTCCTGCCAGGGAGGAGGCCCTCACGTGCCGCAGGTAGGGAGGGGCAGAACAATGAAGAAGGAAGAGGGAAGATCCCTTATGAGCAAGATATGTGTAGTTCATGAGGGTCCAGAGCCTCTTAGGAGAGAGAGGGAACCAGAGGGGATGGAGATGAAGTCCAGTGATGAATCAACATGGGTGAAGATAGCTCCTGGGTTTCCTTCACGAGTTCCTTCACTAGTTCCCCATTATCCAAAACCCCAATGAAACAAATGTGAGAAGTCATGCGAGATGAAGTTCAGTTACCTCAGCTAGCCTCTCCATTAATGACTGACTAGGCCACTGACTTCCAAAAGTACTAACTCATTTCTAACATTCTGTAGGGTTGAGACCATTTTAACAAAGAAGATCCATCTCTCATTAGCCTAGGCATATGAAGGCACTCAAAAAATGCTAGATGAAGAAACTTGTTCATTCTAGAGTCTACTGAATTGCACTGTTGGAAGGTCTCTTTTTTGGCTTCTACACTATTACTGCAAGCTCTTTTTCAAATATTTTATTTCCCATAAAATATGTGGCTTAATGGAGTTTTGGGAAATACTTTCAGTTACAGTAACATTTATTAGCACCCAGTAGGCCCAGGGCATGCAAAACTTTATTAAGATAAAGGTATTGTTTCCAAGAAGTCAGTGTAGATCCAAGGGTCTGTTTTATTGGTTCTAGCTTTCCTATCTGTAACATTGGGGCAGTAACTGTTAAAAGTGACTCACTGTAGTTAATGGAATGTTCTCTGTGAATAGATGAGCAGATGTTGCCTTTTCCTTTCAGAGAAAAATAACTGCCTTGTTCTTCCAAGCATGCATCGGACTTTACAGGGGTTTGCTAGCCTCTCCTTCCTCCCAGGGCAGCCTAACACACTCTCACTTTGGAACCAAGGATGGCTTGAAGCAGCTGGAAGAGATAGGAACAATATGAACAGCACAGCTTCAAAAAACACAGCAGGGTATAGCTTATAAAGTGCTTTCAGATATGCTAATTGAGTTTTTTTAAAAAAACTGCTAGCTTAGGCAGGATGTGACATTTTCTTCATTTGACAGCTAAGAAAGCTGGGGTTCTTTCTAACTCCTCTTCCTATGGGAAGTAGGAAACGATCTATATAACTGCATCTATGGGACAGCCTGTGGCTCGCAGCCCTTCAAGAGGTATCACAAAGGCTTTCCACATGCAAGAGGGCCATGTACCTAAAGAAGGACCACTGGCCACCCCGACTAAACACTGAAAACCCCAAGAACATCCTCTTTTGATTCAGCTTTATGCATCCAGGCCAGCTTTTTGTCCCAACAACAGATATTTCCAGAGTAAAGAAATGACACCAAATGCTGCTGACACTCAAGCATGACAGAATCACCACAGAGATTAACCTGAACCTGAAACCAAAGCTGAATGAGCCCCAATGTGCTTGCGCCTCCTCTCCACACCTAGTGTCCTGAACCCAAACATCTGAACCGTGAAGACACCTTCTCTTCTTCCCACTCCCTCTCCATCCCTCACCAGGCTGACCTGACCTGGATGCTGCATTTCCTTCCACCAACTTTACAACCTTGAAACTTGAGGGCTGTTTCAGGGCGGCTATTGAAACTTAATGTATTTCTACTTGATAAGCGGAGAAACAGGCAAAACAGTCAAGGTGAGAGTTTGGTATCTCTGAACACTTGACCTCTTTGGGCAGCTTGAGGGGAGAAAGGAATGGATTAAGAGATGTGCACAGCCTGTATCAGGGTCACCCGTGCAAAGGCATATTAAATATTAACTACTCCCTGAAGCCAGCCAAGCCTTGGAGGAGAGTAAAAAAATGGTATGTGGCATTCTGGCTTCTGGATGGGGTGAAGTGGGAAGAGGGCTCCAGCCCCACTCCTGTTTGGCTTCTCTGTACCTCCTGAACAGTCTGAAGGCCCCCTTGTCACCCTCCTCCCATGAAACCACCCCAAAATCCTCTAAGAACTCATCTCTCTCCCCAGTGGTCAAAGAGGTTTCCTATCTCCAGGTCTCCAGGTCTCCTGCTGACCAGTCAAATGTGCCTTGGGCTGGAAAACATCTTAAGGAGGCCAAGAAGACTAAAAGTTCCACTGTATCCATCTCCCTCTCCACAAGCACATGGGCAGGTTTCCATGTAAGTTTAGGCAATTATATAATTGCCTCTTTCACCAGTGGATTTGAGGGAGAGCGGGGTGGAAACATCCCCTGTGCAGAAGAGCCTTGCTTGACATCACAGCTCATCTTTTTTGCTGACAAGGTCACCATCTATGGCAGCCCTCAGTCAGTGAGCTTGGTGGGCTAGTTCTGGGGTGTGGGCTGAGCTAGAGCGTAAAGGTTCAGGTGCCAGGAGGAAACCCAATATATTCATTCAGGGCTTGCGTGCCAGGCTCTGGGATCCTGACACTAGGTCTTCCCACTTCCCTTTTTCTGGAAGCAGGAGGAAAAGGCGTGAAGTTAAGGAACAGAGTGTTAACCTCCACAAGCTAGATGACGGAGAGCTGACTTGTTACTCTGACTTGACTTCTACACCCAGTGTCCCTGTATGTGGAATCTTGCCACACATACTGGCAACCAGGACACCTGAAGGAATGCAAAACAAAACCACGGCACCGGTCTGGTTCTCCTCTCTGGACTCTGCCACAATGCTTTGGCCTGAACCCCTCCTGGAATTCCTACTAGACTTGACATGCTATGGTGAAGTATTAATGTGGGTGGGGCCCTGGCACAGTTGAGTAGCTTCCAGTTTGCCAGTCCTTGTGTATATTAACAGGCAAAGTAAGAAATTTAATGAAGTTGAACTCAAATAGGCTTGGCTTTGCAACTAGATTATCCGTGGGTTTCCAAAGATGAGCTGGTAGCCTGACTTGGAGTTTTTCCAATGCAACCAAACCTCACACCGCCTTACAAACAACCTAGCATGGCTCACACCTTACATACCCTTTCACAAGGAGCTCCATTATCTCACACACACACATACACACACTCACACACTGAACACACACACACCGCACCTTTTATTTAAATAAAGATAGACACTGAGTTGATAAAGCTATGGGAAAATTTCCTGTTAGAGATGCAGTGGAAAACCAAAGCACTTTTCCTCCCCTGGGCGATTTCCACTTCTACTCTGTCTACTCCAACTATTCTCTTCCAAAATCACAACTCAATTTCAATTGCTCAGAGATGGAAATATCTAAAGCAAACCTGTTTTCTTTTCTTATTGCCTGCACAATATGCTTTATCCAACCTAAACAGGCAGATGAAAGAAAAAATGCATCTCAGCCCCCGTCTCCACAAAAGCACACCAATCTCCAGCTATCACCCTACTCTGGTTCACTACTGGACTCAGAGAGTTGAGGAAGAGAGAGAAAGTCCCCCAGCTGCGTTATAAAGGCTCAATTCTGTAGCTCTGACTTCCCACGAAGACCCCGATTCTTGCTGCAGAGTAAGCAATAGTTGGTTAGTAATTAACTCACCTTCAATGGGCGGGTGACTGAAGAGAAGAAAAGAAGAGAATACCCTCGTATTACAAAGGGCAGAGACGGAGACAGAGACAGCGTGCCCTGTCTCCTACTGTTTTCTTCTTCTGACCTCTTCCTGACTTACCTGGACAGGTAAAGGCTTCATCCGCGCGGCCTCACCCCACCCTGCCCGACTCCCAGCCAATCCCAGGCCTCCCTCCCTACGTCTGCTTCCAGCTGTTTCCCCGGGGAGGGCGCGGGCGGGGTCGGCTCACTTAGCCAATCGCCTCTTGCCCTCCCCTCCCTCGCTGAGAGCCAATAGAGAGCCTTTAACCGTAGTCGAGGGCCGGAAGGAGGGGCGGCTGGTTTGGGCTGAGGCTTGGAGGAGAGTTGGCATGTTATCCCTTTTAAAAATCTTGATATAGAGTAACGCAGTCCACTGGGCAGTGTGCTTTTCCATCCGTCTGTTCGAAACTTGAGTTTCTATCTGTAACTGCCTTCTTCCTCTCGAAGTATTCCCCTGAATTCTTCAAGGTAAAAATCCTTTGTGACCAGTTTTGCTAGTCGCTTTTCCAGTCTTTCAGAGTCACTGTCATCCTTAAGTGTTTTCCTGGCAGCTCATAATCCTAGCAGCTCCACTCAGGACCACTGATGAAGGAGTCTGAGACACCGTGACAAAGACCTTCTGGGGGAAATAAAACTGTTTTCTCTCCCAAGAGATCCCTATTCTGAGGAAAAAAGGGACCGGACAGCCTTGAAGGAGAGAACATGTACGCCGTCATTGGGTCTCTGGTCTTTTAGCTGTGTGTGGAAGGTAGCAATGAATATGAAGAAATATAAACGAAAGAAGCGACCAATCAGTCCTGCAACTCCTATCTCCTTCCAATGGCAGATTTCTGGCACCTGTAGTTAAAACATCCGGAAGAAAGTAGGGCGAAGACAGTAGGTGAAAGAATCCAAAGCTTTCAGGAAGGAATCTTCCTCCAGGAATGGCAATCACTTTCACCAGATATACCTTTTGCTTGGAAACTGGATTTTCCTGGATATGTGTTATCCTCGATACCAAAGGGCAGGAAGAAAAATTAAAATCAATGCACGTAGTAATTGCCAACATTTTGTTAAGCTCTTGCTGTGCACTGGGAATTGTGCTGTGCTAAGCATTTTCATGCATCATTTCATTTATTCTTTATTTGAAGAGTAGGCACTATTAATATACAAATTTTTGCAAAGAGGAGAAATGACTTACTCAAGATCATGTAGCTGAGACGTGGCAGAGCACGGATTTCAACTCAGGCAGTATGACGTCAAGTTTGCCTTGTATCAATATGATGCAAATCATTCTGTAGTTTGGAGAAAAATCCTAAGTAGGAAACGTGAAGTACACAGATAATGTGCAGGTCTAATTCTAATGCCTAGATTCACCCTTCTTGCCTCATTTCTGTCTTGAAGATGTTCCTCCCTTTAGAACAAGAATGACAAACGACTTTCATCTTTTCCCTGTGTGATCTCTGCAGTTGTGATCATTGCAGAAGGACAGTGATCATGGGGCTAAAGTACAGAAAAGGCAGGGCAGGACTAGTGAGGAGAAAGGAGGTTTGAGGAAGCCTGGAATAACTCAGCACCTATGAGTGCATGTGGATAACAGAGCTGACTGAACATTTTGTCAGCTGACTGATGAGCTCTCTTCCTGATGTGTCATTCAAATATGTGTGATGTCATAATACTAACAAAACAGGAAGGGCATCTCCAAATCAGAAGTTCAATGCTACTAGAGTTACACCCAAGGATTCAGTCACTGAAGCTGATCCCGCTTCATAGGTGTGCGATTTGAACATTTGCTAAAAAAAATGAATTGACTTATGAGCATTAACATCAAAGATGAGAGGAGGCATAGTCTTGTTTGTGAACAGTTTTTCAGTTTATAGTCAAGTTAGAATAATTAGGAAGGGCCCCTTTCTTTTCCCAGGTAGAAGTAGGGACATAGACAAAATGATCTTACTATTGCTCTCTTTCCTTTTTTTAAAAAATTTCTTTTTGAAAATTATGAAATATTTCAGATACTTTGGCATAACAAACAGGACTGTACCTAATAGAACATTAACATTACGGTAGAGGTTGCCTACAAACTTTGCTCCTCACTCCTTCCTGCCTCCTCAAAACATATACTCCAGCTGAAACAAATCGCTGTTCTGAATGTGGTGTTTTTCATTCTCCATATCTTTAAATGTTTTCCGTGGAATCTTGCTTGGTTTTTCTTTGCTTTCTTTACTTTGGTGCAGGAGAAATATCAGGTCTCTGAGTTTCCAAGAGAATTGGGAAGGAGGCCTGGACTATGGGAAAGAAAGGATTTCCAAAGTTAGAAACACCTGACAGACTAAGGCTCTGTCTTAGAGGAGTGTATGTTGTTTGTTTATGGATTCCTGTTTGATGACCTGACTGTAGAATCTAATTACAGCCCAGCTCCCCGGACTCACCCGTCTCCTCACTCCTCTGTCCTTGTGTGCTGCTGTGGGACAGTCATCTTCTCGACTGTCAGAAACTAGTTTATTTCCTTTTTCAGTACAGCCTCCTCTTTGAGGAAACTCACTCTTTCCTCTTTGGGCTCATTATAAAGTTGGACTCTCTGTAAAACACAGTGGACCTCCATTTAACCATTCATTATACTTACTCATTCATGTTACAGTCACATCCTAGCAGTGCCTTTCTTCTTCTTTTCCTCTCCAAAGGAAAAAAAAAATGAAGTCACTTTGAACATGTCGTATCACCAGCCCTAGGAAACACTGGGTGCCCCCTATGTTCATAGTATAGGGCACGGTACTACATGCTAGCTCTCTGAAAGTACTTCTATTGGGGAGAGGGAAGGTTTTATTCCTCAAGTAGTAGCTAGAACTTGCTTTCAAGAGAAAATAGTTGGGAAAGGATTCAGATGAGGATGATTATAATTTGGCTATGAGTCAAGGAATTGATAGGGAATTCCATGTGGAATTAAGGGATCAAGTAGATCACCAAGTTCTCACCAAACTGATATTAGTGTTAAGCCTGAAATAATTAGATGGGAGCTAAAAGGCATAATTAAGTGGATTTGGATGAAGTTTTGAAATGACTTAGTTGTTAAGTAATTGCTCATAGTAACATTTTTCCCCGCTTGGCCCACCTACCATGAAAACTTAGAGGATTCAGTAGTCCTTTTCTTCCCAGGACTAATAAAAGTTTGGGGGCTGAGATCATCTAGTAGCATCAGTGAGTTTTGTAAGGCGTGCCAAATCTTAACGTGTCTGAAATGCAACCTGTCTTAGCACTGGCCTCTCTACTCTGTCCCCACACCAGCTAATTGCCTTACCCAGACTCAGTACTTCAAGCCATCCCCCCATATCTCCTGTGAGATCACTCTCATAACTGCCTGTGAGTCTTCTCCACTCTGATCAGGACTTCGCTATTTGTAGGATCACAGACCACTAAAGATGGAAGAAACTGCAGAAGTTCCTTGTTTCCTGTCTTTCATTTTATAAAGGCACATTTGAATTGTCATTCCTCTGATTAAAATACTTGGGGGTATTTTCATAGCGTTCAGAATGAAATTCAAGGTCCCTGTGTGACATAAAAAGACCTTCATAAGCTGGGCTACATGCTTTTCCCACCACATATTCATCCATTTTCTTTATTACAGTCACATCTTATTTTTCTGAAACTGTCATCCTTTCACACTACTGGCCTGCAGCCTTTGCTTGGACCCATTCCCACCCTGTTCTCTAGGTTTACTCTCAGCCTTCCTTCAAGGTTCAGCCCAAGCACCACCTTTTGGAATAGAATGTTGGGTGCTGCTTCATTGTAATCTATTAACAAAATGAACATTATCTCTCGATTTAGCCCACTAAGATGTAATTGTCCTCTTTCTCTCCATGAAAAATTTGAACTGATGATATTTTACATGCAGTAATTTAAAACATATCTGGCAATAGGCTGACTGATTTCCATTATCTTTCTTAAAATACTTCTAACATTCTTTATGTTCTTTATTTATTTTTATAGATATCTATATTGAAAAATTGTTTAATAAATAAGAAATATCAGGTTTAGCAGTATTTACAAAGAATTGTAGCTTATAGCCATATTCAACCCTGGAAAATGCTAGGGAGCATAAATGGATAATATTTGGATCTCCCAGCAAGCTCTTAACAGCTCTACATAAAATCATTTGTTGAAATTGTCAATTTCAGAATTTATTTTGCTTCTCAAACTTATTATTTCTTGGAATACTTTTCACAGAATTTTCATTAAGTATATTATAACTGTAATATAGTAATATTTTTTTCATTGTTAGCAGTACACAGGGCCATAGAATACATCCTTATATTATGGTGACAGTTATAAGCCAGACAGATGGATTAGACTGTAACCATTTCCCTCTGATCTGCTAGTGTCTAGGTACTCAGACGTGTAAACTTTAACTTTCTACTCCACATGTTAGAATTTTCTGCTCTTGCTTTTTTTTTTTTTATCATTGGATTCCTTCAAGTCACTAACATTTCTTCACAGGAAGGTTGGCATTGTGGATCAGTCAACATGGCAGAGTAGGAGGGTGGGGAACTCCCCTCCCCTTGTGAACACGTCAAAAATAAATGCACACGTGAAGCACTTCTCTCTGAGAACTAACTGGAAGTTGGCAGAACCATTTCTGTAAACCAACGCTGTAAGAAAGATACACATATAATCAGATAGGAAGGAAGGAAAAGTGATCATGTCGGAACCTGTGCCCCTGGAAGGGGACTCAGGGGGAAAGGGAGATTACGCAGGCAGAGACCCACCCTGGGGAGTAAGTGGTTTGGGCCACAGATTGGGCACCCCAGTCCTGGGGTGCTACCCAGGGGAGATGAGAACCCTTGGCTGGTCATAGGAACAGTGGGACTAAGGAGGGCTGAGGAAAGCATGAACCCTGCTCTTGAGGAGTGCATACATGCTGGCTTGTCCTCAAGGCAGAGTTAATAGGATGGAATGAAGACTGTCCTAGTGACTGCTGGGTTTCCCCTGACCACTTCAGCACGTGCCCAAGCCTGAGCCAAGTGAATGGTTCAGTCCTGTTTACTCAATGTTGCAGCTTGGCACAATCACAGAAAGAAAAATAAGAAAAGCACAAACACATGGATACTAAATAACTTGCTACTTAAAAATTAGTGGATCAAAGAAGAATTGGGGAATCGTTTAAAATAAATGAAAATGGAAGAAAAGCTTTCCAAAATCCATGAGATGCAGCAAAAGTGTTCTAAAAGGGAGGTTTATGGTGATACAGGCCTTCCTCAAGAAACAAGAGAAAATCTCAAATAAACCTACCATCTAAAGGAATTAGAAAAAGAAGAAAAAACAAAGCCCAGGGTAAACAGAAGAAAGGAAATAATACAGATTAGAGAAGAAATAAATAAAATAGAGATCCCAAAACAATAGAAAAGATCAATGAAATTGAGCTGCTTTTTTAAAAGATACAATTGATAAACCTCTAGCCAGACTCGTCAAGAAGAAAAGAGAGAATACTCAAAATCAGAAATGCTGGAAGAGAATGATATGAATTGTTATATACCAATGAATTGGACAACCTAGAGGAAATGGACAAATTTCTAGAAACACATAACCTGCCAAGACTGAATCAAGAAGAAACAGACAATTTGAACAGACTGATTACTAGTAGTAAAACTGAATTTGTAATAAAAAAAAACTCCCAGCAAACAAAAGCTCTGGACTGAATGGCTTCACAGGGGGAATTCCACCAAACATATAAAGAAGAGTTAATACCTATCCTTCTCAAACTATTCCAAAAAAAATTGAGGAGAATGGAACACTCCCAAATTCATTCCATGAGACCACCAGAATCTGGTTTCTGATATCAAAACCAGACAAAGACAGTACAAAAAAGAAAATTACAAGCTAATATCTCTGATGAATGCTGCTGCTGCTAAGTCGCTTCAGTAGTGTCCAACTCTGTGCGACCCCATAGACGGCAACCCACCAGGCTCCCCAGTCCCCGGGATTCTCCAGGCAAGAACACTGGAGTGGGTTGCCATTTCCTTCTCCAATGCATGAAAGTGAAAAGTGAAAGTGAAGTCACTCAGTCATGTCTGACTCTTCGCGACCCCATGGACTGCAGCCTACCAGGCTCCTCCGTCCATGGGATTTTCCAGGCAAGAGTACTGGAGTGGGTTGCCATTGCCTTCTCTGCTCTGATGAAAATAGATGCTGAAATCATCATGAAAATATTAGCAAACCAAATCCAACAACATATGAAAGGATCATATACCCTGATCGACTGAGATTTATTCCAGGGTCACAAGAATGGACAATATTCACAAATCAATCAGTGTAATTCATGACATCAACAAAAGGAAGAAAAAAAATCACATGATCATCTCAATAGATGCAGATAAAGCATTTGACAAAAGTCAACATTCATTAATGCACTCATCAAAGTTGGTATAGAGGGAATATAGTTCAACATCTAACACCATATTCAACAGTGAAAAGTTGAGAGATTTTCTTCTTAATTCAGGAACAAAACAAGGATGCCCATTCTCACTGCTTTTATTGGAAGTCCTAGCCACAGAAATCGGACAAAAAAAAAAAGAAATAAAAGGAATCCAAACTGGGAGGTAAGAAATAATATTGTCACTATTTGCTGGTGGCATGATACTGTATGTTTGAACAGTTCTATGAAGACCTACACGACATCCTAGAACTAACACCAAAAAAAGTTGTCTTTTCATCATAGGGGATTGGAATGCAAAAGTAGGATGTCAAGAGATACCTGGAGTAACAGGCAAGTTTGGCCTTGGAATACAAAATGAAGCAGGGAAAAGGCTAACAGAGTTTTGCCAAGAGAATGCACTGGTCATAGAAAACACCCTCATCCAACAACACAAGAGATGACTCTACACATGGACATCACTAGATGATCAATACTAAAATCAGGTTGATTATATTCTTTGCAGCCAAAGATGGAGAAGCTCTATACAGTCAGCAAAAACAAGACTAGGAGCTGACTGTGGCTCAGATCGTGAACTCCTTATTGCCAAATTCAGACTTAAACTGAAGAAAGTAGGGAAAATCACTAGATCATTCAGGTATGACCTAAATCAAATCCCTTTTGATTATATAGTGGAAGTGAGAAATAGATTCAAGGAATTAGATCTGACAGACAGAATGCCTGAAGAACTATGGACAGAGGTTTGTGACATCGTACAAGAGGCAGGGATCAAGACCATCCCCAAGAAAAAAGAAAAACAAAAAGGCAAAATGGCTGTCTGAGGAGGCCTTACAAATAGCTGAGAAAAGAAGAGAAGCAAAAGGCAAAGGAGAAAAGGAAAGATATGCCCATATGAATGCAGAGTTCCAAAGAATTGCAAGGAGAGATAAGAAAGCCTTCCTCAGCGATCAATGCAAAGAAACAGAGGGGAACAATAGAATGGGAAAGACTAGAGATCTCTTCAAGAAAATTAGCGATACCAAGAGAAATTTTCATGCAAAGATGGGCACTATAAAGGACAGAAATGGTATGGACCTACCAGAAGCAGAAGATATTAAGTAGAGGTGGCAAGAATACACAGAAGAACTATACAAAAAAGATCTTCATGACCTAGATAACCATGATGGTGTGATCACTCACCTAGAGCCAGACATCCTGTAATGCAAGTCAAGTGGGCCTTAGGAAGCATCACTATGAACAAAGCTAGTGGAGGTGATGGAATTCCAGTTGAGCTATTTCAAATCCTAGAAGATGATGCTGTGAAAGTGCTGCACTCAATATGGCAGCAAATTTGGAAAACTCAACAGTGGCCACAGGACTGGAAAAGATCAGCTTTCCTTCCAATTCCAGAGAAA
Source organism: Okapia johnstoni (assembly GCA_024291935.2). Classification (NCBI taxonomy): domain Eukaryota; kingdom Metazoa; phylum Chordata; class Mammalia; order Artiodactyla; family Giraffidae; genus Okapia; species Okapia johnstoni. Next base: position 68,898,845 of record CM044322.1, on the reverse strand, counting down.
GGCAATGCCAAAGAATGCTCAAACTTCTGCATAATTGTACTCATCTCACACACTAGCAAAGTAATGCTCAAAATTCTTCCAGCGAGGCTTCAACAGTATGTGAACTGAGAACTTCCAGATATTCAAACTGGATTTGGAAAAGGCAGAGGAACCAGAGATCAAATTGCCAACATCCATTGGATCATAGAAGAAGAAAGAGAATTCCAGAAGACCATAGACTTCTGCTTCATTGACTATGTTAAAGCCTTTGACTGTGGATCACAACAAACTGTGGAAAATCCTTAAACAGATGGAAATAACAGACCACCTTACCTGTCTGCTGAGAAATCTGTAGGCAGATTAAGAAGCAACAGTTAGAACCAGACATGGAACAACAGACTGGTTCTAAACTGGGAAAGGAGTATGTAAAGGTTGTATATTGTCACCTTGCTTATTTAACTTATATGCACAGTACATCATGCAAAATGCTGAGCTGGATGAAGCACAAGCTGGAATCAAGGTTGCAGGGAGAAATATCAATAACCTCAGATATGTAGATGACACCACCCTTACAGCAGAAAGCAAAAAGGAACTAAAGAACCTCTTGATGAAAGTGAAAGAGGAGAGTGAAAAAGCTGGCTTAAAACTCAACGTTCAGAAAACTAAGATCATGGCATCTGGTCCCATCATTTCATGGCAAATAGATGGGGCAACAATGGAAACAGTGACGGACTTTATTTTCTTGGGCTCCAAAATCACTGCAGATCGTGACTGCAGCCATGAAATTAAAAGATGCTTGTTCCTTGGAAGAAAAGCTATGACCAACCTAGACAGCATATTAAAAAGCAGAGACATTACTTAGCTGACAAAGTTCCGTCTGGTCAAAGCTATGGTTTTTCCAATAGTCATGTATGGATGTGAGAGTTGGACAATAATGACTGAGAGCTGAAGAATTGATGCTTTTGAACTGTGGTGTTGGAGAAGACTCGTGAGAGTCCCTTGCACAGCAAGAAGATCAAACCAGTCCATCCTAAAGGAAATCGCTCCTGAAAATTCATTGGAAAGACTGATGCTGAAGTTGAAGCTCCAATACTTTGGCCATCTGATACGAAGAAGTGACTCCTTGGAAAAGACCCTGCTGCTGGCAAAGATTGAAGGTGGAAGGAGAAGGGGACGACAGACGATGAGATGGTTGGAGGGCCTCACTGAGTCAGTGAACATGAGATTGAGCAATCTCCGGGAGTTGGTGATGGACAGGAAGTCTAGTGCACTGCAGCCTATGGGGTCACAAAGAGTTGAACATGACTGAGTGACTGAAGTGAACTGATACTATACGTAGAAAACCTTAAAAGAATTCACACACACAAAAACTATTAGAATTAGCAAATGGATTCAGTAAAGTTTCAGGATACAAAATTAATATACAGAAATCTGTTGGACTTCTATACCCTAACAGGAGACTATCAGACAGAAAAATTCAGAAAACATTCCATTTATAACTGCATCAAAAAATAGTACAATACCAAGAAATAAATTTAGCCAAGGAGTTGAAAGAGCTGTGGTTTGAAAAGTGCAAAACATTGATGAAAGAAATTGAAGGTGCCACAAAGAAATGGGAACATATAGTATGCTCATGGATTGGAAGATTAATATTAATAATTACTATGCAAAGCAATCTACTGATTCAATGCAATCCCTATCAAAATACTCACAGCATTTTTTTCATAGAACTAGAACAAACGATCCTAAAATTTAAGAGCAAAGCAATAGTTATTGTGCTCTCTGATTTCAAACTGTCCTACAAAGCTTTAGTAATCAAAACAGTATTGTACTGGCACAAAAATAGACACATAGATCAATGGCAAAGAATAGAGAGGTCAGACACAAAACCAAATGTGGTCAATTATTCTAAAATAAAGGCAGTAAGTGCTGGAAAAACTGGTCAACTGCATGTAAAAGAACAAGATTATAACATTTCCTTACACTGTAAAAAAAGGTAAAATGGATTAAAGACTTAAATTTAAGACCTGAACCCATAGAAACCTGGAAGAGAAAATAAGGAAAACACTCTTTGGCATAAATGTAAGCAATTAAAACATTTTTTTTTGTCCTAAGCCCAAAGAAATAAAAGCAAAAAGAAACAAACGAGACCTAAGTAAACTTAAAAGCTTTTTAAAAACTAAACTGAAATATAGTGATGTACAGTATTATATGTGACAGGTATATGACACAGTGATTCACAATTTTTAAAGGTTATGCTCCACTTAGGGTTATTAAAATATTGGTAAGATTCCCTGTGTCGTGCAGTATTCCCTCATAGCTTATTTATTTCGTGTGTAATAGTTTGTGCCTCTTAATCCCCAACCCCTCTTGCCCCTCCCCTCTTCTCTCTTCACTAGCTTATTCTCCGTATCTGTGAATCTGTCCCTTTTAACAGCAAAGGAAACCACAGCCAAATGAAAAGACAACCTACAAGACGAGAGAAAACGTTTGCAAATGATATGACTGACAAACGGTTAATATCCAAAAGAAATAGTTCATGCAACTCAATATCAAAAATACAAACAACTCAATTAAAAAATGTGCAGGATCTGAATAGACATTTTTCCAAAGAAGACATAGTGACTAATAGGCACATGAACGGATGTTCAGATCACTAATTATTAGAGAAATGCAAGTCAAAACAATGGAATACCACCTCACATCTGTCAGAATGGCTATTGTCAAAAAAACCACAAATAAGAAATCTTGGCAAGGTTGCAGAGAAAAGGACACCCTTGTACATTGTCGGTGAGAATGTAAATTGTTGTAGTTACTGTGGGAAACAGTATGGAAATTTATCAAAAAACTATAAATAGAATATTTTTGTGCTATGATCCAGCAATTCGTCTCTTGAGTATATATCTTGAAAAAAAAAATAACAGTTTGAAAAGATCACATGTACCCCAGTGTCCATCATGTATATAGATACATATATATATGAAAGTGAAAAGTGAAAGTCACTCAGTCCTGTCCAACTCTTTGTGACCCCATGGACCATAGAGTCCCTGGAATTCTCCAGGCCAGAATACTGGAGTGGGTAGCCTTTCCCTTCTCCAGGGGATCTTCCCAACCCAGGTCTCCTGCATTGCCGACAGATTGTTTACCAGCTGAGCCACAAGGGAAGCCCAAGTATATATATATATTATATATATATATATATATATATATATATATATATATATATATATATATATATATATACAGGCTTCCCTGATAGCTCAACTGGTAAACAATCTGCCGGCAATGCAGGAGACCTGGGTTCAATCCCTGGGTTGGGAAGATCCCCTGGAGAAGGGAAAGGCTACCCACTCCAGTATTCTGGCCTGGAGAATTCCAGGGACTCTATGGTCCATGGGGTTGCAAAGAGTTGGACACGACAGAGCAACTTTCAATTTCATACTTTCATATATATACTTCGTTGTTGTTCAGTCACTAAGTTGTGTCCTACTCTTTTGTGACCCCATGGACTGTAGCCCACCAGGCTCCTCCGTCCATGGGATTTCCCGAACAAGAATACTGGAGTGGGTTGTCATTTCCTTCTCCAGGGGATCTTCCTGACCTTGGGATCAAACCCATATTTCCTGCATTGGCAGGCAAAGTCTTTACCATTGAGCCTACATTTGCAGCAAGGTGGATGGATCAGAGAATATCATACTTAGTAAAGTAAGTCAGACAGAGAAAAACAAATACTGTGTGATATCATTTTATGTAGTATTAAAAAATAAAACCAACGAATGTATATAGCAAAACAAAAATACACTCACTGATATAAAAAACAAACTTGTGGTTACTAGTGGGGAGGGGGAAGGTGGGGCAAGATAGAGGTATGGGATTAAGAGAGGTATAAAATAAATAAGCAACAAGGATATATAATTCCAGCACATGGAATTATAGCCATTATTTTGTAATAACTATTAGTAGAGTATAATCTATAGAAATACTGAATTCTATGCTGCACACTTGAAACTAATATAATATTGTAAGTTATACTTCAGTTTAAAAAATTCAAAGAAAAGAGGATTGGCACTACTAGAAGACTGGTATTACTATAAACTAAAGAATAACAACCTCAGATGGATACTCTTACTCCCAGGCAATTACCACATTTCCCTAGGAAGCTTGATTTCCCATTTTTCCGAGGCCACTCTTTCTTCTCTTTCCTCACACTTTCTATTCTTCTGTTTCTTTTATTTTCAGATAACTTTGCCACAAAATTAGAAAAATTTGGTAAGAAAACAGCAGCCAGTGGGCAGGAACTCCATATTTCTATCATCAAATTTGTGAACCCACCTTCCTTTGAAACTGTTTTCTTCTTTTTTGTTACGACCAAAGAAGTATTATTCCTATAGAATCCCATCATATACTCTGGATCTCATCTTATGAACTCCATCCCTATGATTCTATCTTATATATCATCATTTTGACCTTCCTACTAGTATAATTCCTGTCAGCATTCAAATACACAATACTATAGTATAGTATCTCTGAAGCCAAACTGCCTAATTTTCTTCCCTGCTTTTGCATTAAATAAATGCTATGGAGAGTTAATGCCTTGAAATATACTATGTTTACTCTTCTTTTTCTATACATCTTTTTTGTCTGTCCACCCCACCCATTATGTAAATCTCCTCTCAAAACATTCAGATATAGTAGTATTCTATGCATTTCATCCTTAAGAAATGTTTCCCAGGGCATTCTGATCTACTTGCATTTGGATAGCCTGTTGCATGCCTGTCACTTTAATATCTACCTTTATCATCCTACTGGGAAAAATCCTTTCACTTCTTTCTTTTCTTATATTACCTAGATCTCATATATTCCTCTTTCTTGAGTTAGCTCTCTACTTTTGGCAAAATACATTCTCCAGTAGCTTCCTGACAAAGAGTGCATAGGATCTTATATGTCTGAAAATATCTCTATTCTATCTGCACATTTGGTTGCTAATTTGGCTGGGTATAAATTTTAGGTTAATGTCTGCTAGCTTTCAGTGTTGCTATTGAAAAGCCTGAAGGATTGATGTTTCTAAATTTAGGGATTTGTTTCCAGAATTCTCAAGTTTTCATGATGATGTGGCTTGGAATGGATCTACATTGTAGGTTGGGTACTCAGTCAATCCTTCCAATCTAAAATCTCATGCCCTGCTGTCCCGGGAAATTTTGTTGAATTATTTTTCTGATGAATTCCTTCCATCCATTTTCTCTGTTCTTTCTTTTAGGAACTTCTACTGTTTGGATGTCGAATCTCCTAGACCTCTATCTCTCTCTTTGCTACTGGGAGCTTTCTTAAAATTTACCTATGGCTTTCTGTTGCGTTTTCTTTCCACTATTGTATTTTTATTTTCTAAGAACTACTGTTTGTTTTTGAATTTTTATCATATTTTTCTGTATTTTCATTGATGCAAAATCTTCTCTTACTACTTAAGAATTGATATGTAAATATAATGTTAGTATTTTTCTGCCTCCACAGACTCTGCTTTCTCCAAGTTACTTTTTTCTCATTTGTTTTCACTTTTGTGTTTCCTTTTAAAGAATACCTTCAGATGTCTGGTGATTCTTGACTATCCAAGAAATGATTCTTATCAAATTAAAGAATCTGGCAAAAACTGACTAAATTTTGTGGTGCAGATGGGGCTGGTTTACTGTGAAGTTTACTATAGAGTGACCATGTAGGGCCATCTAATCGGAAAATCTTTGATGTCAGTATCACTAGTCTTTTTTATTGGTGCGGTTCCTCAGAGAAGAGTTTTCCAAAATCATGCCTAAAGGGCATAATTCTAGCAGCTAGCATTCTTGGAGCCTAGTAGCAGAAGAAGGTTGTTGGTCTCAACATTTAGATATAATAACACTGCATCATCCTCTTCATTTTTAGTACAGAGACCCTGAGGGCTTCCCTGGTGGCTCAGACGGTAAAGAGTCTGCCTGCAGTGCAGAAGACCCAAGTTCCATCCCTGGGTTGGGAAGATCCCCTGGAGGAGGGCATGGCAACCCACTCCAGTATTCTTGCCTGGAGAATCCCATGGACAGAGGAGCCTGGCAGGCTACAGTCCATGGGGTCGCAAAGAGTCAGAGATGACTGCTCAGATGACTGAGCAACTTCACGTCACTCCAGCATCAGAGCTCTTAGCAAGCTCAGAGTGAAAGAAACCTTGAAAGGTCTATTTTTTAACCAGATTCTCCATTTTCACGATTCCCCCCCCTCCTCCATTCCTATGTCTAGCAGTATTAGCACCACCAGTTTTTGCACTGGTGGTGGTGGGGAGCTCTATGGGAAAAATAGAGTTGCTGGCTTAATATGCAAGTTTTTCAAATCTACTACATCAGTTTTGTTCAAAGAATGGACAATCGCACTCATTTCCCATGCTAGAGAGGGTATGCTCAAAATCCTTCAAGCTAGGCTTCAGCAGTACTTGAGCAGAGAACTTCCACATGTAAAAGCTGGGTTTAGAAAAGGCAGAGGAACCAGAAATCAAATTGCCAACATTTGATGGATCCTAGAGAGAGCAAAAGAATTCCAGAAAAACATCTACTTCTGCTTCATTGACTATACAAAAGCCTTTGACTACGTGGATCATAATGAACTGCGGAAAATTCTTAATGAGATGGGAATGCCAGACCATCTTACCTGTCTCCTGAGAAACCTGTACACAGACAGGTCAAGAAGCTACAGTTAGAACCAGACATGGAACAACTGACTGGTTCAAAGTTGGGAAAAGAGTACAACAAGGCTGTATATTGTCACCCTGTTTATTTAACTTATGTGTAGAGTACATCATGAGAAACATCAGGCTGGATGAAGCACAAGCTGGAATCAAGATTTCTGGGAGAAACATCAACAACCTCAGGTGCGCAGATGATACCACTCTAATGGCAGAAAGCAAAGAGGAACTAAAGAGCCTATTGATGAGAGTGAATGAGGAGAGTGTAAAAGCTGGTTTAAAACTCAACATTCAAAAACTAAGATCATGGCATCTTGTCCCATCACTTCATGACAAATAGAAGGGAAAAAATAGAAGCAGTGACAGATTTTCTCTTCTTGGGCGCCAAAATCACTGCAGATGGTGACTGCAGCCATGAAATTAGAAGACATTTGCTTCTAGGATGGAAAGCTATGACAAACCTCAACAGCATATGAAAACGCAAGGACATCACTTTGCCAACAAAGGTCCGTCTAGTCAAAGCTATGGTCTTTCCAGTAGTCATATACAGATGTAAAGTTGGACAATAAAGAAGGCTGAGTGCTGAAGAAATTGATGCTTTCGAACTGTGGTGCTGGAGAAGATTCTTGAGAGTTCCTTGGTCAGCAAGGAGATCAAGCCAGTTCATCCTAAAGGAAATCAACCCTGAACTCTCATTGGAAGGACTGATGCTGAAGCTGAAGCTCCAATACTTTGGCCACTTGATGCAAACAGTTGACTCACTGGATAAGACCCTGATGCTGGGAAAGACTGAAAGCAAAAGGAGAAGGGGGCAGCAGAGGATGAGATGGTTAGATAGCATCACTGACTCAATTTATGTGAACTTGGGCAAACTTTGGGAGAGTGAGGGACAGGGAGGCCTGGTGTGCTGTAGTCCATGGGGTCATGGACAGTTGAACACAACTTCATGACTGAACAGCAACAGGTCAGTTATCACTTATCCAACCTCTGGCTAGCTTCCATAATTTTGTTGCTAATATTTACCATCTCTTTGTCCTTGAGAGTTTATACCTTTTGAAACCCCATAATTATCATTTAATGCTGTTTTGAGAGAACAGACAATCAATAAATACATTCAATCTGCTCTCTTTAAGCAGACATCCTGTTTACTCTAAGCCACATCCATCTGCCTTCTTTCTCTATTTCCCTGAAATAGCACTTGTGAATTTCATCAATGAGTTATAGGTTGCCAAATTTTACAGACTCTTTATTTGATCTCTTCCATTCTTATGTCTTCTTCAAGAAATCCAAAATTTATATTTTAATCTTTGGACATATTTTTTGAATTTCAGCCCTATAGTTGCCTATATGACATCTCCTTTCAGATGATGCACAAACATCATAAACCTAACATGTCCAAAGTCTTATTTTTTCTATTCCTCCAAATATTCTTCCCTTCCATCTTCCATGGGTCAATAAATCTCACTTTCATCTACCAGATGCTTGAGTAAAAGCCTTGAGAAACATTCTACAGGTTTCCCTACTATTCCTCATGTCACCAGGTCCTGGAGAGATCCTATCTCTAAAATAAATCTTAAAACAATCCTCTTCTATTGACATTTACCTGATCCAAGCTATCATCCATTTATTAGCTTTTGATTCTTGAAGTTTTCAAGCCTCTCTGATCCTCAGTAACCATACCTACAAAACACAGAATAATAATATCTATCTCATAGAGTTATTGTACATGAGATAATACATGAAAATGCTCTGTACATTGTAAGCACTCAACAAATGTTATTATAATTATTACCACTATCATCATCACTTATATAGGTTATGGCAGTAGCTTCCTCCTAACTGGTCTTCCACTTACAATCTTGCCCCCTTAATCCATTCCTTACAGAACAATTACAATAACTTGGATAAACATTAATCTAATCCCTTTCCTAAAGTGTTTTAATGTCCTCCCAATGCTCTCAGTACATTCCTAAATAACACATTAACGTCATTCATTGATATGTTCATTCATTCAAATAAATATTTAATGTTTAATATAAATCCAGCACCTTATTAGGTTCTGAGAATACAATGGTAATATGAAAGAACTGATCTCTGCTCTCGTGGACAAGCTATTTGGGGACACAAATATAAAATAAGCAAATAAAATGTAAATATGAATTAGAGTAATGCTTAATGTAGCTTATAGATACTGAAAATCTCAATACTTGCTTCTAAAACTTGATCTCATGTTCCTCTTTCCCTGTTTACAACACTATGGCCAGACTGGTCTGGCAAATTTTTCATTTTCTCCAGTAACATAGTGTTTGCAAATGTTATAACCCCTATTTGGAATGATATTCTTACTCATCAACTGACTTAAACTCCTATTCATGCTTTTGGTTTTAGCTTAAATGTCACTTCCTCAGAAAGACTTTCCCAGACGAATCACTTTTAAATTAGATTCCCCTACTCTATTACTCTTATTTTATTTTTTAACACCAAAAACACTTTGTATTGGGGTATAGCCAATTAACAATGTTGCAGTAATTTCAGGTTAATAGTGAAGGGACATAGCCATACATATACATGTTTATATTCTCCCCCAAATCCCATTGCCATCCAGGCTGGCACATAACATTGAGCAGAGTTCCATGTGCTATACAATAGATTTTTGTTGGTTATCCATTTTAAATATAGCAGCGTGTACATGACCTTCCCAAAGTCTTCAACTATCCCTTCCCCCTGGCAACCATGAATTTGTTTTTGAAGTCTGTGAGTCTCCTTCTGTTTTGTAAGTAAGTTCATTTGTATCATTTCTTTTTAGATTCCACATATAAGGAATGTCATATGATATTTCTCTTTCTCTGTATGGCTTACTTCACTCAGTATGACCCTCTCTAGGTCCATCCATGTTGCTGGCAAATGGCCTCATTTCATTCTTTTTAATGGCTGCATAATATTCCATTATATATTTGTGTGTGTGTGTGTGTGTGTATGTGTGTGTGTGTGTAAATATGTATACTACATCTTCTCTATTCATTCCTCTGTCAATGGACATTTAGGCTGTTTCCATGTCTTGGCCATTGTAAACAGTGCTGCAATGAACATTGGGGAGCATGTATCTTTTTGGGCCATATTTTTCCTCTGGATATATGCCCAGCAGTGGGATTGCAGGGTCATGTGGTAGCTCTCTTTTTAGTTTTTTAGGGAACCACCATACTGTTCTCCATAGTGGCTGTACCAATTTACATTCCCATCAACAGAGCAGAAGGGTTCCCATTTCTTCACACTCACTCCAGCATTTGTTGTTTGTGGAATTTTTGATGATAGTCATTCTGATTGGTGTCAGGTGATATCTCATCATTGTTTTGATCTGCATTTCTCTAGTAACTAGCAATTTTGAACATCTTTTCATGTGCCTATTGCCCATCTGTATGTCCTCTTGGTGAAATGTCTATTCTGGTCTTCTGCCCATTTCTTGAGTGGGTTGTTTGTTTTGATGTTCCTAAATGTCATAAACTGTTTGTAAATTTTGGAGATTAATCAGTGACATCGTTTGCAAATATTTTCTGTGGGTTTTTTGTTTTGTTTATTGTTTCCTTTGCTATGCAAAAGCTTTTGAGTTTAAGTAAGTCCCATTTGTTTATTTTTGCTTTTATTTTCATTATTCTGGGAGATGGATTAAAAAAGATTTTGCTGTGATTTATACGGAGATTGTTCTGCCTACGTTTTCCTCTCAGGGAAAATTTTATAATGTTTGGCCTAATATTTAGGTCTTTAATCATTTTGAGCTTATATTGTGTATGGAGTTAAGGAAGGATCTAATTTCATTTTTTTACATGTGGCTGTCCAGTTTTCCCAGCACCATGTTTTAAAGAGACTGCCTTTCCAACATCGTGTAGTCTTGCCTCCCTTGTCATAGATTAAGTGACTATAGGTTCATGGACTTATTTCTGGGTTTTCTATCCTGTTCCATTGATCTATATTTCTATTTTTGTGCCAGCACCATACTGTTTTGATGATTGTAGCTTTGAGTGTAGTCTGAAAACAGGGCACTTGATTCCTCCAGTGTCATTTTTCTTTTTCAAGATTGCTTTAGGTATTCAGGGTCTTTTGTGTTTCCATACAAATTTTGAGATTTTTTTTTGTTCTGGTTCCATGAAAACTGCCATTGGTAATTTGACAGGGATTGTGTTAAATATGTAGGTTGCCTTGGGTACTATAGTCATTTTGACAATACTGATTCTTCCAATCCATGAACATGGTATATCTTTCCATCTGTTTTTGTCTTCTTTGATTTCTTTCAAAAGCATGTTATAGTTTTCAGTGTGCAGGTCTATTGTCTCCTTAGATAGGTTTATTCCTATGTATTTTATTCTTTTGATGCAATGGTTAATGGAATTGCTTATTGAATTTCTCTTTCTGATATTTCATTGTTAGTGTGTAGAAATGCAACAGACTTCTGTGTATTAATTTTGTAACTGAAACTTTACCAAATTCATTGATGGGTTCTAGTAGTTCTCTGATAGCAACTTTAGAGTTGTCTATGTATAGTATCATCTGCAAACAATGACAGTTTAGCCTCTTTTCCAATTTGGATTCCCTTTGATTCTTTTTCTTCTCTGATTACTATAGCTAGGACTTCTAAAACTATGTTGAATAAAAGTGGTGAGAGTGGATACCCTTGTCTTATTGCTGATCCTTGAGGGAATGCTTTCAGCTTTTTGCCACTGAATATGATGCTAGCTGTAGGTTTGTCATATATAGACTGTATTATATTGAGGTATATTCCCTCTATGCCCACTTTCTGGAGAGTTTTTATCATAAATGGGTACAGAATTTTGTCAAAAGCCTTTTCTGCATCTACTGAGATGATCATATGGTTTTTATTCTTCAATTTGTTGATGTGGTGTATCACTTTGATTGATTTGTGAATATTGAAAAATATCCCATATTCTCTTCATAGTACCTGAATTTCTATTCCTTTATAGCATTATGTTTCCCTACCCCGACCTCATGTACTCCCAGCATCTAGTGCATTTCCTAGAACAACATTAACATTAAAAAATACTTATTGAATGAATGACTATCTTTGTAATCCTGATAGGAGTGAAAGTCATTCAGTCGTGTCCAACTCTTGTGACCCCATGGACTGTAGCCTGCCAGGCTCCTCTATCCATGGAACTTGCCAGGCAAGAATACTGGAATGGGTTGCCATTGGTAGTCAATATCACATTGTACAAGATGTAGAACTAGAGAAAAATTGCTTAACAATTTACTTTAGTTGTTTCTTGCCAAATTTAAGATCATTTTCTCAGTCTTCATTGTTTAAGAGTAAAAAAATTTGGCTGAATGTTAAAGGAATGTTTAGGGGCTTTCCTGCTGGCTCAGACAGTAAAGAGTCTGCCTGTAATGCGGGAGACCTGGGTACCATTTCTGAGTCAGGAAGACCCCTTGGAGAAGGGAATGATGACCCACTCCAGTATGCTTGCCTGGAGAATTCCATGGACAGAGAAGCCTATCCCCCTCCTCCACTGTTGATGTTAAAATTGTTATGAAATCATTTGTCTCATATTTGGTATTTTCACTTCCAACATTATGTCTTTTTTTTAAACAAATTTTATGGTATTTGTTTTTTGATTATCATAAAAAGATGTTGCTGAGGATCTCCATTTCCAGTGATGGTGGACTAGGTAATTCACACAAAGCCTTCTTGCTGAAGCAGTGCAAGCCAAAGATATGGTGAAGAATTTGAAGACCTGCCAGGCGTGTATCAGGATGAGGATAGAAGTCAGGTGTGATGCAATCAACATTTGGGACCACTTTTCTTCTGGAGACATTCCTCTATTCGAGAATGGGTGGCTGAGATTTTGAGGGATGCTTCTGATAGTTCCGCAGAAGCAAGGGATCAGAGACTGGAGTCCAGGGTCCACTAATCATTGGGACCAAGTGAGCCACACTCACTGCATGTTGGGAGGTCAAAGTTGTATCCCAGGAGTGAGCATCAACTCTCCCAACACGGGGATGAGGACTAGCTGTGTTGAACTTACTAAGTCATGGTTATATCTATATCCTCTACTTTATGAGCCAGTTAAGAGGTTATCAGGAATAATTTTTCCCATATTTTGTATTTAATCTCAGCATTGATTTTGAACTTGACTCCTGAGTAAGCTTCAACTTCAAATTAACAGCTTTCGGCCTACTGTAATTATTCAAGAGGGATACTGTTAGGGTTTTAGACCTGGACAAGTCACTATGACACCTACTGTAATGATTAACAAGATTAAGTAATGAGGCCCTTCAACTGAATACAGAGAAATGCCATGACAGTAAGATCAGACAACTCTTCTTGGTGTACAGAAGAAATTTTAGGAGGATAGAATGGCAGAGAAGCAGTTATAAGGGAGGCAGTTACTAAAGCAAAGATAAAAGACTATTCTCAAAGCTGGTTCTGGAGAAGGCAATGGCACCCCACTCCAGTACTCTTGCTTGGAAAATCCCATGGACGGAGGAGCCGGGTAGGCTGCAGTCCATGGGGTCGCTAAGAGTCGGACACGACTGAGCGATTTCACTTTCACTTTTCACTTTCATGCATTGGAGAAGGAAATGGCAACCCACTCCAGTGTTCTTGCCTGGAGAATCCCAGGGATGGGGGAGCCTGGTGGGCTGCCGTCTATGGGGTCGCACAGAGTTGGACACGACTGAAGCGACTTAACAGCAGCAGCAGCAGTAGGAAAAGATATTCATGATAACTTGGCACTTGATTTCATCTGATAAATATCCTCAAAATCTATAAACACAATAGAGACAAAGACAATTCAAGTCAGAACAAATTTTAGTAGAAAAGTATTTGAAAGGCTTGCTTTTTTATTCTTGAATCTCTCATTTTATATTTAGAGATATAATAAACATAGTATATACTACTCCCAATTATGGAAGCCCTACTTTGTAGCCTTCATCTTATTACTGAATAAGAGTGCCTGGCTGCCACTCCTTTCCAAACACTAATGGGATGGTAAAAGGAGAAAAAGAAAATGCAAATATTTTCTAGGGAAGAAGCTATTTTGCAATTATTCATTTCATAACTGGCATTTTCAAGATGTCATAATTTTTCAAGGAACAAAATTTTCAGGATGTCAGAGGCCTAATGACATGTAGCTCTGTTTTTCACTATGCAGGAGATTACATCCTAATACTTGACCTTAATATTGAAGCATCCCTTTCTATTTGTGTTAGGTATTTTTTCAATTTTTTCTTTTTTGACGTGGACCATTTTTTAAGTTTTTATTGACTTAGTTACAATATGGCTTCTGTTTTATTTTTATTTTTTGCCACGAGGCATGTGGGATCTTTGGTCCCCAACCAGGGATTGAACCCATACACCCTGCATTGGAAGGCAAAGTCTTAACCAGTGAACCACCAGGGAAGTCCCTTTGAGTTAGGTTTTTAAGGTAAATTTTACATCATCATATTCACCCCTTCCTGGTCTGAGTCAGAAAATAAGTGTACTTCATTGTTAACACAGTACTTTCCCAGATTTGATGTTAGCCATCACATCAATCTGAGACACCTTTTCTCTTAAACAGGTGATCGTCTACAGTTCTTTCAGTTATCACAAGACAGTTGTCAAACCTTGGATTTTCATGTTTTAAAGGTAAAAACCCTCAACCAAACCAATGCAATATGACTAAAGCAGGATACATTAATACTATTGCTTCCTTTTTTCTAGATCTTTTAACTATTAAAATGCAACTATTTCTGCAACTCAAGTCATATCACCCTGTTGGGATCAGAACAATAGTTAAGTACTATTGCTGATTTTTCATCAATTCAGCTACACTGGGTTTTACTCATGCCAGGCTCACATAATGGGTTGCGTTAGAACTCAAGGGCTGGACTTCACATTTAGAGTATTCAATCTTAGGATCTTTCGGCCTGTTGAGATTTTTGAATTGTCATCTATTGCACTATCAATCTTCTCTGGATTTGTATCATTTCTAACTTTATTTGTATTATTTGTAACTTCATCCAGTCTTTAGTGGATGAAGATGGTTTGCATGAAGCCAAGCATGTAGGACAGGGAAGCCTGGCATGCTGCAGTCCACGGAGTTGCAAAGAGTTGAACATGGCTGAATGACTGAACAACAAAAGGATGTAGGATTGACATAGTCTTCAGAGATTTCTGGAAGTTGACATTGATACATTATATAACCATGGTCATAGCTGTGGTTCTCAAATTTTTATCCTCATCAAAATCACTTGGAGGGCTTGTTAAAACAGACTACTGGTCTCATTTATTTCTGACTTCTGAGAATTTGCTCATATAAAAAGTTCCCAGGCAATGAGATGAACACACTTTGAGAAGCACTGCTTTGTGGGTGCAGTTGTTCAATAAGCTACCACCACGTAGCCTAGGAGACTTCTCACAAACCTTTTAATATGATGCTTGGCTTGTCTTATTTTAAGGTTGGATTTATGCTGACCCCCAAAGATATTTTGTCCTGGTGCACAAATTGGTAAAATTGCATTCAATGCAATTGCATTCAGTTGCATTGAATGCAATGCTTTCAATACAAAGCATAAAAATGGAAAGGATAAGTAGTTCAATTTAGAGAGCTGAAACTCTGGCCAATTCTAACAACTCCAGTTCTATTTCAAGTAAATGTTTAAATGCTGACATCATCAAAGATTAAATAAGTTCTCCCCAAGAGATGCTGCAGTTTCCACACGGATCTAAGTTCACATAGACCTCAGTCTATTATAAATGAAAAGGAACATTCAGCCTTTCCCCCTGGACAATTTGTCAGCAACAGACATTAAATTACAACTCTCAGGAGCTGATTTATTAAGACTCCACCTACAGAATGAAATTTGGCAGATATTGGTACAGAAGTCAAAGCAATGATGATAAATATGTGACTTGAGTGTAGCAGCTGTTCACTTGCCCTCTTTCCTCCCCAAAGCATGCTCGGACAACAATATTTTCACTTCATTTATTTCTTCAAAACAAGTCATTTTATACAGCATTTAGATATTTAAAATCGTACACCTCACAAGTAAAATCAATGCATCTTAATGAAAATGGTAAAATCACATGAGTTATATAAAACAAAATTAGGCATCTCTCAGGTAGTAGCAGTAGTGCATTAACTTGCAAAAATGCTGGCAAATTGACAAAATGTTTTTAAACCAAGGAAGCACTGTCCATCTTCATTAAGAAAAAATATTTTATGCCAAGAGAAACAGAACTTTGTTCTATTTGTCCTTCTCTACTACTTTTCAAGTCATATTTTAAAGCTCTAAATTTGACAGTTTTTTTTTCATTGCTTCAGGAATTTCAACCTCTATTGCATTAATACAGGAAATATAGGACTACTGCCGTTCTCTATTCCTTTTGACAAATTATATTTATTCTTTAAACTTAATACTCTTTTAAAGGAAAAACATTACTTTTTGCTAAGGAAATTATATTTCCTGTAAACAGTTTATGTGATAAATGGCACCAAGGTGAACTGGAAAACAGACAAGAATCAGGTGCCCTGGTCCTTTAAGTAACTTATGGGCAACAACTAACTACATATCCTATACCAGTTATGGAGTCAGGCTCATGTCATCTTAGAGGAAACTGTAAACCTTTCCTAGGTTAACCTGTTTGCCTACAATGTAACTAAATCATATTTTCACTATCCCTAAACTCTTTAGATGTAGGTGTGCATTTTAAAAAACAAGTATAAAAAGGCATCATAGCAAAATGCTTATAGTCATGTTTTAAAACCTTACTGACAAGCCTTTCTTTCTGTTATGGCCTTGCTATATTCTATGCCAAGAAACATGAATGGGTTAAGATGACACAAAGGCATTGCCTGGAACATTTTCTGAAAAGCATAATTCAATAGAAATGCATTCATTTGAGGAGCTCTTCTGTTTATGCGGCACTTTATCTTCCTGCCCCTTTCTTCCTTTATTCTAAGCAGCATGAGAGGGTTATTAATCTCCTCTAAATTCTGCCAACCAAGACTTAAATCAGCACTCCACAATTCAGTATCAACGATTTTATCAAAGTCAAATATTCAAAGCACTGTAAACAAAACATAAGCTAAGTTTTGGAGACGGAAAATTAAAGAAACTCTTTTCTACAATCAGGGAAGTTTTATAATCTTTTTAAGTTGGATGAAATGTGCTAAATGATAGATATCATAACTCCTAGTAAGACAACATCCTTAGTTAATAAACCAGCTTATTTAAATCAAGTGTTTCACTTTAGACTTAATGATATTGCTTATATATGACTTTTAAGGCCTCTGACTCAAAAATCAGCTCAAAATCATAACTCTGCTTAGAAACAAATGAAGGGTTTTAAGAATCTAACATTTTCAAAGTTGCAGTAGTCATCTTTGAGCTACAAGGACAAATCTGAATACTGCATTGTACAATGAATAAAGAACAATCACATTATAGAAATAAGTAACATTTTGAATGCTTGGGCACAGAGCATGCTTCTAATAGTTACTGAAAGGAAGTTTTACTGTTACAGAATTACCAGAATGTTGTACCACTGGATACACTATTCACTAATGGTAACTTTTAATTAAGACAAGCTGATTGTTGGCAGCTCAAGAACTATTATTTTAATGTCTGACAAGATTGTCAGAGAGGGCTAACATGTAAACTTTTATTTCATATTTTTAAAGTGCTGCAAATAATAACAGATTTGTGTTCTCAATACATGAAAAAAAAAATCATTCTGCTGTTAATCTTGTATATTCCCCATTCGATTTTTTTCACAAAAGACATAGAAAACTATGTTCAGCTAGAGGGGAACTTACAACATTCCTGTTTTAATGCCTATACAAGGTAGAACGAGTAAGCTGAACATGCAAATTAGGCATGGGCATTTATGGGAATGTATAAATATGTTAATGGATTCCTGATTAAGATTTCACTGGGACTTGAACTTCATGGAATAATCAAGTGGTATGTCAATATTAGTTTTTGCCAACAGGGTCAAGCTGACCAGCCCCCAAACTTGCAAGGGTATCACTTGACTATGCCCATGATCCATTCATGAGAAACAAGAAATCAACCATGGACTAACAGTAGTTGCACCACACTGATGTCTTCACATGGCTATCACATCACAAAATTCCCGATATTAATTTTAATTTCTGAAATCACTCTAACCAGAAGTGCATTCATAGCCCTACATCTAATCTTTAAATCCAAAGAGTAAGGGAAAGAAGAGTTAAGGAAAGGAGGAGGAGGGGATAGGAAAGCACAATCTTGATTCATTCTGCTACTAATATAAACTAACCTCATTTTAATAAAAAAAATTCTTGCAAGGCAGTCAAAACCTGAATGAATAGGAAGAAAGGTTTCGCTCTGCTCAAGTGCAAATATAAGAAAAAGTTTCTTTTCATCTTGGTGCAATGTTTTAAATTTCTCAAGACTAGAATTTACGTACATTAACTAACTTCAAGTGTATAGTGTTAGGCGCTCAGTCATGTCTGACTCTGCGACCCCATGGGTGCCTGCCAGGCTCCTCTGTCCATGGGATTCTCCAGGCAAGAATACTGAAATGGGTTGCCATTCCCTTCTCCATTCAAGAGTATAAGTGCAATTTAAAAATCTTTTAACTTCTGTGAGGCTCACAAGCTTGAGTTCCGAGTAAGTACAAGTTTAGGTTTTTAATCCTCCACAATTAAAGTGGTCTGCAAACAGTGCTTCATCTTGAATATCCCATGATCAGAACATTACTTAAAAAAGTCCTATTGCTGAATTTCAGCAGCTGATTAATTTTAAAAAGTCGTTACTGAGAGTGACCTATCAGTGTCCAACTGAGGAACGCACAACCTAGTTAACAGGTATAACAGAATAGAATAAGATCCCCTAAATAAATATTTGACATTTGTTATAAAAGCATAAACTTAAATATGCAAACAAAAACACTTAAAATAAGCTTAATTTTAGAAAATATCCAGTTCTACATCCCCCCACTTGTTAATATTACAATCAAATATGGATAAACTATACTCAATTTTAAAGCAACAAAATTTACGTTCAGAAACATCAATATACACCTGGTATATAATAAATTACTCAATAAATATTTGTTGGATGAATAAACTTTTCTAAAATTCCAGTAAGCAAGTATCAAGTTTGGCCCTTGAAATACTTAGGAAAGGAAGGCAAGGTTTATGAATAATAATGCATAAAGCTCAACTGGATTGGTGTTACCCAGTGGTATACTCTTAACTTACAGCTTTAAATTTGTCTGGGGGAATTAAGAGACACAAAATCCTTTTAGACCAGATGACATACAGGTACAAAGGGATTTTCAATCATATTCATTTGTACACATTATGACTGCCAAATATCGAATTTCAAAAGCTCACAAGTGCTATTTCAAGGCTCAGTAAAATAGAAAATTAAATACTTTTGAGTTAAACTGATGATAATAACTTATAATGCCTAAAAGTCCTATCACACAAAAGGTACTCAAGAAATGTCATCTAATGATTTAAAGCATATTTTGTGAATTGCTCCTTAATGATACTTTTCTCCTAAATTGTTTATATACTTCTTAATTTTATACGATCACTTCTACCAAGTGAAAGTGCTAAGAGTAAATCTCAATTCTGAAACATTTGCCAAGAAGACATGCTAAAAGAGATATAAGTGCTTTAATGTATACCATTGGGTTTTTTTGGTCACTCCACGAAGCTTGTGGGACTTAGTTCCCCAACAAGGGATTGAATCTGCGCCCTTGGCAATGAAAGGGTAGAGTTCTAACCACTGGACTGCCAGGGAATTCCCATACCATTGGTTTTCTAAGCAAGATAATAAAAAACGACACCAAGATAACAAAACTTCACAACATTAAGCCTCTTAACATCATGTAAGATAATGCATAACAAATTATAATTTAGCATCCCTGATCTTCAGAAGAATTAAGAGGTAGAACACTTTTATCTGGAAGATCTCATAGTGAAGCTAAGTTTTAGAGGGTATGCCTTGTGGATTAGCCCACCAAGCAAACGGCTACACATCTAATACTAGTAAGAAGCAGAATTCTGAGAAGGCTGAATAAGGCAAAGATTTAAAAACTGTCATATTTTGTAAGTGAAACAAATTCATTCAATGTTATTATCCCAATTACTTTAAAACTCTGCAAAAGTCAAGGTAAAAGATGGTGGATAAACAAAGTATTAATTTTCAGAAACACGAAATCATTTAAGAGTGGTGTGACAAGGCTAGCATGAAAACAAAGACTGTTTAGGTAAGCAAAAGATCTCACAAAAACCAACAGAAAGCACGGTGTTATAATTTTAGATGAAAAGTTATTTTAGGAGTGGAGGAAGTGCTCTTAACAAAAAGCTGAGGAAATTAAATCCCTCCACACAAATCTTTAGTTAAAAAGGCAAAAATTGAGCACTCAATTTCAAGGAACTTCAATTAAAAAAAAAAAAAAATCCTGCTTAATTTTAACGTTTCATCCAAAGCGACAGATGAATAAATGAGTTGCATTAAAACATGGGGCCCATGGTCTTTTAAATCTTCAGTAAGCTGCTCAGGCACCTCTTCCCTCATACATTCTCGTTTATATACTAGAAATTCTTAACTGGGCACTATAAGTTCTTGTTTTTAAGTAACATTCTCAAGGAGTAGACTCATCTCTGTAAAAATTGCATGTTATCTACTTATAACAATTGGTGAAGTACACATTTATAAAGTATACCAAATTGCAATATGAAATCAGTTTTAACAATTCTGAGTATCTTCATTTGAGGAATCAATTCATAAGATAGAAACTATTAACCCACTCAGAGGTTTTAAAAAGACCCAATTACTGGAGACACTGTGGCTTATGTCCAGTGGCCTCACCTGAAGCCTTCCACACTACCCCAAATAGGAAGTTGTTTTCTTCTACAAGTTAATGCTGCTGGGTGCTAGTTTATAATACTAAAATTCAATCTTCAGGTCAGTGTCAGTAGGTAGCAAGGACCTATTCTGTCACCCAAGCAGAAGGAGGGCTGTATCACCGCTGTAGACACACATCTGTAAACTCGCACACTAATTTTAATCTTAACAAGGAATTCAGTGTCTTAGTGGTTTAAGGTTAAAAGGATGGTTCAAGCATTGTATTCTTTTGTTCTTAAGGGTAACAAATAGCTTATTGGAAAACCCAGAGCCTTCTGGATCTGTGAGGTAGTAGGCTTCAATCCTCATTATGCATGGATCACACTTCCCCGAAGTTGGTATGGCCTGTCTCCTTGGCATGGTCCCTTGCTTCTGCTTGTCCAATTAGTCCCTTCTGACATACCATGCATCTCAGGGTGAAGTGGTTTACATCAGTAAACTGTCTCTTCTTTCTAGCTTCATCTGCTAATTCCAGTGCTTGCACAAGAACAATATCATCATAAGAGGAGAAAATAGTCAGAGGAGGGGTGTCTGGGTCAGGGAAGACACGCTGAAGTGGATCATAGTGGATGCCATCATAAATGAGAAGGACCCTTTTGGTATATCCTGCATCTTCCCCAAAACGATCAATTCGTACGGTCTGTGTATCCACTACACATATTTCACATTGGTAAAATTTAGACAAAATGGATATCTCAATAGCTCCGCCCCAAGTATCATCCCTTTTGATCCAGTCACAGTACTCTTCATTTGTTTTTCCCAGTATTGCCTCACTGTAGAAGTCTGGATCACTTGCTACAATTTGTGCTATGAGGCGTCTCATCTCAGGGGCACAAGCTGGATTCAAGACTCCTCCTTCAACAACATAGTACACACTGGTAAAGAGACAAGAGTTGTCTGCTGGGACTGCCATCCTGGTTAGCACAGGCAAAGTTTCCCTGAAGTAACTAGGAGCACCATATTTTGTAAATGCAGGTGACGTTTTGGGACTACTTTGGTCTTCTTCAACGATCAGCATGTCACCTGTCAAAAACAAAACAAAATTCAGAACTACAGAGAAAGTATAGATGAAATTTGGTGTTCACTAACCAAGTCTGTAAATTACAAACAGGAGGAGTTAAAGTATAAACTGGGGTTACTAGGGAGAATACAGCTTTGCAAACATGTGACCAGTAATAATTCTTGTTCCCTGAATCTTCATAAAGATGAAAACAGAACAAAGAGAAAGACAGTGTATCTCATTTAGTAAAGGGGCCTGAGTTACACACTTTTATATGTACCTAAAAAGATACATTTCAAGAACAAAATTTTCTTATCCTTGGTCTCTGCAGTTTAAAAGCACTTCCAAAAGTTGTTTACGAAGGACTCGGCCACTAGGGGATGCTCTCGATCTGAAATATCATATCTAACCTGTTCAAGTGTTTACAGGATCCTTGAGACTACAGAGCAAAGCTTTTAATTACCAATATTGCTGTTCAAGTTTTAATACTGGACAGAAATAACTGTTTTTGTCTAGAACTTGAAAGCGCCTTCAGTGGATGTGTCAAAGCAAACTCTAAAATGAGTACAACTGTCAGAGAAAATACAAATGAAGGCGATTGTAAAAATGAACCAGGAAAGCAAAAAAAAAAAAAGTATCCTACATCCTTCAGACCTACTGTCTTCTGTCAGTGATACAGGGAAAAAGAGCAATCAGAACAGAGAAAACATCGCATCTTAAAAATACTTCTGTGGACGCAGAGGGAAACAAAATGAATGAGATGTTTTCAAGGCAGACCAGAAAGCAGCCAGAAAAGAGGACTCCACGGTTTTTGAGCTTCTCACAAAGATCAGGTCCTCCCTGTCTCTTTCAAACTATATGTGAAGTCAAGGAGTTGCTGGACACTTGCCCTGGCCTCCGTCAGAATTCTCCGTTCTTTAATTTCTCCTATTCTCGTCCTCCAAGCCGACCCATAGAGACCTGATCCTGACAGCTTCTGTTCTCCTTTCTGCCCCTCGACGTCCTCCCAGGACCTTGCCTGGCCCAGCCTCGATTCCCGTACCTGACTGGATGGGCAAATCCCCCAGAATGGTATCCCCGTTGCTGAGATCCAGGCACTCGGGCGGGTATCCGACGAGGATTCGCTGACAGCCGGGGGAGATCCCGGTGATGGCGGCAATTTGGCCCTGGAGTTCCCGCACCCGGGTCCGGCTGGACAACCCCTGCAAAACATAGGTGCCCTCCTTGGCCTTGCACCGGAGCCGCCACATCGCGTCCGTGCAGCCGCCCGCAGGGCAGACACCGGCGGGGCCAGCTTTGGTCCCGGCAGCAGGCTGGCGGACGCCGCCGGGACAACCAGCCGCCGGGTGGACTCCAAAATGGCCACCCTTTGCCGGTCCAAACATCGCGAGAAGTCGCTGGTTGTACGGTTCTCGCGATACTCTTCGGCTTCTATTCTAGCACGCTCTTAAAGAGACAACTAACTCCTGCCACTTCCTCGTCAGGAGGCAGAGGATGCAGGTTTATCCGTATTCCCAAAGTACGACTGGTCTTGCTACCTTGTAGAGCTAGTGAGGTACCCTCCGCGTCGGAAGCATATATGCTCAAGGGAAGAGGGCGGGGGAAGGAGTTCCTGAATCGAAGCCATTGGAATGTAACCTGGCACTTAGTTCGGAAATTATTAAATTGGGGCTTCCAAACTACGCCGGGAGAAACAAGAATCACAGTTCGGAATGCAGACGAATGCCAAGAATGGTCTGTGAGTCAAATAACCAGTCAAAGACAAATAAGTACCCGTGACTATAGACTCGGCTGCAGCAAACATTGACTCATTGAGGTTAAGGGGCCAAACAACTGGCCTTTCCACCTCCAAGAGACTGTAACTTCAAAACGTCCATTGGTCACATCAGAAAGCGCAGGATGAGGTCAGCATCTGGGCAGAGGGCAATTGCTACCTTCAGGAGGTGGTGGCGGTATAAGGAGGAGGAATGAAGACCAACGTGTGTCATTCAGATTCCAGTTCAGGCCCTAGACATACACATACCAAAAGGACTCCATTCCTGCCTTCAAAATAGCAAAGTACTCACGTAATCAGGAGAGAGGGTGGGGTGTAAAGGACACATAACCACGGAATTTCATAGCAACGTGATAATGCTAGATTTGACCTTTTCCAAACCTATATCCCGAGAACAAAGGACGGTGCCTTGCAAATAAGTGCTCAGTAAATACTTGCTGAATGGATAAAACGGAGCTGTATAGGCACAGAGAGGGCAGCTGGGAATTGTAAAAAAGTTTTAAAGAAGAGATACTATTTGAGCTGTTTTGAAGGATGAATTTAATCCCCAGGTGAAACAGGAATAAAAACTCTGAATTTACCTCTCTTCCAAGAAATACGTACCATTGTTCTTTTTCCATCCTGGACGCAGAGCAGCAAAGCCTACACTGCATAGAGGGGATTTATAACCACAATCAAGCATCAGATGGGCCCCAGGGGCAACTGTACACTTGAAATGTGCAAACTCACTTCCACTGTGAAAGTTTCTGCCTCTGAGTAAGTTATATGGAAACAACGCATCTTTTCAAACCTTTCAGGACCCAGTTTTCTCCTGGAGCAATTTTCCTCTTTGGTTCTTCAAGATGGTCATAACAACCGGTACAGCGTGGGTGGTAAACGGGAGAATAAATAAGGTGGTAAGTCCGCTGGAGTACGAGCACAGGTTTAGGGAAGTCCCTGGTTCGGCGAGGAGAGTAGTTGATTTTCTTAGTTTACGGTGTTTGACCGAAGGGACTATGCAAACATCCTAAGATGGGATCAGCTTAAGTCCTTTGGTGGTTTACGTTAGCAAGTGTTAGTCGTGTCCGACTCTCTGTGACCTCAAGCAAAGCACCTTCTAAAGTGTGTGCTCCAGTGCTTGGATTTAACGAGATCCCGCCGGGATTCAGGGAGGAGAGCGTTAATCTTCACAACATTTTTTTCCAGTCACCAAGAAGCCACACCCCCTCAAGACGTCCACTAGTTCACTCTCGCGATAGTACGAAAAAAAAAAAATCCGGCTTTTATTAACCCCGCCCCCAGCCGTGCTAGTTGCCAAGCAACGGAGTAGCCAACCTCCACAGCTCCGGGAGACTCGTGAGCTCGCGAGTTCACCTTCACAGGTCCCTCCTCCTGCCCGAGCTAGCGTCCGCGAGCCCCGCCCGAGCCCCGCCCCCCGGAGCCCGCGGGCGCTCGATTGGCCGAGGAACCTCTCCAGGTGAGGGCTGAGGCCGGGGTGGGCGGGGCCGGACGAGGCACATGACCCACCGGCGGCTGGTGCGCCGGACCCCGGCCCCAGAGTCGGCTCCCTCCTGTTAACCTCGACGGGTAGGTACCGGGGCCGCAGGAGGGAGGGATCTTAGGGTGAATGGCGGCTGTGCAGCACCTTGGAGGGGCTTGGCAGGCGACAGGAGAGGGGCTGCCTGGACCTTGATGATGTCCGGGAAGATGAAGCCTCGCTGTTTGGGGCAAGTCCGGGTTCCCCCCGCCCCCACGCCAGGCATTACCTGGAGTGCGTACGTTTAGGGACCCAGAGCCGCAGCTGATGTGTGAGTTCAGAGGATGTGCGTGGTCAGTGGAAGAACTGGAGGGTCCCTGAGGCACTGAGGGTCTTTCTCACGAGTCCCTTGTCTGGGATTGAGGAGTGAACTCGGGGCTCTCCCACCCCAGTTAAGAGTCAGGACTTACCCCTTATGTTGCAGGTGACCTTGGGAAAGTTATTTACCACATCTAGTTGCCCGATGATTCTTCCATCGACTACTTCCCAGGAGATGTATGGAGAGGGGGTGCGGACCAGGGGTTAAGAGTAAGAACACCACAAAGGAAAGTGGTAACATCCGGGGGCTGTCCCCGGATCCAGCTGCGGCGTTTCCTTTAGGGGACATGTTTGAGATGTTCCCACTTCTCATTTTTTTTTACCCCCCCAGAACTGAATCCTACCATTGGACTGCAATTGCTTTATGATAATGAACTTGATCTATTCACAACCCACCCCACCTCCACCTGATGCCACTACCCTCCCCAGATTCTTAACCTGGAATCTGAGGTTAGGAAGGAACTTGGATAAGCCATTTAATTTGATTAACCTCAGTTTTTCGATCTAAAATGGGGAGAAGTAGCAATGGTAGCAAAATCTGTTTTATTACAGGATTATTGGAAGGATTGAAGGAGATAATTTATGTGAGTGTAAACTCCTAAGTCAGCATTATAAATGCAAGGTTCTGGTGCAGCTGTTCATAGATAAGGAAACAGAGGGCTGGGGATATTCATGACTTATCCTAGGGCATGTAGCTATTAACTGAGAGAAGGAGGGCTGGATTTGACACTTGGCCCAGGGTTCTTTCACTTGTACCTCAGTGGTCCTCTTTTGAGTGTTCTGAGGGTTCTTTCCTTCCTTCCCTTCTTTACGTTCCTTTTGTCCCTTCCAGACCTCCTGAAGAGTTACCATGTCCGAGAATCCTGCCTCTCCCTCAGAAAAGAACAACGATAGCTATGAAACCAAAGCAAGTCTCCGAATGTCAGAGAAGAAATGTTGTGAGTGTTGGGAAAGAGGAGGGGCTGCTCTGTCCCAGGATTTTATTTTGGGAATATTGTTGTAATTCTAGACTTTGCTGCTGAGTGGAAGTGAGAAATAATTGTTTGACACTGGAATTCAAAACAAAGTCTACCAGGGGAATTTCCTTTCTGAAACCAGTAGACTCAGTGAAATGTCTGTCCTTGGGGCTAGACTGCTGGTGTAGCCCAGCATTTTCTTCCTGCTTTCTTTAACTGAATCTTTATCTCCTCCATCCTGGGAGTATTTGCCCAGTCAATTGATGCAGAAAGTTAGAGTAAGTATTGTACACGCAGTGAGTAAGGCAGAGAGGCAGGGTGCAGGAATCCCTTGGGGCTGATACTGTTAAGAGTTTCCCTTAATCTCTTGGGCTAAGTTTTGTGAGAGTGCTGCTCACAGCAGAAATTGCAGGTAGGAACCAGTTGCTCATTTCTACAGGCCTAAGGGAAATTGACGATGACATTTCACTTCTTGCCATGTCTGGGGCACTTTACTGTCTCACAAGTTTAGTCTTTATATTTTGCAAACATTTTCCTCTGGGGATGGGTTTCACAGGAGCATTTCCATGCCCATCTTTTAGACAGTCAACAGATAGGTTTGCAGAGAGATGAAGTGGTGTTTCCTGTCCCCATGATCTGCATGCCTAAGGATCCTTGCAGACTGCAAGACTGTATCGCCCAGGTCAAAAGGTCCTGGGCAGTTGGTCCCCAGATGTTTTGGGGAAACTCAAGGAAAGCTCACTCTGTCCCTGCTTCCAAGTTCCCTTGGAACCCTATCAGGCAGTCCTTCTCACTTCAGTGGTTATATTTATCAGCAGGTGGAAATAGTCGACCAGCATGAGACTTGGGATCATCTCATGTTCCAAACTTTCCCCAGAGTCTCAACCTTGATGTCACGCCCTTGTCAGTCTCATGATTAATGATGATCATCTTTTTTGACCTATCACTGATGAGGCTTGTTGGGGTTTGGCTGCAGCAGAGGCGGCTTGTTTGGGTGTGACCCTGGGGTTGGTGCACCTGTATGATTAGGGTCTTCTTTCTCTGCCTGGGCAGGAAGCCGGGTACCGAGGGCAAGCACCCTGTGGAAGATACCTACTATAGCATGACGTTTGGGTGTAGCCTCTGGAGTCAGATAGCCTGGGTCCAAATCTTCTTGTTACTACTTCCTTTTAACCAGTTACTTGTCTGCCCCATGCCTCAGTTTACTTTTTGATAAAATGGGGATACTAATAGTATCTCTCTGAGTGATATGAGAATTGAGTGCGTATATATAGGAGAGCACTTAGAAGATGTTGGGCATGTGGCTAAACGGTGTTATTTTTCACTGGTGACAATTTGCATGTAGTGTCTGTTCCTGAAGCATTATATATAGATTGAATTATACGGTAAATGCTGCACTGGAATCTCACTATTAAAAGAGCCCTGTAAAGAATCATATTTTCAGTAAAAAGTGTTTTCTTCTCTTGTTTGACAATATGGTAGCCCAGATTTGGGGGTATGGAATGCATATCTTAAAGAGAGGTGCCCTCATGTTACTGGGACCCTTGAGTCCAAAAAGCACAGAACAGGTGGTGGTAGTTGGGGGTGGGGAATTGATAACTGTGGGAGTCACAGACCCTGCCCAGTGCCCAGCGTCAGTCCTTCTAGCTCTGCTTTCTTCTCCAAAGAACTGTCCTACCTGCCTTTCTAACTTTTTTTGCAGTTTTTTTGCCTTGAGGTCTTTTGATTAGTCAAGGAAGCAATAATCCCAGGTCTCTTTCTGTCCTCTAAGACTCTAATTCTTGATCTCTCCTTTCCAAGTTCTACCCTCGTCTTCCCCATTGGAGGCATCTGGGTTCTCCCGAAGCTACTGTCATTCATTTACCCTACTTTGTTCTCCTTTTGTGTTTGGACTGTGAGATTTTGAAAGCCACAGTCAAAGGAGAAATACAGTTGTGAGAGTATGTGTTTATTTCCCTTTTCTCTGTTACTTGCTTGTATCTTGCAACAAGCTTCCCAGTCTGCTTAGTGTTCATACCCAGCAGTTGCTTTATTAATAGCTTGCCCATTATCCCATTACTGCTAATTACACCTGTTTGTTGGCTGACTTTGACTCTGGAAAGTGCCTGAACTGGAGGGCTGTAGAATGTCTTTAGAGAGCCAAAGCCTCCAAAAGAGCATTACTGAAATTTCAGCTGCTCCTGGGATCGGGGAGAAGGGGGGTGGTGCTGGCTGAGGTGCCCTTAAGGTGCTGAGACAGCTTGTTTCAGGGCTCAGTGAAAGCAGGAATTAGGGGTAGCTGGGGAGGTCTACCTTTCTTTGTTTCTTTTATTCTTTGGTATTTTGAATTGGTCTGGAACAGACAGGTTCTCATATGAATCTTCCCCTAAAAGCAAGAAATTTCTCACGATTTCTCCTGTCCCTGTTAAGTTTGATTCTTTCTAAAATCTTATTCTGGTGTATGCTGTTAGTGAAAATAGGTTCACACTGTACATTTTTTGTTCTGCCGCCGTCTCTCCCCTGCTCCTTTTTAGAACTATATTCTGGACATTTTTTGTGTGTTGGTAAGTTCAAATTTATTCCATTCTTCAATTAGCCTTGTATGGATATTGCCTCTCCCTGATGGACATTTACATCGTCTCCAGTTTTCCACCATCACCAACAGTGTAGTAAGCATCCTTGCATATATATCTTTCCAAGTTTGTGCCAGCAGCTTTCCTGTAGAAATACTCGGAGGAAAGATAGACACTTTGAAACACTCATCAGTGTTCCTCAAAAGTTCTGTTTTGTTAGCAGTTTTTAATATTCCAGAGTACTTGATAAAAATTGGGCATTAAACTATAGCTGCACTGGTTAACTAAAACATTAACTTTCTTAGTGTTTGGCTGCAGAACTTGGATATGTTAGGCTTATCAATAAAACAGCAGGACATAATTGGCAGTTTTATGACTTCTGATGAATACAGAGAAGGTATTACTAATGAATCACATAGGACAGTATATTTCAAAATATTGGAGCTGTTTAGAACAAAAAGTGGAAGATGACCTTGGTCATGAGAAAGCCAGGAACTGTGGGCCTTCTAAACTACCCTTCAGGTTTCAATTAGAGAGCAGAGTTGTGCTGGCCACTTGGTTCCCTTCGTCAGGTGCTGACAAGAGCTAGTGACTGGGACTAATTGGACAGTCATGAAACTGGGAGTCTGGTCAGGGCCCTGACCTTGACTTTCTATTGCAGGACTGTGGGCCAAGCTCTTCCCTTTTCTGGGCCTCAGGTTTTCTGTCTACAGGAGGGAAGTTTTCACATGCTCATTTCCTCTAACTGTGTTTGTGAAGGAAAATAAGTGTAAGATTGAGAAAGTGAGTTCAACCTTGCATAAAGAAGGCAGAAGAGAATTTTAGCTTTGAAACAGCTTTCCAAACTTTGTCAACAGATATGTTATAATATGGGCCTCCCTGGTAGCTCAGCTGGTAAAGAATCCACCTGTAATGCAGGTGACCCTGGTTTGATTCCTGGGTCAGAAGTTCCCCTGGAGAAGGGATAGGCTACCACTCCAGTATTCTTGGGCTTCCCGGTGGCTCAGATGGTAAAGAACCTGCCTGCAATGCAGAAGATTTGGGTTCAATCCCTGGGTTGGGAAAAGCCCCTGGAGGAGGTTATGGCAACCCACTGCAGTAGTCTTGCCTGGAGAGTCCCCATGGACAGAGGAGCCAGGTGAGCTACAGTCCAGGGGGTCAAAAAGAGTTGGACATGACTCAGTGATTAAGCACAGCACATGTTATAATATATTGTGTCTGAAATTAATCAGCGTGAAGTGTCTACTATTCAGATTAAGGTGGTGATAGTTTTTTTAACAGGCAAGACAGAGTGTTCCTGGTATTGCCGATGTGGTAATTTGAGATAGGAAGTATGGTTTAGTTTTGTGCTCCGGTAAATGAGCAGCCCTGTTGCACAGGTGTGTGTGGTATGTCGTAGGTGGGGGGATGCTGTGCTGGGGGCCGCCAAGGGGGATCCTTAGTGCCCCGTGCTTGCTTTTGTTCTTAGCACTCTCCTGTTTGGTAAACATGGAGCAGCTGGTTCCCTGGGTGGCTTCAGAGCATCTCCCAGGTATCATCAGTTCATTTTCAGCTTCAGGGAGGGTAACAGGACCTTTTGGGGAAGTGCGTAATGGGCTGGAAGGTGTGGGCCAAGCAGCACTGGAGGTGCAGGTAATGAGCCAAGCCACGGGGATTGGAGAGTGAGCAATGCTGAACTGGAGAAAGTGAAGACTGGGGAGGATTTCAGTCCTGAAACCTGAGGCAACTGATCTGCCTGTTGGGGGTCAAGAGGTCAGGGATTAACATCAGTGAGGCTGCAGCACAGCATTTGCTTGCCCTTGTGCTCCCTGTTGGGACAGAGATGAAAATCACTTCTGTTGCTCATCACCTACCTTGGAGGTGCTCCTGCTCAGGCCTGGGAGTTTTCCATGTCCCCAGTGGGTAAAGGGCTAAAAGCCAACCCCTCTGACCCCAAGTCTGGGCACCCACCCCTCCCTCACTGCCAGGGCCCTGTTTGGCTACTGGGTACTTCTTGCCAAACACTCCTAGGAAACGTTCTTCCTTCCAAGGTCTGTTCTCTACCCACGCCCCTCTGCCCATTTCTCCACTGAGACCTTTTTACCTTCCCTTCCCTAAAAATGAAAGATGACATTCCCATCTAGGTACCACCGGCTTACTGAATTGTTTCTTAGCCTTCCAGGGTCGCCTTGTCCCAGGGAAGAGAAGCACCAGCTACCTGCTGGATGCCTTCTGGAAGATGAAGGTGAACATGACTCTCTCCTGTCCGGTCTATGCACAGGGCCTCCCTCATGGGAGACGCAGAGCCTGAGTCCTTCCTGATGACCTGCGTTTGGGTCTTG
Organism: Okapia johnstoni; assembly: GCA_024291935.2. NCBI lineage: Eukaryota > Metazoa > Chordata > Mammalia > Artiodactyla > Giraffidae > Okapia > Okapia johnstoni. The sequence continues at coordinate 68,867,833 of CM044322.1, read as the reverse complement.
GCCCCAGAGCTGTGACTGGCAACGTGCAGGGCCCTCTTCCACCACTCCTCCTTGGCAGGGTGGGCAGGGAGGGGCCGTGAGTAAGCAGATCCTCCTCAGAGGCTCTTTTTATGGAGAAAAGCTGATTCTGTCACTTAGTGTATGTCCTCAGGCGAGTCACCTGGCTTCCGAGCATCTGGTTTGCCCCTGCCTGCCCAGTGAGAGCTGTCTGTGTAAGTGAGCATTCTTGAAATCTGTTTTCTAAGGAAGTGGCTGTTCCTGCTTCTAAACTGTCTTGCTTTTATTTGGGCCTTTGAGGCAGGCTGGCCTTAATGCCCTTGTGGGCCAGCTTTCCCATGACGTTCCCTGAGGTCTAGTCAGATCCTGTGTCAGTTAGGCTTTGTGCTGTGCGTGCTGAGTTGCTTCAGTCGTGTCTCTTTGTGACCCTGTGGACCATAGCCCGCCAGGATCCTTTGTCCATGGGATTCTCCAGGCAGGAATACTGGAGTGGGTTGCCATTGCCTTCTCCAAAGGATCTTCGTGACTCAGGGATCAAATCTGGGTCTCCTGTGTCTGCAGGCCCTCCTCCAGGGGATCTTCCCGACCCAGCGATTGAACCCATCCTTCCTGCATTAGCAGGCAGATTCTTTACCATCTGAGCCACCCAGGTAGGCTTTGACATGGTCTAAATCATTTAGAAGTTCTGGCTTAAACTTGTGGCCTGAGCACAAAGGCCCAAACAGGTTGAGGGCAGGATTGGTTTTTGATGCTCAAGGTAACTCTTCCCTGTGGCTCTGAAGGGGTAGATGGGATCCTGAGGACAGACGATTTGTTGGATGTGTTACTGGAGCCAGCTCAGTGCTGCACAGGTAGAATCTCCAGGCCCCAGGCTTTCCTTCATGGCGCCATCACTCCCGTGTTACTAAATATTCTCACTCTGAGGAAGGTGCTATGGCTATACCGTCTTTCTATTCCTGGCCACTTTTTTTTTGTTTTTTTTCTCTTTCACCTTGTGTACCTCTGTGAAGACCTTGGGCAAGTGGGAAAGACACATCTTAGTTTGGGTACTTTGTCTTTTAGGAGGTTTACCTCGGTTTGCCTTTCCAGTCCTCTTGGACCCTGGCCTCACTGAGGTGTATGAGAATCAAACCAGGTTCTGATCATGAAAGTTTAGCCCCATGCACACACTTAACTTGGCCTCTCATTATTACTTCTGTTCCGTTCCATTTCCCTTTAGCATGGGCATCTTACATGACAAACTCTCCAACCCTCATCGTTATGATTGGCTTACCAGCCCGTGGCAAAACCTACGTGTCCAAGAAACTTACACGCTACCTCAATTGGATTGGGGTGCCCACCAAAGGTAGGTGCAGCTGTGCACTCTCTGGGAGAGGGAATGATCAGTTCTGGGCCTCACCAGCTTCTGGGAGGATTTCTGTCCCTGGCATCAAGGTTACAGGGTGCTCCTGGCAGCATCTGTGGTTTTTCCTGGTTTACCGGCTTTATTCTCTAGCTATACACTTGTTCCTCCTAGCCTTGGCTGGATTGGCCTAATTTTGGGGAAATGCCTTTGATAGGAGTATTAAGAATTAAATGAGTATAGGGCTTTACATTTCCAGAGCCCTTATATCTGTGTTATTTAGCAGTATCCCTGTGGAATAGCCTAAGTGGCTGAGAAAATTGAAAGTCAGATAATTTAAAACTTGTCCAGAGTCTGTTAAGTCAGAGCTTGAACTTAACCTGATTCTTAATCTTGTATTGTTGCCAGCATACCATGGTGCTTTTTTCAACCCCTTTGGCCACTCTGACATTAGACCAAGAAGTCCGCTTTGGGACATTGTATTGTTTCACTGCTAAAGGGTGTGGGTGTCTTCTGCAGTGTTTAATCTTGGGGTGTATCGGCGGCAAGCAGTCAAGTCCTATAAGTCCTATGACTTCTTCCGGCATGACAACGAGGAGGCCATGAAGATTCGCAAGTGAGTCTTCTAGGCCTGACCGCCAGGCCAGCCCTTCCTTGGCCATTGTGAGACTGGATGTCACGGGGCTTGGTTTCCTTTTTAGTAAACACCTGGTGGGAATTTTAGGTGGAAGTTACCCACTGGGCGGATCACTGTGGACTTGGGTGGGTAGAAAAACAGGACTCAGAAAGTTGTGTGTGTTGTTGTAGGCTAAGCCTCCAGCGGGTGAGATATGTACGTGGGGCAGGGGAACACAAAAGATCCAGGAAAGTAGAACAATGGCGGGGAAGTTGAAAGGTCTCGTTGGGGAAAATTTCTGATCCTTGGGGAAGCTGAACAGAAGGGACTTGACCCCTGCGGCACCCCAGCGGTTCACGTCTCTGACTGTGCCTGAGCTTGGCCTTGGCTCAGTCCTCTGGCTGATTCCCTCTGCTGTCTTGGCAGACAGTGTGCCCTGGTGGCGCTGGAAGACGTGAAGGCTTATCTCACGGAGGAGAGCGGGCAGATTGCGGTAAGCCTCACCTGCCTCTTCCCCATCTCCACCCCTGCAGCAGCCTAGCTGCACCACTCCGCCTGGGTCCACCTTGGTGGGATTGTGTTTCTCGGTCCCCATTCCTCTGCCTCGTGGGCTCTCTTCCCAGGTGTTTGATGCTACCAATACCACTCGAGAGAGGAGGGACTTGATTTTGAACTTTGCCGAGGAGAATTCCTTCAAGGTAGGGTCTGCCTCCAAGCTGGAGAAGAGGAGGGTCAGTGGAGGTGGGGAGTTAGGAGGCACGTGTGGACCTGCTTGACTCTGGTGGGTAAGGACAGGACCGGACACCCAATTCTCTCGTCTTGGTGCCTTACCCTCAGAACTTGAGTGTTTTCTTTCAGGTCCTTTCTCAGATCCTTAGCATGTATGTATGAGGCCCTGGGGATATGGTAAGAGCTATTTTTAAATGAAGAGCCCTCGAAGGCCACTTTCATGAAAGAAGACCTCCAGGAGATGTGGTGGCTGGGCTGGGGCAGGTGTGAACGTGTGCTCTTAATTGACAGCCTGGCCTCTTTTGACTCATCGATCTCTGCCTTTTCCCCCTGGACAGGTGTTCTTTGTGGAATCCGTCTGCGATGATCCTGATGTCATTGCTGCCAACATCCTGGTAGGTGAGCCCCCTGCACACACCTCTCTATGCCTTGTGTGTGTGTGTTGGTGGGGGTGGGTGGAGAGTCAGCTTGGTAATGAAAGTGAGAGATAGACATGTTTAGCAGCACAGGGTGAGCTCTTAGATTTGCCAGGACCCCATTTTATACTTCTAGACTCTTTCCTTGGGAGAAGAAGCAGGCTTTGAGGAATAAAGTAAGAATTAGCTGTTGAATATAGAGGCTCAGCTTAAACTGTAGGAGTCCTGGCTCTGTATTCTGGGTATTAGCTAAGTGTTGAAACCTAGGTATGTTCTCAGAATGGGTTAGACTCGTCATCATCTGTCTGGGCCACCTTCCAGGAAGGTTGTCTGCCCACCAGTTGTGTAACGTTTCAGGTCAGTGTTCTAGGCCCCTCGCTGTGTGTGGTCCCAACTTGGCACCAGTGCCCATTTGATGGCTATACCGTGCTGGGCTGATGGCCGTCCATGCATCGTGTCATGGTGGTACTCTCCCAGCAGTGTGGGGACTTGCCCAAGAGGTGTCTGGTCTGAGTCAGCCAGACGTCAGATCAGGCACCTATTCTAAGTGCCCGTGGGGAGAAATTGAATCCCGTTCTGTTTTCCCAGGAAGGTGCATAAAGGGATCAGGGCCCACGAACTGCTTCAGCTGTGTGACTGCCTCTGTCGTTCAGCCAAAGGCAGGCACATGACTCCCCAGTTGTCTTTCTCTTCTTGGTTGCCAGGGTCACAGGATGGGGGGCGGGCGCTGCTCAATGAATGGGGATCGCCAGCGCTCCCATGAAAGGCTTCTTCTCTGGCCTTCCTTTTCTTTATTTAGCAGTGGCTGTTTGCAGGAGTGCTGTTGAGGGCAGACCTGTGACCAGGCCCTGCTCTTCCTGTGATTCCAGGAGGTAAAGGTGTCGAGCCCTGACTACCCCGAAAGGAACAGGGAGAATGTGATGGAGGACTTCCTAAAGAGAATTGAGTGCTACAAGGTCACCTATCAACCCCTTGACCCAGACAACCACGACAAGTAAGGTGTGAGGCCAAGGTCCGAGCGGCCTGAGGCAGTGGTTTCCCGTGAGAAAGGAGCCTTTCTCACCCTGTCTGTAGACTTCCCTCTGACAATCCAGACCTGTGTTTACATCATTCCAGGGAGCAAAGATATGGCTCTGTGGCCTCTGCATGGACTGAAGCTTGTCCTTGAACACTGGGGTGTTTTTTATCATAAGCTCTTCAGTTGTGTGGTCTGGAGTGTGATTTATCCACCTCAGCAGTTCCATTTTGAACTGGATAATCTGTGCTGTGGGGAGCTGTCTTGGGAACTGTAGGAGCTTTCACAGCATCCCTGTCCTCTACCACTAGATACCCATAGCTGTCCCAAACTGTGACAATCAAAAAGGTTTCCAGACTTAACCAGATGTCCCCTGGGGAGCTAACTCACCCCTGGTTGAAAACCACTGCTCTAAATCAGTAGTTTTGAATTGGGGTGTTGTAGGGCACTCCTTTAAGGTGTGTAATCAGTTTTTGATCAGTTTTTAAAGTTTATTGTGTATGTGTGTGTGTATAAAATATCTATGTATATGTGTACATATATTACATATGTAAATGACATAATATGTCAATTTATTTTGCATAAAACATAATCTATTACACATGTGTAGGAGGCTTCCCTGGTGGCTCAGTGGTAAAGAATCCTCCTGCCAATGCAGGAGACCTGGAGGAGGGCATGGCAACCCACTTCAGTTTTCTTGCCTGGAGAATCCCATGGACAGAGGAGCTTGGTGGGCTGTAATCCATGGGATCACAAAGAGTCGGACATGGCTGAGCGACTAACCACCCCCCCCCCACACACACATAAGCATACACATATGCATGTTGTTGTTGTTTAGTTGCTCATTTGTTTCCGACCCTTTGTGACCCCATGGACTGTAGCCCGCCAGTCTCCTCTGTCCATGGGGATTCTCCAGGCAAGAATACTGGAGTGGGTTTCCATGCCCTCCTCCAGGAAATCTTCCCAACCCAGGGATGGAACACAGGTCTCCTGCATTGCAGGTGGTTTCTTTACCGACTGAGCCACCAGGAAAGTCCAAGAATACTGGAGTGGGTAGCCTATCCCTTCTCCAGGGGTCTTCCCGACCCAGGAATCAAACCGGGGTGCATTGTAGGTGGATTCTTCACCAGCTGAGCCACCAGGGAAGGCCATGTATATATATGTATATATATATATGGCTTTTATATATTGCTTAGTATGGCAGTATCTATCGGCAGTGTGGCCTGGAATTGCAGATTAAGTTGATGTGTGAGAGCAATAAGAGTTGTAGCAAAATGCCAAGCCCATGTTGAAGAATGATATGTGCACAGGGAGACCCATAAGAAGGTGGTCTTCATAAAAGCATGTATTGAGACAAGAATACAGCTCTGCAGCCAAGCAAATGGTGAGAGAGTGTGCATAGTCCATTGTTAAATTGTTTCAGTGGTCTGCTTCATGTTTTTAGTCTTTCATTGTGTTGCCCACAATGTTGGTGTTTGGAGATGTTACTTAATACAGAAATTGAAAACTACTGCTCTAGATATGGCATAATAGTATATTCTTTAGCTAATCCAAAGTCCTACATTGAAAAATATTCAAGAAGAATATGTGTATGTGTGTGTGTTTATAGATGTTACCTGTGGTGGTAGGGTTATAGGTGATTTTTATTTGCATCTTTCTTTTAAAAAATTTTTTTGGAATAAGCAGTTACTATTTTTTAAGTGGTTTTATTTATTTTTGGCTGTGCTGGGTCTTTGTTGCTGTGCAGGCTTTTTTCTGGTGGTGGCAAGTGGGGGCTCGTCTCTAGTTATGGTGTATGGGCTTCTTATTGTGGTGGCTTCTCTTGTTGCCGAGCACGGGCTCTGGGGTACGCCGGCTTCAGTGGTTGTGGTGTGAGGGCTCAGCAGTTGTGGGCTTTAAATCATAGGCTCAATAGTTGTGCCACATGGGTTTAGTTGCTCTGTAGCTTGTGAGATCTTCCCAGACCAGGGATCAAACCCGTGTCTCCTGCACTGGCATGTGGGTTCTTTACCACTGAGCCAGACGGGAAGCCCAACACTTGTTATTTTTATAGTGAGAAAAATTCTTTGATGGCCCCAAAGCAGCCTTTGTGAGTGCCTTTGAGAAAAGCTTGACTGATATGTAGACAGAGGGAATGTGCAGAGATATCTGTCTGTGGTTCTGCTCCCTCCTCCCTGTCCCTCCCCTCGGGGGGATGCTCTACTCTGACTCTGTCTTGACCACCTTGGTTGGACACTGTGCTTCTCAGCAAACTTCAGGGTTCCCCAAATCACCAGGTCATCTAGTCTAGCCTCTGAGGGGAGGCCTGAGTTCTGCTTACCACACTTAGCCACAGTGCCTGGCACAGGGCGGGCACTGAGGACGTGGTGCTGCCCGACGAGAAGTTCAGGACATTTTGCTGCACCTTGGTTCTGAGGAGTGAGTGACCCATCTCTTTCCACTTGGCTCCTTCCACGTGGATGGGGGTGTCACGGGAGAGACGGAAGAGCCTCTAGGGGCCTCAAGTCACTCTGCAGATCCTTTCCCCTCCTGTTATCCTCAGATTTTCATACCGAGGGGATTTTTTTTTTTTTTCCTGCTTTGTCCCAGGGATCTTTCTTTCATCAAGGTGATAAATGTGGGCCAGCGATTTCTCGTGAACAAAGTCCAGGACTACATCCAGAGCAAGATCGTCTACTACCTCATGAATATCCACGTCCACCCTCGTACCATCTACCTTTGCCGGCATGGAGAGAGCGAGTTCAACCTCTTGGGGAAGATTGGGGGTGACTCAGGCCTCTCAGTGCGAGGAAAACAGGTGAGTAGTTAGTGAGCAGGCTGGATTTCCCAGGCTTAGGGTGAGAAGGACATGGTGGAGGTCATCTCTTTGATCCCCTTAACTTCTTACTGAATCCTATTGGGCTTAAGTTGTGATTTCAGTGAAGAGACGTTTTCTTGTTCATGGATTCTAGCTTTGCACTGGAGGGTGCATAACTTGGAACCATTTCTGCTGTGATCATTCAGCCATCAGATATTTATTGGGCTCAACTTGTATGCCCAGCACAGTACAGGGTGCTCTGGTTGAAGTTGATTTCCTCCTGGGTTTATTATAACTGTGTAGCACCTTTCAGAGTTTGACTGGGGTCATGTACATTGTCCTATTAAGGCTGAATTGGCCTGTGTGTGTGTGTTTTCTTTTCGACTTCACCATGCCTGGCGTGCAGGGTCTTAGTTCCTCAGCCAGGGATCAAACCAGTGCCCCGTGCAGTAGAAGCCTGGAGTCCTAACCACTGACCAGCAGGGAAGTCCGCTTGTGTGTTTTCTTTTACATTTTTTGTTTCATGCCTCAGTTTGCCCAGGCTCTAAGGAAGTTTCTGGAGGAACAGGAGATAGCAGACCTCAAAGTGTGGACAAGCCAGTTGAAGAGGACTATCCAGACTGCTGAATCTCTGGGGGTGACCTATGAGCAGTGGAAGATTCTGAACGAGATTGATGCTGTGAGTAGGAACCTCTGATGGCTGAAAAGCCAGTTAAGGTCTCCTGTTCAGGCTGGAACCCTCAGAAGTCACCATGTGGGCTGTGCTATCTAGAAAACTAGAATTGCCAAGTAGAGACTTTGAGGAAGCTGAATCTGTGGCTGGTCTGAGGAGGAAGTGATAACAGCTGTGTCCCCGCTCAGGGCTTCCCACCTGCTTGATGTACCTGTGCCAACACCCAAACCAGTTTTTGACATGGCCCCTGGCACCTGGGGAGAGTGAAGCTCCATTTGGTTCCTTCATATATTTTCCTCCTAGGAAAAGGAAATAGCTGACAACTCACATCTTGTCTGATTTCTGCTTAGGTCACTTGGTCAGCTCTTGAAAAGTCCTTTCCAATTTGTTTTTGCATTTCTCTGTCCTTGAGGTCAGAAGTAGACACTTCCTTTTCTTTCTGTCCTCTGTATACTTTTATGCCTCCTATAAGAATTCCCCAGAGCGTTGAGTTTCCCTCCTTCCCTGTTTCCCCTCCTTTTTCCTGCTGACTTTTCTTGACCTCTCAGCTCCCCAGCCACAGGAGAAAGCGGCAGCTTGAGCTTGAGCCCTCGTTCTGCGAATTGGTCAGTTACAGTGTGTGAAAGGAGCCGGCCCAGTGCCTGGCGCTGACAACTGATATTCTTCAGGGTCACCTCTTCATTTAGGGGGCTGTGTGTGTCCGTTTGCCTCTTCGAGCTGTGTGGTTCCTGCAGGGCGTGTGTGAGGAGATGACTTATGCAGAGATTCAGGAGCAGTACCCAGACGAGTTTGCGCTTCGAGATGAAGAGAAATATCTGTATCGATATCCTGGAGGGGAGGTGAGATTCCCTTCCCGTGGGGCGACTGTCCCATCCTTTGCTTAGGGTTTAGCTTTAATTTGGGGGAAGGATTGAATGTGAGTTTGGGGACCTTCCAGGGGTACTTAAGGTATCACTTAGTTTTTCTTCCTACTTTTGGGTCCTGCTGTGTTTAATTCAGCTCAGGCAGTCAATTTGTTAAGATCCCCAGGTAAGGGATGACAAGATAGCCTCTGTTGTTGAGTATATTTTAGAATCAGCAGAGTCTTTTTTAACTTTTTTTTTTTAATACTTCTTTGTTATTTATTTGACTGCATTTGGTCTTAGTTGCAGCACGTGGGATCTCACATTGCGGCAAGTGTTGGCTACACAGGCTTCTCTCTAGTTGTGGCCATGAGCTTAAGCTTCCCGTAGCATGTGTGATCTTATTTCACGTCAATGACCAGCGGTCAAACCTGCGTCCCCTGCATTGGAAGGCTAATTCTTAACCACTGGACCACCAGGAAAGTCCTCATAGCTTCTTTTTCTTTTATTCCATCCACACCCAAGCAGGTATAGGCACCAAGTAAATATATAGGGTATGAAGGATTTTCCTGCAGTGTTTACGACGGCTTGCTGGTCTAAGTGGCTTCATAGTCTAGGGATGTGTGAGGCAAAGGGAAACAAAACAAAGCTACAGGGTCTAGGAAATCCCTAGGACCCTCTGTTACCTTACTCTGCCTACTCGGTAGGGAGAAAAAAAATACAAAACACAGGTTGCATTCAGATTTTCTTGACGCGCAGTTTTCTTGGTCTGCATATAGCTCTTGAAGGGTCTGAAGATTCTCAAGAGATACCGGGGATGGGGGTGGTTAGCAGGCGACATGAAGTTGCTGAACCTCCAGGAGGAAAGCCATCTGGGGAGAAAGAAGCGGCCTCTGAACTCTGGACACGGCCACTGACTTGGCTGCCAGCTCGCGCCTGGCCTCCGACCAGCCCGCCCCGTTTCCCCTGCAGTCGTACCAGGACCTGGTGCAGCGGCTGGAGCCTGTCATCATGGAGCTGGAGCGCCAGGGCAACGTGCTCGTCATCTCCCACCAGGCTGTCATGCGCTGCCTCCTGGCCTACTTCTTGGACAAGGGCGCAGGTGCCATGGGGTGGGGAGGGTGGGGAGGCTGGACTTGGGGTGGCACTGGAATGCCTGGCAACCAGACCTCCCTCTCTTCCAGTCAGACTGGAGTACATTCTTCAGTCAGCAGTGCAGGGCTCCCAGCAGCCTCGGGGCCAACTCCTCTGCTGGTGCAAAAGCTCCCAGTGGAGAGCAGCTGCTGCTGGGGCTCTCTGTCCTGCTTGGCTGGAGGGGCAGTGTTGAGCTCACATGCCTGGCAGCAGTAGCAAAGTGGTTGAACATTCCCGGCATGTTACTTGAGCTCCAGGGAGGGTGGTGTCTTAGAAGCATCTTCGTCCTTGGGATTCGGGGTAGACAGGTTTCTGGGGTAGCAGTAAGGAAGTGCTCCTGTATCTTTGATACGCCCTTTCCTTCCCTTCCTGATCTTCCTGTGCTGCCGAGAAGCCTGCACACTGACCTCTGGTGTACCCACCTGAGCCCCAGTCTCCCCCTTCGTGGGTCACTGGCCACAGCACTTACTCCTGTTTTGCCTGCAAGGAAGGATCTGAAGGGGGCTTATTTCCTTTCTGAGCCACTCAGTAGTCTGGGTGGCTTCCTTGGAGGCTGTGTTGATAATTGTCTGGGGTTTAGAGGAGGAGTTGTCCAACTCCAGGTCAAGGTAAAGAAAACTCATGAGCCCCTTAGATGCTCGCTTCCACTAACTTGACCTTGTTTCATAATACTGAGATTTCCTCCACCTGGACTTTATGCTTTCAGATGAGCTACCGTACCTGAGGTGCCCTCTCCATACCATCTTCAAACTTACTCCCGTGGCCTACGGTAATGATGAGCCTAGGAACTGGGCAGGAGGTGGGGATTGGGGAAGGTCAGGGTTTTTAAATTTTCTCCAAAGTTTGCCTAGAAGTTCACTTCATCACTTCTGTATACCAGGGGAGGTTCCCTCAGTGCCTTCCACTTTTGAAAGGATGTATGTATGTATTTGGGAATATCTATGTTCTTTTATTACCAAACTGAAACTAAGGGCTTTTTCTTGAAGCTTTTTTTCCTGAAGTCCTCTCTGTTTTCTCAGGGTGCAAAGTGGAAACAATTAAACTCAACGTGGAGGCTGTGAACACTCACCGTGACAAGCCAACCGTAAGTATTTTTCCATGGATGACATGCAAGCTCCCCGCCACCTTGAGTCTTGAACCTTTGACATCGAGAGGCTGGGGTTTCTTTTATGTCCATAAGGAAAAACAGATCCAGAACTCAAGTCCTACATAGCCTGCTTACTTCCAAAAGGAAGAGATGTTGGAATTACTATTTTTGAAAATTAGTATCTCTTTCATGAGTCTTAACCTTGACAATTGGCTCTTGGAAATCCAATGAAATATGGAAAGTGTTTGGCAGAAATGATATGCAAATAACCCCCCCCCCCCCCCCCCCCGAAAGCGCTCCCTTTGGAAAGTAGGTTCCTGGAAGGTGGGGTCAGGAAGTATAGGTTAGTTCCTAGGTCTGCCCTGGTAATCTGAGTGATCTTAAATAAGCCCCTTCCTTTCTTTGAGCCTCTCTCTTGCTTCAAAGTGTGATGCTCAAGGAACTTCTCCCCTCTACAACCCTTTAGCTTCCCAGGGCTGGGGGACTAGGCCATGGCCCATGTCTTATAAGAGACCCTGTCTGCAGAGGAGCAGGAGTGGAGGAGGCTGTTGTGGTTACAAGCGTTGTTTAACCTTGATGAGTGAGCTTTTGGCTTGGCTTTCATTTGTGTGGTGTCCCTCGTTTCCAATTAGAACAACTTTCCCAAGAACCAAACCCCTGTAAGGATGAGAAGGAACAGCTTTACGCCTCTGTCCAGTTCGAATACAATAAGGCGTCCAAGAAATTACAGTGTTGGGAGCCGGCCCCTCCAGCCCCTCAGCCCTCTCCGTGCCCTGGACACGCAAGAAGGGGCCGACCAGCCGAAGACCCAAGTCAGCATTCCGGTGGCGTAACCGTGTGTCTCCCTCCCATCCTGGCCCCCTGCCCTCATCACTAATCACTGAGGAGTCATGTGACCTCCAGCCCCCACCCCCCCCTCCTGGCCCCACACCGTGAATCTCAGCAAAGAATGTGAGGTCACATGTTTCTAGACCAACCTTAGCTAGTCCACTGTGTGAGCCGTCTCCCTGCCCAGGGGCAAGCTGGCGAGCTGGGTGTTTCAGGCCAGGTCAGGGTGGTTTGGAGGAGGGGGAGAAGGGCTCCCCTCTCCTGGGGTGACTGGCACGGCTGGGGCTGAGGCTGAGCATGCTATGTTCCTGTCCGTCCACAGCGTCTATAAATTCAGTCACATCCTTATGTTGGTAAAGTGGGGCCCCTTTCCTCTCCACCTTTGTCTCTCCGAAGTGTGCTCCCCGCAGTCCGTGCCTGCCTGCTGTCTTCCTCCCTCTCACGTCCCCTTTGGGTTGTGGTGTGACGTGTGGCCCCGTGTGTCTGTTGAGGACGGGAGGGGCGGTGGGTGTCAGGGGAGTCTGGCCTCTGTTGCTGTTCTCTGCAGTGGGTCTCGGTGGATCTGCCCTGGGGGAGCCTTTCTTTTCCCTTGTCCCTTCCTCGGAAGTCAGGTCCTGCAGGGGTCAGCCCAGGCCACAGAACATCCACAGATGCTCTAAAGCCTGCAGGGAGACATAGGATGAGAATTCTTGTCCCCTTGCGTGAGAAGCAATCCCAAAGTCTCCAGTGCCCTGAGGGAAGCTGGCTCTCGGTCTGTGGGAAATACCTTGGTTTGTCCTTTTCAGACGTAGGTCTCTAGGCTGCAGCGGGGTGAGGTTAGGAGAGAAGGCCGGTCTCTAGCTCTTGTACGGCCCTTGGAGGGCAGGCATCCCTTTTCTCCAGTGGCTCCCAGCTTCTTTGCCAACCACAGGAACTTTCCTGCCAAAGCCAGTGGCCTCTGTCTGGGACTGTTAGAGGGACAGACTTAGATTCAGGAGTCATTGCCGAGGTCTGAATTGCTCAAGGGAAAGGCAGAGAAGGGTTCACACTGTTTTCTAGTAATATTCAACACTATTCCTTTGTTTAACTTAAAAACCAATATTCGATATTGAATATTGGTTTTTAAGTTAAAAATTTTTTTAAATGAACAAATTTTTCCCCAAATGTTGGGAAAACCTAGTGTTAAATTTAATCTCCCTCACTAAAGGTATTGTTTTATCTCATCTTGATGTCCAGAGGAGTCTTGGAATCCAGTGGGATCTAGCTCTTAACTATTTACCTGTATCATTTTATTTTCTCTGCAGGGTTAAACTGAAAATGCTTAGAGTCATGATTCTTAGCTCCTTGGTGGCCCGCAATGGCATACTCCCCACCAATTTTGAATACAAAAGATGCGAATACATGTATGTGCATTTATCTGAAAGGCAAGTCTAGGTTTCTCATGAGATGTTTAAAAGAGAGAGAGGACTCCCCACCTCAAAGTTATCAATCTGTCTCTTAGAGGTAACCAGTGATAGATAGTTAGCTATTTGCCAGGGATGTTCTTATTTGGTAATAGGAGACCTTTGATAGCATCACCGACTCAATGTACATGAATTTGAGCAAACTCCAGGACACAGTGAAGGACAGGGAAGCCTGGTGTGCTGCAGTCCCTGGAGTGGTAGTCGGACATGACTGAGTGACTGAACAACAGGATACCTTTTGTTGTGCTTCTCATCTAGGAGTATGCATGAGAGTCCCCTGTAGAACCTGTAAAACATACTCAGGCCTGGATCCACTCTAGGCTTAATTCTGACTCTGTCTCAAGGATTAGGGTCTTTAAATAGCTTCTCTGATGATTCTGAATCACACTTCCAAGTCAGAACTCCATTTTATGATGTTGGTTTGAGAAACACTGGGGCAATAGTTCCTTGGACAAAGTGTCAACCGAGGAATTCTGAATTTCTCATAGTTCTGAAAGAACAGTTCCCTGGAGTTAGCTGTGTGAGCTGATCACAGTATTGAATGAAGTCACCCCTTCATTGTTACTTCAGGCAGCAGCAACCTGTTCAGCTTTTACCCTTTACATTGCAGGGCGATGTGGAACAGATCTGTACATCATGTAGATGACCTGTGATAGCAGCTGAGAGTTTTAAGCACACTGGAGAGAAGTACTGAGATGAAACTTGTGGGATGATAAGGGTTATCACAGGCAGCTGGCTTGTAACCTTGAGTCCTTTATTCCTACATCCTAAGTATGTTGGACATCACAGCCAGTTTTCAAAGGCCACTTGCCTAGATTCTGCTCAAAATTGCCTTCCAGACGTAAGGTAACCTCCTATTCCTGTCGAGGCATTATATGATGTGTATTTGGCATCCGTGCCTGTGGAGCTCTGGGCTGGGTGGCTGGTGGTGGAGGAAGGAGACACAAACAGGAGAAGAGGTCCTTCCCTGAAGAAGGTTATTTTAGGAGCGGGCGTGTGATTTATAATAAACGAACAGTTGTGAAAGAGCAACACACTGAGTCTATGAATGTGGGTGTCGAAGTGGAGTAGAGATTTCCTTCTGCCTTTTCTCTTGTCCTCCACTTATGAGACAAAGGATTGGGAGGTGGGACTGTCCCCCAGGATGATGGGGTCTGGGAGATGCGTGTGGCACTTTTACAAGGCTGCCTTGTTTAGCTTTGTTTAGCTGGTGGCTTCTTTAGCCCAAATGGGCATTCGGTCTTTTCTGTTGCTGTGAGGTGAGAGTGATTCAGAGCTGATGCATGAGAAAGAACATTTAATCCCCAGCTGGCTTTCGGCTGTTTGTACTCTTAGTGAGAAGAGAATTCTCTAACGAACCAGCATCATGTTCCCCTGTTACAGTCCCCTGCATTAGACGCAGGGCACGGGGGTGCTCACCGGGGTCCTCGGCGCATTAGATGCAGGGCATGGGGGTGGTCACCAGGATCCTCAGCCTACTGATACTTCGCCACCTCCCCATGTGACAGTTTGCTTCCCCAAGAAGAGAAGCCAGAGGTGGGCTCAATCTCATGATGGACACCAGAAATTAGAACTTGACGATGGCAAGGATTTCAGCATCCGTTGGTTTTAGAGCAAGATCCCTCCAGAGAAGCTTCAGCAGGAAGAAGTCAGGAGAGCGTAGACTGGAATAGAGCTTTTACTCCACATATTAGAGGAATTCTGTCCTTCTCTCCCCTTCTTACCTGAGTGTGTGCTGTGCTGTGCTTAGTCGCTCAGTCGTGTCCAACTCTTTGCGACGCCATGGACTCTAGCCCGCCAGGCTCCTCTGTCCATGGGGATTCTCCAGGCAAGGATACTGGAGTGGGTTGTCATGCCCTCCTCCAGAACATCTTTCTATCCCAGGGATCGAACCCAGATCGCCCATATTGCAGGCAGATTCTTTACCACCTGAACCACCAGGGAAGCCCCCGTGCATGTGTATCAGTAATATGTACACGTTACTATGATTATGTCTCTATCACAAATCCTAATAAGGGTAAACTCCAGAGCACCTTTTGTTGAGGCTTTCAGTTATGCTGGACTTCCCTTGTGGCTCCACTGGTAAAGAATCCACCTGCAATGTGGGAGACCTGGGTTCAATCCCTGGGTTGGGAAGTTCCCATGGAAAAGGGAAAGGCTCCCCATTCCAGTATTCTGGCCTGGAGAATTCCATGGACTGTATAGGCCATGGGGTTGCAAAGTGACTTGTTATGTTAAGTGACTCCTATGTTATGGGAGAAATAGGTGAAGGCTTTAACATTCAATCTATTGTTAGAAAATGGGGAAAGGAAAAATCACTGTGTATTCAATTATCTTTTTTCTGCTTTAAAACTGAATGAGGAATTCTGTGACAGATTTGAAGAGGAATCTTAAGCAGATTAGTGAGCTGGCTTTTTTTCCTGTATCTTAATCCTTAAATGGAATTTAGCTCTTATTTATTATTTGTATTATCTTTGCTTTGGTTTTGGTAAAGAGATTGTTTTGCATTCAGTTTGAAAGTACAATAAGAAAATCTCTTAAAAGATGCATTGTGCTAGGTGTCTGCTCCATATCCATGTCTCTGGTTTTTGTTTTTTGTGTGTTTTTTTGTCCTCCCTCCCTGGTCAGGAAGATCCCCTGGAGAAGGAAATGGCAGCCCACTCCAGTACTCTTGCCTGGAAAATCCTGTGGCCGGAGAAGCCTGGTAGGCTGCAGTCCATGGGGTCGCAAAGAGTCGGGTACGACTGAGCGACTTTACTTTCACTTTCCACCAACCTTCAAGAAGTTAGAGTTAGGAGAACAAGATATTTGTATCTTACCTAAACTAAACGGTTGAGTGTTCCTGTGAGGTTCTGGGTGTTCCTCTTTACAACCCACATTTGATCTTCAAAGGCACTGGCAGTTTGAAGAAACAGGATATAGCTGTTTGGAAATAAATCCACGTTATGATGTCTTTGTGAGTAGGAGTTCTGCATACCAGAGAAACTCACTGATGCTTGGCGTAGCCACGGGAGGAGGGGAGCACGTGTCTGATAATTGAGGGAACTCTGTCTGGGTTGTGTACTCTTGTGCACATTCCATCATCTTTCCTAAGCCCAGAAGCCATGTGTTTGTTTTCCAGAAATTTCATAACTTTACACAGGTTTTCCAGTATACATTTTAAAATATTTTAATTTGAATTAGACATTTTAATTTTCTTGGAATTATGTATTTTAATTTTAATTTGGTTTACAATTGAATCAGATTGCAGCATTGGCAGGGTTGAGCTCTGACTTGCGATCGAGGTGACACAAATATCAGAAGTATGTCCAGGGTTTTAATTTAGACTCATCATGTTCAAAACACTGTATCTAGAAGTATTTATATGCTGACTGCCTGACAGACTGTGGTAGGGTCCCTATGCTGATTAACCGACAGGCTCTGCTAAGATCTGTAAGCTGACAGGACTGTTTTCTAATTTTACCGGTTGACACTGTATGCATGTTACTGTAATTCTCTGTTGCACGTGTCCTACAAAGAAAGGAAGTTTCTTTAGGGGGAAGTTCTGTACACTATGATTTTCAGTAGACATTTTCTTTTAGAGTAGCAGCCAAACTCTAATCATTTTATAGAAAGTGAATATTGAACCTCACTTGTAAGTTATTTCGTAAACTGAGCTAAGGAGGTGTGAGCTCAGAGCCTGATATCACTGCCTTTGCTTGAAGTCATCCTACCCATTCCCCCATTTCTAGGCAGGATCTCAGTTTCTGAACTTTCTGTGTCCTCAGCTTCCTTGTGATGGGCTGTAGCATTCCGTTGGATAATGCCGCTGTTTTTAGTCTGCCATCCACTTGGCTCTAAATCATAATCTAATTAATAAAAATTTAAAGGAAATTTTAGCAAAAGTATTTTTTTCAGTAAGCCTTTCACTGGGGATCCATGACTCATTGATCTTTGTACCTGAATTGTTTGTGTATATATATGTATATTTCTTGTATGACAAGAAATAGCAAAATCAATGCATCCTGATATGGTGATAGTTTTCCTGTGGCAAAAGCAAAGGAGTGGTCACCAGCTATGCCCTCTGGAGGGGCTGGGATGGGCTGAGCACCCCTGGGTTACGATGCTCACTGGGTTATGGGCTGGGAATGGACTGAATTGGGAACCACACTAGTAGAGGTGCCCTCCAGGTTTCCAGGCACAGCTCTGTTGAAAGAAGGAATGTAAATCCTTAGCAGCATTCTAATTTAATCTGGTGACATTGATGTCAAAATATGGCACTCAGATCCTTATAAGGTGTATAAATGTATTTGAAATGTGTTTTTGTGTGTGTGTGTGTAGAATGGGTAAATAAAATTGTTGAGTAACTTGAATCTCTCAGAAGCCTTCTGGGTTTTTTGTTTTATATTTCGGGTTGTGTTCTCCACCCACTCCCCCACCCCCGAAACTTTGCCTCATACTGCTTGATGATTGAGCCCCGGACAAGCAAAAGCCAGTGCACGGACTGACTGGAGAGCTTGGTGGAGGCGTGGCTCTCTTGCACCACCTTCTGGGGAATATAAGAAGGACATTGTAGAAGGCACCTGAACTTTGTGTGTCCTTTTTGGCGCCTCTACAAGAATTAAGGGAGAATTACCTTTGATTTTTTTCAAATCAAAAAAGGACTCTGTGCTGTGGCTCACACTAGCAACTTGGAACTCATTGTTGGGGGGAAAAATAAAACTTTGGAGATCTCTTAGAATTTAGTGGACTGTTGCTTCTAAAATATGAGCTTCCTGTTTAAAAGATTAAAATTTCTTTAAAAGAGATTACAGCCAGCGGAATAAAATGACATTTAACTGCTTCTGGGGTAGGAAAAACAGATGGGAGTAAGCCACTATTCTCATGCTTTATTCCTTGTTAACAAGGAAATAGGAGCTCATTAGACATGTAGGCTCTTGGCTCCCACCCCAGGCCTGCTGAATCAGAATCTTCCTGGATGACCAGGCAATTCAGATGCGCATTTAACACTTGGGAAACACTGTTCTAGGGGGAGGAATTTCTCACAAGGTCGAATATTGGATCTCAGTTTATGGGAGAAACTTGGTTTCTGCTCTGATGACCGATTTCAGGATGGACCCGGAGACCTACAGCAGTAGAGACCCTCGTCAGAAGCCAAGGAGCCCCTGCCCGCTGCAGTATCACTGTCTTTGGCCTGGGCTTTTGGCCGATGTAGCTCTGCGTACTTTAAGCACGGGGCCCTGACCGCTTTCACCTCCTGCCTTGGGTCTGGAAGGAGTGCCTGGTCTGACGTGGTCCCAAGGGTCAGCTTCCTCAGGGAAAGAAGCCTGGGATGAGTCCGTTAAGAGTCTGTCTGATTCCCAAGAGGAGAGAGATGTGTGCAGGCCCGTCAGCGTGTCCAGCGTGTGTGTGGGTGTGGGGGCGGTGAGCGCCGGGGGCACTGGCAGGGCAAGGGAGGGGTTCTGCTCGACTTCCTGCCTTAGCGCCTGGGCGGTGGTGTAACAGCTGTGTCTCTCTTCCTCTCCGGCTCCTAGGCAGAGACCTCGCAGGCCGCGCGCAGGCTCCCGTCTCCAGCGCCCCCCACGTCGCCCTCCTGATGGCGTGGAGGCCGAGGCCACACCGCTCCCGGAGACTGGGGTCTGCTGAAGACCTGGGCATGTCAGCTCCACTGGGGCTGGAGCAGGAAGTCCCGTTGGGCTCGGACATTCGGGGCCGCCCGAGTGAGCCTGGAAAAGCTGCCCCCTATTTCTTCCCCTCATGCCTAATGGAAACGTCAGTCACCCTGAAAAGCTCGGCTTCCCTGTGCCTGCAAACGTTTCACAGCCTGAGCTGGTGTGTTTTGATCACCTCTCTGCTGGGTTTGGCCCATGTTGGCCAATCCTGTTCTGTTTCAGCAGTTTAACATCTGACCAGTGACTGTCCTCCTGGCTGGATATTCTTTGCCTAATGTACAGATGCAGCACTTCAGATTTAGTTGTTGCCTCGTGAGAGGGCTGAACTCTCCCGCAAACCTTTTCTGTGCTGTAAGAGCTGGACTCTGCATCCACTCCAGGTGCACAGGCTAGAGTGTAATAGGTCACTTATTCCATCACATCTGAAGCAAGAGGCAAATTCACCAGGTGGATGGAAGGTATCTGAGAAATTTAGTCCCCAAAAGATCTCTCCTGCGGAGATGGAAGAGCAGTATCAGTAGCCACCTTTTCATTTAGAGAAGTTGTTCTTGTTCCAGGCCCCTTGAGGGCAGGATCTGACTGCAAGACTCCCCGAAATGGGTGCCCTTCTTCTGAGTTCTGTTCTGTAGAAGCTGTGCTCTCTACTGATACTGATACTGTATGCCTCTCAGATTTAAGAGGGCTGATGTCATCTCTTTGGTGGTTGGGAATGAGGGATGGAGAGAAAAGTAGGGTGCCATTTGGATCACGTGAAGAAGTAAATGAAGTTTCCTTGGGAATCACCTCTCCCAGGGAGTTCTTTTGGTGTCAAGACAGGTGTAGGGAGACCTGCCCTTTGGGGAGGTCTGCTGCCGTGATACAGTAGCTAAGAAAGCTGTGGCTGTGGCTTTAAGAGCATCTGGTCTTCTAATCCCTTCCTCTTGGCTAGTTGTCACCATTGTAGTCTACTGGTCTTTCATGCAGAACCTTGGTTCCCAGCTCCCCCACCTCAATGCATTGATCATGTGGTTTCCCTTGAAGATAAACCAAGTAATTATTCCCTGGATCAGTGATTGTCAGATGTACAAATATGTCTCTGTAGATGAGATTTTAATATGCCTCTGCTCCTGAAAGAGGATATAGAAGCTCCCAAGGATACTATATCATACAAGCAAAATATATATATATATATATATATATATATATTTTTTTTTTTTTTTGGTAAGAATAGTAGATTTCTAGCTTTTAAAACTTTTTTCCCCTTTTCATTCAGATGGCCCACTTGCTGGGCAAGAGGGTGAGTAGCAAGAAAAGTAATGCAATGCAGCTTTTCCCAAATGGTTCTTTAATATTGTGGATGATACAGGGCTCTGTTATCTAAGGTGTGATGCACTGGGCTGCTGGCAGTTCAGCAACCAGCAACTAAGGCCTTATTTTAATGCACAAGGCTGCCTTCAGAAAGGTCTCCTGACTCTGCTCTGTAGCAGGTAATTTTTATCTGTCTGCTCATAGCATGTTGTACTGTAATGATTTTGTTCGGTGATGCAGGTTTCTTTCTGCATCTAAATATATTGTCTTTTGATGATCTGATAATGTTATTTAGTTATTTATTCATCCACATAAGGTATTTTAAATCTCTATATTAATGTCTGCTTGTATGTATGGTTATTTGTGTTCAGTTTTTTTTTGGTAGAAATTTAGGTAGTTTAAGTTTAATGTCCATAGTATTACCTTAAATTAAAATTTCAGAATGTAGTATCTGTCTTCTGGAAAAGGATAATAAATATGTTAAGGCACAGTGGGTTTCTTTTGAATACTTTTTTTTTTCATTGATTTTTATTATAAGTATAAACCAAGAGATGCATTTCTCTGGAGAAAAGTTTATCTCCTGGATAAATAAAATCATGCTAAAATTTTTGAGTAATATATATTGCTTTTGTAATAAAAAATAGAATAAAAGTTATTTTTTTATTAAAAAATACAGCTAAGTTTTAAAATCACATACAAAGCAGGATAATATATGGTACATAATACATACACAAAATAGTGACATGCAAAATGTATTTGAAGCTAGCTTCTTTAAAACTATTCTCAAATTGTTAGACTGTGTATATATTTCCAATTGTTTTTAACTGGCAACTCATTTATCAAGTTCCATTAACATTTCAAAATGATAGTGGGATCATTACTGCCATGCATTATCAACATTCTAGAGCTTTATTTATTAACTCAGTGTTTAATGATCACTTTTGAATTGCCATGCTATGTCTAAAGGAAAGTTTCTGTACTCTTTCTAGAGTTTATTATTGGAAAGGAAACAGTTAACAGCAGGTCTGTAATCCATGCTTTCTTGCTGGGAATGCCTTCCCCCTTATGAGTGACCTTGACCAAGGCTATTTTTACATAATAGTTATATTTATGATAGCAAATATTAATGATAAAGGAACTTGGAACACTCTCTAGGGCCGTTAGCAATGATATAAATTGAAATGTTCATAGTAACAGTAAAACAATTATAAATTCTATAAACCCAAGAGCTCTGATAGCATTAAAATTACTTACGAATTCTCCTAGTTTGAAATTGAGAGAAAGTGCTAAATATATAGAGTTTTAGCAGTATATCTGGAGCAGAAACAATGACAAGAGTGTCAAGGGTGTAATTTCCTTGGAAAACTCTCCAAGCCGTTTTGTGCTAGTGTTAGTTGCTCAGTGGTGTCCAACTCTTTGCGACCCCGTGGACTGTAGCCTGCCAGGCTCCTCTGTCCATGGGATTTCCCAAGCAAGTATACTGGAGTGGGTTGCCATTTCCTTCTCCAGTGGATCTTCCAGACCCAGGGATTGAACCCACATCTCCTGCATTGTAGGTGGATTCTTCGTCTGAGCCACCAGGGAAGCTCTTTTGTAAGTGTCTCTTACTCAGCAATCAAGCCATTGTTTGTAGAGGGCTGGCAGTGTCCGTGATCATTCTTGTTTTACAAGTAGGTGAATGAACACCCTTACTGAGTGGCTCACCTCAATACTAGTGGAGTTTTTGTCAAATTACAAGATTTGTGATGGTGAGGGCCCAATAAACACACAACATACTACTTTTAAAAATAGGTAGAAACTTTGAAGATTATCAGGATAAGAAAATGACTGATTGTAGAGTGCTCCAAGTGTTGGGTAATGGTCATCATTCACTTTATTTCTGTAGCTGTAATTATCACATGTTTTGTATCTCTCCAGGTCTTCACTGGGGACTCACCATGAGGAGGGGCAGCGTTTGATTCACTAGCTTGTCCCTGTTGGTGAGAACCCTACTGGCACGTCTGGCAGTCTGGCAATAACCTGTTACCATGCCGTATGGTCTCAAAGTATTCTGCACCAACAGCCTACAGTCATTTTCCAGATCATTTGACAACTTGATATAAGCTAAGGAGTCTCTCCCCAGAAAAAGGTTCACACACATACGTTGTGCATACAGTTTAAGGGTGGTCATGACCTCCCGAAACCTATTCTTGGACCTCAGAGTAGGAAACCAGGAGGTAGATGATAATTTCCACACATACTCATACACCCCATTTTCCTTTCTTTGATATAAAAAAAGAGACTTCTATTTGATATTAGTTCATTTAAGCAGAGAACAGGAATATATGAAATTCTGAAATGCTTACTTTTTTTTAAACTGGCCTTTGTGGAATTTGAGTAGTTTGTAGTAAGATAACATTGCTATTCATGGAGAGTAATATTTTCTTTTTCTTAAAAACTTTAAGAAACAAAGTCTTCTTTTATTTTCATTAAAAGCCAATTGCATTATGGGCAGAATAACTCTCTTTAGAACTCCCTTCTGAATTCCCAAAGATACATAAGTACCCTTTTTGGTTATATATGTGATACCTCACATTTGGAAACTAGGTTATATTCTATAGGTGAGTTTCTCCTTGCAATTAAGTGAAATAATTTCAAAAGCATAGGTACTCTTGGGAAGAGCATTTCAGATCTAATGGGGCCTTGCCTCAAAAAGTGTAATGCCCTTCACGAAGTACCTAACTGGCTTTCAGGGAATAGCTTGTTTATCCATTTGGGTTTTCTTCATTAGTAATCCACTTACCTTATTGTTTTTCTTTTCTTTTTCCTTAATATATATATTTTTATTGAAGTATAGTTGACTTACAATGTTTCAGGCGCACAGCAAGGTGATTTAGTTGTACATGTATGTACACATATATTATTTTTCAGATTATTTTCCATGATAGGTTATTACAAAATATTGACTGTAGTTCCCTGTGCTATACAGTAAATCTTTGTTGTTTGTTGTGTATGTATTTTTTTTAAATTAGAAATTTGGCATTCTATTCATCCTAAATCAAACAAGTAGAATCAAAATGTCATAAATTTTTTAGATAGGCAACAATTCAGAAATTTTCTAAAAAAAATATATATTATACATACTACTTATATATATGTGTGTACCAATTTTTTCCTACTATGTTTGATAACGGCTTGAGAAAGAACATTAAAAAAAAAGAAATGAAGAAACTGGAAAACAAACTAAATGAAATGGGAGCACTGAATATGAAATAGAAAAAGTGAAACAAACTAGGTAAAAGATCATCATATAGTCCAGTTTTTAAACATGGCTGCTCATTAGAAACACATCTGAAGCTTTGGAGATAAAAAGCAATACCTGGGCATTTGTATTTTTCAAAAAATTCCTACATAATTCTGATATGCATCTGGATTTGAAAAAGTGATTATAGATTTTTCTATTAAATGGTTCTTTGATGATAGAATTTTATTGTTTTCTGTTGCAATCGTGATACAATGGTATTAAGTGAATATTAGTTACATAATCACAATAGTAAAGGATGTTTATCAGCTTTCACAATCAACAGCAAGGCAAAAAAATAAAACAATTATAATTGCAAGCCATAATGGAAACATGATTAGAAATGTAAAATAATTACATACAATTTGAGGAGTTAAGTAGAGTGATGTGGTAAGGGGAAGTACATACATGCACATGTTTTCATCCACCCAGTCAGTCTATGTCCTTTGCTTTTTAATCCTTATACATTTAAGGTGATTATTGATACATATAATCCTATTATTGTTTTGGGTTTATTTTGTGCAGGTCTTTTCCTTCTTTCGTGTTTCCTGCCTAGAGAAGTTTCTTTAGCATTTGTTGTAAAGCTGGTTTGATGGTGCTGAAATCTCTTAACTGTTGCTTGTCTGGAAAGCTTTTGATTTCTCCATCAGATCTGAATAAGAGTCTTGCTGGGTAGAGTATTCTTGGCTATAGGTTCTTCTCATCATTTTAAATATATTGTGCCATTCCCTTCTGGCTTGTAGAGTTTCTGTTGAGAAATCAGCTGATAGCCTGATGTGGGTTCCCTTGTATGTTATTTGTCATTTTTCCCTTGATGCTTTTAATATTTTATCTTTGTCTTTAATTTTTGTCAGTTTGGTTACTACATGTCTTGGTGTTTTCCTCCTTGCGTTTATCCTGCCTGGGACTCTCTGTGTTTCCTGAACTTGTTGACTATTTCCTTTCCCATGTTAGGGACATTTTCAGCTATATCTCTTGAAATACGTTCCCGAGTCCTTTCTTTCTTCTCCTTCTGGGACACTTATAATGCAAATGTTGGTGTGTTTAATGTCGCCCCAGAGGTCTCCTAGGTTGTCTTCATTATTTTCCATTCTTTTTTCTGTATTCTATTCTACAGCTGTGATTTCCACCTTTCGGTCCTCCAGGTCACCTATCTGTTCTTTTGCCTCAGTTACTCTGCTACTGATTCCATCTAGTGTATTATTTATCTCTGTTCTTTAGTTCTTCTAGGTCTTTGAGAACACTTCTTGCATCTTTTCCATTCTGTTTCTGAGCTCCTGGGTCATCTTCACTATCATTCTTCTGAATTTTTTTTTCTAGAAGGTTGCCTATCTCCAGTTCATTTAGTTGTTTTTCTGGGGTTTTATCTTGTCCCATCATCTGGGGCCTAACTCTCTGCTCTTTTTGTCCTGATTAATTTTCTGTAATGTGGTTTTTGTTCCAGCCACAAAATTGTGGGATTGTGGTTCTTCTTGCTTCTTTTGTTTGCTCTCTGGTGGACGAGGCTAAGAGGCTTGTGTACCTTCCTGATGGGAGAGACTGGGTGAGAAAAACTGGTTCTTGTTTTGGTGTGCAGGCCTTGCTCAGTAAAGCTT
This sequence comes from Okapia johnstoni, assembly GCA_024291935.2. Classification (NCBI taxonomy): domain Eukaryota; kingdom Metazoa; phylum Chordata; class Mammalia; order Artiodactyla; family Giraffidae; genus Okapia; species Okapia johnstoni. The sequence goes on along the minus strand of CM044322.1, from coordinate 68,843,102 downwards.
TAATCCAATTACCTGCTAATGGGTGGGGTTGTGCTCCCTCTCTGTTAATTGTTTGGCCTGAGGTGACCCAGCCCTGGGGTCTACTGGGCTTTGTGGTAGGGCTAATGGTGACCTCCAAGAGGACTTACACCAAGGGGCATCTTCCAGGTCTGCTGCCGTCAGTGACCACGTCCCAGAGGTGAGCCCCCACTGACCCTTGCCTCCACAGGAGACCTTCCAACACTAGCAGGTAGATCTCATTCAATCTCCTGGGGGGTCACTGCTCCTTTCCCTTGGGTCTTGGTGTGTGCAAGGTTTTGTTTGTGCCCTCCAAGAGTTAAGTCTCTGTTTCTCCCAGTCCTGTGGAAGCCCTATAATTAAATCCTGCTGGCCTTCAAGGTCAGATTCCCTGGGGATTCCTGGTCGCTTTGTCGGATCCCCAGGCTGGAAGGCCTGATGTGGGGCTTAGAACCTTCACGACAGTGGGACAACTTCTTTGGTATTATTGTTCTCCAGTTTGTGGGTTGCCCACCAGTGGGTATAGGATTTGATTTTATCATGATTGCACCTCTTCTAATGTCTTATTGTGGTTCCTTCTTTGTCTTTGGATGTGAAGTGTCCTCCTGTCAATGGTTGTTTAACAGCTAGTTGCAACTTTTGTTCTCTCACAGGAGAAGATGAGCACACATCCTTCTACTCCACCATCTTGAACTGGAAGCCACTTACCTTATTGTTTACAATCAGTTTTCACTTCCTAGGTTTTTTCTCTCACCCATTGCCTTTTTAGAATTTATGCATGGGATGGAAAACAGTCTCTGGGCACAATTTGGTGGTGGTGATTTAGTCACTAAGTTGTGTCCAACTCTGGCAAACCCTTGGAGCCTGCCAGGCTCCTCTGTCCATGAGGTTTCCCAGGCAAGAATACTAGAGTGGGTTGCCATTCTCTTCTGCAGAAAATCTTCCCAACCCAGGGATAGAACCCACATCTCCTGCACTGCAGGCAGATTATTTACCAACTGAGCTCCAGGGAAGCCCTGGGCACAATTTAGTAAAGTTTATTATAATGTTTGTTTTTTTTTTTTCCTCCCAGATTTAAATTCTAGGTCGTTTCACTCAAACACCAGTTGACCCTTATTTTCTTGTATTCATCAGTATTTCAGGTTAGAGTTGGTTTTAACTGAAGCTGTCACCAAATCCAAAATAATAGCATCTTACATATACAAAAGGTTACTCTCACTTCCAATGTCCTGGATTCTATCTCATAGTACAGTATAGCTACTCAAACTGCCAGAATCATGTCTACATTCAGATCAGCAAAAAGGGAGCATAACTCCCTCTTATGGCTTATGGCTATATGCGATTGCAAGTAGGGTGAATTGTATTTTTTTTTTAAAATTCCATGTGACCTTATGCCAGCTATAATTGGGGTCTAATTACTAAAGAAGAAAGATGGAGTAGATTTTAGAAATGAATAGCAATTGGCTTTGGGCTTCCCTGGTAGCTCAGTCGGTAAAGAATCTGCCTGCAATGAGGGAGACCTGGGTTCGATCTCTGGGTTGTGAAGATCCCCTGGAGGAGGGCATGGCAACCCACTCCAGTATTCTTGCCTGGAGAATCCCCAAGGACAGAGGAACCTGTGGTCCATGGAGTCGCAAAGAGTCAGACATGACTGAGCGACTAAGCACAGCAATCTGCTTCAGTAGGTAACAGGGACTTTGTGGCACATCTGAAGGGACAAAACAAGGTGAACAGTAGTCTTTGAAGAGTTATACTGCCATCACTAAAGACACACTATTTGTCATTCATCAAGTTTGATCTTGCCGTAGTGCATATCTGTCATGACTCACAAGCAAAGTTTATTCAACAGTGTTTCATGAACTGTTTGACTTTTTAAAATTTATGTATTTTATTCTCATATCATCTGCATAAAGGATGCTTTACTGACCCAGGTTTTTCTTGGAGAGGCATTCAAGAAGTATCAGCTCAATAAACAAAAAATAATTTGACGCAATTTAGGTATTTTCTGAATTGTCTCGAGAAAGACCAAAAGAATTCCCTTCATAATATAGTGAAGAAAAAATCTTTTCCCAGTTCTCTTAAAATCTCTCTCACTCACACACACCCTCTTGTTTAGCTTCCCACAACTCTTCCCACAGCTGAGGCATTGAGGACTTTTGTTTTTCTACACCTCTACCCATACCTCCTGATCTCTTCCGCTAATTATTGGCCACCATCCCTTTGTAAATTAATCAAACCAGTATGAGCACAACTTCTGCACCTGATTTATTATGCCAGTTCTCCAGAAAAAAACAATCTGGATTAGATCAAATTGTTCAACAGACTAGAAGAGTCTGTTAATGCTCATTTATTAGTTTATTCAAACTTGGACTCTCATGATAAAACGTAATCCTTTATATGGAATTACAATATTCAATATGCTTTGACAACAGTTTTGTTTTTTTTTAACTTATTGACCATAAAACCTGACCTGAACTTTGTGAGGATATTTATAGTCTCCACATATCCTACTTAGTGTAAATATTTTTACATTTCATGGAGAAATATTAGGAAGACAATATTATAAGCAATATGCTGCTGCTGCTGCTAAGTCACTTCAGTCGTGTCCGACTCTGTGCTACCGCATATTTGGCAGCCCGTCAGGCTCTGCCGTCCCTGGGATTCTCCAGGCAAGAACACTGGAGTGGGTTGCCATTTCCTTCTCCAACGCATGAAAGTGAAAAGTGAAAGTGAAGTCGCTCAGTCATGTCTGACTCTTCCCCACCCCATGGACTACAGCCTACCAGGCTCCTCCGTCCATGGGATTCTCCAAGTGAGAGTACTGGATTGGGTTGCCATTGCCTTCTCTGTATAAGCAATATAGTACCTTTCTAAAGCCTTAATCATTCTGAATCCGAAATAAGCCATTGAGATGAAGATTTATTTGCAATTATGTCCTTAATAATACTCTATTTTATACCCATGCTTTTGTAACAATAAACAAAGTTTTCTTTTTTTTTTTTACTATTTATTGTACAAACATTATGTACTAAGGACAAGGATAAAGATACTAAGGAACATGTATTCCTCAAGAAATATGTGATACGTTAAAAATTACTGCAAATGGGAGAACAAGATGAGTAGGCAGACATGGAGTACATCTCTCTCCGTGGATACATCAGGAATACACCTTCAGACACAGACGTGCATGCAGAACACCAGCTAAGAGCGGACAGGAGTACTTGACCAGTGGAAAAGAATATACAGAACCACGTAAAACTCAGTAGGACAAAGGAATTAGGGGGAAAAACAGGAGTGTTAGTAGGACTGAATCTTATCTCTGTGGGTGGGGGAACTGAAGCAGGGGTCCTATCCCCACACCAGGGCAATTGTCTGGGTCAGAGGAGAAACATTTAAGGCTGAGAGTGAAACAGCTGATCCGTGGCAGTCTAACTGGAATAAGAATCTGACAGTCCTTGCCGCAGCCATACATACGCTGGGCAGAAATGCAGGTCTCCTGGAAGGGGCAGCGGCAGGGAGCTGGAGTTTAGGGATTGTGGAGCAATCCCAGGGCGAGGGCTGCTGTTGACTGCGGGGGGGATGTGGGGGAGGAGATCCTGGTGGGAAATGCCTGTGGAGGAAAGCCAGGCAGCCATGGAAGCAAGGCGATACTGCTGAGTCAGGCATAGGGCGTGGAGCCATCACCATAGCCTCTCTCTCCCCACACGCCAGTATCAGAGGCTGGCCCATCAAATCCTGAGGCACAGAACTACAGAGAAGGACCCCACTCAGGGTGCCCCTTTAAGTGTCTGATGCACTGATCTACAGAGTAGGACCCCCGGCAGGGGGCCCCCTCTATGTGCCTGAACCAGTGGAACTACGGAGAAAGACTGGCCAAAGAGGCCTTCTGATCACCAGCTACAAGAGGCTCAAAAAAAGGCTTTGAGAGGGCCATAACTCCTGCCCTGGAGGCAGTCTGTGTCCCTGCATAGTTGGCACTGCCAGGGTCTGCAAAAGCCAAGCAGTTGCACCACCTTCACGCTCAACTCTCACTGGGGCAGAGCTGCCACAGGGGAAAAAAAAATGCCTTGTGTTAATGCACACAGCTTCGCTTTGATCCTGTCCGACTCTTTGCGACCCTATAGACTGTGGTCTGCCGGGCTTCTCTGTTAGAGAGGGTGTTCTCCAGGCAAGACTACTGGAGCGTATTGGCCAATACTGGTTGCCATACCATTCTAGAGCACTATATTTTCTACTACTCTAGCCGCCAAATATGTGACTTCCCTGGTGGCTCAGACGGTAAAGTGTCTGCCTATAATGCCTACAATGTGGGAGACCTGGGTTCAATTTCTGGGTCAGGAAGATATCCTGGAGAAGGAAATGGCAACCCACTCCAGTATTCTTGCCTGGAAAATCCCATGGACGGTGGAACCTGGTAGGCTGCAGTCCATGGGGTTGCAAAGAGTTGGACACGACTGAGCGACTTCACTTTCACTTTCTAGCAGCCAACCCCACTAAGTACCTGGTGCTGCCAGAACCCCTGTGACCTAAGCAGCTACACCACCTCCACACCTGGCCCTCACAGGGGCAAACCCAAGCCCTCCAGGGCAGCCTCAGGAGCTAAACCCCAGCGGACGACCCACACACAGGGGTGGAAATAAAACCATAGTTGAAACCCAGAGGCAGTGTGGCTAAGGAAGAAGACTTAAAACCTTCAGACCAGCTGTACAAGCTGCAGATTAAATCCACACGCTCAACTAGGCAGACTCTGTGTCTGTGTAATATATAAAAGGACACTGAGAGCTCCCACAAAAGCAAATGCACCAGCTCTGATAGCTGTGGACATTGGAGGCAAGAAGACACAGGAGTAGGACCGGATTAGAATCTGAGCTGCCCCCACAGCAGGTCCAGAGATCAGCATAGTGCTGGAGGGCATTCTAGGGAGAGATCAAACCCTGAGCCTTTGGAGTGGGAGCACTGACTCCAAGATCCTAGACTACCAGAGAACTAACCCTAGGGAGTATCAAATAGTGAGAACTCACACAAAGGAAATCACCTGAATACAAGACCGGGCATCACCCAACCACCAGTAGCACCCTGTGCAGGACGCTCATCTAAACAACAAACAAACCAAAAATACAAACCCAATCATCATCAGACAGGAGCACCACCTCACTCAGCCTCGCCCATCAGAGGAACAACAAACACACAAAAACTCAACACAAATCTCACCTTATACAAAGCTCACACAAACCACTGGACCAACCTTAGTAGGGCAGAAACCAAAAGGAAGAATTCAACCTTCTTCAAGGAAAGGATTCAACTTTCCTTGAAGCCTGGGAAAAGGAGACCTCAAACACAATGACTTAAGCAAAAAAAAAAAAAAAGAAAAGAAAAGAAAAGGCAGAGAAATACCGCACAGATGAAAGAGCAAACTAGAAACACAGAAGTCCAAATAAATGAAGAGGAAATAGGAAAGTTACCTGAAAAGGAATTCAGAATAATGATAGTAAAGATGGTCAAAACCCTTGAAAACAAAATGGAGACAATGCAAGAATCAATTAACAAAGACCTAGAAGAATTAAAAATAAGCATACAGAGGCAAACAACACAATTACTGAAATTAAAAATACTCTAGAATGAATCAATAGCAGAATATCTGAAGCAGAAGAAGCATCAATGAGCTGGAAGATAAATGGTGAAAATAACTTCTGAAGAGCAGAACAAAGTAAAAAGAATGAAAAGAGCTGAGGACAGTCTAAGAGACCTCTGGGACCATATCAAACGCACCAACATTCAAATTATAGGGGTCTCAGAAGAAGAAGAGAGAAAGAAAGGGTATGAGAACGTTTTTAAAGAGATTATAGTTGAAAATTTCCCCAACATGGAAAAGGAAATAGCCAATCAAGTCCAAGAGGCACAAAGAATCCCATACAGGATAAACCCAAGGAGAAACATGCCAAGACACATACTAACCAAGCTAACAAAGACTAAACACAGAGAAAGAATATTAAAAGCAGCAAGGGAGAAGCAACAAGTAATGTACAAGGGAAATCCTATAGGTTTAACATCTGATCTTTCAGCAGAGACTCGGCAGGCCAGACAGAATGGCAGGATATATTTAAAGTACTGAAAGGAAAAAAATCTACAACCAGATCACTGTACCCAGCAAGGACCTCATTCACAATTGATGGAGAAATAAAAAGCTTTTCAGACAAGCAAAAGTTAAGAGAACTCAGTACCACCAAACCAGCTTTACAACAAATGTTAAATGGACTTGTATAGTCAAGAAATACAACAGAAGAAAAAAGATCTACAAAATCAACCCCAAACAATTAGAAAATGGCAATAGGAACAAATATGTCAATAATTACTTTAAATGTGAATAGATTAAATGCTCCAACCAAAAGACACAGACTGGTTGAATAGATACAAAAACAAGACTCATATATATGCTGTCTACAAGAAACCCACTTCAGACCTCAAGACACATATAGACTGAAAAGTGAGAGGATGGAAAAATATATTCCATGCAAATGGGAAGCAAAAGAAATCTGGAAGAGCAATCCTCATATCAGACAAAATAGACCTTAAAATAAAGAAGATTACAAAAGATAAGGAAGGACACTACATAATGATCAAGGGATAAATCCAAGAGGAAGACATAACAATTGTAAATATCTATGCACCCAACATAGGAGCATCTCAATACATAAAACAAACACTAACAGACATAAAAGGATAAATTGACAGTAACACAATAACAGTAGGAGACTTCAACACCCTACTCAGACCAATGGACAGATCATCAAAACAGAAAATTAATAAGGAAACACAAGCTTTAAATGATACATTAGATGAGATGGATCTCACAGATATCTTCAGGACGTTCCATTCAAATGCAGAAGAATACACCTTCTTTTCAAGTGCACATGGAACATTCTCTAGGAAAGACCACATCTTGGGTCACAAATCAAACATCAGTAAATTTAAGAAAATTGAAATCACATCAAGCATCTTCTCTGACCACAACGCTATGAGACTAGATATCAATTACAAGAAAAAAACTGTAAGAAACACAAGCACATGGAGATTAGACAACACATTTCTAAATAACCAACAGGTTACTGAAGAAACCAAAAGGGAAAACAAAAAATTTCTAGAAACAAATGACAATGAGAACACAACAACTCAAAACCTATGGGATGCAGCAAAAGCAGTTCTAAGAGGTAAATTTATAGCAATAGAATCCTACCTCAAGAAACAAGAAAAACATCGAATAGACAACATAACTTTATAACTGAAGCAACTGGAAAAAGAAGAACAAAAAACCCCCAAAACTGGTAGAAGGAAAGAAATCATAAAGATCTGAGCAGAAATAAATGAAAAAGAAATGAAAGAAACAATAATAAAGATAACAAAACTAAAAGCTGGTTCTTTGAGAAGATAAACAAAATTGACAAACCCTTAGCCAGACTCATCAAGAAAAAAAGAGAGAAGAATCAAATCAACAAAATTAGAAATGAAAAAGGAGAGGTTACAACAGACAATGCAAAAATACAAAGGATTATAAGAGACTATTACGAACCACTATAGAGCAATAAAATAACCTGGAAGAAATGGACAGATTCTTAGAAAAGTTCAATCTGCCAAGACTGAACCAGGAAGAAATAGAAATTATGAACAACCTAATTACAAGCACTGAAATTGAAGCTGTGATAAAAAAAATCTCCCCCAAAACAAAAGCCCAGGACCAGATGGCTTCACAGGAGAATTCTATCAAACATTTAGAGAAGAGCTAATGCCTATCCTTCTAAAACTATTTCAAAAAATTGCAGAGGAAGGAACACTTCCAAATACATTCTATGAGGCCACCATCACCCTGATACGAAAACCAGACAAAGACAACACACACACACACACAAAACTATAAGTCAATATCACTAATGAACATAGATGCAAAAATCCTCAACAAAATTTTAACAAACAGAATTCAGCAGCACATCAAAAAGCTCATACACCATGATCAAGTTAGGTTTATTCCAGGGATGCAAGGATTCTTCAATATATGAAAATCAGTCAATGTGATACACCATATTAACAAATTGAAAGATAAAAACCATATGATCATCTCAATAGATGCAGAAAAAGCTTTTGACAAAAATTCGGCGCCCATTTATGATTAAAACTCTTCAAAAAATGGGCATAGAAGGAAACTACCTCAACATAGTAGAGGCCATACATGATAAGCCTACAACAAACACTGTTCTCAATGGTGAAAAACTGAAAGCATTCCCCCTAAGATCAGGGACAAGACAAGGGTGTCCACTTCCACCACTATTATTCAACATAGTTCTGGAAGACTTAGCTACAGCAATCAGAAAAGAAAAAGAAATAAAAGGAATCCAGATCAGAAAAGAAGTAAAGCTCTCACTGTTTGCAGATGACATGATACTGTACATAGAAAACCCTAAAGACAGGATCAGAAAATTACTAGAGCTAATCAGTGAATTTAGCAAAGTTGCAGGATACAAAATCAATACACAGAAATCACTTGCATTTCTATATACTAACAATGAAAAATCAGAAAGAGGAATCAATCCCATTCACCACTGCAACAAAAAGAATTAAATATCTAGGAACAAACTTACCTAAGGAGACAAAAGAACTGTACACAGAAAATTATAAGACACTAATAAAAGAAATCAAAGATGACATAAACAGATGGAGGGATATTCCATGTTCCTGGGTAGGAAGAATCAACATGGTGAAAATGACTATACTACTAAATGCAATCTACAGATTCAATGTAATCCCTATCAAATTACCAATGGCATATTTCACAGAACTAGAACAAAAAATTTCACAATTCATATGGAAACACAAAAGTCCCCAATTAGCCAAAGCAGTCTTGAGAAAGAAGAATGGTGCTGAAGGAATCAAACTTTCTGACTTCAGGACTGACAAAGCTACAGTCTTCAAGACAGTATGGTACTGGCACAAAAACAGAAACAAAGACCAATGGAACAAGACAGAAAGCCCAGAAATAAACCCATGCTCCAATGGGCACCTTATCTTTGAAAAAGGAGGCAAGAATATACAATGGGGCCAAGATAGCCTCTTCAATAAATGGTGCTGGGAAAACTGGGCAGCTACATGTAGAAGAATGAAATTAGAACACTTCCTAACACCATACACAAAGATAAACTCAAAATGGATTAAAAATCTAAATGTAAGACCAGAAACTATGAAACTCTTAGAGGAAAACATAGGCAGAACACTTGATGACAAAAATCAAAGCAAGATCCTTCTATGATCCACCTCCTGGAGTAACAGAAATAAAAACAAGAGTAAAGAAGTGGGGCATGATTAAACTTAAAAGCTTTTTCACAGCAAAGGAAACTATAAGTAAGGTGAAAAGGCAACCCTCAGAATGGGAGAAAATAATAGCAAATGAAACAACTGGCAAAGGGTTAATTTCCAAAATATACAAGCAGCTCATACAACTCAATAACAGAAAAACAAACAACCCAATCAAAAAGTGGGAAAAAGACCTAAACAGACATTCATCCAAAGAAGACATACAGATGGCTAACAAACACATGGAAAGATGCTCAACATTGCTCATTATTAGAGAAATGCAAATCAAAACTACAATGAAATATCACTTCACACAAGTCAGAATGGCTGTCATCAAAAAGTCTACAAACCATAAACGCTGGAGAGGGTGTGGAGAAAAGGGAACATTCTTGCACTGTTGGTGGGAATGTAAATTGATACAGCCACTATGGAAGACAGTATGGAGACACCTTAAGAAACTAGGAATAAAACCACCGTATGACCCAGAAATCCTATTCCTAGGCATATACCCTGAGGAAAACAAAATTGAAAGAGACACATATATCCCATTCTTCATTTCAGCACTACTTATAATAGCTAGAACATGGAAGCAATCTAGATGTCCATCAACAAATGAATGGATAGAGAAGTTGTAGTACATATACACAATGGAATATTACTCAGCCATAAAAAGAAACACATTTGAGTCAGTTCTAATGATGTGGATGAACCTAGGACCTATTATTCAGAGTGAAGTTTGTAAGACAGAGAAATACCGTATTCTAACACATATATACGGAATCTAGAAAAATGGTACTAAAGAATTTATTTACAGGGCAGCAATGGAGAAACAGACATAGAGAATAGACTTACGGACATGGGGAGAGGGGAGGAGAGGGTGAGATGTATGGAGAGAGTAACATGGAATCTTACATTGCCAAATGTAAAATAGATAGTCAATAGGAATTTGCTGTATGGCTCAGGAAACTCAAACAGGGGCTCTGTATCAACCTAGAGGAGTGGGGTGGGGAGGGAGATGGGAAGGAGTTTCAAAAGGGAGGGGATATATGTATACCTATGGCTGATTTATGTTGAGGTTTGACAGAAAACAGCAAAATTCTGTAAAGCAATTATCCTTCAATAAAAAATATATTAATTTAAAAATTACTGAAAACTTGGAATTAGGGAAAAAGAAATCAATGGAGACATTTTCTAATGGTTTACTGAGTATTCTCCAGCAGACACTCTCTAGGAATTATTGATTCCATAGTGTGTGTAATTTTGATTGCCTTTTTTTAAAAAAAAAAATTAGGCTTTTTTACAAATCTCTGTAAGAGTAGAGTTAATTTGTAGAAAATGGATGGGTGTGAAAATGATTCCTTTCAGAGAACTATACAAGTGATTCCTGATCACAGAAAACAAATGAATTTTGTCCACTAGAGATTCAGCTAATTTCCATCATTTAGAAAAGCTGATTTCAAATATTACAATTTGCTGCTCAGCATATTAACCAGTTTTGCCTCTAGTAGAAAAGTCATTTTAGAATGCCTTTGAATGACTAACTGACTATATATTTCATATTTCTGTTCCTTAAATTCTTTAAATTAGTTGTAGCATCTTAATAATTCCCTCATTAATTAATGAATCAAGTAAAATCTTTGACACATGTTCATTTTATAATTACATGAATGCCATGTATTAATTTTTTGAAAATTATACTTTAAAAGATGCTTGCACTATAAGGCCTCACATATTAGTTGACCAAGGATATGGAAACACCATAAAAGCAGTATATAATCAATGATAAGCTATCAGTATGGATTCGAGGAGCTGTGGTAGAGTTTCTGGGTGACTGTTCTTTTTATTTGCCCTGTGTTGCTTTTACTTCATTTAGCAGCTGATTCTACCTTCCATTAAGCAGTGCAGAGGAAGGGCTTGCAAACACAGATGAGGCACCGCTCCTGTTCTAGAGTTGTTGACAGTTGTTAAAGGGAGAAACACAGGTCCCAAATGGTGTCATCTCGGCTAATGTCCTGATGCCTAACCTAGATTTAATACTTGACCTAATTGCGATTTTGACCTTCCCCAGTAATATAATCATAATTGGACCACTCTGGAATTTTCTGGTCAGCACAACTGAGATAAACTGCATGATTAAATTCTCATCGTTTCCCCAAAAGAGGGTGACCAACCCTGAAACAATTATTCCTTTTCTTTTGTTAATAACTTCCTTGCCCCGCTCTCCTTTAATAAAACCCTCCATTTTGTACAGCTCCTCAGAGGTCCCTTCTGTTTACTAGATGGTATGTGGCCTGATTCATGAATTGCTGAATAAAACCAACTAGGTTTTGAAATTTACTCAGGTGAATTTTGTTTTTTAACAGTCTGGTGTTGGAGAAAAACATTAATAAATCATTAACAAAGTATGATAAAGGGTGGGGATGAGAATCACATTTGAGACTTTACTGTATCTTTAGCTTTATATTTATTATGATGTTTTATATTGTTTTATTTAAACCTAAAAGTTTGAGTAATTTTATCTCAGTTTTAGAATTGGTGCAGAGACAACCAGTTAATGGCTGTAATCCTCATGAGCAAGAAACAGTGGGAAACCAAAAGCAAATTTGCATGCTTTCATTCCTAAGACCAGAGTGTTCCCCTCATCTCTTAGTTCATTTGGTTGACTCTGGACTCAGGTCAAATCCTGCTCTGAAGACCATGGAATGCGAAACCTGGTGTAGACCTGGCAAATAAGCACGATGTTGTTGCTGCAGGACTCCAGAGTCCTTCTCAAGTTTGGAACCCACCAGGACCAGCTCCTTTCTGGGAAGCAATACGGTCTGGAGGCTGTCAGAGACAGGTAACGTTAGTTGACTTCCTTGACCTTTCGGGCTTCAGTGTTGCAGTTTTAGGACACCTGGTATTTGCAGAGTGAGGGTGGGCGGTAGCACCCAGAGTTAGGTTGTACTTGGGAAATCACCAGGAATGCACTTCTCCCCTCACCTCCCCACCTCCACCCACTATGCTGGAGAGAGCTGCACAAGGTGGACTGCAAACACTGGCAAATATTGACAGAAGTGAAGGTCACAGTAAGACCGTTTAGCCTGAATCTATTGAGGAATGATTGGCTTGCAGTTCAAAGGGACTGGTCAACTGGATTTGCATGAACAACATAGGCCATTTCTGAAACTGAGTTTTAAAAACTAGCAATTCTTTTTATCACCCCCTTGTGTCTTTGCAAAAATCTCTCCTTGTACCAACTTCCTTAAAGCTATTCTTATTTCTTATCATAGAAGTTTTTTTTTTCCTTCCAGGGAAATAAAGATCAATACAACCCCATCTCTAGGAAGGAGTGATTGGTCTGATCTTAAGTGGTGTGAGAAGACCTATTTTGATCCAAACCAGGGTCTTAGGTTGGGTCATTTCCAACCCGGGTCAAACAATTGATCGTAAGATGTTTTTTTGGCCTATGTGCTATCTTGTGGATGTGTGGCTGACTTCTGCCTCAGATGGTATGTATTCTTTTCTTAAGTTCAGACTGTAAGGCATTTGATATCAGCATGTGGATTATGAGGCATTCTGTCTAAGATTTTAATGAAATTGAAATTTATAAAACATATTTCCTTTATTGATTAATCTCAAGTTACTTGGTGTTATGCTCTGTACTCAGCAGTAAATATTTAATGACCTGCCTCTAAGAAGTGGGTCATTATTTGCTACTTTCTCTTTCTGTTCTGGAAACAAAAAATGTACCAATTTCAAAATCTTGAGAGGTCTCATTTATGATAAACTGTGGTACCACTATTTGGAAAGGGGATTGTATTTTTAGGAGTGGAAAACTAATGGCTGAATTTGAGTAAAACTCCTGTTTTTCTTTTGAAACCAAAACTTTGGGAATCCTTGGGGAGGAAGGGATGTGGATGTTCATGGACATGGAAGAATACAAGGAGTCAGAATTAATAGTGAAGCAAAAGACACTTGGGTGGGGACTCTAGTAAGTGCTTCCTCAAGACACCTGACATGTCAGGTGAAATCTGTTGTTTTTTTTTCCTTCCAACAAAGAGCTATCCAAAACTTCCCCCAGTGAACAATAGCATATTCATTGCAAATGAGGGAAAAAGACAAATTCTGGGTACCTAACTTATGTGACGATTTTTTAATGCCTCTAAGGGATGGAACGCCCTCACTCCTGAGTGCTGCTGTAAGTTTGATCTTTCTGCTTCTTTGTTCATCTTGTCATCCTCCTGTATCCTTTCACACCATACCTCCAGTTGGCCATGGTAAGACTTTATAAGAAAAAAAATTCTCAACTTTTAGGAATCCATTTTTAAAGTACTCTAGTGATAGACTTTCATTTGAAGGCATGTAGTCAGCTCTTGTGTGTGTGTGTGCTCAGTCGTGTCCAACTCTTTGCGGTCCCATGGACTGTACCCCACCAGACTCTGTCCATGGGATTTCCCAGGCAAGAATACTGGAGTGGGTTGCTGTCAGGATACATTTAACAGGAGGCTTCCTGTGTGCTGTTTTCAGTCTTGCATGAATTCTATGTTCCTTAACAGCACCTGAATACAGGTGCCAGAGAGCTGGCAAGCCCGCTCTCGGCGATAATAGAAATTCATGTATCTCATTTGTATGGAAATTCCATGTGGTGAACAGCAGCCATTTACAAGTCTCCTCCTTTCTGGTACGTAAAGTTACTTTTACAGCCCCCTCTCTAGAGAATAATTCTAGCCTCCGGCTTTCTAGATGACTTGTTAGATCTTTGATCCCTATCTCTGCTAAAAAGGGCTATCTGGTAAGAGTATATATATGCCCACAATATGTTGAATAAATGCCTTTGTTCCACCAGAGCACTGGTCACCATGTCTTTCCTCATTTTCTCTCTCCCTCTCTCTCCCTCGCTCTCACTCTCCCTCTCGCTCTCTCCCTCTCTCCGTTTCAGGCTGCTTCCATGGAGCACAGGTGTCCACCGTGTCTACTTATTTGCCCGGGCTTTCAAGACCTCTTCGAGAGGGCGCCCTGAGCCTACGTAGACAGTGCTAGCTCTTTGTCCTAGAGTTATATTGGCATACTGTGTAAACCAGGGAATATCAGCCTCTTTTCTTCCTTCTTTTCTAATCGGTCGACTCTGTACCCCCAAGTTTCGGTCCACTAAAGGACCACAACAGGTTGCCATTTGCTTCTACAGGAGACCTTCCAGAGCCAGGGATTGAACCCAAGTTTCCTGCATTGGCAGGCGGATTCTTTAATGCTGCGACACCTGGGAAGCCCATTCAGCTCTTGAAAGTGAAGTACAAGTGTTAGTCGCTCAGTCTTGCCCTACTCTTTGTGATCTCATGCACTGTAGCCCACAAGGCTCCTCTGTCCATGGGATTCTCCACGCAAGAGTACTGGAGTGGGTTGCCATTCCCTTCTCCAGAGGATCTTCCTGACTCAGGGATCAAACCTGGGTCTCCCACGTTGCAGCCAGATTCTTTACTGTATGAACCATCAGCTTGTAGTCAGAATTAACTTGGTTGAATTAGTAGATTCAGTCACCCCTACAAGAAGGAAAGGGTTTCTATGTATTAAAAATACTTTTTTGGGGAGACTTTAATAATTTATTTAATATCACACTTCTTTAAAATTTTTATGTTATGAAAAAATTTAAACATATAAAAAAGACAGAAGTATAAAATAAACTCATTTGTGGGACTTTTGAGGTTGTCCGGTGGCTAAGACTCTGTGCTACCAATGCAAGGGGCCTGGGTTCGATCGCTGGTGAGGGAGCTAGATCCCACAGGCTACAACTAAGACACAGTGCAGCTAAATAAATAAATTAATTAAATATTAGAAAAATGAACTCATATGTATTATCAACACATGACTTTTTTCATCTACAATTCTGCTTTGCATTATTATTTTGTAGTAAATATATCATACCATTTTATCCATCATTTAATTTTTGAATTAGAAAAATTTATGTTCTCAATTTACAAATTTGATGCCTGAAATCTAAGTGATTCGCTTATGTTCATAAAACTCATTTATGATGTCTGTAAGGATGGAGAATAACTAGTCCACATTCTCTTTATTAATACTGTTTTTAGGAATGGCTAGATTAGTTTTGCTTTATACCTAGAGTCTAAAGTTCTCCTTTATACCTAGAGTAAAGCACACCTGTATATTTATCCTTTATTCATATTACCAATGGAGAAGGCAATGGCAACCCACTCCAGTACTCTCACCTGGAAAATCCCATGGATGGAGGAGCCTGGTAGGTTGTAGTCCATGGGGTCACTAAGAGTTGGACACGACTGAGCGACTTCACTTTCACTTTTCCTTTCATGCATTGGAGAAGGAAATGGCAACCCACTTCAGTGTTCTTGCCTGGAGAATCCCAGGGACAGGGGAGCCTGGTGGGCTGCCGTCTACGGGGTTGCACAGAGTCGGGTACGACTGAAGCGACTTAGCAGCAGCAGCAGCATATTACCAAATTCACATCCCTCTGTATTCTCCTGTTTTTCCACCTGGGGAGAACAACAACAACAACAAAGTTAAAAAATGATGGCTAATGTGTGTATCTGACAGGATGAAAGGTAAGGAAACACTTGCCTTAAACGTGGGCTCAAAAATTTTGAGCAATGCTTACCATAAGAAAATGATGAACGTGCTATTGGTAATTTCCAGTTACATGCTTAATTTCAGTAAGTTCTAATGTCGGTTGTCACTCTTGTGCACGATCAAAATTCTTTCTCACTTAGGACAACCCAATCTTTGCTCATCCTGCATTGATATGGTTTGGTTCCTGGTACCAGTCCATAATGGGCTTCCCTGGTGGCACTAGTGGTAAAGGACCCGCCTGCCAATGCAGGAGAAGTAAGAGACGTGGGTTTGATACTTGCGTAGGGAAGATCCCCTGGAGAAGGAAATGGCAACCCACTCCAGTATTCTTGCCTGGAGAATCCCATGGACAGAGGAGCCTGGTGGGGTACAGTCCATGGGGTTGCAAAGAGTCAGACATGACCGAAGCGATTTAGCAGCACCAATAGCAGCAAACAGTCCATAATAAAAGGTGCAGTTTTGGGAATTCCCTGCTGGTCCCGTGGTTAGGACTCTGCACTCTCACTGCTGAGGGCCTGGGTTCAATCCCTGGTTGGGGAACTAAGATCCCACAAGCTGTGCGGTGTAGCAAATAAATAAATGAACAAAAGATGCAGTTTTACTTCTTGTTTTCACTCTTCTTGATGAAGCCTGAGGAGGTCTACCCTTTGCTGTGGTGAGTTTCAGCTTCGTCCTTCAGCTCTCTGCCTGTTTTCTTGTTCAGGGGGCCACTGTCCTGACCCCTTACTGGTGACTGATGAGTTCAGCTCCTTGGAGCCTGTGAATGTGAATGACACTATCATGTTTAAATGCAATGAGCATTGCATCTTCAAGGGCAGCAATTGGAGCCAGTGCCGAGAAAACCACACCTGGGTGACTCACTTTCCTGTCTGCAAAAGCAGTAAGTATAAGAGAAAAGAGTGAAAATCCCAAAGATACTGATCAGCAGTGAAAATCTAGACATTTGCCACAAATTCACAATACTGTCCTCTTTCTTGTATCTGAGGGGAGGGTTTTAGGATCTAGAAAGCAATTAAGAAAGAGCCAAGCCTCAATTCAAGCAATGCATTCTAATGAAATGATTAGCACCCAACAATAATCCCCCTGAAGTAAGATTCCTGTGCTACTAGGTCTAAAACAGGGTAGTTTGGGACATCTGACTATGTTTTGTAAAAATTCAAAATTAAACAATAACTTTTCTTGAAAGATACACAAAACAGGGGAAAAACCATAATTCATTGCAAAATTACATAAAGTAAAAATGGAGCATATTTTCTTTGTCAGTACAAGTCATAGCTCTTAGAGGTAATTGGTTGGATGTGTTTAATGACTTTTTCTTCTATTTACACAGATATTTAAATAAATGCACATACACATGAACAGACATTTGTTGCTGTTCAGTCACTCAGTCGTGTCCAACTCTTTGCGACCCCATGGACTGCAGCACACCAGCCTTCCCTGTCCTTCACCATCACCCAGAGCTTGCTCAAACTCATGTCCACTGAGTTGGTGATTCCATCCAACCATCTTGTTCTCTGTCATTCCTTTCTCCTCCCACATTCAATCTTTCCCAGCATCAGGGTCTTTTCCAATGAGTCAATTCTTTGCATCAGGTGGCCAACGTATTGGAGTTTCAATTTCAGCATCAGTCCTTCCAATTGATATTCAGGACTGATCTCCTTTAGGATGGACTGGTTGGATCTCTTTGCAGTCCAAGGGACTCTCAAGAGTCTTCTCCAACACCACAGTTCAAAAGCATCAGTTCTTCAGTGGTCAGCCTTCTTTGTGGTCTAACTCTCACATCCATACACGACTACTGGAAAAACGATAGCTTTGACTAGATGGAACTTTGTTGGCAAAGTAATGTCTCTGCTTTTTAATATGCTGTCTAGGTTGGTCATAGCTTTCTTCCAAGGAGCAAGCGTCTTTTAATTTCATGGCTGCATTAAATGATTTTGGAGCCTAAGAAAATAAAGTCTGTCACTGTTTCCATTGTTTCCCCATCTATTTGCCACGAAGTGATGGGACTGGATGCTATGATGTTTGTTTCTTGAATGTTGAGTTTTAAGCCAGCTTTTTTACTCTCCTCTTTCACTTACATCAAGAGGCTCTTCAGTTCTTCTTTGCTTTCTGCCATAAGGGTAGTGTCATTTGCCTATCTGAGGTTAACTGATATTTCTCCCAACAATCTTGATTCCAGCTTGTGCTTCCTCCAGTCCAGCATTTCTCATGATGTACTCTGCATATAAATTAAATAAGCAGGGTGACAATATACAGCCTTGATGTACCCCTATCCCAATTTGGAACCAGTCCGTTGTTCAATGTCTGGTTCTAACTGCTACTTCTTGACCTACGTTGTATGGGTTTCTCAGGAGATTGGTAAGGTGGCTTGGTATTCCCATCTCTTTAAGAATTTTCCACAGTTTGTTGTGATACACATAGTCAAAGGCTTTAGCATAGTCAGTGAAGAAGAAGTAGATGTTTTTCTGGAACTCTCTTGCTTTTTCTATGATTTCCTGGATGTTGGCAATTTGATTTTTGGTTTCTCTGCCTGTTCCAAATCCAGCTTGAACATCTGGAAGTTCTCTATTCATGTATTGCTGAAGCCTGGCTTGGTTAATTCTGAGCATTGCTTTGCTTGCATCTGAAATGAGTGCAATTGTGCGGTAGTTTGAACACTCTTTGGCATTGCCCTACTTTGGGCTTGAAATGAAAACTGACCTTTGCTAGTTCTGTGGCCACTGCTGAGTTTTCCAAATTTGCTGGTATATTGAGTGCAGCACTTTCACAGCATCATCCTTTAGGATTTGAAATAGCTCAACTGGAATTCCTTCACCTCCACTAGCTTTGTTCCTAGTGATACTTCCTAAGACCCACTTGACTTCACATTCTAGAATGTCTGACTCTAGGGGAGTGATCACACCATCGTGGTTATCTGGGTCATGAAGATCTCTTTTGTATAGTTCTTCTTTGTTTTCTTGCCACATTTTCTTAACATCTTTTGCGTCTGTTAGGTCCATACTATTTCTGTCCTTTATTTTGCCTATCTTTGAATGAAGTGTTCCCTCGGTATCTCTAAATTTCTTGAAGAGATCTCTAGTCTTTCCCACTCTATTATTTTCCTCTATTTGTTTGCACTGATCTCTGAGGAAGGCTTTCTTATCTTTCCTTGCTGTTCTTTGGAACTCTACATTCAGGTGGGTGTGTCTTTTCTTTTTTCCTTTGCTTTTCACTTAACTCTTCTTCTCAGCTGTTTGTAAGGCCTTCTCAGACAACCATTTTGCCTTCTTGGATTTCTTTTTCTTGGGGATGGCTTTTTATCACTGCCTCTTGTACAGTGTTATGAACCACATATTTACCTACAAAGATGGGATTTTGCTATACGTATTTTTGAGATAGCTTTATTTTTTCACGTAACAATATACATGAGAACTTTTCCAGATCAGTATGTAAAGCTCTGTCTCCTACTTTTTAACTATATGTGGCTATGCCATCTCTCATATTGATGAACATTTATTGAGATGAATGTGTGTATATATGTGTGTGTGTGTCTGTGTGTGTGTGTGTGTATACACATACAACTTCATGCTATTATTTTTACAGGATAGATTCCTAGAGTGATTGGTGAGTCACATGATATCATCATTTGCAAAATATACATAAAAAATCCAAGTAATTCTATTAATTACTAAAAACTTTATTCTTGGATACAAAATAAATATTGAAAAATCAACAGTTTTACTTCCTGGTAATAGTTATTACATGAATATTGAAATTTAAAAATAATTCCATTCATGAGACCTATATGAACATTTATCAAAGAATGGAAAAGAAGGTATGAATGAAAGAAAAGATCCCAGACACACAGACTCAGTATTACAATGCAATCCTAACCAGATTTTCAATTTAAAAATAAGAAACAAAAAATTAATTTAAAAATCTCATTTGGAATGGTGCATATCTGACACTGCAAAATTTAATTCTTTATTTCAACACTTCATGTTTTAGAGCAGTTTTAGGTTTCTAATAAAATTGAGAGGAAGATACAGAGATTCCCCCTGCTGCCCCCACACCCACATATGCACAGCCTCCCACCCATTATCAACATCACTCACAGAGTGGTACATTTGTTATAACTGACACATCATTATCACTCAAAGTCCATAGTTTACCTAAGAGTTCACTGTTGGTATTGTACATTCTATGGATTTGGACCAATGTTTAATGACATATGTACATCGTTATAACCTCATGTGCAGTAGTCTCACCACCCTAAAAATCCTCTGTGCTCTGCTTATATATCACTTTACTTCCCCCACTCTTCTCAACCACTGATCTTTTTGTTTTTCTCTATTTTTGCCTTTTTCAGAATGTCATATAGTTAGAATCATACTTTCGTAGCCTTTTCAGATTGGCTTCTTTCACTTAGTAACATTCATATAAGTTTCCTCCATGTCTTTTCATGGCGTATAGCTCATTTCTTTTTAGTGCTAAATAATATTTCTGGATGTACCACTGTTTACTTGTCCATTCACTTTCTGAAGGATGTCTTGGTTTCTTCCAAGTTTGGGCAATTGGGAATAAAGCTGCTAAAAATAGCCATGTGAAGGTTTTTGTACGGATGTAAGTTTTCACCTCCTTTGGGAGTTGGATTGTATGATCAGCATATAAAACTAAATAGTTTTTTGAGAAACCACCAAAATATCTTCCAAAGTGACTCTACCATTTTGCATTCCCATCAGCAATGTATGAAAAATACTGTTGCTCCAAATCCTTCCTAGCGTTTGGTGTTGTCAATGCTCCAGAATCTGACCATTCTAATAGATGTGCAATGTTGTCTTGTTTTAATTTATATTTCCCTGACATATGATGTAAAGCATCTTTTCATATGCCATTTGTACATCTTTGGTGAGGTATCCATTCAGAACACTGTAGTTCCTCAGTCAACTCATTGCAATTCTTTTTCCTTTCTTCCACATAACTTTGAACTCAGGTTTTGATCTTTTGGAAATTATTTGCTAATTGCTCAAGCTATACACCTCTGTTGTAGAAAAATATAGAAGATAAAAGAAGAAAATATTTAATTACCTACAGACCTATCACTCTAGAATAACGAAATACTTTGGTATATAATTTTTAGACCTTTTTTTCTATTCATATATGTTGGTGTATGACTGTTTTACAAAAATAGTATTATATTACACATGCTCTTTTATGCTTTGGTGTTTTAGTTGTCTTTATGTTTTGAAGACCTTTATTTTCAATAAACATACCTACATAATTGCTATTAATTTAGCCATTAATCTTGATCAACATGTTTAGACTCATGTAACGTCAGAGCTGAAAGGGACCTTAGAGATAATATTATTTAGCCTGCTCATCTTATAGATTAAGAAGGAAGCCAAGAAAGGTGAAAAGGCTTGTTTCATGCCATATGGTTAGTGGAAGGGCCGAAAACAAAACTCATGACATCTAGTACTTTGCCCAGCTCTCTTACCACAATTTTATAGACTCATCCTCTTTCCTCCCAGTTCTGTTCTCTTTTTTTCTGAAGCTCTCATATGGTACAACTGTCCCACAGGGGCAGTCAGTCTCCATCTGAGCTCACTCTATTTATCTACTGTTTCAAGAGTTCTTCCATCTCTACCTATAGTCTAATTTTTCTCTTCTTGTACACTGACAGCATCTCTACAACTTAACCTTCCTTTCTTCAAACTCCTGCCAATCAGAAAGTACTTTCAGATCACTAATGACCTAGAGAATGAGCCAGGGTGGGGAGAATGAGCCATGGCAAATATAATTTTGACCAGAAAGAAATAAGTGGAGAACATGTCCGAGATCCCACGTGGGCTGCTCTGAAGATGGCAGGTGCTGGCCTAGACAGTTGAACTTTGGTGGCTGGTGTGGTTCTCTGAGCATTCATTTCCGGTGATGCTTCACAACTGTCATCCTTATAATCCTATCTATCAGGAGACTGTGGCCCTCCTGAGACTCCAGCTCACGGCTATTTTGAAGGAAGAGATTTCAAGTCAGGATCTACCATTACTTATTACTGTGAAGCAAGGTAAGTGTACTGCAGACTTTTAAACATAGGACTTTGCCCATTGACTGGTAGCCTTGTTTTAGAAATGCCCCAGTCTGTCTCAACCTTGTCTGCTGATTACCAGGCACATTCTGAATTTGAGAGCTGCTTTACCCACTGCCAGGTCTCCCCACGTTCTAGAAGACAGTCTAACTCTCCTATTTATCCTAACTTATGTATCACTTTCTTTTCTCTTAGCTAAGACAAAATGGAATGTTTAAAATGTATGTTTTTCTAAAGAATAGCAGAACAAAAAACTAAACAAAAAAACCCCCCACACAATATATGAAAATATAGAAATAGAATTATTTAGATCCTTGCTGTTAGTGTTTAGTCTCTAGGTCATGTCCAACACTTCATGACCCCATAGACTGTAGACCGCCAGGCTCTTTTCTCCATGGGACTTCCCAGGCAGGAATATTGGAGTGGGTTGCCATTTCCTTCTCCAGGGGATCTTCCTGGACCAAGGATTGAACTTGTGCCTCCTGCATTGGCAGGCGGATTCTTTACCACTGAGCCACCAGGGAAGCCCATGGATCCTTAGGACATTATAATTAAAGTCTAACCTTAACTTAGACTGCCTGGTCACCCCCTTAATGTCCTCCTAGCCTTTTCTTTTTCTGGCCTCAATCTTATTAACCCAGAGTCATGAGGCCTCACAGGCATTTCTATTTCCAGTGGATTTTGCCATCAACTTTCATGTTTTTCTGGTTGAAAGCTGAGTATCCTTTTAAGCCAGTTTACCAAGATTTATTTGAAACCTGTCTCTAGCTTTCTACCCCTTTTTGGAGCATAGATGACAGTTGTTTTTAAAAATTACTTGTTGAATGTTGAAGAGTTTCCTCCCTTACCCTCCCCACCCCAAACTGTGTGCTTAAAAACACATATTTAGAATTTTTCACTCCTCCATATCTTACACACTGATACATCTCTTGGGTCCTCTCCATCCCCAGGAGAATGGTTTTACTGTATGATTGCTGTGTAATACTGAGATAACTTAAGAATGCATTAGAGCTCTGGGGCAGGAAAGCAGATTCTAGTATTTCCATTTCACAGTGTGAAATACTATTACATAAAACCAACTTTAGTTGCCTAGTTCAAGAAATGGGAGGGTAAAAGTTGTTTCCATTTTACCTTGCGTCCAGGTACCGCCTGGTGGGCACACAGCACCAACAGTGCATTGATGGGGAGTGGACCAGTGCCCCTCCCATCTGTGAGTTGATCCAAGAAGCTCCCAAACCAGTCGAGTTAGAGTTGGAGAAGGCATTTGTAAGTAGTGGACTCTTTTCTGTCTTATTCACGGTGGTGCCCCCAGGGCCTGGTTTTGGTCCTGACACACGCTCAGCAAACAGCTGTTCATTTCCAATACCTTTGAATGGGCTGATCTTGGCCTGTTTGTAGAGTGGGACTCATAAACTATTAACTCATGTTTTTGTATATGAGTTCTCATTCTCCACCATCACCATTAATGTCTCATGAAGCTCTGTTGATAAGAGTCGTTGTCTCATGTGCTTTAAAGAGCAAGATACATAATTTCATGTCTTAGACTTGGAAGTATTGCTATGAAAAGTGTCTAAAATTTTTCCAGACTTAAAAAAGAAAATCACAAAAACTCTGAAAGATCTGTTTTCATTGAGGCTCCTCTCTTTTTGTAGTTGTTGTTTAGTTGCCAAGTCATATCCAACTCTTTGAGACCCCATGGACTATGTAGCCCACTAAGGTCCTTTGTCCATGGGATTTCCCAGACAATAATACTGGAGTTGGTTGCCATTTCCTTCTCCAGGGGATCTTCTCAACCCAGGGATCAAACCCACATCTCTTGCGTTTCCTATGGGCAGGTGGATTCTTTACCACTGAGCCACCAGGGAAGCCCATCTCCTCTCTTAGTCTATATTTATTACTGGGATGATGCGTAAACTTAAATCTCTAAATTTTATTTTCTGAAAGTAAAAAATGACCCTAAGGGTAGACAGTGGTATCTTCCCCCATGACGCACCTACTTGCAAGGTTTTATATATGTCTCTGTGCCCCTGCCAGAGGAGAGTGACACTTGGCAGCATCCTGGAAGGGGCTCAGGGAGTCTACAGCCATCCTGCAAATTTAGATGATTCATCATATTGAAGACCCAGATTCCCACTGAACCTAACCTGATTCTTAGCTTTCATTTGGGGACCTAAACACCACTCATTAGCTTCTGAGGGTAGCACTGGGTCTCAGTTCTTAAACTGTAACTTAAAAAGGTGTTTTTTCTTCAGCTTGCCTTTCAGGAGAGTAAGGAACTTTGCAAAGCCATAAAGAAATTCACACAAAGATTAAAGAAAAGTGACTTAACAATGGAGAAAGTAAAATATTCTCTGGAAAGAAAGAAGGCTAAGTTGAAGGCAAAAATGTTGCCCTGACATTGTAGCTGAGCAGACTGGGTAATAGAAATACTCCCATGAATAAAATTTTCTCTTGGTTCTGAAATTGGTTTCAGATTTTTCTCTTTTTGGACTGAAATGCCAATTCATAATAACCAGCTGCAGTTGTATAATACATTGTGTGTGTGTGTGTGTGTGTGTGTGTGTGTGTGTGTGTTGAAAGTAGAATGACCAAGTGTGGTGATTGTTTAAGACCAGAATTAGCAATGTATTAATGGGGTGTGAAGCCACAAGGCTTCCCTGGTGGCTCATATGGTAAAGAATCTGCCTGCAATGCAGGAGACCTGGGTTCGATCCCTGGGTCGAGAAGATCCCCTGGAGAAGCGAATGGCTACCCACTCCAGTATTCTTGCCTGGAGAATTCCATGGACAGAGAAGCCTGGCAGGCTACAGTCCTTGGGATTGCAGAGCTGGACATGACTGAGTGACTGACACTTTCACTTCAATCGAAGAGGGAAGGGTTTAATTTTCTGTCTGAAAGAGGATGGGAAGCTTAGATCACAGCTAAGGTATAAGGTATTTATTTTTTTTGGCTGCACTGCATGGCTTGTGGGATCTTAGTTCCTTGAATAAGGGTTGAACCCCAGCCCTCCACAATGAAAGCGTGGAGTCCTAACTGCTGGACTGCTAGGGAATTCCCACCTCATTTTTCAATATGCAATGCAAATGATGAGGCAAAAATTAACCTTAAATTAACCAAAATTTATGAGGCAAAAATTAATGTCTTATTTTAGGAAAACAGGTTCAGCACAGTTATATCTTATCAAAACAAAAGTAGAATTAGAACCCAAACTCTCACCAGGGTCTCCCCAACATCCTGCTTATAAAACTAGGTTTCCAAATCTTCTGCAGTAACATTGCTTACTGCCCTTTGGGGGAAACTTAGATCTATATGGTCAATTTGAGATGCTGCAACACGTATGAATATGCTATCCTTTTTTCAGAGGGTGGAAGAAATAGGAATCCTAAGGTTTTCTTGCCAAGATTTTATATTATCTGATATGACTAGCTTTTTCCATCTCTCACTCTGCTCTCTGTAGGAAACATGAAGGAACTCTGGGTAGGATACAAACAAAATACAGAAGAGAGATGGTAATCACTAGTTTGTTCTCTGTAACTGTGACTTTATTTCTGCTTTATTGTATTCATTCATTTGTTTTAGTTTTTGGATTCCATATACAATTGATAACATAGAGCATTTGTCTTTCTCTGCTTGACTTATTTCACTAAAGCCTAATTACCCTATAGGTCCATCCACATTGTTGCAAATGAAAGTCATAAGCTTTTTAACCAAGTAAATCCACTCCTAGGATTAATCTAACTTGACCAAAATGATTTTAAATTTAAAGATGTTCATTATATTATTGCCTATATTGTCTATATAGCAACTAGCAAGACCTTGTGAGCTTTAGTAATGTCCAATCTAAGGAAAATTTTTAATAAATTATGATACATCAAATGTAATGCAGTCTTTCACAGTGATAATTATGGACAGAAAATTTTTAAAAATATAATCTTATCATCTTAAGCAAAGAAAAGTACAGAAGAGCAAGTACTTATAATTGCATTTATATAAAATCTTCATTCTTACAGAAAAGGACCAGGCAATAATAGGTGCAGATGAAAACAGTTGTCTTAGAATGGTGAAATTCTCTCCAAGTTATTTAATGTTTTATATTGAATTTTTAATATTAATTTTTAGAAAAGGCGGTGCAAAGAGGCAAGAAGGGTGGAGCATGTTTAGGGTAATCCGCATAGCCTGGATAAAGCATGAGAAGTGATGAGAGAGAAGGAAAGATACATTAAAGCCAGTTTATGGAGGATTTTAAAGGTCAAGTTAGAAAATTTGAACTTTATTTTGTAGACAGTGAGTAGAGATGGAAAACTTTCAAGCAAGGAAGTGATAAGGACAGAACACAGATTTCTCTCACAACACTATGTTGTAGAGGTATAGCAGGAAAAGGACTGAGACAGAGAAACCAAAGAAAAGGCCGCAGCAATAGTCCACCTAAGAGACAATGAAAACCTGAACCAGTTTGATGGCATTAGAAATAGAAAAGAAACAGCAGATTTGAGAGACATTGTGAAATCAAAACAACTTGTCAACTTATGAACGTTGGAGGATGAGGGGAGGAAAGGTTTAAAGGTGAGTCTGAAATTCCATTCCGGGAAGCCTGAATTAATCTTGTGGTCAGAAGGTGAAGTTTCTGGGCAGGAAATTAGAAGTTCTTCCTTGTTGAGTATAAAGGTGCTATAAGATTTCTAATGGGCAATAAAAAATGTCAGTTTGAGTTTCAAAGAGAAATGAAAGATAAAGGTGTATTATGGGGTAGTACCTACAGGGAACAGTTAAAGCTGCAAGAACAGGTAAGACAAAAAGCTGTAAAGAGAAACATTTTTAAAAAGAAGAACTTGGGATGTATCTGCATTTGGGGTTTAAAAGTAGCAAGAGGAGGTAATAACAAACAATAAAGGACAGTTAACAAGATAGGGAAATCAGGAAAGTTTAGGGTAATGGGAGTAGAAGGAGAAGCTTCAGAAAGGAGGTGATCCACAGTGTTAGAGGCTGCTGAGAAGCCAAAATTGATGATTTAAAGAAATTTTGAATTTGAAGACAAGGGCACATGTCACAGAGGTGTGTCAGTAGAGGGGGAGAACTCCAGATCGAAGACCACAATGGGAGGGGTGAAGAGTGATTGTAGAGAAAAAGTGGGCATGAAACATAGAGATTCTTTTGAGAAGTTCAATATCTCACAACAGAAGAAAACTTGAATTTGAGGTTTGGTAAGACTGAGGGAACAGTTCAGGATGACATACACTGAAAATAAGGAAGAAAAGAAAATAAATGTCTTCTGACACAAGAGTAAATAGGGAAGACAATTTGAGGAAGAGAGAAGCTAGTGCAGAATGAATGATTTCTTAGTAAAGTACGAGGCAAGATTATCTGCTGAGAGTAAGACAATCTGGTGAACTGGAGAGAAAAATTTGGAACAGTCACTATGGAAAGTAAAGAAAAGGACTCAGACTGAGAAATGGAATTTGATGATCCAGCTTTAAAGGTTACATTTCCTCTAACTTCGTGGTCAAGACTGCATAATTTTGGATCCTCTTTTATTCTCAATTCAGATCAGTCACTCAGTCGTGTCCGACTCTTTGCGATCCCATGGACTACATTTTTGTAGTAGTCAGGCTCATTTTTGTTAAATCAGCAAATCAGCTTCACTTTTGTGACTTGGTCCATGTTCTCTCTCTCTCTTTCTTTTTTTGGCCCCACCACATGGCTTGCAGGATCTTAGTTCTCTGATCAAGGATTGAACCTCGGCCCTGGCAGTGAAGTGCTGAGTCCTAACCTCTAGTTGTTGTTGTTCAGTCACCCAGTTGTGTCCGACTCTTTTCAACCCCATGGGCTGCAGCATCCCTATCCCTCAGGCCTCCCTGTCCCTCTCTGGGAGTTTGCCCAAGTTCATGTTCATTGCATCGGTGATGCCACCCAGCGAGCTCATCCTCTGATGCCCTCTTCTCCTTCTGCCCTCAATCTTTCCCAACATCAGGGACTTTTCCAGTGAATCATCTATTCACATCCAGTGACCAAAATACTGGAGCTTCAGCTTCAGCATTAGTCCTTTCAGTGAATATTCAGGGTTGATCTTCCATAAGATTGACTGGTTCGATCTCCTTGCTGTCCAGGGGACTTTCAGAAATCTTCTCTAGTACCATAGTTCAAAGGCATAAATTCTTTGGTGTTCTGCCTTCTTTATGGTCCAGCTCTCACAAGCACGCATGACCATTGGAAAGACGATAGCCTTGACTATATGGGCCTTTGTCAGCAATGTCTCTGCTTTTCAACACACTGTCTAGGTTTATCATCATTTTCCTGCCAAAAAGCAATTGTCTTCTGATTTCATGGCTGCAGTCACCATCCACAGTGATTTTGGAGACCAGGAAGAGGAAATCTGTCACTACTTCCAACTTTTCCCTTCTATTTGCCATGCAGTAATGGGGCTGGATGCTATGATCTTAGGTTTTTTTATTATTTACTCTTAAGTCAGCTCTTTCACTCTCCTTCTTCACTCTCATCAGGAGGTTCTTTAGTTCCTCTTTGCTTTCTGCAGTTACAGTGGTAGCATCCGCACAGCTGAGGTTGTTTGTGATTCTCCCACCTATCTTAATTCTGGCTTGTAACTCATCCAGTGCACATTTCTCCTGATGTGCTCAGTGTGTAGGTTAAACAAACAGGGTGACAGCAGACAGCCCTGTCTACTCCTTTCTCGATCTTAAATCAATCAGTTGTTCCTTACAGGGTTCTAACTGTTGTTTCTTGACCCACAAACAGGTTTCTCAGGAGACAGGTAAGATGGTCTGGTAGTCCCATCTCTCTAAGAGCTTTCCAGAGTTTGTCATGATCCACACAGTCAAAGGATTTGGCATAGTCAATGAAACAGAGATAGATGTTTTTCTGAAATTCCCTTGCTTTCTCTATAATCCAGCAAATGTTGGCAATTTGGTCTCTTGTTCCTCTTCCTTTTCTAAACCCAGTTTGGACATCTGGAAGTTCTTGATTCACATAATGCTGAAGCCCAGCATGCAAGATTTTAAGCATGACTCTACTAGCATGGGAGATGAGTGCAACTGTCCAATGGTTAGCACATTCTTTAGTACTTCCCTTCTTGGGAATTGGGATGAGGATTGACTTTTTCCAGTCCTGCTACCACTGCTGCTAAGCTCTGGACCACTGGGGAATTCCTCACTTATGCTCTCTTTACTTCTAGTATCTTTCTTGTTTTCATCTAATAATTTCCACTTTTCATTCAATGCCCTGCTCAGATTTCCTATATTTTGTCAAAACCTCTTCTGTGGTTCAACTCCTTTTCTGAAAATTTTATGAGATTTTGGGCACTAGTGGTAAAGAATCTGCCTGCCAATGCAGGAGGCCTAAGAGACCCAGGTTCAGATCCCTGTGTCGGGAAGCTCCCCTAGAGGAGAAAACGGAAACTCACTCCAGTATTGTTGCCTGGTGAATCTCATGGACAGAAGAACATGGTGGGCTATAGTCCATAGGATTGCAAAGAGTCAGACATGACTGAAGTGACTTAGCATGCATGCACGCCCTGAAAAAGTGAAATGGTCACTAGAAATTTCTCTTTAGTAGCAGTCCCCTGAGCGCACAAACCTTAATCCTGAGGATTAAGAGCTTAACTGGATAAGGTCGGAGCGCGTTCTTAGGACCACATATGATAACAAACATGGCTGACCCTTCACTGCATCCTTCTGAGTAGCACTCAATGGTAGACCAACTTCTGGAGGTCATGCAATTTTGAAGTACTAATTATGTTCCAAGCCACTCTGCACATTGCCGGGAACTCAGTAAGTGCGTTAAGCTCCTCACCTTCTGTACTTTCTTGGAGTGGGTTGAAGACTAGTACAGGGGAAGGCCAGCCATCCCATGAGCCCCAGGAAAGCCTGTGGGACCTAGAATCTTGGAAAGTGTATCACTTTTGTGGACCTAGTCTGAACCCTGCACTATCCAAAGTTTCCAGGATAGCTGGTTTGCATATTGCATAACCCTCTTTTGTTTATGAAAAAAAAAAAAAGAATTCTGGCATCAAATTTGTATTACCCTTCTACTTAGGGGAAATGGTTGGCAGAGAAGAAAATAAACAATTGCAACATATTATCAAGAAAGGGCTGAGTGAAGAAGAAGGAGATTAGATAAACACTACTGCTTTATTTATGCTGTTAATCATTCACTGGGTCACTAGAGAGTGTCTGCCCATCAATTTCTATCTGGCCGTCCCTGAACAGCCAACCACATGGCTAGAAGTGAGGGACTTTTTGGTGGGGCCAACTTCAGGGTGTTCTTGTAAACTCTCATCTGGGAAGGAACTAATGCTATTTCAGATCAAAGCAGTCTTCCTCCTTAAGAAACTACCCAAGGAACAAGGATAGAGTCTTCTGCCTCGGCTGTCTGCAGGTCAGTGGATTATTTGGGGTATCTTGGGGGAAAGGCTGGTGGTTTGGCCCTTTAAAGAGAACATGATTATAAGGATAATACAAAGACAAAACTTGGAGTGTTTTCAACAGAAATCTTTTTAGGGATACTGCATTAGGAGACAATGTGGCCTGGAAAGTACTTGTAATCCCTGCTGAGCCTCGATTTTCTATTATAAGTGGGGGAATAATAATGCATACTAATAAACTGAAGCGAGAAAGAAGTAAGAAGTTATTCTTATTATTGCACCTAAAAGTTGAGACTGTGGTTTTATAAATCCTTTACCGTCTCTCCACATGGGGGAGTTGAGACAAGGAGATAAGACAGATGTCCCAAAGAGAAACACAGGAGACCAGTTTCCAAAGTCTACATTCTGAAAATTGGTGCAATTTCCTTTAAAGATTTTACGAACCCCTTATCTCCTCCACCACTGACAGCAAAGACCTTTAGATTTACTCAGAAGGAGGATATTGGTCAGCGTCCAGTCAGTATCTGAAGCTAGAGGTCTGAATTGTCCCGATTTCTTTTCTCTCCCTCAGTTTTTGAATCTCGTTGTTGATTAGCTTTCCTTCTTGAAATTGCCTTCTCTTTTCACTGGGCAAGACGTAGTACTCTTCTGATCTGAGTTTTAATTCTTCAACCACCCTTCTCCTTGCTGACTCTTGTTCTGTCCATAAATGTAGTAGTAAAGGAGAATACAAAGTAGAGTGCCCAAAAGGGAAAGAAACATCAAAGAAGATTTATATTAAGTTTAGAGATACATTATAATATGGCACAGAAGGGAGGAGCTGATGAGGTTTAAAGAAATTTTAGGAAAGAAGAGAAAATTGTGGAAGCAAGTTCTTTCTGGAGTCTGCAAGGAATGTGATTGAGAGTACAGGTGTGAGCCAGGAGACACTCACTTGAGACTGGAGAAAAAAAAAGTTTTTTTTTTCCAGAGGTATCTGAATTTTTAAAAAGAGAATTTTAAATAAATAAATAAATTTTAATATTTAATAATTAAATAAATTAATAATTAATAATTAAATAAAAAAGTTAACTTAAAAAAGTAATCTCTAATGAGAGGGGAAATTTGGAGGCTGAGGATTTTCCCAGAGCCTCTCAAATTATACTCCCTTGGCAAACACCAATGGTATTTTTCACAAGAGACCCTCCATGGTGACTATAGTTCTTGAGTTGGTTTCATTTCTATAGGAATTTAAAAAGTGATAGTGAAATATCAGGGCATTTGCTAAGGAAGTCTTAGCTTTTCAGTGGGCAATTCCATAATTCTAGGGTTTGTAGGGAAGAGAAGGGTAATCTAAGTTTAATGTCATCATTTTAAGGATGAGAAACTGAGATTGGGGAGCTGGTATACCCAGAAATTGACTGGCGTTGCTGGGACTCAAATCAGGTCTCCTCAGCTCCTAAGTCCGAGCCTCCATCTCCATACTCTGTGGTTTGCTGAGTCCTGTGCAGGCTCTGCTGAGGGACCACAGTGAGTCATGGTGATGAACTGGAAATGCTTCACCTGACCCAATGAGCCACCACACACCCTGGAAACCAGTAAGGGGAACTGAATAACTGAATCATCTCTTCAAAATTTACAAAGCACTTCCCACATATTACTTCATTTGGTCCTCAGTAGGTGTTTAGTCATTCTCACTCTGAGGATAAAACTAATTTGCATTTCATTTGTTTCACATATATTGGATAACTATTATTATGCCAGTTAATATTAGGTTAGAAACTGGAAGGTTGAATAAACACCTTCTTTGCCTTCAAGGGTCCTACAATATATCACAAGTGGCAAAAGCGAATAGATAGTTACAACACAATGTGGTGTTACAATTAAGATGTGAGCAAGGTATTTAGGGAAGCATAGCAAAGACTGATATTTATTGGGTGTAGAGGTTGGGTAATTCTTCACCAATGAGGTGGCATTTGATCTGGATAAGTGCATCATAGGGAGGCTGGGAGTTAAGAACGTTCATACACTAAGAGACATCATATGAAAATGCTTGCAGGTGTTTAGAAAGTTCTAGGATACATTTTGGGAAAGATAAGCACATGTGTGTGGTTGAAGCACAGTGTTTTAAGTGAGCAGAAGAAGAGGGAGAGTTGGGAGACTTATGGGAACCTAGAGAACTGGGGACCGTCGGTGTTTTTAAATTGCTAACAGTTTAGCAATTTCTAAATTGCTTTTTAGGAATATAACAGCATCAGTGTGAAAGCTGGCTTGCAGTTGTTTGGAGGCTTTTGCTGTGGTGTAGGGTGGGTGGTGTAGGGCTTCCCAGGTGGCGCTAGTGGTAAAGAATCCGCCTGCCAGTGCAGGAGACTCGAGAGACTTGGGTTTAATCCCTGGGTCAGGAAGATCCCCTGGAGGACAGCCTGGCAACCCACTCCAGTATTCTTGCCTGGAGAATCCCATGGACAGAGGAGCCTGGAGGGCTACATTCTACAGCGTCGCAAAGAGTCAGACACGACTGAAGCAACTTAGCACTCACACAGGGTAGAGTGAAGGAAACTCTGAGAACATTAACCCTGACCACGGAAGTGGGTAGAAGAGAGAATGACAGATTCTTACTGTTTCTGCAGCCATCGTGACAAGACTTGGTGACTTTGCATATAGAAAGGTGACAAGAGAGAGGAAGCTGGGTTTCCCAGGTTTCTAGTCTGGAAGAGTGAGTGGTGATTATTACCTTAGTTGAGACAGAAAGCAAAGGTCAAGCAGTGTTGGAAGGAAGATGGTATGTTTAGTTTTGGATGTGTTAGATTCAAGATATCTGGGAGATACAAATAAAGCAATAGGAAATACTGAGTGAACCTTGAGATTTATTACAACCAATTTTAAAAGCATGTTTTTTCCTAAGTAAGAAATCTAAGAAGTGGTTGCCAAGGGCTGGGGGATAGGAAAAACAAGGAGAGGTTGGTAAAAGGGTATAGATTTTCAGCTATAAGATGAAGATTTAAGGATTTAATGTAAAGTGGAGTGGTAATACTATTGTGTACAATTGAAATTTTCCAACACAATAGAACTTATGTGTCATTTCCAGAAAGAAAAGGTATACTTCTACGTGGAATCTAAAACAAAACAAAACAAAAAACCCAAACCCTCCAAAACAGATTTATAGAAAAAGAGATTAGATTTGTGATTACCAGAGGTGGAGGGCATGAGTTGGGTTGGGGGGAGGAGTTGGAAGAGCGTGATTAAAAGGTGTGAACTTCTATTTATGAGATAAATAAGTGCTAGGCATGTAATGTACAGCCCGATGACCATGACTAACTGCTTCATGATATACTGGAAAGTTGTTGAGGATTCATCATAAGTTCTCATCATTAGGCAAAATTTTGTCTGTTTTTCTTTGTTTTCTGTTTATTGTATCTATATGAGAAGATGAATGTTACCTGGACCTATTATGGTAATTATTTAACAGTTTGTGTAAATCAAACCACCATGCTGTATATCTTAAACTTATGCAGTAATGTATGTCAATTACTTTTTAATTACACTGTGGGGAAAAGTCAAATATGTGATATAATGGATGTGTTATTTAATTAGAGGGGGTCAGGGAGAAATGCTTTCATAATGTATACCTTTGTCAAATCACCACGCTGTACGCTTTAAGTATCTAACAATTTAATCACCTATGCCTCAATAAAGCTGAAATTTAAAGAAAAGAAATCCAACAGTCAAAAGTTTTAATTTATGTTCAGGATTGCAAGTGAAGAAAGTGTAACAATTTATTTTTGGACTTGCTAAGAAGTTCACAAGTATTTATAACTTTCAAAACCAGAATAATTAATTTAAATATTATCTAAGACAAAAAATAATTTTCTAAGATAACCAGTTAGAATTATAGACTTTTCAAAGGTTAAAAGTTATGTTCAAGTGTTGGAAACAATCCCTTTGTTAGATATAACATTTACAGGTCAATTATGATGTAGGTATCTGCTATTCTGTAATTTCAAAGGAAGAGAAAATAATTCCTCCTTATTTTGCAGAGATTTCTTTCACAGACTTTTATAAAAATCCAGTCATAAAGCTCAGCACAGGAATTTTCTAGTTAGCAACAAGAGTAAAGGAAGCAGGCCTGAAGAGCTCAAAATTGACATTTGGTAAGTAATAGTGCAGAGTAAGATTTTTTTTTATTAATAATTGAGTTTATGGCAGATATAAGTATTTTGTGCCCATAGGAGACAATTGGGCCCAGAGGTCTGTGAGTGAGTCATAGATGATGGTCATAGAGTGAATGAGTTTCTTCCAAGAAGACAGTTAAGATGAGGGAAGCAGAAGTCCAAGAGGGACCCCTGGGGGTGCCATTGTTATTGCTCTGGGTGTGGTCCTGGGTCTCACTTCCCAGGTGGCTCTAGTGGTAAAGAACCCCCGGCCAATGCAGGAAATGCAAGAGACAAAAGTTCGATCCCTGGCTAGGGAAGATCCCCTGGAGAAGGAAATGCCAACCCACTCCAGTATTCTTGCCGGGAGAATCCCATGGACAGAGAAGCCTGGTGGGCTATTGTCCATAGCATTGCAGAGTTGGGCAGGACTGAAGCAACTTAGCATGTAATATGCACTGGGTCTCACTATTATCGTGGGCCACAGTGAAACCTGACCAAGACTTCTGACCCAAGTCCAGAGTGTTTTCCTCTTTATCAGGGCTTAGCTAAAGTCTCCTGTGGCCATTATGATTTTATGTCATTATTGTGATGATGTTTTGACTCTAGGAGTTCTGGTTCTGTTAGAATCACATTCCAACACCAATGCTGTTATCCTCTTCCTTAACATTTCTCATGGATATTTACTATGTGCTGTCCATGCACCAAGCCAAACCCTCTCAGCAATTTTGGGAGACATGTATAGTTATTTTCAGTTTATAAAGATGGAAATTGAGAGCTTAGAGAGCTGGCTCTCCTGCCCATGGGCAGACGCTTCCCATGTGGTGGAACCAGGACTGAATCCACATGGCCTAGGTCTGACTTCAGCGTTCAGACCCCTGGGTCTGGCCACATGCTGTCCTGCTGTGTCCCCAGCACTGTGTCTGTGGCCATGATGTTAATCTCTCACCACAGCATGGGGTCTGTATATGCATGTGGCTGCCTTTTAGCTCCTGTCATAGACTGTGGTGTTTGTTTATTCTTTCCTTCACTACTATCCTATGTTTTATGGTTGATAGTGAAGAAGGAATTCATGGGGCCTGGACTCCATCTTAGGCCTGTTCGTGCTGATCACGTTCGGCCACCTCTCTAATGGACTCTGAACTCTGTGCTTAGTGCCTGTGGAAACGACAATAGAAGGACAAGACCCCCTCCGGACAGGGGAATCTTGAAGATTGTATTCAGGTTACTCATCACACTCTGTGCTTAGTGCCTGTGGAAACGACAATAGAAAGACAAGACCCCCTCCAGACAGGGGAATCTTGAAGATTGTATTCAGGTTACTCATCACCTAAGGGAAAACATACACTAATCCCCCTACCTCCGGACAGGTACACATGGGGTATAAAAGATTTTCACAAATGTTGGTCGGGGTCCTTGGCTAAAAGGAGACTCTGCCTTGGGCCCGCCGGTGTAATAGTAATAAACTGCACTTCACTATCTGCATCGTCCTTCTGAGTGAGCTTGTTTCCCAGAGCGTGCGGCTATAACAATAGTATGATAACTTTGGGTTAAGGATGGGAAACAGCCTAGAGTAGAATCACTAGGATCTGTTCTCATTAAGATAGCAGATGTGCCTTGTTTTAAAATCAGCTAAAATCTGACCTTGACAAAGCAAGGAGTGTAAGAGTAGACATGGAATGGTATTATTTTTCTTGAAAACATACTTTTAGCATTTTAGCACTAGGTACTTTTGAATGTAAATTCTGCAAACATTTCTTGAGCACTTTGAGTGAAGCACAGTGCTGGGTATTTTGGAGGGCAAAGATGACTGACAGCCCACCTTCTGACTTCAAGGAACTTGTGGTCCAATGGGGAAGACAGACCTCAGCTGTCAGTTAAGCCAAGTCAGAGTCAGAATTATAAACCACTCAGTTGTAACTGGAAGGTGGAGACTGGTCTGGAGGATAGGAGGGGATCCTGGAGAAGGGACTGCTGGAATGAGGAGGAACTAAAGAGGAAATGGTGAGAGGGAAGATAATACGGGCAGGGGTAGAAGGTAAGAACATGTTTAGAAATGTCAGGGATCTGGGTTGTCCAGATCAGCTGGATTTTGACTAAAAAGTTAGTCATCAGAAACGAGTTTGATGAATGCCCATTCCTGAAATCAATTTGCTGAACTTATCACATTATCAGTTTAGTTAATATCATTCTAAGAAGTATTCATTTTGAATGTATTCAATGGTTATTGTTGTGGTCCTTTAGTGGACCGGAACTTGGGGGTACAGAGTCGACCGATAAGAAAAGAAGGAAGAAAAGAGGCTGATATTCCCTGGTTTACACAGTATGCCAATATAACTCTAGGACAAAGAGCTAGCACCGTCTACGTAGGCTCAGGGCGCCCTCTCGAAGAGGTCTTGAAAGCCCGGGCAAATAAGTAGACACGGTGGACACCTGTGCTCCATGGAAGCAGCCTGAAAGGGAGAGAGCGAGAGAGAGCGAGAGAGCGAGAGAGCGAGAGAGCGAGAGAGCGAGAGAGCGAGAGAGCGAGAGAGCGAGAGAGAGAGAGAGAGAGAGAGAGAGAGAGAGAGAGAGAGAGAGAGAAAGAAAATGAGGAAAGACATGGTGACCAGTGCTCTGGTGGAACAAAGGCATTTATTCAACATATTGTGGGCATATATATACTCTCTTACCAGATAGCCCTTTTTAGCAGAGATAGGGATCAAAGATCTAACAAGTCATCTAGAAAGCCGGAGGCTAGAATCATTCTCAAGAGAGGGGGTTGTAACAGTTCCTTTACATATCAGAAAGGAGACTTGTAAATGGCAGCTGTTCATCGTATGGAATTTCCATACGAATGAGATACGTGAATTTCTATTATCCCCAAAAGCCGGCTTGCCAGCTCTCTGGCACCTGCATTCAGGTGCTGTTAAGGAACATTGAATTCATTCAAGACTGAAAACAGCACACAGGAAGCCTCCTGTTAAATGTATCCTGATAGGTTATAAATATTCTTTTTGAACATAAATAATGAATATTATCTTTGAAATAACATTTTAAGTATTGTTCAATTTCCTGAAACTAAGGATTCAATCTATGGCTGTACCTTTATAAATATACTCACCAATATTTTTCTGATTATCTCCTATGTATACATTTTCCTTGCGAATATTGTAACAACCGCAGCAATTCATGTGGGAAAAATTTTACTCTGTACTGTTATTCTCTTGATTACAGTCAAATTCTGTTTTGCCAACACACTGATATTTTTAAATCTCTTTCATTTCACTGAAATTCAATAAACATGACACATTTACTGACATCAAAAATGAAAGAAACTGATTCCTATGGTTTTTATAGTTTATAACAGCTTTAATTGGGTGGGAGAAATTTGTGACATTTTGTAAATTTTTCAGATGATTTAGCGGACTGGTTTTCATCATGTGGACTCTGCTGTACCCGCAACTGTCTCCAGTCTCATCAGATTGCTAGGAGTAGAGACTAGAGATCAGGAGGGTGGTATTAAGAAAACAGAGAAGGGAAAACAAGAAAAAAAGGGGCTCAGAACTCTGGCCCTGACTCTTTTCAATTTTCCAGTACAAATTCTGCAAGCACATTTAAAATAACTAAATATATTTGATAAATTCTTCAACAGGTATTTTTTTCTGCAGAATTTTCCTAGTGGCCAAGTCCAGAGCTCATGGGATAGGGGTGGTGTTACCCACAACTGATGGCAGGTGGAGGCCTGAGTGTTAGAACTGAGTTTTACAAAGATAAGATTAGATAAGTCTTTGCTCAGTGAAGAAGTTGGAGCACTCCGTATAGTGTGAAGGGCCGCTATGAACTTTTTTCCCCTAAATGTGGGACAGAAACATCTTTGAGGCAAATATTGAGGGGATCCCCTTTATCTAAATGGATATTCAATTAATATGAGTTATGGACACATGGGGAGAGTAGAATCGTGCGGATCTAACAGAAATATCAGAATAAAAGATGAAATTCAGTATTTCATTGGGGCTTAACTTCATGTGTTCCTTTGAAGACAAAGACTAATTCTAATGTAAATTTAAGATACATTGCTTTTTTTTTTTTTTCTAATGGGAACAGGAGTGTGGTGAAGAGAAAAATGTTCTTCATGATTTAGCTTTAAATAAGTCTTTAAATAGTCTAATTGAATAATGAAAGTGCATTTGTAACATGTATTTTTATTTATATACCTATGTATACATCTTTATATATCTGCATATATCTATGTTGTTATTGTTTAGTTGCTAAGTCTTGTCCAACTCTTTGCGACACCATGGACTGTAGCCTGCCAGGCTTCTCTACCCATGGGATTTCCTAAGCAAGAATACTGGAGTGGGTTACCATTTCCTTCTCCAGGTGATTTTCCTGACCCAGGGATGCAACCTGTGTCTCCTGCTTGGCACATGGATTCTTTAACGCTGAGCCACCTGGAAAGCCCCTACATATATCTATAGATAAAACCATCTTTTTCTCCCAAAACTGCAAATTGCTTGGTTTATTGTTTCAGTTGGTAGTTGTCATGAGGAACTGCCAATGTTATATGTGATGATCCAACTCTTTATTTTTTATCTTATAATTTTCCTGCTTTTTGTTTTGTTTTAAATTTATTTCATTTTCTCTAACTCCTTTGCCATTTCCTTGGTCTGATCACCTCTGTGGCTCACCTGGCCAACTGCAATAGTCTTCTTAATCAATCTCCCTGTTTCTCCTCTGCTCATTTCAATCTGTCATGAATATTTAATACATCCACTCTAGTGATATTAAGGTACAATAATGTATCACTCTAAGGACATATTAAAAACAAACACA
This sequence comes from Okapia johnstoni, assembly GCA_024291935.2. Lineage (NCBI taxonomy): Eukaryota > Metazoa > Chordata > Mammalia > Artiodactyla > Giraffidae > Okapia > Okapia johnstoni. The sequence continues at coordinate 68,803,801 of CM044322.1, read as the reverse complement.
CCAAAAACAAAACCAAATCAAAACAAAACCGAAAAACAATGGCTCTTTACTCTCTACAGAGTAGCGTCTATCAATTCCTAACCTTGGCTCTTAGGTCCCATTCAGACACACCTGTGAGCTGCCTCCTGCTTAACAACCATCTGCAACACCTTACTTTGCAGCCAAACTGTAGTGCTATGTACTGTTCCCCAATATGCTCTGCCTACATTTTCTAACTTTTACAGAATACCTAACTCAGATTAAGCTACCTCCCATCTCTCCACTTGGAATGCATCTCTTTCATGAGCAGAGTGCTTCTTCAGAGGCTAACACCTACTGTTTTGGGTTGCAACATTTGTGCACCTGTCTTTTATTCCAACTCTAGGCTGGAATTTCTTCAAGACATGGATCACATAGCATGATCCTAGTGCTTTATTACAAGTAGGAATTCAATGATTGTTTTTTAAATTGAGTTCTTTCAACAGAAAAGTGTCAATGAAGCATCAGAGAGTTCCAGTTATGATCCTTCATAGCAAGGGGACAATGGTATCCTGGCCCTTCTCTAGGCTGTGGAGTATCTCTGATCCAATTCTGTTTCAAGTGACGTTGGTTGCTACTCTGTTGGCTACTGTTCTTGGTGAGTAATAGGGAGAGAAGTTCAAATTGTTAGCAAAGTTTCAAGATCATTTGCTCCTTCACTTTCAAGACTAACAAAGAGCTGATTAAACTTTTAGTGGAAATTCAGCTTTAGCAACACAGGGTTTATTTGACAAAGTTTGGAATTTATGAGGAATTTGCAACTTAAGGGGATTTGGAATAATTTGGAATGTAGGGGTCATTTGCTTTACACATAGTCAGTTTTGTGGACATTTCCTCCAAGAATTTCTTCTTCAGGGATTTCCAAAACAATCTGTCCCCAGCCATGACTTGAAACAAATCTGTATTATCTATTAGCCTGACTAAACAATCTTCACTGTCTGTGGGTTTATCCAGAATGGACAGGAAAAACATATACTTCTAGTGTGGTTCCTAAAAGGTAAATCAGCCCTATGTTTCATTCTTGCAAGCAAAGCAGGATTAAGATTGTTATGCTTCAAGGGCTCCATGTTTCTTCCTTCAGACCACACAAAATCCAAAGGAGGCAAAAAGGACAAATTAGAAATGTATAGCCATCGAGTTTCTGTTCTCTGAAACAATGTTGTGTAATGTTCCTATTAATGAAATGGTAAGTTTCTGTTATTATTAATGGAACGATATACTTCTGTTGAACAAAACTGTTGGACTTCTGGATTTGCATGGATGCATATGCGTCAGCAGATATGGGCAATCTGATAGGCTGATGAAATATTGTCTGCCATCCTTTTAAGGTAAATCATTTATAGGAGAAAAGAAATGAAAAATCTATGCCTTTTATCTTTATCATTGTCGTTAATCAACAAACATGTATTACTAATTACTCCCTGGATTCACTGAACAGTGGGGATAATAGGAGTTACTATTTTTCTCGATTAAAGGAGAAAAGAATGGTTCCTGTCCTAAAGTAACGCTACTGAAACTTTATGATGCTGTGTCTCAAGCTCTAACTTGAGTATTTTGTCATTTTGGTATTCAGGCAGTTGTGATACTCCACCCTATTTAGACTTTGCTTATCCAATAAATGAGTTGAATGAGACAACGTTTGAAACTGGAACTATTCTGAAATACAGCTGTCGTCTTGGCTATAGGATAAGTTCAAGAAGTTACTCTCTTACCTGTGAGGCAACAGGCAATTGGACATACAAAGAGTTTTGTGTCAGTAAGTATGAACATTCATTTCTCTTATTTCTGCTTTGTCCTTCTTCGCAAAGTTACCTCAGGAACTAAGCTTTATAAATACAAATGAGTATCTCTGATCACTAAGGAACAAGCCGGTTTGTCAGTTACTGATTTCGATGTACACATGTGGGCAACTTTTTGAAAAAAAAAAATGAATTAAACAAAAAAATTAGGAGCCACCCAGTTGCACTGAAAAATAAATTTATCATGTATAATCTATTCATTAAGTACTTTTTTCAGAAGTGAACTGCAAATTCATTTTAATACATTGGAAACTAGATTTACTGTATAAAATTATGAAAATTACGTGTCTAGAAAATGACAATACAGTTTTCAAAGAAACCTCATCCCAAATATATACCATGTTTGGAAGAAGATGCTGTTATTCACTCTTAATTGGGAATAGATTCTGTGATATTTTTCTAGTGGTATGGCTATACACATGCAATCTATACTTTTTTTGCACCTTTTGTGACCAAGGACTTGTATTTTGAATGGCTTAAGTTCCAAGTACACACTGGAGATGTAGAATGGAGCTTAGCTCCCTGATTCAGTACGTTAAATTCCAGACCATAGACTTCATTACCACAATGATCCATCAGCTCTCTTTTCTAATGTCATATCCTTGAGTACATGGACTCGCTAATTATTATTTTAATTTTTCTCACAGAAAAACGATGTGGAAACCCAGGAGAATTACTTAATGGGGAAGTGATAGTTAAGACAGATTACTCTTTTGGATCAGAAATAGAATTCAGCTGTTCAGAAGGGTGAGTGTGAGGCAATCTAGAGATACTTTTCTTTTAAATTAAAATTTTAAAATAGCTAATGTATAACATAATATATACTTCAAAACTAAACATGATGTAAAAGGTACCCATTGAGAATTCTCACTTTTATTCTATTGCCATCACCACATTCCTTTCCATCTTTAAACAGGGATCCACTTATATTGGCTTCTCATGTATTTTTCTAGCGTTTACCTTTACAAATACAAGTTAAGAAATTAGTATGTATTCTTATTTGACAACTTTCCAATAGGAAAAGTAGTCTTAAATCTCGCTTTATATTTTATTTATCAATATAAACAGAAGGTGTCTCTATGTTTGTGCATAGAGAGGTTTCTCACTAATTCCCTTTTATGCCTGCACAAGATTTTATTGTGTGATGTATTGTGGGCTGATAATCTCTTTGATAGATCCATGAATTTTCTAATCATTTTCTGTTCTGAACTATGCTCTAATGCATTACCTTGTATATATAAATTATATCTGTAGGGTAAATTTCCAATGTAGGAATCCTGGGTCAAAGAGTACATATATTTGAAAATTTGAAAACCATTTCCAAATTGCTCTCTGTAGGAGTTATATGGTTTTGCAGAGTATACAAATGTCTATCTCACTATAAACTTTCCAATTAAGTTTGCTGTCAAACCTTGAATGCTTGTAAAAATTTTGAAAATTTTCCAATTTAAGAGGTAAAAATGAAATCTTACTATAGTTTAAATGTATATTTCTCTTATTCTGAGTAAAATTCAGCATGTTTTAATAACAGATGTTTGTATTTATTCAATATTTGTGAATTATTTGGCATATCCTTTGCCTATTTTTACTGTTAACTAGTTGAACATTTTATTCTTAATTTTTAAGGTATATGGATACACATATTCACATGGATTTGTGTCTATTAGGATTCACACCTTGTTTCTGATGTGAGCTGCTATTTTGCCTTCAAAGTTTTTCTTTTCACTTGGCTTTGGTGCATGCACGCATGTGTGCTAAGTTGCTTCAGTCGTGTCTGACTCTTTTTGACCCTATGGACTGTAGCCAGCCAGGTTCATCTGTCCATGGGATTCTCCAGGCAAGAATACCGACTGGATCTCTTCTTCCAGGTGATCTTCCCAACCCAGGGATCAATCCCGCATCTCTTGTGTCTCCTGCATTGCAGGCAAATTCTTTACCCACTGAGCCTCCTGGGAAACCCTTGGTTTTGGTATATGTTGTCAAATTTATCAGTCTTCTTTTTAAAATGGCTTCTGAATTTTAAGTCTTAATTTGAAAGGCCTTCCCAAATACAAGATTTTGAACTATTTGCCTAGCTTTCTTCTACACTTTTATGTTTTCATATTTTTTAATGTTAAAATCTTTGATCCATTTGGAGTCAATATATACTCTACAGTATGAGGTACATATCCCAGTCCATGTTTTTCCATATGACTTTCCTGTTATCTCAACATCATCTATTAAAAAGTCCATCTTCAACTTACTGATTTGAGATTGTTTTTGGATACTATATGAAATTCTCATATATATCTGGGTCTATTTCTAGACTTTCTATTCAATCATTGTTTTGTCTATATATTTATATACACATTGCACAGTCATCTAATTATTGATGTTTTATAATATGTTTTAATAGTAATACAGGTAGTCCTATCTAATTACTTTTCTTTTCTAGAATTTTCCTAACAATACTTGTTTATCTTTCTACATGAACTTTAAAGTTAGGCATATTTTAAACTCATGTTGGATTAGCCTTTAACTTTATTTTAGGAGAATAGATTTAAAAAAAATTCTGAGTCTCTCTAGACAAGAATATGTTACTGTAGGTAAGGCAAAACTTTACCTTTGCCCTCTTAGGGTCTCTGACTGGGCCTGAGAATTAAGTTGACATAACACAGATTAATAGGAGAAAACTATACCAATCTTATTTTTACATGTACATGGGAGCCTTCACAGGGAAATGAAGACCTCCAAAATGATTAGGACTATGTGCTTATATGTTAATTTTTTTTTACTGAAATATAATTGCTTTCCTATGGCTCCCTGGTGGCTCAGAGGGTAAAGAATCTACCTGCAATGCAGGAGACCCAGGTTTGATCCCTGGGTGGGGAAGGTCCCCTGGAGAAGGAAATGGCAACCCACTCCAGTATTCTTGCCTGGAGAATTCCATGGACAGAGGAGCCTGGTAGGCTAATATCCATGGGGTCTCAAAAAGTTGGACTTGACTGAGCAACTAACACCCAATTATGGTTTTCGCATATGCCCATAGTTGCTAGGTCTGTATCAATTCCACATACATTCCCCCAGCAACGGTGCAAGAGGGTTCCCATTGCCCCACACCCTCTCCAGCATTTATTGCTTGTAGATTTTTGATGATGGCCACTATCATCAGAGTGAGGTGATACCTCATTGTAATTTTGATTCACATTTCTCTAATAATTAGTGATGTTGAGTATATTTTCATGTGCCTTTTGGCCATCTGTATGTCTTCTTTGAAGAAATGTCTATTTAGGTCTTCTGCCCATTTTCTGTTGGGTTTTTTCTTTGAAATTGAGCTCTGCGGGCTGTTTATTTAATTTGGAGATTAATCATTTGTCTGTTGCTCTGTTTGCAAATGCTTTCTCTCATTCTGAGGGTTGTCTTTTTATCTTGTTTATGGTTTCCTTCGCTATGAAAAAGTTTTTTAAGTTTAATTAAATTCCATTTGTTTATTTTTGTTTTTATTTTCACTACTCTAGGAGGTGTGTCCAAAAAGATCTTGCTGTGAATTCTGTCAAAAAAAGTGTTTTTCCTATATTTTCCTCTAAGAGTAAGTGTCCAGTCTTGCAGTAGGTCTTTAATCCATTTTGAGTTTATTTTTGTGTATGGAGTTAGGTAGTGTTCTAATTTCATTCTTTAACACATATCAATAGCTGTCCAGTTCTCCCAGCACCATTATTGAAGTGACTGTCTTTTTTCCACTGTATGTTCTTGCCTCCGTTACCATAGATTTGGTGACTATAGATGCTTGGGTTTATCTCTGGGCTTTCTATCCTGTTCTGTTGATCTATATTTCTGTTTTTGTGCCAATACTATGCTATCTTGATTACTGTAGCTTTGTAATATAGTCAGGGAGCCTGATTCTTCCAGCTCTCTTTCTTTTTCCAGATTGCTTTGACTAGTCAGGATATTTTGTATTTCCATACAAATTATAAATTTTTTTGTTCTAATTGTGTGAAAAATGCCATTGTTAATTTGATAGGGATTGCACTGAATCTGTAGATTGCTTTGGGTAGCATATTCACATTCATGATATTGATTCTTCTCATCCAAGAACATGGTATATCTCTTCAACTGTTTGTGTCATCTTTGACTTCTTTCATCAGTGTTTTATAGTTTTCTGAGTACACATCTTTTGTCTCCTTAGGTAGGTTTATTCCTAGGTATTTTATTCTTTTTGTTGCAAATGGGATTGTTTGCTTAATTTCTCTTTCTAATCTTTTGCTGTTAGTGTATAGGAATGCAAGAGAGTTCTTTGCATTAAAATTGTATCCTGAAATTTTATCAAGTTCATTGATTAACTCTAGTATTTTTCTGGTGGCATCTTTAGGATTTTCTACGTATAGTATCATGTCATCTGCAAATAATGATAACCTGGATTCCTTTTTTTTTCGTTTTTATTCTCTGGGTTCTTTTTCCAACCTGGATTCCACTTTTTGTTTTTTTTTCTTTTTCTTCTCTGATTGCCATGACTAACTAGGACTTCCAAACTATGTTGAATAATAGTGGTGAGAGTGGACATCCTTGTCTTGGTCCTTCCTTGATTAGAGGAAATGTTTTCAGTTTTTTGCCACTGAGAATGATGTTTGCTGTGGGTTTGTCATATATGGCCTTTATTATGTTGAGGTAGATTCCCAATATGTCCACTTTCTGGAGAGCTGTTTTTTTTTCCACAAATGGGTGTTGAATTTTGTCAAAAACTTTTTCTGCATCTACTGAGATGATCATAGTGTTTACATTCTTCAGTTTGTTAATGTAGTGTATCACATAGAAGAATCCTTGCATCCTTGGGATAAATCTCACTTGACCATGGTTTATGAGCCTTTTTTCATATTACTGGATTCCATTTGCTAATATTTTGTTGAGGATTTTTGAGTGTATTTTTATCAGTGATATTGGTGTATAATCTTTTTTGTGATATCTTTGCCTGGTTTTGATATCAGGGTGATGGTAGCCTCATAGAACAAGTTTGAGAGTGTTCCTCCTTCTGCATTTTTTGGGGGGAAGTTTGAGGATAGGCATTAGATGCTTTCTAAATGTTTGATAAAATTTCCCCGTGAAGCCATCTGGTCTTGGAAGATTTTTAATTACAGTTTCCATTTGGTTACTTGTGATTGGTCTGTTTATATTTTCTAATTCCTCCTGGTTCAGTCTTGGAGAGTTGCCCTTTTCTTCCAGGTTGTCTATTTTGTTGGCATATAGTTGCTTCTAGCAGTCTTTTATGGTCCTTTGTATTTCTATGGGATCAATTTTAATTTCTCCTTTTTCATTTCTAATTTTATTGATTTGAGTCGTCTCCCTTTTTTTCTTGATGATTCTGGTTAAGGGTTTATATATCTTATTTATCTTCTCCAAGAACCAACTTTTAATTATACTGATTTTTGTTACCGTTTTTTTTTTTTTTTTTTCTATTTCATTTATTTCTCCTCTGACCTCTTCTTTCCTTCTACTAACTTTGGTTTTTTTTTTTTTTTTGTGTTGTTGTTTTTTAGTTTCTTTAGATGTAAGGTTAGATTGCTTATTTGAGACTATTCTTGTTTCTTGAGTTGAGGTTGAATTACTATAAGTTCCCTTTTAGAGTTACTTTTGCTGCACCCCATATGTTTTGGATTGTCCTGTTTTGGTTGTCATCTGTTTCTGCGTATAAATTTTTTTTCCCCTTTGATTTCTTCAGTGATCTCTTGGTTATTAAGCAGGGCAATGTTTAGCCTCCATGTGTTTACATTTTAGTTTTTTTCCTTGTAATTAATTTATAATCTCACACTGTTGTGGCCAGAAAAGATGCTTGATACAATTTCAGTTTTCTTAAATGTCCCAAGGCTTGGTTTGTGACCAAAGATGTGATCTGTCCTGGAGAATATTCCATGTGTACATGAGAAGAAATTGTATTTTGCGACTTTCAAGTGAATGTCCTATAAATATCCATCAAATCTATCTAGTCTATCATGTCATTTAAAGCCGTATTTCTTTCTTTATTTTCTGTCTGGATGATCTGCCTGTTGGTGTAAGTGGGGTGTTAATGTCCCCCACTATTATTGTGTTATTATCAATTTGCCCTTTTATGGTGGTTAGCATTTGCCTTATATATTGAGGTGCTCCTATGCTGGGTACATAAACACTTATAATTGTTACATTTTCTTCTTGGATTGATCCCATGATCAATATGTAGTGTCCTCCCTTATCTCTTGTAACTCTATTTATTTTAAAGTCTATCTTGTCTGATATGAGAATTATTGCTCCCACTTTCTTTTTATTTCCATTTGCATGGAATATCTTTTTCCATCCCCTCAGTTTTATTTCTTTGATCCCCTCATGTATATATCCTAAGGCTTTTTCTTGTATTGGAGCATTTAATCAACCATTTATCACTTTCAACTTTCAAGGTAATTATTGATATGTATGTTCCTATTACCATTTTCTTAATTGTTTTTGCTTGTTTTTGTTGTTCTTTCTTTTCTCTTGTGTTTCATACCTAGAGAATTTCTTGGAAAGCTATTTTGGTGGTGCTGAATTCTCTTAGTTTTGCTTTTCTCCAGCAAATCTGAATGAGATCCTTGCTGGGTAATCTTGGTTGCAGTTTTCCCCTTTCATCACTTTATATCCTGCCATTCCCTTCTGGCTTGAAGAGTTTCTGCCGACAAATCAGCTGACAACTTTATGGGGATTCCCTTGTATGTTACTTCTTACTTTTCCCTTTCTGCTTTTAACATCTTTTCTTTGAATTTACTTTTTGTTCGTTTGACTGACATGTGTTTTTCCTTGGGTTTATCCTATATGAGACTTTCTGTGCTTCCTGGACATGGGTGAATATTTACTTTCCCATGTTAGGGAAGTCTTCAACTATAATCTGTTCAAATATTTTCTCAAACCCTTTCTCTTTCTCTTCTTCTGGGACTCCTACCATTTGAATTGTTGGTGCATTTAATATTGTCCCAGAGGTCTCAGACTGCCCTCAATTCCTTTCATTCTTTTTTTCTTTATTCTGTTTCTTGGCAGTCATTTTCACTTTTCTATTTATCAGCTCACAGATTGATTCTTCTGCTTCTGTTATTCTGTTACTGATTCCTTCTAATGTATTTTTCATTTCTTTTATTGTATTGTTCACCACTGTTTGTTTGGTCCTTTAGTTCCTCTAAGTTCTTGTTAAATATTTGTTGTATTTTCTGGATCTATGCCTCCATTCTTTTTACAAGATTTTGGATCATTTCTACTATCATTACTCTGAATTCCTTTTCAGGTAGGTTGCCTATTTCCTCTTCATTTATTTGGTCTTGTAGGTTTTTAACCTTGTAACATATTTTTGTGGTCTCTCTCTCTCTCTTTTTTTTTTCGATGGGTGGGGCTGTGTTCCCGTCTTACTTGTTGTTTGGCCTGAGGTTTCCAGCTCTGGAGTTAGCAGGTAGTTGGGCAGAGCCAGGTCTTGGTGCTGAGATGAGGCCCTCCAGGAGAACTCACTCTGAGTAATATTCCCTTTGGCCTGAAGTTCTCTGTTAGTCCAGTGGTTTGTATGCAACTCTCCCACCACAGGAGCTCACTCCTGACTCCCATGGCAAAAAAAAAAAGAAAGAAAAAAGAAAAGAAAAAATAGTATAATAATAACAAAGAATAACAGGTAAAATTTAGAAAATTAAAAATATAGGATGAAACAAAAATACAACAAAACAGAAGCACAACAGCAAAAAAAGAAAAGAGAAGAAAAAGGGTGCTGGAAAAGGCCTTGGCTGTAGGGGGGCAGGTCTTAGGAGAGAGTGGGGCTTAGGCAGGTGTGGGTTGTAGGCTCAGGACCAGTCCTGGGAGGTGATGGAGGCAGGACTTAGGGCTCAGCAGAACTGGAGTGTACCTCAGTAGCCCGAGGTTCAAGCAACAGGACCCCAACAGGCTCTCCGGGGTCCAAATGTGGAGGGGAAAACAATGGTCCCATTCCCTTCCAATCCAATCCTTTGAATGTTTCTCCTTATCTCTGCTGAGCCCCTCACTGGATGGTCCTCACTTGAGTGTGGGAGCCCTTCCCCTCCCCCAGATGCATCTCAGGAGCACTAGGTCTGCTGGCGTCTACTTTTCCTGCCTCCTTCCCTCCCTCACTTTCTTGCCACCAGGAGCCCTGCAGCTAAAGGGGGCCTCAGAGGGTGAAGGTTCAGGTCTGAGATCCCAGTAGGCTTCCTAGGGTTTGAGTGGGCAGGGGAAATTCTGGCTGTGTTGACTTTTGATCTTGTGATTGCCCCCCTCCACATTCCCTCTGTGAGCCCTCCAGTCCATGCGGTCGCAAAGAGTTGGACACAATTTAGTGACTAAACACCAATAACAGCAATGAAAATATATATGGTGGCTGAAGAGAGATAAGCATTATTTTTAGCATGATCTTTTAGTACAGATTTCTCTTGGCCTCAATACTCTCATTTCAGGTGATAAAAATGTTCTTTCCTCCTGGTATAGAAAAGTTATCTTTCACATGGAAATTTGGTCTGCTTTCAGGAAGAAAAGGGGAGGTCAGAAGTTTCTTGAATCTGCTAATTTTCAGGTACCTTTAGCTGAAAATAATACTGATGCCAAAGTGGCCTGTTTTGGGGTGCTATACCCTATTCATTTTAGTGTTTGTTTCTTGTTTCTTGAGAAGTGTTTCAATATTTTCTTTCTGCATTTCTTGAAGTAATTAAACCTGGTTATTTTAGTTTTTCTCTTTTATTTATTTTTAATTTTTTACTTATTTTATTTAATTTTTGGCTGTGGTGGATCTTTGTTACTGCAAGGGCTTTAGTCTAGTTGTGGGAAGTGGGGCTACTCTCTAATTGTGGTGCGCTGGCTTCTCATTGTGGTAGTTTCTCTTGTTGCAGAGCACAGGGTGTGTGGGCTTTGGTGGTTAATGCATGAGCTCAGTAGTCGTGGCCCCTGGGCTCTAGAATACAGGCTCAATTGTTGTGGAGTACAGGCTTAGTTGCTCTGCAGTATGTGGAATCTTCCTGGATCAGGGATCAAATTCATATCTCCTGCATTAGCAGGTGGATTCTTTACCACTGAGCCACCAAGGAAGCCCCTATTTTTGCTACCTTAAATGGATCATTTCTTCCATTAAATACTGTAACATTATATGTTTATTTATATATAAATATGCTTGATTTCTGCATGTAAACTTGATATCTAAGCTAACTTTCTAAATTCTTTTATTATTTATATTAGTTTTTCAGTTTAATTCTCTTGGGATTACCCAGTTTGCAATCATATCCTCTGCAAAGGATATGATTTTACCTCTTAATTTCCATTTCCATACTTTATTTTATTGTAGTTTATTTATTTATTTATTTTTGTCTATACCAGTTATATTAGTTAGGACTAACTCAGGTGTATATCTATGGATTTGCTGTAGGAATCTGACTTGTTAACAGTCTGGTAGCTGGTGAAAGTGTACAGGAGGCTGTTTCTTCTGTTTGCTATTGTGACCTGAGGTCAGCAGGGCAGGCAGTCAAAAAGGGAAGGTGGATTTGAAGTGGGAGATGCAAAACCAGAAGAGGAAACACATGGCTGAGTGGAGCGTAGACTGGAAGTCATAGTATGCACTAGAGTATACCCATGAGTATGGACTGGGATTCATATTGTTCTTTCATTACCTCTTAGCCTTTGACTTCAAAGATGAGAATGTCTTGTAGAAGTTGTTGCCCTTCTCTACAGTGCTAATGTACTTGGATCAGAAGTTGGAATATGTGAAGGAGGACATCCTCCAGGAGCTGGGTTTGCTGTAATCCTGGCTGTGTGCTATGGCACCAAGGTGATGGAGCAGAGAAGCAACAATATGTGTTAACTGTGGGCACATCTTGTGCTGTGATCTGACCTTTTAAGCATATACAGAACTTGGCTATTAAATCACTTCTAGACCACAATAACTTGTCATTATGCATGAAAGAAAATTCTGGAAAAATTTCTCCTTAGGTTAAGTTGATGCAGTTCAAATCTATCAGGGTCCACCCCTTGTCAAATTTGGTATTTACATGCACTTGTTTTAACCATATTTAGTTTCACTTCCAGATCAAGGCAATAGCAAAATTATGCGTCCAACTTACATAATGCAACTATCTCTCATACAACTGAAAACATGCTGACTTTCTCTCCCAAAGACAATCCTCTTTAAGCAAAATCATACCTCTCCTTTGATATCCTGTAATTTAAATACTGAGCTATATAAGATAAACTACTATTAATATATCTTGTTTAGATGGTAGAGAGATGAAAAAAGAAAAGAGAAAAATTTAATTTAGACCAAATCTATTCATATGTAAGGAAGAAAGAAATATTTATAACTACTATGGTGCTTATTTCTGTGATGATAATGTGGTTGTAGTTGGTGTTTGTAACTACTTGCTTCTGTTACCCTTTCCATATCCTCTTTTTCCTCAGCAAACACTTCATCTGACCCTGAATCCTTGCCTAGGGGGATCATTTGAACATTTATTCTTGTATTTTAAAATTAAATTTATTTTTTTTAATTGAAGGATAATTGCTTTACAATATTGTGTTGTTTTTTGCCAAACATCAACATGAATCAGTCATAGGCATACTATATCCCTTCCTTCTTGAAACTCCTTCCCAACTCCCTCCCCATCCCACCCCTCTAGATTGTTAATAGAGCCCCAGTTTGAGTTCCCTGAGTCATACAGCAAATTCCTATTGGCTATATATTTTACATATGGTAGTGTATATGTTTCCATGTTACTCTCTCTGTATATCCCACCCTCTCCTTCCTCCCCCCACCATGTTATAAGCCTGTTGTCTATGTCTGCATCTCCCATGCTGCCCTGCAAATAGGTTCATCAGTACTGTCTTTCAAGATTCCATACATATATGCATTAATATACAATACTTGTTTTTCTCTTTCTGATTTACTTCACTCTGTTAATAGGCTTTACATTCATTCACTTCATTAGAACTGACTCAAATGCATTCCTTTTAATGGCTGAGTAATATTCCATTGTATATACATAACACAGCTTCTTTATCTGTTCATCTGTCAATGGACATTTAGGTTGTTTCCATGTCCTAGCTATTGTAAATAGTGTTGCAATGAACACTGGGATACATGTAACTATCTCAATTTTGGTTTCCTCAGGGTATATGCCTAGGAGTGGGATTGCTGGGTTATATGGTGGTTTTATTCCTAGTTTCTTTTTGTATTAGTTAATTTATTTTAATTGGAGCATAATTACTTCACAATATCATGGTGGTTTTTGCCATACATCGACATGAATCAGCCATGGGTGCACATGTGTCCCCTGCATACAAGTTCCTTCCCAACTCCATCCCTCTGGGTTGTCCCAGAGCACTGGCTTTGAGTGCCCTGTTTCATGCATCAAACTTGCACTGGTCATCTGTTTTATATATGGTAATATACATGTTTCAATGCTATTCTTTCATATTATCCCAACTTGCCTTCTCCCACATGTTCCAAAAGTCTGTTCTTTACGTCTGTGTCTCTTTTACTGCCTTGCATATAGTATTGCCATTATCATCTTTTTAAATTCCATATACATGTAATAATATACTGTATTGGTGTTTCTCTTTCTGACTTCACTCTGTATAATAGGCTTCAGTTTCATCTACCTCATTAGGACTGACTCAGATGTGTTCTTTTTTATAGCTGAGTAACATTCCATTGTATATATCTCTTCAAAAAAATTAGAGATACCAAAGGAACATTTCATCCAAAGATGGGATTGATAAAGGACAGAAATGGTATGGGCCTAACAGAAGCAGAAGATATTAAGAAGAGGTGGCAAGAATACACAGAAAAACTTTACAAAAAAGATCTTCACGACCCAGATAATCATGATGATGTGATCATTCGCCTAGAGCCAGACATCATGGAATGTGAAGTCAAGTGGGCCTTAGAAAGCATCACTATGAACAAAGCTAGTGGAGGTGATGGAATTCCAGTTGAGCTATTTCAAATCCTGAAAGATGATGCTGTGAAAGTGCTGCACTTGATATGCCAGCAAATTTGGAAAACTCAGCAGTGGCCACAGGACTGGAAAAGGTCAGTTTTCATTTGAATCCCAAAGAAGGGCAATGCCAAAGAATGCTCAAACTACGTCACAATTGCACTCATCTCACACGCTAGTAAAGTAATGCTCAAAATTCTCCAAGCCAGGCTTCAGCAATACGTGAACTGTGAACTTCCAGATGTTCAAGCTGGATTTAGAAAAGGCAGAGGAACCAGAGACCAAATTGCCAACATCTGCTGGACCATCGAAAAAACAAGAGAGTTCCAGAAAAACACCTATTTCTGCTTTATTGACTATGCCAAAGCCTTTGACTGTATGGATCACAATAAACTGTGGAAAATTCTTAAAGAGATGGGCATACCAGGCCACCTGATCCACCTCTTGAGAAACCTGTGTGCAGGTCAGGAAGCAACAGTTAGAACTGGACATGGAACAACAGACTGGTTCCAAATAGGAAAAGGAGTATGTTAAGGCTGTATATTGTCACCCTGCTTATTTAACTTATATGCAGAGTACATCATGAGAAACGCTGGGCTGGAAGAAGCATAAGCTGGAATAAAGATTGCCAGGAGAAATATCAATAATCTGAGATATGCAGATGACATGACCTTTATGGCAGAAAGTGAAGAGGAACTAAAAAGCCTCTTGATGAAAGTGAAAGAGGAGAGTGAAAAAGTTGGCTTAAAGCTCAACATTCAGAAAACAAAGATCATGGCATCTGGTCCCATCACTTCATGGGAAATAGATGAGGAAACAGTGGAAACAGTGTCAGACTTTATTTTTTGGGATTCCAAAATCACTGCTGATGGTGATTGCAGCCATGAAATTAAAAGATGCTTACTCCTTGAAAGGAAAGTTATGACCAACCTAGATAGCATATTTAAAAGCAGAGACATTACTTTGCCAACAAAGGTCTGTCTAGTCAAGGCTATGGTTTTTCCAGTAGTCATGTATGGATGTGAGAGTTGGTCGGTGAAGAAATCTGAGTGCCAAAGAATTGATGCTTTTGAAGTGTAGTGTTGGAGAAGACTCTTGAGAGTCCCTTGGACTGCAAGAAGATCCAACCAGTCCATCCTAAAGGAGATCAGTCCTGGGTGTTCATTGGAAGGACTGATGTTGAAGCTGAAACTCCAATACTTTGGCCACCTCATGCGAAGAGTTGACTCATTGGAAAAGACCCTAATGCTGGGTAGGATTGGGGGCAGGAGGAGAAGGGGATGACAGAGGATGAGATGGCTGGATGGCATCACCGACTCGATGGACATGGGTTTGGGTAGACTCCGGGAGTTGGTGATTGACAGGGAAGCCTGGCATGCTGTGATTCATGGGGTTGCAAAGAGTTGGACACAACTGAGCGACTGAACTGAACTGAACTGATATGTCTTCTTTGGAAGAATGTCAGTTTAGGTCTTTTACCCTCTTTTTTGATTGGGTTGTTTGCTTTTCTGGTATTGAGTGTATATTTTGGAGATTAATCCTTTGTCAGTTGTTTCATTTACTATTATTTTCTCCCATTCTGAGGTTGTCTTTTCACCATGTTTATAGTTTCCTTTGCTGTGCAAAAGTTCTTAAGTTTATTAGGTCTCACTTGTTTATTTTTCTTTTTCATTACTCTAGGAGGTGGGTCATAGAGGATCTTGCTATGATTTATGTCATACAGTGTTCTGCCTATGTTTCTTCTATGAGTTTTATAATTTCTGGCCTTAAATTTAAATCCTTAATCCATTTTGAGTTTATCTTTTTGTATTGTGTTAGGATGTGTTCTAATTTCATTCTTTGTCCAGTTTTCCCAGCACCACTTATTGAAGAGACTATCTTTGCCCCATTGTATATTCTTGCCTCCTTTGTCAAATATAAGTTGCCCATAGGTGTGTGGGTTTATCTCTGACTTTCTATCTTGTTCCATTGGTCTATATTTCTATTTTTGTGCCAATACCATACTGTCTTGATGACTGTAATTTTGTAGTGTAGTCTGAAGTCAGGGTGGTTGATTCCTCCAGCTCCATTCTTCTTTCTCAAGATTGCTTTGGCACTTCTTGGCTTTTTGTGTTTCCATATGAATCATGAGGCTTTTTGTTCTAGTTCTGTGAAAAATGCCATTGTTCATTTCATAGGGATCACATTGAATCTGTAGATTGCATTTGGTAGTACAGTCATTTTCACAATATTGATTCTTCGAACCTAAGAACATGGAAAATCTCTCCATTTGATTATGTTGTCTTTGATTTCTTTCATCATTGTTTTATAGTTTTCTGTATACACTTCTTATCTCTTTAGGTAGGTTTATTTCTAGATATTTTATTCTTTGTGTTGCAATGGTAAATGGGATTTATTCCTTAATTTCTCTTTCTGATTTTTCTTTGATTTAGTGTATATGAATGTAAGTGATTTCTGTGTATTGATTTTGTATCCTGTAACTTTACTAAATTCAACTGATTAGCTCTAGTAATTTTCTGATAGTATCCTTAGGGTTTTCTATATATAGTATCATGTTGTCTGCAGACAGTGAGAGTTTTATTTCTTATTTGCTAATCTGTGTTCCTTTTATTTCTTTTTATTCTTTGCCATAGATAGGACTTACAAAACTATGTTGAATAACAGTGGTGTGAATGGGCACCCTTGTCTTGTTCCTGATCTTAGAGGGAATGCTTTCAGTTTTTCACCATTGAGAATAGTGTTTGCTGTGGGTGTATCATATATGGCTTCTGTTATGTTGAGGTAGACTCCTTCTATGCCCATTTTTTGAAGAGTCTTTATCATAAATGGGTGCTGAATTTTGTCAAAAGTCTTTCCTGCTCTATTGAGATTATCATATCATTTTTATCTTTCAATTTATTAATATGGTGTATCACATTGATTGATTTGTGTATATTGAAGAATCCTTGCAGCCCTGAAATAAACACGTCTTGATCATGGCGTATGATCTTCTTAATATGTTGTTGAATTCTGTTTGCTAGAATTTTCTTGAGGAGTTTTACATCTATATTCACCAGTGATATTAGCCTGCAATTTTCCTTTTTGTGTGTTGTCTTTGTCTGGTTTTGGTACCAGGGTGATTGTGCCCTTGTAGCATGAGTTTGGGAATGTTCCTTCCACTGCAATGTTTTGAAAGAGTTTTAGAAGGGTAGGCATTAATTCTTCTAATGTTTGGTAGAATTCACCTGTGAAGCCATCTGGCCCTGGGTTTCTGTTTTTTGGGAGGTTTTTTTTAATCACATTTTTGATTTCAGTGCTTCTGATTGGTTGGTTCATATATTCTATTTCTTCCTGGTTCAGTCTTGGAAGTTTGAACTTTTCTAAAAATCTGTCCATTTCTTCTAGGTTGTCCATTTTGTTTACGTATAGTTACTCATAATAGTCTCTTATAATCCTTTGAATTTTTGCATTGTCTTTTGTAACTTATCCTTTTTCATTCCTAATTTTGTTGATTTGATTCTTCTCCCTGTTTTCTTGGTGAGTCTGGCTAAGGGTTTGTCAATTTTGTTTATCTTCTCAAAGAACCATCTTTTAGTTGTATTAATCTTTGTTATTGTTCCATTTATTTCTGCTCTGATCTTCATGATATCTTTCCTTTTAGTGACTTTGGGATCTTTTTGTTCTGCTTTCCAGTTATTTTAATTGTAAAGTTAGGTTTTCTATTCAACTTTTTCTTGTTTCTTGTGGTAGGATTGTATTGCTATAAACTTTCCTTTTAGAACTGCTTTTGATGCATCCAATAGGTTTTGGGTTGTTGTGTTTTCATTGTCATTTGTTTCTAAAGATTTTTTTCATTTCCTTTTTTATTTCTTCAATAACCTGTTCATTACTTAGAATGTATTATTCAATCTCCATGTGTTTATTTTTTTATTTTTATTTTTTTACAGTTTTTTCCCCTATAATTGATATCTAGTCTCATAGAATTGTGGCTGGAAAAGATGCTTGATATGATTTCAATTTTCTTAAATTTACTGAGACTTGATTTCTGACCCAAGATGTGTGAACCTTTATTCTTTAAGGACGATTGGCAGTCCTGCATGTATTGGGTTGTTATAGTCTTCACTGACTTTAATTAGAGGGCATGGATGTAGTACAAGGTGGTGCCCAGGAAATCTCCCTACTTTTCAGATATAAACACCATCACCACTGTTGCTTTTAAGCAATCCAATTTCCCATGGCTAATCAGGATTAATCACTTCACTCAGGAAAGTAACATGCTTCTTTGTCTGTTTATTCATTTACTTGAGTACCCAGATTCAATGAGACCAAGTTTCAAGTTTAATTTGCCAGGACAGTAATAGATTATAGAATAAAAGAACAAATGAATGGATACACATCTCATTGCAGTGATAAAATTTGACAAAATGGAGTTCTCAATGGAAAGTGTTATCTGATAAAATATTATTTCTTCATTTTTAATATAGAATAATAAGCCTATTTGTTCAGACTCCTTTATTCAACTTAAGTTATACTAGGAATAATTCCATTAAAATCTTCAATCCTGTCTTATTCAGGTATATCTTAGTTGGCTCAGCCAACAGTTATTGTGAGATCCAAGGTAAAGGAGTTGGCTGGAGTGATCCTCTCCCACAATGTATAAGTAAGTAAATACTCTTTTTGACTTGACTATAAACTTAAACTATTATACTTTAGGTAATAATAAAACTCACATCTCTCATTGTTGCTTCTTACACACTTCATTAGAATTTGCATCATGAATGTTAGATTTGTAAGTGTGCCTTCCCTCATTATTTCTTCCTCTTCACTCATCTCAGTTGCCAAGTGCAAGCCTCCTCCAACCATCAGCAATGGGAGGCACAATGGTGGAGATGAAGACCTCTACACGTATGGCTCTTCTGTCACCTACAGCTGTGACCCTGACTTCTCAATGTTAGGCAAAGCCTCCATTTCTTGCAGAGTGGAAAATAAGACAATAGGTGTGTGGAGTCCAAGTCCTCCATCTTGTAAAAGTAAGTCATAATGATGAATTTTGGTTTGAATGCTTAGTTTAAAAGAAAAAGGAAGGTAAAGGTATTGGGGGAGGTGAAATTATTCAAAGAAAAACTAATTATTTCAATGATGCAGTCATTAATTTGGTAAACTGATACTTATGCTGTACCAGTATGTAGTAACAAATAGCACTGATATGATGGAATCTCATTTTACTGAAGCTTTTAAAAGTTGAAATTTGTCTTTTCTTGTGGATTTTTAGAAGTCATTTGTGTTCAACCAGTGGTTAAAGATGGGAAAATAATGTCTGGGTTTGGACCCATCTATACTTATCAACAGTCTATTGTATATGCCTGTGATAAAGGTTTTCGGCTTGAAGGCAACAGTTTAATCCGTTGTGAAGCTGATAATAGCTGGAATCCTCCTCCTCCCACTTGTGAACTCAGTAAGTATGGACCATGAAAGAGTTTCAATGTTCGGCATCTAAAGAAATCCAGAAATATTATTGGGAGCATACTTACATGCCTAAGCACATTTGAATCACACTAGAAGTTTAAATTTAGATCAATCCCTCTTTTTTTTTCTTGTTGAAAAAAAGACGAGTTACAGTATACTGTGCAAGATCATATAACATCACAAAACGCTGTCACACACAGTTGTAAAGGTTATGCATACTCCACCCCTAAAGATAGAGGTTAGCATTGTAGAGGTTGCTCTACAATAAACTGTTTATTGTATGTTTATTTCAACGTATAGTATGTTTATTTCAACAATTTTCTTGCACTTGATAGAAAATTGCTTGTTCTAACAAAGATCATATGATAATTGTTTTAAAAATAAACAGTAAAGAGTCCTGAGGAAAAAATATCTTTTTCTAACCTACACAAAATTTTATATGGATTAACTATCAATGTAATTCTCATACTCTGAAATTATAAACTCATGTGGATCCCTGAAAATTATCTTAATAGTAATAATAATAACTTGATGCTAGTATAGGTTTATAGCAAGGATTAATTCAATGAATTTTGTCCAGAATTGTGGGCAGTAGTATTACCATTATTTGAAATGTCCAGGTTAGGCAAATCCATAGAGAGAGAAAGTCTTTTAGTGGTCTCTAGGACCTGGGAGAAGACAAGACTAGGGGATAACTGCTAACAAGTACTGAGTTTATTTTTGGGTTGGTAAAAATATCCAAAAATTGGATAGTGGTGATGGTTGGAGAACTCTGTGAATATACTGAAAACCACTGGATTGTGTACTTTAAATGGATGAATTTTATGTTATGGGACTTGTCTCTCAATAAAACTGTTTAAAAAGATGCTTACCCTTAAAGATGAAAATATAATAAATGTCCAAATTGACATGTTTGTATTATATTTCCATATTGTGAAACTGTATTATCAGGAAAGAGTGAAGATGACAAGACACAGATTTAGGCTCAAAAGTCACTTGGTATTTGATTTGTTCTTGACAAATCCTTCAATGATAAAGTTCCTGATGTCATCTGGATAAGAGGAATGGCTCTTGTTTATTTTCTTCTATCAGTCAGGAAACAAGAAAGTTTGATGTGTTTGCCTGGAACATTTCTCCAGCCATACCTACCTAGCAAGCCCAATGCTTCAATTCAGAGACTAAAGTTTGTGAAGTGAAATGAAGATGAAAAAGAATTCACATTTTAAAAAGTTGGCACAACACACAGAAATCACTTGTCAGTGCCCCTAGTAAGAACCTTTCTGATGCCTTGCACATTTGGATGCCTGTCCTTGTATGTTTTCTGGTGTGGCTCATTCATCAGCCATGGTAGGCTGGTTCCTGGCTGAACGAGGACTTGTCATCCTTTTATACGACAGGCTCGTTGATCACTGTTGCATCCCTAGTGAGAGTGTACTTTTCCCTTGTTCTTTCTTTATGAGCAGATGGTTGTGTTGGCTTACCACACATCCCTCATGCCTCATGGGAAAGATATGGCTACCTGATACAAACAAAAGAGGAAGTGTATGATATTGGGACTGTATTGAACTACAAGTGCCATTTGGGCTATAAGCCAAAGGCAGATGGACCTACAACTGTGACCTGTCAGAGCAATTTGAAGTGGAGCCCATACATAGAATGTGAGGGTGAGTTTCTTTTTTTGTAAATCTTTTTATATATTAAATATTCAGTATAAGCTTGATTTTCATCATAAATGGATGTATTTTTTTCCTCAAGATAAATTTAAAATTATATTAATTGAGCTGTATATTGAACTATTATTGCCAGAAGGGGCCATAAATTTCTTGGAGTTTGAGCTGAGACATTATAATCTTATCCTGATTCAGAATCAAATGAGATACAAACACAGAAGTCAAATGTTATACAGATTAAGAATTAGCTCCAATATTGGTAAAGGTAGGATGTAAAATACAACTCAACCATTGCTTGAGTCAGGCATCCATCACAGTTCTTTCCTCCCCAGTGTAGACTCTGGGGTGCTTGGCTGAGGAAAGTCTGTGAAGCAGTCATGAACTCAACCAGCTGCAAGGTGACTTGTGTCTCATGTCTCTTGAGTGATGGGACTGTGGGCTGAATGACCTGCCTCTAAAAGACAGACTCTGATCCCTGACTCAGTGATTTTGCCTCATTAGGACAGGAAGGAGACTGTCTCTAGTCTCACTTTAGAGTAAGTGAGGGGCTGAGAGACATATGGATGCAATTTTATGGGATTCTGCACTTGACAACATGCATTTTTATACCCATCTATGAGACTCTTGCCGTTTTAGAGGTGAAGACACCGAGGTGCAGAATACAGGGAACTTTATTCTGTAGACTGAAATTGAAATGCACAAATAATGATAGCTCAGTTGGTAAAGAATTCACCTGCAATGAGGGAGACCCCAGTTCAATTCCTGGGCTGGGAAGATCTGCTGGAGAAGGGATAGACTACCCACTCCAGTATTCTTGGGCTTCCCTTGTGGCTCAGCTGGTAAAGAATCCACCTGCAATGCAGGAGACCTGGGTTTGATCCCTGGGTTCGGAGTGATCCCCTGGAGAAGCGAAAGGCTACCCACTCCAGTATTCTGGCTTAGAGAATTCCATGGACTATATAGTCCATGGGATTGCAAAGAGTTGGACATGACTAAGTGACTTTCACTTTCACAGATAATGAAAAATGGTAGTTCACTTATTGAAAGATTATTTGTTTCACATTAGGAGTTAAAGTTTAATTGCAGTCATTCAAACTCATTTTGTGGAAATAAAAATAAAGACCTTAATATCACTGAATTAAAATATCATTAATAATATCTTTTACCACCACTTATATAAAATATTGGAAACAAATGAGCTGGAGTGCTTGAGCAAGTCAGGGACTGGGAGAACAGACTTGGTGTCCCTGTTATCCCAATCTCTCTTCAGTGATGAGATCTTCTAAAGGTAGAAATGAGATTTAGTCGTAGGAGCCTCCTCATAGTGATTTTACTATTAGCCTTCTTTTATATTTTTTTAGAGGTATGTTGCCCAGTACCAAACCTGAATTATGATGGCAGAATCACTCTACAGAGAAGACATAGCACTAGTACTCACTGTACCTATTTCAGTGGAGATGGGATTTCATATATATGTCATAATAAATATACATCTCATGCTACATGCACAAAATATGGCACTTGGAGTCCTAGAACACCAGAATGTAGCCCAGGTAAGTCCTTATGGAAACAGATTTTTTAAAGAAGTTTTTCATATCAAATTGATGGAGAGTATAATTGTTTGCATTTTATTTACCAACTTTTCATTGAATATATTTAAGTTTTGCTATATGCAGTAAAAATCAAATTTTGTTCTTTTTTTAAATTTATTTATTTTAGTTGGGGGCTAATTACTTTACAATATTGTAGTGGTTTTTGCCATACATTGACGTGAATCAGCCATGGGTTTACATGTGTTCCCCATCCTGAACCCCCCTCCCACCTCCCTCCCCATCCCATCCCTCTGGGTCATCCCACTGCTCCAGCCCTGAGCGTTTGTCTCGTGCATCGAACCTGGAATGGTGTTCTGTTACTTTTCTTTGGTTAACTGTGTAACCAACTAACAATGCAGTGATAATTTCAGGTGAACAGCAAAGGGACTCATGTTGTATATCCATTCTCCCCAAACACACTTCCCATCCAGGCTGCCACATAACATTAAGCAGAGTTCCATGTGCTATACAGCAGGTCCTTGTTGGTTATCCATTATGAATATAGTAGTGTGTACATGTCCATCCCAAACTCCTTAACTATCCCGTCCCCATGGCAACCACAAGATCATTCTCTTAAGTCTGTTGGTCTGTTTCCGTTTTGTAAGTTCATTTGTATCATTTCCTTCTAGATTCCACATATAGGTGATGTCATGTGACACTTCTCTTTCCCTTGTGACTTACTCCACTCAGCATGACAATCTCTAGGTCCATCCATGTTGCTGCAAGTGGCATTATTTCATTCTTGGTAACGGCTGAGTATTATTTCATTGTATATATGTACTACATCTTCTCTATCCATTCCTCTGTCAATAGACATTTAGGTGCCTTCCTTTTCTTGGCTATTGTAAACAGTGCTGCAATGAACATTGGGGCACATGTATCCTTTCAGGCCATGTTTTTCTCCAGATATATGCACAGGAATGGGATAGCAGGGTCATACAGTAGTTCTTTTCTTAGTTTTTTAAGGAACCTCTATATTTTACTTCATGGTGGCTGTACTAATTTACATTCCCACAACAGTGTGGGAAGGTTCCCTTCTCTCCACAGCCTCTATAGCATCCACTGTTTGTGGAGTTTTTGATAATGGACATTCTGATTGCTGTAAGGTGATATCTTATTGTAGTTTTGATGTGCATTTCTTTAATAATTAGTGATTCTGAGCATCTTTTCATGTACCTCTTGTCCATCTGTATGTCTTATTTGCAGAAATATCAATCTTTAGGATTTCTGCCCGTTTTTGGTTAGGCTGTTTGTTTTGATACTGTTAAACATCATGGGCTTTTCATAACTTTTGGAGATTAATCCCTTGTCAGTCACATGAGTTTAAGTAGATCTCATTTGTTTATTTCTGTTTTTATTTCCATTATTCTGGGAGATGAATTGAAAAAGATATTGGTGTGATTTATGTCAGAGAGTGTTCTGCCTATGTTTTACTCTAGGAGCTTTATTGTGTCTGGTCTCACATTTAGGTCTTTAATCCATTTTGAGCTTATTTTTCATCTATGGTGTTAAAGAATGATCTAATTTTATTTTTTCCTATGTAGCTCTATATGATTTTCTCAGCATCATTTGAAGAGACTGTCTTTCCAACATTGTGTAGTCTTGTCTCCCTTGTGCATAGGTTTTATTTGGGTTTTTTATCCTGTTCCATTGATTTATATTTCTACTTTTGTATGAATACCATATTTTCTTGATGACTGTAGCTTTGCAGTGTAGTCTGAGGTCAGGGAGCTAATTCCTCCAGCTTTGTTTTTTTCCTTAAGATTGCTTTGGCTAATCAGGATCTTTGTGTCTCCATTACAAATTTTAAGACTTTTGCTCAAGTTCTGTGAAAAATTCCATTGGTAGTTTGATAGGGATTGCGTTGAATCTGCCTTGGATAGTATAGTCATTTTAGCCGTATTGATTCTTCTAATCTACGAACATGGTATTTTTTCATCTGTTTGTGTCTTCTTTGATTTCTGTCATCAGCATCTTATGGTTTTGGGGGTGCAGGTCTTTTGTATCATTGTTGTTTAGTTGCTCAGTCATGTCTGGCTCTTTGTGACCCCATGGACTGCAACACACAAGACTTCCCCATCCTTCACAATCTCTCAGAGTTTGATCAAATTCATGTCAGTGATGCCATCCAACCATCTCATCTTCTGCTCCCCCTTCTCCCCCTGACCTCAATCTTTCCCAGCATCAGGGTCTTTTCCATTGAGTCAGCTCTTTGAATCATGTGTTTAGAGTGTTGGAGTTTCACCTTCAGCATCAGTCCTTCCAATGAATACTCAGGGCTGATTTCCTTTAGGATTGATTGGTTTGATCTTGCTGTCCAAAGGGCTCTCAAAAGTCTTCTCTAGCACCACAGTTCGAAAGCATCAATTCTTCAGAACTTAGCCTTCTTCATGGTCCAAATCTCACATCCATACATGACTACTGGAAAACCGTAGCTTTGACTAGACAGACCTTTGTTGGCAAAGTAATGTCTCTGGTTTTTAATATGCTGTCTAGGTTGGTCATATCTGAGGTTATTGATATTTCTCCCAGCAATCTTGATTCCAGTTTGTGCTTCATCCAGCTCAGCATTTCATATGATGCACTCTGAGTAAAAGTTAAATAATCAAGGTGACAATATACAGCCTTGGCATACTCCTTTCCCAATTTGGAACCAGTCCGTTGTTCCATGTCCAGTTCTAACTGTTGCTTGTTGACCTGCATACAGGTTTCTCAGGAGACAGGTAAGGTGGTCTGGTATTTCCATCTGTTTAAGAATTTTCCACAGTTTGTTGTGATCCACAGAGTCAAAAGCTTTAGTGTAGTCAGTGAAGCAGCAGTAGGTGTTTTCTGGAATTCCCCTTTTTCTATAATCCAACGGATGTTGGCAATTTAATCTCTGGTTCCTCTGCCTTTTCTAAATCCAGCTTGAACATCTGGAAGTTCTCAGTTCATGTACTGTTGAATCCTAGCTTGAAGGATTTTGAACATTACCTTGCTGCCATATGAGATGAGTGAAATTGTGCGGTAGCTTGAACATTCTTTGGCATTGTCCCTCTTTGGGATTGAAATGAAAACTGACCTTTTCCAGTCCTGTGGCCAGTGTTGAGTTTTTCAAATTTGCTGACATATTGAGTGCAGCACTTTAACTGCATCATCTTTTAGGATTTGAAATTCCATCACCTCCGCTAGCTTTGTTTGCAGTAATGCTTCATAAGCCCACTTGACTTTACACTCCAGGATGTCTTCTTAGGTAGGTTTATGCATATATATTTTATCCTTTTTGATGCAATGGTAATGGAATTGTTACTTGAATTTCTCTTTCTGTTCTTTTATTGTTAATGTATAGTGATAACAGAGTGTTTGTCTTTGTTTGCCTTATTTGAGTTAGCTTACTACTCTCCAGGTTCATCCAGGTTGTTGCAAATGGCAAAACTTAATTTTTTTTATGGCTGAGTAATATATATATATAACATATTAGTATCATAGTGATATTATAATATAGTGATATTATATATATATATGTATCTATCTTCTTTTTCCATTCATCTGTTGATTGACTGCTTGCTTCTGTATCTTGGCTATTGTAAATAAGACTTCCATGAACACCCAAAATGATGGAGATTATTAAGGGAAGGTTTCAAATTAGGTAAAAAGCCTTGGACTAGTTAGCCTTGAGGACATGGTAAGCCCTCACCTGGAGTCCCGGAGAAAATGGTCACTAGGGGTATCAGCCCAGGATTCTTGTGTCAAGGAATGGGGATTCTGCGATGGTGGAGTCTGTGAGGGTCAAATACAGCTGTCTTGAGCCAAGGTCATATTCAAGGTAGAGCAAAGAGCTTTCATTCTTTTAGCCTCTTTGTGGAATGAAAAAACAAAGCAAAACAAAACAAAACCTCAGTAAATTTGCCTATTAGCCTTGGGAACAGAATGACAATTTAGGTGTGGAACTACTGTTCTAGTTCAACTTCGAGAAGATTGTTGACACACAAGTTGGAATGGTTCCAATAGCTTACGTCGCAAAAAAATCTTCAGATTTATAGTTTCTTTTGTAAAAACAAGGGAGGTATTGGAGTTTACCTCAAGACCAATTAGGCTTTGGCAAGACACACAGGAGGCACAGTGGAGCATTACCTTTAGAAGTAGGGAGAGTAGTGCAAGCCTGTGAATGCTTAGAAAGGTGCAGAGATGTTTCTGATGCCCGCTAGAGGCAGAGAGCCTCTGCCCTACTTTGCATATATACATCCTCTTAGAATCCCACTGTGGCTTGTGTTCTATCCTTGACCATTTGTCATCTTTTTATCTTCAGACACAACTTCAGAGATGACATCATGATACCTAGAGCAGAGAGAACCTTAGAGAATGAAAGATCTCATTCAAGAATTTTAAGAAGTATGAGTGCTATTAGCTTTTATTGATAGCTTAATAATCTTTAAAAATGCCATACCCAGTTAGCCCAGCAGTTTCTTCAACTCAGAGTTTTGAGCACTGATGAATGGATTGTGGAAGAACTTTGTGATTTCAATCTAACTCTCTTGAGTTTCTGTAAAGCTTTGCTATTTCTATTCCAACCAACTGTGCATCAGCCATTTGTGAATTCAAGCTGAAAAAGTGTCTGTTTTCTTATATTTTTCCCCATTTTGTTATTTTGTACAGACTTTCACAAAGTAGAATTCTCAAATAATAATCAAAGTCATAGCTTCATGTTAAAAACACAAGTTATTATATGGTTTGCTATTGATTAAAATTTTGTGGAAGTTTTATTAATTGGTAATGCCAGAAGACCAGAAGTAGCTTTTTATAGACCACTTTTAGGCTTCGTGAAGCCATTCTATGATAGAAATAGGACTATGGTTAAAGTTTGAATAAAAATAGGACAGTTTCCCTCTTTGCTATTTGTATTTCATATCTCCACCACCAGATAAAGGATTTAAAACTCTGTATAATGCCAAAAGCTCAGGCTCTGTGTACTGGTGCTAAATTCAATCTTGGAGACAGGGTGTTGGGTGAAGTAGAAAAGAAATATTTCATTGCCGTGCCAGGTAAAGGGGGACACAGCAGGTTCGTGCCTCTCAAAATTGTGTGTCCCAGTTTGAAAGGATTTGAGGAGGAGTTCTATAGCAATGGTTCAAGGGTGTGCTTGCTGATAAGATTAGGGTGAATTCAGGCCCTCTACTCCCTCATCTGGTCTCAGGTGGTCTTTTTTGATAACTTTTTATTTTATTTGTGGGTTTGGCCAATTAACAATGTTGTGATAATTTCAGGTGAAGAGCAAAGTAACTCAGCCATACATATACATGTTCCATTCTCTCCCAAACTCCCTTCCCATCCAGGCTGCCACATAATATTGAGCAGATTTCCATGTGCTATACTGTCAGTCCTTATAGGTTATTTATTTTGAATATAGCAGTGTATACATGTCCATCCCAAACATTCTAACTATCCTCCCACCCCTAGCTTGATGAGCTTCTCTGGTTCCTTTAATGTAGCCTCTGGTGGTTTTTCTCTGGTAAGAAGAACGCTAACATCTTGTTCTTGTTGTTCAGTAATCAAGTCATGTCCAATTCTTCCCAACCCCCTGGACTGCAGCATGCCAGACTTCTTCCCTATCCTTCAGCATCTCCTGGAGTTTGGCCAAGTTCATGTCCGTTGAATTGGTGATGCCATTCAATCATCTGTCACCCTCTTTTCCTTCTTCCTTCAGTCTTTCCCAGCATCAGGGTCTTTTCCAATGAGTTGGCTCTTCGCATCAAATGTCCAGAGTATTGGAGTTTCAGCTTCAGTCCTTACAAAGAGTATTCAGGGTTGATTTCATTTAAGATTGACTGATTTGATCTCCTTGCTATCCAAAGGACTCTCTAGAGTCTTCCTGGAGGACCACAGTGCAAAAGCATCAATTCTTCAGTGCTCTGCCTTCTTTATTGTCCAGCTCTCACATCCATACATGACTACTGTAAAAACCATAGCTTTGACTATATGGGCCTTTGTTGGCAAAGTGATGTCTTTGCTTTTTAACACACTGTCTAGGTTTGTCATAAATTTCCTGCCAAGAAGCAATCAACTAATTTCATGGCTGCAGTCCCAACCAAAGTGATTTTAGGGCCTGAGAAGGGAAATCTGTCACTGCTTCCATATTTTCCCTTTCTATTTGCCATGAAGTGATGGGACCAGGTGTCATGATCTTAGTTTTTCAATATTGAGTTTTAAGCTAACTTTTTCACTCTCCCCCTTCACCCTTATCAAGAGGTTCTTTAGTTCCTCTTCTCTTTCTTCCTTTAGGGTGGTTCATGCACATATTTGAGGTTGTTTATATTTCTCCTGGTAATCTTGATTCCAGCCTGTAACTCATCCAGTCTGGCATTTTGCCTGATGTGGTCTGTATTTAAGTTAATAAAAATGGTGACAATAAACAGCCTCATCATACTCCTTTCTCAATTCTGAACTGGTCAGTTGTTCCATATGGGGTTCTAACTGTTGCTTCTTGACCTGCATTCAGGTTTCTCAGGAGACAGATAACATGGTCTGGTATCCCATCTCTTTAAGAGTTTTCCACAGTTTTTTATGATCCACACAGTCAAGGGTTTAGTGTAGTCAGTGAAATAGAGGTAGATGTTTTCTGGAATTTCCCATGATTTTTTCATGATCTAGTGAATGGTGGCGATTGATCTCTGGTTCCTCTGCCTTTCTAAACCCAACTTGAAATCTAGAACTTCTCAGTTCATAAATGCTGAAGCCTAGCTTGGAGGATTTTGAGCAAAACCTTACTAGCATGGGAGATGAGTGCAATTGTCAGGTGGTTTGAACATTTTTTAGTACTGCCCTTCTTGGGAAGTGGGATGAGTATTGACCTTTTCTAGTTCTGTGACCACTGCTGGGTTTTCCAAATTTGCTGACATATTGAGTGCAGCACTTTAATAGCATCATGTTTTAGGATTTTAAATATCTGCTGGAATTCTATCACCTTTGCTAGCTTTATTGGCAGCAATGCTCCTTAAGACCCACTTGACTTCACATTTCAGGATATCTGATTCTAGGTGAGTGATCACACCATGTGGTTATCTGGGTCACGAAGATCTTTTTTGTGTAGTTCTTCTGTGTATTCTTGCCACCTCTTCTTAATATCTTCTGCCTCTATTAGATGTCAGCGGGAAGCTGACATCTTAAATAGTTTAAAGACATTGTTATGTATCCTTGAGGCAGACCAAGACACTGCCTCAAGGCTCTATTGTTTCTTGGCTGACCCTCCCTTGTATTTTCATCCCTTTCTTTCCCAAATTAATACTTGTTAGAATCTGCCCTTTGGAAACTCGGGGAATGTCATGGAGGTTGGAGGTGTGTTCCTTACAAGAAACCAGGGACAGAAGAGCTTCTGTGCCCAGGAGCCCCACAGGATCCTGAACAATTTCATGCAGAAGAAAAAAATGCTTATAACTGTGCAATCATATGGTCAGATCTGAATCCACACTTTAAAAAAGAAAATGTTGAATAAAGCTGGCACAAATTCTATAGCTCCTGACTTACTCTCACTAAAGCCAACTGCTGCTGCTGCTAAGTCACATCAGTCGTGTCCAGCTGCTGACTTATTAAAGACAGGAAGAGGTGCACAGCCCAGCACCCAGTAGCTTTCAGTCTCTATCTGCTAAATGAATGAAAGGATAGAAAATCAGATCTTGAGATGAGTGTCATTCTTCTCCTTACGTTTTTACAGTTTACGTGCTGGAACTAAAGAAGAACAATCTAGAAGCAGATGAAATTATTAAGTTTAACTTTGATTTCTCCTCTTGGAAGTCTACTTAGTTCTTCTGAAGTGTGTGTGAACTGAGAAAAGTTTCCAATATTAGAAATTTCTCTTATACTTTGGCACCTTTTTACCTAGAAGTTCCCATACCCTGCTCAGTTGTGAGTATATTGATCTCAGGACCCCCTGATTGAAACATGTGGACACCCTCCCAGGACACCTGGTACGAGTGAAACGACCCTATTATTGTGCTGTTTATGGATCAATCACTTGATCAGAGAACAAGCTTGGCTTTTGTCCCAGTATCAAGGGATGCTTCTAATACCATAGCATAATAGGGTTTTGGATATCCTCAAGGACAGACTTCCTCCTTAGATAATGGAAATTAGAATAATGAACTTCACATGGGGATAAATATTAGTAACTGTTGTGACTTCCATCAAGAAAGAGGACACATACCATTGTTCATTCCCTACCCTGCATGTTTTTTTCATAATTTGCTTTTACAATGTAAGTTTAGAATTTAAGAAATGTGTAATGGTGGTGATTTGTCTGATCTGATGTTTTTATGTGTTGTATTTTTTTACCTAGCATCGTTTGTACAATTTGAACACAGGAAGTGAACTTGCAGTGAAAATCCTTTCCTGCAGCATCATTCAGTTGGAAAAATGAAACAACACACACACACACACCAACAAAAAACACATTAGATTAAAAGCTTGTATACACTGAATGTTTTTTAAGTGGATAAGTTTGTTACAAAATACTGCTCCTTAGTCCAACTTTCTCTTTATCCCCCATTGTTCGTTCCCGTTCTTTGACTTTGCTGGTTTCCCTCCCTTTTCTGAATCAATGAAAACGGGCCACATCTAATAGACAAGCTAAGCATTTCAATTATTACCTTTCGTTTCTTGGTATTTATTCTTTGTTCTTCCTTTCTTTCTGGTCCATGTGCCTTCACCTACTACATTATAAAACCTGCTCAAATCTATTTGAATCTGCCTTTCAGAGTTTACTTCTTTTCTTCCTTCTCTACCTTCCATACTCTGGAACATCATCATGTCATCTACTCTTGCTTATTCAGTAAAATTAACATGATGTCATTGATGTTCTGTATCAAAGTGCTGTTCTATGGGTGTCTACACGGTCATGATATTTTCAGACTCTGTTATGACAGGGACAGCAGTGTTATCACAGCCAAGGACTAAAAATGCAGATGGATGATCTTGACCTTTCCATATGTATGCAAACTGCTCATGATGCTCTTTTCTGACAGGGATGGAAAAGAAGGCCTGTGGTGAGTCAGTGGCCTCACCTACCAGAAGACATGTTAATCTGCTCTAGCAAAGATACCACGTGTGGTACAGTGGCTGCAATGCTGTTGCATTTTTAGTAGTCTACTGTAATTCTCCAGAATCCTAATTTTTTGTAGTAGACAGGCTTACGAAGTACATGGGGATATGATGACCACTGTTGAATCTTTAATTATTTAAGAGTGACACATATTTCTCCTTTTCATCTACCCATTGGTAAAAGATATTTGAAAGAACTTATCTTCTTTGCCTCTAAGGGGAGGGTATAGATCATATCAATGACTTCTACTTGATTTTCTTGGATAGGACAGTCTTACCCCATAGGCCAAGGACCAATATGGGGATTATGCCAATGACTAATTTTGTCTATCTGGCCCATACTTTCAAAGATAATGGAAATGCCCACCAAGTGGTTTAATAAGGGAGCCTTAATGGTTCCAGGTATATATGTCAACTCAAACTCTATGTCCAATGATACTTGGATTGTTGTGCACCTTTCATCTGTGCGTAGTTGCTTACATAAATGGACACAGGTCCCTTTGGAAGACTGGGAAACTCATTACTGTGCTTATGTCTCAAGATGTTGTAGTATCCTTAGTCCTGGAAAATTTTTTCTTCAGTTAGTTAGTGATCTCCAGACCTGAGATAATTAATAGCACAGGTCCAGAAACTAAGCAACAGATTGAAACATTTTAATGGACCAAAGGCCATCAGTCTCCTGATCATCCATCCTTTATTTCTTTCCATGGTACAGACTGAGTTGTATCTAGTTGGCTGCTCATCTGTTTTCACCCTTAGGAACGTCATGTTCTTTTAACCATCTTCCTAATCTCAGTCTGGTCCCATCACTTCATGGGAAACAGATGGCAAAACAGTGGAAACAGTGTCAGACTATTTTTCGGGGCTCCAAAATCACTGCAGATGGTGATTGCAGCCATGAAATTAAAAGACACTTACTCCTTGGAAGGAAAGTTATGACCAACCCAGATAGCATATTTAAAAGCAGAGACATTACTTTGCCAACAAAGGTCTGTCTAGTCAAGGCTATGGTTTTTCCAGTAGTCATGTATGGATGTGAGAGTTGGACGGTGAAGAAAGCTGAGAGCCGAAGAATTGATGCTTTTAAACTGTGGTGTTGGAGAAGACTCTTGAGAGTCCCTTGGCCTGCAAGAAGATCCAACCAGTCCATCCTAAAGGAGATCAGCCCTGGGAGTTCATTGGAAGGACTGATGTTGAGGCTGAAACTCCAATACTTGGCCACCTCATGAGAAGAGTTGACACATTGGAAAAGACCCTGATGCTGGGAAGGATTGGGGGCAGGAGGAGAAGGGGATGACAGAGGATGAGATGGCTGGATGGCATCACCGACTCGATGGACATGGGTTTGGGTAGACTCTGGGCGTTGGTGATGGACAGGGAGGCCTGGCATGCTGCTATTCATGGGGTCGCAAAGAGTCGGACACAACTAAGTGACTGAACTGAACTGAATGATGATTACATTTACATAGCTTCTAAAGCCTATGAGCACCTCTGAGATTGTGACTGCCAAGTGTGAAACTTGTTCTTTAACAATCTTCCCATTATCAGCCCTAGTCTCTGATACAGGTGCTCCTCTCCTTATGATATTCCTTCTGTCCTTGGTAAATGTATCCCCCAGGTATTCCCAGACAACATAATCACTTGGTGGAGTTTCCTGCATGTGTGTGGCACATCTACTCCAGCATATCACTCTTCTGAGTCACTGGATCATTCTCTCTACCACTTGCCACAGCAACTCCAGCATTTGAATCTCACTGTTGGCATCACATTTTCCATGCCTCAAGGAGGCATCTTAGGATAGTACTGTAGATACTATTGGCCATCAGTTTAATATTTTACTGACACTTCCAAAAGTGTCAAGTGTTAGTTGCTCAGTCATGACTGACTCTCTGCGACCCCACCAGGCAGCCCACCAGGCATCTTTACCCTTGGATTCTCCAGGCAAGAATACTGGGGTGGGTTGCCATTCCCTTCCCTAGAGGATTTTCGCGATCCAGAGATCAAACCCAGGTCTCCCTCAATGCAGGCAGATTGTTTATGGTCTGAACCACCAGGGAAGGCATTTCCAATGATCTGTTTTATTTAAACTTCTCATGCAGTGTTTGTGGATCCTGACAGTGTTTCCTTTCACACAGATGCTCAGCACCGTGTCATGTCTATTGTTTCAACATACAAGCCATCATTTTTATTCTTTCTTTTTTTTGGAGGCGGGGACAGTGTTACATTTTATTTTTTTAATTTATTTATTTTAGTTGGAGGCTAATTACTTTACAATATTGTCGTGGTTTTTGCGATACACTGATATGAATCAGCCATGGGTGTACTTGTGTTCCCCATCCTGAACCCCCTCCCACCTCCCTCCCCATTCCATCTCTCTGGGTCATCCCAGTGCACCAGCCCTGAGCACCCCATTCTATAAGCTATTTCTGAAATATTTTAGAAGACAGTGAGTATATTCTTGGGAGGATAGATGGAATGGTTTTATTGGGAGCAATGAATCAGAGATTGTGCATTAGTCTTGCATCTTTAGGTTCTCCCAGATATACATCTCTGCATTTAGCAGGAATGCAGTGGAGTGTGATACCAGTACAGTGTGACTTTGGACTGAATTCAGCCTTCCTGCCAAAATGGCTCCTAAACAGTGTCAAGTTTAGTGAATTTTCAAAAAAATGAAGCAAATCCTAAGTGCTTGTCAGTCCATTGTAACCTTTCTATTGTTCCCTAGCCTTAGGCCTTGGGGAAGCTCAAGTCCTGCGTTGGCTAAGTGATTGGATGGGCAGAGAAGACAGAAGGACAGACGGAAGCCTCCTTTGAACCACACAGATTCTAGGAAGTGTTGTTATGTGCATTCTGCATGCTGACCTTCTTTCACTTTTGTTTCTCACCTCAAGATTGTGAATCCCCTCCTGTCATTGCCCACGGACAACGTAAAATAGTCCCTAGACACTTTGCATTTGACCAAGAAGCTGTATATGAATGTGATGAAGGGTACACCCTGGTTGGAACAAAAACACTCTCCTGCACTTCTTTAGGCTGGTCACCTGCAGCCCCTCAGTGTAAAGGTAACTCTGGCTCCCTCTTCATTTTAGGGGGTGGGGGTGGGGCTATCATCAAAGGATTGAGAGCACAGTTTCTTCCCTGTGGGAGGCAGCAAAAAACCCACTTGATTCGATTTATTTAAAATAATTACTATGGTCTGATGGTATCCAAAGCAAAAGCGCAGAGGGCACACAGAACATTAATCTCCCCTTCTTCCTCCCAGGTACAAAATTCAGCCTTTGTGAGGCAGGCCCATTTCCCAGTTTCTTGTATAATTCCAGAAATAATCTACAGATGGTACATTCTATCTGAGTGCAGCTGTGGCCTGTAGCAAAACTTTCATGAAAAGTTGGTCTAGAATGCAAGCCCTAGTGGACTAATGCCAAGCTTTGTGAAATCACAAGCATTTGCATCAGAGGCAGTGCAGGGCACCAGCTGCTCACAATGTAGCTGTGTGGTGAGGGACTCTGAATTTTCCGGCTGTTATGGGGACAAGAGGTCAAAATCAGGTCTGATTATTCCATGCACACAGGTTTAATATCACTTCATCATCAACAACTTCAGGGATGACTTGCCACCTTTGTCTCCTTTGCACACAGGAGAATAATAAGCAAGAGGGAAAATTTTTTATCTATTGTCTTACAGGAATCAAGATACAAGAGACAGCTGATTTGATAGTTGAAGATTTGGGGTCACATCGTTTTTATATTCTGTCATGCTATTTAAAATTGTTATATTCTTCAGCAAGTCACTTAACCTGTCTGTATCTGACTTTCTCTTAGATAAAATAGTGAGACTTAAAAAATAAGATAATCACATAAAGATCTACCCCAAAGTGTGATAAAGTACTATCCCAATGCTCAATAAATATGCTAATGAATATTATTTTTCTTCTTAAGATTAAAAAAAGGTAAAACAATTAGCAACACTTAAATACAGTTCCTTCTTAGTACCCTAGACTTGTATGTTTTTTCTTAGATCTGTAGATGGCTCAAAATTATGTTTCCATTGCAGCATTGTGTCTGAAGCCAAAGATAGAATATGGAAGGTTATCTGTGGAGAAGTTTAGATATGTTGAATCTGAAAGAATTACCATCCAGTGTGACTCTGGCTATAGTTTGGTTGGTTCCGAAAATATCACTTGCTCAGAGGACAGAACCTGGTACCCGGAGGCGCCCAAGTGTGAGTGGGTAAGTCACACAACTGAGGTAGTTTTTTTGTTAAACCCCAAGGCACTGTCCTGCCAGCAAAGGTGATATCTGGCTTGTCAGGATTCATTCATTCAAAGGAACTCTCATTTTTGCTTTGAAGCCTTCTGGTCGGGTAGGAGATGCAAAGTTTTCCTGCTCTCAGTTGTGATCAGGGAAAACTGAACCCCTTTGGAGCGGAGGGTCTCAGGCCCGGTAGTACTGATTTCCAACTTTTCTAGAGGATTTGATATACTCTTGTCCCATTTCCAGATGGTCAGAAGTAGGGTCTGTTCCCACAGAAACTTTCTGGGAGGCTGTCTGAGAGCAGAGTTATATTCCTCTCAGGAAGATGATGGCGAGAAACAAGGTGTTTCTGGTTTTCCTGCTCACCCACCAGTCCTGGGGTGTGTCTTGGTCCTGAATCTGTAATCTTGCCTGTTTCTACATGAAATATGCCCCCTAACAATTGGGAGAGAAGTCTTTCAAACATACTCATCATGCATTTCTCCTCTAGGAGTATCGCGAAGGCTGTGAGCAAGTAATCAAAGGCAGGAAAATCTTGCAGTGCCTCTCAAGACCAGAGGAGGTGAAACTGGCCCTGGAAGTATATAAGCTATCCCTGGAGATTGAACTCCTGGAGTTTCAGATAGATAAAGTAAAGAATTCCTCTCAGGAAGCATTTCTCCCTCTCCCTGAGAAAAATGTGACTTGTTGCCTTCAACCCAATACAGATCTCTTCAGTTAATCACTTTTATCATCTCTTTATGCCATTGATTGTGGTAATAGTTATCCAGAAAGAATAATTTGTTGACATTTAGTTCTTTGAGATTGTACAATTGTTGATCATTTTCTGACTCATTGTTTTTGCTTTTCTGGCTACATTGTACATATTTTTTTTTCCATTAAAAATTAACATATCCAATAGTATTTTGTCTTCATGGTTATTAGGACTCTGTGAAATGAGGTCTGAGAATAAACCCATGCATAAAGTTGATACATTTATTTTACTGTAGAGACCCTGGACATAGGGACTTGGGTTCACACCAATACATTTTTCTGCATTGCCTTTACTCATCAGATCTGCATATATAGGTCACTCAGGTGCTCAGTATTTAGATTAAACATCAACACACCCCAAACGCTTTGTTCACTGTTGCCCACTTGAAGCAATCATGCCCTTTTCTAAGCTTCCATGCACTTGGCCTCTGCCTCAGTAATGCACGGGGCATTGCCTTATGAGGAGGGGATCCTTGTCTGTGTCGGTCTCCTGATCCCCTCCTCAGCAACACACTCTGAAAGTTTGACGAGTGGAAGCCAAGCTGGCAGCCACCTTTGTGTTCCTAAGTCCTTGATCTGGTTTAGTCCTTATTTTCCTTAATAGAAAGAAAAATGGCTTGAGCGATTTTTTCCCATCTGAGAATAAACCTCATATCAATCACTTTTATGTCTTAGGGTGTTTGGAGACTTTTATTCTTTGCACTAACCACTTCCTCCAACTCCTGCATCCTCTGAAATCTCTCTCCTACTCATATCTTGGCTCTTTTGGTTATTCCATCTCTTTTGTACACAGAACTCTATGTGGGAACACTGACTTCTTTAATTCCCGTCAACATACTCCAATGAGACAATGTTGAATAACAGGCTTTCACCAAACCTTCAATAAGTTTGAATTGCTATAGTTACCCACTTAACACAGAAGGTATCTATTCATGGTCTTAAAAGCCATTTGTCTGATCCTTTTACTCAGAATTTCTTTTGGTTGGTATTTGTTTTGGTTTTCTCCTGAGACAAGCGAGGAACTACTCTCCTTGGGAGGTGCCCCAGAAAGTGCTGTCATTGAGTGGAAGAAGTGGGAAAGGAAGGATAGCCTCAAGAGGTCATTGCTGTTGCCAGCAGAAGCTCAGTCATGCTGATTGCTTTCTGGGAGCATGTGGAACACAATTCTAAGTTGTCTTTCCAAGGAGGAGGACCCGGGATATTTATCGCCAGTTCTCTCCTTTGAGTGGTAAAGACTTGCTCTGGAAGGACTGACACTCAGTCACATCTGACCTGGACTGTGGGCCAGTGGGGGCAGCAATGAGACATCAAGGCAGAGAGACATGGGTAGCTGATGGTTCTGTGGGACTGCTTGTGGTAACCTCCAGAGCCAGTATGTGGGCAGAGCACAAGTCACGTCTTCTCCAGTTGCTTTTTCTCTGTTGAAGTGCTGATCCAGCCTATCCATTTTTTCCCTGCTCAAATCTCTTGCGCTTGTGCTCAGCCATTTCAGTTGTGTCCGACTCTATGATCTTATGGACTGTAGCCTCCTAGACTCCTCTGTCCATGGGATTCTCCAGGCAAGAATACTGGAGTGAGTTGCCATTTCCTCCTCCAGGGGATCTTCCTGACCCAAGGATCCAACCTGTGTCCCTTGTGTCTCCTGCATTGGGAGGTGGATTCTTTTACCACCAGGCCACCTGGGGAGATCTGCACACTCTGTATACAAAACAGTTACAATTCACACGTTTGCTGTAACACATATTGATTCCTCCTCTTTTGGTTTGGGATATGAGGATGAAGCATGAGTCTCAGTGGTCCTTTAGACACTCTGTGAATAGGATTTCACCATCATCTTCTATAATTGTCCAAATTTCTCATGTATTATAACTATCTTCACATTCATCATCAAAAATACGATCTAAAAAAGTAGAATATCCTGTTAGGTAGGTACATGAGCTGAGAAAGCTTAGGAAAGCTTTATTAGAAGAATTTGCAAGAGATTAATTTGTTCAAGTTGGTGCTTCCTGAGGGTTTGAGTGAGAGGGAGAAAAGGGACCTGGATATTTTATATCAAAAATTTAAAGTTTAGAGCAGAAGATCATGGAGGAGTAAGATGGAGAGATCACCCGCCTCCCCAGAAACATCAAAAACTCATCAAGATATGAAACAACTACAAAGCAACCTCTAAACAACAGCTGAAGACCTGAGATCTCCAAAGGGGCAATCTAAGCTCCCTGGAATAAGGTAGGATGAAAGATAAAGACATTAAAAGAGAAAGAGAGAGAGAGAGAGAAAGAGAACTCCAGGACAGGAGCTTGCGCCCCAAGGGAGGGAGGGAGTCATGAAGGAGGAAAAGTTTCCATGCACTGGGAAACTCCCTCACAGGTGGGAACAAGAGGGAGCTATAGAACCTCAGAGAGCCATGCAAAAGTGGGAGCCCAGAAGGCAAAATACAGAGAAAGCTGCACATCTCAATCCATAAGCAGCTCACAAGTCTTAGCCCTGACCAGAGGGTGGAGGTGGGGAGCCAAGAGAAGTGGCTAATAAACCCCACCCCTGCCCAGAAGTAGGGGGCAAGAAGCCGAGAAAAGCACCACATGAGCCTCCCTCTAGCAAGCTCCACCTGCAACACAGGGTAGGACCCAGGTCGGAAGCTCTGGCAAGATCCCAGGGAGGTAGAGGGCTAGTGGCAGTGAGGATGTGCTGAGATACTTCAATGTGGCTGCAGAAATAGACTTGTAAATTACTGCCAAAGCCAGGAGGAGTGCCAGAGACAGTGGACAAAACACCACCGATTTGGTCCTGATCCCAGGGGTTTCAGGTGCCACGAGGCAGTGAGCAGGCACAGGTTACTGCTCACACCTTGCTGGGAGCTTAAACAGCTGAGCTCTTTCTAGGAACCCTTTTCCCCAGGGAGAACTCATGACCTACCTCAGATTGTATCAACATCCAATAGGTCACTACTGCCACAGGCACTCCCCAGTACAACACATATGTGGTGGCCATATCCTCCCCTCTCTCCAGCCCAAGAGAGCAAGTGAACCCCAATGAGACTTGGCCTTTGCCCCCTCGTGTCCAGGGAAGGAACAGGCAGTGGACTCAAGGGGCAACTCTAAACATTGGGAGGAACTACAAGTTGGAATAAGGCCAGATCTGACACTGAAGTCACCCTACGCTGCCCACAACAGGTCCAGAGACCTTCCTAGAAATATTAGAGGTCTTTGGTGTAAGCCTCGCTGGATGTTCTGGGCTGCTGAGTGTTGCCTTCACCAAGAGCATTGGTAATTTGTCTTTAGCGCTGTGTGGCTTGTGAGGTCTTGAAACTTCAATAGGCATCGAGCCTGAACCCCTGAGGTGAGAGACTCAAGCCCAGGACTTTGAACCACTGGAGAACACCTTACCCCGGGGAACATTAATAGATGAGAGCTTTTCCAAAGGCCTCCATCTCAACACCAAAACCAAGCCCACCCAAAAGCCAGCAAGCACCAGTGCCCAGACACCCCACAGCAATTCTTCAATGAAACAGAACACAATGCTGCACATTAGCAGACAGGCTGCCCAAAGCCACACTGAACCCACAGACACCCCCAAACCTACTACTGGTCATGGTGCTGCCTTCAGAGAGATGAGCTACAACTCCAGACCAGAACACAGACACACATCCCCCCAGCCAGGAAACCATCACAGGACACTCTTCCAACCACACCCACAGGCACAGAGTCCACAACTAGGAAGAACCATGACCTTGAGCACTTTTTTCTTTTTCTTCTTTTAAACCACACTTTTTATCCTCCCTACATGCTTCTACTTCTACATTGGTCTTTTGCAGTGCTGTGGATGTTTCCTTTTTAAAATCTTTTTTAAAAGATTATTTCTTTTCCTCTTTTGGGATTTTTTGTTGTTGTTGTTCTGTTTGACTGTTTTTCTTATTGTTTTTCCTGTTGTAGCTATTCCTTAATAAATATAAATCTTTTTCACATACATATATTTATCTTGGCTTTTCTATTTTTCTTCTTCTATCTTTTCTTCTGCCTCCTCCTTTTCTCTTCTATTTCCCTTCTCTTTTTTTTTCCCCTTCACTCTTTTCTTTTTTCCATTTGGTATGTTAATTTATGCTTTCTTTGCTATATTCCCCAGTTGACACTCTGCTCTGGCTCAGCTTTCCAGTCTGAGTTTTAGTTAACCCTGTTTTTAATTGGTCAATATCATTTTTGGTTTTCTTTGCTCACCAAGTCAATCTCTTGTACTTTATTTTCTTTGGAATACTTTGGTTATATTTGTGTGTGTGTAAGGGTGTGTATATGTCTCATTGCTTTTGTAATTATCTGCCTGACCTTGTATTTACCATTTATGTAGGTTCATCTTTTATTTCTTGCTATGTTTTGCTTTTTGTCTTGGTATGTTTGTTTTAATCCCTTTTAATCTCATAAAAAAATGACTTATGGAGTCTCCCATCCAGGGATTCAGCCTGAACCATTGAAGTGGGAGCCCTCAGCCCAGGAACCCAGACTGCCAGAGAACTCCTAACCCCAGGGGATATTAATTATTGAGAACGTCCATGAAGACCTACGCCTGTACACAAAGCCTGGTATCACCCAGTTGCCAAGGCACCCAGTGCAGGACACCTCACTCAAACAACAAGCGAGACAAAAACACAAAAATAATCATCGCTGACAAGATTCCCACAGACACTCCAAAATATACCACTTCACACAGTCCTGCCTATCAGAAGGAAAAACAACAACAAACCCCAACTCACCTCCTCCCACTATAATGCAGGCACAAGTCACCCCTAACAAGAAGTCAACACAGACTGCTGAACCAACCTTAACCACTGAGGGAAAAGACCAGAAGGAAGAAGGAATATGACCCTAAAGCCTGGGAAAAGGAGATCGCAAATGGAGTAAGTTGGGGGAAAAAATGAAAAGACAGAAATATAGCACAAAGGAATAAACAAAGTAGAAGCTCATAAGATCAAATGAACAAAGAGGAAATAAGAAAACTACATGAAAAAGAATTTAGAATAATGATAGTGAAGATGTTCCAAAGCTTCTAAAATAGAACGAAGTAAATATAAGAAGCAATTAATATAATTAACAATGACATAAGAGAAGTAAAGAATAGACAGAGATGAATCACACAATTACTGAAATTAAAAATACTCTAGAAGGAACCAATAATAGAATAACTGAAGCAGAAGAACAGATAGGTGAGATGGAAGATAGAATGGTGAATTCTGCTGAAGAGCAGAGTAAAGGAAAAAGAATGAAAAGTATTGAGGATAGCCTCAGAGATGTCTGGGACAATATTAAATGCACCAACATTAGAGTTATAGGAGTCCTAGGAGTCCTAGGGGGAAAAGAGAAAAAGAAAGGCACTGAGAAAATTTTTGAAGAGATTATGGTTGAAAATTCCCCAACACGGGAAAGGAAATAGTCAATCAAGTCCAAGAAGTGCAGTCCCATACAGGATAAACCCAAGGAGAAATTCGCTGAAACACATACTAATCAAGCTAATAGAGATTAAACACAAAGAAAGAGAGCAGCAAGGGAAACAGCGATACAGTATATTGACACATATAGATGGAAATTTAGAAAGATGGTAAAGATGATCCTATATGAAAGGCAGCAAAAGAGGAACAGATATAAAGAACAGACTTTTGGACTATGGGGGAGAAGATGAGGGTGGGATGATTTGAGAGAATAGCATTGCAACATATATGTTACCATATGTAAAATAGATGACCAGTGCAAATTCAATGCATGAAGCAGGGCACTCAAAACCGGTGCTCTGGGACAACCCAGAGCGATGGGGTGGGGAGGAAGGTGGGAGTGGGGATCAGGATCGGGGAGAAACGTGCACCCATGGCTGATTCATACTGATGCCTGGTGGAAACCACCACAATATTGTAAAGTGATTATCTTCCAATTAAAATAAATAAATTAAAAAATAAAAAAAGAAAGCAGCAAAGGAAAAGCAACAAGTAACACAAGGAAAAACCCATACGATTAAAAACTAATCCTTTGGCAGAAACTCTGAAGGCCAGAAGGGGCTGGCAGGATATATTTAAAGTACTGAAAGCAAAAAATCTACAACCATGCTTACTCTACCCAGGAAGGATCACATTCAAAATTGATGGAGAAATCAAAAGCTTTACAGATAAGCAAAAGTTAAGGAAATTTAGCACCACCAAACCAGCTTTATAACAAATATTAAAGGAACTTATATAGGCAGTAAACACAAGAGAAAGGAAAGACCTACAAAAATGAACCCCAAACAATTAAGAAAATGCCAATAGGAACATATATATCAACAATAATTTTAAATATAAGTGGATTAAATGCTCCAACCAAAAGACACAGACTGGCTGAACTGATACACACACACACAAAAGATCCATATATATGCTGTCTACAAGAGACCTACTTCAAATCTAGAGACATAAACAGAATGAAAGTAAAAGGATGGAAAATGATATTGCATGCAAATGGAAATCAAAAGAAAGCTGGAGTGGCAACTCTCATTTCAGACAAAATACACTAAAAATAAAGAAAATAGCAAGATATAAAGAAAGACACTACATAATGATCAAGGGATCAATCCAAGAAGAAGACATAACGCTTGTAAATATTTAGGCACCCTACACAGGAGCATCGCAGTACATAAGCAAACATTAACAGACATAAAAGAGGAAATTGACAGTAACACAATAATAGTAGGGGATTTTAACACTCCA
Organism: Okapia johnstoni; assembly: GCA_024291935.2. Taxonomy (NCBI): domain Eukaryota; kingdom Metazoa; phylum Chordata; class Mammalia; order Artiodactyla; family Giraffidae; genus Okapia; species Okapia johnstoni. The sequence continues at coordinate 68,760,542 of CM044322.1, read as the reverse complement.
CTTACAGCAATGGACAGATTGTCAAAACAGAAAATCAATAAGGAAACACAAATGTTAAAAGAAATATTAGATCAAGTGGACCTAGTTCATATCTTTAGGACTTTCTGTCCAAATGCAGAAGAATACACTTTCTCCTCAAGTGCACATAGGACATTCTCCAGGATAGACCACATCTTGGGTTACAAATCAAACCTCAGTAAATTTAAGAAAATTAAAATTGTATAAAGCATCTTTTCTGACTACAACACTATGAGACTAGATATCAGTTATAGGAAAATAATACTGTAAAAAACCCACAATCACATGGAGATTAAAGAATACATTTCTAAGTAACAAACAAGTTACTGAAGAAATAAGAAGGGAAATTAAAAAAAAAAAAGATTCCTAGAAACAAATGACAGTGAAAACACAATGACCCAAAACCTATGGGATGCAGCAAAAGCAGTTCTAAGAAGGAAGTTTGTAGCAGTACAATCCTACCTCAGGAAACAAGAAAAACATTGAATAGACAACCTGATTCTACATCTAAAACAGCTGGAAAAAGAAGAACAGAAAAAACCTCAAAGTTAGTGGAAGGAAAGAAATCATAAAGATCAGTGTAGGAAATAACTGAAAAAGAAATGAAGGAAGCAATAGTAAAGATTAATAAAACTAAAAGCTGATTATTTGAAAAGATAAGCGAAATTGACAGACCATTATCCAGAGTTATCCAAAAAAAAAAAAAAAAAAAAGGAGGGGGTAGGGGAAAAAATCAAATAAAAAAAATTAGGAATGAAAAAGGAGAGGTTACAACAGACAACATAAAAATACAAAGGATCTTGAGAAACTATTAAAAGCAATTATATGCTAATAAAATAGACAACATAGAGGAAATGGACAGATTCTTAAAAAGTTTAACCTTCTAAGACTGAGCAAGGAGGAAATAGAAATTATGAACAAGCCAACTGCCAACACTGAAATCGAAACTGTGATAAAAAAAAAATCTCCCAAAAAACAAAAGTCCAGTGTCAGATGGCTTCATAGGTAAATTCTATCAAACATTTAGAGAAGAGCTAATGCATATCCTGAAACTCTCTCAAAAAATTGCAGGGGAAACAACACTTCCAAGCTCATTCTATGAGGCCACAATCACCCTGATACCAGAGCCAGGCAAAGACATCACAAAAAAGAAAATTACAGGCCAGTATCACTGATGAACATAGATTCAAAAATCCTCAACAAAATTCTAGCAAACAGAATTCAGCAACACATTAAAAAGATCATACACCACGATCAAGTTGAGTTTATGCCAGTGACACAAAGATTCTTCAATATGCACAAATCAATGTGATAAACCATATTAGCAAGTTGAAAGATAAAAACCATACAACAATCTTAATAGATGCAGAAAAAGCTTTTGACAAAATTTAGCACCCATATATGATAAAAACTCTTCAAAAATTGGCATAGAAGGAACATACCCTAACATAATAAAGGCCATATACAACAAACCCACAGCAAATATCATACTCAATGGTGAGAAAGAGAAAGCATTCTCTCTAAGATCAATAACAAGACAAGGGTGCCCACTCTTGCTACTATTATTCAACAAAGTTTTGGAAATCCTAGCTATGGAAATCAGAGAAGAAAAAGGAATAAAAGGAATCCAGATTGGAAAGGAAGAAGTGAAATTCTCACTATTTGCAGATGACATGATAATCATGTACTATCATGTACCTAAAGATACTACCAGGAAATCACTAGAGCTAATCAGTGAATTTAGTAAAGTCACAGGATACAAAATCAATATGTAGAAATCTCTTGCATTCCTATATACTAACAAAGAAATACCAGAAAGAGAAATTAAGCAATCAATCCCATTTACCATTCCAACAAAAAGACTAAATACCTAGGAATAAACCTAACTAGGAAGACAAAACAACTGTATACAGAAAACTATGATACTGATGAAAGAAATCAAAGAGGACATAAACAGATGGAGAGATATTCCATGTTCTTGGGATGGAAGAATCAATATTGTAAAAATGACTATACTACTAAATGCAATCTACAGATTCAATGCAATCCCTATCAAATTACCCATGGCAGTTTTCACAGAACAAGAACAAAAATTTCACAGCTCATATGGAAACACAAAGGACCCCAAATATTCAAAGCAATCTTGAGAAAGAAAAATGGAGCTAGAGGAATCAACTTACCTGATTTCAGACTGTATTACAAAGCTACAGTCATCAACACAGTATGGTACTGGCACAAAAAGAGAAGTATAGACCAATGGAATAAAATAGAAAGCCCAGAGATAAACCCACACACCTATGGGCACCTTATCTTTGACAAAGGAGTCAAGAATATACAATGGGAAAGAGGTAGTCTTTTCAATAGGTGGTGCTGGGAGAACTGGACAACTATATGTAAAAGAATGAAATTCCTAACACCCACCTAACACTTCCTAACACCATACTGTGCTGTGCTGTGCTGTGCTTAGTCGCTTCATCATGCCTGACTCTTTGGTCCTCTGTCCATGGGGAATCTCCATGCAAGAATATTTGAGTTGGTTGTCAGGCCCTGGATCTTCCCAACCCAGGGATCAAACCAGGTATCCCACATTGCAGGTGGATTCTTTACTGTCTGAACCACCAAGGAAGCCCTTCTAACACCATACATCAAGATAAACTTGAAATGGATTAAAGACCTAAATGTAAGACCAGAAAACATAAAACTCTTAGAAGAAAATATAGATACAACACTGTATGACATAAATCATAGCAAGGTCCTCTATGACCCACATCCTAGAATAATGGAAATAAAAACAAAAATAAACAAGTGGGACCTTAATTAAACTTAAGAGCTTTTGCACAGCAAAGGAAACAATAAACAAGGTGAAAAGGCAACCCTCAGAATGGGACAAAATAGTAGTAAATGAAACAACTGACAAAGGATTGATCTCTAAAATATACAAGCAGCTCATACAACTCAATACCAGAAAAACAAAAAATTCAATCAAACAGCGGACAAAAGACCTAAACAAACCTTCTTCCAAAGAAGAGATATGGATGGCTAATAATCACACGAAGAGAAGCTCAACATTGTTCATTATTCAGTTCAGTCCAGTCGCTCAGTCATGTCTGACTCTTTTTGACCCCTGAATGGCAGCACACCAGGCCTCCCTGTTCATCACCAACTCCCGGAGTCTATCTAAACCCATGTCCATCTAGTCGATGATGCCATCCAGCCATCTCATCCTCTGTCGTCCCCTTCTCCTCCTGCCCCCAATCCTTCCCAGCATTAGGGTCTTTTCCAATGAGTCAACTCTTTGCATAAGGTGGCCAAAGTATTGGAGTTTCAGCTTCAACATCACTCCTTCCAATGAACACCCAGGACTGATCTCCTTTAAGATGGATTGGTTGGATCTTCTTGCAGTCCAAGGGACTCTCAAGAGTCTTCTCCAACACCACACTTCAAAAGCTTCAATTCTTTGGTGCTCAGCTTTCTTCACTGTCCAACTCTCACATCCATACATGACCACTGGAAAAAACATAGCCTTGACTAGACAGACTTTTGTTGGCAAAGTAATGTCTCTGCTTTTAAATATGCTATCTAGTTTGGCCATAACCTACCTTCCAAGGAGTAAGCGTCTTTTAATTTCTTGGCTGCAATCACCATCTGCAGTGATTTTGGAGCCCCCCAAAATAAAGTCTGACACTGTTTGCACTGTTTCTCCATCTATTTCCCATGAAGTGATGGGACCAGATGCCATGATCTTAGTTTTCTGAATGTTGAGCTTTAAGCCAACTTTTTCACTCTCCTCTTCCACTTTCATCAAGAGGCTCTTTAGTTCTTCTTCACTTTCTGCCATAAGAGTGGTGTCATCTGCATATATGAGGTTATTGATATTTCTCCCGGCAATCTTGATTCCAGCTTGTGTTTCTTCCGGCCCAGCGTTTCTCATGATGTACTCTGCATGTACGTTAAATAAGCAGGGTGACAATATACAGCCTTGACGTACTCCTTTTCCTATTTGAAACCAGTCTGTGGTTCCATGTCCAGTTCTAACTGTTGCTTCCTGACCTGCATACATGTTTCTCAAGAGATAGGTCAGATGGTCTGGTATTCCCATCTCTTTAAGAATTTTCCACAGTTTGTTGTGATCCACACAGTCAAACACTATGGCATAGTCAATAAAGCAGAAATAGATGTTTTTCTGGAACTCTCTTACTTTTTCAATGATCCAGCAGATGTTGGCAATTTGATCTCTGGTTCCTCTGCCTCTTCTAAAACCAGCTTGAACATCTGGAAGTTCATGGTTCACGTTTTGCTGAAGCCTGGCTTGGAGAATTTTGAGCATTACTTTACTAGCATGTTAGAGAAATGCAAATCAAAACTACAATGATATATCACCTCACAGTGATCAGAATGGCCATCATCAAAAAACCCACAAACCATAGGTGCTGGAATGTTGTGGAGAAAAGGGAACAATCTTGCAAAGCTGGTGGGAATGTAAATTGATATAGCCACTATGGAAGACAGTGTGGAGATTCCTTTAAAAACTAGGAATAAAACCACCATACAACCCAGCAATACCACTTCTAGGCATATACCCTGAGGAAACCAAAACTGAAAAAGACACATTTATCCCATTGTTCACTGCAGTACTATTTACAATAGCTAGGACATGAAGCAACCTAGATGTCAATCAGAAAATGAATGGATAAAGAAACTGTGGTACATATATACAATGGAATACTACTCAGCCATGAAAAGGAACACATTTGCGTCAGTTCTAATGAGGTGGATGAACCTAGAACCTATTACCCAGAGTGAAGTAAGTCAGAAGTGAAAGTCACTCAGACATGTCTGACTCTTTGTGACCCCATGGACTGTACAGTCCATGGAATTCTCCAGGCCAGAATACTGGAGTGGGTAGCCTTTCCCTTCTCCAGGGGATCTTCCCAACCCAGGGATTGAACCCGGGTCTCCCACACTGCAGGCAGTCTTTACCAGCTGAGCCACCAGGGAAGCTCCATATATATTAGTGCATATATATGGAATCTAGAAAGATGGTACTGATGAACCTATTTTCAGGGCAGCAATGGAGGCACAGACATTAGATAACAGACTTATGGACAAGGGTGGGGGAGAGGAAGGAGAGAGTGAGATGTGTGGAGATGGTAGCATGGAAGCATATACACTAACATATGCAAAATAGCCAGTGGAAATTTGCTGTATGACTCAGGGAACTCAAACTGGGGCTCTGTAATAACCTAGATGGGTAGGAAAGGGTGGGAGGTGGAAGGGAGTTTCAAGGGGGAGAAGACATATGTATACCTATGGTTAATTCATGTTGATCTGTGACAAATCAATCATTGATCAATTAAAAATAAATAAACGTAATTATAAAAATTTTAAAGTTTAGAAGATGTGGAAAATAATTGCCGTTGCCTTATGAGGACAGGGTAGGGCAGACATACCATTTTTAAAAATTGAATTGCCAGTATAGTCTTGTGCTAGCAGGAACCATATAATTTGTAAGCAAAGGAAACCCAAACAGACGTTCATTCTGTTTGTGTCTGTGTCTTCCTGCGATGGTTCTCTCTACTTCTTACATCAGTAAGGACTGGGGGAGAAGATGCTGACAATTTCTTGGGATTAGATGTGAATAAATATCTGGCAACATCCACTGGATCATCGAAAGAGCAAGAGAGTTCCAGAAAAATATCTATTTCTGCTGTATTGACTATGCCAAAGCCTTTGACTGTGTGAATTACAACAAACTGTGGAAAACTCTTTAAGAGATGGGAATACCAGACCATCTGACCTGTCTCTTGAGAAACCTGTATGCAGGTCAGGAAGCAACAGTTAGAACTGGACATGGAACCACAGACTGGTTCCAAATAGGAAAAGGAGTACGTCAAGGCTGTATATTGTCACCCTGCTTATTTAACTTATATGCAGAGTACATCATGAGAAATGCTGGGCTGGATGAAGCATAAGCTGGAATCAAGATTGCCGGGAGAAATATCAATAACCTCATATATGCAGATGACACCACTCTTATGGCAGAAAGTGAAGAAGAACTAAAGAGCCTCTTGATGAAAGTGAAAGAGGAGAGTGAAAAAGTTGGCTTAAAGCTCAACATTCAGAAAACTAAGATCATGGCATCTGGTGCCATCATTTCATGGGAAATAGATGGGGAAACAGTGCAAACAGTGTCAGACTTTATTTTGGGGGGCTCCAAAATCACTGCAGATGGTGTTTGCAGCCATGAAATTAAAAGACACTTGCTCCTTGGAAGGAAAGTTATGACCAACTTAGATAGCATATTTAAAAGCAGAGATATTACTTTGCCAACAAAGGTCCGTCTAGTCAGGGCTATGTTTTTTCCAGTGGTCATGTATGGATGTGAGAGTTGGACGGTGAAGAAAGCTGCTGCTGCTGCTGCTGCTGCTAAGTCGCTTCAGTCGTGTCCGACTCTGTGTGACCCCACAGACGGTAGCCCACCAGGCTTCCCTGTCCCTGGGATTCTCCAGGCAAGAACACTGGAGTGGGTTGCCGTTTCCTTCTCCAATGCTCCAATGCATGAAGGTGAGAAGTGAAAGTGAAGTCACTCAGTCATGTCCGACTCTGAGAGACCCCATGGACTGTAGCCTACCAGGCTCCTCCCTCCATGGGATTTTTCAGGCAAGAGTACTGGAGTGGGCTGCCATTGCCTTCTCCAGAAGAAAGCTGAGCGTGAAGAATTGATGCTTTTGAACTGTGGTGCTGGAGAAGACTCTTGAGAGTCCCTTGGACTGCAAGAAGATCCAACCAGTCAATCCTAAAGGAGATCACTCCTGGGTGTTCATTGGAAGGACTGATGTTGAGGCTGAAACTCCAATACTTTGGCCACCTCATGCGAAGAGTTGACTCATTGGAAAAGATCCTGATGCTGGGTAGGATTGGGGGCAGGAGGAGAAGGGGACGACAGAGGATGAGATGGCTGGATGGCATCACTGACTCGATGGACATGGGTTTGGGTAGATTCCGGGAGTTGGTGATGGACAGGGAGGCCTGGCGTGCTGCGATTCATGGGGTTGCAAAGAGTCGGACATGACTGGGAGACTGAACTGAAACTTGTGGGATAGCAAATTGGTAAACCAGAGGTTCTGTCAAGAAAATTTTAGCTAAAGGGAGACTACATTGATTGTACTGCCATTTTGTACTTATGGGAAGCAAAATAGGGGCCTATTATTTTCTAAAATTCATCTGAATTCAGTAATTAATCTTCCTAGTCTTTTCTTTCACCAGTTTTGGGCAAATAATCAATTTTCTGGTACGATAATGAGCCTATTTGCAGATTTAAAGTTTGATGAGATCTCCTTCCTATGTTTAAAATATATCAAAATATTCTACATGAATTTACATAATTAAAATTTTTTATTTCAGAAAATATTTGTTTTTCTTAAAACCTTTACATGTCATCTAGCTCACCTGACAGAAGCTTGGGTATTATAAGTTTTAAATTATATCCATTTTTAGTGTATACCAAAATGTACATGTATCCATCTGGGTCTAATCTGGAAAGAAAGAAAAGACACAGTGATTTAAGCGGGTAAAGTTTAATATAAATAATGGTTAAATTTTGATAAAAGAGAAACTTTAAGCTATAAGAAAACTCTATATGGTTCTCTAGGGCTGTAGGAAGGTACTCAAGCAGGATAAACTTCAAAGGGGGACCTTTTCTGATGTTTGGGTTTAGATCTTGTTGGAAAAGGCATAATTGTAACCTACTAGATGCCAGAGAAGTTCAGTAAGTTGCCTGAATTGGAGCTGGTCTGCAGAAACCAGCCCTTGGGAATGCAGGCAGAGCATAACTGAGCTGCAGCTGGTGACTATGCTTGTGGGCCTGCAGCTGGCCCGGGGCACTAGGGCATTCTTTGTACAGTGGCTGCCCGTGGTAGCCAGGAGCAGAGGTGTGCAGAGTGCCAGGGAACCCAGTTGCAAGCCTACAAGACAAAGATGGGTGCAGGCACATGGCAACTGGCAGCCAGGTGTGCAGACATGCAGACAGAGTGCTAGTCAGGGAACCCAGTTGCAAGCCTACAAGACAAAGATGGGTGCAGGCACATGGCAACTGGCAGCCAGGTGTGCAGACATGCAGACAAAGTGCTAGTATGGCAAAAGGGCTGGCATAGCATCCCTGTCAGGAGAACCTATAGGAAGCTGGTGACCAGGCCAATTCAGGGCTGCAAGATTACCATGAAATTCTGCATTCTGAGCAAGGACTGGGGCTGACTGATACTAGATAACCTTACACTCACAATGCTGACCCGCTGTGAAGCAGCAGGAAACAGCAGGAGATGTAGTCTTCCTACAGTGTTCCCTTAGCACCCTCTACTGAGAAAGCTTAGCATCATGTTCACTGCAAAGGGGAAATGTTCATTATCACAGTTGTTTGTAATTGAAGCCAAAGGGCAATACATTGATAACTGGCAGAGAATTTATACCTTAAAGTTTCTGAAACAGAAATGTGAAGTCAAGACACTCCATGATTGCTTCAGAGTTAAACCTATAAAGAAGGAAATGCTAGAAGAAAAGCAGAAAATTTATTAAAACTTAGGTTTATTTACTTATTTTTATGTTCGACTGCACCACACAGCATGTGGGATTGTAGTTCCCCAAGCAGGGACTGAACCCATAACCCCAGCAGTGAAAGTGAGGAGTCTTAACCACTGGACTGCTAAGGAAGTCCCCAAACTTAGATTCATAATCTAAACTTTCCATCAAGGAAAAAATGAGAAATATAGTGGTTATATATTTCCTGTTGGTTGATAAAACTAAACATATTTCTGACAGGAACTTATTTTCTCTTACTAAAACAGGTATTATTAAATAGAAAATTAAAATTGATCTCAGGTTACTTTATAAGAAACTGAATAATATCATGGACAACACCATCACCAGCTGCAAAGCTCTTCTTTCAATAGCCAAATGTATAGCCTTTTATAAGAACTGAGTTGGTTGATCTATTAAAGCATAAGTTGAGATTGATGCATTTGCAAGGAGATAAGCTACTGATATTCAGATAAGTAGCTACTAAAGCTCTATTTTGAAACAAAGATAGACCATGGAATATATAGAGAAATGAATAAATAGCATCTCTGTTAGATCAGTGGTTCCCCAATTTGTTGCATATGAGAATCACTAGGGCCATTTCAAGAATATTTCAGATCCTCGAAGCCTTACCAGATGTATTTATTTAGGGGATAGAGCCTGAGAATCTGCATTTTTAACCACCATAAGGCATTTTGGGGGAACTACCTCACCTAAATTTGCAATCTCTCCTTGAGGGCATCCGATAATCATTCACAGGTTGATACAGTGTTTCAAAGGCTCACATCCCTTGACCTTGAGCTCCCATCTTTCGAGTGCCACGGAGGATCTGCTGTAACTTCTGATGCCACTGCTTCCCAGGTCAGCTTTTCCCTCCACTCTATCATGTCCTGGCATGCCTTTAAGGCATTGTTCCTGAAAGGACTCCTGAATGACCCACCTGCGTTCAGCCTCCACCTTTGAGTCTATGTCCCAGGAAACTGAATGTATGAACTATTCATCGGTTAACCCAACCTGTGAAATATCTTTTTTTTTTTATTTACTTGTTCTTTGTTCACATTTTTTATGTGCTAGTTCTATTTTTGGAATTATTTGTAAAGAAGTCTTTTTCTCTTCATTGTATTAAATCTTAATCTGTTATATATGTTTCAATTATTTTATTATCTTTTCTACTGTTTGAGGTGTGAGTGGTGTAAAAATTATACTTGAGTTAAACATTTTTCCCCTTTGTTTTTGCCTTTGACATTGTGCTTAGAAGCTTTATACTCCTAAAATATGTGATTCTTCATGGACATTTAGAATGCTCCCAAGGGATTTACTGAAAACACAAAAAATCCATAGATAAAAGCAATCTTCAAGGATTGCCTACATGAAGAGGGCATGTTGGAAAAGTAAATAGCGAACAAAATGACAAAGGGACACAGAGTGAGAATCAGAAGGAACAGACTGGGGATTCTAACCCTTCCTTACTTCTGAAGTTTTGTTATAGAGAAGAAAATAGTAAAGATCTCATCAGCAAATGCATAAGTACCCTCACACTAAAATTACAAAGCCCTGAGAGGATCTGACTCCAGCAAGAGGGCACTTACAGTCAGAACCTTTGCTATGGGTAATATCTGAGGATACACATATTTAATGATGACATTTGTATCATGCTTTAATTACCAGCAACTAATTTGATCTTAGACAACAATCAATGTACCTATGTGATGGTTTTAATCAAGTCCTCACTTTCGAATCCAAATCTTTCGAGAGTGTTTGGAAACTAAGACAGTATAGATGCTCCTATTCAGCACGTAGGAGACTCTGGTTCAATATCATAGTATTTCTTATCTATTCGGTTTCTATCCACCTCTGAAATATATCTCCAATTTATTTCAGAAAGGCTCCAATTCTGTCTGCCACAACTTTGTCTTACATGACTTCCTCATGCCTCCATCATTGTCCTATCACTTTTTTTTTTTTCAAATATCACCACTCTCTTGATGTGTAGCGGTCACTTCCTTTCTGTTGTTTATAGTTTTACAAAATAAGTGTGCAGCCTTAATTACTAGCTTGAGTGCTCAGTCACTTGAGTCATGTCTGACTATTTGCAACCCCATGGACTGTAGCCTGCCAGGTTCCTCTGTCCATGGAATTTTCCAGGTAAAAATACTGGAGTGTGTTGCCATTTCCTTCTCCAGGAGATCTTCCCAACCCAGGGTCCAAACGTTCGTCCCCTACATTGGCAAATGGACCTTTAACCACTGAGTCACCCGGGAAGTCCAATTACAAGCTTGGGGGTTGATTTATTTCTTTTTATAATTTATTTCTTTTTATAATTTACATAATACAATATGTATTATGGGCTTCCCAGGTGGCTCAGTGGTAAAAGAATCCACCTGCCAATGAAGGAGACACAAGAGACACAGGTTGGATCCCTGGGTCAGGAAGATCCCCTGGAGGAAGGCATGGCAACCCACTCTGGTGTTCTTGCCTGGGGAAACACATGGACAGAGGAGCCTGGCAGGCTATAATCCATAGGGTTGCAGAGTTGGACATGACTGAAGCGACTTAGCACACACACTCATACACTATATCAATTGCTGCTGGTGAGATGAGCTTTAAGGTGGATTTTATTTATGTGTTGTTTAAACTTAATTACAGGAGCTGGTTCTTCATCTAACACTCTGAGTTAGGAGTAGCAGGTTTTAATGCTTTCATTTTTCAGCAAATAAAATCCAGACCCCAGGACAGGAAGATATCATATATCCAGATATCCCAGCCTCCAGTTCTACATTTTCTTTTCCAGTGAACATTGTTTTTTTTTGGTTAGGTCATGGGAATCATCCTTCTAATTATACCTCACGGGTAAGGGTAAGCAAAGGGAACAATGAACTATTATGACATGTTATCAACTTGAAGACTGGTTAAGGGGAAGGAGGAAATTAAATATCCACTGCCACTTTTTTCTGCAGTTAATCATTTGCAGGGACAATTAACGGTTACTTCTTATCTATGCCACCCGCTCATTTTTACCTGACCAGCCAGCCACCAATCACATTGCTGGAACTCAGAGGATTTTCAGCTGAGCGCTTGCTTGAAAGGCAAGGAAGTTGTGATAAATTCTGTTGTAGAGAGGACTAAGAATATCTGAGATCAAAGGTAAATCATTCTGAGAGAAAGAAATCAAGGCAACACTATGGAGTCTGTTTCTCATTCAGAAACCTACAGGTAAGTAATTTACTAAGCGCTCAGACTACCTTAAGGAAGAGCCTGATGTTTTTGTCTGAGGAGTGAAGGCTCAAAGGATAAGGCAAAGAGAAATAATCAAGTGTCTGTTCATCAGAAATCCTTTCAGGATTCCTGTGTTTTGTGGTAGAAAGAAAACGGTTTGTGGGACTTGAAAAGTATTTTAAAAATTTTGAAGTCTTGATTATTTACTTATAGATGGGGGAGAGAATAATGCCTGCCAATGAAATAAATTGTAAAGTAAATCAGGAGTGTAAGATGCTATTTTTACTGATTCTAAAATATGTGTGTTTGTTGGCTTTCTGTCTATGTCTCACTTCTGGAAGAAGAAGCTGGAAGCAACTCAAATTTGCTGGAAAGATAAGGGTGGTCCAGTGAGAAAGTAGAACACAGGAGGTCTGGTTTTCAGAGCCTACATTCAGCAAACGTGTTAGGTTTCTCTTTGGAGATTTCATCCACCTGTCATCAGTCTTTGAAGGCAAAGATTTGTAGATTATAAGTGGATACTGATAACCTTCTATTCAGTCTTTTAAGCAAGAAATCATGGTCCTCCTCACCTCTTTTCTCTCCCTCACCTTCTGTAATTGGCATTGCTCTCTTCTGTCTTGGAATTCTCTTCTACCGTGGTTGAGCATGGCATAGTTGCATTTTGGTTGCCAATTCATTCATTCACCCACTCCTCTCCTTGGCTGCATCCTGTTCTGACTTAAACTGGTAGTAAAAGGAGAGTGAAAGTAAAGTAACTAGAATAAGCAGAAGCAAAAAAAAAAAAAAAAAAAAAAAAAAAAAAAACTCAGAATGGATCTCAGACAAGCAGAAAGACTAAAACTATGAAACACTTAGAAGAAATCATAAGAGTAAATCTTCACATTGAGTTAGGCAAAGGTTTCTTCAGTATATAAGCAAAAAAATTAAAAAGCAAATTAAAAATTCATCTAAATTAAAAACATTTGTGCTTCAAAAGATACTATCAAGAATAAATAGAAATTCCACAGGATGACAAGTGACTTGTATCCAGAATATATAAAGACCTCATACAACTTGGAGACAGAGAGACAATTAACCCAATTAGAAATGAGCAAATGATTTTTAACAGAGATTTCTTTAAAGAAGATATCCATATAATAATAAGCACATAAAAATATTCAACATCATTAGAAATGTAAATCAAACCCACAGTGAAGTACCACTTCATACATAGTAAGGTGGCTAAATTAAAAAACACAACCAGTTGCAAGTGTTGAGGGATAATGCAGAGAAACTGAAGCCCTCATTCACTGCTGCTGGGAATGTAAAATGATGCAGTCACTTTGGAAAATTATTTGGCAGTTCATCAATATATTAAACCTAGAGTCACCAGCAATTCTAGTCCTAGAAAAAAGGAAATACACCCAAGAAAAAAATGAAAACAAGTGTCTACACACAAAAAATCATGCTCTGGGTATGGCACTGGGTTTCTCTAAACACGAGCCATAGTGAAGGCCAGATCAAGGCTTCTGGCTGAGGTCCAGCATGCCTTCCTTTGTACCAGGGCTGAGTTAAAGACTCCTAGAATTGCAGCCACCGGTTGTTATAAGTTTACATCATTATTGTGATGATGTTTTGTCTTCTAGGAGTTCACCTTCCAGCAGAGTCACATGCTAATTCCAGTTCTATTCCTCTCTTCCCTAGGTTTAACAACTGCCAGCATTTTCTTCTTAGCATTTACCATGTTTCAGTGACCATGCCAAGCCCTTTACAGAAAATCTTATTTAATTTTCTCAATAATTTTGAGATAATTGTGTAGGTTTTTATAAAAGAGGAAATTTGGGCTTAGAGAGTTGAGTATCTTGCCATGGGAACACATTTCCCATGTAGTGGAACCAGGAGTAAAACCCACATGGCCTGGGCCTGATTCCAAAGCTCACACTTGGGTACCGGCCACACTGTACCATCCTCCTCTGCACAGAGCACTTTGGCTGTGGCCTTGATAGGTTGAGATAAAAGGAGGGAGATCATTTCCCATCACTTTCCATTTGCCATCATTACCTAACCTGGCAGTGAGCTGCAGAGAAAGGAGAAACATTTTCTATTCCTCTCTCTCACTCTCCTTTTACTGGTCTTATGCCATTGCTCTCTGTTAACTGGTTGATGACATTGACTCAGGTTAAAGATGGGGAAGGGGAAGCTTGGAACCTACAATAAAATCACCTGGTAGTATCTTATTAAAATAAAGAGATGCTGGTTCAATCCCCAGGTCAGGAAGAGCCCCTGGAGAAGGAAATGGCAACCCATTCTTGCCTAGAAAATTCCATCTGTCCATGGGGTTGCAAAAGAGTTGAACACAACTTAGTGACTAAACAACATCTTTAAGATAAATACAATCTGACCGCAAATACACACACACACAGATAGAAATGGACACGAGGCATTCTTTCCTCTTTAAAGCATATTTTGTCACTGTATACTTTTGAAATTAAATTTAGAAAATATTTGTTCGGCACGTTTTCTGTGCCAGGCGGTGATAAATGAAAACCGACCCTCTCACTTCAAGGAGTTTATGGTTTAGCGGAAAGACAGACTTTTGACTTTAGCTGTAATCCAAGTCAGAATTAAAATAGAATTACGAGCACTAAATTGTAACTGGAATATGGAAGCTTGAATTTCAGATAGGACCAGTGTTTGAAATGTGTCTGGAAAATGAGTGGGATTTAATGGAGGAAAGGGTGAGAGAGCAGATGATGTAGGCAGGTAAGATGTGAACTAGTAAGACAGTAGAAAAGTATTTGAAAATTTCAGAATATATTCAAGAATACAAATATGTTTTTATTGAAGATAGTCATGAGAATATACTTTTTAATATCATTTTAAGACTGTCTAATGCTCTGATCACATGCCAGAGCTAGTGTTGTTAGAGTCTATTATTTTTCATGAGTGCATTCAATGCATATATTTTTCCTATAAGCTTAAGTATAAATACAGAGTTATTTAGAGGACATTTTCACTTTAAAGTGTCATTAAAAAAATTTAAAGCCATTTACTTTTTTGCTAGCATTTTAGTATTTTAAGATTTTTTTAATTGCTTTCATTAAATGACCAGTTTACTATAGCTAGCAAATTACTGGCTTACTGACAAACTACAGTTTTTTCTTTTTCCTTGGAAAGATTTTAATGCTTTTGAATACTTCCGTGAGCTTCGAGTTGTTTGGTTTTCATCATGTACAAATTGTCTTTGTGACAGCTCCCTCTGCCTTAGAGGAAGGTGGTAAGGAGACAGCCCAGATGGGGAACTGGACAAAGGTGGTCAGTGGTCCCGC
The DNA here is from genome assembly GCA_024291935.2 of Okapia johnstoni. NCBI lineage: Eukaryota > Metazoa > Chordata > Mammalia > Artiodactyla > Giraffidae > Okapia > Okapia johnstoni. The sequence continues at coordinate 68,745,426 of CM044322.1, read as the reverse complement.
CTCTCCTGGGACTGTCCCAGTTTTAGTACTGAAAGCCTCTCATCCTAAAAGCCTCTCAGTCTCAAGCAAACAGATGGTGACCCTGTGCTGCAGGAGTGGGGTGGTGTGAATGCCTCAGAGACTTAGATTTCTATTTCTGCACACTTTCAGAACATGCTGACTCATTCCATATACACTCAACATTACTTGTTATAAACAAATTTGCTATTATGTTGATTGAATTTTTGGCAGAATTGAAGTCATGAATAGGGCATGTGGAACGAGGCAGGGGGTTTGGGTACACATGCAGGAGATATGTTTGAAGGGGTGGTGTGATTGCAAGATTTAGAAAGGTAAGAATGTGACTTGAGTCTTCACTCAATCAAGGAGCTAAGCTGCTGCTAAAACAGATAGCTAGTGGAAAGTTGCTCTATATCACTGGGAGCCCAACCTGGTGCTCTGTGACAACCTAGATGAATGGGATGGGGTGTTCAAGAGGGAGGGGCCATATGTATACTTATGGCTGATTCATGTTGTTGTATGGCAGAAACCAACACAACATTGTAAAGCAATTATCCCCCAATTAAAAATTTTAAAAATGAGCAAAGCATGTGAATAGATATTTCACCAAGGAAGAGACACAGATGGCCAATGAGCACATGAAAAGATGTACAGCATAATTAATCACAGGGGGACACAAATCAAAACCACAGTGAGGTCCCACTGCACATCCATGAGGATGATTGTCATCAGATAGACCAACAGTGACAGGTCCCGGTGAGGATGCAGAGAAATTGGAATGCCCCAAGCTGCTGGTGGGAATGCGGCATGGTACAGCTGTCATGGAGAACACTTGGGCAGTTCCCTCCAGAAGTCAAACAACTTACCACATGATCTAGCCATTCCATTCCTAGGCATCCTCTAGAAGAACTGCAAACACCTGTCCTCACAATGACTTGCACACCATGCGCACAGGAGCCCTAGTTTCTAGCCCCACATGGAAAAAGACCCAAAGGCCTGTTGATGGATGAATGGATAAGCACATTCTGATGCAGTCGTATAGTATTATTCAGGAATACAAAGAAACCAACCAATATAACACCAACACACACAACAATAAGGATATATCTCATAATAATTCTATGAGAGCGAGAAACCAGACAAACAAGAGTATATGTGTATGTTTCTGGTCACACAACTTTCTAGAAAATGCAAGCTATCTTTCAGCAACAGACAGCAGGCCAGAGGTTGCTGGTGAAGGGTGCGGAGGGAATCGGAAGAGGCTGGAGGGCTGGATGACGAGGGGCATGACTGAGGTTCATGAAGGTGAGCCGTCTTCACTGTAGCAGTGGTTTCACAGGTGCCACATGGGTTAAACTACCAGATTGCACGTTCATACATAGGTTTATTGCATACGAAATACACCTAAACAAGATGTTAAAAAAGAGGGAGGAAATAATATGTAGCAGCAATCTTTTCTTTTATGGATTCAGGACCTCATGACATTTTTTTCCTAGTATATTTTTGAAAGACTAGGCAGTTTTCTTAGGAACAACTATCTCAGATAGTTTCATTTTTCATGTGCATTTGAAATTCGTTTGAAATACTGTGAGGTAGAAATCCAGCTATTTTTCCCAGTTCAGTTCAGTTCAGTCGCTCAGTTGTGTCCAACTCTTTGCGACCCCATGAAACACAGCACACCAGGCCTCCCTGTCCATCACCAACTCCCGGAGTTTACCCAAACCCATGTCCATTGAGTCAGTGATGCCATCCAGCCATCTCATCCTCTGTCATCTCCTTCTCCTCCTGCCCTCGATCAGGGTCTTTTCAAATGAGTCAGCTCTTCTCATCAGGTGGCCAAAGTATTGGAGTTTCAGCTTCAACATCAGTCCTTCCAATGAACACCCAGGACTGATCTGCTTTAGGATGGACTGGTTAGATCTCCTTGCACTCCAAGGGACTCTCAAGAGTCTTCTCCAACACCACAGTTCAAAAGCATCAATTCTTCGGTGCTCAGCTTTCTTTATAGTCCAACCCTCACATCCGTACATGACCACTGGAAATACCATAGCCTTGACTAGACGGACCTTTGTTGGCAAAGTAATGTCTCTGCTTTTTAGTATGCTCTCTAGGTTGGTCATAACTTTCCTTCCAAGGAGTAAGCGTCTTTTAATTTCATGGCTGCAATCAACATCTGCAGTGATATTGGAGCCCAGAAAAATAAAGTCAGCCACTGTTTCCACTGTTTGTCCATCTATCTGCCATGAAGTGATGGGACTGGATTCCATGATCTTAGTTTTCTGAACGTTGAACACTATTCATTGTAAAAATTCATCTTTCTACCCTTATTTGAAATGCTACCTTTATCACATAACAAACTGTGTATACATTTGGGGAAAAAAAGAGAGTTAAGCTGCTGCGTACAATGTGAGAGGTACCATAAACCTCCCCCCTAGCAAGGAACACAATGACAGCTTTGGGAAAAATAATGAGAAAACTGCTTTGACTTAAGTGGGGGCATCTGCTGACAATTAGTATAATTAAGGGTTAATGGTAATACGAAACCATCTCAATCTATGTCAGGTTTTAGAGTAAAAAGTGAAATTTTGTATTTTACTGAAAGTTAATTTCATATATCAGGCTGCCCAGGCGACTCAGTGGTAAAGAGTGATAAACAAGCAGGAGATGCAGGTTCAATCCCTGGGTTGGGAAGATCCTCTGGATAAGGAAATGGTAACCCACTCCAGTATTCTTGCCTGGGAAATGCCACTGACAGAGGAGCCTGGCAGGCTACAGTCCATGTGATCGCAAAGAGTTGGACGTGACTAAGTGATTAAACAACAACAATTCTATATATCACTTTAGATATAAGGACTATTTCTTAAGTAAACTAAGGGTATGTGAGGTTTTATCCCCCATTAAAGGGTAAAAATGGCCCAATAAGGCTGGCCATTAAAGAGGTCTCTGATTAGTGAATGACCAGAACCAAGAAAAACACCAGTAATGCCTTTCCCCTTTCCTCCTTCCTTCCTCCCCTTCTCCTCTCTTTCCCCCTCTCGCTTTTTCCTTTCTTTTTGGTGGCAAAACCGATGCTTTGAAAATTTTGAATTGACCCAAAGGATTACTGTTCTTGTTGATAGCTGCCATAAGAAACTTACATAGCTATAGATAGATATATAAGTTGGTAAATAATAGATAGATCAATAGGTATAACTCCTTTCCTCTATCTCATCATTTCTCACTTTTCTTTCATTTGCTTCCACTTCCCTAATTCCTGTGCCATTTCCTTGTTCAGAGCATCTTCATTGGTTTATCTGGCCAACTACAATACTTTTCTTAATCTCCCTGTCTCCTCTCTCTGCCTCTTTCAATCTGTCTTGTTCACAGCTGTCATAGTGATCCCCAAAGCATAGTAATCATGTCACTTAAAAAAATCAGTGGCTGTCCATTTCCTATCCAAACTCCTAATCTTGGCACTGAAAACTCAATAAATCCCAGTTCTAATTAGTCCTATCTTTCACCATTTTGTCTCTATCACACATTCCTTACTTGCCAAAAAAATGGAAGCACTAATTTCTGTTGCCCAGAAAGAAACTTTATCTTCTATACCTCACTGTTATGTTTTTCTATATCTTCATTTTTGACATAAATGTCTTGCATCCAATGCTTCCAATTTCATAGCAGTACCTGTCACCTCAGATGCAGCCATGACCATAAAGCCCATTCCCGTTTCTTTACCTGGAATTAACTATCCTCCTGAGCATGCTCCTGAAACAGATATATGCTATCTTTTATTGCAAATATTTGTGCTTAATGTTTTATCTTCTATACTCAATTGTAATCTCCTTGAAGGGATAGTCCCCATGAGATTTTTTATAGCCCTTTACAAGGGGAAATTCAATAACTATTTATTAGGATGAGTTCTTCCAACAGAAAGATATTGAAGAATTATCAGATCATGCATCCTCCAAGAGTTCCACATGGGGCCCTTGATACAAAAAGGAAAATGGCAGCCAGGCCCTTCTCTGGGATGTGGAAAGTCTCTGATCCAACTCTGTTACAAATGACCTTGGTCGCTGGTCTGTTGGCTTCTGTTCTTGGTGAGTAATGGGAAAATGAGGTCAGATCGTCATCGGACAACTGAGTTCATCAGTACATCCTATTTTAAGAGTTGTCTAAAAGATATCCATCTTTAACACTGTGGAATGTATTTGACCACTTGAAATTTAGGGAAATTTATTATAAACCCCTACCTTCCCCCAGCACTAAAGGTTTCTTATGGTCACTTTTAATACTCCTTTTTAGAGCTTTCTCTCCAGGGACTCTTCAAATGATCTAACCTCAAAGCAAATCATGATTTGGAATAAACACATATTATCTGCCACCTGACCATGAAGAGCTTTCATTGCCTGTGTGGTTCTTCAGAAATTAGTGAAATGGGTGTAATTATGCTGGGGCTCACATCCCTTTATTTAATTATTCCAAGGCGGGTAGAATTAAGGCTTCATTTTTTAAGGATTTAATGAATCTCTACCTTGTGATGCTTTTTGAAAAACATTTTATTTTCAAATACATAGTCTATTCAAAATCATGTGTAAAATGGATAGCTGGTGAGAAGTTGCTATATAACACAAGGAGCCAAGCCCGGCCATCTGTGATGACCTAGAGGGATGGGGTGGGGGGAGGGGATACATGTATAACTATGGCTGATTTGCACTGTTGTATGGCAGAAACTAACACAACATTATGAACAATTTTCCTCCAATTAAAAAACAAGTTTAAAAAAGAGCTAGTAGAGGGAAAAAAAAAAACAAAATCCCAAAGGTCCAAAAGGACATAAGGAAACGTCTCCTCATTTCTGACTCTAGAGCCAGCTAATCTTATATAATGTTATTATTGCTAAAATATATATTATTTCTCAGGCAAGAAGATAAGATTACATGGCAAGGTATAAATGCCAGTGTTTTGAATATGTAGATTGGGGAATCTAATAGAATGATGAAATTTGGGTCTGCTCATCCATTTTCTGACAAATTATCACATATACAGGAGAGGAAGGATGAATTTTTCCTACCTTTTCCCATTATTATTGTCATTGTTATCAAACAACAAACATGCATTATGGATTGTCTACTGTGTTCACTGAACAGCAGGGTAATAGGAGTCATGATAAAGAGGAGCATGATCTCTGCTCTAAAAGTCCTATTACTAAATAATTGAGGTGCTATGTCCTAGTCTATAACTTGATTCTCCTTGTCATTTTGGTATTCAGGAGATTGTGGTTCTCCACCTGATTTACAGTTTGCCTCTCCAAATAACAAGTTAAATAACAAAGACTTCAAAACTGGAACTACACTGAAGTATACCTGCCTTCCTGGTTATAGCAGAATCAGTTCAAGTTCAGTTACTTGCAATGATAGAGGCTCATGGGACTACCGTGTTTTTTGTGCTAGTAGGTATCAAAGTTTATTTTTCTCACCTGTCAGTTCAATTGCTCAGTTCTGTCCAACTCTTTGTGACCCCATGGACTGCAGAACCCCAGGCTTCCCTGTCCATCACCAATGCTCAGAGCTTGCTCAAACTCATGTCTATCAAGTTGGTGATACCATCCAACCATCTAGTTCCCTGCCTTCAATCCTTCCCAGCATCAAGGTCTTTTCCAATGAGTCAGTTCTTTGCATCAGGTGGCCAAAGTATTGGAGTTTCAGCTTCAACATCAGTCCTTCCAATGAACACCCAGGACTGATCTCCTTTAAGATGGACTGGTTGGATCTTCTTGCAGTCCAAGGGACTCTCAAGAGTCTTCTCCAACACCACAGTTCAAAAGCATCAATTCTACGGCACTCAGCTTTCTTTAGAGTCCAACTCTCCCATCCATACATGACTACTGTACTTTTGTTTTTTTTTGGGGAAAGTTCTCTTAGGAACTTAATAAATTCTTTAATTCAAAGACTACTTTGATGAAAGTAGTCTTCAAAATTAACATTACCTGTAGTAATTGGAGCCAGTATTTGGAGCCAGTCAGGTGGAAATATACACAGATATTTTGCTAACAGTAAAAATAAAGAATCTTTTCCTTTCTTCTGTTTCCCTGTGACCAAGGACAGATATTTTTAGAACATACTTTACATGGATAACTTGTCCATTCTTTATTATCACAATGATCTAACTGAGCCACCAAATCTAAGCATATTTTTTTCTTATTTTAAAATTTTTTAAAATATTCAAGAAAATGGGAGGAATGTTTACTTTTATTTTTTCCTCAAAATATAAAGTTCAGTAAGTCAGGGTTAGAAATAAGTTTTGAAAAACTTTTCTGTGTTTATGTGGAAGTAGCAGTTAAAGCTGATCAATCAGACTTTTCCCCCCAATTACTGCTGTTCAGTAATCATAATCAGTCATTAATTTCATTTTCCTCCTAGAGAAGCAATGCAGAAACCTAGGAGACTTACCCAATGGGAAAGTGGAAGTTAAGACAGATTTTCTTTTTGGTTCAACTATAGAATTCAGCTGCTCAGAGGGGTAAGTATAAGGCAATCCAGAAGCAATACTTTTCCTTGCAATTAGTTTTTTATATGTAGATAATGCATTCACATATTTCAAAAATATAATGATATAAAAAAGTGTCATCCAGAATTCTTACTTCCTGTCCATCTCATTCCTCTCTGCCCTCTGACAGGCAGTGACTTTAGTTTCTGATTTATCTTCTTAGTTTTTATGTATGTAAATACAAATGAGTACTTTATCACACAGAAGACAGCTGACTGCCCATGTTAGTTTGAATCTTGCTTTTATTTTGTTCACTTAACAATATTGCCATGGATTGAATGTTTGTATCCTTCCCAAATTTGTATGTTGAACCCTGATTTCCAGCGTGATAGTATTTGGAGATAAGGCCTCTGGAAGTTAATTAAGTCATGAGAGTGGAACCCACATGATGGGATTAGGGCCAATATAAGAAGAAACACAGAGCTAGTTTCCTTTCTGTTTGTCTGCACCATGTGAGGACACAGCAAAATGACTGCCATTTACAATCCAGGGTTCTTGCTGGAACGTGATCATGCTGGTGTCCTGATCTCCAATTTCCAGAACTGTGAGAAATCAATTTCTGTTGTTTAAACCATCAGTCTATGGTATTCCATTATAGCAGCTTGGAGTATGATAAATATGTACTGGAGATCTTTGATACTCATGTGCTGTTTCCTCATTCCACGCACATATGTTTACAGTTGTATAGTTTTCCAGTGAATGAATCATAGCTTATCATAGTTTATTTAATGGTTCTTATTGATAGAATTTGTGAGTTTCTATTCTTGTGTTATTACCTACAATGCCCTGATGCATAATTTTCTGTACATGATATTTTACATGCATGCAGTTATGTCTGTAGGAAAAATTCCCAGAAGAAAGACTACTGGATCACAGAGAAGATACTTTAAAATACTGATAAATATTGCCAAATTTCTCTTCACAGACTTTGTACAATTTTGTAATGCAAACAAACATCTATTTTTCCACCATCTCTTCAATTGAGGATTGCCCCTTTAGATGAGAAAATAAAACTTCCTTGTAGTTTTTAAAAACTTATTAATTTGAGATGTGTAGGTTGATATGCAGTTACAAGAAAGAGTAAGAGATTCTATACATTATTGTTCCAGTTTGTCCCAGTGGTACCATCTTTCATGACTGTAGTGCAGTATCACAGTCAAGAAATCAACATTGATATAATTCATTAACCTTATTCAGATTTCATTTCTCTCTCTGTATGTGAGACTTTATTGCTGAGACCATATTCCATGGTATGAAATTTGTTTAGCCATTCACCTGTTTAAAACATTTGCGTACAGGTTTTGTGTGTGTGTATATGTGAATTTAAGTCTTCATTTTCTTCTGGGATAGATACGTAGGTGTGTCATATAATAGTCACACATTTAATTTTTTAAGGAAATTGCCCGTTTTCCAGAGAGGTCGAACCATTTTATGTTCCCATCAGCAATGTCAGACTAATCTGTACCATCCACATCAGCATTTGATGTTGCCAATTATTTTAGCCACTTTGATAGGTGTGGTAATATCTCACTGTGGTTTTGAATTGCATTTCTGTCATAGCCATTGATGCTGAACATCTTTTTATGTGTTTATTTGCCATTTGTATCCTCTTCAGTGATTCTTGTTGTTGTTCAGTCACTCAGTTGTGTCTGACTCTTTGCGACCCCACGGACTGCAGCACGCCAGGCTTCCCTGTCCTTCACCATCTCTGGGGGCTTGCTCAAACTCATGTCCATTGAGTCTGTGATGCCATCCAACCATCTCATCCTCTGTTGTCCCTTTCTATATCTGTTCATATCTTTTGCCCATTTTCTAATTGGATTATTTAGCTTTTTACCGTTGAGTTTTGAGCTTTTTTTTTTTTTTTTTTTTTTTTTTTTTTTTTTTTAGTATATTCTGTATACTAGTCCTTTGTTGGATATATGATTCGCAAATGTTTTCCTCAAGTTTGTATCTTGATTTTGCATCCTTTTCACAGATCTTTCACAGAGTTAAGGGTTTTTTTTTTTTTTAATTTTAGTTGGGGGCTAATTACTTTACAATATTGTAGTAGTTTTTGCCATACATTGACATGAATCAGCCATGGGTTCACATGTGCTCCCCCTCCCGAACCCTCCTCCCACCTCTAATTTTGGTGAGGTACAACTTTTCAATTTTTTTTAATGCATAATTTTATTGGTGTTAAGTCTAAGAATTTATCACTTAGTCTTTGATACTGTGTGCTTGTGTGGGTTTATTTCTGGGTTTTCATTTTTTCCACTGTGTCTATTTTTCTGCCAACACCACACTGTCTTAGTTACTATAGCTACATAGGAAGTCAATGTTGGGTAGAGAACTTCCTTTCACCCCCTTATTGTCTTTCAAAATTGTTTTAGGTATTCTAGGTTCTCTGTATTTCCGTATAGCTTTTAGAATAAACTTCTCTATGTCCATAACAAACTTTGCTAGAATTTTGATAAGATTTGCATCCTGTATAGAATTTGACATCTTTAAAATGTCTAGTCTCCCAATTCATGAACACAATATTCTTTCCCATTTACTTAGGTCTTTTAAAATTTCTTTTTCAAAATTTTGTAACTTTTAGCACATGTTTTCTATACATATTTTATTATATTTATATCTACATTTGTATCATTTTCTTTGGAGCAATGGTAAATGGCATTGTCTCTTGAAGTTTGATTTTCACGTATCTGTTCTTGGTATATAGTAATATGATTGATCCTGTGTGTTGATCTTTGTCCTGCTGTCTTACTGAACCCACTAAACTAGTTCTAAAAGATTTTTGTTTTGTTTTTGTAAGTTGCTGGTGATTTTCTACTTAAACATTAATGTCATCTACAAACAGAAACAGTTTTTTTTTCCCCCATTTGCAATGTGTATGTCTTTTATTTCTTTTTCTTTCCTTATTGTGCTAGCTAGAACTTCTAATTTTATGTTGAACAACCATGGTGACTGTGGACACCCTTGCCTTATTCCCAATCTTGGAGAAAAGCTTCAATCATCCACCATTAAGTATGTTAGTACAGGTTTTTTTTCAATAGATACTCTTTATTGAAAACTGCTCCTCTATTCTTAGTTTACTGAGAAATTTTACCATGAAAAGTTCTGGATTTTTTTAAAATGCTTTTTATTCATCACTGTGCATACGATCACATAATTTTTCTTTCTTTTTTTTTATCCTGTTGGTATGATAGGCTACATTGACTAGTTTTCAAGTTTTAGAACTGTTTACCTCAAATAAGTTTCATTTGGAAATGATGCATCGTTGTTTTTACAAATTCTTGAGTTGACTTTCTAATATTTTGCTGAGGATTTTTGTGGATAATTTTAAGAGAAATAAATTGGTCTATATTTTTCTTTTTTTTTTGTACTACGTCTGAATTTGACAGAAGAGTAATAATAAGCATTATAAACTGAGTTAAGAAGTGTTCCTTTCTCTTCAGTTTTCCAGAAGAGATTGTGGAAAATAATTTTTTTAAATATCTGGTAGAATTCTCCTATAAAACCATCTGGGCCTAGACATTTCTTTTTCTGTGCTCTTAATTATGAAGTCAATTTCTTTAATAGTTCTAGGACTACTCAAATTGTTTATTTTGACTTTGCTGCATTTTGTACTTTTCAAAGAATTACTTTTTCTTTTAAGTTGTTGAATTTAAGAGAATAAAATTGTTCATTTCTTTATTCTCCCTTCAATGGCTGCAGGATCTGTAGTGAAATTCTCTGTTTCATTCATGATGTTGATGACTTCTGTCTTCTACCTTTATCAATCTTACAAGAGATTTATCAGTTTTATCGTTTTTTTTTTTTTTTTAGAGTCAGCTTTTCGTTTCATTATTTTCTTATTGTTTTCCTGCTTTAAACTTACTGATTTCTGCCTTTGTTTCCTTTTTTCTCCTTGCTTTGTGTTTATGGCTTCTTCTTTTTTCATGTTTCTTGAAGTAGGAATTTCGATTCCTGATTTGAGAACTTTTTTATTTTCCAATGTAAGCATTTATTGCTATGAATTTCCATTTCAGCACTGATTTATCTGTGTTCTACACATTCTCTTATGTCATAGTTTCATTTTTATTCTGTGTATTTTTAATTTCCTTTGAGACTTCCCTTTGACCGTGGATTATTTAGAACTGTGCTATTTAATTTTCAATTGTTTTCAGATTTTTCTCTTGTCTTTCTGTTATTTGTCTCTAGTTTAATTCCATTACAGTCAGAAAATATACATTGCATGATTTAAATTTTTATATGTTTGCTGAGATTGATTTCATGGTCCAGGATATAATTTTTCCTGGTGAATTTCTCTGGGTACTTGGGGAAAATGTGTATTCTGCTGCTGTTGAATGGCTTCCCTGTAGTCTTAATGTGCACTTTTCTATTTACGAGTGACGTTGAGCATCTCATATATCTAAAAGACGTTCAGCTGATGCTGAAGCTGAATCTCCAATACTTTGACCATGTGATGAGAACAAATGATACATTGGAAAAGACCTGATGTTGGGAAAGATTGAGGGCAGAAGGAAAAGAGGGAGACAGAAGATGGGATGGTTGGATGGCATCACCGATTCGATGGATATGAACTTGGGCACACTCTGGGAGATGGGGAAGGACAGGGAAACCTGGTGTACTACAGTCCATGGAGTGGCGAAGAGTTGGACACAACTTGGCTGCCAAACAACAACAAAAAGATATCTGTATTTATTTATGTGTAAACTGACTTCAACTCCTTTGTTTCTTTTTAAATGTCAATGAATTACGGTATTTTTTCTCACTGTGTCATCTTTCCTTTGACTTGGCTTACAGTATTTCTTTCTTGCCAAGCAAAATGTATATGCCATATATGTTGAATTTATCAATTTTTTTTAAAGGCTTTTGGATTTGAGTTATAGTCAAAAGGCCTTCCTTGCTTGAAGATTGTAATTACTCACAATTATTCAACTAATTTTATGGTTTCATGTTATTTAATTCAGAGAATTCAGAGGCACTAGCCAATGTTATCTTTCCCTAGAATGGATTCCATATTGTCTTGCCACCATTTATTAAAGTCTATGATTAATTCAGTAATTTGTGATGGCACTTTTAAAAAACATATTTAATTTCCATATGAATATAGTCTATTTTCGGACTTATACTGAATGCTTTTAGTTTGTCTATATATTCACACAACCAGTTCCTCTGTGTTTTAATTACTGAGTTTTCATGTTGTGTAACATTGCTTTGAAGTATCTCCCGTACTCCTGTGCTTTTCCAGGTTTTTTCTGACTGTGTTTGCTTATTTGTATTTCTGTATGAAAGTGAAAGTAAAGTCGCTCAGTCGTGTCCGACTCTTTGTGACCCCATGGACTGTAGTCTACCAGGCTCCTCTGTCCATGGGATTTTCCAGGCGAGAGTACTGGAGTGGGTTGCCATGGGTTTCTATATATTAATTTTGTATCTCATCTAATATACTGAATTCACTCCTTACTTTTAGTAGCATTTGAATTGTATTCTCTTGGAATTTCCTGGCAAGCAATTATGTCATCTGAAAATAATGATACTATTATTTTTCCTTTCTAATTTTTATATTTTGAATTTCTTTTTCTCATAATTATGCTAGCAATTTTATCTCAAATAAAATACTGATACTGGCCTTTGCTTTCTTCTTGACTTTAGCAGAAATAACTCTAGTATTTCCCCCCTAAGTTTGGTAGGGCTCTGTCCCCACTGCTTCCCATTATATCGGACATTTTGCTAAGAATGCTTGATTTTTTCAAATGTCATTTTACTGTATCAAGATGATAGTGCGTTTTTCTTCTTAGATTTATTACATCATGTATATATTAATCTGCTCAGGCTGTCATAGCAACAGAAATTTATTTTTACAGTTCTGAAGCCTGGAAGTCCTAGATTTAGATCTGACAGCATTCAGTCACATGGCCTTCCCTCTGCACATGCATGTGGAAAGAGAAAGAGGTTGACAGAGAGAGAGGTTGAGAGAGAGAGAGAGCTCTGTGAGCTCTGTGATGTCTCTTCTTATAAGAACTCTGCTGCTGCTGCTGCTGCTAAGTCGCTTCAGTCGTGTCCGACTCTGTGCGACCCCATAGACGGCAACCCACCAGGCTCCCCCGTCCCTGGGATTCTCCAGGCAAGAATATTGGAGTGGGTTGCCGTTTCCTTCTCCAATGCATGAAAGTGAAAAGTGAAAGTGAAGTTGCTCAGTCGTGTCCGACTCTTAGCGACCCCATGGACTGCAGCCCACCAGGCTCCTCCTCCATGGGATTTTCCAGGCAAGAGTACTGGAGTGGGGTATAAGAACTCTAGTCCTAGTGAATCAGGGCCCTACCCTTATCACTTAATTTAGCCTTAATTAGTTCCTTACTCCAGATACCGCCATACTGGGGATGAGGGTGTCAATATATGAATTTTGGGAGGACACATATATTCAGTTTGTAACAATATATTGTATATTGATATGTTTCCTAATTTTGAAGGTTTCTTTCATTTTTTGTATAAACTTATTTGGTTATGGTATGTTTCTCTTTTAAAGTGTTTTTAAATTTTGTTTATTTTATTCAGGAACTTTTTACTGATATTCAGGGTATATTGATATATAATTTTTTTTTTTTTAAGTAACAAGTTCTGAAAGAATTACTGAGACTTATTTCAACGGCAAGAATAACAAGATGATAATCAGGAAGTTAGTGGTTTATGAGAGTAAGCCAAACTCTAGTGCTAGAAGAATGATTCAAAGTAGAGGTCAAAATTGTTTCTTTAATCACCAGTTTATCTGGATCTTCTATTCAAATGAAACTATATAGGAGACTCAAGTATATTTTTACTCTTTTGTACTGCTTTATTTGTAGCTTGTTAGATAAACAGTTTAAGAGGAGTTCTAAGATTCTAAATGCAAAACTTGTCATTTACTTTTTTTTATTAGCGATGAATATATGCCCTGTAGAAAAAGCTTAATAATATGGTTTAAAGAAATGAGTAAATAAAAGAAAAATGGAAAAATAAGGCTTTCTCCTTGATATGATGAAATTTAACGCCAAGTTGGCCTAAATGGTAATTAGTAATCAAGAGATCATTATTTTTTCATATTTAAACGTTGAATAAAATTTCTTTTCATCCAGACCTTATTAACTGGCAATTTACACTTAGAATAAGACAAATTCCACTAAAATCTCTGGCCTATCTTATTCAGGTATATCTTAGTTGGCTCAGCTACTAGTCATTGTGAGATCCAAGATAAAGGAGTTGACTGGAGTGATCCGCTCCCTCAATGTATAAGTAAGTAAAGACTCCTTATGACTTGACTATAAACCTCAACCATGTTAGGTAATGAAACACCTGTGCCTCTTTGTTGCTTATTGTACACTCCATTAGAATTTGCCTCGGGAATGTTAGATTTGTAAGTGTGCCTTCCCTCATTATTTCTTCCTTTTCACTCATCTCAGTTGCCAAGTGCAAGCCTCCTCCAACCATCAGCAATGGGAGACATAATGGTGGAGCTGAAGACTTCTACACGTATGGCTCTTCTGTCACCTACAGCTGTGACCCTGGCTTCTCAATGTTAGGCAAAGCCTCCATTTCTTGCACAGTGGAAAATAAGACAATAGGTGTCTGGTATCCAAGCCCTCCTACTTGTAAAAGTAAGTGACAATGCTGAATGTATTAAGAGAAATGGAATGATTCAAAGACAAACTAATCAAGGCAAAGTTGAATTAAACTTGTTCAGCTACTCATATGCTATTATTAGTCAGAAAGCATAGGCTATACTGCAATAATAATCAATACCAAAATCCCCAGATTTTTTCACAGTAAAAGCTGTGTTCTTTGTTTGGTTTTTGTTTGTGTGTGTATATATACATATTTTTGGGTTTTTTTAGGCCTCTTGTTACTGCACAGCTCACCTGGGAAATCCTCTAGGGGGCAGGCATTTACATGGTAATCCAGATTGTTTATATCTTCTGACAACTCCCTCACAAAACGTCCAAAATCAGGTCTGTTCTGTACATCTGCATCTCTATTCCAGTTCTGCAAACAGGCTCACCTGTACCATCTTTTTTGATTCTGTACATATGCATTAATATATGATATTCCTTTTTCTCTTTCTAACTTATTTCACTTTGTATGACAGACTTTAGGTTCATCCACTGCACTACAAATGACCCAATTTTGTTCCTCTTATTTTTTTTGGCTGCAGAAAATAACACAACATTGTAAAGCAATTATACACCAACAAATAAGTTCAGAAAAACCACAAAACTGCCACAATGAATTCATCAGGGGAAGTGAACAAGTAGACCGTCCTCGGCTCACATGTTCTTTGACTTGGAAGTGATATATCTTGCTTTTCATTAAAAATTTTGGCCAGACTAGTCCCTTGTTTCTGCCTAGTATAAATGAAATAGGAAATATAGTCTTCTGTTTCCCTGGAACAAGCTAGAGATATGGGTGGACACCACACTAGCAACATTAACCACATATGTATATAGGGCAAACAAAGTCATACCAATGTTAGCAGGTCAGAAGTAAAAGATAAGCATAGAGAATATTTTCCCTTTCATCTCTAAAAACCATGCCAGGATCAGGAAAGACCCATCTTACTGGTATAAAACACCTCTAATTGCAGCAATTAAAGGGCTTTAACAACACAGTGTCATTTACTGTTTTGATTTAGTACAATGCTGGGGCTAGAGAGATAATCGTGAAGGGTTCAAAATGCCTAGAGTCTAGCTGCAAGAGCTGGAACTGACAGGACCTGAGGCTGGAAAGGTCGCAAGTCTAGGTTATGAAGGACCTTGTGTGTCACTCTCAGGAATTCAGAACAAATATGAAGGGCAGACACTGAAAGTCTTTAGCCAGGGGAGTAAATGTGCTGCATTGTAGAAAGAGAAGTCTGGCTGTAAGTGGGCAGCAATTTGAAGTGGGACAGAACTTAACCCATAGACATCTGCTGCAGCTATCCAGCCAAGCAGTGAGGCTGGTTTCAGCTGAGGCAATGGCAGTTGGCCTGAACAGAAGTTGAGAAATCTTAAAGGAATTAAAGTGGCAGGACTGACAGGACCCGATGACTGATGGCTGTGGGGTAGCGGGGGAAGGGGAGGTTTGTTCTGTGCTTGTGATCTCTGATGCCCTGGCTGCCTCTGCATCACAACCATCATATCAGTACTATTGGCCACTGCAAGTGAAAGTGAAAGCTGCTCGGTTGTGTCTGACTCTGCGAATTCTCCAGGCCAGAATACTGGAGTGGGTAGCCTTTCCCAATTGGCCACTGACCCACCACCAAAATCATCCAGGAGCATAAGCCATCAGAAGAGGAATATTTGGGGGCCTTTGGAATTGGGACTTTGGGTTTTAGATATTGATTAGGGATTTTTGAGTTATAATTAATTTCAGATGTACATCATAGTGATTTGATATTTGTGTATATACAGTGAAATTGATCATAAGTCTAGTTGACATCTTTCACCATACATAGTTACAAAATAATTTCTCTTGTGATGAGAACTTTTACAGTTACAAAATAATTTCTCTTGTGATGAGACTTTTAAGACTCTACTCTCTTTGCAACTCTCAAATAAATATTGCAGTGTTATTAACTATAGGCACCAGGCTGTACATCACATCCCCATGACTCATTTATATCTGGAAGTTTGTACTTTTTAACCCATATCACTCATTTTGCCCATTGCACATTCCCACCTCTGGCAACCACCAATCTATTCTTTGTAAAGATGAAATGGGTTTTTCAAATACTTTTTTCTTTGATGAGAAATTTTAGGACTTTATCCACATCGACTGAAGTGACAGGACCTCATTTTGCTGAGATTTCTAAGAATTAAAAGCACATACATAGAGCTTTAAAATATTTTCTTTCTGTGTGTTTCTTGTATCAGGTCTCCCTGAGACCCATATAACAGTTGTAGTCACATCATTATCATCATTTCTCGTTTATAACTCAGATGTTCTATTTATGCTACTTTAGATATAGTCTGTCACCAACCACGAGTTCGAAATGGAATCATTCTCTCTGGATTTGGACCCATCTATCACTACAAAGACTCTGTTCTGTTCAGCTGCAAGAAAGGTTATATCCTCAAAGGCAACAATTTAATCCATTGTGGTGCTGATGACGAGTGGCATCCTTCTCCTCCCACTTGTGAACTCAGTGAGTATGCACCAAAGGGATTTTCATAATTGGCATCTAAAGTTATCCAGGAATATAGGTGTAGCATGCTCACAAGCACAAGCCCACTTAAATCCCAAGAGTCATTTTACATTAAATTAGTACTTTCTCTAGTTTTCTCATGTCAGGAGGAAGGTTTTTTTTTTTCAATTTTATTTTTCCTTTTCCTGCTAGTAATCTCTTTGTGTTATCTGAGGATTTTCTATACATATATATCATACAGTTTTGACCCCAGTGACATCACAGCCATGGCAGATTTATTTACTCCTTACAAAAATATTTCAGTAGACACTAGTAAATTGTCTCATCCTAACAAAATAAACATATTCTGAGAATTTTTTGAAAGATGGAGATCAAATTTCTTCAAGATATTCCGTTTAAAAATTTGCACAGAGATGCTCTATGGGCTAATGTTGGCTTTGATACCCTGAAGTTGTAAACACATACAGATCAGTCATAAGATTAACGATACTTATTGCTAGCTAAGAATTATTAAGCACTTTGTATCAAGCATTGTTCTAAGTGCATGACATCAATTAATTCATTTAGTATTTACCATGATCCTAAGAGGTAGATATTACTTTTTTAAAAATCACGTTTTAATGATGACAAAACAGAGTGATTAAGTAACTAGCACAAGCTCACATAGTTATTTGGCAATGGAAGCCACTGCTACATTGTGATATATTCATTTCCTTCTGCCATTAGGAGAAATAGGTGATGATTTACATATGTAGTGACAAAATTTGATAAATATGTGATTTGACAGACCTGTATCCCTTCTTCAATCCATATATACCTTTGGCATCATATCCAGTAGGGAATAAAAGCAGAATCCAATAATATGTGGAACAAAGTTTAAGCTCCAATCAGAAGTTCCTGGTGACAGTGTTATAGTATCTGGGGAACACAACAACTCTTATTCTAATTCCCTTTTAGGCAAGGAGAATCAGGCGAACATTTCGTTTATTTAGCAGCAAACTTGTGCTGTGCATCCTCGGTGACCTTGGATGCTTCCATGCTGAAGTGCTTTGACATGGAAGGAGAACTAAGCTCCTGGAGGTTGACCCAGTAACCTAGATATTGCCCCTTTCTGTACCATGGTGTGTTGCCTGCATAACATCCTCTGGATTGCTGTGTGCATTGTGTACTTGGCAATAGTCTATCAGAGGTTGATGCTACCAAGTCTCTTCCTGGAATTCCCATTTAACCTTTGCCATCTGTTTCTTCCTCAGTTAATATGAGCTACACCTTTTCTGGGAATGGGGGACGGTGTGTGCCAGGCTTATTGGGTTAGTCTGCCATCCCCAAAACAGCTTTCTTTCATCTTTGTGCTTCTTTCATGATCAGATAGTTGTATTGGGCTACCAGACATTCCCCATGCTGTCTGGGATGGAAGAGACAGCAAGCTAAGCAATCAAGAAGTATTTGAAGTTGGGGCTGAGTTGAAATATCAATGCAAGTTTGGCTACAGACCTATTCCAGATGAGCCTCTGACTCTGACTTGTCAGAAAAATTTCACGTGGACACCATCAAAAGGGTGTGAATGTAAGCAAACTTGTTTTATGTACTCCTATTTGTGGTATCTTCTTTTCCATTGAAAATGTTGAGCATGTGCTCAGATTTTGTACTTTACTGATTATAATTGATTTCTTAAAATGTATGCTTTGAAATAGTTCTAGAGTTAATTTATTGGATCTTTGCAAATTAGTAGAGAAACTATTTTAAAGGTCATCCTGAAGACTGGGAGAGCTGAAAAACCATGTCTTGCATACTCTGCCCCTTCGAATTCAGCATCAAATGAAAAATCAACTTGGGTATCAAATATGGGTATCACCTTTATAACTGGTAACCCTGTAGGGCAGCTATCATTTATATGGTAATCCAGATTGTTTAGATCTGTAACAATTCCAGGATAAAACCTCCATTGTCTGTTTTGCAGACCTAACAAATAAGGAGACATAAATCCGTGAATTGAAAATCATATATCTTACTTTTCATTAAAGCCTTTGGCTAGTCTGGTCCCTTGTTGGGGCTTCCCAGATGGTGCTAGTGTTAAAGAATCCATCTGCCAATGCAAGAAAAATGACATGTAGGTTCAATCACAGGGTGGGGAAGATCCCCTGGAGGAGGGTATGACAACCCACTTCAGTGTTCTTGTCTGGAGAATCCCATGGACAGGGGAGCTTGTTGGGCCTCATAGGGTGTGTCCATAGGGTCACAAAGGCACACAACTGAAACCACTTAGTGCACGCACGCGTGCACATGCGCGCGCACACACACACACACACACACACACACACACACAGAGTACCTTGTTTCTGCCTAGTGAAAAAGAAATAAAAAATACAGTATTCTGCTTCTTCTGAAGCAACTGAAAATATTGGTGGACATCACACTAGTGATGTCAATGGGCCTACAGGACAGAAAAAAAAATCATACTGACATTAGTAGATCAGTAGTAAAAGGCAAGCAGAGAAAGCATGTTCCCATTCTTCTCTGGAAAAGTCAGAAGGGAGGTTACGTAAATATCAATAATGACTTAGTTTCCTGGTCTAAAACTTATCTTTACAGAAATTAACATCACAGTGTCATTTACGTCTTCATTCAGTACAATGCTGGGCCAAGAGAGCATTTTTATTTTTTAGTCACTAAGTTGTGTCTGACTCTTTGGGACCCCATAGAATGTAGCAGGCCAGGCTTCCCTGTTCTTCACTATCTCCCTGAGTTTACTCAAACTCATGCCCATTGAGTCAGTGGTGCCATCCAATCATCTCATCCTCTGTTGCTCACTTCTCCTCTTGCCAATCTTTCCCAGTACCAGGGTCTTTTCCAATGAGTTGGCTTTTCCCATCAGGTGGCCAAAGTATTGGAGCTTCAGCTTCCGAGTCAGTCCTTCCATGAATATTCAGGGTTGATTTCCTTTAGGATTGAATGGTTTGATCTCTTTGCTATCCAAGGGACTCTCATATGTCTTTTTGAGCCTGCAAGTGCTGAAATGGACAGGATCTGAGGCTGGAAAGTTAGCAGGACTAGGTTATGAAGGACCTTGTGTGTCACTCTCAGGAGTTCAGTAAAAAGATGAAGGGCAGACACTGAAAGTCTTTAGCCAGGGGAGTAAATGTGCTGCATTGTAGAAGGAGAAGTCTGGCTGTAGGTGGGCAACAATTTGAAGTGGGACAGAACTTAACTCATAGACATCTGCTGCAGCTATCCAGCCAAGTAGTGAGGCTGGTTTCAGCTGAGGCAATGGCAATGGGCCTGAATAGAAATTGAGAAAAGGAATTAAAGTGGCAGGACTGACAGGACTTGATGACTGACAGCTGTGGGGTAGCAGGGGAGGGGGAGGTTTGTTCTGTGCTTGTGATCTCTGATGCTTCTACATCACAGTCATCATGTCATCATTATTGGTCTCTGACCCACCACTTATCTTCATTACCGCCACCATAGTTTGGCCTCAAGTCAAATGACAGGGAGGGAACACAGCCCCGCCCTTCAACAGAAAATTGGATTAAAGATTTACTGAGCATGGCCCTGCCCCATCAGAACAAGACCCAGTTTCTCCTTCAGTCAGTCTCTCCCATCAGGAAGCTTCCATAAGACTCTTATCCTTCTCCATTAGAGGGCAGACAGACTGAAAACTACAATCACAGAAAACTAATCGATCTGATCACATGGACCACAGCCTTGTCTAACTCAGTGAAACTATGAGCCATGCCATGTAGGGTCACCCAAGATGGACGGATCATGGTGGAGCGTTCTGACAAAACGTGGTCCACTGGAGAAGGGAATGGCAAATCACTTCAGTGTTCCTGCCTTGAGAACCCCATAAACAGTATGAAAAGGCAAAAAGGTAGGACACTGAGAGATGAACTCCCCAGGTCGGTAGGTGCTCATTATGCTACTGGAGATCAGTGGAGAAATAACTCCAGAAAAAATGAAGAGATGGAGCCAAAGCAAAAACAAGAACCATTTACGGATGTGACTGGTGATGAAAGTAATGTCTGATGCTGTAAAGAGCAATATTACATAGGAACCTGGAATGTTAGGTCCAGGTGAATGAATCAAGGCAAATTGAAAGTGGTCACACAGTAAAGGGCAATAGTGAACATAGACATTTTTGGAATCAGTGAACTAAAATGGACTGGAATGGGGGAATTCTACTCAGATGACCATTATATCTACTACTGTGGGCAAGAATCCCTTAAAAGAAATGGAGTAGCCATCATAGTCAACAAAACAGTCCTAAATGCAGTACTTGTGTGCAATCTCAAAAATGACAGAATGATCTCTGTTCATTTCCAAGGCAGACCATTCAATATCACAGTAATCCAAGTCTATGCCCTGACCAGTAATGCTGAAGAAGCTGAAGTTGAATGGTTCTATGAAGACCTACAAGACCTTCTAGAACTAACACCCCCATAAGATGTCCTTTTCACTATAGGAGACTGGAATGCAAAAGTAGAAAGTCAAGAAATACCTGGAGTAACAGGCAAATTTGGCCTTGGAGTACAGAACGATCAGGGCAAAGGCTAACAGAATTTGCCAAGAGAATGAACTGGTCATAGCAAACACCCTCTTCCACAACACAAGAGAGATTCTACACTTGCACATCATCAGATGGTCAATAGAAAAATCAGACTGATTATATCTTTGCAGCCAAAGATGGAGAAGCTTTGTACAGTCAGCAGAAACAAGATCGAGAGCAGACTGTGGCTCAGATCATGAACTCCTAATTGCAAAATTCAGACTTAAATTGAAGAAAGTAGAGAAAACCACTAGACCATTCAGGTATAACCTAAATCAAATCCCTAACGACTATACAGTGGAAGTGACAAATAGATTCAAGGGATTAGATCTGATAGAGTGCCTGAAGAACTAAGGACGGAGGCTTGCGACATTGTATAGGAGGCAGTGATCAAGACCACCCCCAAGAAAAAGAAATGCAAAAAAGCAAAATGGTTGTCTGAGGAGGCCTTACAAACAGCTATGAAAATAAGAGAAGTGAAAGGCAAAGGAGAAAAGGAAAGATATACTCACTAGGATGCAGAGTTCCAAAGAATAACAAGGAGAAATAAGAAAGCTTTCCTCAGTGATCAGTGCAAAGAAATAGAGGAAAACAATAGAGTGGGAAAGACTAAAGACCTCTTCAAGAAAATTAGAGATACCAAGGAAAATTTTCATGCAAAGATGGGCATAATAAAGGACAGAAATGGTATGGACCTAACAGAAGCAGAAGATATTAAGAAGAAGTGGTAAGAATACACAGAAGAACTACACAAAAGAGATGTTCATGACTCAGATAACCCCAATGGTGTGATCACTCACCTAGAGCCAGATGTCCTGGAATGCAAAGTCAAGTGGGCCTTAGGAAGCATCACTGTGAACAAAGCTGGTGGAGGTGACAAAATTCCAGTTGAGCTATTTCAAACCCTAAAAGATGATGCTGTGAAAGTGCTACTCTCAATATGCCAGCAAATTTGGAAAACTCAGCAGTGGTGACAGGACTGGAAAAGGTCAGCTTTCATTCCAATCCCAAAGAAAGTTAATGCCCAAGAATGCTCAAACTATCACACAGTTGTACTCATCTCACATGCTGGCAAAGCAATGCGCAAAATTCTTCAAGCCAGGCTTCAACACTGCGTAAACTGTGAACTTCCAGATGTTCAAGCTGGATTTAGAAAATGCAGAGGAACCAGAGATCAAACTGACAACATTCGTTGGATCATCAAAAAGGCAAGAGAGTTCCAGAAAAACATCTACTTCTGCTTTATTGACTATGCCAAAGTTTTTGACTGTGTGGATCACAACAAACTGTGGAAAATTCTTCAAGAGATGGGAATACCAGGTCTCCTGATCTGCCTCCTGAGAAATCTGTATGCAGGTTGGAAAGCAACAGTTAGAACTGAACATTAAACAGCAGACTGGTTCCAAATAGGAAAAGGAGTATGTCAAGGCTGTATAACGTCACCCTGCTTATTTAATTTATATGCAGAGTACATCATGAGAAACGCTGGACTGGATGAAGCACAAGCTGGAATCAAGATTGCCGGGAGAAATATCAATAATCTCAGATATGCAGATGACGCCACTCTTATGGCAGAAAGTGAAGAACTAAAGAGCCTCTTGATGAAAGTGAAAAAGAAGAGTGAAAAAGTTGGCTTAGAACTCAACATTCAGAAAACAAAGATCATGGCATCCAGTCCCATCACTTCATGACAAATAGATGGGAAAACAGTGGAAACAGTGGCTGACTTTATTTTTTTGGGGCTCCAAAATCACTGCAGATGGTGACTACAGCCATGAAATTAAAAGACGCTTACTCCTTTGAAGGAAGGTTATGGCCAACCTAGATAGCATATTAAAAAGGAAAGACATTACTTTGTCAACAAAGGTCCGCCTAGTCAAAGCTATGGTTTTTCCAGTAGTCATGTATGGTTGTGAGAGTTGGACTATAAAGAAAGCTGAGCACCGAAGAAACTGATGCTTTTGACCTCTTGTGTTGGAGAAGACTCTTGAGAGTTCCTTGGACTGCAAGGAGATCCAACCAGTCCATCCTAAAGGAAATCAGTCCTGAATATTCATTGGAAGGACTGATGTTGAAGCTGAAACTCCAATACTTTTGCCACCTAACGTGAAGAACTGATTCATCCAAAAAGACCCTGATTTGGGGAAAGATTGAAAGCAGGAGGAGAAGGGGACTACAGAGGATGAGATGGTTGGATGGCATCACTGACTCAATGGATATGAGTTTGGTTAAACCCCGGGAGTTGGTGATGGACAGGGAGGCCTGGCTTGCTGTGGTCCTTCGGGTCGTAAAAAGTCGGACACTACTGAGCAACTGAACTGAACTGAATGGTGTTTTGAGATATTATTGACATATAATATTATTTTAGGTGTACCTCATGCTGATTTCCCACTCCAGTACTCTTGCCTGGAAAATCCCATGGACGGAGGAGCCTGGTAGGCTGCAGTCCATGGGGTCGCTAAGAGTCGGACACGACTGAGTGACTTCACTTTCTCTTTTCTCATTCATGCACTGGAGAAGGAAATGGCAACCCACTCCAGTATTCTTGCCTGGAGAATCCCAGGGATGGCGGAGCCTGGTGGGCTGCCGTCTATGGGGTCGCACAGAGTCAGACACGACTGAAGCGACTTAGCAGCAGCAGCAGCAGCATGCTGATTTGATATTTGTGAGTATAGTTAAATGATCATAATAAGTCTAGTGAACATCTATAACCATACATAGTTACAAAATAATTTTTCTTATGATGAGAACTTTAAAGTCCTGTACTCTAAGCAACTTTCAAATATATATATTATACTATATTAATTATAGGCACCATGCAGCACATTACATCCCCATAATTTATTTATAACTGGAAGTTTGTACGTTTTGACCCACTTCATTCATTTGTCCACTCTGCATTCCCACCTCTGGCATCCACCAAACTATTATCTGGAACTGAGAAATTGTTTTTCAGTTTTTGAATGGAAAAGATATAGGACTTTATCCACCTTGAATAACATTATGGGACCTCATTTCACTCAGGTTCCTAGGAACTAAAAAGATATCGTGCATGGTTAGTTGCTAAGTCATATCTGACTCGTTGAGACTTTATGGTCTGTAGTCCCACAGACTCCTCTGTCCATGGGATTTCCCAAGCATGAATACAGGAGTGGGTTGTTATTTCCTTCTCCAGGGGACTTTCCAGACCCTGAGTTGAATGCACATCTCCTTTATTGGCAGGCAATTTCTTTACCACTGAGCCACTTGGGAAGTCCACTAAAAGGATATACATAAAGCTTTAAAATGTTTTCTTTATATTTACCTGATGTAGGCTTGTATCAGGTCTTGCTGAGACCCATATATCAATAGTAGTCACATCATTATCACAATTTCTCGTTTATAACTCAGATGTACTTTTTATACTTCTTTAGATATTGTCTGTCACCGACCACGAGTACGAAATGGAAACATTCTCTCTGGATTTGGACCCATCTATAACTATAAAGACTCTGTTCTGTTCAGCTGCAAGAAAGGTTATATCCTCAAAGGCAACAATTTAATCCATTGTGGTGCTGATGACAAGTGGCATCCTTCTCCTCCCACTTGTGAACTCAGTGAGTATGCACCAAAGGGATTTTCATAATTGGCATCTAAAGTTATCCAGGAATATGGGTGTAGCATGCTTACAGGCACAAGCCCACTTAAATCCCAAGAGTCATTTTACATTAAATTCGTACTTTTCTCTAGTTTTCTCATGTCAGGAGGAAGGTTTTTTTCTTTTTTTCCTTTTCCTGCTAGTAATCACTTTGTGTTATCTGAGGATTTTCTATACATATATATCATACAGTTTTGACCCCAGTGACATCACAGACATGGAAGATTTATTTATTCCTTACAAAAGTATTTCAGCAAACAATAGTAAATTGTCTCATTCTAACAAAATAAGTATATTCTGAGAATTTTTTGAAAGATGAGGAAAATTCCTTCAAGATATTCCATTTAAACATTTGCACAGAGATACTCTATAGGCTAATGTTGGCCTTGACACCTTGAAGTTGTAAATACATACAGATCAATCATAAGATTATTGATACTTATTGCTAAGAATTATTAAGCATGTTGTATCAAGCATTGTTCTAAGTGCATGACATCAATTAATTCATTTAGTATTTACCATAATCCTAAGAGGTGATATTACTTTTTTAAAAATCACATTTTAATGATGTGATAACAGAGTGATTAAGTAACTAGCACAAGCTCACACAGTTGTTTGGTGATGGAAGTCACTGCCATATTGTGATTTATTCATTCCCTTCTGCCATCATGAGAAGTTAGGTGATGATTTACATATGTAGTGACAAAATTTGATAAATATACAATATGACAGACCTGTACCCCTTTTTCAATCCCTATGTACCTTTGGCAACATATCCAGTAGGGAATAAAGAATCCAATATCATGTGGAATAAGGTTTAAGCTCAAATCAGAAGTTCCTGGTGACAGTGTTCCTGGAACACTACCACTCCAATTGTAATTCCATTTTAGGCAAGGAGAACCAGGGGAACATTTGGTTTATTTAGCAGCAAATTTGTGCTGTGTATCCTCAATGATCTCTGATATTTCCCATGCTGAAGTACTTTGACATGGAAGGAGAACTAAGCTCCTGGAGGTTGACCCAGTAACCTAGATATTGCCTCTTTCTGTACCATGTTGTATTATCTCAATAACATCCTCTGGATTGCTGTGTGCATTATCAGTGTCAGTCAGTTCAGTCGCTCAGTCATGTCTGACTCTTTATGACCCCATGGACTGCAGCATGGGGTCCACGTCCATTACCAACTCTTAAAACTTGCGCAAACCCATGTCCATCCAGTCAGTGATGCTACCCAACCATCTTATCCTCTGTTGTCTGCTTCTTCTCCTGCCTTCAATCTTTCCCAGCATCAGGGTCTTTTCAAATGAGTCAGCTCTTCGCATCAGGTGGCCAAAGTATTAGAGTTTCAGCTTTAGCATCAGTCCTTCCAATGAATATTCAGGACTGATTTCTGATTGTATCTCCTTGCAGTCCAAGGGACTCTCAAGAGTCTTCTCCAACGCTGCAGATCAAAAGCATCAATTCTTTGGCGCTCAGCTTTCTTTATAGTACAACTCTCACATCCATACATGACTACTGGAATAACCATAGGTTTGACTACATGGACCTTTGTTGACAAAGTAATGTGTCTGGTTTTTAATATGCTGTCTAGTTTGGTCATAGGTTTTCTTCCAAGGAGCAGGTGTCTTTTAATTTCATGGCTGCAGTCACCATCTGCAGTGATTTTGGAGCCCAAGAAAATAAAGTCTGTTACTGTTTCCATTGTTTCCCCATCTATTTGTCATGAAGTGATGGGACCAGATGCCATGACCTTATTTTTTGAATGTTGAGTTTTAAGCCCACTTTTTCAGTCTCCTCTTTCACTTTCATCAAGAGGCTCGAGAGAACTATACTTTGCTTTCTGCCATAAGAGTGGTGTCATCTGCATATCTGAGATTATTGCTATTTCTCCCATCAGTCTTGATTCCAGCTTGTGCTTCATCTACCCTGGCATTTTGCATGATGTTCTCTGTATATAAGTTAAATAAGCAGGGTGACAATATACAGACTTGACAAACTTCTTTCCCAGTTTGGAACATGTCTGTTGTTCCATGTCCCGTTCTAACTGTTGCTTCTTGACCTGCATACAGATTCCTCAGGAGGCAGGTAAAGTGGTCTGATATTCCCATCTCTTTAAGAATTTTCCTCAGTTTCCTGTGATCCATACAAGCAAAAACTTTGGCATAGTCAATAAAGCAGAAGTAGATGTGTTTCTGGAACTCCCTTGCTTTTTCAATGATCCACTGGATGTTGGGCTATTTGATCTCTGGTTTCTCTGCCTTTTCTAAATCCATCTTGACTACCTGGAAGTTCACGGTTCATGTACTGTTGAAGCCTGGCTTGGAGAATTTTGAGCATTAATTTGCTAGTGTGTGAGATGAGTGCAATTGTGGGATAGTTTGAGCATTCTTTAGAATTGCCTTTCTTTGTGATTGAGGCTTCCCTGATATCTCAGTTGGTAAAGAATCTGCCTGTAATGCAGGAGACACCAGTTTGATTCCTGGGTCACGATGATCTGCTGGAGAAGGGATCAGATACTCACTCCAGTATTCTTGGGCTTCCCTCATGGCTCAGCTGGTAAAGAATCTGCCTGCAATGGGGTAGACTTGGGTTATATCCCTGGGTTGGGAAGATCTCCTGGAGAAGGGAAAGGCTACCACTCCAGTATTCTGGCCTAGAGAATTCCATGGACTAGTCCATGAAGTCCCAAAGAATCGAACCTGACTGAGTGATTTTCACTTCACTTTCACTTTCTTTGGGATTGGAATGAAAACTGATCTTTTCCAGTCCTGTCGCCACTGCTGAGTTTTCCAAATTTGCTGACATATTGAGAGCAGCACTTTCACAGCATCATCTTTTAGGATTTGAAATAGCTCAACTGGAATTCCATCACCTCCTCTAGCTTTGTTCATAGTGATGCTTCCTAAGGCCCACTTGACTTCACATTCCAGGATGGCTGGCTCTAGGTGAGTGATCACACCATCGTGATTATCTGGGTCATGAAGATCTTTTTTGAATAGTTATTCTGTGTATTCTTGCTACCTATTCTTAATATCTTCTGCTTCTGTTAGGTCCATACCATTTCTGTCCTTTATTGAGCCCATCTTTGCATGAAATGTTCCCTTGGTATCTCTAATGTTCTTGAAGAGATCTCTAGTCTTTCCCATTCTATTGTGTTCCTCTATTTATTTGCATTGATCACTGAGAAAGGCTTTCTTATCTCTCCTTGCTATTCTTGGAACTCTACATTCAAATGGGCATATCTTTCCTTTCCTCCGTTGCCTTTCACTTCTCTTCTTTTCTCAGCTATTTGTAAGACCTCCCCAGACAACCATTTTGCCCTTTGCATTACTTTTCCTCGGGGATGGTCTTGAGTGTGCATTGACTGCTTGGCAATAATCTATCAGAGGTTGATCCTGCCAAATCTCTTCCTGGAATTCCCATTTAACCTTTGTGATCTGTTTCTTCCTCAGTTAATATGAGCTACACCTTTTCTGGGAATGGGGGACGGTGTGTGCCAGGCTTATTGGGTTAGTCTGCCATCCCCAAAACAGCTTTCTTTCATCTTTGTGCTTCTTTCATGATCAGATAGTTGTATTGGGCTACCAGACATTCCCCATGCTGTCTGGGATGGAAGAGACAGCAAGCTAAGCAATCAAGAAGTATTTGAAGTTGGGGCTGAGTTGAAATATCAATGCAAGTTTGGCTACAGACCTATTCCAGATGAGCCTCTGACTCTGACTTGTCAGAAAAATTTCACATGGACACCATCCAAAGGGTGTGAATGTAAGTAAACTTTGTTTTGTGTACTCTTATTTGTGGTATCTTCTTTTCCATTGAAAATGTTGAGCATGTGCTCAGATTTTGTACTTTACTGGTTACAATTGATTTTTTAAAATGTATGCTTTGAAATACTTCCAGAGTTAATTTATTGGATCTTTGCAAATTAGTAGAGAAGCTATTTTAAAGGTCATCCTGAAGACTGGGAGAGCTGAAAAATCATATCCTTCATACTCTGCCCCTTCAAATTCAGCATCAAATGAAAAATCAACTTGGGTATCAAATATGGGTACCCCTGTAGGGTAGCTGTCATTTGTATGGTAATCCAGATTGTTTAGATCTCTAACAACTCCAGTATAAAACCTCAGTGGTCAGTTCTGCAGGCAAAATGAACAAGGAATCAAACATTTTTGAATTGTAAATGATATATCTTACTTTTCATTAAAGCCTTTTGGCTAGTCTGGTCCCTTGTTGGGGCTTCCCAGATGGTGCTAGAGATAAAGAATCCATCTGCCAATGGAGGAGACATAAGAGATATGGGTTCAATCACAGGGTAGGGAAGATCCCCTGGAGGAGGGCATGACAACCCACTTTGGTATTCTTTGCCTGGAGAATCCCATGGACAGAGGAGCCTGGTGGGCCTCATAGGGTGTGTCCATAGGGTCACAAAGACACACAACTGAAACCACTTAGCACACACACACACACACACACACACACACAGAGTAACTTGTTTCTGCCTAGTGAAAAAAAAATATATATATAGTATTCTGCTTCCTCTGAAGCAACTGAAAATATTGGTGAACACCACACTAGTGATGTTGGCGGACCTACAGGACAAAAATAAAATCATACCAACATTTGTAGATCAATAGTAAAAGGCAAGCAGAGAAAGCATGTTCACCTTCTTCTCTGGAAAAGCCAAAAGGGATGTTATGTCAATATCAGTAACGACCCGGCTTCCTGGTCTAATACATATCTTTTACAGCAGTTAAAAACACAGTGTCATTTACTGTTTTGATTCAATACAATGCTGATGCAAGAGAGCATTGTTGTTGTTCAGTCACTAAGTCATGTGTGACTCTTTGGGATCCCATAGACTGTAGCTTGTCAGGCTTCCCTGTTTTTCACTATGTCCCTGAGTCTATTCAAACTCATGTCCATTGAGTCGGTGATGCCATCCAACCATCTCATCCTCTGTCATCCCCTTCTCCCCTTGACCTCAATCTTTCTCAGCACCAGAGTCTGTTCTAATGAGTTGGCTTTTCCCATCAGGTGGCCAAAGTATTGGAGCTTCAGCTTCTGCGTCAGTCCTTCCAGTGAATATTCGGGGTTGATTTCCTTTAGGATTGACTTGTTGGATCTCCTTGTTGTCCATGGGACTCTCAAGAGTCTTCTTCTAGCCCGCAAGAGCTGGAATTGACAGGACCTGAGGCTGCAAAGTTAGCAGGACTAGGTTATGAAGGACCTTGTGTATGACTCTCAGGAGTTCAGTATGAAGATGAAAGGCAGACACTGAAAGTCTTTAGCCAGGGGAGTAAATGTGCTGCATTGTAGGAAGAGAAGTCTGGCTGTAGGTGGGCAACAATTTGAAGTGGGACAGATCTTAACTCATAGACATCTGCTGCAGCTATCCAGCCAAGTAGTAGGCTGGTTTCAGCTGAGGCGATGGCGATGGGCCTGAATAGAAATTGAGAAAAGGAGTTAAAGTGGCAGGACTGACAGGACTTGATGACTGACAGCTGTGGGGTAGTGGGGGAGGGGAGGTTCATCCTGTGCTTGTGATCTCTGATGTCCTGGCTGTCTCTACATCACAACCATCATGTCAGTACTATTGACCACTGATCCACCACCACAAGCATCCAGGAGCATAGGCCATTAGAAGAGGAAGATTGGGGGTCTTTGGAATTTGGACTATAGGCTTTAGATATTGCTAAGGGTTTTTTTGAGATATAATTGACTTATAATACTAATTCAGGTGTACATCAGTAATTTGATATTTGTGTAAATACAGTGAAATGATCATAATAACTTTAGTGAACATCTATCACCATACAAAGTTACAAAATAATTTTTCTTATGATGAGGCATTTTCAGTTCATTCTCCAAGCAACTTTCAAACATATATTACAGAGTTATTAACTTCAGGCACCATGCTGTACACTACATCCCCACGATTTATTTATAACTGGAAGTTTGTACCTTTTGACCCACTTCATTCTTTTTGTCCACTCTGCATCCCCACCTCTGGCAACCACCAATATATTATCTGGAACTAAGAAATTGTTTTTTCAATTTTTTTCCACATTGAATAACATGATGGGACCTCATTTCACTGAGGAACTAGGAACTAAAAGGATATCGCCCATCCTTAGTTGCTAAGTTGTTTCCAACCCTTTGTGACCCCTTGGTCCATAGGCTTCCAGACTCCTCTGTCCATGGGGTTTCCCAAACAAGAATACTGGAGTGTGTTGTTATTTCCTTCTCCAGGGGATCTTCCAGACCCTGGGGTTGAATCCATGTCTCCTTCATTGGAAGGTGGTTTCTTTACCACTGAGCCTGGCCACCTGCCAATGAAGGAGGCATGGATTCAACCCCAGGGTCTGGACGATCCCTTGGAGAAGGAAATAACAACCCACTCACTGAGGAAACCAGAATTGAGAGACACATGTACCCCAATGTTCATCGCATCACTGTTTACAATAGCCAGGACATGGAAGCAACCTAGATGTCCATTGGCAGACGAATGGATAAGAAAGCTGTGGTACATATACACAGTGGAATATTACTCAGCTATTAAAAAGAATGCATTTGAATCAGTTCTAATGAGGTGGATGAAACTGGAGCCTATTATACAGAGAGAAGTAAGTCAGAAAGAAAAACACCAATACAGTATGTTAACACATATATATGGAGTTTAGAAAGATGGTAATGATGATCCTATATGCGAGACAGTGAAAGAGACACAGATATAAAGAACAGACTTTTGGACTCTGTGGGAGAAGGTGAGGGTGGGATGATTTGAGAGAATGGCATTGAAACATGTATATTATCATATGTGAAACAGATTGCCAGTCCAGGTTCGATGCATGAGACAGGGTGCTCAGGGCTGGTGCACTGGAATGACCCAGAGGGATGGGATGGGGAGGGAGGTGGGAGGGAGGGTCAGGATGGGGACACATGTACACCCATGGCTGATTCATGTCAATGTATGACAAAACCACCACAATATTATAAAGTAATTAGCCTCCAATTTAAATTAATTAATTAATTTAAAAAAAGGATATACATAACACTTTAAAAAGTTTTCTTTGTATGTACTTGATGTAGGCTTGTATCAGGTCTCCCTGAGACCCAAATCAATAGTAGTCACATCATTATGACCATTTCTCTTTTATGACTCAGATGTTCTTTATATGCTTCTTTAGATATTGTCTGTCGTCCACCTCAAGTTCCAAATGGAAACATTCTCTCTGGATTTGGACCCATCTATAATTACAAAGACTCAGTTCTATTTAGCTGCAAGAAAGGTTATATCCTCAATGGCAACAATTTAATCCATTGTGGTGCTGATGACAAATGGCATCCTTCTCCTCCTACTTGTGAACTTAGTGAGTATGCACCAAAGGGATTTTCATAATTGGCATCTAAAATTATCCAGGAATATCAGTGTAGCCTGCTCACAGGCACATGCCAAGTTAAAACCCAAGAGTAATTTTAAATTAAATTAGTACTTTTTTTTCTAATTTTCTCATGTCAGGAGAAAGGTTTAATTTATTATTTTTTCCTGCTAGTAATTTTTTATGTTATCTGTCCGAGGATTTTGTGTATCTATAACATGATTTTGACATGAGTGATATGATAGTTATTGCAGATTTATTAATTCCTTACAAAAGTATTTCAGTAGACACGAGTGAAGTGTCTCATCCTCACAAAATAAACATATTCTGAGAATTTTTTGAAAGATGGAAGTAAAATTCCTTCAAGATTTTACTTTTTAAAGTTTTCACAGAGATGCTTTATGGGCTGATGTCGGCCTTGATACCTTGAAGTTGTAAATACATACAGATAGGTCATCATATGAATGATACTTATTGCTAACATTCACAAAGCACTTTCTGTATATCAAGTACTGTTCTAAATATATAACTTTCAATTAATTCAATTACTTAATATTTACTGCATATTCAGTCTCTGGGTCAGGAAAATTGCTGGAGAAGGAAATGGCAACCCACTCCAGTATTTTCACTTGAAAAGTCCCAAGGACAGTGGAGCCTGCTGGGTACAGTCCAAAGGATTGCAGAGTCAGACATGACTGATTGACTAAATACACACATATGATCCTAAGAGGTAGTTACTACTTTTTTAAAATTCCATTTTAATGTTGGGAAAAGAAACGAGTAAGTAACCAGCACAAACTCAATTAGTTAGAGGTGGAAGCCACTCCTACCTTGTGGTTTATTCAATCCCTTCTGCCGTCACAAGAAATTAGGTGACATTTTACATATGTAGTGAAAAAATGTGATAAAGATGCATATTGACAGACATGTGCTGTTGTTGTTGCTCCACTGCTAAGTCACGGCCGACTCTTTGCAACCCCATGGACAGCAGCATGCCAGGCTCCTCTGTCCTCTACTATCTCTGAGAATTTGCTCAAATTCAGTCAGTGATGTTATCTAACCGTCTCATCCTCTGCCACCCAATTCTCCTTTTGACTTCAGTCTTTCCCAGCATCAAGGTCTTTTCTAATGAACCAGCTCTTAACACCAGGTGGCCAAAGTATTGGAGCTTCAGCTGCAGCCACAGTCCTTCCAATGAATATTCAGGGTTGATTTCCTTGCAGACCAAGGGACTCTTGAATCTTCTCTAGCACCACAATTCAAAAGCATCAAATTTTGAATAAATGGAGCAAACAGTCTTCTCTATGGACTAACTCTCACATCCATATATGACTACTGGAAAAAACATATCTTTGACTATATGGACCTTTGTTGGCAAAGTGATGTCTCTGCTTTTTAATATGCTGTCTTGGTTTGTCATAGCTTTTCTTCCAAGCAGCAGGCGTCTTTTAATTTCATGGCTGCAGTCCCTGACCACAGTGATTTTGGAGACCAAGAAAATAAAGTCTGTCACTGTTTCCATTGTTTCCCCATCTATTTGCCCATGAAGTGATAGGACCAAATGCTGTGATCTTAGTTATTTGAATGTTGAGTTTAAAGTCAGCTTTTTCACTCTCTTCTTTCACCTTCATCAAGAGGCTCTTTAGTTCCTCTTCACTTTCTGCCATTAGAGTGGTATCATCTGCGTATCTGAGGTTGTTTTGCTTCCAGCTTGTGATTCATTCAGCCTGATAGTTCGTATTATGTACTCTGCACGTAAGTTAAATAAGCAGGATGACAATATACATACAGCCTTGTCGTTCTCCTTTCCCAATTTTCAGCCATTCCGTTGTTCCATGTCTGGTTGTAACTATTGCTTCTTGACCCACATACAGGATTCTCAGGAGATAGGTAAGGTGGTTTGATATTCCCATCTCTTTAAGAATTTTCCACAGATTGTTGTGACCAACACAGTCAAAGGCTTTCATATAGACTATGAAGCAGAAGTAGATGTTTTTCTGGAACCCCCTTGCTTTCTCTATGATCTACTGAATGCTGGCAATTTGATCTCTGGTTCCTCTTGCCTTTTCAAAACCCAGCCTGTACATTTGGAAGTTCTCAGTTCACATACTTCTGAAGCCTAGCTTGAAGTATTTTGAGCATAACCTTGCTGGCATATGAAATGAGCACAGTTGTTCGGTAGTTTGAACATTCTTTGGCACTGCCCTTCTTTGGGATTAGAATGAAAACTGACCTTACAGTCCTATAGCCACTGCTGAATTTTTCAAATTTGCTGGCATGTTGAGTGCAGGACTTTAACAGCCTCATCTTTTAGAATGTTAAATAGCTCAGCTGGAATTCCATCACATGCACCAGCCTTGTTCATAGTGATGCTTCCTAAGGCCCATTTGACTTCACACTCCAGTATATCTGGCTCTAGATGAGTGACCATAGCATCGTGGTTATCAGGGTTGTTAAAACCATTTTTGTATCACTCTTCTGTGTATTTTTGCCATCTCCTCTTAATCTCTTTTGCTTCTGTTAGGTCCATACCATTCTTGTCCTTTATCATGCCCATCCTTGCATGTGTTCCCTTGATAACTCCAATTTCTTGACAAGATCTCTCGTCTTTCCCATCCTATTGTTTTCCTTGATTTCTTTGCATTGTTCATTTCAGAAGGCTTTCTTATCTCTCCTTGCTATTCTCTGAAACTCTGCATTCAGTTGGGTATATCTTTCCCTTTCTCCCTTGAGTTTTACTTCACTTCTTTCCTCAGCTATTTGTAAGGCCTCCTCAGACAACCACTTTGCTTTTATGCATTTATTTTCCTTTGGGATAGTTTTGGTCACAGCCTCCTGTACAGTGTTATGAACCTCTGTCTGTAGTGTTTTTGGCATTCTTTCCACTAGATCTAACCCCTTGGATCTATTCATCACCTCTACTGTATAATCATAAGGGATTTGATTTAGGTCATACCTGAATGACTTAGTGGTTTCCCCTACTTTCTTCAATTTAAGCCTGAATTTTACAACAAGGAGCTCATTCTCTAAACCACAGTTGGCTCCACGTCTTGTTTTTACTGTCTGTATAGAGTTTCTACATCTTTGGCTGCAAAGAATATAATCAATCTGATTTCGGTATTGACCATAAGGTGATGTCCATGTGCAAAGTCATCTTTTGGGTTGTTGGAAAAGCTGTTTGCTATGACCAGTGTGTACTCTTAACAAAACTCTGTTAGCCTTTTCCCTGCTTCATTTTGTACTCCAAGGCCAAACTCATCTGTTATTCCAGGTATCTCTGGACTTCCTCCTTTTGCATTCTGTGAAGAAAAGAACATCGTTTTTTTGATGTTAGTTCTAGAAAGTGTTGTAGGTCTTCATAGGACCAGTCAGCTTCAGCTTCTTCAGCATTAGTGGTTGGGGCATAGATTTGGATTACTGTGAGACTGAATGGTTTGCCTTGGATACAAACTGAGATCATTCTGTTGCTTTTGAGATTGCACCAAGTATTGCATTTCATATTCTTTTGTTTGACTACGAAGGCTACTCCATTTCTTCTGAAAGATTCTTGCCCACAGTAGTTGATAGAATAGTCATCTGAATTAAGGGCTTCCCTTGTGGCTCAGCTGGTAAAGAATCTGCCTGCAATGCCAGAGACCTGGGTCCTATCCCTGGGTTTGGAAGACCCCCTGGAGAAGGGAAAGGCTACTCACGCCAGTATTCTGGCCTGGAGAATTTCATGGACTGTATAGTTCATGGGGTTGCAAATAGTCAGACACAACTGAGTGACTTTCACTTTCTGAATTAAATTTGCCCATTGCTGTCCATTTTAGTCCACTGATTCCTCAGATATCGATGTCACTCTTGCCATCTCCTGTTTGACCACGTCCAATTTACCTTGATTCATGGACCTAACATTCCAGGTTCCTATGCAGTAGATCCTTTATGGCACTGGACTTTACTTTCATCACCAGACACATCCACAATGGAGCGTCGTTTCTGCCTTGGCCCAGCTACTTCATTCTTCCTAGAGCTATTAGTAATTGCCCTTCACTCTGCCCTAGTAACATACTGAAAAGCTTTCACCCTAGAGGGCTCATCTCCTGGCGTCATATCTTTCTGCTTTTTCATACTGTTCCTGGAGTTCTCATGGCAAGAATACTGGAGTGGATTGTCACTTCCTTCTCCAGTAGTCCACTTTTTGTCAGAACTCTTCACTAGATGCCCGTTTTGGGTGGCCCTGCATGGCATGGCTTATTTCATTGAGTTAGGCAAATCTTTTCACCAGGAGAACGAGGCTGTGTTCTGTGAAGGGGCTACGTGAAAGACATGTATCCTCTTTTCAATCCATGTGTGCCTTTGGCATTATACTCAGTAGGAGAAAAAAGCAAAATCCAAGAGTTACTTGGGGGCAAAGTTCAAGCTCAAATCATGAAGTTCCTGGTGACAGTGTTATGGTATCTGTGGGACACTACAACTTCTATTGTAATTCCTCTTCAGGTAAGCTCTGGGCCTCCTTATCTGATCTAGGGAACTTAGTCTCAGGAGTTAGGTCCTGCCATAGAAGGAAGGAAGCCTTGACCAGAAATGTAGAGACTTTTTCACAGATGAGACACCCCCACCGTCTCTTCCTCCACCTCCTTTTCCTTTGGGAAAAGTGAGCAAGGAGGTGAGGGATGGGTGGATGCTCTTCTGCCTTAGATAGGAATGTTGGGAAATGAGGAAAATTACTCCATTCAGACTACAATAATTCTGTCATTTTGTAAGTGACATCATGGAGGCCCAGACTACATGGATTCCATACAGTTAGATTTTAATATATAATGTAGAGACAAACAATGAGCAGTCCTGGTTTAGATCAACCTATTGAGAAATGAATATTCAAAGTCAAGAATTAACTAAATACATTTGAAAAGAATGATATTCATAATATGACTATGATTCTATTGGGAAAAATAGGGCATATTTTATTAATAAAAAGACAAAATTAAAAGCATATTTAAAGAAGAATAGGAGGGTGAATAAATAGCATCCTTGGAGGAATCTAACCTAATGAATAGAAAAAACAGCTAATATATTAGTTTCTTCTATATAAATAGATGCTCGCAGATGCTTAAAAATCTACTTGTTTTCTAAGTTAGGTTTAAAGTTTCAGTGTCTGCTATGTTAAAAACAAAAAACTTTTTACCATCATAAATCATAAATCATAAACCATAAAACGAGAAGTATATCCAAGTTGTCACAAATGCACTATATCCATATATTGGTAATTGATGATCAGTTCAGTTCAGTTCAGTCACTCAGTCGTGTCCGACTCTTTGCGACCCCATGAATTGCAGCACGCCAGGCCTCTCTGTCCATCACCAACTTCCGGAGTCTACCCAAACCCATGTCCATCAAGTCAGTGATGCCATCCAACCATCTCATCCTCTATCATCCCCTTCTCCTCCTGCCCCCAATCCTGCGCAGCATTAGGGTCTTTTCCACTGAGTCAACTCTTTGCATGAGGTGGCCAAAGTATTGGAGTTTCAGCTTCAATCAGCTTCATCAGTCCTTCCAATGAACACCCAGGATTGATCGCCTTTAGGATGGATTGATTGGATCTCCTTGTAGTCCAAGGGACTCTCAAGAGTCTTCTCCAACACCACACTTCAAAAGCATCAATTCTTTGGTGCTCAGCTTTCTTCACCATCCAACTCTCACAACCATACATGACCACTGGAAAAACCATAGCCTTGACTAGATGGACTTTTGTTGGCAAAGTAATGTCTCTGCTTTTAAATACGCTATCTAGGTTGGCCATAACCTTCCTTCCAAGGAGTAAGTGTCTTTTAATTTCATGGCTGCAATCACCATCTGCAGTGATTTTGGAGCCCCCAAAAATAAAGTCTGACACTGTTTCCACTGTTTTGCCATCTATTTCCCATGAAGTGATGGGACCAGATGCCATGATCTTAGTCTTCTGAACATTGAGCTTTAAGCCAACTTTTTCACTCTCCTCTTTCACTTTCATCAAGAGGCTCTTTAGTTCTTCTTCACTTTCTGCCATTTATAGGTGAATTATAACCTAATATAAATGTCAGGTATTACTATGACATTTTAAGGCTTATTTTGAAAAACTAAGAAGTTTGACAGATACAGATAATTCTACATTTATTTGCAATTAGAGAGCTAGAGTATTTTATTCTAAATTATTTAAAAAGAAATCTAGTGTGAAAAAGCGTTATCTGAGAGAAAATTTCTACAGCTTTAAAAAGTATATTTATTTGATGCATATTAATATATGTACATTTGTGTCTGTGTGTGTATGTATAACTGAATGACTATATTATACACCTTAAACTAATATAACATTGTAAATCAAATACATTTCAATTAAAATAAAATAAAATAAATATATATTTATTTACATTTCCCTTATGTCAGCTTTTTAGAACATTTCAAATTAGGTATTTTTTTTTTTACAGCTTTATTTTTTTATTGACATGCAATAAAATACATACATGTAGAGTATGTAAGTCTATCAATTTGACATATGTGTGCACTTTTGAAATTATCAGTACAATCGAGATAATGAATATATCAATTTGTCTGAAAAGTTTTCTCATGCTTCTTTGTAATTTCTTCCTCAAGCCCTTCCCTCACTGTCCCCAGAAAATCACCGCTCTGCTTTTATAGATTGGTTCACATTTTCTAGAATTTTATACAGATGAAATAACATGCTTTTTTGTAAGGCTCTTTTCATTCAGCACAATTATTTTCAAATTGATAGATGTGATTATGTACATCAATAATTTATTCCTTTTTATTGCTGAATAGTATTCTGTGGTATAAATATCCCACAGATGTTCAGTTATTTCCCAACTGAAGGACATGGCAAGGGAAAAACTTTCTACTTATTTATACATTTACCATTTCTGGTGCTCTTCATCCTTTGTGTAGATACAGATTTCCATCTGGTATCATCTTCCTTTTGCTTGAATTACTTCCACCAATATTTCCTATAGTTTAGACATGCTGGTAATGAATTCTTTTAGGTTTAAACATCTGAAAAAAAATTTAGTTTGCCTTTGTGTTTGGAAGATATTTTTTCTGAATAGAGAATTCTAGATTTTTTTTTCTTTTGCCACTTTAGAAATATTGCTTCTATTGTCTTCTTTTAAAAATACCTATTTATTTGGCTGCATCGGGTCTTAGCTGCAGCAAGTGGGACCTTCACTGTGGCGCGTGGGGTCTTTTTGTTGCAGTGGCCAGCCTTCTCTGCTGATAGTGCATGTGGGCTCCAAAGAGTGCAGGCTCAGGAGTTGTGCTGTGTGTGTGGGGAGCTTACTTGCCCCACTGCACGTGGGATATTAGTCCACCAAACAGGGACTGAACCTGAGTCCTCTGCATCGAAAGGCAGATTCTTAACCACTGGACCACTGGGGAAGTCCCTATTGTCTTTGATTTATTTTTTAACTTTTGTTGAAGTATCATTGGTTTATAGCATTATATGTTTGATGTATGCAATAGTGTATTTCAACTTTGGCATATACTACAGCATGCTCACCACCAGAATTCAAGTTTACATTCATCACCATATAGTTGATCTCTTCCGCAGTTTTGCCCTCCCCCTGCCTCTTTTCCTCTGGTAGCCACTACTCTGTTCTCTGCATCCACATGTTTGTTTTGTTTCATTCATATAGTTTGGTTTTTATATTTCACATATAAGAGAAACCATACAATACTTTTTTCCAACAAGATATTTGTTGTTGGCCTTGTTCTTTGCTCCTCTGTATTTAGGGGGTCTTTTTTCTTTAGAAAGATTAAAAAAATTTTTTTTATCTTTGATTTTAAGAAATTTGATTATGATATGTTGTACCCTCATTCAGTTTTCTTTTTGTTTCTTGTCACTGGAGTTTGTTGAGTTTATTTAATCTATGGGTTAATAATTTTCACAAAACTTGATAAACTTTAACTATTATTTACTGAAATATTTTTCACCTCTCTTCCCTTCTTTCTTTCAGGGTCTCTGCTTATGCATATACAAAATCACCTGAAATTGCTTCACAATTCATTGTAGTTCTGATTCTTTTTTTTCCCAGTCTTTTGATCTCTTGGTATTTCATTTTTCATAATTGCTATGTGTTCAGATTTCTTAATCTTTTCTTTTGGGGTGTCTGTAATGTAAATCTGACTAACTTTTTTCTTTTTTTACTTTCAAACATTCATCTGTTAAGTGAGACCTCTCAACTACAAGTTTTTATTTCTAAAAGTTTAAGTTGGGCCTTTTAAAATATTTTTAATGTCTCCACTTAACATGCTCAATCTCTGATCTATATAAATATATGAAATATAGTTATAATAACCATTTTAGTGTCTTTATTTTCTAATTATACCACATGTGTCATTTTAGGGTTTGTTTATATTGATTGAATTCTCTCTTAATTATGTTTTATATTTTCTTTGCCTCTTTGTATTTGTAGTAGTTTTAAAGTTGAATGTGAGACATTTTGAATGTGATGTTTTGGTGCTGGATATTTTTGCATTTGTTGAAAACATCTTTGAGTTTAGTCTGGGATGCAGTTCAATTATTTGGAAGCTGATTATCTGAGGCTTGCTTTTTAGCTTTGTCTGGAGGGATCAGAGAAGCCCTCTGCAGAGACAATATTATTCTGATTATTTTATCAATTCCCCACAAAATATGAGGCTTTCCAGTCTATCTGGTGGTAAAATGAGCTATATTCAGGCCTGAGTGAATATCGATACTGTTCTCTCTGCTCTTTGGGGTTCTTTACTGGTTATTTGCTTACATGCAGCTGAAACTTAACATGTAGCTGAAAACTTGAAGGGGATCTTCTGCAGATCTGCAATGTTCTGTCTCTGATCAGACATTTTCTCTTTGTCACTCTGCCCTGTGAACACTGACCTCTCTGGACTCCCATTTCTGTTTCCTTAACCCCTTAACAACCTTCAGGGAGAGGTGGAGTTTCTGCCTTGGTTCTCCCCTCTCTGTGCTGAAGCCTGAAAACTCTCCAGACTGTGACCGTCAAAGAGCGTTTCTCATTTGCTTCCTCACTACTAGGGACCAATGTCTTGCTATTGCTTGATACTTAATGTCAAAAAACATTATCTCACTTCTTTTATCTTTTCCCCCTTTGCCCTTTTTAAATTGTTTCAGGCTGAGAGTGAATCCAATCCCTGTTATTCCATCTTGATCAGAAGCAGACATCCAAATAAAGGTTCTAAAGTATTCTTTGTCTTCAATTTTACAACAAAAGAAGAAAAAATCCCAACCTTAAGCAATGAGTAAATTTCATCCTGTGTATTACCTCTAAAGCTGATATAAAACTCTGATTTCTTCATTCTTTACAATAGAGTGAGAGAGGTATATATGAGTCAATAAAGCTTTGCCAAGAGGTATATGTTAATAGACAGTTCCAATCATTCTGGATGTGGTAACCCCATGGAAGATCACAAAAAGGTGAATTAAGAATTTATTATTATTCAAGAAAAAATATTGAAAATTAAAATCCTATACAGGCTTCCTTTAGCACCTAAGTTTTACAATATTTTTGTCGAAGACTAACACACAGAAGAGAGCGCAGTGAACACACCTATGTAACCACTATGAGAGGTGTCCCCATGGCTTTAGCCGACCATCAGTCACACTTTCCTAACCATGTTCTGCTGACTTATAACATATACTTTGGAACTTTGTATAAACAGAATGATTTGATGTTTTGTATATTCCTTCTTTTGATCACATTATGTTTGTGATATTCATATTCTGGATTGAAGCTCTGGTATGTTTCTTTTTATACCTGTTTATTACTCCCTTTTAACATATATATATATATATATATATATATATATATATATATATATATATATGAGTTATTCACTCTCTTCTTGATGGGCATTTGGATTGTTTCCAGTTTAGAGTTATCAAGAATAATGCTGCTTTTAGTATTCTTGTATGTCTTTGGGTGCACAGGTGTGTGCCGGATAAACATCCAAGAGCGAAACTGCTATGACTTAAGTATAAATGTTCATAAATAGTAGATAATGTCAAAGTTTAAAAAATAGTAGTCTATATGATCTCAGCCCTTGAAATTTATTGATACTTCTTTCATTGCAATGCATGAAGTAATTTTTTTGCAAATGTTTAACATGTACTTGAAAAGAAGTGTACCCCAGATGAGATGGTAATCAGAAGTGGACCAAGGGACATCATACGGGTGCAGAAGTATTTATACCACTCCAATCCATTTATGCCCCATTTACTTGTATTCTATCACTGACTAAAGAACCGTCTGGCTGCAGTCTCTCAAAAATCACTCTAAGGGAGGGTTAGTGGCATGTTACCTCTGATCTGGAGGCTATAGTTGATATAAATCATCTTGCTTTGCTACCACCCATTCTACATTTTTCTTACCTTTAGCTAGCACTTGAGTTGGCTCAGGTTGCCTACTAGATGGGATAATCGACTTTTCTATCTGAGGAATGAGACTTTTTGATGTTTATGGGTTGTTACATGTGCTAGTTATTTTATTTTTAGAAAACAGAGCATTCCCCAATCCCTTTCACTTAGTTTTAACCTTAGGAAGAAATTATGCTTCAACATAGGCCTTCCTCTGGCATGCCCATGTCTCTAAATTTATTGAAATTTTTCATATAAAATTGTGAAACTGCAGACAATTCCCTTCCAGTGTTTTTACCCAAACATTTCTTTTCCTTGTTTCAACAGGTAAGTTACTAAGTTGTAAAATATAGTAATTACACTCTTACGGTGGTATTGTAGTTGTGAGAAAGTTAGGGCTTGTTTGGAAATCCTGCATTTATTTAGAGTGTTTATAATTTTTCACAGTTGAATATTTTCTTTTTTCAGCCTGATGTCTATTGAAAACAATTGTAGTTTAATATGACTCTCTATGAATAATTTATACTTTCATGCCAAGTGGGAGAAATCCCTCAGCCTACATTGCTTATATTCATACACTTTTTCTTTCAGCTTTTCAGCTTGAAAGCAGTAGATATTTTGAGCCATGGCAAGTTATCCTGAGAAAAGGAAATGAATGGGAAGATTGAAATCTCCTATCAGTCACCTGGGTTTAGGAGAGTCCTGTTAATCTGAAACTATGAACTCACACTCTTCCCTCTCTCTCACCATCCCACTGTGCAGCTCACCTCCCAGAAGTGCCTATGGACAGACACTACAGGGAGATATTT
This sequence comes from Okapia johnstoni, assembly GCA_024291935.2. Classification (NCBI taxonomy): domain Eukaryota; kingdom Metazoa; phylum Chordata; class Mammalia; order Artiodactyla; family Giraffidae; genus Okapia; species Okapia johnstoni. The sequence goes on along the minus strand of CM044322.1, from coordinate 68,702,002 downwards.
TATATATACATTTTATTTTTTATTAGACTTAAAAGCTGAAGATTTTGCATTGCTTTTTAAGTTTTCTTCTTATGTCCAGTTAAATGTCTCTATCCCTTAAATTCTCATCCATCCTCTAAAACCTAGTTTTCGGTTCTATTTTCAAGATAATTTCAGAGAGTTGTACAGTGTTCACTGATCTCCCACATCTTTGATCATTTCACAATTTCTTCATTTTGAGATAATTTCAGACTTAAAAAAATTGCAAAACCAGCACAGAATATTTTCATATGCTCTTCATTCAGATTCCTCCAATATTAACATCTAACATAACCACAATTAGATGATCAAAATAAGGAAATAAACATTGAAATAATACTACATACCTTATTCAAAGTTTTCATTTTGTTCCACTAATGCTCTTGATTTGTTGTAAGATTAAGCATTCCATTTAGGTTTCTTTTTTTTTTTTTGTAACTGTAGATTTTTATTTTTTTTAAAGCTTTATCATTTTATAGGAGTTTTAGGTTTCCAACAAAATTAAGAGGAATATACAGAGGTCTCCTCTCAGAAGTTTCTCACATGCATACCTGCCTCTACACATGCATACTCCTCCCCATTATCAACCTCTCACTAGCCAGAACTAACAAGAGATTTTAACACCTTCTCATCCTAAAGCTACATATGAATGTAATGAAGTATATGTTCTGACTGGAGAGACTAAAATCTTCTGCAAGTCTTTATGCTAGTCATCTTCACCTTTTCAATGATGAGGAGCTGAAAGGGGAGCTGGTTCCTCCAGCTCCACCCACAGTCCACTGATAAGAAGACAGAATTAGAAAGTAGTGAGAGCTGTGTTTCTTGTTGATCAAAGGTAGCACATACATTTTGTCTTTTATTTAGCTAGCTTGAAAATTTAAGTCACACACATGGTAAACTTTAAAAAGTCTATGGCAGGTACATTGCAAATAAACTTTACTCTCCTGTCTTGCAAAAACACAGCTCACGGTTTTTCAGAAGCACCTACTAGGTATCTTTCCAGAGTATCTAGAGTGTCTACATATATTCCAGAGTATCTAGAGATTCTTTTACCTGAGAATATCTTTGTGGCTCCACTAAAGTTTTCATGACAATCTCATGAGTTAATTCCAACTATTCAGGAAAGAGGAATTTCATGTGTTAATTCCCAAATTATGTTGTTCAGTCACTAAGTTGTGTCTGACTTAGTGACTCTTTGTGACCCTGTGAACTGCAGACCCCAGAATCTGCCTGCAATGCAGGAGACGTAGGAGATGGGAGTTCATCCCTGGGTCAGGAAGATTCCATGGAGTAGGAAATGGAAACCCACCCCAGTATTCTTGCCTGGGAAATCCCACAGACTGAGGAACCTGGCAGGCTATAATCCATGAGGTCGCAAAGAGTTGGCTATGACTGAGTGACTGAGCACGAACTGCAGCACTCCAGGCTTCCCTGTCCTTCACCATCTCCCAGAGTTTGCTCAAACTCATGTCCATCGAGTCAGTGATGCCATCCAACCATCTCATCCTCTGCCTCCCGTTTCTCTGTTTGCCTTCAATCTTTCCCATCATCAGGGTCTTTTCCAATGATTTGGCTCTTCCCAAATCATAAAGAGTTAGAAATATTCACAGACCATCATAATGGCTACCATTTTCCCATGACTTTCCATTTTCAATGACGTGGTGGTGCTCCTGGTTGGTCAATTTGTAGTAACAAGATGAGTCAAGAATGGGCTTGCCTTCATGTGCATGGTATTTTCGTGATTTTGCTAACAATTTCATTTAACCCAGGAAGATTATGAGGCACAAACAATGAAAAGGGCGTACCTAAGACCATATGTAGATCAAGGCTGGGGGGGAGGGTGTAGGAACTAAGAGCAAAATTTCTGCTGTCTAGAAGTGATGTGAAACAGAAGAAATTATTTTACAGTTTCTTTGTAGTATCTGGTCAGAGCTGTAGTGGGAATTAAACAAGATAAGCCATATGTAAAGGATTTAGCACATGACTGACAAAAGGACTTGCTCAACAAATGTTAATTATTACTACTATAACTTGTATTGTTGCTATTATAATACTACCATATTATGAAAATGAAAGATAATGTAGAACAACTTGTAAGACCTGAGTATAACTTATGAACAGAATTTCTCATCATTCTCATTGTTAAATGCTGTTACATTGCCTTTTATTGAGAAACAGTGTGCTCAAAAATATGTTTCCCTTGCAGTTACGTGTTTGAAACCAGAGGTAGAAAATGGAAAGCTGTTCGTGGATAAGGAGAAGTATGTTGCATCTGAGAATGTCACCGTCCAGTGTAACTCTGGGTTTAGTTTGGTCGGTCCCCAGAGTATCACTTGCTCAGAGAATACACTTTGCATCTCTGCATCTTTTCTGCTTCACCTGTGCTTGGCTCCTGCTCAGAACAGGTTTGGGCTTGGCCTGAATGGTCACGTTTGCTAGGATGCAATCTTTCTTTATATCCTACTCGTCTATCCATCCACTGGACAGGCTTGTTGCAGGAAGGGGGACCCCTTCCAGGGCTCCAAACTGGGCTCTTGTCTAACACGCGAAAATGAATTGTCCAAAGAGACACATGTGCTGACAAAGCAAGAGATTTTATTGGGAAAGTGCACCTGGGTGGAGAGCAGTAGGGTAAGGGAACCCAAGAGAACAGCTCTGCCACGTGGCTCGCAGTCTCGGGTTTTATGGTGATGGGATTAGTTTCGGGTTGTCTTTGGCCAATCATTCTAATTCAGTCTTTCCTGGTGGCGCACGCATCACTCAGCCAAGATGGATGCTAGCGAGAGGGATTCTGGAAAGTGGACGGACACGTGGTGTCTCCTTTTGACCTTTCCTGAATCTTCCAGTTGGTGGTGGCTTATTAGTTCTGTATTCCTTACCAGGATCTCCTGTCATAAAACAACTCACGCGAATGGTTACTAAAGGGCCTGGCCAGGGTGGGCGGTTTCAGTCAGTGTGCTTCTCCTAACAGGCTCGCATATGTCAGTAATGCCTCTTAAATCCTCCCAACCCGTTTGCCTCCTCTTTTCTTTAAATCACTTTTAGGCAGTCTGTGAGCAAGTGCACACAGGCAGACACATCAGGCAGTGTCTCCCAAGCCTGCAGGATGTGAAAATGACCCTAGAGTTGTATAAATTGTCTTTAAGGACCAGATGTTTTTTATTGAGGGATACCCAGGCCAGCCTGCCAATTCTTCCAGCCATTCCTTTAAGGAGAATATGCACATTTGTGTAGGCCAGGGTTTGGAATTAGGCAGATGCCCTGTACCTTTACTTCCCTCATAGCCCAGTTGGTAAAGACTGCCTGCAGTGCAGGAGACCCAGGTTCGATTCCTGGGTCGGGAAGATCCCCCTGGAGAAGGAGATGGCAACCCACTCAGTATTCTTGCCTGGAGAATGCCATGGACAGAGGAGCCTGGCGGGCTACAGTCCTTGGGGTCGCAAGAGTCAGACACGACTTAGCGACTAACCCCTCCCTTCCCCCTCCACCTCCGGTATCAAAAGCCACCTCCTGGACCCGGGCCTTTCCCTGACAGCAGCAAAATTCTAGGTGCTTGGCTATCCTCAGCTGCATGGCCCCCACATGCGCAGGCCTTGGGCAGGGGGAGACCTCCGGGCCCTGGAGCTAGAGCTGATCCCAGTCACCTGCAAAGCCTTCAGGGTGGAGGGAACCTTTTTTGAAAATCATCCTGAGTTGGCAGCTTTAAACTAGCGACAATCAGCCCTCATTTGCACTTGCTGCCTGATAGGAGCTCCTGTTAAACAATTGGAAGGAGAGAGTCAAGTTTAAGACCATCACTAAGACATTTCCTTAAAAAGAGGAAAGAAAAGGGTTATTTTTGCTTTTCCTTAAGCACCGTCACTCGTGGTAATGTGTCTTGGCTTGGAGAACTGGGATTATGATGATTGCTACTGAAAATGTATAATTTTTGATTATCTAGACTTTTGTTTTCCAAATATTTAATCTTCTGGACTTGAAACACTAGTTAATTAAAGAAGCATTTTCCAAATATCACATTGTCTCTGTTGTTACTGTGCCATGTCCGTTGTTCCAAGCAAAGCAAACCAAAGCTTACAAGGAGAACAAATCTCAAATCCACTTTCCTGAAGGCACAGGGCTTGGGTATTTATGAAATAAAGAAAGAAGCTGGGAGGTATGAGGCACAGGGAGCATGTGGAGTATGGGAAAAGGTGATTTGGAAAAGGTATAGTAATTGTCATTTACACAGGTATACCTAAGCTATGGGCCTCTGTAAGTTCAAAATGTCATCAAGTGGACACTGGTGCATGCCCAGTTGGAGGGCCAGTGGTCCTATCCAATGTCAACCAGTTTAGGTCCAACCAGATGCAACTGACTCCACGTCCTTGGAAAACAACAGGCAAACATCTGATTGTTTTGGCTACATGCTGCTTGGAGGACACGCAAGTATTTTGTTGTAACAGTTAAAACGATGGCTGATTCATGTTAATGTATGGCAGAAACCAACACAATATTGTGATTATCCTTAAATTAAAAATAAATAAAATTTAAAAAATGACCTTGACTAGATGAAATGGATTTAACTAATGACTACCCATGGGTTCACAAGTCATCTTGGTTAGTATGTCACACAGAATATGACACATCTCTAGTACAAAAATCCACAAATGTCTGCAACTAAGTTCCTTTTTTTTTGTTTTTTGTACCTCAGAAAGAATGCAAGCCAGGAAATTCAAAAGGTGTTTACACAGTTACCTTTGCTTGAATGCTTTTACTCCACATCTCAACATATCCAAAATTTACCTACTCTTTATCAACAGAATAGGGCACAACACTTTTTGGATTCTCAAAGTAAAACATTTCTGTAACTAGAAACCAAAGCAATTAAAAAAAAAAACAACAAACACTGAAAGTGCAGAAGTCCTTTGTTGCCTGCTTGTTAGTTACTAACTCACCACTCTATCACTGCAAAGGATTCCACTATTCTCACTTTTAACAGCACAAATTGGTTTTATGTTATTTAACTTCACAGAAATGGAATAATACATTGTGCATTCTTTCTTTCACGACTTTTCCCACTAAATATTGTATTTGTGAGATTCATCTGTGTTGTATGTAGTTAAGGTTCATTCATTTCCATTTCTGTTAAGTATTTCACTGTTGTATGATTATATCACAATTTACACGTTTATTCTATTTTTAATGGACACTTATTTTCAATTTTCTTGGCTATGAACATTTTTTCATGTGTCTTCTGCTGAACATATGTATTCTTCTTGCACAAATACATAAGGATGGGATTGCTGGATCATAAGAGGTATGTATGTATTTGTTCAGCAGTTTTCCAAAGTGGCTATACCAAATTGCATCCCTTCCTACACCCCCTACTCCCTGCTTCAATCCCTGACAGAACCTGCCTGCTCACCAATGCAAACTGTGTTCCTTTTCTTCCCTTCCATTTTTACATCTCTGTTCCTTTAATGATGCTTTCTAGAATAATCTATCAGATAAATTTATTGCACTCAAACCCTGTCTCAAGAACTGCTTGTTGTCAGACAGCAAATTCTTATTCATTCATATATTTTGTTTATTCAGCAGGTGTTGAGGTGATATATTCATGGAGAGTTGGGCTTAACAATTTTTTTAAGACCTATTCCTGTCCTTCCTACCCCTTATTTAAGAAAACAAATACGTATTTTCTTCAGTGTTTTGCATAAACTTAGAATTTATGAACTGAAAATATTAGATTCCATTATACTTCCAAACCTTTCTTTAAATATATGTGGAGCCTGAGGCCTGCAGTTTGTTGTTGTTTAGTTGCTGTGGGGAGAGAGAAAATTAGCCAAGATGGCATGGTCAGGCTGTCTCGCCCCTCCTTTCGTAAATAACCACTATGTAACAGCTGAGATCATTTGTAGCACTGCACATGTGTGCATCAGGAGGTACTTGCTACAGCTACTTTCTGCTGTAGGGATATGTGAGCTCCACCTAGAAAGCAGCGGCATCACTGCTGCGTCACGGCCGTGTCCATTGGGTCAGCCACGAGAGGAGAGAATATAGTGAGTCTACTCCTATGGCTGGTGCATCAGCCAAAGAAAATACTGTTATGGCTGCTGTGCCAGCCAGGAAAGAGGTTGTGTTGTGTTAGGTTATGCTATGGCTGTTGCCTGTAGGGAATAAACGTGTCTGCAGTTCCTGCGAACTCCTCCAACCTTCTTCCAGCCTCTTAGCTCAAGGCTTGCCTGCCCTGGGTTCAGCGAACAGTGCAGACAGTGTGAACAGTAAGATAACTGGCACTGTGAACAGGATGAAGAGCAATACAATTGGCATGGTCTGCAGGACACCAAGCAGATAGAGGAGCCTGATGATCCTCAGAAGAAGAGTTGGCAGGATACACAGTGGGTAGGGGAGCCTGAGGTTCCTCTGAAAGGAGGAAGCCAGAGGCCACCATATAGCATGTGGTACTTTGTGATGGTGATCCTCCCGGCTTCGGCTTTGGTGGAAAACTGGGAAGTGGTGAATGGGTCACCAGATAGCATTGGAAAGATGTTACAGGCGGTGAGTTCCTGTTTCCTGAACAAGGTGTCTTGGATTGCTGCTGGCGCTGTGGGCTGGATTTTCCTGACTATCCTGAAGGCGAATATGGATCGTGCCCTACACGATGCTGCACTGGTGCTCAATGTGCATAGACACTTGGAAGAACTACAGCAATGCATATTGGCATTACAGCAAGAACCTTGTGGCCCTGAAGAACCCAGCATCTCTGACTGTGAGGTGGTAAGTGATGGTGATGATGAACGTTATGAGACTGTGGGCCCCTGCTTGGCAGCGAGGCCCACTGTACAGCAGAAAGTGAAGCGTGAGCAGCCTATGGCCCAGGAGGACATCCTCAAGGGGCCCCCAACGTTACTGAGTTCACCACGTATCAACCATATACTCAGGAGGAGTTGGTTGACTCAGGTAAGAAGTTTCAGCAAATGCACAGGGAACCCTTGGCAGCATGGCTTTTGTGACTTTGGGACGCAGGGGTGGGCCAAGCACCTGTGGGGGTTTGCAGGTCCTTACTGAGAGAAGTAGAGAGATGGCATGCAAGACACCATTTTGAAAGTGTGAAGACCCCCGAAGGGGGCCTGAGCTTGCAGGAGTCCCACCTGGGTTACGTGGTTGTGCATGTGGGTGGACTTGTGCAAAGGTGTACTGTAAAGGCTGTGTCCTCAGATTTAGAAAAGTGTAATCATGTGGGTGGGCTGTGAATGCCACAAAAATCCCCTCCTTGAAGGGGGTGGGCCTGGTGCCTGTGGGAGGTTTTGCAGGTCCTTAATGAGAAACTCATCTCACACGCTAGTAAAGTAATGCTCAAAATTCTCCAAGCCAGGCTTCAGCAATACGTGAACCGTGAACTTCCAGATATTCAAGATGGTTTTAGAAAAGGCAGAGGAACCAGAGATCAAACTGCCAACATCCATCGGATCATCAAAAAAGCAAGAGAGTTCCAGAAAAACATCTATTTCTGCTTTATTGACTATGCCAAAGCCTTTGACTGTGTGGATCACAATAAACTGTGGAAAATTCTGAAAGAGATAAGAATACCAGACCATCTGACCTGTCTCTTGAGAAACCTGTATGCAGGTCAGGAAGCAACAGTTAGAACTGGACATGAAACAACAAACTGGTTCCAAATAGGAAAAGGAGTACGTCAAGGCTGTATATTGTCACCCTGCTTATTTAACTTCTATGCAGAGTACATCATGAGAAATGCTGGGCTGGAAGAAACACAAGCTGGAATCACGATTTCCGGGAGAAATATCAATAACCTCAGATATGAAGATGACACCACCCTTATGGCAGAAAGTGAAGAAGAACTAATGAGCCTCTTGATGAAAGTGAAAGAGGAGAGTGAAAAAGTTGGCTTAAAACTCAACGTTCAGAAAACTAAGATCATGGCATCTGGTCCCATCACTTCATGGGAAATAGATGAGGAAACAGTGGAAACAGTGTCAGACTTTAATTTTTTGGGCTCCAAAATCACTGCTGATGGTGATTGCAGCCATGAAATTAAAAGACGCTTACTCCTTGGAAGGAAGGTTATGGCCAACCTAGATAGCATATTTAAAAGCAGAGACATTACTTTGCCAACAAAAGTCCGTCTAGTCAAGGCTATGTTTTTTCCAGTAGTCATGTATGGATGTGAGAGTTGGACAGGGAAGAAAGCTGAGCGGTGAAGAATTGATGCTTTTGAAGTGTGGTGTTGGAGAAGACTCTTGAGAGTCCCTTGGACTGCAAGAAGATCCAACCAGTCCATCCTAAAGGAGATCAGTCCTGGGTGTTCATTGGAAGGACTGATGTTGAAGCTGAAACTCCAATACTTTGGCCACCTGATGTGAAGAGCTGACTCATTGGAAAAGACCCTAATGCTGGGAAGGATTGGGGGCAGGAGGAGAAGGGGATGACAGAGGATGAGATGGTTGGATGGCATCACCAACTCGATGGACATGGGTTTGGGTAAACTCCGGGAGTTGGTGATGGACAGGGAGGCCTGGCGTGCTGCGATTCATGGGGTCGCAAAGAGTCGGACATGACTGAGCGACTGAACTGAACTGAACTGAATGAGAAACCCCGCAGGGATGGAGTTGCCCCTGCGGAGGCTTTTATGTAGTCTTACAGGTCTAGATAGTGGATTGGACTTGGCTATGGAAGACAGAGGCACTCCATATGCAGTGGGTGGCTCTTCTAGCCCCGTGAGGGCAAGGACTGCAACATGAATTCCAGGTGATACCTGGCACTAGGCTTTGCTGTGTTTTGGGGATGTAACTGTTCATTGTCGCTAATGCTGTTGCAAGATGTAAATACAAGGATCAGTGTTACTTGCCAAGGGAACATCACAGAATATGGACTGCACATAGAATGTGAGGCGAGAGACCCTGAAGGGTTGGAGTGTGGGGAGAGAGCAACTTAGCCAAGATGGCATGATCAGGCTCTCTTGCCCCTTGTTTTATAAATAATAACTGTGTAACAGCTGAGCTCACTTACAACACTGCGCATGCGCATCACTAGGTACGCGCTTCGTCACGAGCTACTCTGTGCTGTAGGGATATGTGAGCTCCACCTAGAAAGCGGCAGCGTTACCGTTGCGTCACCGCCGTGTCCATTGGGTCAGCCACGAGAGGAGAGACTATAGCGAGTCTACTGCTATGGCTGCTGCATCAGCCAGATAGAATACTGTTTAGGCTTTGCTATGGCTGTTGCCAGGAGAGAATAAATGCGTCTGCAGTTCCTATTAGCTCCTCCAGTCTTCTTCCATCCTCTTAGCTGGAGCCTTGCCTACCCTGGGTTCAGCGAGCAGTATGCACAGTGAAATACAGAGACAATTGGTGTCATGAGCAGGATCAGCGACACAGTTGCTAAGTTGTGTCTGACTCTTTTGTATCCATGGACTATAGACCTCCAGACTCCTCAGTCCATGGGGTTTCCCTGGCAAGAAAATTGGAGTGGGTTACCATTTCTGTCTCCAGGGCGTCTTCCCAACCCAGGGATCAAACTCAGGTTTCCTGTTCTGCAGGCCAATTCTTTACCACTGAGGCACTCGAGAAGCCCCTGAGGCCTTTGAAAATGAAAGTAAAAGTCACTCAGTCATGTCCAAATCTTTGCAACCCCATGGACTATACAGTCCATGGAATTCTCCAGGCCAGAATACTGGAGTGGGTAGCCTTTCCCTTCTCCAGGGGATTTTCCCAACCAAGGGATCGAACCCAGGTATCCCGCATTGGGCTGGGGATCTAAATTAGTCTTGGGTTCAGAATCTGACTTGGCCACTGATGAGAAAGGTTTTAGGAAGTATACTCGGTCTTCCTGAATTAATTTCCTCATTTTTAAAATGTGGCTATACCATCTGTGTTACAGTATTGGTTTAAGAAATTAACTGCAATGACTTATGTAAAAGTTTGGACTATGATTAATAAGCAGAAGCTTTTCTGAAAAAATAACAACCTCCTGTTAAATTATTTAAATTATCTGTTTTATCTGACATATCTAGTATACTTAGATTTAATTTAGTCCCTCTTTATAAGACAACTTAATTGTGCTGTCATCAGTATTTTAGAGGAGCTTACCCATTTATTTCTGGGGAATGTTCCTCTTTATTTTTGAGAGCTAAGCAGCTTGACGGTTATGTGACCCTTTTTTTCACTCTTTACCATTCAACTGAATAGTGAAGGTCATTTGGGGACACTTTCCAGCGTTTACCATCTTCTGTGAGTGAATATCTATGTATTTTCAAGCCGATGTATCTTCATACGTATCTATGTATCTTCAAGCACATGGTCAGGGTCCAACATGAAATTCACATTGATAACTTCACCTGTGTCCTTTGCAGATGCTGGAAAAAGAAATTATCTAAGTGAAAGACTCCTTTTTTAATGGGTCAGTCTTAACTAGTTCTGGGGTTAACAAAAAAGCCCTTTACTAATTATCATCTAGTGCTTTTGTCAGAGACATATTGCTGGGCTGGAAGGTCTTTACCTAGTGACATGCAGAAATTCTTGAAATTGTCATGCCCATTTATAATGCTTAATTCTTTATCATTTAATTTTCCTTTATTTGTGCTATAAAAAACTATTCTGAGAAATTTCCCTTTGCTTTTCGACCAGTGTAACCCCAAAGTTGATTAATTTGGTGCCAAAGATACTCAAGGAAACTTAAAAATTGAGGGACTAATTGTTGTTTGGACTGTACTTTTGTCTTTTTACAATTATAGACCTTATTCAAATTAGTCTTGTGAAATATTTAGGAAGAGACTTTAAATCTGTTTTTAATGCTATCTTCTTATTGAGAAGTCACACCAGTGAATGAAGATTTGATACCACACCTTGGGGTCTCACCCCGTCCCGTGAAGAAAGTGGCACACTGTAGCGTTTGCCTAGCTTCTCTCAGTTCCTCAAAGAGAAACGCTGTTTGTGGTCGACAAGCCAACAAGTGCTCCCCACAACAGCGAGAAAGTCATGGGGTTACAATTGTCAATACCCACAGACCCCCTAGAGAGCTCACGACAAACTCTTATTATTCTCCCTAAGACTTGAGCTTTATTGGATTGTGCCCCTCAAGTCCTGTCCAGTACTTGGTCTACTCAATTCTGCTTCTTCCTTTTAGTAACTCACAGCAGTGGACTTCCCCAGCCTGAGTTCCTTGAGTCAGGCACAAATTTACCACCAACTTAGAGCTTTCACTTCAGCCTGATTCAGGGTCTGAGAACACTGAGTCTCAGTGCTATGTTTCTGAAATTCTTTACCATGTCCCCCAAGCTGCAGAGAATTTTCCCAGCACTGTGCCTCCTTGGGGTCCTATCTCTACTGCACTGCCCACCTGTCCTGTGTGGTAAGTACAGAGGTGATAATGAAGAGGGGAAAGTTTAAACTAAGGTATGGAGAATAATTTCTTATTAAGAATTCATTAAATATAACCAACATAGGTTATATTAATTTTAATATTAATTAATAATTAAATAATTTTAGTCCTTTTGATACAGGCTGTAATTACTTGGAAAGCAAAATATTGCAAACCCTTGAGGAGCTGATTTAGCTACAAGAGAAACCTTTTAATTTTTATATTAAGTGGCTATATTTAAGTGGCTAAACCTAAATTCTTAAAGAATTAATTCTTATATAGGGTTCATTATTTTTCTATTTCATCAAGGTTGTGTAGAAAATTTTTGCCATCCAGAAAGTAAACTTTTATATCATTGAACAGAACTGTATAAACTAAAAACATTATATAAGTGAAAGATTTTGCGTTGCAAATTAGGGTATAATTGTTCCTAACTAATGAGCACTGACAGGAATTGAAAGGATCTGCAGGCCCCACTAGGGTTCAGTTCAGTTCAGTTCAGCTGCTCAGTTGTGTCGAACTCTTTGCGACCCCATGGACTACAGCTCGCCAGGCCTCCCTGTCCATCACCAACTCCTGGAGTTTACTCAAACTCATGTCCATTGGGTCGGTGATGCCATCCAACCATCTCATCTGTCGTCCCCTTCTCCTCCCGCCTTCAATCTTTTCCAGCATCAGGGTCTTTTCCAATGAGTCAGTTCTAAGCATCAGGTGGCCAAAGTATTGGAGTTTCAGCTTCAGCATCAGTCCTCCCAATGAATATTCAGGGCTGATTTCCTTTAGGATGGACTGGTTGGATCTGCTTTCCGTCCAAGGGACTCTCAAGAGTCTTCTCCAACACCACAGTTCAAAACAATCAATTTTTTAGCACTCAGCTTTCTTTATAGTCCAACTCTCACATTCATGCATGACTACTGGGAAAACCATAGGCTTGACTATATGGATCTTTTTTGGCAAAGTAATGTCTCTGCTTTTTAATAAGCTGTCTAGGTTGGCCATAACTTTTCTTCCAAGGAGCAAGTGTCTTTTAATTTCATGGCTGTAGTCACTATCTGCAGTGATTTTGGAGCTCCCCAAAATAGTCTCTCACTGTTTCCACTGTTTCCCCATCTATTTGCCATGATGTGATGGGACCAGATGCCATGATCTTAGTTTTCTGAACGTTGAGTTTTAAGCCAACTTTTTCACTCTCCTCTTTCACTTTCATCAAGAGGCGCATTAGTTCTTCACTTTCTGCCATAAGGGTGGTGTCATATTCATATCTGAGGTTATTGATATTTCTCCAAGCAATCTTGATTCCAGCTTGTGCTTCATCTATCCCAGCGTTTCTCATGATGTACTCTGCATAGAAGTTAAATAAGCAGGGTGACAATATGGTAGTTCTGGTTATAAATGCAGATATGCAATTTAGTTTGTAAATGGAAATATGCCAGTAAAAACATGGTTATTCCTCTGCCATGGGATTTCTTCTAAAGAACGAAATTCTAAAAATATAAAATGTACATACATTTTCCTTATATCATTATATCATCTATCAAAACATTTAATGTAGAGCATTTTCACAGAATGGCAAAATCACTCAACTGAGAAGAGATTTCACCAGTAGCTCTATTTCCATGGAGACCACGTCTCCTATTCATGTGATATGGGTATTTCCCAGTTCTGATGATACAAAGGATTACATGCCAAGCAGTGGGAATCTGGAGTCCCAAAATGCCACTTTGTCATCTTTTGTCAAAATTAATTTCTAAAGCTCCAGAATGATATCATGTTATTCAGGCTTTATGAACTTTCTTAATATCATAGAGTGACTCAGTTGTATCTAAGGCAGGGATACTAAAGTATTTTACTTTGGAAATTTTTTACATTATAACAGTAGATACTTTAAGGAAAACTTTAAGGTGAGGTGAAAGAACTCATATATCCTCTCTTGGAAATTGAAATGGCTCAGTTCAGTTCAGTCGCTCAGTTGTGTCCAACACTTTGCAACCTAAAGCACGCCAGGCTTCCCTGTCCATCACCAACTCCTGGAGTTTACTCAAACTCATGTCCATTGAGTCGGTGATGCCGCCAACCGTCTCATCCTCTGTCGTTCCCTTCTCCTCACTCTCCAGAGAGTGAAAAAGAACTGAAGAGCCTCTTGATGAAAGTGAAAGAGGAGAGTGAAAAATTTGGCTTAAAACTCAACATTAAAAAACTAAGATCATTGTATCCAGTCCCATCACTTCATGGCAAATAGATAGGGGGACAATGGAAACAGTGACAGATTTTATTTTTTGGGGGGTCCAAAGTCACTGTAGATGGTGACTGCAGCCATGAAATTAAAAGATGCTTACTCCTTGGAAAAAAAGTTATGACCAACCTAGACAGCTTATTAAAAACAGAGAGATTACTTTGTCAAAAATGGTCCATCCAGTCAAAGCTATGGTTTTCCCAGTAGTCATGTATGGATGTGAGAGTTGGACTATAAAGAAAGCTGAGTGCTAAGGAATCGATTGTTTTGAACTGTGGTGTTGGAGAAGACTCTTGAGAGTCCCTTGGACTGCAAGGAGATCCAACCAGTCCATCCTAAAGGAAATCAGCCCTGAATATTCATTGGGAGGACTGATGCTGAAGCTGAAACTCCAATACTTCGGCCACCTGATGCTTAGAACTGACTCATTGGAAAAGACCCTGATGCTGGAAAAGATTGAAGGCAGGAGGAGAAGTGGACGAGAGAGCATGAGATGGTTGGATGGCATCACTGACTCAATGGGCATGAGTTTGAGCAAGCTCCCAGAGTTGGTGATGAACAGGGAGGCCTGGTGTGCTGCAGTCAATGGGGTCGCAAAGAGTTGGACATTACTGAGTGACTGAAATGAACTGAATGGAACCCTTGTCTTTGTATCCCTTCCCTTTCCAGATTAGTCTGTCTGTGCTCAATTGTGTCTGACTCTCTGCAACCCCATGGACTATAGCCTGCCGGGCTCCTCTGTCCATGGGATTCTCCTGGCAAGAATACTGGAGTGGGTTGCCATTTCCCAGATTAGTACTTGTTTGAATCTGCCCTTTGGAACTCAGGGAAGGTCATGGTGGTTGGAGGTGTGTTCCCTACAAGAAACCAGGGACAAAACAGCTTCCCTGCCCGGAAGCCCCACAAGATCCTGATCAATTTCATGCAGAAGAAAAAATGCTTATAACTGTGCAATTGTATGGCCAGACCTGAATCCACAGTTTAAAAAAGGAAAATGGTGAATAAAGCTGGCACAAATTCTGTAGCTCCTGTCTTACTCTCACTAAAGCCAACTGCTTCTGCTGCTAAGTCGCATCAGTCGTGTCCAGCTGCTGACTTATTAAAGACAGGAAGAGGTGCACAGCCCAGCACCCAGTAGCTTTCAGTCTCTATCTGCTAAATGAACGAAAAGATAGAAAATCAGATCTTGAAATGAGTGTCATTCTTCTCCTTACGTTTTTGCAGTTTACATGCTGGAACTAAAGAAGAACAATCTAGAACCAGATGAAATTATCAAATTTAGATTTGATTTCTTCTCTTAGAATTCTACTCTTAATTCATCTGAAGTGTGTGTGGACTGCAGAAGGGTCCAATACTAGGAATTTCTCTTATACTTTGGCACCTTTTTACCTAGAAGTTCCCACACCCTGCTCAGTTGTGAGTATATCGATCTCAGGACCCCCTGATTGAAACATGTGGACACCCTCCCAGGACACCTGGTACTAGTGAAACGACCCTATTATTGTGCTGTTTATGGATCAATCACTTGATCAGAGAACAAGCTTGGCTTTTGTCCCAGTATCAAGGGATGCTTCTAATACCATAGCATAATAGGGTTTTGGATATCCTCAAGGACAGACTTCTTCCTTGGATAACGGAAATTAGAATAATGAACTTCACATGGGGATAAATATTGTCAGTATAGAACTGACTTAGAAATAACTGTTGTGACTTCCATCAAGAAAGAGGAAATATACCATTGTTCATTCCCTACCATGCATGTCTTTTTCATAATTTGCTTTTACAATGTAAGTTTAGAATTTAAGAAATGTGTAATGGTGGTGATTTGTCTGATCTGATGTTTTTATGTGTTGTATTTTTTTTTACCTAGCATCGTTTGTACAATTTGAACACAGGAAATGAACTTGCAGTGAAAATCCTTTCCTGCAGCATCATTCAGTTGGAAAAATGAAATAAAACAAAACAAAACAAAAAACACACTGGGTTAAAAGTTTGTACTCACTGAATGCTTTTTAAGTGGATAAGTTTGTTACAAAATACTGCTTCTTAGTCCAACTTTCTCTTTATCCCCCATTGTTCGTTCCCATTCTTTTGACCTTGCTGGTTTCCTTCCCTTTTCTGAATCAATGAAAATAGGCCACATCTAATAGATAAGCTAAGCATTTCAATTATTACCTTTTGTTTCTTTATATCATTATTATTTTTCCTTCCTTTCTTTCTGGTTTCACCTACTGGTGTCTCAGATGATAAAGAGTCTGCCTGCAGTGTGGGAGACCTGGGCTCAATCCCTGGGTCACGAAGATCCCCTGGAGAAGGAAATGGCTATGCACTCCAGTATTCTTGCCTGGAAAATCCCATGGAAAGAGGAGTCTGGCAGGCTGCAGTCTATGGGGTGGCAAAGAGTGGAGATGACTGAGCAACTTCGCTACAGTATAAAACCTGCTCAAATCTATTTGAACCTGACTTTCAGAATTTACATCTTTTCTTCCTTCTCTACATTCCATACTCTGGAACATCATCATGCCATCTATTTCTTGCTTATTCAGTAAAATTAACATGATGCCATTGATGTTCTGTATCAAAGTGCTGTTCTATGGGTGTCTACATGGTCATGATCTTTTCAGACTCTGTTATGACAGGGACAGCAGTGTTATCACAGCCAAGGACTAAAAATGCAGATAGATGATCTTGACCTTTCCATATGTATGCAAACTGCTTGTGATGCTCTTTTCTGACAGGGATGGAAAAGAAGGCCTGTGCTGAATCAGTGGCCTCACTTATAAGAAGACATGTTAATCTGCTCTAGCAAAGATACCACATGTGGTACAGTGGCTTCAATACTGTTGCATTTTTAGTAGTCTACTGTAATTCTTCAGAATCCTAATTTTTCATAGTAGACAGGATTATGAAGTATGCGGGGATATGATGACCATTCTTGAATCTTTAATTCTTTAAGAATGGCACATATTTCCTCTTTCCCCCAAATATTAGTACATGATATTTAAAAGAACTTATCTTCTTTGCCTCCAAGGGGAGGGTTTAGGTCATATCGATGACTTCTACTTGTCTTCTTGGATAGAATGGTCTTAGCCCATAGGCCAAGGACCCATATGGGATTGTGCCAATGACCAATTTTTTCTATCCAGTTTACACTTTCAAAGATAATGGAAATGCCCAACAGGTGGTTTAATAAGGGAGTCTTGATGGTTCCAGGTATCTATGTCAACTCAAGCTCTATTTTCAATCTAATTCTTGGATTATTGTGCACTTCTCATCTGTGCACAATTACCTATGAAAATAGACACAGGTCCTCTTGGAAGACTGGGAAATATTACTGTGCATAAGTCTCAAGGTGTTGTATCCCTACTCTTGAAAAATTTTTCTTCAGTTAGTGATCTCCAGATCTGACAATATTAATAGCACAGGTACAAAAACTCAGCAGGCTTCCCTGGTGTCTCAGATGGTAAAGAATCTGCCTACAATGTGAGAGACCTTGGTTCGATCCCTGGGTTGGGAAGATCCCTTGGAGGAGGGCATGGCAACCCACTCCAGTATTCTTGCTTGGAGAATTCCATGGACAGAGGAGCCTGGTGGGCCACAGTCCATGGAATTACAGAGAGTCAGACATGACTGAGTGACTAACCACAGCACAGAAACTGAACAACATATTGTAACTTTTTATTGGACCAAATGCCATCAGCCTCCTGATCATCCATCCTTTATTTCTTTCCATGGTACAGACTGAGTTGTATCTAGTTGGCTGCTCATCTGTTTTCACCCTTAGAAATGTCATGTTCTATTAACCATCTTCCTAATCTCAGTCTGGTTGTATCTCTAACTTGCCACTCCTTATGATGATTACATTTACTTAGCTTCTAAAGCCTATGAGCAACTCTCAGACTGTGACTGCAAAGAGTGAAACTTGTTCTTTAACAGTCTTCTCATCATCAGCTCTGGTCTCTGATACAGATGCTCCTCTCATTATGATATTCCTTCTGTCCTTGGTAAATGTATCCTCCAGGTATTCCCAGACAATATAATCACTTGGTGGAGTTTCCTGCATGTGTGTGGCACATCTACTCCAGCATATCACTCTTCTGAGTCACTTAATCACTCTCTCTACTACTTGCCACAGCAACTCCAGCATTTGAACCTCATTGTTGGCATCACATTTTCCATGCCTCAAGGAGGCATCTTAGGATAGTACTGTAGATACTATCGTCCATCAGTTTAATATTTTACTGACATTTCCAAAAGTATCAAATGTAGTTGCTCAGTTGTGACTGACTCTCTGCGACCCCACTAGGCTTCTCTATCCATGGATTCTCCAGGCAAGAATACTGGGGAGGGTTGCCATTCCCTTCTCCAGAGGATCTTCCCGAACCATGGAACAAATCCAGGTCTCCCTCACTGCAGGCAGATTCTGTACCATCTGAACCACCAGGGAAGGCATTTCCAATGACCTATTTTATTTATATTTCTCATGCAGTGTTTGTGGATCCTGACAGTGTTTCCTTTCACACAGGTGCTCAGCACCATGTCATGTCTATTGTTCCAACATGCAAGCCATCATTTTTATTCTTTCTATAAGCTCTTTCTAAAGTATTTTAGAGGATAGTGAGTATATTATTGGGAGGATAGATGGGCGGTTTTATTGGGAGCAATGAATCAGAGATTGTGGATTAGTCTTGCATCTTTAGGTTCTCCCAGATATACATCTCTGCATTTGGCAGGAAAGCAGTGGAGTGTGACACCAGTACAGTGTGACTTTGACTGAATTCTGTCTTCCTGCCAAAATGGCTCCTAAATAGTGTCAAGTTTAGTGAGTTTTCAAAAAAAATGAAGCAAATCCTAAGTGCTTGTCAGTCCGTTGTAACCTTTCTGTGGTTCCCCAGCCTCAGGCCTTCATGAAGGCAGCTCGAGTCCTATGTTTGGCTGAGTGATTGGATGGGCAGAGAAGACAGAAGGACAGACTTAAGCCTCCTTTGAACCACACAGATTCCAGGAAGTGTTATTATAAGCATTCTGCATGCTGACCTTCTTTCACTTCTGTTTCTCACCTCAAGATTGTGAATCCCCTCCTGTCATTGCCCACGGACAACGTAAAATAATCCCTAAACTCTTTGCATTTGGACAAGACGCTGTATATGAATGTGATGAAGAGTACACCCTGGTTGGAGCAAAAACACTCTCCTGCACTTCTTCAGGCTGGTCACCTGCAGCCCCTCAGTGTAAAGGTAACTCTGGCTCCCTCTTCATTTTAGGGGGTGGGGGTGGGGCTATCATCAAAGGATTGAGAGCACAGTTTCTTCCCTGTGAGAGGCAGCAAAAAAACCACTTGATTCGATTTATTTAAAATAATTACTATGGTCTGATGGTATCCAAAGCAAAAGCGCAGAGGGCACACAGAACATTAATCTCCCCTTCTTCCTCCCAGGTACAAAATTCAGCCTTTGTGAGGGAGGCCCATTTCCCAGTTTCTCGTATAATTCCAGAAATAGTCTACAGATGGTACATTCTATCTGAGTGCAGCTGTGGCCTGTAGCAAAACTTTCATGAAAAGTTGGTCTAGAATGCAAGCCCTAGTGGACTAATGCCAAGCTTTGTGAAATCACAAGCATTTGCATCAGAGGCAGTGCAGGGCACCAGCTGCTCACAATGTAGCTGTGTGGTGAGGGACTCTAAATTTTCCGGCTGTTATGGGGACAAGAGGTCAAAATCAGGTCTGATTATTGCATGCACACAGGTTTAATATCACTTCATCATCAACAACTTCAGGGATGACTTGCCACCGTTGTCTCCTTTGCACACAGGAGAATAATAAGCAAGAGGGAACATTTTTTATCTATTGTCTTACAGGAATCAAGATACAAGAGACAGGTGTTTTGATAGTTGAAGATTTGGGGTCACATCGTTTTTATATTCTGTCATGCTATTTAAAATTATTATATCCTTCAGCAAGTCACTTAACCTGTCTGTATCTGACTTTCTCTTAGATAAAATAGTGAGACTTAAAAAATAAGATAATCACATAAAGATCTACCCCAAAGTGTGATAAAGTACTATCCCAATGCTCAATAAATATGCTAATGAATATTATTTTTCTTCTCAAGATTAAAAAAAGGTAAAACAATTAGCAACACTTAAATACAGTTCCTTCTTAGTACCCTAGACTTGTATGTTTTTTCTTAGATCTGTAGATGGCTTAAAATTATGTTTCCATTGCAGCATTGTGTCTGAAGCCAAAGATAGAATATGGAAGGTTATCTGTGGAGAAGGTTAGATATGTTGAATCTGAAAGAATTACCATCCAGTGTGACTCTGGCTATAGTTTGGTTGGTTCTGAAAATATCACTTGCTCAGAGGACAGAACCTGGTACCCGGAGGCGCCCAAGTGTGAGTGGGTAAGTCACACAACTGAGGTAGTTTTTTTGTTAAACCCCAAGGCACTGTCCTGCCAGCAAAGGGGATATCTGGCTTGTCAGGATTCATTCATTCAAAGGAACTCTCATTTTTGCTTTGAAGCCTTCTGGTCGGGTAGGAGATGCAAAGTTTTCCTGCTCTCAGTTGTGATCAGGGAAAACTGAACCCCTTTGGAGCAGAGAATCTCAGACCCGGTAGTACTGACTCCCAACTTTTCTAGAGGATTTGATATACTGTTGTCCCATTTCCAGATGGTCAGAAGTAGGGTCTGTTCCCACAGAAGCTTTCTGGGAGGCTGTCTCAGAGCAGAGTTATATTCCTCTCAGGAAGATGATGGTGAGAAACAAGGTGTTTCTGGTTTTCCTGCTCCCCCACCAGCCCTGGGGTGTGTCTTGGTCCTGAATCTGTAATCTTGCCTGTTTCTACATGAAATATGCCCCCTAACAATTGGGAGAGAAGTCTTTCAAACATACTCATCATGCATTTCTCCTTTAGATGTATCGTGAAGGCTGTGAGCAAGTAATAGAAGGCAAGAAACTCTTGCAGTGCCTCTCAAGCCCAGAGGAGGTGAAATTGGCCCTGGAAGTATATAAGCTGTCCCTGGAGATTGAACTCCTGGAGCTTCAGATAGATAAGTCAAAGGATGCCTCTCAGTGGTAATCACTGTAATGTTTCTCAAGAAAGAGAGGAAAACGTTTCCTGCTGTCTTCATTCCAATATGGATCACCTCAGTTAATCACCTTTACCATCTCTTTACACCAACAATTGTGGTAATAATTATCTAGAAAGGATAATTTGTTAATATTTAGTGCTTTGAGATTGTGGAGTTATTGATGATTTTCTGACTTATGTTTTTGCTTTTCTGGACACAGAGTACACATTTTTTTAATTAAAAAATTAGCATATCCAACATCATTTTGTCTTTTTGTTTAATTTTGTAAAATAAGGTCTCTGAGCACACACGTACATAAAATACATTTATTTATTTTACTGTCGGGCTCTTGGACATAGGGACATGGGTTCACAGCAGTACATTTCCATGGATTGCCTTTACTCCATAATTCCATATATATAGGTTAATCAGGAGCTCAGTATTTAGATTAAACATCAACACACCCCAAAATTCTTGTCCATTGTCCGCAATTTGAGGCAGTCAGATCCACACGGCCTCTGCCTCAGTAATGCCCCCTCTCGGCTTTTGCCTTACAGTAAGGGGATTCCTAACTGTTTTGGTCTCCTGATCAGGAACAGACTCTGAAAGCCTGGTGAGTGTAATCCCACCTGGTAGCCACCTTTGTGCTCCCAAACCCTCAAAATGGTTGGTCCCATTTTCCTTATTAGAAGTGTTAAAATGGCTTGAGCAACCGCCCCTCCCCCCACATGAGAAGACGCCCCGTATCAGTCACCCTTATATCTTGGGGTGTTTGGAGGCTTTTATTCTTTGCATTTATCACTTTTCCCAACTCTCGTATCCTCTGATATCTCTCTCCCACTCATATCTTGGCTCCTTGTCCCATCTGTTTTGTACATAGAACTCTATGGGGAATGTTGGCCTCATTGGTTTAACTTTCCCAAGTGTACTCCAATAAGGCAAAGTTGTATAGCAGGCTTTCCCTAACCCTTAGATGCCACAGAGGATCTTGAATGGTTAGAGAAACCAACTTAACAGAGAAGGTATTTATTCATTGTCTTAAAAGCTCTCATCTGCTCCTGCTATTAGGAATTATTTTGGCTGATATTTATTTTGGTTCTTGTGAGTCAAAGACTTGTGAGTATCTAGTTTCTGATCCCAGAAAGCATTGTGAGAGAAAAGTAGTAAGATGGGGAAGGGAGGACAGCCTAAAGAGGGAGCATGTTTGAGGGGATTATTGTTATTGCTAACAGGATCTACACTTATGCTGAGTGCCTTCTGAATGTGTATGGAACAAAATTGAGAATCTACTCCTGAGGATTAAGATTTGAGGATTTTTTAAAAAAAATTCTAGTTGGAATGTAGCTGGCTTACAATGTGTTAATTTCAGGTGTATAGCAAAATGATTCAGTTGTACATATAGGTATATATGTATCTATCTATATCTGTTTCTGTCTATACAGATATGTATCTATCTGTATCAGTTTCTTTTCTTTTACAGTTTGTTAAAAAATACTGAGTATAGTTCCCTGTGCTGTACAATATGTCCTTGTTGGTTTTCTATTTTATATATCAGTTTAGTTCAGTCACTCAGTCCTGTCCAACTCTTTGCGACGCCATGGACTGCAGCACACCAGGCTTCCCTGTCCATCACCAACTCCCAGAGCTTGCTCAAACTCATGTCCATCGAGTCAGTGATGCCATTCAGTCATCTCATTCTCTCTCATCCCCTTCTCCTCCTGCCTTCAATCTTTCCCAGCCTCAGGGTCTTTTCCAGTGAGTCACTTCTTGGCATCGTGTGGCTGAAGTATTCCAGCTTCAGCATCAGCATCAGTCCTTCCAATGAATATTCAGGACTGATTTCCTTTAGGATTGACTAGTTTGATCTCCTTGCTGTCTAAGGGACTCTCAAGAGTCTTCTCCAACACCACAGTTCAAAAGCATCAATTCTTCAGCGCTCAGCTTTCTTTATAGTCCAAGTCTCACATCCGTACATGACTACTGGAAAAACCATAGCTTTGACTAGCCGGACCTTTGTCTGCAGAGTAATGTTTCTGCTTTTTAATATGCTCTCCAGGTTGGTCATAGCTTTTCTTCCAAGGAGCAAGCATCTTTTAATTTCATGGCTGCAGTCACCATCTGCAGTGACTTTGGAGTCCAAGAACATAAAATCTGTCACTGTTTCCATTGTTTCCCCATCTACTTGCCGTGAAGTGATGGGACCAGATGCCATGATCTTTTGAGTGTTGAGCTTTAAACCAGCTTTTTCACTCTCCTGTTTCACTTTCAGCAAGAAGCTGTTTAGTTCCTCTTCACTTTCTGCCATAAGGGTGATGTCATCTGCATATCCAAGGTTATTGATGTTTCTCCTGGCAATCTTGATTCCAGCTTGTGCTTCATCCAGCCTGGCATTTTGCATGATATGCTCTGCATAGAAGTTAAATAAGCAGGGTGACAACATATAGCTTTGAGATTCTCCTTTCCCAATTTTGAATCAGTCTGTTGTTCCATGTCTGGTTCTAGCTGTTGCTTCTTGACCTGCATGCAGATTTCTCAGAAGGCAGGTAAGGTATTCCCATCTCTTGAAGGATTTTCCAGTTTCCTATGATCCATACAGTCAAAGGCTTTGGTGTAGTCCATGAAGAAGAAGTAGATGTTTTTCTGGAATTCTATTGCTTTTTCTATGATCTGATGGATGTTGGCAATTTGATCTTTGGTTCCTCTGTCTTTCCTAAATCCAGCTTGAATACCTGAAAATTCTCAGTTCACCTAATGTTGAAGCCTTTCTTGGAGAATTTTGAGCATTACTTTGCTAGCGTGTGAGATGAGTGCAACTGTATGGTAGTTTGAACATTCTTTGGCATTGCCTTTCTTTGGGATTGGAATGAAAACTGACCTTTTCCAGACCTGTGGCCACAGCTGAGTTTTCAAAATTTGCTGGCATATTGAGTGCAGCCCTTTTACAGCATCATCTTTTAAGACCTGAAATAACTCAGCTGGAATTCCATCACATCTGCCAGCTTTGTTCATAGTGATGCTTCATAAGGCCCACTTGACTTCACATTCCAGGATGTCTGGCTCTAGATGAGTGATCACACCATTGTGGTTATCTGGGTGATTAAGATCTTTTTCATATAGTTCTTCTGTGTGTTCTTGCCACCTCTTCTTAATATCTTCTGCTTCTGTTTCTGTCTTTTATTTTGTCCATCTTTGCACAAAATATTCCCTTGGTATCTCTGATTTTCTTGAAGAGATCTCTAGTCTTTCCCATTTTATTGTTTTCCTCTATTTCTTTGCACTGATCGCTGAGGAAGTCTTTCTTATCTCTCCTTGCTTTTCTCTGGAACTCTGCATTCAGGTGAGTATATCTTTCCTTTTCTCCTTTGCCTTTTGCTTCTCTTCTTTTCTCAGCATTTGTAAGGCCTCCTCAGACAACCATTTTGCCTTTTTGCATTTCTTTTTCTTGGGGGTGGTCTTGAACAATGTTACAAACCTCCTTTCATAGTTCCTCAGGCACTCTGTCTATCAGATCTAGTCCCTTAAATCTATTTGTCACTTCTACTGTGTAATCATAAGGGATTTGATTTAGTCATACCTGAATGGCCTAGTGGTTTTCCTTACTTTCTTCATTTAAGTCTGAGCTATATAGTAGTTGAGATATATATATATGTTGACCTCAGACTCTTAATTTATCCCTCACCCCTCCTTCCCCTTTGGTAACCATAAATTTGCTTTCTATGTCTGTGGGTCTCTTTTTGTTCTGTTTATAAGTTAATTTGTATAAATCTTTTTCGGATTCCCCATATAAGTGATATCATATGATATTTGTCTTTTTCTGTCTGGCTTATTTCACTTAGTATTATAATCTCTAAGTCCATCCATGTTGCTACAGATGGCACTATTTCATTTTTCTATGGCTGAGTACTATTCCATTATATAAATATACCATATCTTTATCAATTCATCTGTCAATGGACATTTAGTTTGCTTCCATGTCTTGGCTATTGTGAACAGTGCAACATAGAATATTGGGGTGAATTAATCTTTTTGAATTATGATTTTCTCTAGATATATGCCCAGGAGTGAGATTGCAGGATTATATACACAGAAATCTGTTGCATCTATATACTAACAATGAAAAATTAGAAAGAGAAATGAAGGATATAACCTCACTTATTGCATCAAAAAGAATAAAACACCTATGAATAAATCTACCTAAGGAAGGACAAGATCTGTACTCTGAAAACTATAAGACATTGCCAAAAAGAATCAAAGATGACATAAACCGAAGGAAAGATATATTTTTGGATTGGATGAATCAATATTGATCGTACTACCAAGGTAATCTGTATATTCAATGAAATCCCCATCAAATTACCAGTGTCATTTTTCATAGAGCTAGAACAAAACATTTTAAAATTTGTATGGAAACACAAAAGACCCCAAATAGACAAAGCAATCTTGAAAAAGAAAAATGTAGCTGGAGGAATCAGGCTCCCTGATTTCAGACTATGCAACAAAGTTATAGCAATTGAAAAAGCACTGATATA
Organism: Okapia johnstoni; assembly: GCA_024291935.2. NCBI lineage: Eukaryota > Metazoa > Chordata > Mammalia > Artiodactyla > Giraffidae > Okapia > Okapia johnstoni. The sequence goes on along the minus strand of CM044322.1, from coordinate 68,676,789 downwards.
AAAACAGACATGTAAGTCAATGGAACAGGATAGATATCTCAGAAATAAACCCATGCACCTATGGTCAATTAATCTACTACAAAGGAGGCAAGAATAGACAATGGAGAAAAGAGAGTCTCTTTAAGAAATGGTGCTGGGAAAGCTGGATAGTGACATATGAAAGAATGAAATTAGAACATTATCTAATAACACACACAAAACTAAACTCAAAATGGATTAAAGACCTAAACGTAAGACTGGATACTCTAAAACTCCTAGAGGGTACATAGGTAGAACTTTGACATAAAATGCAGCAGTATCTTTTTGGATTCCTCACTTAGAGTAAGAGAAATAAGAACAAAAATAAACAAATAGGACCTAATTAAACTTAAAAGCTGTACACAGCAATGGAAACCATAATGAAAAGACAACATACAGAATGGGAAAAAATATTTGCAAATGACTTACATGACAGGATATTAATCTCCAAAATATACAAATAGTGCATACAGGTTAATAAAAAAAAGAAACTCAACCCAATGAAAAAATATAGCTTACAGTGAATGGTGTCAGATTCGTGGTCTCTGAAGGAGTAGAATTTACTCTGGGACCAAAGATGTGGCATCAGTCACTCAGAGGTTTATGTAGCAGAGATTTTATTAGAGTGAAAGGATAGAGAAAAGCTTCCTGCAAAAGGCACTGAAAGGGGGTAGAAGAGTACCCACCATCACTGGTTTAGGTGGGGCATTATATACTTTTTTAGTGGACTGCTAAACATAGATAAAAGAAATACCTCAAGGCTGTGAAAGTTTTACCAGGCTCCTCTCCCACAACATACATCTGGCAATAACATCAACACAAGATTAACCGAGGGAAACAGTCTTGGGATAAGATGTCTCTGGACAAGATATTTTGTATCCATATAATCAAGGGCATAGGTTTTCAAAGAAAAATAGGTTTCCAAGTAAGATATATTGGTTTGAATTATAATCATTAACATAAAACCTAATAAAAACATTTCCATGAGTAAGATGTATTGTTTTTATGAATAATCATTAGCTCTGGGCATAAAGAAAGCTAGTTTCAGGTGAAATAGTTTGTTGCCATAGCAACCCAGAGCTTAAGAAAAACATCCTATGTGACTAAGGTGAAGGAAGGTAGAAAAAAATGTTTGCCTCCTCCTCCTCAAGGGCCCTGGACTTCCTATCAACCAACCTAAGAATAAACTCTCTCAATAGGCAGAAAATCTCAATAGACATTTATTCAAAGAAGAGATGCAGATGCCCAAAGGTCATATGGAAAGATGCTCACCATTGCTAATTATTAGAGACATGCACATCAAAACTACAATGAGGTATCACCTCACACAGCTAAGAGGGATCATCAGCAAAAAGTCTATAAATAACAAATGCTGGAGAAGGTGTGGAGAAAAGGGAATGTAAATTGGTACAGCCACTAGGGAGAACAGTATGGAGGTTCGTTAAAAACTTAAAAATGGACCTGAGGTATTTGTCAAACCCTCTTCCTTCATTGAAACAGGCTTGCTCCAGCAACACTATCTTCCAGGACATCTGGCTTGCACTGTGGGCGCCAGCTGAGCACCCTCCTGAAAATGCCAACAGTGGGAGGCAGTGATATCTAAAGGGCTGTTTGCAGTGACCTCCAGGGTAGGAATATGAGTGGAGCACATATGGCCTCTTCTCCAGCTGTCTTTTTTATATGGCTATGTGGACATCATACAGAAAAGTGATATGATGTGTTGCGATGATCCTGTTTATCACTTTTTATCTCTTTTCAAATCTCTCACTTCCCTTTGTCAGACCTCTGCATCACGTGTTTTTGCTGGCTCTGGCACAATTCTTTGAGTTTCCCTTTTTCGTCTGGGGCATAAGGATACAGGATGAGCCCCCATGGTGCCTCAGACGATTCCCAATTGATCATCTTTTTGCTCTCACTAAGTGTTTTGCACATTTTCAATATCATTTCTCCACTTTTTTCATTGAAAATAAAATCACTGAGAGTGGAAGAGACTGTTTAGAATGTAGGTGAGACTAAGCAGCCTAGAAAAGCCTCATCAGAAGAACTAACCAGAAGGGTTCAGTGTGATGCTCACTGATAGTTGGTGAAAGGAAAGGAAAGGAACCTGGATAATTTTAATTTAAAATGTTAAAAGTAACTTTTAGAACACATGGAAAATAATTCCTATTGCCCTATCAGGAGGTGGGCAGACTTACTACATGAAAAACAAAAGCAAGAAATGAATTGCCAGCATATGTTAGCAGGATCTGCATAATTGAGAAAAAGAAGTTCAGACAGATGTCCATTTTACGTCTGTGACTTCCTGAGTGGTGCTTTCTATGCACTTACACGGTCTGCATGGCCTGGAGCAGAGGGTGTTGACTAGTTCCTTAAGTTTAGATATAGACAATTATCAGGCACTTACTGTTTTACTCGCTGGCTCTCATTAATTCTCACCTCCCACCAGAAAGAGTGACTATACCCTTCTTCCCCATCCCCCTACTCTTGCTACCAAGCCTCACTCAGAAAAAATTTTTAACCATTAATAATATTTTTTAGGCAACACTTCCTTGCTTATTTTCTTTTAATTGCTTTTTGAATTAGTTTTATATCTTAAGGCATTTCATTGCTTATTTACATCAGAATAAGTTTTTTAGAGAGGAGGATGAAAAACTATTTCATATTTTATATTGCAGCATATCAGTATATTCTGCTGCAAAAACTCACTTGTGAGTTCATCTAGTGATAGATAACTGATGTTTTAGGTGTTATATATTTAGAAATACTTGGTGGATTTTATGTAGGTGCTTAAAAATATGTTTATGAGTATTTAAGAAATTGAGTGAGATAATGAGCAGACAAGGGAAGGTGGCCAAAAAGAGCTGCATTGTTAAGCCACCTACCTCTGTGGGTGACTGGAATCTAAACCCATGCGGAAGCTGTAAAGGGGTGTCAAACATATATCCGAGGGTTATCTCACTCAAAGGCAAGGGATGAGGTATTTGGTACAATGTCTTCCATCCCTCATAGATGTTAAGGTTTGCCTTTGGGAAGTGCTAATTACCTAATAATTTTGCTCTGCTTTTCAAGCTGTCAGAGTAGCCTTCATAGGCTCTGGAAAAACCCTGGGCAAAACAAAGCAGATACATTGGCTTTTAAAAATTGTTCAGAGTGTGTTGAAGTGGTGGGGCTCTGGTGATACTGACAGAACTTTGACTCGTCTGTTATACTCTTGAGCAGAAGTGGATATTCTCATGTCTGTATACTTGCCTTCCTACTCTGTCTAAACTTCTTGGCTACATGTTCTCCTCTTTATTAATTTATTCCCTCATTTTCCTGGAGTCCATCTTCAAGGAGCTGCTTAGGAAATGATGCATGTGTGCTAAGTCGCTTCAGACATATCCGACTCTTTGTGACCCTATGGACAACAGCCCACCAGGCTCCTCTGTCCATGGGATTTCCCAGGCAAGAATACTGGAGTGGGTTGCCATTCCCTCCTCCGGGGGATCTTCCTGACCAAGGAATCAAACCAGCGTCTCTTTTGTCTCCTGCATTGTCAGGCGGATTTTTTTTTTTTTTTTACCACTATTGCCATCCTTGAGGAGCTGCTTAGGAAAATGATATAAAGTAAGGCATTGGGTTCCTGCACGTTTAAACTATTTTCATTTGAACATATGATTGATAACTCTGCTGAATGTAGAAAACTAGATTAAAAATAATTTGGAACTTTTAAAGATAGGATTTTAAGTGTGATAGTTTTCAACACTGAGATGAAAAAGTCAGAAGTCATTTTAACTATTACTTGTATGGGACTTTTTCATATCTAATCTTCTGTAAGGACACTTGTATTATTTTCTTTCAGAGACATTTTGTATAGCTTCTATATATTTGGTATAGTTTCTTCATATTTCTTTTCTCCATTTTTTTTAAATTTATGGGTATTCTACTAGCCAGATAATAAACCTCTTTATCAATCCTATAATTTTCTTTCTGTCTCCTATACCATCATCTCTGACTCATCCCTCCCCCATAGTTTTTGGGGATATTTTCTTGGTGTTATACTTGAATAATGTTATTGATTTTATAAAATGTTCACAGCATTTTAAAAAGTATTCTGTTCTTTAGATATGTGCAGGTTACTCACATAGTTCAGAGAATACTAATAACAGTTTCTTTGCAATTTCTATTCATCACAAACATCTGTTGATGATAATTCTGGATTGTATGTTCATTTTCAAGGGGGAGGCCCACAAAAACTGATTTAGGCTCTAGGTAGATGGGGAGATTAAGCAGTGTGCTATTTTTTTCTTGTTGGGGGCTGTAATTGAGGTGTTGTTTCCTAGTATTTCCTGCCTCCTGTAAATAACAGAACTACTCTTACCCCTTTAGATATTAGCAGGGCAAATGGCTCCTCAGCTTAACCTCCCTTGGAGCAACCTCCCACTGGGTGTGGCTTCCTATTCACTTTCTTGAGAAGGAAGCTGCTTACTTTCCACTTCCTCTTTCACACTCTGAGGGCTGAAATGCTGACAGGGTGCTGGTGAAGGAACTTCTACCATGATCATGGGGACAACATGCTTGGAGATGTTGGGGCAACAAAGGGGAAGGGGCCTGATCCCTGATAACCTCTTTGGATAAGCTGCTGACCAATCTGAATACACTTCTGCCTCTGTACTGTTGCAGAAAAAAGATATGAAACTACTACCGTTGTTTCAACTGCTTAGTTTTACCATAATACATTCAGGAGACTCTCCAGGCATCAGTGTTTATTGGTATCTTCTCTGTTGCCATTCAGTTTCTTCCAAGAAGGATCCTCCAGTCTCTTGCCGGCTTCTTTATTAACTTGAACTTCTGCCAAGCAAGATGAGATTATTGCTTCTCTGCTTTTCCCTAAGCTCCTCAACCCATTTCCACTGCAACATTACTTTCCCATATTTAGCACTAAGATTGTTTTCTTTCTTCCTTGAAATGATTACTCCCATCCCTAGAAAGTAGAGCAGTTGCATCCGTCTCCTTGCTTTAAATGGAATTGTTCCTCTTAAGTTCATCTTTATGTTTCCATTAGACGTTTGCTGACAGTATGTGCTGAATAATGAATGTCATGAAGAAAGAGTATATGAAGTTACATGACATGCTAGTTTGGTACTAACACAGCCGAACAAAAGATCAATGAAAAGTTTTCTACTGCTAAATATTGTTCTCTGACTATAGGGAAACAAACTGTAAGTATATGACACTCTTTCTTCAGGTTTAATAAGAGAGCCTGGGAGAAGAAATTTGATGAATCAGAGTCTTTCAGACAGAACATTTTATATGAATGGAAACTGATTTGAGCTGCCATTTTGCTGCTTCCTTAGGGAAGCAAAGGGTCACAAAAGGAGCAAGATTTCCTTAAAATTCCTCTAATAGTGAATGTGAATAGCTCCTAATCATGTGTACGCAGCATTTTTAGCAAATCATAAACATTCTGATACTGATATTTTTAGGTTTAAAGATAAAATGAACTATCATGCATTATAACACTTATACATAACAAATAATATGTATTTACATAACTGAAATTTTTTTCTTGCTAAAGAATTTTCTTAAGTAGTTTTCTTTTTTTAAGGTTTAGCACATTATGCAGTAGAAACAATAATTTCAAAATTAAAAAAGAATATATCAGTTTATATTAATAGTAGCTATGCATAGTTTAAGCTTGCTCAAATAAAGATGAAAAAATTAAAGTCATGTTAGAGACAGAAGTAAATTTATTAAAATTTAATTTACATAGTAATTTTGATTGAGTTTATTTTCAGTGTCAGTTACTAATTTCCACTTGCCATGGGTACTTGTAGAGGTACTCCAAGGATTAAATCATGTGCTGCTACAGCTGCTGACCTTCAACACCTCTGAAAGGAGTTCAGGGTGGAGAGCACAAATGAGGCACTCTGTGCTTGGGAAAAACTGACAGGATAGGTCTTCAGATAGATATTTTCAGGAACTGATTTTACGAGCCCAATTCTTGTATCCCCCCATATCTAGAAAAGCACTAAAATCCTTCATGGTGACAACTATTCCTCGTGACTAGCAAAAGCGTCATGTGACCAGTAGAAGCCTGGGAAAATATGTGTTTGATTTCATGCATCTTCCCTTCACCAAAATCACATATATGCTGACCTTCCCCTGCCTCTTTGGAGGAGTTTCTCAGAGCTACCTAAGGTGCTGTTTCCTGGGCAGTAGTCCTCATTTTCCCCACAATAAAACTTAATTCGCAACTCTCACATTTTGAATTTTTTAAAAGTCAACATCAAGCAAAAGTGGGAAATATAATGGATCAAATATTTACATTCATTGTTAGAAAAAAGCATTATTGTACAAGAGAATTTTTTTGGTCTGATATAAAAATAGAAAAGCAGTTTATTGCTGGGGTTATTTTACAAGGAACAGTGAATAACATAATAGATTATGCCTTCAACTTCAGCTCATGAGTTTTTTAAAAAGCTAAATGTATCACCCCTTTATAACAGCAGTCCCCAACCTTTTTGGCACCAGGGACCAGTCTTGTGGAAAACAATTTTTCCATGGCTTAGGGTGATGGGCCCATCACCCCCAGCTCAGGTAACGTGAGCAGTGGGGAGCAGATGAAGCTTCCCTTGCTTGCCTGCCTTTCACCTGTTGCTCACCTCCTGCTGTGTGACCTGGGGGTAGGGTGTGTGGGGAAGGAAGCTGGGGACTGCTGCTTTATAAAACTGAGATGATATATTAAAATCTGAGTTAGCGTTAACTCATTGCAAGTAGTTAAGTGACTGTGGTTCAGGCAGGTATGTGCTAGAGATAGTGTTCTATAACAAATATTAGACTCTGGTATACATAGAGGAATGAATGCATATTATACTAGCTTAAGAAAGCTAGTAGTTCTCAAATTAGTTGTATGTTTATGTCTATGACCCATTTTGAATTAATTTTTGCATATGGTAAAAGGTAAGAGTCAAACTTTCTTTTTCTTTTTTTTTCTTTTTGCATATGAATGGCCAGTTGCTCTGGTACCATTTGTTGAAAAGTCTATCCTTCTTCCTGCTTTACCTAGGTATCTTTGCTTACAGTCAATCAACTATACATGTATTAGTGAATTTCTTGACTTTACTTTTTTTTTTTTGATCGTGTCAACCACAAATTGACACTTGCCATAGGTGCACATTGCCATCTACCTCTACCAGGATTAAATCATGTGCTGCTATAGTTGCTGACTTCCACAACCCTTTTCAAGGGTACAGAGTGGAGAACAGAAATGGAATGAGGCACTCTGCTCCCAGAAAACTGGCAGGACAGGTCTTCAGATAGTCAGATATTCTCAGGAGCTGATTTTATGAGTTCAACTCTTGATCAGTTCAGTTCAGTTCAGTCGTTCAGTCGTGTCTGAACCCTTGTGAACCCATGAACTGCAGAACGCCAGGCTTCCCTGTCCATCACCAACTCCCAGAGCTTACTCAAACTCATGTTCATCGAGTTGGTGATGCCATCCAACCATCTCATCCTCCGTCGTCCCTTTCTCTTCCCACCTTCAATCTTTCCCAGAATAAGGGTCTTTTCCAATGAGTCAGTTCTAAGCATCAGGTGGCCAGGAGTTTCAGCTTCAACATCAGTCCTTCCTATGATTCAGGACTGATTTCCTTTAGGATGGACTGGTTGGATCTCCTTGTTGTCCAAGGGACTCTCAAGAGTCTTCTCCAACACCACACTTCAAAAGCATCAATTCTTCGGCACTCAGCTTTCTTTATAGTCCAACTCTCACATCCGTACATGACTACTGGGAAAACCATAGCTTTGATGACATGGAACTTTATTGGTAAAGTAAGGTCTCTGCTTTTTAATATGCTGTCTAGGTTAGTCATAGCTTTCCTTGCAAACAGCAAGCATCTTTTAATTTCATGGCTGCAATCACCATCTGCAGTGATTTTGGAGCCCCCCAAAATAAAGTCTGACACTATATCCCCTGTTTCCCCATCTATTTCCCATGAAGTGATGGGACCAGAAGCCATGATCTTAGTTTTCTGAATGTTGAGCTTTAAGCCAACTCTTTTACTCTCCTCTTTCACTTTCATAAAGAGGCTCTTTAGTTCTTCTTTGCTTTCTACCATAAGGGTGGTGTCATCTGCATATCTGAGGTTATTGATATTTCTCCGGGCAATCTTGATTCCAGCTGGTGCTTCATCCAGCCTGGCATTTTGCATGATGTGCTCTGCATATAAGTTAAATAAGCAGGGTGACAATATACAGCCTTGATGTACTACTTTGTTGATTTGGAACCAGTCTGTTGTTCCATGTCCAGTTCTAACTGTTGTTTCTTGACCTGCATATAGATTTCTCAGGAGGCAGGTCAGATTGTCTGGTATTCCCATCTCTTGAAGAATTTCCCACAGTTTGTTGTGATCCACACAGTCAAAGGCTTTGGCATAGTCAATAAAGCAGAAGTAGATGTTTTTCTGAAACTCTCTTGCTTTTTTTGATGATCCAACAAATGTTGGAAGTTTGATTTCTGGTTCCTCTGCCTTTTCTAAATCCAGCTTGAACATCTGGAAGTTCACGGTTCATGTACTATTGAAGCCTGGCATGGAGAATTTTGAGCATTACTTTGCTAGTGTGTGAGATGAGTGCAATTGTGTGGTAGTTTGAACATTCTTTGGCATTGCCTTTCTTTGGGATTGAAATGAAAATGGACTTTTTTCAGTCCAGTGGCCACTGCTGAGTTTTCCAAATTTGCTGGCATGTTGAGTGCATCACTTTCATGGCATCATCTTTTAGAATTTGAAATAGCTCAACTGGAATTCCATCACCTCCACTAGCTTTGTTCATAGTGATCTTCACAAGGCCCACTTCGCTTCACATTCCAGAATGTCTGGCTCTAGATGAGTCATCACACCATTGTGATTATCTGGGTCATGAAGATCTTTTTTGTGTAGTTCTTCTGTGTATTCTTGCCACCTCTTCTTAATATCTTCTGCTTCTGTTAAGTCCATACCATTTCTGTCCTTTATTGTGTCCATTTTGCATGAAATTTTATGAGTTCAATTCTTGTATTTCCTCATATCTATAAAAACACTAAAATCCTTCATGGTGACTACTGCTTCTCATGACTAGAAGAAGCCTCACAAAACAAACAAAAACTTTCTTAAAAAACATGCTTGATTGCATGTACTCCCACTTTACCAAAATCACATATATACTGTCCTTCACTCCTACCTCTTTGGAACAGTTTTTCAGAGCTATCAGAGGTTCTGTCTCCCAGGCTACAGTCCTCATATTGCCCAAGAGAAAACTGAACTCGCTACTCTCATATTGTGCATATTTTTAAAGTCAACAGTTATAGTGACTGATGAAGTGATCTGAACTCTGTGAGTAGCTGGAGCTTTGGTACCAGCAGCAGCCCCTTGTATCCATCCTTCTCCTCAGAGAGTCGAGATGAATTTGGTAAGTCTTTCCTGGTTCTCAGATCTAGCATATTTGTTGATGATCCTAAGTTTTATTTGGCAGTGGAGCAGGTTGCCTGCCCTTTCCCAGTTGAAATAGACTGGTGCATACCCACTAATGGTCTAGACATTGAATGGGGCTTGGTTGAAAGATACAGAGGAATTACCACCCAATTGAAAGATACTTGGGTGGGGGCCTGGCTGAAATATACCAGGGAGGCCTGGTTGAAAGATACTGAGGAATACCCAGGGCTCAGTTGAAAGATATCAAGGTTGCTCAGTCATAGAAGACTGAGTGGTATGTGCTGAGTAGTTAGGTAAGATGCTTTTCCTGATTTGATGCTTTTCCTCAATCCAGCTGCCTTAATAGAGTTTTGTGGGATAAAGGTGAAGATATTAATGAGAGCTTTGCTCTGAAGAAAAGGGACAAGACTCTTCCTAGCCAGTTAGTTTTCTCAGGTGACTGAGAAATTTACAGGAGTGGTAGAGGCCAAGTCCTCATATCATGCAGTGCTCCTACAGGGAAATCCACTCATTAATTAAAACACTTGCTTGTCCAGGGGTCACAGATAAGAACTGGCCATTCAGATAAGGAAGTTGTTGTACATATACGCAATGGAATATTGTTGCTGCTGCTAAGTCACTTCAGTCATGTCCAACTCTTTGTGACACTACGGACCATAACCCGTCAGGCTCCTCTGTCCATAGGATTCTCCAGGCAAGAATACTGGAATGGGTTGCCATGCCTCCTCCAGGCAATGGAATATTACTCAGCTATAAAAAGGGAGCACATTTGAGTCAGTTCAAATGAGGTGAATAAACCTAGAGCCTATTATACAGAGTGAAGCAAGTCGGAAAGAAAAAGACAAATGTCATATATTAACACATATATATGGAATCTAGAAAGATAGTACTGATGATCCTACTTGCAGGGAAGCAAAGGACACAGACATTTTGAACACAGTGTGGGAAGGCGAGGGTGGGATGATTTGGGAGAATAGCATTTGAAACGTATACATTACCATGTGTAAAATAGGCAGCCAATGGGAGTTTGATGTATGACGCAGGAAACCCAAAGCTAATGCCCTGGGACAACCTAAAAGAGTGGGATGGGGCAGGAGGTGGCAGGGGTGGGGTGGGGTGGTGGAGGTTCAAGTGGGAGGAGACATATGTATACCTAATTCTGATTAATGTTGATGTATGGCAAAAACCACCACAATATTGTAAAGTAATTAGCCTCCAATTAAAATAAATAAATAAATAAAAATTAAGTAAAAAAAAAATAAATAAGAAAGAATTGGTCATTCAGTGACCTGAGAACCTGTGGTGTTCTTGAACTGCTGAAGGAAGGTACTGAGACACATCAGAGGGCTGAAGCGGCTCCGGGGTGACTCCTAGAGGAGTTAAACTCACAAACAGCATACTGGCCCACCATACAATCTCACTAGTGAATTTTATCTATGACAAAATCAACTAAAAATGGGAAATAGAGCCTCTCAAACACAGAAACAAAGAACATAAGAAAGCAGCCTCTAACACTTCATCTAGTGCTACAAGACTTGCAAGTACATACCAAACTGGGAAAATTATACTAAAGGAGATTTCTATCTAAAATGGCCAAATTGGAGGACTTTTGAAATCCCAAAATTGTTCTTTTGATGTGCACAATTAGAAAAAGCCAGTTGTTTAGTTCTTTGGCCCATTTTTTGATTGGGTCGTTTATTTTTCTGGAATTCAGCTGCAGGAGTTGCTTGTATATTTTTGAGATTAATTGTTTGTCTGTTGCTTCGTTTGCTATTATTTTCTCCCATTCTGAAGGCTGTCTTTTCACCTTGCTTATAGTTTCCTTTGTTGTGCAAAAGCTTTTAATTTTGATTAGGTCCCATTTGTTTATTTAAAGTAATTAGCCCCCAACTAAAATAAAAAAAAAAAAATAAATAAAAAAAAAAAAAAAAGAAAGAAAGAAAAAGCCAGTTGTAAAATCAAGCAGACTGAATGGAATGCTTACTTTGGCATCTAGAAGTTTCTAAAAGAGGAAATAATAACGTAATTTCTTTGAAGGAATTCAACAAGAAGTTGCTTGAAACTGTATCAGAACTAAAAAAGGTGGTTAGTACTGACACTGTCTCTCCCTCTGCTCCCTCTGTGTATCCTCTTCTATCTGAACTGCCTGGCCCAGATGCCTTTTTCTCTTCCAACTCTTCCACTTCCTACTGCTCCCTTTTCCCCAGCAAAGGAGGATTAAATACAAAAAGACAGAACTGTCTATAGCTTCCTTGCAGAGAAACCTATTGCAGGGAGAAATGTATCCTCCTCGGTTCTAATCTATACATCTTGGACTCGAACAGAATTAAGGCCTTAGCCAAGGAATTTCCCAATCCAAGTTAAGATCCGTTGGGATTTACTAAGGAATTTGAATTAACCATCCAGATCTACAAGTCTGGGTTTTCAGATCTATATAAACTAATACAGCTGCTAGTTTCTGAAAGCAAAGTAAGGGAATCAATATAGAAAGCAGAATGGAAAAGCCCCTTAATGGACTTTGAATCACGTAGTCCAGAGGTTTGTACTGAAGGAAATAGCTCAGAAATTGCCCAAACCTCTCCAGGCACTTTCTCCAAAAACCATAAAATGGACAATGAGTCAACAATGCAAGCAAGGATTGAATGAATCGATCCAGACTATTATGGGAGATTGAGGAAAAAACAAACAAACACTTTTTGCAATATTCAGGCTTGACACCTGAATCATTCTCTAACCACCAAAATGATTCTTGCTTAACTCCACCTTTCTAGAAGGTCTAGATGAGGATTTGGTTACTCTGGTCAAGAGACACAATTTAGGTTGTTCCGCTTTACATGCCAACGCCCTTGTTATACTGTCTGACCAACTTTCAAACCCACTAAGAAGAAAGAAGAGGGTATTTATGAAAATTATGAACCTTCAGTTGCGCAATTAACTACACTATGTCAGTAGAAAGTTAACTTGCCAACCAGTTTAACTCCAAAACAATAAAGAAAGCTTGAATAAAAAAAAAAATCTCTTTAGAATTCTTGTCCTGAGGGAATAACTCCTACTAGGAGAACCTGATTTTTGCTTCCTATGCCTTGAGACCAGAACTCTCTGGATCACTTATCTGGACCATCTCTAATTCTTGAAACTGAAGGAAAAGAAGGGAATGAAGCCTTTAACATTTTTCTTATTCCAACTGTCATTTAAAATTAGTGAGTTTTTTTTTTAATTAGTTTATTTTCTATTTTTTAACTTTACAATATTGTATTTGTTTTGCTATACATTGACATGAATCCACCATGGGTGTACATGTTTTCCCCTTCCAGAACCCCTCTTCCACCTCCCTCCCCATCCCATCCTCTGGGTCATCCCGGTGCACCAGCCCCGAGCACCCTGTATCATGCATTGAACCTGGACTGGCGATTCCTTTCACATATGATAATTTACATGCTTCAGTGCCATTCTCCCATATCATCCTGCCCTCGCCCTCTCCCATAGAGTCCATAATACTGTTCTATTTATCTGTGTCTCTTTTGATGTCTCGCATACAGGGTTATCTTTACCGATTGACTAAATACCATATATATGTGTTAGTATACTGTATTGGTGTTTTTCTTTCTGGCTTACTTCACTCTGTATAATAGGCTCCAGTTTCATCCACCTCATTAGAACTGATTCGAATGTATTCTTTTTAATGGCTGAGTAATATTCCATTGTGTATACGTACCACAGCTTCCTTATCCATTCATCTGCTGATGGGCATCTAGGCTGCTTCCATGTCCTGGCTATTATAAACAGTGCTGCGATGAACATTGGGGTACACGTGTCTCTTTCGAGTCTGGTTTCCTCAGTGTGTATTCCCAGCAGTGGGATTGCTGGGTCACATGGCAGTTCTATTCCCAGTTTTTTGAGGAATCTTCAGACTGTTCTCCATAGTGGCTGTACTGTTTGCATTCCCACCAACAGTGTAAGAGGGTTCCCTTTTCTCCACACCCTCTCCAGCATTTATTGCTTGTAGTCTTTTGGATAGCAGCCATTCTGACGGGTGTGAAATGGTACCTCATTGTGGTTTTGATTTGAATTTCTCTGATAATGAGTGATGTTGAGCATCTTTTCATGTGTTTGTTAGCCATCTGTATGTCTTCTTTGGAGAAGTGTCTGTTTAGTTCTTTGGCCCACTTTTTGATTGGGTCGTTTATTTTTCTGGAATTGAGCTGCAGGAGTTGCTTGTATATTTTTGAGATTAATTGTTTGTCTGTTGCTTCGTTTGCTATTATTTTCTCCCATTCTGAGGGCTGTCTTTTCACCTTGCTTATAGTTTCCTTTGTTGTGCAAAAGCTTTTAATTTTAATTAGGTCCCATTTGTTTATTTTTGCTTTTATTTCCAATATTCTGGGAGGTGGATCATAGAGGATCCTGATGTGGTTTATGTCAGAGAGTGTTTTGCCTATGTTTTCCTCTAGGAGTTTTATAGTTTCTGGTCTTACATTTAGATCTTTAATCCATTTTGAGTTTATTTTTGTGTATGGTGTTAGAAAGTGTTCTAGTTTCATTCTTTCACAAGTGGTTGACCAGTTTTCCCAGCACCACATGTTAAAGAGATTGTCTCTTCTCCATTGTATATTCTTGCCTCCTTTGTCAAAGATGAGGTGTCCATAGGTGTGTGGATTTATCTCTGGGCTTTCTATTTTGTTCCATTGATCTATATTTCTGTCCTTGTGCCAGTACCATACTGTCTTGATGACTGTGGCTTTGTAGTAGAGCCTGAGGTCAGGCAGGTTGATTCCTCCAGTTCCATTCTTCTTTCTCCAGATTGCTTTGGCTATTTGAGGTTTTTTGTATTTCCATACAAATCGTGCAATTATTTGTTCTAGTTCTCTGAAAAATACCTTTGGAAGCTTAATAGGGATTGCATTGAATCTATAGATTGCTTTGGGTAGTATACTCATTTTCACGATATTGATTCTTCCGATCCATGAACACGATATATTTCCCCATCTATTTGTGTCCTCTTTGATTTCTTTCATCAGTGTTTTATAGTTTTCTATACATAGGTCTTTTGTTTCTTTAGGTAGATATATTCCTAAGTATTTTATTCTTTTCGTTGTGATAGTGAATGGAATTGTTTCCTTAATTTCTCTTTCTGTTTTCTCGTTGTTGGTGTATAGGAATGCAAGGGACTTCTGTGTGTTAATTTTATATCCTGCAACTTTACTATATTCGTTGATTAGCTTTAGTAATTTTCTGGTGGAGTCTTTAGGGTTTTCTATGTAGAGGATCATGTCATCTGCAAACAGTGAGAGTTTTACTTCTTCTTTCCCAATCTGGATTCCTTTTATTTCTTTTTCTGCTCTGATTGCTGTGGCCAAAACTTCCAAAACTATGTTGAATAGTAGTGGTGAGAGTGGGCACCCTTGTCTTGTTCCGGATTTTAGGGGAAATGCTTTCAGTTTTTCCCCATTTAGGATAATGTTTGCTGTGGGTTTGTCATATATAGTTTTTATTATGTTGAGATATATTCCTTCTATTCCTGGTTTTTGGAGGGTTTTTATCATAAATTGATGTTGAATTTTGTCAAAGGCTTTCTCTGCATCTATTGAAATAATCATATGGTTTTTATTTTTCAATTTGTTTATGTGGTGTATTACATTGATTGATTTGCAGATATTGAAGAATCCTTGCATCCCTGGGATAAAGCCCACTTGGTCATGATGTATGATCTTTTTAATATGTTGTTGGATTCTGTTTGCTAGGATTTTGTTAAGGATTTTTGCATCTATGTTCATCAGTGATATTGGCCTGCAGTTTTCTTTTTTTGTGGCATCTTTGTCTGGTTTTGGTATTAGGGTGATGGTGGCCTCAAAGAATGAGTTTGGAAGTTTACCTTCCTCTGCAATTTTCTGGAAGAGTTTGAGTATGATAGGTGTTAGCTCTTCTCTAAATTTTTGGTAGAATTCAGCTGTGAAGCCATCTGGTCCTGGGCTTTTGATATGTTTGTTGGAAGATTTCTGATTACAGTTTCAATTTCTGTGCTTGTGATGGGTCTGTTGAGATTTTCTATTTCTTCCTGGTTCAGTTTTGGGAAGTCGTACTTTTCTAAGAATTTATCCATTTCTTCCAGGTTGTCCATTTTGTTTGCATATAGTTGCTGATAATAGTCTCTTATGATGCTTTGTATTTCTGTGTTGTCTGTTGTGATCTCTCCGTTTTCATTTCTAATTTTGTTGATTTGATTCTTCTCCCTTTCTTTCTTGATGAGTCTGGCTAATGGCTTGTCAATTTTATTTATCTTCTCAAAGATCCATCTTTTGGCTTTGTTGATTTTTGCTATGGTCTCTTTTGTTTCTTTTGCATTTATTTCTGCCCTAATTTTTAAGATTTCTTTCCTTCTACTAACCCTGGGGTTCTTCATTTGTTCCTTTTCTAGTTGCTTGTTTATCTCAAACCCAAAACAATAAAGTAAATGGCAACAGGGTCATACTTATAAATAATTACCTTAAATGTAAATGGGTTGAATGCCCCACTAAAAGACAAAGACTGGCTGAATGGATACAAAAACAAGACCCCTATATATGTTGTCTACAACAGACCCACCTCAAAACAAGGGACACATACAGACTGAAAGTGAAGTGCTGGAAAAAGATATTTCATGCAAATAGAGACCAAAAGAAAGCAGGAGTAGCAATACTCATATCAGATAAAATAGACCTTAAAACAAAAGCAGTGAAAAGAGACAAAGGTGGACACTACATAATGATTAAAGGATCAATCCAAGAAGAAGATATAACAATTATAATTATATATGCACCCAACATAGGAGCACCACAATATGTAAGGCAAATATGAAAGGGGAAATTAACAATAACACAATAATAGTGGGAGACTTTAATACCCCACTCATATCTATGGACAGATCAACTAAACAGAAAATTAACAAGGAAACACAAACTTTGAATGATACAATAGATCAGTTAGACCTAATTGATATCTATAGGACATTTCACCCCAAAACAATGAATTTCATCTTTTTCTCAAGTGCACATGGAACCTTCTCCAGAATAGATCACATCCTGGGCCATAAATCTAGTCTTGGTAAATTCAAAAAAATTGAAATCATTCCAAGCATCTTTTCTGACCACAATGCAGTAAGATTAGATGTCAATTACAGGAGAAAAATAATTAAAAACTCCAACATATGGAGGCTCAACAAATCACAGAAAAAATCAAAAAAGAAATCAAAATATGCATAGAAATTAAAGAAAATGAGAACACAACAACCCAAAACCTATGGGATATGGTAAAAGCAGTGCTAAGGGGAAGATTCATAGCAATACAGGCTCACCTCAAGAAACAAGAAAAAAGCCAAATAAATAACCTAACTCTAGTGAGTTTTATATTGTGATATCTGATTCACAACTAAGTTTAGAAAATTAAGAACTCGTGTTGTGTCTGTCTTGATATTTGTATGTCTTAGTCTTTGTCTTTGGATAATATTGCTGAGGTTAATTTGTAAATGAGTTCTAATCTAATTTGCCTAAACAAAACTAAGTACTTATAAATCAAATAATTCTAAACACAAGAGAAATGAACCTAAACAAATTTCGGGTACACATGAATTCAGAAACATTCAGTATTAAATACCTGCTATTAATGTTTGTTTGTTGATCTAATTAATGTAAATATGTCCAAGAGTCATTAATATTAAGCATAACATTTTCATTATGCCTACATCTAATGTTTCTCCACTGGTATCCAGTAGTATATTGGGCACCTACTGACCTGAAGAGTTCATCTTTCAGTGTCCTATCTTTTTGCCTTTTCATACTGTTCATGGGCTTCTCAAGGCAAGAATACTGAAGTCGTTTGCCATTTCCTTCTCCAGTGGACCACATTTTGTCAGAACTCTCCACCATGACCTGTCCATCTTGGGTGGCCCTACACGGCATGGCTCATGGTTTCACTGAGTTAGACAAGGCTGTGGTCCATGTGATCAGATTGGTTAGTTTTCTGTGATTGTGATTTTAAGTCTGTCTGCCCTCTGATGGAGAAGGATAAAAGGCTTACTGAAGCTTCCTGATGGGAGAGACTGACTGAGGGGAAACTGGATCTTGTTCTGATGGGCGGGGCTGTGCTCAGTAAATCTTTCATCCAATTTTCTGTTGATGGGCGGGGCTGTGATCCCTCTATGTTATTTGACCTGAGGCCAAACTATGGTGGAGGTAACCATGCAGGCACTGCTACACTTAGTGCCCCCACCCGCAGTAGGGCACTGCCAACCCATGCCTCTGCCAGAGACCCTTGGACACTCCCGGGCAAGTCTTGGTTAGTCTCTTGTGGGGTCACTGCTCCTTTCTCCTGGGTCCTGGTGCACAAGGTTCTGTTTGCCCTCTAACAGTCTGTTTCCCAGTTCTGTGTAAGTTCTGGTGGCTCTACGGTGGGGTTAATGGTGACCTCCTCCAAGAGGGCTTATGCCATACCCAGGTCTGCTGCACCCAGAGCCCCTGCCCCTGCAGCAGTCCACTTCTCACCTGTACTTTTGCAGGAGACACAGTTCTGGCTCAGTCTCTGCAGGGCCTCTGGGTCCTGGTGCACACAAGGTATGTTTGAGCCCTCCGAGCATCTCTGGCGGGTATGGGGTTTAATTCCAAACACGATTTTGCCCCTCCTACCGTCTTGCTGGGGCTTTTCCTTTGCCGTTGGAGGTGGGGTATCTCTTCAAAGTCGCTCCAGTGCCACTCTACCGCTGCTCCAGTGCCTACAGTCTTGCTGGGGTTTCTCTGCCCTTGAACGTGGGGGTATCTCCTCACAGTCACTCCAGCGCCATGCAGCAGCCACTCCAGTGCCACCGTCTTGCTGGCGAATGAAGAGATGGAGCCAAAGCAAAAACAACAACCAGTTGCAATGTGACTGGTGATGGAAGTAAATTCTGAGGCTGTAAAGAGCAATACTGCATAGGAACCTGGAATGTTAGGTCCATGAATCAAGGTAAATTGGAAGAGGTCAAACAGGAGATGGGAAGAGTAAACATCGACATTTTAGGAATCAGTGAACTAAAATGGCCTGGAATGGGTGAATTTAACTCAGATGCCCATTATATATACTACCTTGGGCAAGAATCCCTTAGAAGAAATGGAGTAGCCATCATAGTCAACAAAAGAGTCCAAAATGCAGTGCTTGGATGCAACCAGAAAAACACAGAATGATTTCTGTTCACTTCCAAGGCAGACCATTCAATATTACAGTAATCCAAGTCTATGCCCCAACCAGTAATGCTGAAGAAGCTGAAGTTGAATGGTTCTATTAAGACCTGCAAGACCTTCTAGAACTAACATCAAAAAAAGATGTCCTTTTCATTATAGGGGACTGGAATGCAAAAGTAGGAAGTCAAGAAACAACTGTAGTAACAGGCAAATTTGGCCTTAGAGTACAGAATGAAGCAGGGCAAAGGCTAACAGACTTTTGCCAAGAGAACACACTGGTCATAGGAAACACCCTCTTTCAACAACACAAGAGAAGACTCTACACATGGACATCACCAGATGGTCAATACCAAAATTAGATTGATTGTATCTTTGCAGCCAAAGATGCAGAAGCTCTATACAGTCAGCAAAAACAAGGCTGGGAACTGACCATGGCTCAGATCATGAATTCCTTATTGCCAAATTCAGACTTAAATTGAAGAAAGTGGGGAAAACCACTAGACTATTCAGATATGACCTAAATAAAATCCCTTGCGATTATCGAGTGGAAGTGACAAATAGATTCAAGGGATTAGATCTGATAGACAGAGTGCCTGAAGAACCATAAACAGAGGTTCATGACACTGTACAGGAGGCAGTGATCAAGACCATCCCCAAGAATAAGAAATGCAAAAAGGAAAAATGGTTGTCTGAGGAAGCCATACAAATAACTGAGAAAAGAAGAGAAGTGAAAGGCAAAGGAGAAAAGGAAAGATATACCCATTTGGATGCAGAGCTCCAAAGAATAGCAAGGAGAGATAAGAAAGCCTTTCTTAGTGATCAATGCAAAGAAATAGAGAAAAACAATAGAATGGGAAAGACTAAAGATCTCTTCAAGAAAATTAGAGATACCTATGGAACATTTCACACAAAGATGGGCACAATAAAGAACAGAAATGGTATGTATCTAACAGAAGTAGAAGATATTAAGCAGGGATGGCAGGAATAAATAGAAGAATTATACAAGAAAGTTCTTCACGACCAATATAATCACGATGGTGTGATCACTCACCTAGAGCCAGTCATCCTGGAATGCAAAGTCAAGTGGGCCTTATGAAGCATCACTGCGAACAAAGCTAGTGGAGGTGATGGAATTCCAGTTGAGCTATTTCAAATCCTACAAGACGATGCTGTGAAAGTGTTGCACAGCACTTTTGGAAAATTTGGAAATTTGCCAGCAAATTTGGAAAATTCAGCAGTGGCCCCAGGACTGGAAAAGGTCAGTTTCCATTCCAATACCAAAGAAAGGCAATGCCAAAGAATGCTCAAACTACCACACAATTGCACTCATCTCACATGCTAGTAAAGTAATGCTCAAAATTCTCCAAGCCAGGCTTCAACAGTATGTGAACCATGAAATTCCAGATGTTCAAGCTGAATTTAGAAAAGGCAGAGGTACCAGAAATCAAACTGCCAACATCTGTTGGATCATCAAAAAAGCAAGAGAGTTCCAGAAAAACATCTACCTCTGCTTTATTGACTATGCCAAAGCCTTTGACTGAGTGGATCACAACAAACTGTGGGAAATTCTTCAAGAGATGGGAATTCCAGACCACTTTACCTGCCTCCTGAGAAATCTGTATGCAGGTCAGGAAGCAACAGTTAGAACTGGACATGGAATAACAGACTGGTTCCAAATCAGGAAAGGATTATGTCAAGGCTGTATATTGTCACCCTGCTTATTTAACTTATATGCAGAGTACATCATGAGAAATGCTGGATTGGATGAAGCACCAGCTGGAATCAAGAATGCTGGGAGAAATATCAATAACCTCAGATATGCGGATGACACCACCCTTATGGCAGAAAGTGAAGAACTAAAGAGCCTCCTGATGAAAGTGAAAGAGGAGAGCGAAAAAGTTGGCTTAAAACTCAACATTCAGAAAAATAAGATCATAACATCTGGTCCCATCACTTCATGACAAATAGATGGAGAAACAATGGAAACAGTGAGAAACTATTTTTTCAGGCTCCAAAATCACTTCAGATGGTGATTGCAGCCATGAAATTAAAAGATGCTTACTCCTTGGAGGGAAACTTATGACCAACATAGGCAGCATATTAAAAAGCAAAGACATTACTTTGCCAATAAAGGTCAGTCTAGTCAAAGCTATGGTTTTTGCAGTAGTCATGTATGGATGTAAGAGTTGGACTATAAAGAAAGCTGAGCGCCAAAGAATTGATGCTTTTGACCTATGGCATTGGAGAAGATTCTTGAAAGTCTCTTGGACAGCAAGGAGATCCAACCAATCCATCTTAAAGGAAATCAGTCCTGAATATTCATTGAAAGGACTGATGCTGAAGCTGAAATTTCAATAATTTGGCTACCTGTTGTGAAGAACTGACTCACTGGAAAAGACCCTGATGCAGGTGGGAGGGGAAGGGAACAACAGAGGATGAGATGGTTGGATGGCATCACCAACTCAATGGACATGAGTTTGAGTAAACTCCGAGAGGTGGTGATGGTCAGGGAGGCCTGGCGTGCTGCAGTCCATGGGGTTGCAAGGATTTGGACACGACTGAGTGACTGAACTGAACTGAACTGAACTGAAGGTTGTGTTTCCTTTTCTCTAATGTTGATTTGAATCATTCCTAGTGATTTTTTTTGGCTTCCCCGGAAGCTCAGCAGTAAAGAATCCATCTGCAATGCAGTAGCCACAGGAAACACAGTTTAATACCTGGTTGGGAAAATCCCCTGGAGGAGGGCATGGCAACCCATTCCAGTGTTCTTGTCTGAAGAATTCCATGGACACAGGAGTCTGGTGGGCTACTTTTCATAGCAAGCAAAGAGTCAGACACAACTGAAGCGGCTTAGCACACACACAGTGATTTTTTTTTAAGGAAATGAAACATATCTCAGTAATATAATTTAATGACCTTGTTCTCTTTAAAATGGGAACAGTCCCTCCCTCTGAATAGCTAATTAAATTAGCTCATTCTCTTTTACCTTTCTCTTTCACCATTCAAGATTGCAATGTGTTTCCTAGCATTGCACATGGATCTATGAAGATGTGAGTTCATTTATATCTTTTACTACTCTGGTGCAGTATAAATGTGATGAAGGATATATTCTGGTTGGAGAAGAAAAAAATCAACTGCAGACATTCACATTGGTCATCTCCAGGGCCTCAGTGTAAAGGTAACTCCACTTTACTGATGGCCCTTGCTAAGATAGTAGGACCATCGTGTATATTCTGATAGTATGGTTTCCACCCAGAGAGAGGCAGCACTTAAAAGGTTGTGTTTATTATTCATTTGTTCATTGTTTCCTGTATTCAATACTTGGATGTGGTACTGGGCTGTTTGAAAAAATATGTGCTATTTAAAAAAAAAATTGTCTCAAAAATATTTTCCTCTGTTATTTTCCAGAGCTTTGTTGCTTTACCTTTCACACTGATATCCCCAGCTCACTTGGAATTCCTATGGGTTTATGGTGTGAAGCAGGAGTCAAAATTTGTTTTACTCCAGTAAGTAATCCATGAAGCCAGCACCACATTAAATGGACCATAGTTTTCATACTGCACTGCAGTACTATCTTTGTCATAATTCAAGAATTAGAGAAAATAATTTTTAATTTAGGAGACTAGTGAGGTTTTAACAAAAATTTAGAATCCCTGCAAAAGTTAGAATGAGCACTCTTATGGAAAAATCCCAAACATCCTTGAAGTATCTGATATCTCCAGTAGCACCTGGTACATATCATCACCTCCTTATAGAGAAGCTGACCTGATATGAAACCAAGATTATGCGTGCCTTTTTTTTTTTCTTTTTCTTACCACACAGCTAATGGCAATTCAAGGGTCTAATTTCCCACCATTGTCTCCGTTTAAAACAGGAAGCTATTAAGGGTATCCGACTATAGATTACCTATCTAGGATGCTGAAAATAAGGTTTTGACATACAATAGTTTTGAAAACTCAGATTCTAGGACCATAATACCCAGATTTATATCATAATTATGCCACACAAAGGCTATGCAACCTTAGACAAGTCACATAAATTGTCTTTACCTAATTTTTCTCCCCAGCAAAATGTTTTAGCTGATGATAGGTATACAATAATATTATCAATATTAATTTTATTGTTATAATAATACAATAAATGCAGTTAAAGAGCAACTCTCAGCATGAAGGCATAATTTATTATCAGTGTTTCTCACTCCACCAATATTCTTTACTACTGTATAATCTTATTCTGAGAATCACAAAATGATCATATTTGTCTTTCTATTACAGCTTTGTGTCTGAAACCAGAGGTAGAAGATGAAACTTTTTCTGTGGACAAGGATTATTATGTTGAGCCTGAAAATGTCACTGTCCATGTGACTCTGGCTTTTGTATGGTCGGCTCTCCAAATATCATCTGCTCAGAGAATGGAACATGGTACCCAGAAGTGCCCAAGTGTGAGTAGGTAAGTGGCACACCTCAGGTGTTCCATCACATTCTATAAATGGTAACCTGCTTCAAAGCACTGTCCCAGCTGACACTGATGAGATTTGACTTGTATCAGGACTCATTTCTGAGTTGTTTAAATCAATTTCAGCATCAGCACTTTTACTCTCAAAGTACATGTTGAGCTCTTAAGGCAAATTCTAATTCCCTTATTTTATAGCAAGACGGACCAAGCCCCTAGATAGGAAGGTTCCATAGATACAGGTATTTTCTACAACAAATGTTATGATTTTGCATAGACATCAGATCCATCCCTTCAGCTGATTCTGAAGAAGTTCCCTGGGTATCTTTGGCAGTGCTGTTTCTTCTCTGTTTAGATAGTTTCACTGCTGTTTTAAGAGCAGTGCTGGTCAGATCTTAGGATGAATACTTTGCTGAGATGTACAAAGTATCTTTTTATTTCTTGCATCAGTGCTGTGGAGGGTCTTGATATTCCAACTTTACTGTCATCAATAGGCATCCTGCAGGAAACTTATACGTTCACAGTTTGGAGAGAAACCTCTCAAACCATCCTTTATCTCTTTCAGGAAGTTCACATGGGCTGTGAGCAAGTGCTCACAGGCAGGAAACTCATGCAGGGTCTCCCAAGTCCTGAGGATGTAAAAATGGCCCTGGAGGTATATAAACTGTCTCTGGAGATTGAAAGACTGGAGCTACAGACTTGAAGTTGAGCATCCATTAAAAATCAGTACATCTATTTCCCTTCCCTTCCCTTTAAAAATATAGAGTTGGGTACATTTCTCTCATTAGCAACTCTACAGTTCCTTCAGTGCTATTATTTACTGAAAAAAATACCTGTATTCGAAGGATCTTTGATATTTTTTGATGCCACTGATAGTGTGGAACTATTGGTGGTTTATATTCTCTCTCATCTTAAGCTTCTGTTTCCCTGGATTTGGTCGTATGGCAGAAATAATTACCTGTCAAAAGTCCAGTGTCTTTGCTTTCACTTTGATTCTCTTGTAATGAGAAATTAGGGATCTATATCAATCACTTCCTAACGTTTCTCTGATTAACATTCTTTTCTATTTTACATACTAGCACCTTGTATGAGATGTATTTATACTACACTTTCACTTCCTACTCATTCTTCAGTGCCCAGGTCAAATAGCACATCTTCCTCTGTCTTCTGCTCTCTCTCTCTTTCTGTTGATCACCAGCATTTTCTCTGGAACAACTTCTCAGTTCCTCTTTATATTTAAGGTACACTTGGTTTTGCTTGGCATTCAATAATAACCAACTTGAACACTTTTGAAAGTCTGCATGCAACCCAAGTATTCCTCTTGGGCATGTCCAAATCTTCCAATCCAGTGTGATCACTCTTTAATATTTCAGTTAAAATAGCTTTGGTGTCTCTTTTAGGACAGATTCTCAAGAAGCAGATCCAAAGAAAAGGATTTATGTGCGAGTGATTTATTAAGGAACTTCTCTGAGTTCTCCAAGGAGATATAGGAAAAGGAGTAGGGTAAGCAGGATGGAAGGAGCTTCCCTTGTGGCTCAGCTGGTAAAGAATCTGCCTGCGATGCAGGAGACCCTGGTATGATTCCTGGGTCGGGAAGATCACTTGGAGAAGGGATAGGTTACTCACTCCAGAATTCATGGGCTTCCTTGGTGGCTCAGACAGTAAAGAATCTGCCTGCAATGCAGGAGACCTGGGTCCGATCCCTGGGTTGGGAAGATCCCCAGGAGGAAGGCACTGCAACCCACTCCAGTACTCTTGCCTGGAGAATCCCATGGACAGAAGGGCCTGGCGGGCTACAGTCCATAGGGTTGCAACAAGTCAGACGCAACTGAGAGACTAAGCACAAGCAGGATGGAACAGAGAAGGCACCTAGTAGGGCGACTAGGCAAAGTCATATGGAGGGTGGCATAGCTTTAACCCAAAAGGGAATCCTGGACTATTAGTCTGTGTATCTTCTGTCCCAATTCCAGGTAAAGGCACTGGGCTTTCATTCTGCTGTACCAGGCAGTTATTGGTGCAGGGACACTCTGTGGACACACAAAAGAACCATTTTCAACTTCTTTAGCTCTGTCTTATGATATGTCGCTACACGTTTCCAAAAAACTTCTTATTACACTTACATTTACTATTTTTAAACATCATGTAGTGACTCACTATTAAGAGAGAACAGAGTTGAGAGTGTCATCCTTTACATTAGTTGTAGTATCATCTTTCCTCACAGCGCAGGAATCTTACTCCTTTGGTTAAATTAGTATTCAGTATGAACACTATTTTGATTAAGCAAATCTTGATCTTTGCTAAGCCAAGGTAAGCTCAGTTGTAAATATTTATTTACTGAGCTTAAATATTTATTTACAACTCTAATTTTTATGGCATTAAGAATTTATCTTGTTTTGTTTGTTTGTTTAGTCTTCTACATTTCTATTGTCGATTCTTGCTACGTGCTCCAAAAGCTCTGTTATGGTCTAGCAACCTATTTCTTTAATGCTCATACATGTCAGATGTTGTTTTAATTTCATACATTTCTGCACTGTCACTCCTGGAGACTTTCTTCCCAGGCTCTCTTTTCAGTGATTCTGAAATAAACAGTTTATGCTTAAATCCTAGGTCTTCCCTTTGCAGTTCTCTTTATTACTTTGATTCCAAGTCTTTGTTTTGATTTATTTCCTCATTTTTGCTGAAACACATCCTTCAAAAGCTGCATAAGAAAGAGTATCTGGGAAGTAAATTTGAGTCATTACATACTTTAAAATATCTTTTTTTCCCACTACCTTCATACTTATAGATTGCATGAAGAAGTTTGGGTTCTCTCAGAATTTTGAAGGCATTTCTCCATTGCCATGCCCCTTCCAGTTCTACTATGGAACAATCCATGATATTTCAGTCCCTGATACAGTGGTGTTGACTTTCTCTCTCTGGGAAATATTGAAGATTCCTTAGTAGCTCAGACAGTAAAGTATTTGCCTGCAATTCAGGAGACCCAGGTTTGATCCCTGGGTTGGGGAGATAGATCCCCTGGAGAAGGAAATGGCAACCCACTCCAGTATTCTTGCCTGGAGAATTCCAAGGACAGAGGAGCCTGGAGGGCTACAGTCCATGAGGTCGCAAAGAGTTGGACACGACTGAGCGACTAACAAACACACTAGGAAATACTAGTATTTTCTTTTTTATCCCTGTAGCTTTGCTGTAAGATTCTTTTCATGCATTAACTTGGGTACTTGTAGGAAATTTCTGATCTATAAACACATTTGCTTTAGGTCAGGGAAAACTTTTAGAATATTTTTCTGTTATTTTTTGTTTTCATTTAATTTTCTCTTATCTTCCCGACCCCACCCATGGAACTCCCTTTAATAAAATATTGTTTTAACCATTTTTTTTCTGTCTTACTTCCCATATTTTGTTTGTTATGTTCTACTTTTGGGAATATTTTCCAGACTTTGTATTTTAAGATTTGTATTGAAGTTTAAAATATATCATATTTTAATTTCCAATAACTTACTCTTGTTCTCCATATTTTTTTTAACGTATCATTATGTTCTTTCTTCACAGATTCAATAAGAATTTTTTCTGTCTCTGAAAGTGAAAGTCACTCAGTGGTGTTCAACTCTTTGTGACCTCATGGACTATACAGTCCAAGGAATTCTCCAGGCCAGAATACTGAGTGCGTAGTCTTTCCCTTTCGCAGGGAATCTTCCCAACCCAGGGATCGAACCCAGGTCTCCTGCATTGCAGGCAGATTCTTTACTAGCTGAGCTACTAGGGAAGCCCATCTCTGAAAATACTAATTATAGGGTGGAGTTTGGGGAACATTCTTTTTTTTCCTATTCATATAAAGGAGTAGAACCCCCAAATATTGTTTGATATCTCTGCATGTATGAGTGAGGCTTCTTTACTGGTGAACTTCTTTGGAGCATGTAAGCAGCAAGGTCTAACTATTTGTAGGTTTGTTTTGGGCTTCCCTTGTGGCTCAGTGGTAAAGAATCCACCTGCAATGCAGGAAACATGGATTGGATCCCTGGGTTGGGAAGATCCCCTGGAGGAGGGCATGGCAACCCATTGCAGTGTTCTTGCTTGGAGAATCCCATGGACAGAGGAGCCTGGCAGGCTGCAGATCATAGGGTCACAAAGAATCAGACATGACTGAAGCAACTGAGCACACATGCATGGTTGTTTTCTTTTTAAATGGGACACGTATTTATCAGTCTTTACCTTGTGAAAGTGAAAGTGAAGTCGCTCAGTCATGTCTGACTCTTTGCAACCCTGTGGACTGTAGACCACCAGGCTCCTCCATCCATGGGATTCTCCAGTCAAGAATACTGGAGTGGGTTGCCATTTCCTTCTCCAGGGGATGTTCCCAACCCAAGGATCGAGCCTGGGTCTCCCACATTGCAGGCAGTTGCTTTATCCTCACCTTGGAGATGCCCAATATCTTCTGAGAAGATTTCCATAATCCCCTCTATCGATTTATAAATCTTAGTTTTTTTCTATTGATTTTATAAAACTTATGTAAAATGAAGACATGAGTACTTCTAAGTTTATGTTCAACTCACTGTCCTTCCACCTATCAACTTCTGTCAACAAACTATTATTTTTATACTGCATCATTTATAGCCCTGTGATTCTATTGAGTATCTCTGATCACTACCCACTGAAGGCAGAACTAACCTCTGTCATATACTGCACTTGCTATTTCATCTGTGGATTGTGTTCACAGTAAGTATCCAAAAATCACTTCATAAAAGGGTGTTCAAATTTCATGAGCTAAGATTTAATACAAAAGATCAATTTTTAAAAGCCTTTGTGTAATGGAATTTCTTCTGTGGTGCCAAAGGCCAAAACCAAGTGATCTGTTCATTTTCTGGGTTTATCAGAAGACACTCAGGGCCATGAAAACGTCCAGGAATAGCCAAGATAATCTTGAAAGAGAACTAAATTGGAGAACTAGTATTACAAGATTTCAAGAAAGATGAACTATAAAGGTGTATTAATTAAAACAGTGGGTATTGATACCAATGGAATTGAGTTGATTATACTTATATGTATTTTATACATACATACATATGTACAAATTTATATTCATAGTAACATATTTACCTTAACTGTGAAAAATTTGACTCTTCAGTGTGGTGGGAAATGATGTCTTTTCAATGCATATTTCATACATTAACTGTAGAGATACACGGAAAAATTGTAACTTGACTCCTACCTTACATTTACTGAAAAGAAATCTGAAGTGATTATAGATCTACATGTGAAAGGTAAAAAAAAAAGTGACACATGTAAAAGAATTCCTTCATGATCTTAAAGTGGGCAAATGACCTTGTATATAACAACATAACAAGTGTTATGAAAAAAGTTGTAAATTTTCTAATATTAGAACAAGCATTTCTGCTTATTTAAAGTGTGAAAGGAAAGTAAAAAATATTTGGCAAAGAAGATGTACAAATTGCCAGTAGGTACATGAAAAGATACTCAGCATCATTAGTTTTCAGTTCAGTTCAGTTCAGTCGCTCAGTCATGTCCGACTCTTTGTGACCCCATGAATTGCAGCACGTCAGGCCTCTCTGTCCATCACCAATTCCCAGAGTCTACCCAAACCCATGTCCATCGAGTCGGTGATGCCATCCAACCATCTCATCCTCTGTCGTCCCCTTCTCCTCCTGCCCCCAATCCTACCCAACATTAGGGTCTTTTCCAATGAGTCAACCCTTCGCATGAGGTGGCCAAAGTATTGGAGTTTCAGCTTCAACATCAGTCCTTCCAATGAACACCCAAGATTGATCTCTTTTAGGATGGATGGATTGGATCTCCTTGCAGTCCAAGGGACTCTCAAGAGTCTTCTCCAACACCACACTTCAAAAGCATCAATTCTTTGGTGCTCAGCTTTCTTCACCGTCCAACTCTCACATCCATACATGACCACTGGAAAAACCATAGCCTTGACCAGACGGACCTTTGTTGGCAAAGTAATGTCTCTGCTTTTAAATATGCTATCTAGGTTGGCCATAACCTTCCTTCCAAGGAGTAAGCGTCCTTTAATTTCATGGCTGCAATCACCATCTGCAGTGATTTTGGAGCCCCCAAAAGCAAAGTCTGACAATGTTTCCCCTGTTTCCCCATCTATTTCCCATGAAGTGATGGGACCAGATGCCATGATCTTAGTTTCCTGAACGTTGAGCTTTAAGCCAACTTTTTCACTCTCCTCTCTCACTTTCATCAAGAGGCTCTTTAGTTCTTCTTTACTTTCTGCCATAAGGGTGGTGTCATCCGCATATCTGAGGTTATTGATATTTCTCCCAGCAATCTTGATTCCAGCTTGTGTTTCTTCCAGCCCAGCGTTTCTCATGATGTACTCTGCATATAAGTTAAATAAGCAGGGTGACAATATACAGCCTTGACGTACTCCTTTTCTTATTTGGAACCAGTCTGTTGTTCCATGTCCAGTTCTAACTGTTGCTTCCTGACCTGCATACAGGTTTCTCAAGAGACAGGTCAGATGGTCTGGTATTCCCATCTCTTTCAGAATTGTCCACAGTTTATTTTGATCCACACAGTCAAAGGCTTTGGCATAGTCAATAAAGCAGAAATAGATGTTTTTCTGGAACTCTCTTGCTTTTTCGATGATCCAGCGGATGTTGGTAATTTGATCTCTGGTTCCTCTGCCTTTTCTAAAACCAGCTTGAACATCTGGAAGTTCATGGTTCACGTATTGCTGAAGCCTGGCTTGGAGAATTTTGAGCATTACTTTACTAGCATGCGAGATGAGTGCAACTGTGCGGTAGTTTGAGCATTCTTTGGCATTGCCTTTCTTTGGGATTGGAACGAAAACTGACCTTTTCCAGTCCTGTGGCCACTACTGAGTTTTCCAAATTTGCTGGCATATCGAGTGCAGCACTTTCATAGCATCACCTTCGAGGATTTGAAATAGCTCCACTGGAATCCCATCACCTCCACTAGCTTTGTTCGTAGCATTAGTTTTAGAGAAACACAAATTGGAACTGCAATGGCATACCACTTCCCACCTACTGAGGTGACTAGAATTATTTTTAGTAGAAAATAACAAGTGTTGAGAGGATGTGGAGAAATTAGAACACTAATAAATTGCTGATAGGAATGTGAAATGCTGTAGCCGTTTGAAAAAAGTTAACAGTTTCTCAAAAAGTTGGAGCACGTATGTGATCCAGCAGCTCATTTTCAGTCATATACCTAAGAGAACAGAAAGCATATCTTCCTACAAACACATGCACATGAATGTGCACGGCAGCATTATTCATAATAACCCCAAAGTGAAAACAACTCAACTGATGATTGGATAAGCAAAATGTGGTCTATTCATAAATGGCATACTATGTATGTGTGTGCTAAGTTGCTTCAGTCATGTCCAACTTTTTGCGACCCTATGGACTGTAGACTGCCAGACTCCTCTGTCCATGGGATTCTCCAGGCAAGAATACTGAAGTGGATTACCATGCCCTCCTCCAGGGGATCTTCCCAACCCAGACATCGAACCAGCGTCTTTTATGTCTCCTGCATTGGCAGGTGGGTTCTTAACCATTCACACCACTTGAGAAGCCCAAATGGCGTACTAGTCAGCAACAAAGAAGAATGAAGTACTGACACATTCTACAATGTGGATGAACCTTGGCAACTATGCTAAGGAAAAGAAGCCAGACATAAAGGACTGTACATCTTGTATTCTTTAATTTATGTGAAATGTCAACTCTATAGAGACAAAAGATAGGCTAGTATTTGGCAGAGCTTAGGGGAGTGAGAGAATGAAGAGTGAGTGCTAAAGGATAAGAGGTTTCTTTTTGGAGTGATGTAAAATGGCTGCACACTTTATGAATTATAGACATTAAAATGATAAATTTTGTGTTATGTCAATTATATCTCAAAAAAAGAGCTACTGAATTGAGGTGAATTGTGTGCCCCCCAAACTCACATGTTGAAATCTGAGGTACTCTAGCACTTCAGGATGTAACACTACTTGGAGACAAGATCTTTTAGTAGATCTTTAGGATGAAAACACTAATTCAAAAACATACATGCACCCAAATGTTCATAACAGTTCTATTCACAATAGCCAAGACATGGAAACAACCCAAATGTCAACAACAGATGACTGGTTTAACATAAGAACCTAATGGAAGCAGAGGAGATTAAGAAGCGGTGGCAAGAATACACGGAAGAATTATATAGAAAAGGTCTTAATGACCAGGATAACCACAATAGTGTGGTCACTAACCTAGAGCCAGACATCCTGGAGTGGGAAGTCAAGTGGGCCTTAGGAGCATTACTATGAACAAAGTTGGTTGAGATGATGGAATTCCAGTTGAACTATTTCATATCCTAAAAGATGATGCTGTTAAAGTGCCACACTCAATATGTCAGCAAGTTTGGAAAACGCAGCTGTGGCCACAGGACAAGAAAACATCAGTTTTCATTCCAATCCCAAAGAAGAGCAATGCCAAAGGATGTTCAAACTATCATACAGTTGTGTTCATTTAGCATGCTAGTAAGGTTATGCTCAAAATCTTTCAAGGCAGGCTTTAGCAGTACATGAACTGAGAATTTCAAGATGTACAATCTGTGTTTAGAAAAGACAGAAGAACCAGAAATGAAATTGCCAAGATTCCTTGGATCACAGAGAAAGCAAAGGAATTCCAGAAAAACATCTACTTCTGCTTCATTGACTACTCTAAAACCTTTGCCAGTGTGGATCACAACAAACCGTGGAAAATTCCTAAAGAGATGGGAATACCATACCACATTGTCTGCCTCTTGGGAAGCCTGTAAGCAGGTTAGGAAGCAACCGTTAGAGCCAGACAGGAACAACGGACTGGTTCAAAATTGGGAAAGGAGTACGTAAAGTCTGTACATTGTCACCCTGCTTATTTAACTTCTATGCAGACTATATCATGTGAAATGCCAGACTGGATGAGGCACAAGCTGGAATCAAGATTGCAGGGAGAAATATCAATAAACTCAGATATACAGATGATACCATCCTGATGGCAGAGAGTGAAGAGGAGCTAAACAGCTTCTTGATGAAAGTGAAAGAGGAGCATGAAAAAGTTGACTTAAAACTAAGATCATGGCATCCGGTCCCATCATTACATAGCAAATAGATGGTGGAAAAGTGAAAACAGTAACAGATTTTCTTTTCTTGGGCTCCAAAATCACTGCAGATGGTGACTGCAGCCATGAAAGGAAAGCTATGACCAACCTAGACAGCATATTAAAAAGCAGAGACATTGTTTTGCCCACAAAGGCCCTTCTAGAAGTTCAAAGCTGTGGTTTTCCCGGTAATCATGTATGCATGTTAGAGTTGGACCATAGAGAAGGCTGAGTACCAAAGAATTGATGCTTTTGAATTGTGGTGCTGGAGAAGACTTGAGAGTCCCTTGGACTGCAAAGAAATCAAACAAGTCAATCCTAAAGGAAATCAACCCTGAATATTAGTTGGACAGACTGATACTGAAGCTCCAATATTTCAACCACCTGATGTGAAGAACTGACTCACTGGAAAAGACCTTGATGCTGGGAAAGATTGAAGGCAGGAGGAGAAGGGGGTGACAGAGGATGAGATGGCATCATCGACTAAAGAGACATGAATCAAACTCTGGGAGATAGTGAAAGATAGGGAACCCTGGACAATTTCAGTCCATGGGGTTGCAGTGTCAGACACTACAGAGTGACTAAACAATAACGTGTCCATTGAGTCAGTGATGTCATCTAACCATCTCATCCTCTGTCACCCCCTTCTTCTGCCCTCAATCTGTTCCAGCATCAGGGTTTTTTTCAGTGAGTCAGCTCTTCTCATCAGGTGGCAAAAATATTTGAGCTTCAGCTTCAGCATCAGTCCTCCCAATGCATATTCAGGGTTGATTTCCTTTAGGATTGACCCTGTGCTGTCCAAGGGACTCTCAAGGGTCTTCTTCAGCATCACAGTTTGAAAGCATCAATTCTTTCGTGCTCAGCCTTTTTTATGGTCCAGCTCTCATATCTGTACATGATAACTGGAAAAGCATAGATTTGAGAGGGGTGGTCCCAAGATGGTGGAGGAATAGGATGGGGAGACCACTTTTTCCCCCACAAATTCATCAAAAGATCATTTGAACACTGGGCAACTTCCACAAAACAACCTCTGAATGCTGGCAAAGGACACCAGGCACTCAGAAAGGCAGCCCATTCTCTTCGAAAGGAGGTAGGGCAAAATATAAAAGACAAAAGGATAGACAAAAGAGTTAGGGATGGAGACCTGTTCTGGGGAGGGAGCTGTGAAGGAGGAGAAGTTTCCACACAGTAGGAAACCCTCTCACAGGTGGGTCTGTGGGGAATTTTGGAATCTTAGAGAGCAACATAACCAGGAGAAAAAAAAAAAAAAGAAACACAGAATAGTGCCTAACTACAACTGCCAACGGAAAAGTGGCCCAGACGCTCGCGTCCACCACCATCAATCAGGGGCTGAACAAGGAGGTGCGGGCTGCATAATTGGTGCTTAGGGTAAGGGCCTGGCCTGACTGCCCTGAGGACAATCTGAGGGAGCTAACGTGAGATAGCAATCCAAACTGTGGGATCGCCAGAGAGAAGAAAAAAGCAAAAGAGAGAACTTTCCTGTGAAAGGCTCTGATGTGCAGCATGGCCCACTCACAGAACAAAGGATTGAGCGAACATCAAAGGAGAGCTAGCCAGCTGCATACAGGCCCACCCCTGGCAGAGAGGCAGGTGTGTGACAGCCAGAGTCAGAAGACAAGGGTTGCTGCAATCTCAGCCCCAGAGATAGCATTTTCCCCAAATGGTGAGCAGGCTCCCAGTTGCTAACCACGTCTTCCTGGGGTCCTGGATGGTTGATATCTGCCAGGAGCGTTGCAGCCTCAGATCAGCACCCCAGAGGAGACACATGGCACACTTGAGACGGTGCTCTTGCGGTGCACCCGCGAACCCAGTGGGGACTGGGGAGGTGTTTAAGATCTCAGCCTACCTGGACAGTGCACTTGCCAAGCACCTGGTCGCCTGAGCAGCTTGGACCTGGGAAAGGCACAAAACATATGCCCGACTGAGTCTGTGCCCTGGCACAGTAACTGAGAACCTGAGTGATTTAGACCTGGGAAGTGCATGAAATGCAGGGCCCACTTGGGACAGTGCCCTTGCAGAGCATCCTGGAGCCTGAGCAGTGTAGACCTGTAAAGCACATGCTGTCATGAGCTGTGGCAAACCCAGTGTGGTCCATACACTGTGAGCACTCCCTACACACACCCGCAATATATGTTTGCAGTGTCCCTCCCTTCCCACAACACAACTGAACAAGTGAGCCTAAATAAGTGACCACCTTCACCCCTCTGTGTCAGTGTGGAAATTATACACTGAAGAAACTTGCAAAAGAAGGAAGCCAAAATAAAGAAGAGGGAACCACTCTGGAAGTGACAGGTGCAACAGATTTAAACCCTGTAGTTCACATTGACTAAGCATTAGAAGGGGCTGATAGACCTTGATGACAAGTACAAACTGGAACAAGGAACTATCTGAAACTGAACTGACCCCACACTGCTTACAACAGCTCCAGAGGAATTCCTAGATATATTTTCACTACTACTACTTTTTAATTTTGTTTTTTAAATTTAAGTTCTTTATTATTTCTTTAATTTTAATTTTTATAACCTACTATTACCTTGCAAAAAAGGACCTTATTTTTAAAGCAACTTTCATATATATTTTTTAAAATTTTTGTGATTGATTTTGTTTTGTATTTTTTATATTGTATTTTTTAATTTATTTTTTAATATTGTATTTTTGAGAGCCGAATTCTAGATTTTTAATCTTTGCTTTTTGGTATTTGTTATCAATTTTGTACCTTTATGAATCTAATCTTCAGTATCCATTTTCACTTAGGGATGTGATTACTGGCTTGATTGCTCTCTCCCCTTTTGACTCTCCCTTTTCTCCCCCAGGTCACCTTTGTCTCCCTCCTCTCTAATCTCTTATCTATGTAACTCTGTGAACCTCTCTGGGTATCTCTCACTGTGGAGAACTGTTTCACCATTAACCTAGATATTTTATCATCTGTTCTGTATGGATGGAGAAATCTTGAGGCTACTGTAAGAGAAAAACTGACAGTCAGAGGCAGGAGGTTTAACTCCAAAATTTGAGAACATCAGAGAACTCCTGATTCCAGGGAACATTAATAGACAAGAGCTAACCCCAAAGTGTCCATACTTGCACCGAACCAAGCTCCACCCAAGAGCCACAAGTTCCATTGCAAGTCATACCATGCTAATTCTCCAGCAAAGCAGGAATACAGCCCTGAGCATTAAAAGACAGGCTGGGCCTTTGGTGTCAGCAGCCAAGCAACCTACACATCTTTGTGGCATTTTGACACAGCTGTCTTTGTTTTGAGGAGAGAGGGGCTTGTGGTGTGCACAGCAAGGCTAAAGCATGAAGCCCAAGGCAGATGTACTTCTTGCTCAGATCTGAGAGTAGTATTGCTCAAGTGTGTGCTGGACCTAGAGATGATCATACTAACTGGATATCTTCTGGAGCTCTAAGCACTAGGCCAGCATTGCCTGCAGTCCTCCAAACAACCTCCGAAGGCAAGTAGGAGAGATCAAGCCCTGAGCCTTTGGAGTGGGAACACTGATTCCAAGACCCTAGACTACCAGAGAACTAACACTAGGGAGTATCAGAGAGTGAGAACTCACACAAAGGAAACCACCTGAATACAAGACCTGGCATCACCCAAGCACCAGTAGCACCCTGTGCAGGATGCTTCATCTAAACAAAAAAACCAAACAAAAATACAAACCCAGTCATCAGCTGACAGGAGCACCACCTCACTTAGCCTCGCCCATCAGAGGAAAAACAAACAAAGAAAACAAATAAACAAAAAACTCAGCACAAATCTCACCCTATATGAAGATTCTTAGAAAAGTTCAATCTTCCAAGACTGAACCAGGAAGAAATAGAAATTATGAACAACCCAATTACAAGCACTGAAATTGAAGCTGTGATCAAAAATCTCCCAAAAAACAAAAGCCCAGGATCAGATGGCTTCGTAGGAGAATTCTGTCAAACATTTAGAGAAGAGCTAATGCCTGTCCTTCTAAAACTCTTTCAAAATATTGCAGAGGAAGGAACACTTCCAAGTTCATTCTACGAGGCCACCATCACCCTGATACCAAAACCAGACAAAGACAACACAAAAAAAGAAAACTACAGGTCAATATCACTAATGAACATAGATGTGAAAATCCTCAACAAAATTTTAGCAAACAGAATTCAGCAACACATCAAAAAGCTCATACACCATGATCAAGTTGGGTTTATTCCAGGGATGCAAGGATTCTTCAACATACGAAAATCAATCAATGTGATATACCATATTAACAAATTGAAAAATAAAAGCCATCTCAATAGATGCAGAAAAAGCTTTTGACAAAATTTGGCATCCATTTATGATTAAAATGCCTCAAAAAATGGGCATAGAAGGAACCTACCTCAACATAGTAAAGGCCATATATGATAAGCCTACAGCAAACATTATTTTCAATGGTGAAAAACTGAAACATTCCCTCTAAGATCAGGAACAAGACAAGGGTGTCCACATTCACCACTATTATTCAACATGGTTCTGGAAGTCCTAGCTACAGCAAAAAAAGAAAATAAAAGGAATTCAGATCGGAAAAGAAGTATAGCTCTCATTGTTTGCAGATGGCATGATACTGTACATAGAAAATCCCTAAAGATATCACCAGAAAATTACTAGAGCTAATCAATGAATATAGTAAAGTTGCAGGATATAAAATTAATACACAGAAATCCCTGGTATTCCTATACACTAACAATGAGAAAACAGAAAGAGAAATTAAGGAAACAATTTCATTCACCATTGTGATGAAAAGAATAGAATATTTAGGAATAAATTTACCTAAAGAAACAATAACTATAAAACACTGATGAAAGAAATCAGAGATGACACAAATAGATGGAGAAATATATCATGTTCATGGATTGGAAGAATCAATATAGTGAAAATGAGTATACCACCCAAAGCAATTTACAGATTCAGTGCAATCCCTATCAAGCTACCAATGGGACTTTTCACAGAACCATGAACAAATTATTTCACAATCTGTTTGGAAACACAAAAAAACCTTGACTAGGCAAAGAAATCTTGAGAAAGAAGAATAGAACTGGAGGAATCAACCTGCCTGACTTCAGACTATACTACAAAGCTATGATCATCAAGACAGTATGGTTCTGGCACAAAGACAGAAATATAGATCAATGGAACAAAATAAAAAGCCCAGAGATAAATCCACAAACCTATGGATATCTTATCTTTGACAAAGGAGACAAAAATATACAGTGGAGAAAAGACAATCTCTATAACAAGTGCTGCTAGGAAAACTGGTTAACCACCTGTAGAAGAATGAAACTAGAACACTTTCTAACACCATACACAAAAATAAACTCAAAATGGATTATAGATCTAAATGTAAGACCAGAAACTCTAAAACTCCTAGAGGAAAACATAGGCAAAACACTCTCTGACATAAATCACAGCAAGATCCTCTATGACCCACCTCCCAGAGTAATGGAAATAAAAGCAAAAATAAACAAATGGGAGCTAATTAAACTTAAAAGCTTTTGCACAGTGAAGGAAACTATAAGCAAGGTGAAAAGATGGCCGTCAGAATGGGAGAAAATAATAGCTAACAAAGTAACTGACAAATAATTAATCTCAAAAATATACAAGCAGCTCATGCAGCTCGATACCAGAAAAATAAATGACCCAATCAAAAAATGGACCAAAGAACTCAACAGGCATTTCTCCAAAGACGACATACAGATGGCTAACAAACACAGGAAAAGATACTCAACATCACTCATTTTCAGAGAAATGCAAATCAAATCCACAACGTGGTACCATCTCACTGGTCAGAATGGCTTCTATCAAAAAGTCCACAAATTAAATGCTGGAGAAGGTGGAGAAAGGGAACTCTCTTACACTGTTGGTGGGAATGCAAACTAGTACAGCCACTATGGAGAACAGCATGGAGATTCCTTAAAAAGCTGGAAATAGAACTGCCATGTGACCCAGCAATCCCGCTGCTGGGTACACACACTGGGAAACCAGAATTGAAAGAGACACGTGTAACCCAGTGTTCATTGCAGCACTGTTTACAATAGCTAGGACATGCAAGCAACCTAGGCCCTCAGCAGACAAATAGATAAGAAAGAACACATCTGAATCAGTTCTAATGAGGGGGATGAAACTGGAGCCTCTTATACAGAGTGAAATAAGTCAGAAAGAGAAATATCAATACACTATATTAATGCATATACATGGAATTTAGAAACATGGTAACAATGAGCATATATGCAAGAGAGAAAAAGAAACACAGATATAAAGAACAGACTTTTGGACTCTGTGGGAGAAGGCGAGGGTGGGATAATTTGAGAGAATAGCTTTGAAACATGTGTATTGCCATATGTGAAATAGATGAACAGTCCAAGTTCAATGCATGAAACAGGGCACTCAAAGCCAGTGCACTGGGACAACCCTGAGGGATGGAATGAGGAGGGAGGTGGGAGGGGTTTTGGGATGGGGGACACATGTAGACCCATGGCTAATTCATGTCAATGTATGGCAAAAACCACCACAACATCGTAAAGTAATTAGCCTCCAATTATAATAAATAAATCAATTAAAAAACACATAGCATTGACTACAAGGACCTTTTCAACAAAGTGATGTCTCTGACTTTTAATACACTGTCTAGGTTTGATTTAGATATAATGTGTGTGGAGAGTTCACATCAACTCCACTGTTACCACTGTCTACTCAATGTCAGTATTTATAGTATTGAAAAACGTTCAGAGGAAGCTCAGATTAAAGAGAAGTTTACAGGCTTGGAAAATCAAATCATTTGCTTATATAAGCACACAGAAATGCATAAAGATACCATCATGGTCTGCATATAGAACAGAGATCAATCACATGTTCAAAGTTAGGCAGAGGTCACATTTCCCAATTTCAAAATCATCACAGTGAATTCACTATTGAGATTATTTTGTCTTAGTGAGTAAGAGCCTCATCAGAACATGTGGAAATTCAAATGTTCCCTTCTGAGCATTGCCGTGTAATACTGAAGCAGTTCTATACACTGGATGCTTTTGATAAAAGCTGAACCCACTCATCTGGGCCAGCTGTACTTCATCAATATATAAAAAGACTACAGGGATAAAGACTCAGCCTCTCTGGCTAACACAGCCCACCCCTAATCCATTCCTAAATTGGAGCAAAGGTTAGTTACTGAGACATCTCTTGGAATCAAACTAATAGGCCATTGGGGCCTATCCTATAATTGCTCTGTGCACCTAAGTCATTATATATATATTTTTTAATAGTACTGTTCTCTTTAAGACTGAAGATCACTGGCTTTTTTACCTCTTCCCTTTCCCTTGCACTCTACACCTAATCAGTTATATAATTTAGTTTCTTTTTCCTTTGAAATGTTTTTAAGACAATGGAAAAATATTCATGTTAAGATTATGGAGATGTTTCTATAATACAGGCTATTTTTTATTTGTTACAATTCCAACAATTCTTTGACCTAAAATGGACCTTTGGGCCATTGTTTTTTACTTGCTATTATTCTCCACCTCTCTTTTGAAAGTCTTTTCAAAACAATGTATGTTCAAGAAAGATTTAACTAAGAAGGTTGAGAGTGCATAAAATGATCTGATTATAGAAATCAACAATAGAATCTAAATATATCTCAAATTCTTTCATGTTTAACATTTACCACTATTACCCTGAACTGAGATATTATCAAATTCTAGCCTAGATTACTCTAAAAGGCTTCCATTCTTGTGCCTCCTGGTAGCCATGGAGAGCTATTGGGATTGTTCCTCTGCTCAAAATCCTTAGTTTCCCTTCATAGACTAAGTTCCATCAGGGCCTACAAAGCCTTACATGATCTAATGCTCTTCTTTCTTCTCCTTCAATGTTTTAAAAAGGCTGGTCTTCTGGCTTCTGCTATTTCTGGCAAGAAGTTAGCAATCGTTCAAAGTGTTCTCTGCATATAAATAATGTTTTCTCTATATGCTTTCAAAATTTTATCTTTGGTTTGTAGTTGCTTGAATATAATGTGCCTACATATGGTTTGCACATCTTGAACCTGTAAATATACCCTTTCCACCAACTTCAGAAATTTTCAATCATTATTTTTCCAAGTAATTTGTCTGCCTTATTTTTGTTTTCTTGCTTTATGATACTCTAATTACATGCATATTAGATCTTTTCATATTTTCATATGAGCCCCTGAGAGTCTATTTTTTACACACACATCAATATTTTTTCTCTCTCATCTTAAGGTTGGGTAATTTCTATTAATGTATCCTTAAGTTCATTGGTTCTTTCGTCTGTCATTAAGTTCCTCCAGTAATGTTTTAAAGACTGTATTTTTCAGTTCTAGATTTTTTGGGGGGTTTTACATAGTTTATGTTTTTCTACTGAGATTTATGTTTCCATTCATTAATAAGTTTATATTTTTTATATCATTGAGCATAGTTATTGTATCTATCTTTAGATCTCTACTTATTCCAACATTTGGATAATCTTAATGACAGTTTTTTGACTTTTTTCCTCTTAAGAATGGTTCAGGTTTTCTAGTTTCTTCATGTCAAATAATTTTGGATTGTATACTGGTCATTGTGAATGGATTCTGTTATTTCCCTCCAAAAGATGGGTTAATGTTTGTTGGTTTAAGCATGTAATTAACTTAGTCGGACTCAAACTGAAAATTCTGGCCTGGATAGCAGCTCAAATCTTAGTTTAGTTCTTTTATCCTTAGCTGGGCTGTTTTCACTAATAAGTGATTAGAGATCAGCCGGAGACGGGCAGGGTTTACAGACAGTAAGGTCTCCCCCTCTTTTGGGTCCTTAATTTGTTGCCCTTCATTTTCCAGTGACTCTTATTGCCAGAAAGTCTGCTGATTTTCTATTAAAGTGTTAGACATCCTCCACCGGGCCAAATGCAATCTTCTCCAAAGTTAATAGCCTTCACAAATGGAAACTTGCTCTGTGCTGCTTCCTTCTTCTAGTAGTTATTGCTCTCTAGAATGTATCCACTGAGGTTCACTCTCTAGTCCCTTCAGGTAGGTACCCCTTGCTTCCATGTCTTGCTCAGAGTTCATAGTAGTTATCTCTGAGGGAGTAGAAACATAGAAGCTTACACAGTTGTACTGAAAATAGAACTCTCCATACTCTTACACACATTCAGTCAAGTTTGCAGGGCACATTCTCTCTTTCAGGAAATATTTCTGCTGGGTGTTTGCATGGTTTATTCTCCATACTTAATTCAAGTCTTCACTCAGGTGTCAATTATCCAGAAAGAACTTACTTGGACATATTGTTTAATATATGCTGCTCGTTCCTTCTGAGTCATTACTATCTTCCAATTTACCCTGCATTATTTTATTTCACAGTACTTATCTTTCTGACTTTATGATATGCATTAATTTTTCTTTTGCTGATATTGATCTTTCTTACTAGACCATAAGCTCTAGGAGCATTGGAATTTTTGCCTGCCTTGAGTAGTGTTGCACTGACAGCACCTAGAAGAGATTTTGGCTCATTGTAGGGGTTGAATAAACACTAATTGAATTAACAGCTCATGCTAGATAGTTAAAAATAAATCTACATACAAATATGCTTAACTGATTTTTGGTGAAAGCAATAGCAAATCAATGGAGAAAAGGTAGCTTTTTTTTGACAAATAGTGCTAGAGCAAC
The DNA here is from genome assembly GCA_024291935.2 of Okapia johnstoni. Lineage (NCBI taxonomy): Eukaryota > Metazoa > Chordata > Mammalia > Artiodactyla > Giraffidae > Okapia > Okapia johnstoni. The sequence goes on along the minus strand of CM044322.1, from coordinate 68,634,882 downwards.
TGGACATCTATTGGCAAAAAATGAACTTTGATCTAAACCTCCCACTTTACATAAAAATTAACTCAAAATGAATCCTGACTTAAATGTGAAACATAAAATTAAAAAAAATTTTAATGAAAAAGTACAGGAGATACAATATGGAATCTAAGACTTAAATGTCATGTGTAAAACTATAATACTTCTAGGGAAAAAAAAGGGGGGGAACTTCTTGGGATATAAGCCTAGGGAAATATTTTAGGCTTGACACCAAAAAACATAAAAGGAAATTAATAAAAGTAAAGTTGATAAGCTGGACCTCATTAAAATGGAAAGCTTTTTCTCTGCAAAATACCAGGTGAAGGGATGAAAGACAAGCTACAGTCTTTTTTATTTATTTATTTATTTATTTATTCTTACAATCTTTTAAATCATATATTTGACTAGAACTAATATGCCAGCAAAATTGGACAACTAAGCAGTGGCTGCAGAACTGGAAAAGGTCAGTTTTCATTCCAACCCCCCAAAAGGGCAATGACAAAGAATGTCCAAACTACTGCACAATTACACTCACTTTGCATGGTAGCAAAGTAATGACTAAAATCCTTCAAGATAGGTTTCAACAGTATGGAAACCTAGAACTTCCAGATATGCAAGCTGGATTTAGAAAAGTCAGAGGAACCAAAAATCAAGTTGCCAGTATCTTTTGGATCATAGCAAAAACTAGAGAATTCCAGAAAAATATCTACTTCAGCTTCATTGACTACACTAAAGCCTTTGACTGTGAGGATCACAACAAACTGTGGAAAGTTCAAGAGATGGGAGTACCAGACCACTTACCTGCCTCCTGTGAAACCTGTGTGCATGTCAGGAAGCAACAGTTAGAACCAGACATGGAACAACAGACTGTTTCAAAATTGGGAGAAGCGTACGTCAAGAATATAGATTGTTACCCTGCTTATTTAACTTCTATGCAGACTACATCATGTGAAATGCTGGGCTGGATGAAGCTCAAGCTGGAATCAAGACTGTGGGAAGAAATATCAATAACCTCAGATATGCAGATGACACCATCCTTATGGTGAAGAGGTACTAAGCCTCTTGATGAAAGTGCAAGTGAAAGTTAGTCGTTCAGTTGTGTCTGACTCTTTGCGACGCAATGGACTGTAGCCTACCAGGCTCCTCCGTACATGGGATTTTCCAGGCAAGAGTACTGGAGTGGGTTGCCATTTCCTTCTCCAGAAGATCTTCCCCACCTAGGGATCGAACCCGGGTCTCCAACATTGAAGGCAGATGCTTTGCCATCTGAGCCACCAGGGAAGTCTTGATGAAAGTGGAAGAGCTGGCTTAAAACTCAACATTCGTAATACAAAGATCATGGCATCTGGTTCCATCACTTAATGGCAAATAGATGGGGAAACAATGGAAACAGTGACAGATTTAATTTTCTTGTGACTGCATCCATGAAATTAAAGGATGATTGCTCCTTGGAAGAAAAGCAATGACAAATCTAGACTGCATATTAAAAAGTAGAGCATTACTTTGCCTACAAAGGTCCATATAATCAGAGATATGGTTTTTCCAGTAGTCATGTATGGATCTGAGACCTAGATGATTAAAAAGGCTGAGTGCCAAAGAATTGATGCCTTTGAACTAAAGAGACTCTTGAGAGTTCCTTGGACTGCAAGGAGATCAAACCAGTCATTCCTAAAAGAAATCAACCCTGAATATTCATTCATTGGAAGGACTGATGCTGTAGCTGAAGCATCAATACTCTGTCCACCTCATGCAAAAAGCTGACACATTGGAAAAGATCCTGATGCTGGGAAAGATTGAGGGCAGGTGGAGAAGGGGATAGCGACAGGGATGAGATGGTTGGATGGGATCACTGACTCAATGGATATGAGTTTGAGCAAGCTCCGGGAGATGGTGAAGGACAGGGAACCCTGGCGTGCTGCAGTCCATGAGGTCGCAAAGGTTTGGACATACCTGAATGACTTTACAACAACAGCAACAGTATCTAGAATAAAGGATTCTAAAAACTTAACAGTGAAAAAAAATATAGTTAGGAAATGAGCAAAAATCATGAATAAACTGAAGAGCACACATAAATGGCAAAAAAGCACAAGAAAAGTTGTTCAACATCATTAACTATTAAGGAAATGCAAATTAAGACCACAAACTATAACTGTACACTTATTAGAATGGCTAAAACAAAAAAATGGTGACAACATCTAATTCTGGCAAGAATGTGGAGACCCTCATTAGGTGAACACTGTGATACATCCGTACCATGGGATACCACTCAGCAATTAAAAGGAATAGACTGTTGACATGTACAAAAACTTGAATGGATGTCAAAGAAATTATGCTGAGTGAAAGAAATCTAATACTTAAAGATTTTACTGTATCATTCTATTTATATAACAGTTTTAAAATGACAAAGTTTTAGAAATGGAAACCAGATTATTGGTTGCCAGGGGTGAGGAATAAGGAGATAACCAAGAAAGAGGTAGGTGTGGTTATAAAAATTCCTTGTGATGATGGAATTGTTCTGGATTTTGACTGTGGCAGTGGATACACCAACTTACATATATGATAAAACAGTACAGAACTGACTAAATTCACACACAAGTTTAACCATTTGAATAACATGAGTGGGTTGTATCAATATCATTCATTTAGTAGCTCTTTAGGAGATGAATCTTGGTTCAGCCATTTATTTTTTTAAATTTTTTGGTAAGTGTTAACATTTTTCAATTAAAATTACTTCTGGAACTTGCTTGGCACAGAGTAAGGGCTTAATAGATAGAAGTGAGAACTCAAAATTCTCTTCTAGTGGATGTTTTAGATTACTTTTTCCCCTAATATTTGGTAATATCTTGGATTCTCTTTCTAAATTGAAGCAAATTCATGGTGAATGTGTTTGTTTTCCTTCATTTCTGGTAAGGCTGAAATTTGGTTGTGCTGTGATCAGTATTACAACATAATCTACACAGCCCTGTTGAGAGTCAGAACTTTGGATTTTGAACTCTTAAAAAAAAAACTCTTTACCCGCAGCTGAACTTACTGGGAAGTTCATTTTCGTCATTTCCCAAAACTCATTGCCTTCTTTGAATAAACGTCAGTATATTTCCAGTTATTACTTACATTAAAGATAAAATTATGCAGGTAAACCCTTGTCTTTTGCTGCCTTTGTCAGAGATATAACACAGGACTGGATGTGTCTTTTGGCTGATAAAATACATGCTGAATATTCTTAAGGTCTTCTGGAACCTTTCTCTCTTCATATTTAACCACTCCCAACCACTTCACAGTCTAGTGCATGATTATTCAGGACTTCAGGCACCACTCTTCCCTCTTCTAACAGACTAGAAAGGCACCAAAGGGTGACTCATTAGGTGTGTTAGGTAAACCAGCAATAATAACCAGGAATGTCTGCTCAAATATTGTCTGAGTACTATTTTCAGTTCAGTTCAGTCACTCAGTCGTGTCTGACTCTTTGCGACCCCATGGACTGCAGCATGCCAGGCCTCCCTGTCCATCACCAACTCCCGAAGTTTACTCAAACTCAGGTCCATTGAGTCGGTGATGTCATCCAACCATCTCATCCTCTGTCTTCCCCTTCTCCTTCTGCCTTCAATCTTTCCCAGCATCAGGGTCTTTTCCAGTGAGTCAGTTCTTCATATCAGGTGGCCAAAGTATTGGAGTTTCAGCTTCAGTGTCAGTCCTTCTGAAGAATATTCAGGACTGATTTCCTTTAGGATTGACTAGTTGGATCTCCTTGCTGTTCAAGGGACTCTCAAGAGTCTTCTTCAACACCACAGTTCAAAAGCATCAGTTCTTCAGCAGTCAGCTTTCTTTATAGTCCAACTCTCACTATGACTACTGGAAAAACCATAGCCTTGACTAGATGGAAATTTGTTGGCAAAATACTGTCTCTGCTTTTTAATATGCTGTCTAGGTTTGTCATAACTTTCCTTCCAAGCAGTAAGCATCTTTTAATTTCATGGATGAAGGCACCATCTGCAGTGATTTTAGAGGCCCCCAAAATGAAGTTTGTCACTGTTTCCCCATCTATTTGCTATGAAGTTATGGGATCAGATGCCATGATCTTAGTTTTCTGAATGTTAAGTTTTAAGCCAACTTTTTCACTCTCTTTTCACTTTCATCAAGAGGCTCTTTAGTTCTTTGCTTTCTGCCATAAGGGTGGTGTCATCTGCATATCTGGGATTATTGATATTTCTCCCAGCAATCTTGACTCAAGCTTGTGCTTCATCCAATCCAGCATTTCTCATGATGTACTCTGCATATAAGTTAAATAAACAGGGTGACAATATACAGCCTTGACACACTCCTTTTCCTATTTGGAACCAGTCTGTTGTTCCATGTCCAATTCTAACTGTTGCTTCCTGACCTGCACACAAATTTCTCAGGAGGCAGGTCAAGTGGTCTGGTATTCCCAGTTCTTTAAGAATTTTTCAGTTTGTTGTGATCCACACAGTCAAAGACTTTGGTATAGGCAATAAAGTGGAAGTAGATGTTTTTCTGAAACTGCTTTTTGATGATCCAGCAGATGTTGGCAATTTGATTTCTGGTACATTTGCCTTTTCTAAATCCAGCTTGAACATCTGGAAGTTCACAGTTCATGTACTGTTGAAGCCTGGCTTGGGGAATTTTGAGCATTACTTTGCTAGCTCGTGAGATGAGTGCAGTCGTGCAGTATTTTGAGCATTCTTTGGTATTGCCTTTCTTTGGAAGGGTAATATTTTCAGGCCCACTTACATTCCTGAGTCTTTTCATGCTTGTTTTTCCCCACTGGGCTTTAGAACTTCAGGAAGGAAACAACTTTCTCCAACAGGTTCTGTTTTTTAAAATTTCATCCTCCTGTTGGCAGTACAAACTAATAACCAAATTCACAACTTTTCCTAATAGTTAGTGCTTCTCAGGAATGGCTTTCTCTCATACTGGTATTCAAGTTCCACTGGACTTGATGCTCAGCTTGATCTAACTCAAGTTTTGCTTTGAGAGTTGTGGAGACTTCCACTCTGAAGCAAAGTGTTTTTTTAAAAAAAATCCCTTATTTACCTTGTCACTCAGAAATTAATCATTTACATTTCAAGAGAGCAATTTCCAGTCCTAGCACAAAAAGAAAAGATTGGGGTTACAGTTTCTAAATACTCTCAGATTTCTAAATACTCTCAAAAGTCCTACTTGCTCCTGGCATCAGATCTTGATGCTAGTATTGAGGTTTCTAGTGCCCTTTGACTCAGTTGATTGCAAAAGTCCTCATTCCTCCCTGTTCCGCTCAGCTTCTTCCTAACTGAGGAGGCAGAACCTCTCAGTTCAGAGTTTTGACCTGTGTTTTTTTTTTACCCTGGGGTTTTGCTGACTGTTGTGCAGCTGAACTCGTTTGGTGACAGCTGCTGCCAGTTCACTGTCTTCCAGACATTTTCAGGTGCAAGTTGTGATCTTTGAGCTTCTGTTGGTCACAATTGTCAACATTTACCATGAAGCCTGTGTCAGGGAGAAAGTCCTTGGTTCTGTACCTCCTTGGGATTCTGACTGTGCTCCTCTGCCCTGATGGCTTACAAGGTGAGTAAAATAGTTGCGGGTTCTTAGGTCCCAGGAAAGCAATTAGAGAAGCTTAATGGCAAGAAGGTAGTTAAACCAATCAGTTGCAAATATATTCATTCCATATTAGGAATTTTAAAAGTGCGCTCAAATTGAAATGATTTATATTACTTTGTGGGAGGTATAATAACTTGTTTTACTAATGTCAATTTCAGTTAGCAAATTTCTTTACCAATGGTATAATAAATTGTTTATTAGATTCTGTTTTATTAATGAAACAACTGAATTCCCAAATATTTTCAAAATGTTCTAGTACTTATTTTTTTCCATTGTTTAAGTCACCTAGTCTAATTTTTTTTTTAATTGGTTTATTTATCTATTTTTTAACTTTACAATATTGTATTGGTTTTGCCACATACTGACATGAATCCACCATGGGTGTACATGTTTTCCCCTTCCAGAACCCCCCTCCCACCTCCCTCCCCATCCCTTCCCTCTGTACTTTTAGATTTATATTATTATTATTATAGAAACAGCTATTTTGTATGAATTCCTGGGGGTTTACTCCAGTTAACAGATAATGAATTGTGGGAATGAAATGAACAGCATGGGGAACATGGTCAACAGTATTGTAATAGCCTTGTATGATGACAGTAACTAGATTATCACGGTGAGCATTTATAAAGGGCTTCCCTGATGGCTCAGATGGTAAAGAATCTGCCTGCAATGCAGAAGATGCAGGTCAGAAAGACGTGGGTCAGAAAGACCCCCTGGAGAAGGAAATGGCAACCCACTCCAGTATTCTTGACTGGGAAATACCATGGACAGAGGAGCTTAGTGAACCACAGTCCATGGATTCACAAAGAATTAGACATGGCTGAGCAATAGAACATGAATGCATTTTATAAGGTAAATAAATGTGTTGTACACCTAGATTTAACATAATGTTGAGGTCAATTATGTTTCAATGAAAAGAAAAGAATAAACTGCAAATAATGTTACTTTATAATTATAAATAAATATGAACTCACAAATGCTTGTAATTTCTTAATTTTTAAATTAGTTTATTACCCTCAGACATAATTTTTGTTTCTAATCCATTGGCATGTTATTACCATCTATTAAGAAAAATTGAAATTGTAATTGCTACCACTAATTCTGGGAAAATTAACTAGAATCTTAAGTCATAAGTTATATGTAAAAAAGCTCCCTGTAAATGACATTTTATATATGTAAAGTTTCATTCTTTGCAGTTTGGTAATGTTTATAAATTAATCAGCATTGAGAAGATTTGATGGTACCTGTAGGACTCTATGGAGAAATGTGACTAGAGCATTTAATTGTGCTTTATATAAATGAAATCTGTGCATTAAAGGTGATTTTTTAAATCAGAAAATGTGATTTCTTTTTCTCCTATTGATAACTTAAAATATATACAAAGCTTCAAATACTTATTACTCAGATTCAGCAATTATCAACTCATGGCCATTCTTGTTTTAACCATATCCACATCCATTTTGCCCACTCTAAGTTATTTAGAAGGAAATCTTAGATATTGCTTCTGAATATTTTAGCCTGTATCTCTAAAAGAAAGGCATTCTTTCTTAAAAGCTATCACAAACCATTATCATATTCAAAATTAAGTAATAATTACATAATATCAAGTATCTAGTTTTCAAATTTTCCTGACTATCTTATTTATAAATGTTTTTGTAACTTTATTCAAATTAGAATCCAAGTAAGGTCTACACATCACAATTGATTGATATGCCTCTTAAGTTTCTTCTAATGTATAGATCCTTTCCTTTTTCTTATATGATTTTTCTTTTGTCTAAGTTAATTTCTAAAGAGGATATGGTGGTATCATTATTTTGGAGGCTCCTTCTGCAAAAAAGATGAAAATAATTGAGAGAAGGCTAAAAGTTAGGCAAAAAAGTCAACATAGGATTATAAACTTCTACAAGTGTTAAGCTAGAAGTTGGACCTGATGACTTTTTTAACTTACTTAACAAGTAATAGATTCTCTTTAGTGTATATGTGTGTGTGTCTGTGTGTGTGGTGTATTTGTTCAACCAATCTTCCACGTTCATCTTTGAATTTCTATTTCCATTTTGTCTAAGTCAGTAAAGAAAGGCCATATATCATTGGTCAAGAAGTCTTGTGAGCTATTCATTTATCTTTTGAATAAACGTCTTCCTGTTCATTTCTTTAATTCCTCCACTGTTTATGGAATTATGTCTTTAACCCAGTCTATTGTTTAAAACTTGTCATAATCTGATCCCAGCTTCATAGCCTACGTCTCACACCTCTCTCCTATGTGATTTTCTAGTCAAACTAGCCTATTAATCAACTATAAATATTCCCATGTGATTTACTCCCTCTCATTCTTGCTAACATAATTCCCCCTCAATATAAAATGCCCCATCAATGCAGCTAAATATCCAATTCCAATTCCTGCCCATAGGAGGCATTTTCCTGGCATGTTTAACTCATGGGATTCTTTCTCCCTCTTCTTATAGTATATATTTTCTGCTTTCTTTTGATATTTGCCATACTCTGCCTGCTATTTTGACTTAACTATTTATATGCCATTCTCACTATTTTAACAAGGTTCCAATATGCCCCTTAATATTCTCCACGGAGTTTAGTGCAACAATCTTATGTCTATTGTGTTAATAAAAGTTTATTTCATGTGAGGCTCAGGAAGGGCTATACTTGAGCTCTAGACTTCCTATACAGGTAACATCACCTTCTCACAAATATCTGTTTGGGAACTGCCCTTTTCAGAGGAACATGCTAAGTGTCTGTGGTATGGAGAGGTATGAAATGTGCTCCCTGCCCTCAAGATGCAAAAGTAGAATAAAGATCTGTCCATCTACTCATCTGCCAGCACAGATATACACATACACATATCCCACAATATAACTGCCAAACCAGTGAGACAGAAAATAGAATGTCTAGCAGATTTGAGACTTGTACTTCACTCATTGTGTGATTTATTTACTTAGTCTTTCTATTTATACTTTATTGATTAGATTAGTCTGTTCCTTAATCTGTAAATGAGGATGACAATGACACTCAGGTAAGGTTTTTTTGTTTTTGTTTTTTTAGAATTAAATGGAATGTTGTAAGTGAAGTGCTTAACACAGTGCTTAGGGCATAGATAGATAAACCTGTTATTACTAACAAGAAATGTAGTTCAGAGAAACCAAAGATTGTTGTGTGCCAGGGTTAGTCAGGTACATTCACAAATGTGGTAATGTAATTTGTAAGAAAAAAAATATTTTTTGATCTTTTGGTCATTCAGAAAATGTGTATTTGGTCTTTGTCCAAGGTTCCTGGCTCACAGCTCCCAAAACTCTGATAATATCCTAAGTAAAGATGATGAGAAATGTGTCTAATGAACTAACTTTGGGACCCCCAACTGAAGATGGGTGCTCAAGTCCCTTCAGTCTTGTTTGACTCTTTGGATTGTAGCCTGCCAGGCTCCTCTTTTCCTGGGTTTCTCCAGGCAGGAATACTGGAGTGGGTTGCCATGCTCTCCTCTAGGGGATCTTCCCGACCCAGGGATCGAACCCACGTCTCCTGTGTCTCCTGCATTGCAAGCGGATTCTTGACCGCTGAACCATGAGTAAGCCCAAAGAAGGCACTGGTTGCTAATCTTATGGTTGGAATTACCAGTCTTACCCTCTACCTCTGGTGAAGAGGCAGGTGTTGGAGGTTGAATCAATTGCTAACGACCAATGTTTTTATCAGCCATGCTTATGTGATAAAGCCTCTGTAAAACCCCGAAAAGATGGGACTTATTTTCTGGGTTGGTGAATATGTAGAGGTGCAGGGAAGCTGGCATTTCTGGAGAGGGCAGCTCTGTGCCCCTTTCACACACTTTGCCCTTTGCAGCTCTTCCATATGGCTGTTCCTGAGTCATATCCTTTTACAATAAATCTGGTAAGTGAAATATTTCTCTGATTCCTGTGAAATGCTCTAGAAAATTCATTGAACCCAGGTTTACTCTATGGCTTTAATCTTTTATTTATAGAAGACACAAAATTATGAAAGCTTTCTGATTTCTGATAAGCCTAAAGTCTGTTTCCTAAAATTATGTGAATTTACCAATGTATTAAAATTATTAACTAAATTCTCCAAGGCTTTGGGAAATTTGATATAATGTCTTTGTATGGATTAATTCTTATTTCAATTATTTCATTAATTCTTATTTCATTATTAATTCTTATTTCATTATTTCAGAAAACATTTTCTAACATTTTCTTCTATAAAAGATGCAAAAACACAGAATACTCTTGGGATTGATGGGTATGGAGGTGCTAAGGTATTCTGGATTTGCACAATCCCTACAAGTTTTCAGAGAACAATGTCTCTTGATCACAAATGTTTCTTTAGTAACTTTAGTTTAAAAAAAAAGACTGACTCTAAGCTTTAATTACTGAAAGTCTTCCACTGTCCCCAAGTAGCCCATTCTCTCTGCTGAGGCAGTGTATTGTCAAGACCATGGTCTGGGTGGAGCAGAACTGCACTGACTCAGTCCTTCCCTTGTGTGACCTTGGGAAAGTTACTGTGCTTCTCTGTGTTTCCTCATCTATGAAACGAAAATAATAATAATATGCCAACCACATAGGGTTGTTTGGGAGAATTAAATGAGTTGATATTTGTTAAATGCTTCAAGTACTCCCTGACATTTTATAGTAAATTCTTATACACATATTTTGCTAAATATTTAAACTTATTGAAAAAAATAGTTGTATACAAGATGAGGATCAGTTCTCTTTCCCTTGGATACCTTTATACATACCTCCTTTTCTTAACTTCCAGTCACATAGTAATAGAGGAGTACAATCCTTCTTTGGTGCTTCCTTCATAGCTCAGTTGGTAAAGAATCTGCCTGCAATGCAGGAGACCCGGGTTCAATCCTTGGGTTGGGAAGATCTCCTGGAGAAGGAAATGGCAACCCACTCAGTATTCTTGCCTGGAGAATCCCATGGACACAGGAGCCTGGTGGGCTACAGTCCATGAAGTCACAAGAGTTGGACATGACTTAGCGACTAAACAACCACCACCACATTCCTTCTTTGTGAATTATTTCAATTATCTTCTGGGCAATGGAATTGATTGGGAAGGATAAAAGTCTTTCAATAGATCACTTTAGTTGAATGCTGTTTTGTTTAATGTGTTCAACAACAACAACAAAAACCTCTTCTCTCTCTTTCACCATTGAAGGTTGTAGTTCACCACCTGAAGTTAAACACGGACACTTTACATATATCACAAAAGGAATGTTGAGAACTAATGTGGTTGAGTATGAATGTCAGGAAGGATATACTCTTGTTGGACAGGCTAGAATCTCCTGCACATTTTTTGATTGGTCACCACCGGCTCCTCAATGTAAAGGTAATTCTGGTTCCCTAGGGGCAGAATAGCACTAAGAGATAGAGCTACTGTGGAATAATCCAGAAGTGACTCTGAGAGAAAGCATCCTCCCAGCCAGAAGTCGAGTTATCACGAGCATGTGCTTGAGCCTGAGTGAGGTCCACTGTGGTTTAATCCCCAAATATCCAAGAAATGGCACCCTCAAATTCCTATAGAGGCCAGAACCTTTCATGGGAGAGTTGACTGATGGGGTTGACCTCCTTATTGGGAAAGTGGCTATTATGGCAGAATAAGGAAAATGTTCCTAAAGGTTATTTAAATCATTTCACTCATAATAACTCCAGGAGCTGAGTTACTGGTGCTATTTTTATTTTACACAAGAAGAAACTGAAGCAAGATGAGAAGTCCCATAGGGCAGAAGTTAACAGCTCAGCACAACCCCTAGGTTCTCCCTCTTGCTCTGCTGTGCAATTATGTGACGTGGGGCAAGGCATTTAACTTCCTTGTGTCTCAGTTGCCTCATCTCTAAGGTGGAGATAACCATAGGGCCTCCCTCACAGAGTGGCTGAAAGCTTACATTAAATGATGTATATATTGTGTTTGCACACAGGTGATTCCAGCCATAAATACTTGCCAGTGTTGGTAGAAGTAGTAGTAGTAGTAGTAGTAGTAGTAGCAGTAGTAGTAGTAGTGTATCAGTAGTATAGAAAGTAACGGTAGAATTCATCAATATTTTTATCCTTTTTAAATGATATTATTAGTGTTAAAATGTGTTGTCTTTGAAATACTCACAATGCTAAGGAAATGTGTCTTGATTACAGCTATATGCCAAAACCCAGAAATATCAAATGGAAAGCTGTCTGTGGAGAAGGATCAGTATGTCAGCCCTGAAACTGTCACCGTCATGTGTGACCCTGGCTATAGGATGGTTGGTTCCCAGAACATCTTTTGCTCAGAGGACAAATCTTGGAGTCCGGATGTGCCCAAGTGTGAGAAGGTGAGTAACACCCAATGAATTTTATGTCATATGACACCTCAAAATAAATTAAAGGGAAATGGGATGGTTCATAATATAGAAAAAGAAATAATATGTCCTAAAGAGCTATCTCAGTTGGGGGGGGGGGTGAATTTATAAGGTGTCTATTGGCTCTTTCCACCTTACAGGAGGTCATCTCAGGTGTGTGAACAAAAGAGTCTTATTGACCAGATATCTCGCCTTTGGTATTTCCTCCAATAAATTATGTGGTTTTGCTCCATTTCTGGCTGGTCAGCAGAACTGATGTGCTAGTTGTTTTTTTGGGTGGTTTTGGGGGATTTCCTTCATGCTTATACTTCCTCTATGCTTGTCACTGATGCTGATTATTATTTAAGAACAGATACAGACTGACCTCTCAGGGAAATATTTTTCTAGGATCCAAAGTATTTTTCTGGAGTTTCCTACCCATCATCAGTCCTGGGGTTGTTCTTCATCTTCCAGTCTTATACCATAAGACTTGCTGAAGAAGCACACGCTTTACAAGGAAGAGGAAACTTTCTGAAATCACTCTTTCTGTTTCCTATTTCAGGTAGGTGCTGAAGTTTGTGAGGCAGTCTTGAAAGGCCAAAAACTCCTAAAGTGTCTTCCGAATACCTGGGATGCAAAGGTGGCCCTGGAGTTACATAAATTGTCTCTGGAGATCGCAAAACTGGAGCAAGAAAAACGCAGAAAGGAAATTGTTTGAGGCTTTCTCTTGGATACGTGCTCAGGAAAGAAGTTGCAGTATCAATATACTTCACTGTGCAGGAGAGTTCTTGCCACACTCACACAAAATACAGTATTTTTTACCTTAATAACTTTTACAGTTGTGACTTTCTGATTCTTTGATTAGCTGTAGGATCTATAGTGATGCTTATTCCTGATGCTGATAATTCATATCTTCTCTCTTTTTGCTTCCTGACCAGTCTGCCTTGGATTTATCAGTTTTATTGATACATGTTTTATGGCTTGGAATGTGGCACTTGCTCAATATTCCATGTATTCTTGTAAAGACTGCGTGTTTTGCTGCTGACTGGCACTCCCTATAGATGTCAGTTAGATAAAGTTGGTTGCTAATATGGTTCCAGTCTTCTCTATCCTGGCTGATTTTCAGTCTATTTGTTCTATCAATGATTGGAAGAAGGGGTATCAAAATTCTCTGAAGGTTTGTCTATTATTTCCTGCAGCTTTTAGTTTTTGCTTCATATATTTTGAAGTACTATTATTAGGGACATAAATGTTTAGAATTTGTATCTTCTTGGTAACTGACCCTTTTTTATTATGTAATAAACTTCCTTATCTTTCATAATATTCTTTGTTCTCAAATACATAATTTGGTTGATATTAATATAACCCCTTATCCTTTATTTTTCTGTAAATTTCTAGAATAAATTCTGAGGGCCAAAATGTATAAATTTCAGTAGCTACATTTAAAAAGTAAAAATAAACATTTGAAATTAGTTTCAATAATATATTTTATTTAACCCAAATTTTCAAAATAGACTCATTTTGATATGTAATCAATGTGAAAGTTATTAGCATTATATTTAACATTCTTTTCTTCATACTACATCCTAAAAATGCAGTATATATATACTTCATTTAAATATATATATATTTAAATTACAGCACATCTAAATTTGAACTAGCCATATTTGAAATACTCAATAACCACATGTGGCTAATAACTATCTTATACAATTCAATTCCAGATTTTCCTTAATGTGTATGTTAACAAGTGTTAGTATACCTTGGAATCTGGAAGCTGTAAAGAAAAAAACTGCAGAGAATGATGTGCCAGGATGTTTCTCTATGGGTAAATTATGCAATATTACAGAAATGCTAGTACTTGAAGTTAAGGAGCAATTGAAATTAAAAGAAATCAATATGCTAATTACTGCAGCTCTTGAAAATTCACATAGTAATGGTATGCTACTCAAACATTAACTAGTGTGTTCCTGATTTGGAAGCCATTTATATAGTTGTTTACGAAAGTGATAGTCTTTTATCCCAAGCCATACAGTATGACGCTTTGTGCTATAGACACTAGTGCAGATTTGGGGAGCTAGAGATGATACAGGACATATCTCAGGCTTCTGAAGGGTCCCGTGGGAGTGGAATGAGTAGACTGAGTGGACAGGAAGCTATTGAAAGGAAGCCCAAGGCCTGGGTTGGAGGCTGCCTTTTTATGGCAGATGGCAAAAAGTGGCCACAGGTGCTTCCTGTCCTTGTATCTACATCTTTAATAATCCCTCCAACTTGAGGTAGAGGCTTTCTTCATCCTTTGAGTTTGGGCTGCTTTATCATTTGCTTTGACCAATGGGACAAAAAATAACAAATATGATATAAGCAGAACCTTGCAAATCGCTTTGTGCATTAGGGTTCCCCTTGTTGCTACTCTTGAAATCCTATGTCCACCACCATGTGAATAAGTCCAGGCTATCTTGCTGGCTGATGAAAGATATATGCCCCTTCATCTCAGCTGATAGCAGATATGTGAGGCCATGGAAACTAGCCAGTCTCCAGTCAACTCATCAACTGGCTACAGGCACCTAAGCTAGGCTAACCGAGACCAGCTGAGCTTGAACCCTATCAGAAAGACTTCCCAGAAGAATCCTTCTTTATAAGTAGTTGCTTTAGGAAACTACATTTTGGGACTGTTTTGAAGCAAAAGCCAATCAAAAAGCTCTTTTAATTTGCTTGCAGTTTGTAAAACTATGCCACAGAAAGGATTAAAGTTATTAGCAGTTATGTCAAATTATCCACACCAGGCACCTTGCAGGCAGAGCTTATTATACATGGGACAGATTCAGCTTAAAAGGACAGATCTAGATTTTGAAACATGAGATAATTCTTTTTTTGTTGTTTTGTTGAGTTGGACATTGGTCTGGCTTTTGTGGTAAAGGCAAAATTACAGAAACCTTGGAGGAAGAGACTGAGGTGTTCACCCAAAGCATTCTTTCCAACACATGAGAGTAAACCCTAACTTGAGTACAGATGGAAAGGAAGTGTAACAGAGGCTTGTTCTCCTAATGCTGCTACAGACCATCTGATACCAAGAGCTTTTCTCTGTAACAGTGTGAGAGAGATGCTGTGAGTGATAGTGCAGACTTCTCCATGGTCCTAATGAATCAGGTCAAGTAAGGAAGCAGGAAGGCTTACAGAGACACTACAGGCGATGCCCTGGAAGAACAGTTGTTCAGGGTGAGGGTGCTGAGGGCGATAAGGATATATCTCAAAATAACAATTATATTTTGTGTTCTTCCAATTTATCTGAGAGAGAATCATGTAATACATTTGTTGAATAACAAATAATTCTTTGGAATCCAAGGTAGCCATGGATAGAGACAATTGTTATTAGAAAAATTCAGTCAGAGAGGATGTTTACTGTACTTACAAAGGTTATATATCCGAAGCACAGGTCATCAGAAGGGACCCTGAGTACCCATCCCAGTCTTGGGGGAAGAAATGAATCAGGAAACCAACATGATACCTTCAGAAACTGTGTAGCCTAGGAATAAATTTAACCAAGGAGACGAAAAACTTAAAACTATAAGATTTTGAGGAAAGAAATGAAAGACAACAGAAATAAGTGGAAAGGTATATTGTGCTCATGGATTAGAAGCATCAATATCCTTAAAATGTCCATACTATTCAAAACAATCTACAGACTCAATGCAATCCTTAACAAAATATCTATGGGATTGTCACAGGACTAGAGCAAGTTATCTGGAAATTTGTATGGAACCACAAAAGACCCAGAATAGCCAAAGCAATCTTGAGAAAGAAGAATAAAGCTGGAGATATCATACTTCCAGACTTGGAACTATATTATAGAGCTATAGTAATCAAAATAGTATGATTCTGGCACAAAAACAGACCCATGAATCAGTGGTATAGAACAGAGTCCAGAAGTAAAACCATGTTCATATGATCAATTAATCTATAACAAAGGAGGCAAGAATATACAATGGGGAAAAGACAGTCTCTTTAATAAACAGTGTTGGAAAACTGAAAAACTACATGCAAAAGAATGAATCTATATAATTTTCTTATATTATGTACCAAAATAAGCTCAAAATGGATTAAAGATTGAAATGTAAGACCCAAAGCCATAAAATTCCTAGAAAAAAACACAGGCAATAATGCTTTGACATCAGTCTTAGGGATACTTTTTTGTATATGTCTCCTTAGGCAAGGAAAACAAAACAAAAAGTGAGCAAATGGGACTACATCAAACTAAAAATCTTTTCATAGCAAAGAAAACCACCAACAAAATGAAAAGGTGAAACTATATTTGAAAATGATATATTTGATAAGGGATTGATATCTAACATATATAAACTGTTCATAAAACTAAATTTCAACAAAACAAAACAAAGTAGACAACTTGAATAGACATTCTTTCCAAAGAAGACATATAAACGACCAACATGAAAATATGCTCAACATAACTAATGATCAGGGAAATGCAAATCAAAACCACAATGAGCTACCACCTCACACACACCCATCAGAAGGGCTATTTTATCTTATTTTTAAAAATTTATTTATTTATTTTAATTGGAGGCTAATTACTTTACAATATTGTGGTGGTTTTTGCCATACATTGACATAAATCAGCCATGGGTGTACATGTGTCCCTCATCCTGAAGCCCCCTCCAACCTCCCTCCCCATCCCATCCCTCAGGGTCATCCCCGTGCACCAGCCCTGAGCACCCTGTCTCACGCATCAAATCTGGACTGACGATCTATTTCACATATGATAATATACATGTTTCAATGCTATTCTCTCAAATCATCCCACTCTCACCTTCTCCTACAGAGTCCAAAAGTCTGTTCTTTACATCTGTGTCTCTTTTGCTGTCTCTCATATAGGGTCATCATTACTATCTTTCTAAATTTCATATATATGTGTTAATATACTGTATTGGTATTTTTTTTTCTGACTTACTTCACTCTGTATAATAGGCTCCAGTTTCATCCATTTCATTAGAACTGATTCAAATGTATTCTTTTTAATGGCTGAGTACTATTCCATTGTGTATATGTACCACAGCGTTCTTATCTATTCGTCTGCTGATGGACATCTAGGTTGCTTCCATGTCCTGGCTATTGTAAACAGTACTGCGATGAACATTGGGGTACATGTGTCTCCTTCAGTTCTGGTTTCCTCGGTGTGTATGCCCAGCAGTGGGATTGCTGGGTTGTATGGCAGTTCTATTCCCAGTTTTTTAAGGAATCTCCACACTGTTCTCCATAGTGGCTGTACTAGTTTGCGTTCCCACCAGCAGTGTAAGAGGGTTCCCTTTTCTCCACACCCTCTCCAGCATTTACTGTTTGTAGACTGATAGCAGCCATTCTGACTGGCATGAGATGGTACCTCATTGTGGTTTTGATTTGCATTTCTCTGATAATGAGTGATGCTGAGCAACTTTTCATGTGTTTGTTAGCCATCTGTATGCAGAAGGGCTATTTTAGAAAGACAAGAATGAAGCACTGGCAAAGATTGGGAGAAAAGGGAATATTTTGTACACTGTTGGTTGGAATGTAAATTAGTGCAGTCATGAAAAACAGTGTGGAATTCCTTGAAAATTTAAAAGTAGAATGACCATATGATTCAGCAATTTTACTTCTGGGTATTTATCCAAATAAAATTAAAAAAAGACTAATTAGGAAAAGATATATGCATCCCAACGTTCAAATTGAAGCATTATTTACAATAGCCAAGACATAGAATCAAGTGTTCATCCATAGATGAATGGATAGAGGAGATATTATATGTATACATAGAGAATGAAAAGAATGAAATTTTGCCATTGCAGCAATATGAATGGATCTGCAGGGTGTTATGCTAAGTGAAATAAGTAAGACAGAGGAAAAAAAATACCATATGATTTCATTTATATGTGGAATCTAAATAACAAGACAAATTAAGAAACAAAACCAAACAGAAACAGACTCAAAGTACAGAGAACAAATAAGTTTGTTGCCAGAGAGGAGGGGGTTGGGGGATGGATGAAATAGTTGAAGGGAATTAAAAGGTACAAATTTCCATCTATAAGATAAATATGTCATGGGGATGAGATAGATATATAGGGAATGTGGTCATTAATATTAACTGTTATGATGATGGATGTAACTGGTCTTACTGATCATTTCATCATGTGTAAAATATTGAATCACTATGTTACACATGTGAGATTAATAAAATATTATATGTTAATTACAATTTAATTGAAAAAGTCCTTTAAAAAAAAGAAGCAGCTGCAAGAACTTGATGTGGGTCTTCCCTGGACCACAGGGAAGTTGGGAGGAGCTAGGTTGGTTTCCATAGCAAACAATCCCTAAATTTCAAGGGCTTTACAAACAAGATTTATTTCTTGCTATCACTGCATACCCATATTGGGTTGGCAGGGGCAGCTCTGTTCTGGGACCCATGCAAAGGAAGCCTTTGCTGTAGGGGGAAGGAACAAAACAATTGTGCTGGCTCCTTAAGACTGCAGCTGGCAGAAGCAAGTCACTTTAAGGGACCTTTAAAAGAGAACAAAGAACTATCCCATTCTGTCTGAAAGAAGAAGAATCAGAATAATTGGAGAACCACACACCTTAGTAGGACTAGAGAAATTTCCAACATTACATATGCTCATTCTTGCTGGGTTTCTTGTGCATGCCAATCAAAAGCAATTTCTTTGCTGGTCATACATGAAACAGAAGCTATTTTTGCAAAAGTAGCTGGAGATACACAGATGAGGGGAGCCAGGAAGATACATGGACCAGAAGATGCAACAGGAAGGGTATGAACTGCTGTTCAGGCTAAGTTTATCTGTAAAAGCAATAAACTGAAGATAATCCAAATATAAATCAATAAAGCACTACTTTCAAATGTAGTATACTCACTCATAAACAGTGTAGTTTGTTCATTCACTTATTCATTAAATATTCATAAAGTAAAAAGTGAAAATGAAGTCGCTCAGTCGTGTCCAACTCTTTGTGACCCCATGGACTGTGGTCTACCAGGATCCTCCATCCATGGGATTTTCCAGGCAAGAGTACTGGAGTGGGTTGCCATTTCCTTCTCCAGGGATCAAACTTGGGTCTCCCACATTGTAGGCAGATGCTTTACCGTCTGAGCCACTAGGAAAGTCCATATTCATATTCATAGAGTGCCTGCTATTTTCCAGACACTGTTCTAGGAACTTAGGATAGAGCAGTGATTGTTTAAAAACCATGAAAATTAAATACAGCTCTGCTGCTTAAGTCAGTAAAGAGTTTGCCTGCAATCTAAGAGACTGGGTACGATCTCTGGTTCAGGAAGTTTCCCTGGAGGAGGGAATGGCAACCCACTCTAGTATCTTTGCCTGGAAAATCTCAGGAAAGAAGAGACTAGTGGGCTACAGTCCATGAGGTCACAGAGTCAGACACCACTGAGCAACTAACATACACATTAAAAAGAATGAGGTGTACTTATATGCACTAATTTGGAAAGATATCTAAAATGTAAAAAATGAGAAGAGCAAGTTGCAGGACAGTGTGTATCATACAATTCCATTTATATAAGAAATTCTTATACATCTCTATATATAACACACATATATACACAATCTTATAGTGATTATCTCTGCGGTTTGTATTTGGGAGATGATTAGGGAGAGAAAGCATTTATTTGACATTTTGTATTTATGTAATGTGAGCATATTTATATATAACATATAACAATAATCATAATTTTATACTTAATAATAGTAATAAAAAGTATAATTTTGAAGACCAGCAAAAGTTACATTCAGTTGCTAAAGAAAGTAAAGACAGAGAAGGCGGTAACTAAAGTAGGACGTCAGATTAAGGGATAAATTGCCGTGATAGACAGAGGTGGCATGGAAGACAATGGGATGGGAGAGTAGCCTGAATTTCTTGCTAAAGATACAAGGAAAAGGTTCAGAGCTCAGCTGGAGAAAATGACCTCAGATAGGAGAATGGACATCTCCATTTTATGTGGGGAAGAAGGAAAGAATGGGTGGGGTTGCTGCTTGAATGGGACATCCTTTATTATCGCTCTGTTTTACTAATGAAGAAGTAAGCATGCCTCATCAAAGAGAGGGAGGAAGTAGGGAGGTCTGAATGTCAAGCAAGATAGAGGAGGATTACAAATGTTGCAGAAATATAAAACCAGCCTTATTGAATAGAGAATTATCAGGGGGTTAGAGTTGAGGGCCCAGGTGAAATTGGTGTCATAACTTTATAGTGTACCAGTCTGCTTAATTTTATGTTTTTGATTTTTCCCAGAGCTCTGTTGGCATGAACAGCTGAGCCCTGATTCCTTTAAGGTTTGGATTTTATTGGATGGAAGTGATGGAAGGACAAAGCGGCAAAGTTTAAGACAGCAATAAAAGATTAAAATATGTGCCACTGACTCTCAGTCTGAAGAGGGGTTGATGATGTTGAGAGAAAAAGGTCTCAAAAGCAGGAGATTATTCAGAATGAAAAAACTGGAAAGACAGATGATTGCGCTCACAGAATGGCGTTATCTGAATTTTTTATTCTTTAGGTGAAACGGTTCTGGGTGATGACCAAGTCTAGGACGGCCATTGGAGAGGCTGCTGAATGTCACTGACTGAGGAGAATATTACTGCAGATACAGAGCTTGAGGAGTTGAGAGGCCAGGCCCTCACTGGGGTAATTTCCTAACCATGTATCTCCCAATCTGGGGGTCAGGATAAGGGAGCAGAGCTGGAGACAGAGTGATGGCAGGAAAGGTGATGAAGGGTTGTTGCTGGACCACGAAAAGACGGCTGGGATTCTTGGCCTCCGGAGGAGAAGAATTCAATCCAGGGCCAGAGACGAGGCTTGATTGCTCAGAGCTTTTGTGTGATAAAGTTTTATTAAAGTATAAAGGAGATAGAGAAAGCTTCTGACGTAGGCATCAGAAGGGGCAGGAAGAGTACCCCCCTGCTAGTCTTCAGCGGGATGGTATACAGTCATTAGCAGTTTGTTAATGAAAGAAAGGAATGTCTTAAAACTCAGAATGGCACCAGGTCCTTCATCTGTAAGATGTATTTTGGAATAATCTAGGCACCAGACATCCCGGGTCATAAAATGATTGACTTGAATCTTGTAGAAGGCAGATTACCATACAAATAGTTTAGTTTACATAGATTAGGGGAACAATGTCTGAGTATAACATACTGGTTTGTCAAGTTGGTTTTGAGCCATTAGGAGGAACTGACTTGAAGACAGCTGCTGCTGCTGCTGCTGCTGCTAAGTCGCTCCAGTCGTGTCTGACTCTGTGCGACCCCATAGACGGCAGCCCACCAGGCTCCTTCGTCCCTGGGATTCTCCAGGCAAGAACACTGGAGTGGGTTGCCATTTCCTTCTCCAGTGCATGAAAGTGAAAAGTGCAAGTGAAGTCGCTCAGTCGTGTCTGACTCTTCGCGACCCCATGGGCTGTAGCCTACCAGGTTCCTCCGTCCATGGGGTTTCCCAGGCATGAGTACTGGAGTGGGGTGTCATTGAGTTTGGGGTAAATGCATAGTACGTTAACATAGCTTAAGACAAACATTTCCATAAGAAAAATGCATTGGTTAACTCAAGGTTTGAGAATGGTTAACTTCAGGTGAAACCAGGTGTCATGGCAACACAGTATTTTAAGAGAAACCTCTTTTAAATTTGTATAGAGAAGGGAAAAAAATATCGCTAGTTTGTTTCTTCCTGCCGCTTAAGAGAGAGATAAAAATGTCTGACACTTGCAGCCTATTTCCTCCGTTTGGAGACCCCTGGCCTTCCTGCCTGTTACCCTCTCAGTGAGGTGTATTTGACAAGGCATAATTTAAGTATTCCTGAGTCCCCTGGTCATACTGCTACTTGTGTGTGTGTTGTATGATTAGTGGCTCAGTCATGTTCGACTCTTGTGACCCCATAGACTGTAGCCTGCCAGGCTCCTCTCTCCATGGGATTCTCCAGGCAAGAATACTGGAGTGGGTTGCTATTTCCTTCTCCAGGGGATCTTTCCGACCCCGGAATTGAACCCAGGTCTCCTGCATTGCAGGCAGACTCTACCAACTGGGCTATGAGGGATTGCCACTCAAATCACTATGTGGTCTTTAATAATGAAATCCCTGGTCCCCTGAAGATCAAGGCTCTCTGCATTAGCTCCTGCCTCCTGGGGCATGAAATTCCATCACTGGCCTGATTGATCACTGCTCCAGGTCCTCCAAAAGGAAAAGACAGATTTTGCGACAAATTTGTTTCCTTTATCATGCCATTTACTAGGTTTAGTTTGTGGTCACAGTGTATTCACAATGGGCTACCAAGAGAAGTTTAAGCCTACTCCCTCCAGGAGGTGGCAATGCTTGAGGGCCAATTAGTAGAGGTTCTGCTAGAGATGCTTTCCCTCTCTCACAGATTCTTCTTTTCACAGCTTTCCCAACCCTCCCAGGGCTGCCCTTATTCCAGATTTCAGAATTCGTATGAGAGTTATTTATAGTCATTATAAGTCTTACTAGGCAATTTCTATCTTTTATGACTAGTATGGGTTCTTGGTATGATTAGAAGAGATAGCGTTTTTAGTGTCTAGCCTGGTGGGGAAGGTGGAAGAAATTATTGGTCATCCATGTAGGGCTTCCCTGGTGGCTCAGGTGGCAAAGAATCTGCCTGCAATGCGGGAGACCTGGGTTTGATCCCACGGTCAGGAAGATCCCCTGGAGAAGGGAATGGCAATCCACTCTAGTATTCTTGCCTAGGAAATCCCATGGACAGAGGAGCCTGGTGGGCTATAGTCCATGGGGTCTCAAAGAGTGGGACACGATTGAGCGACTAACATGTGGAACCTGATATTCCTCCTGCTAAAGATTACAGAACGGTTCTGAACACTACTTGGGGGCATGCATAACCAGGGCATCTTAGCCAATGTTATTATTGCTTTTTTTTTTTTCCCTACTGAAGTAAAGAGGATCATTGTAAGCCATATCTGATAACTGCTTGCCCAGAACCTATAGGGATAATCCAAGTGATTAGGGTACACTTCCAAAGAGCTGAGTGGGGCCAAGTGTGTCTCTGGTGATGTACCTACAGTTCACCATGTTCAATTCACCGCCGCTTGAGACACACGCACCCAGGCCAGAAATGCATGCACCTACCACTGCCCCTGTGTCCCAGGAAAACTGTCACATTAGATTTCACAACAGATCAACCCTCTCTCCAACCCACAATACCATTTTAATGGTGTAGCTACCAGAAATGCACCGGGTAGCCTCAGTACTTGGCCACAATTTGCTTTTCAGCTTTGTCATGTGAAAGGCCAAAGAGCTGAAAGCTCTTGCAATGTAATTTCTGGCATCTGTGAAGGCCGTGTCTAATCACATTTAATCAGAGCAGCTGCTGCTGCTGCTGCTAAGTCGCTTCAGTCGTGTCCGACTCTGTGCAACCCCATAGACGGCAGCCCACCAGGCTCCCCCGTCCCTGGGATTCTCCAGGCAAGAACACTGGAGTGGGTTGCCATTTCCTTCTCCAGGGCATGAAAGTGAAAAGTGAAAGGGAAGTCGCTCAGTCTTGTCCGACTCCTAGCGACCCCATTGACTGCAGCCTACCAGGCTCCTCCGTCCATGGGATTTTCCAGGCAAGAGTACTGGAGTGGGTTGCCATTGCCTTCTCCGAATCAGAGCAGCAGTGGTGCTAATATTTAAAAAGACTGTCATTCAGATTTATAGTTACTATCGAATATTCTCTCTTAAGTATAGATTAATATTCTAGATGTAACTCAGGGTGAAAAGTCTTCTTATGTGCTTTACACTAAGATTTATCAGTCAGTTGAAGGATATATGTATATACACATACCATACAGGCACTTGAGAGTCCCTTGGACTGCAAGGAGATCCAACCAGTCCATCCTAGAGGAGATCAGTCCTGGGTGTTCTTTGGAAGGACTGATGCTGAAGCTGAAACTCCAATACTTTGGCCACATGATGCGAAGAGCTGACTCATTTGAAAAGACCCTGATGCTGGGAAAGATTGAGGGCAGGAGGAGAAGGGGATGACATTTGATAGTTAATATAAATATTGCTGCTGCTGCTGCTGCTGCTAAGTCGCTTTAGTCGTGTCTGTGCGATCCCATAGATGGCAGCCCACCAGGCTCCCCCGTCCCTGGGATTCTCCAGGCAAGAACACTGGAGTGGGTTGCCATTTCCTTCTCCAATATAAATATTGAGAGTATATTATATAGATAAATTTAGGGTAAACATAATTTTTCATCCAACAAACATCTCATACATTAAATAATTATATAAAGCAGAATAATAAATTGTATCAAAGTGATCATTTTTATAAAATTGCTTGATATAGTGGCACCCATATTAAACAAAATGACCTTTAATACCTGAATTGAATTATTTTACTTCATTTAGGCCACTGCCTTTTTAAGAGCAAGTCTTATAAGGGACTCACCTAAGCAGAATAGATGGGAGAATGTCAACACTGGTCACTTCAAATGTGACAAAAAAGAAAACTTCCAAATCATATATAACATTCATAGTATAGCATCATCAATCTGAATATAATCACTTATTATAAGACATATGAAGGGGAGAAGAAATTGTTAAGGAAAAATAAAGTAGCCCCCAAATATCTTGCTCTTCTTCTGATGTTAGTTGAAAGTGAAGACCTACAAAGTATCACAATGAGGCAGTTCACTAACCATAGGAGCAATTGAGTAGCAGGCAGTGCTGATAAATTCTTATTTCTTCATGAGAATATCAGATTAAAAAAAGTTGACTTAAATGTTCATAATATATTTGAAATAATTATTAAATTGATTTGGGTAAAAAGTCTAATATTTTTCTGCAGCACCCAAATGCGTTTTGTGATACTGATAGCAACTATTCATCTCCATTTGTTCAAATCTTATTCTTTAATACTTGTCCATTTGACATTAGCACAAAATGTATATTTGATGTACCCTTAGAGATGCACTTTACAAAGTGGTACACTTCTAACTTAAAACCAAACTTCTAGCTTTTCCAGGCATAGTTTTATCCTGCTTCCAGAGGCCACCTACCATTTGTATAGCTTCATCTCCAATAGCTCAAAATTTACATCAAAAGTCATTTTAAAAGTTCCCTTCAGTGCTCTCCACATCTATGTTTATTAAACAGGGTCAGACAAAATGTATCAGCTGATTCTGGACTAATTCCTTACAGTTACCCACCACGTAGGCAAAGATAATTGGGTACTTATTTGTCAGTATGGTGTTTTGTGTGTGTGTGTATGTGTGTGTGTGTGTTTTTTCTACATCATCTTTATCTTCTCATGCAAAATATGCCCATTTTATATAAAGCATCATTTCATCATTTATACCTCATCAAAGCAGTGAACACCACCAAAATCTCAGCTTCTTCTAAATACCTGATAAGGTCTCCTAGAAGACCTTTAGAACAATCCCCCAAAGGCCAAAGAACAGTACAAAACATATTCAGTCACTCAAAACCTGAAGAGGAGGAGGAACCAAGTCAGTAAATGAAATTACCCTCTTCTTTGGGCATATGCATTCATTTGGGTATATCTTTCCTTTTCTCCTTTTCCTTTTGCTTCTCTTCTTTTTTCATCTATTTGTAAGACCTCCTCAGACAACCATTTGCCCTTTTGCATTTATGTTTCTTGGAGATGGTCTTGATCACTGCTTCCTGTACAATGTCACGAACCTCTGTCCATAGTTCCTCAGGCACTCGTCTATCAGATCTAATCCCTTGAATCTGTTTGTCACTCCCATTGTGTAATCATAAGAGATTTGATTTAGGTCATACCTGAATGGTCTAGTGGTTTTCCTAACTTTCTTAAATTTAAGTCTGAATTTTACAATAAGAAGTTCATGATCTGAGCCACAGTCAGCTCCCAGTCTTGTTTTTGCTGACTGTATAGAGCTTCTCTGGAGAAGGCAATGGCAACCCACTCCAGTACTCTTGCCTGGAAAATCCCATGGATGGAGGAGCCTGGTGGGCTGCAGTCCCTGGTGTTGCTAAGAGTCAGACACGACTGAGCGGCTTCACTTTCACTTTTCACTTTCATGCATTGGAGAAGGCAATGGCACCCCACTCCAGTGTTCTTGCCTGGAGAATCCTAGGGACAGGGGTGCCTGGTGGGCGGCCATCTATGGGGTCGCACAGAGTCGGACATGACTGAAGCGACTTAGCAGCAGCAGCATAGAGCTTCTCTGTCTTCAGCTGCAAAGAATGTAATGAATCTGATTCCGGTATTGACCGTGTGGTGATGCCCACGTATAGAGTCATCTCTTGTGCTTTTGGAAGAGGGTGATTGGTATGACCAGTGTGTTCTCTTGGCAAAACTGTTAACCTTTGAACTGCTTCATTTTGTACTTCAAGGAAACTTACCTGTTACTCCAGGTATCTCTTGACTTCCTACTTTTGCATTCCAGTCCCATGTGATGAAAAGGACATCTTTTTTTGGTGTTAGTTCAAGAAGGTCTTGTAGGTCTTCATAGAACCGTTCAACTTCAGCTTCTTTGGCATTACTGGTTGGGGTATAGGCTAGGATTACTGTGATATTGAATGGTTTGCCTTGGAAATGAACAGAGATCATTCTGTCATTTTTGACACTGCACCGAAGTACTGCATTTCAGACTCTTTTGTTGACTATGAGAGCGACTCCATTTTTTTCTAAGGATTTCTTGCCCACAGTAGTAGATATAATGGTCATCTGAATTAAATTCACCCATTCCAGGCCATTTTAGTTCACGGATTCCTAAAGTGTCGATGTTCACACTTGCCATCTCCTGTTTGATCACTTCCAATTTACATTGATTCATGGACCTAAGATTCCAGGTTCTTATGCAATATTGTTCTTTATAGCATCAGATTTTGCTTCCATCACCAGTCACATCCACAAGTGGGCATTGTTTTTGCTTTTGCTCCATATCCTCATTCTTTCCGGAGTTATTTCTACACTCTTCTCCAGTAGCATATTGGGCACTTAACGACCTGGGGAGTTCATCTTTCAGTGTCCTATCTTTTTGCCTTTTCATACGGTTCATGGGCTTCTCAAGGCAAGAATATTGAAGTGGTTTACATTTCTCCAGTGGACCATGTTTTGTCAGAGCTCTCCACTATGACCTGTCCATCTTGGGTGGCCCTGTATGGCATGACTCATAGTTTCATTGAGTTAGACCGTGCTGTGGTCCATGTGATCAGTTTGATTAGTTTTCTGTGATTGTGGTTTTCATTCTGTCTGCCTTCTGATGAATAAGGATAAGAGGCTTATGGATGCTTCCTGATGGGAGGGACTGACTGTGGGGGAAACTGGGTCTTGTTCTGATGGGTGAGGGGGCAGGGGGCATGCTCGTTAAATCTTTAATCCAATTTTCTGTTGAAGGGCGGGGCTGTGTTCCCTCCCTGTTGTTTGGCCTGAGGCCAAACTATGGTAGGGATAACAAAGATAATGGCGACCTCTTCAAAAGACTTGTGCGCCCACTGTTGTCTTCAGTCCTTCTGATCCTGCAACACGTCACTGTAAATCCAAAAGCAGAGGAACCACAGATCAAATTGCCACCTGTTGGATCACAGAAAAAGCAAGAGAGTTCCTACTTTTGCTGTATTGACTATGACAAAGACTTTGACTGTGTGGATCATGACAAACTGTGGAAAATTCTTAAAGAGATAGGAGTACCAGGCCACCCTACCTGCCTCCTGAGAAATCTGTATTTAGGCCAAGAAGCAACAGCTAGAACTAGACATGGAACAACAGACTAGTTCCAAGTTGGGAAAGGAGTACGTCAAGGCTGTATATTGTTAACCTGTTTATTTAACTTATATGCAGAGTACATCATGCAAAATTCTGGGCTGGATGAAGCAAAAGCTGGAATCAAGATTTCAGGGAGAAATACCAATAACCTCAGATATGCAGATGACATTTCCCTTACGGCAGAAAGCGAAGAACTAAAGAGTCTCTTGATGAAAGTAAAAGAGGAGAGTGAAAAAGCTGGCCTAAAACTCAACATTCAAAAAACTAAGACCATGACATCCAGTCCCATCACTTCAGGGCAAGCAGATGGGGAAACAATGGAAACAGTAACAGATTTTACTTTTTTGGGCTTCAAAATCACTGCAGATGGTGACCGCAGCCTTGAAATTAAAAGACGCTTGCTCCTTGGAAGAAAACCTATGACAAACCTAGATTGCCTATTAAAAAGCAGAGACATTACTTTGCTGACAAAGGTCCATTTAGTCAAAGCTATCATTTTTCCAATAGTCATGTATGGATGTGAGAGTTGGACCATAAAGAAAACTGAGCCTCGAAGAGCTAATGCTTTTGAACTGTGGTGTTGGGGAAGACTCTTGAGAGTTCCTTGGACTGCAAGGAGATCAAACCAGTCAATCCTAAAGGAAATCAATCCTGAATATTCATTGGAAGGACTGATGCTGAAGCTGAAGCTCCAATACTTTGGCCACCTGATGCTTAGAACTGACTCATTGGAAAAGACCCTGATGCTGGGAAAGATTGAAGGTAGGAGGAGAAGGAGACTGAGGATGAGATGGTTGGAAGGCATCACTGACTGGATGAACATGAATTTGAGCAATCTACAGGAGTTGGTGATGGACAGGAGAGACTGGCATGCTGCAGTCCATTGGGTTGCAAAGAGATGGACATGACTGAGTTACTGAACTGAACTGAATTGAACTTGTGCATATGCAGAATGTCACTGTGGTGAGTCCAAAATAACTTTCAATTACTTCTGTTTTTGCAGCACCTGAAGGTTTGGACTGGGGCCAAAGTGAGGCAAATGAAGCACCCATCTTTGGCATAAAACTTAAGGCAGCATCAAAAACTTGATAATCAAGACAACTAACATTATAGTGCAATGTTTTAAAAATCAAAATTATTGCATAAAGCCTTGTGATGAAGAGCTCTGTAGAAAAATACAAATTAGTCTCATTCTTGCTCCAGTATATGACATCACTGCATCATTATGATTTATAGCAAGTATATATTTTGGTGTTTGGCTACAGTTCTTGGGTCACAGCTCCCCAAAACTTTGGAATTTCCTTAGCGATAAGAGCAATGGGAGAATCTTTTGCTATAATATTTGGTCTATTGCCCTTAGTTCCTGAAATGGCCACAGAGCCATAAAGGTGAAATTGTTGTCATTATTCATAAAAAGCCCCCTTTTTTTGTACCTGAGTTTATTTTAGGGAAGTTGTTAGGGAAAACATTGACTGAAACTGCCCATCCTGGCCAGCACCATAGTAAACATCAGCATGCATTATTTTAGGACAGGAGTTACTAGTAAGGAACACAGAACCAAAAAGATGCCACCAAGCAGAAGAATTTGGGAAGGGTCAAAAGGAGATGCCACCTATTCTACCAACCTCCCAGAATCCTCCTCTCTGGAATCCATCTTGGCTGAACAATGTGTGCACCACCAGGAAGGACCCTGAGTCAGAATGATTGGCCAGAGACAACCGGGAAACTAATGCCATCACCATAAAATCTGAGACTGAACCATGTGGCAGAGCAGTCCTCCTGGCTTCCCTTACCCTCCTGCTCTCTGCCCAGGTGCCCCTTCCCAATAAATCTCTTGCTTGTCAAATCTGGTGGGGACTCTTCTTTGCTGTGACTGACATCCTGACCACTCAGGGTACTCAGGAACCAGCTTTCCCACTGATGAACCAAACCCGGTGGCCACAATTGGGACTCCTGAAATGGATTTACCAGAATGCCCCGACCGGGTAAGGAACAGGAGAATTTATTGACCTCTCTCTCCTTCTCTCTCTGTTTCTTCTTCTTAACCTCTCGTATCCCACTGTTTTTTCTTGTCCCCTGGTTCTGGGCTCAGGAATCTCGTTAAAGAGTCTCAGGCTGAGCTGAGGGTTGGAGCTTGATCACCTCTGGTTGACAGAGAATTCAAATTCTGATTCTGGTCTGTTCTGGATACTGGTAGGGCTGAGTTCCAGTCCTCCCTTCTCTGGAAGCACAGGGAAAAGTCCCGTAACACCTGGGCATCTGCATGTGACAAGAGACATCTGTAAGTTCACCCCGTTTGCCTCCCTCCTCCACCTCCTTCCTCCTCTTATTTCAACCTCCTTTACACCGTTTGCAATCACTGAAGTCCTGAGATAGTTCCATTTACTCTGTAAATACAGAATCTGAAGTTCTGTGGCTCTATAGGAGGTTTTCTGAGAGACTGTAATCTTGTATTTAAGGAAGTATCTGATTAGGACTGCCGGGCCTGTGTGTGTGTTTTATACTTTGTGTTCTCTGTAGTGATTTGTGATGGCTATTCTGTCTTGTGAAATGGGACAACATTGTGTGGTCACCATTTTGTTTAAATCTCAGAGAAAGTTGATTTAGGTAAAGGTCTTAAAAACTGGCTCCCCAAATGGTTCTTGCTACATATACAGTTAGTAAAAGCAAGCTTGATCTTATAAACTAGTGAATTTTATACTGTGATATCTGATTCATGACTAAGTTTAGACAATGAAGCTTGATCTCTTATTGTATCTGTCTGGATATATGTACGTCTCAGTATGTGACTTCATTTTTGAATAATATTGTTGAGGTTAAGTTGTAAATGAGCTCTATTTAATTCACCTAAAGAAAAGTAAACACTTACAAATCAAATAATTATGAATACAAGAGAAATTAAACTAAATGAATTTTAGGTTCACGTGAACTGGGATATGCAGATGACACCATCCTTATGGCAGAAAGTGAAGAACTGAAGAGCCTCTTGATGAAAGTGAAAGAGGAGAGTGAAAAAGTTGGTTTAAAGCTCAACATTCAGAAAACTAAGATCATGGTATCTAGTCCCATCACTTCATGGCAAATAGATGGGGAAAGAGTGGAAACAGTAGCTGACTTTATTTTGGGGGGCTCCATAATCACTGCTGATGGTGATTGCAGCCATGAAATTAAAAGATGCTTACTCCTTGAAAGGAAAGTTATGGCCAACCTAGGTAGCATATTAAAAAGCAAAGACATTACTTTGTCAACAAAGATCCATCTAGTCAAGGCCATGGTTTTCCCAGTAGTCATGTATGGATGTGAGAGTTGGACTATAAAGAAAGCTGAGTGCAGAATTGATGCTTTTGAACTGTGGTGTTGGAGAAGATTCTTGAGAGTCCCTTGGACTGCAAGGAGATCCAACCAGTCCATCCTAAAGGAGATCAGTCCTGGGTGTTCATTGGAAGGACTGATGTTGAAGCTGAAACTCCAAAACTTTGGCCACCTGATGCGAAGAGCTGACTCATTTGAAAAGACCCTGATGCTGGGAAAGATCGAGGGCAGGAGGAGAAGGGGACGACAGAGGATGAGATGGTTAGATGGCATCACTGACTCAATGGCCATGAGTTTGGGTAAACTCCGGGAGTTGGTGATGGACAGGGAGGCCTGGCGTGCTGCAGTTCATGGGGTTGCAAAGAGTCGGACACGACTGAGTGACTGAACTGGGAAATATCCAGTATTAAATTAATCTTCTATTACTGTTTATTTGTTGATCTAACAATATATGCATCTGTTTAGAACTATCAGAAATAAATATAATAGTTATGTTATACCTAAGTTTGTTGCTGTTGTTCAGTCACTAAGTCATGTCCAACTCTTTGCAACCCCATGGAATGCAGCACGATAGGCTTCCCTGTCCTCCACCATCTCCTGGAGTTTGCTCAAATTCATGTCCACTGAGTTGATGATATCATTCAATCATCTCATCTTCTGCTGTCTCCTTCTTCTCCTGCCTTGAATCTTTCTTAGCATCAGAGTCTTTTCCAATGAGTCTGCTCTTCACATCAGGTGGTCAAAGTATTGGAACTTCAGCTTCAGCATCAGTCCTCCCAATGAATCTTCAGGACTGATTTCCGTTAGGATTGATTGGTTTGACCTCCTTGAAGTCCAAGGGACTCTCAAGAGTCTTTTCCAGCACCACAGTTTGAAAACATCACTTCTTTGGCACTAGGCCTTCTTTATAGTCCAACTCTCACATTCACACATGGCTACTGAACAAACCATAGCTTTGACTGACTATACAGACATTTCTTGGCAAAGTGATGCCTTTGCTTTTTAATATGCTGTCTAGGTTGGTCATAGTTTTCCTTTCAAGGAAGCAAACGTCTTTTAATTTCATGGCTGCAGTAACCATCTGCAGTGATTTTGAAGCCCAAGGAAATAAAATCTGTCACTGCTTCTATTGTTCCCCTTCTATTTGCCATGAAGTGATTGGACCGGATGCCATGATCTTTGCTTTTCTATTGTTGAGTTTTAAGCGAGCTTTTCCACTCTTCTCTTTCACCCTCATCAAGAGGCTTAGTTCAAATTCTTCCATTAGAGTGTTATCATCTGCACACCTGAGGTTGCTGATATTTCTCCCAGTAATCTTGATTTCAGCTTGTGACTCATCCAGCCTGACATTTTACATTATGTACTCTGCATGTAAGTTAAACAAGCAAGGTAACAATGTATAGTCCTGTTGTACTCCTTTCCCAATTTTGAACCAGTCAGTTGTTCCATGTCTAGTTCTAACTGTTGCTTCTTGACTTGCATACAGGTTTCTCAGGAGACAGGTAAAATGATGGGGTATTCGCAGCTCTTTAAGAATATCTCACAGTTTGTTGTGATCCACACAGTTAAAGGCTTTAGAACTGTTAATGAAGCAAAAGTAGATGATTTTTTGAAACTTTCTTGTTTTTTCTATGATCCAATGGAAGTTGGCAGTTTGATCTCTGGTTCCTCTGCCTTTTCTAAATCCAGCTTGTACATCTGGAAGCTCTTGGTTCACACACTATTGAAGGCCAGCTTTTAGGATTTTGAGCATAACTTTACTAGCATGTGAAATGAGCACAATTGTACAGTAGTTTGAGCATTCTTTGGCATTGCCTTTCTTTGGGATTGGAAGAAAACTGACCTTTTCAGTCCTGGGACCATTGCTGAGTTTTCCAAATTTGATGACATACTGAATGTAGTATTTTAACAGCATTATCTTTTAGGATTTGAAATCACTCAGCTGGAATTCCACCACCTCCACTGGCTTTGTTCATAGTGATGCTTCCTAAGGCCACTTGACTTCACACTCCAAGCTGTCTGGCTCTAGATGGGTGACTACACCATTGTGGTTATCCTGGTCATTAAGACCCTTTTTGTATAGTTCTTCTGTATATTCTTGCCACCTCTTTTTTAACCTCTTCTGCTTCTTTTAGGTCCTTACCATTTCTGTCCTTTATTGCACCCATCCTTGCATGAAATTTCCCTTGATATTGCCAATTTTCTTGAAGAGATTTCTAGTCTTTCTGATTCTACTGTTTTCCTTTACTTCTTTGCACTGCTCATTGAGGAAGGCCTTCTTGTCTTTCCTTGCTATTCTCTGGAACTCTGCATTCAGTTAGGTATATCTTTCTCTTTCTCTTTTGTCCTTTGGTTCTCTTCTATTCTCAGCTATTTGGAAGGCCTCCTCAGACAACCACTTTGTCTTCTTGCATTTCTTTTTCTTTGGGATGGTTTTGGTCACTCTCTGCTGTACGATGTTATGGACATCTGTCTATAGTTCTCCAGGCACTGTATCTATCATATCTAACCCCTTGAATCTATTCTTCACCTCCACTATGTAATCATAAGGGATTTGATTTAGGTTATACCTGAATGGCCTAGTGGTTTTCCCTACTTTCTTCAATTTAAGTGCCTGAATTTTGCAATAAGAAGCTGATGGTCTGAGCCACAGTCAGTTCCAGGTCTTGTTTTTGCTGATTGTATAAAGCTTCTCCATCTTTAGTTGCAAAGAATATAATCAATCTGATTTTGGTACTGACCATCTGGTGATGTCCCTGTGTAGAGATGTCTCTTGTTTGTTGGAAAATGATGTTTGCTATGACCAATGGTGTTCTCTTGACAAAACTCTGTTAGCTTTTGCCCTACTTCATTTTGTACTCCAAGGCCAAACTTGCCTGTTATTTCAGGTATCTCTTGAGTTCCTACTTTTGCACTCCAGTTCCCTATGATGAAAAGGATGTCTTTTTTTTTTTTTTTGATGTTAGTTCTAGAAGGTCTTGTAGGTCTTCATAGAACTGGTCAACTTCAGTTTCTTCGGCATCAATGGTTAGGGCATAGGGCATAGTGGTTACTGTCAAGAAGAAAAGGAACTCAATGTGAAAAAAACAAAAAACTTAAGGAAACTAAGATATGCGTTTTCAATAAAGGAAGATGTAAGGAATGTAAAAATACTGAAAAGAGTTATGCCTGATTAGGATTTTCTATGATTGGATTGAATTTAGTTGGGTAAATGGATTTTGTTAGGAATGGGCTGGAATAAAACAGGATTTGATTTCTCCCTCCAAAGTATTCTTGAAATGCTGCTTTTGAAAACAGGTTGAGTGTTCCTTTGCCTTTAAATGATTTGCGTTTGCTTTTAAGCTCTCACGTTACATCGGTTAAAGAATAAGTTTTGTCTTACCATGACTGAAGATCTTATTTGACCAAGTGTTTTAAAACTTTTTGACAGACTTCCAAAATATCAAATTTTTGATTTTCAGCTAAGTTTGGAATACTTTAGAGGGCCCCAGAGGTATCTTAAAGAGAAATATTTGACTCAGATTATTTGGTATGTTAAGTTAAATGTAATCATTTGTAATTCTTGTTACTGTAACCAAGTTCTGATTACACTGTAATCAGGTGTTTAACTGTGTCTTTTAAGTCTTTTGTCATTTAGAGACACTTTTGTATTTTGGGGTTGTTCCCAATAAGTGCTTCATTCTCAAGCAGATTCATGGAAAGGCTATGGAAGCAGTCACAACAGTTCCACATCAAGATGATGTCTATGTGGGGATTCTAGCCCATACAGATTAAAACAAGGAGCTATCCTGTCCCTGGGGGCCCCTAGGAGGGAAGGGGGCAGGGCACAACCTTTAAAAGATTGAGGTAGACATAGGATATGATAACCAACTAGGACCAAGATGACAGTCGATTTTCACTAGACTTTGAGCCTCATTATACACTCATTGTAACATATCAGCAAACTAAGTGACACATCCACCAGTCCCGGCTAAGTGAATAGCCATTGTTTCACAGTGATCTGTGATCCTGTCTGATGAGTGTTCTAAACCCTTTTGTTATTTTTCTGACAAAACTTCCCAAATCAAATTGTAATGAAGTTTCTTTGACCTCTAGTTAACTTTGGGATTCTACAAAGGTCCCTAAAAATATTCCAAAAAGAGATATTAAACTAATTAGGTTTATTTTGTACTTTAAACTCCGTAAGAAGTGTTGTCAAGTGAGTAATAAATCCTGGTTATATTGTATGGTAAATGATACTAATATAGATATTCTACTGGTTCTGTCAGTTGGTCGGTTCAGTCACTCAGTGTTGTCCAACTCTTTGTGACCCCATGGACCGCAGCACACCAGGCCTCCCTGTCCATCACCAATTCCTGGAGTCTACTCAAACCCATGTCCATTGAGTCGGTGATGCCATCCAGCCATCTCATTTTCTGTCGTCCCCTTCTCCTCCTGCCTCAATCTTTCCCAGCATCATAGTCTTTTCCAATGAGTCAGCTCTTCGCATCAGATGGCCAAAGTATTGGAGTTTCAGCTTCAGCATCAGTCCTTCCAATGTACACCCAGGACTGATCTGCTTTAGGATGGACTGGTTGGATCTCCTCACAGTCCAAGGGACTTTCAAGAGTTTTCTCCAACACCACAGTTCAAAAGCATCAATTCTTTGGTGCTCAGCTTTCTTTGTAGTCCAACTCTCACATAGTCCAACTCTCACTGGTTTATAGAATTCTTAAATATCTGATATGTCCTGGTAAACTGCTATCAATAATAATTCTAGTTATTATATGAAAGTATTGTATGTCACAGCAGTAGCCAAGTTATTTCATCAGTTGCATTGTAATCAGATTTAAATGTGCCTTCATAAGTTTTTTGTCATTAAAGACAGTTATGGTTTTATTCTGTTGCCTTTGTAAAAATGATTCCTCTTCAAGAATAGTTATAGAAGGAAATTTTGTATAAATACATGGTTCTTACTTTCAGACTGTACTGCTAAACTGGATTAGATGCCCCATGACTGGTGACCAGGGGGAGTATGTATACTGGAAAAGACTTAATTTAAAGGACTATCTCCAATCTGCAGGGAAGGACCCTTATCAGGTATTCTTAACTATCTCATGCACAGTAAAACTGAAGGAAATTGACTGTTGAATTAATTTCCACACACAAAGGGCCCCTGCACTGGATTGGCTCATAGAGAGGGGGGCTGGCCTCAAATTCACTTTAAAATGACTCTCAAACAGAGGAGAAACTACATTCACACCAGGATGAGAAAAGGACGGCAGCAGTAGATAGCTTGCTCAAGATCCTTGATGTGACCATATGATGATTTAAAATGTTTTCTTGTCTTCTTGGACCTTTGTATATGAATCAAATGCTGTTCTATCATAGGCATGATTCTATGTTAGTTTTAGAAATCAGTTGAATTGTTGGGTTTGTAGCCAATTACCTGTGTCTAGTACTTGGTTCAGTTCAGTTCAGTTCAGTTCAGTCGTTCAGTCGCGTCTGACTCTTTGCGACCCCAGGAATTGCAGCACGTCAGGCCTCTCTGTCCATCACCAACTCCCGGAGTCTACCCAAACCCATGTTCATCGAGTCAGTGATGCCATCCAACCATCTCATCCTCTGTCGTCCCCTTCTCCTCCTGCCCCCAATCCTACCCACCATTAGGGTCTTTTCCAATGAGTCAGCTCTTCGCATGAGGTGGCCAAAGTATTGGAGTTTCAGCTTCAACATCAGTCCTTCCAATGAACACCCAGGATTCATCTCCTTTAGGATGGATTGATTGGATCTCCTTGCAGTCCAAGGGACTCTCAAGAGTCTTCTCCAACACCACAGTTCAAAAGCATCAATTCTTCGGCGCTCAGCTTTCTTCACCGTCCAACTCTCACATCCATACATGACCACTGGAAAAACCATAGCCTTGACTAGACGGACTTTTGTTGGCAAAGTAATGTCTCTGCTTTTAAATATGCTATCTAGGTTGGCCATAACGTTCCTTCCAAGGAGTAAGTGTCTTTTAATTTCATGGCTGCAGTCACCATCAGCAGTGATTTTGGAGCCCCCCAAAATAGAGTCTGACACTGTTTCCCCTGTTTCCCCATCTATTTCCCATGAAGTGATGGGACCAGATGTCATGATCTTAGTTTTCTGAATGTTGAGCTTTAAGCCAACTTTTTCACTCTCCTCTCTCACTTTCATCAAGAGGCTCTTTAGTTCTTCTTCACTTTCTGCCATAAGGGTGGTGTCATCTGCATATCTGAGGTTACTGATGTTTTTCCCGGCAATCTTGATTCCAGCTTGTGTTTCTTCCAGCCCAGCGTTTCTCATGATGTACTCTGCATATAAGTTAAATAAGCAGGGTGACAATATACAGCCTTGACGTACTCCTTTTCCTATTTGGAACCAGTCTATTGTTCCATGTCCAGTTCTAAATGTTGCTTCCTGACCTGCATACAGGTTTCTCAAGAGACAGGTCAGATGGTCTGGTATTCCCATCTCTTTCAGAACTTTCCACAGTTTATTGTGATCCACACAGTCAAAGGCTTTGACATAGTCAATAAAGCAGAAATAGATGTTTTTCTGGAACTCTCTTGCTTTTTCGATGATCCAGCAGATATTGGCAATTTGATCTCTGGTTCCTCTGCCTTTTCTAAAACCAGCGCTTGGTTACCTTTGTGAATTTCTGCACTCCAAGGCTCTAATTGGTTGCCTCTGAAGAAATTTACTTTAAAAGGAAAATTATTGCCATATTCAGGTCACTATTGATATTACGAGGTGAAATCCTCTCACTTGGTCAGTTAATAATACCTAGTTTGACTCTGGCCATAAATATGAGTTTTCCTCTATTACTCAAGGTCAATCAGCAACAAGCAAAGCTTCAGCCAATAAAATCTCCCACAATTATGGGATGGACTTATATGGCTAAGGCCAGGCTGTGCAATTTAAGTTTAAAGTCTCCTATGTTGTGAGCAATTAATTCATACTAAGGATAATCAGTCTAGTAAAGCTAGGAAAATCATGTGTGCCTAATGGACAATGCCAATATATATAATTTCCCTGAGAGGTAAGGACTGGTACATAATAGACTAAGTCAGATGACCTGGGGTATTACTGTACTGCACCTAATGGAAGTTCTTGGCTTACTTCTTATGACTTTGCTAATATTACTAGCTATATTATTTGTATTTCATCCATTTTACAAAATTGCTGTTTCTTTCATTACCAAATGTGTCTGAGCCTCTGATATGAGATCCATGATTGTAACAGTGTAACTGTAGATATAGGAAGAAGCAGCAAGAGGGAACATTCTCCTGGGCCATAAGCGGCTAATATAGACAAATGAATTTTCGATTCTGTTCTTTGGCCTAACCCAGTAACACCAGTAACAGCACATTGGGTAGCCTATCAGTGAAATCTTTGCCAGATCTGGGAATGAGCATTCCCAGCATCATGGGACAAGATGGTCATGAAATGCCTCCCCTCAAGCCATGGTAAAGTTTGTGACCATAAAGGGGCCCTGTCCACTGAAAAGTGCACTTGCCACCTACCTTTAAGAGGTTAAATCATGACCACTGCAGCTTCAGATCGTCAGCGCCCCTGAAAGGAGTTTAGGGTGGAGATCAGGAATGAGCACTCTGTGTTCTGGAAAAAACTGGCCCAACAGGACTTCAAATAGTTAAATATTTTCAGGAGAAGATTTTTATGAGTCTCAATTCTTGCATCTTCTCACTCCTAGAGAAACACTAACATCGTTAACAGTGACATCTGCTTTGGCTATTAAGGAGAATATTGCAATTAAAAGTCAAAATGGAGTAGCTATGGCTCAGACACCCAAGGAAATAGCTAGGTGATATTACTTTATAATTCAGACAAGTCCTTTACAGGAACTTGAGTTTTCAGAGCTGTGTCAGCAGATGTCACTGGACATTCTCAAAACAATGTCTGCTGGCAGCTAGTAACTGCAACCTTACTTTTTAAAGGTCTCCTCTTGTAACTTTTACATTTCTAAACAAGGAAATTGCTTTAGGTCATACAGTAACAAAAAACAGAGACATGTATGATGACCAATAGCACTTGTTATCTATATGTCAATACTACATTAAAAGTTAAAACCTACTTACATAAAATTAGTAAAAGCCTACTTGGCTACAAGTCTCCCCCAAGTGTCTGACCCAGACTGGGCTTTAGGCTTATTCTTCTGAAAAGAAATGAGATTTATTTTGTCTATTAAAATTCCAGTTGTCACTCCTCCAACTACTTCTAATTGGGTCTCTTACCTAAATGGCAGATCGTGGGGTTGAAATTTTAATCATACAAGACTCAGATCCAGGACTTGGAGCTCAGATACTTCCAGTTCAATGTCTGTTCTCCAACTGAGGCAACACTGTGCCCCATTTTGATGGGAAGCTGTTGCCCAGTTCCCTGAATTAGAACTGAGCAGGACTCTGGGGCTCTGGTACACAGATCCTTTCTGTATCCTCCATTTCTTGTTTGTAGGACATAGGCTTCATTCACTCCTTGACCTTTCCTGAGGTCCAAAGGGCAGTGTCAAACAGTTGCTCATCAGGAAAGGGAGGGGTGCAGAAACAGAGGAGGAGCAGTCAAATGGTGGTACAGACTTGGGGCAGGATCCTGGTTCCTACTCAAGGAATATGCCTAAGAATATCTTCGACTCCTTCTGTAGAACTGGGCCCCCACCCAGGTGGAAGATGGTGACTTCAGACTGAGTTCAAGATTCCGGTAGCATTGCTCTGTTACCTCACCACCAACCAATCAGGAGAAAGTCACACATCCTGCAGCCTTTACCCCATATCTTGCCTTCCTTTTCTGGGCCCTGTTAGGCATCCTGTTTGGCCCCTGTCTGTTTCATCTCCAACTGAATCCAACAGTTTCAGGCTAAATTGCTGTTACCAAGAGGGTGAATGCTCGTTTCAGGCACAGAATACCTTGATTTAGATCAGATAGAGAGAGACTTCTGCTCTACTAGGCAGGACTACAGCCAATCTCAGCTGTAATAGTGGTAGAAAAAAGAGACTGCCACCCTAAATCCCAACAGATATCTTGAGCATGAAGTCTCTCACTGGGGAGTTGTTAAGGGAAACACTGAAGCCACCCACCCAGGCCAGTTAACATAGTAACCATTTGTGTGAATTATTTTATGACAAGAGGTCCAAGTAAGGAACACAGAACTAACAAGCCACCACCAACCAGAAGAATTCAGGAAAGGTCAAAAGGAGACACCACATGTCCTACTGATCTCCCAGTATCTATCCTCTTTGGTGGAATCCATCTTGACTGAACAATCTGTGTGCCACCAGGAAGGACCCTGAGTTAGAATAATTGGCCAGAGACAACCTAGATATGGGTGTGGTAATCCCACTACCATAAAACCTGAGACTGCAAACCACACAACAGAGCAGTCTTCCTGGGGTCTCTTACCCTCTTGTTCTTCACCCAGGTGTCCTTTCCAAATAAAGTCTCTTGCTTGGTCAGCATGTGTGTCTCCTTAGACAGTTTATTTCCAATTGTTAGACAGGATCCCCTTTTCAGGCCCTGGAAGGGTCTCCCTTCCTGCAACAAAGTGACTTTTGGAAAGTTTCTAAGGATGGGGGCTGGTTGCTAGGGGAACCAAACACATCATTACAGAGCTTGAACTTTTAGCCCCATCCCCCAACCTCAGGGGAGTGTAGGGAGGCTGGAGATTGAGTTTGGTTACAATGACCAGTCATTTAATCAATCATGCCTATGTAGTAAAACCACCATAAAACCCCCAAAAGGATAGATGGGGTTCAGAGAGCTTGTGTGTTGGTGAATACACACAGATTCAGTGAGAGGCATGGAAGCACTGTCTCCCTTCCCATGTACACTGCACTATGTATCTTTTTCATCTGGCTGTTGCTGAATTATATCCTTTTTCTAATAAACCAGGAATCTAGTAAGTAAAACATTTTCCTGAGTTCTATGACCTACTCTAACAAATTAATTGAACTTGAGGAGGGGATCATGGAAGCCTTAGATTTATGGCCAGTTATTCTGAAGCACTGGATCTGTGATTGATGTTGAAGTGTGGTGAGAGAGTTAAAGCTTAGGGCCCTTTAAGGAGGAGGTGCACATTCTTGCTCATACTTTCCTTAGGCCTTGTGCAACAAGGTATCTTGCCTGAGAACTGGCTTGAATTTAGAAGCTAATGATCACACAGCACAATGTCTTAGTCATGGGAATGCTTTTCTTAGACTATATTAGTGATTATAATTGTAATGAATCTTGCCTGGGAACCTGTTTCTCAAGACTTGTACCCCTGGTTTCACAACAACAGTGTATCTCTCCCAGAGATGTTTCCCAGAACCGGTTCTCCCTGGCTGATCTTGTGCTGAAATTATCTCAGGATGTATGCCTTGGGAAAGGGTCTGGTGAAACTTGTACAGCCTTGATATATTCCTTTTATCTGTTCTCAGGAGCCAGTTGAAAAGTGTATGATTCCCCGCTTAAACTAGTGAGGCAGGGGCTGCTTCCAGTGTCTTTTGCTAATGGCTTTCTCTACCCTTTTCACTCTAATAAAACTTTGTTACACAAAGCTCTGAGCAACTGAGACTGTGTCTTTTGAGTCCCGGAGACCGGATACTGGTATCATTCACTGTATGCTATCACTATCAGTGGAAAGGAGTCTAGGAGGATTGAGTCCTTAACCTAAGAGATCTGATACCATCAACAGGTAGATAAGAGTCAGAATTGAGTTGAGTTGTAGGATATCCAGTTGGTGTTGAGAATTGCATGATGTGTAGAAGTCTCTTGCCTGGAAAATCCCATGGACGGAGGAGCCTGGTAGGCTGCAGTCCATGGGGTCGCACAGAGTCGGACACGACTGAAGCGACTAAGCAGCAGCAGCAGCAGCAGAAGTTTCAGCAGTGAATTAGTATTGTAGTGAAGTACTGAGAGTAGTGGAGATAGAGGAGTTGTTTTTCCTTAGTAGAAAAACATACAGATTAGTCTGATTCCTGCTCTTCTATATGCTGATATCACCTAGAGAAAAATAAACTCCCCAGCCCTTGCTGGTTATGTCCTGCCTCTGTAGAAGTGTCTGTGAGATGCAAATACGTGCTACTCAAAGCAAAAGGCAACAGCCATTAGAAAGAACCAGCTGGCTGATAATTCCTTGTCAGTTAGCATTTTGAAACCATAGAAAGCATGATGTAACACTGTGGCCTGGAACAAGTCATTTAAATTATTATCTAAATTTAAGTACTTTAAATATACTTCCAGAGAAGTTTCCTGGTTTGAAACGTAACAATAATACAAATAAATAAGTAAGACTGAAGAAAGAACATGAACAATGCTAAAGAATAAAATATTTTTGGAACATGAAAACCAGAAATAAAAAGTCTCCTAAAATTATTTCAAACAATAATTGATGACTAAATCCACAAATATGGCCACTAGTTTTTGTAAGCAAGACAGATTATAATTTTTAAATGAACGATACTATAATTTCTAATAAATTGCTATGCTACATTCAGTGTAATGTTAAGAATACAGAATCTGGAATTCACTGTCAATTCAAATTGTGGGTCTTCCATTTACCTGCTGTGTGTGCTAACCTTTGTGTGTCTCAGTTGGCTTCCGTGGTGGCTCAGACAGTAAAAAATCTGCCTGCAGTGCAGGCAACCTGAGTTTGATCCCTGGGTCAAGACGATGAAGAAGGAAATGGCAACCCACTCCTGTATTCTTTCCTGTAGAGTTCCATGGCCAGAGGCTTAATGTGCTTACTGTTCATTCCCTGTCTTTTCCTTCCAGAATATAAATTCCACGGAACAGAAATATTTGTCTGCTTTTTTCCAACCTCATTATGAAAGTGCAGAGTAGGTGGTCTATAAATACTTTTTTCTTTAGTAGCCACAACTCGATAAGGTAAATAATTTTTAAATCCTCATTTTATGAATAAGGAAAAGTGTTAGTCGCTCAGTCATTCTGTGGAATTTATATTCTGGAAAGAAAAGACAGGGAATGAACAGTAAGCACATTAAGCAAGTTAACAGGAAGAAAAATAGGATGATACATGATGGGGTACCAGGGTCAGGCAAAATTGATTTCAACTCATGGAGAGTTTTAAAGTTAAGAAAAGGCAGTTAGTTAGTGACAGGTTATAGTGGAGGGACAAAGTCCAAGAAGGAAACAGAGAAGGGAAATAAGAGAAGTATGTCCAAGGGGGCTAAGAGATCATGGTTATAGACAGAAATAATCTGAGGAAGAAATACAGCGGAGGTTACACTGAATGCATTCCACTTCTATGGGGTGGGAGGTGTCTAAGGGTGTGTGGAGTGAGAGGTGTGGAGCTATGCCATCTGTGTTATACCGTAAGAAATCATGACATGGCTGCTGTGGACAGTACCTTAGAAACTGAGCAGATGGCTTGAGAAAATGCATAACCCTTATCTCTAAAAATAGATAAACTATGGGTGGGAAGAAGAAAAAATCAGAAGATTTGTCTTACAATCCTAGAAAAAGCACAGCCACACATTTTTACTTTTTGCTCTATAAAAGTGGTTTTCCTCCTAACCCTTCTCCCTCCCTCTTCCATTGTCTCCTACCGCCTCTTGCAAGGAACTGTGTGATGACAGTTAGAAATCCATTACACAGGAGAACACACCCAGGGGTTCTGGGTGACATTCCTTGTGCTGCTATTTTCCTTGGCCTTACTTTCCTGACCAGTGGCTGCTACCCATCAGTGCTAGCCCTGATTTCCCTACTGGGTGGTCAGCATATATTGCTTCTACTATAGTATTGCTCTGGTGACAGCTCACAGCTTCCACCCTGCTAGAGCCTCCTGCTCCAAACAGTTTCTCATCAATAACCCTATCTCTGATATCTTCAGTTCTCTCCACTCCAAGTGGATAAACATTTCCATAAGAAGTGTCACATCTTTTTGTCCAACTCAGATAATCCACTCTTTAAGCAATCATATTTCTTTTGATCCCTAAAATGTAGCTTTCCTTTTTAAAAACATCAAGCCCTTCTATCTATGACCAAATTCTCCTAAAGACTGAGTCTGAGTGAGGGATATTTGTGTTACACCTGCTTGTGATAGAACTTGAACTTTTCTTTTACCTGTGAACAATGTTCCAGGCTGTGTTAATCTTTTTTTTTTCCTAATGTAGCTGTTAAACCTAGGCATCCAGGATTCCTACTCTCAGTTTCCAATCCTTATAGCATTTACATTTAGGGACCAAGTGGTCTGTCTTGATGTCTAAGAGTTTCTGCAAATATATATAAGTCAGATCCCACTATAACTCCTGATACAAAAGATATTTAAGCAACAATTTAACTCCAATGGGAAATGGATGTTAATTAATTATGTTAAGGTGTGCTAATGGCTATGACAAATAAGCTCTTAAATTTCAGTGATTTAATAAGCCATCCTAAAGGAGATCAGTCCTGAGTGTTCATTGGAAGGACTGATGTTGAAGCTGAAACTCCAATACTTTGGCCACCTCATGCGAAGTGTTGACTCATTGGAAAAGATCCTAATGCTGGGAAAGACTGGCAGGAGGAGAAGGGGACGACAGAGGATGAGATGGTTGGATGGCATCACTGACTCGATGGACATGGGTTTGGGTAGACTCTGGGAGTTGGTGATGGACAGGGAAGCCTAGCGTGCTGCGATTCATGGGGTCTCAGAGTCGGACATGACTGAGCGACTGAACTGAACTGAACTGAGCTGAATAAGCTGAATCTTCTTTCCTCATTTTGTAAATTCCCAAGAGGTCATTCCTGGTCAGCTTTCTTCCAAGCAGTGATGTGAGGACTTGGGCTCCTGTTGTTGTGTCTCCATCATTTTCAAGAAATGTTTTCCAAAGTCACGCTATTTATTTGCATCAAACTGTCAGGAGAGAAAA
The DNA here is from genome assembly GCA_024291935.2 of Okapia johnstoni. Taxonomy (NCBI): domain Eukaryota; kingdom Metazoa; phylum Chordata; class Mammalia; order Artiodactyla; family Giraffidae; genus Okapia; species Okapia johnstoni. Next base: position 68,590,005 of record CM044322.1, on the reverse strand, counting down.
GAGAGAATATAAGAATGGAGACTCATCTCTTAACCACTTCTTCCTGGAAGAATTACACCTCACTTATGTTCATACTGCCTTGTCTTTAAACCTGTCTGAGCAGCTACTAAGAAAGGGTTACAGATCTTTGGTCGGCACATAGCCATCTCTGCCACACTTCCCATGAGTCAGATTTTCATAGTTCTGGATCTTTTCTCAAGAGTACGGTAGCCTGGGACCAAGTGCAAAGTACATAGATGATATTAAAAGTATTCCAGAGTTGGAAAATGGCAACGCAAGTATGCCAAAGAGTGGGCAGGACTGCCTCTTTGACATCTCCACTCTGAAATCTCATAGGCATTTTAAATTTAATGTGTACCAAGAGGAGTTCTTTACCTACTCTGCCATGCTTGGTCCATAGATACTGCTAAAAAGAAACAACAGGCCCCAAATGGGGTTCCTTGTGCAAAGCTCCATGTCAGCAAACCAAGTCTCAGTATTAACACCTAACCTAACTGAGCTTTCAGCCCCTCCCAGTCAGTCTTGAATTTCCTGGTCGGTACTAGTAAGGTAATCTGTCTTCCTCCAACAGAAGATGATCTTGCCTGAAATAGTCCTTCCTTTTTTATGATGTCCTTGTCTCATGCCTTTTCTGACTACAAAAGTCTTCCATTTTGTACAGCTCTTCAGAGCTTTTTCCTATTTGCTAAATGGAATGCTGCCTGATTTAAGAATTGTTGAATAAAGCCAATTAGATCTACAAACTTACTCAGTTGAATTTTGTTAACCTTAACGAATCTCTTGTCTTCCCATTGTGTTAGTATGTAGTATCATCACACACTCAAGGCCGAAGTAAGACTCTTAGGAAATTGCCCTTGATTTCAGATTCTCAGTTTAATCTTAATTTAATCATATTCTGCTGATTCTACTTCCAAGTACATTTCTATCTCTTCTGCTGTTTCTCTAGTCCATACCAACATTATCTCTATTTAGCTAAAATGGACTGGAATGGGCAAATTTAATTCAGATGACCTTTATATCTACTACTGTGGGCAATAATCTCTTAGGAGAAATGGAGTAGCCTTCATAGTCAACAAAAGAGTCCAAAATGAAGTCCTTGGGTGCAGTCTCAAAAATGACAGAATGATCTCTGTTCATTTCCAAGGAACACCATTCAATATCACAGTAATCCAAGTCTATGCCTCAACCAGTAATGCTGAAGAAGCTGAAGCTGAATGGTTCTATGAAGACTTACAAGACCTTTTAGAACTAACACCCAAAAAAGAAGTCCTTTTCATCACAGGGGACTGGAATGCAAAAGTAGGAAGTCAAGAGATACCTGGAATAACAGGGAAAATTTGGCTTTGGACTACAAAATGAGAAAGGGCAAAGGCTAACAGAGTTTTGCCAAGAGAATGCACTGGTCATAGCAAACACCCTCTCCCACCAATACAAGAGAAGACTCTACACATGAACATCACCAGACGGTCAATGCTAAAATCAGATTGATTATATTCTTTGCAGCCAAAGATGGAGAAGCTCTATACAGTCAGCAAAAACAAGACCGGGAGTTGACTGTGGCTCATATCATGAACTCCTTATTGCCTAATTCAGACTTAAATTGAAGAAAGTGGGAAAACCACTACACCATTCAGGTATGACCTAAATCAAATCCCTTATGAGTATAAAATGGAAGTGACAAATAGATTCAAGGTATAAGCTCTGATAGACAGAGTGCCTGAAGAACTATGGATGGAGGTTTGTGACACTGTACAGGAGGAAGTGGCCAAGACCATCCCCAAGAAGAAGAAATGCAAAAAGACAAAATGGCTGTCTGAGGAGGCCTCACAAATAGCTGAGAAAAGAAGTGAAAGGCAAAGGAGAAAAGGAAAGATACATCTATCTGAACGCAGAGTTAGAGATACCAAGGAAATATTTCACACAAAGATGGGCAAAATAAAGGACACAAATGGTATGGACCTAACAGAAGCAGAAGATATTAAGAAGAGGTGGAAAGAGTACACAGAAGAACTATACAAAAAAGATCTTAATGACCCAGATAACCACTATGGTACAATCACTCACCTAGAGTCAGACATCCTGGAATGTGAAGTCAAGAGGGCCTTAGAAAGCATCACTATGAACAAAGTTAGTAGAGGTGATGGAATTCCAATTGAGCTATTTCAAATACTAAAAGATGATGCTGTGAAAGTGCTGCAGTCAATATGGCAGCAAATTTGGAAAACTCAGAAGTGGCCACAGGAATGGAAATGGTCAGTTTTCATTCCTATTCCAAAGAAGGGAAATTCCAAAGAATGTTCAAACTATAACACAATTGCACTCATCTCACATGCTAGCAAAGTAATGCTCAAAATTCTCCAAGCCAGGTTTCAACAGTATGTGAACTAAGAACTTCCAGATGTTCAAGCTGGATTTAGAAAAGGCAGAGGAACCAGAAATCAAATTGCCAATATCCATTGGATCATCAAAAAAGCAGAAGAGTTCCAGAAAAACATATACTCCTTCTTTATTGACTATACCAAAGCTTTGACTATGTAGATCACAAGAAACTGTGGAAAATTCTTAGAGAAATGGGAATACCAGACCACCTGACCTGTCTCCTGAGAAATCTGTATGCAGGTCAAGAAACAACAGTTAGAACTGGAGATGGAACAACAGACTGGTTCAAAATTAGGAAAGGAGTATGTCAAGACTGTATATTGTCACTCTGCTTATTTAACTTCCATGCAGAGTACATCATGTGAAATGCTGGGCTAGATGAATCACAAGCTGGAATCAACATTGCCAGGAGAAATATCAGTAACCTCGGATATGCAGATGACACCACTCTTATGGCAGAAAGCAAAGAAGAACTAAAGAGCCTCTTGATGAAAGTGAAAGAGGAGAGTGAAAAAGCTGGCTTAAAGCTCAACGTTCAGAAAACTAAGATCATAGCATCTGGTCCCATCACTTCATGGCAAATAGATGGAGAAACAATGGTAACAGATAGAGAATTTTATTTTTAGGGACTCCAAAGACACTGCAGATGTAACTGCAGCCATGAAATTAAAAGATGCTTGCTCCTTGGAAGAAAAGCTATGACCAACCTAGACAGCATATTAAAAAGCAGAGACAGTATTTTGCCAATAAAGGTCCATCTAGTCAAAGCTATGGTTTTTCCAGTATTCATATATGGATGGGAGAGTTGGACTATGAAGAAAGCTGAGTGCCAAAGGATTGATGCTTTTGAGCTGTGGTGTTGGAGAAAACTCTTTAGAGTCCCTTGGGCTGCGAGGAGATTAAACCGCGCAATCCTAATGGAAATCAGTTCTGAATATTCATTGGAAGGACTGATGCTGAAGCTGAAGCTCCAATACTTTGGCCACCTGATGCTAAGAACTGACTCCTTGGAAAAGACCCTGATGCTGGGAAAGATTGAAGGCAGGAGGAGGAGTGGATGACAGAGGATGAGGTGGTCGGATGGTATCACCAACTCGATGGACATGAGTTTGAGCCAGCTCCAGAAGTTGGTGATGGACAGGGAGGCCTGGTGTGCTGCAGTCCATGGAGTTACAAACAGTCAGACACTATAGAGTTAATGAACTGGCCTGACAGTAGCCTAACTCTTCTTACTACTTCTACTCTTCCTCTATTTCATTCGTTTTCCAGCAAAAAACCCAAAGACTGTTTTATGGTTTATTTATTTTTTTAATTTATATGGAATTTAGAAAGATGGTAATGATGGCCCTATATGTGAGACAGCAAAAGAGACACAGATATAAATAAAAGATTTTTGAACTCTGTGGAAGAAGACGAGGGTGGGATGATTTGAGAGAATAGCATTGAAACATGTATGTTACCAGGGACCTTTTTAAAATGCAAATTTTTTATATTAATCTGCTTAAAACTCTTACTGATGTTCCATTGCACTTAGGACATATTTCAAACATCATAACATGGTTTACAAGATCTTGAATGACTAGAATCTTATCTAACCCTCCAACCTCATTTTGAGCTGCTTTCTTGCTTGTTCCTTCCACGCTGACCTTTCCCCAAGTACACCCGACACTTTCTTATCTCAGCTCCAAGATTCATGTTACTCCTCCTCATTCATCATACTTTAGCTTTAATGCCACTTCCTCAGAGAATACTTTCATGAGCCTCCCAATCTAAAGTGAGCCCATTATTTTCCCCTTAATACTTTTCATAAATCTTAATTTGTTATCTTGTAATCACATATTTGTTCATTTACTTATTTGATATGTCTTTCCTGTTAGACTGCAATTTTCATGAAGGTCAAGGTCATGCCTGTTTTCTTCCTCAATCATATCTCAGCACTCAGTCCACAGAGAATGTTTAAAATATATTTGTTGGAAGAACGAATGAATAGGTGGATGATGGGAAACTATTGATTTAGTGTTAAATTGGGAATTGTATAATTATAACAGATTGAACAAAAAAAAGTTTTGATTGAAAGATTCTGGTGAGAGTCAAAAGTTGGTTCATTGGTTATAGAAAAATGGAACATGTGTGGGTAGAGATAGAAGAAAGCAAGAGAGTGGTTCAATAGGAGAGTATGGAGATGGAGTTAGTTCAGTTCAGTTTTGTTCTGTCGCTCAGTTGTCTCTGATTCTTTGCCAACCCCATGGACTGCAGCACGCCAGGCCTCCCTGTCCATCACCAACTCCTAGAGCTTACTCAAACTCATCTTCATTGAGTCGGTGATGCCATCCAACCAGCTCATCCTCTGTCATCCCTTTCTCTTCTCGCTTTCAATCTTTCCCAGCATCAGGGTCTTTTCCAATGAATCAGCTCTTCACATCAGGTGGAAAAAATATTGGAGTTTCAGCTTCAACATCAGTCCTTCCAATGAACATTCAGGACTAATTTCCTTTAGGATGGACTGGTTGGATCTCCTTGCAATCCAAGTGTCTCTCAAGAGTCTTTTCCAACACCACAGTTCAAAAGCATCAATTCTTCAGCACTCAGCTTTCTTTATAGTCCAACTCTCACATCCATACATGACTAATGCAAAAACCATAGCCTTGACTAGATGGACCTTTGTTGGCAAAGTAATGTCTCTGCTTTTTAATATGCTGTCTAGGTTGGTCATAACTTTCCTTCCAAGGAGTAAGCATCTTTTAATTTCTGGCTGCAGTCACCATCTGCAGTGATTTTGGAACCCCCCAAAATAAAGTCAGCCATTGTTTCCACTGTTTCCCCATCTTTTTGCCATGAAGTGATAGGACCGGATGCCATGATCTTTGTTTTCTGAATGTTGAGCTTTAAGCCAACATTTTCACTCTCCTCTTTCACTTTCGTTAAGAGGCTCTTTAGTTCTTCTTCACTTTCTGCCATAAGGGTGGTGTCATCTGTATATCTGAGGTTATTGATATTTCTCCTGGCAATCTTGATTCCAGCTTGTGCTTCATCCAGCCCAGCATTTCTCATGACGTACTCTGCATATAAGTTAAATAACCATGGTGACAATATACAACCTTGACATACTCCTTTTCCTATTTGGAACCAGTCTGTTGTTCCATGTCCAGTTCTAACTGTTGCTTCCTGACCTGCATACAGATTTCTCAGGAGGCAGGTCAGGTGGTCTGGTATTTCCATCTCTTTCAGCATTTTCCACAGTTAGGTCAGGGGTTTTGAAATGATTAGGGTGAACATAAGGACATGGCAAGTTCAGAACTGACAAAGATCAGCAGAGCTGGAGAAGTAGGAATTGAGGCGTAAAGATGTCAAAGAGGTCAAAACAGTAGATACAAATAGACTTGGCACATAGATGTTTTTAAAGGGCTAGTTCCCAAAGTGAGTGACAGTAGCAGGAATCTGGAGGGAGAATAAAAATGTGAGAACAAATGCCATCAATACAAATCATGTGAGGGGGTATCCTGGTGGTCCAGTGGTTAGGACTCTGTGCTTCCACTGGAGGGGTTATATGGATTCAATTCCTGTTCTAGGAAGTGAGGTAATGCATCCCATATGCTGCACAGGGGCATGGCTAAAAAAAAAATACAAAGCAAACAAACAAACAAAAAAGCCATGTGGACAGTGGGTTAACATTCTGGAAGTAAGTAAATGTAAAGAGCAAGGGTTGGAAAGACTTCTAACGAAAATAGGTTAATGGGTTGAAAGGCAGAACAGGATAGAAATTTTTCTTCTATCAAAAAACAAGTGGGAAACTCAAGGAGAGGGGAGGAGAGGGTGAGATGTTTGGAAATAGTAACGTGGAAACTTACATTACCATATGTAAAAAATAGATAGCCAACGGGAATTTGTTGTGTGACTCAGGAAACTCAAATGGGGGCTCTGCATCAACCTTGAGGGGTGGGATGGGGAGGGAGACAGGAGGCAGTTGCAAAAGGGAGGGGATATATGTATACCTATGGCTGATTTATGGTGAGGTTTGACAGAAAACAGCAAAATTTTGTAAAGCAATTATCCTTCAATAAAAAATAAATAAATTAAAAAAAAAAGACAAGTGGGAGTGGAAGGTGGAGATTTCACAATGAAAGGCAAGCTGGGCATGAAGTAACATCAAAATAGCTAGGTTTCTGTTAAGATAAGAGTCAGCCAAGGTGAGCCTGCCTGATAAGGCCAACTGTGGGTGTGGGCCAATGGGAAAGTCTAGTGATGGAGGGCAAGGTTGGATTATTTTCATGGGAAAGCAGGAGTGATAATTTTGGTTTGTTTGGTTTTGGTGTTTTAGTTTAAGTAGTAGAAGTAAATAGCAAGGATGAGGGAAATTGGAGGTTTACGTAGTAGGCTGGGGACAAAATTGGGCACAAAGGCAGGCAGGAACAAGCTAAAGCACATCCTGTCAGTTAAGGGTGTTGAGGTGGGTGGCAGGAAGGTTCCAAGTGGACAGATTCATTCATGTAGGCATAGATTACTCCAGATAGACACCCTGAATTTAATTCGACATTTGAGAGCTGGGCAATGAATGTTTTCTAGACCTATTTCCAATAAATAGAAAACTTTTTTTTTTGGTCTGAATTTCTGTCTATGAGCTTAGCAGAATCAGTAGGTCAGAAGTCCACATTCTGCTTTTCTCAGGCTTCAGAGGCAGCCATGAGAAGTCGAGATTTTTGTTTCAGCTCACTTATCATTTTTTTACAGAGGGGAGTCTAGCTATAATTTAGCAGGTTCCTTTTCCTACTCATTAGCTTCCTGACATTCATCATGCAGTTAGAATGCCTGAATTCACAATGACAAACACTAAAGACCAAATATCTAATTCTCTATTTTGGGAACTTGAATTTGTCTATTGCAAGTCCAGTTTCTCCCAACTGACACCACATATCTTGTCCTTGCAAAGACCCAGATAACCTTATCAAATATATTCAGGGTTCTGTGTATGTTTGGGAAAGCTGATCTCATGAGACCAGAGTAAAGGGGAAGTTTTATTGATGGGAATTTTATACAAATAAATCAGTAGTCATCATTTTATATAAATAGTACAGTGGTGGAAAAGTCATCAAGTGTTCAATAAACACTTTAATAACATGAAACCAATGAAAAGCCACTGGGAAACAAAGCACTTGGTAGTTTTCTATGGTAATTCAGGAGTGGGGAATAGGTTATCTGAATTTTATGGAGGAAGTACAGCTAGATAGCATCACTGACTAGATGGACATGAATTTGAGCAAACTCCGGGAGATAGTGGAGGACAGAGGAGCCTGGCGTGCTACAGTCCATGGGGGTCACAAAGAGTTGAACACAACTTAGAGACTGAACAATACAGCTCTTGAACTGCCCCATCTCCTGCCCTACTCTCACTGTATGGATAGGGGAATGCTATGTTAATTAATCATTTATATATTTTATATTATTAGACCTCTATAGGATGAATGCATCTTCTGGTGTGGCAGTAGGAAACTCTCACCCAAGGAAAAGAGCCACTCATGGCATCAATCAACTGACTAAAATATGTGTTTCTCTGAGATAGCAGTGGAAAGATTTTCTTCTACTCTCTAGGTTTTACTGGCTGGTCTGAGATTTAACTTGAGATGAGACAGATTAATAAGAGAAAATCAAACAAAAGTTTAATAACATGTATACATGGAAGAGACCCAGGAAAACTGAGTAACTCATCAAAATGGCCAAAGCTCTCAATTTAGGTTTTTTTTCATTACAATTATAGTCTTTATTTTTGTAACTGGTCATGCGATTATAGGAGGGCTTCCCAGGTGGTACTAGTGGTAAAGAACTCACCTGTCAGGGCAGGAGGCATAAAAGACGTGGGTTCAATCACTAGGTTGGGAAGATCCCCTGGAGGAGGGCATGGCTACCCAATCCAGTACTCTTGCCTGGAAAATTCCACAAATAGGGGAGCCTGGTGGTCTACAGTCCATAGGGTTGCAAAGAGTCAGACGTGACTGAAGCCACACACGCACAGGCACATAATCTGTTCTTGAAGAAAGTTTGATGAATGAATAAGAGGTCTTCAATGGATTTAAATCAATTTGAGTGGTAGAGTGAGGCTTTCCATGGCACAAACTGTGTCCAAACTCACAGCTCACCTGTATGTCTGTCTGAAATCTCTGTGCTGTTTGCTTAGTCGCTCCCTTGTGTCTGACTCTTGAGACCCCATAGACAGTAGCCCGCCAGGCTCCTCTGTCCATGGGATTCTCCAGGCAAGAATACTGGAGTGGATTGCCATTTCCTTCTCCAGGGGATCTTCCTGACCCAGGAATTGAACCCAGGTCTCCTGCATTGCAGGCAGACTCTTTACTGACTGAGTTACAAGGGAAACCCTATTTTCAGGCTTTTCTTCTCTACCAAGAGTTCCTTCTTTTTTCTTCCCCCAAGCACCACTCAGTCTTACATGAGCTTGTTTCCTTCCTCAAAGGAAAACAGGAACCATCAGTGTCTGCTTTTACCAGCATTAGATTTACACACTCATTCTCCTTCCTTCCTCCTGACAGAAATTTGGAAGCAGAGCAGTTGTCACCAAAGCCCAGAACTTTCTCAGCCCCGCTGGTTCTTCTCCCACCTCCTTCACAGGGAGCCTGTGGTCAGTCTCTGCCTGCTTCCCTCTCTAGCTCACCCTCTTCAGTGTTCAACATACTCTCATCTTTCCCATTAAAACGATACTTCATTCAGTGCATAATTCTCCAAGCAATATCTCCTGAACCTCCTGTTCTCTGCCACAGCCAAACCTTTGAAATAGTTATGTCTGCATGTCATATTAAGCTTCTAAATCATTTTCTCAGCAGGTTCTATGTAGGTTTTGCTGTATTTACTCCATCCGAAACTGTCTGTTACATTTATTGTTTCCCTCTATATAGCGAAATTCATCTCATTTTTACAGTCTTCTAACTGGACATATAACGAATTAGAAATATTCACCACTGTTCACTATTCTAATGATGTAATTATGCTACAATTTCCTCGAATTAGCTGGGTGATGTGAGTGTGTGTGCTAAGTCTCTTCAGTTGTGTCTGACTCTTTGCGACTCCACGAACTGTAGCCCACCAGGCTTCTCTGTCCATGGGATTCTCCAGGCAAGAACACTGGAGTGGGTTGCCATGCCCTCATCCAGGGGATTTTCCAGACCCAGGGGTTGGAATGCTCCTCTTTTATATTGTCTTCTGCCTTGGCAGGTGGGTCCTTTGCCAATAGTGCCACCTGGGAAGCTCTAGTTGTATCACCGACACTGCCAAAAGAACTGTACATGAACAATTTAATAACTAAAAAAATCTTTGAAATATTAGAACATTTGTAAATATTAAATCATTTTACAGATTAGGAAGACTGAACAAACTTAAAACAGGCTTGGTTGTTACCTTAAGAGTCATACTTAGCAAGAGTCATTCCCAGATGTCACCTCAAGAACCACTATTAACCAATCTATTATACTTTCTTTATCTTAAATCATTTCTTCTCTCCACATCTATGAAACATTCACCCTGACAAATTCTCTGGGTCCTCCTTTTTTATGTCTACTTTGGCATCTATTCCTCTTCTGTCGGACACCTCAGTGTTGGAAGGCTTCAGGGCTCCCTCTTCAACTCTCTTCTATTTTCATTCTATATTCTTTTCCAATTTGATGTCATCATTTACAGAGTGATAATCTCTCTTGTTTAATCTCCTGAGTAGACTACTGTATTAACACTGTAGTTGGCATATCCAGTGCTTATGGTCCATGGCCGGCCCAACCACAATGTGTTCAAGTCAAAGTTGTATTGCTTTTCCCAAAGTCTTCTCTCTTCTGCCAGCACCACCTACAAAGTCATTTCCATTTACCTTCTTGCTTATTAAAAAATGGCTAACAATCATGTAAGTCCCTTCACCTTTTAGTCTGACACCCACTGATTAGTAACATTATCGATGCTTTCTACCAGCAAAATATATCCCAAATCTATCCCCTATCTGCATCTCTTCAGCCATGACCCTATCTAATCCCCACTCTTTCTCACCCTGCAATGCTTCCTGCTTTTTCTCTTGTCTATCATAAGCATAGCAAACAGAAAAAACTTTCAAAAATCCAAATAAAATTATATCACTCCTTCCCTTAAAATTCCTTATAGCTTTTCATCAATCATAAAATCAATCCAAATGTCAATATGCCTTGAAATAAACCATATAATATTTCCTTTGCATTTTACCAACCTCAGCTCATAAAATCTCCTGCATCTTTAGTAGAATCCATTCACATTGATATTTTCCAAATATTGGTTTGCCGCCAAAGCTTTGCACATAACTCCTCCCTTGACTTGGGACACTTAACATCCACTCAGCTTACCAGAGACTAAAGCCCTATTTCTAACCCTGGAAAAAACACAGCTGATTGCAAACATAAAACAGATCCATGTCATTGTACTCAGTACTTGTCCAGTACCCTTGGAAAATAAGGGTTACTCTCAGGACTTACAGAAATTAACACTCAAAGTAGGAGGTGTAAACAGAAACTCAGGAGTAAAATAGTTGAAGAGGTTGTAAGACATTGTCTTTCTGGTAATGAGTGAGTTTTGGACTTCAGAACATCCCTTCCTTCCAGTTTTCATCAAAGTAGACAGAAACACCATGATTTTAATCATTATTCCTTAAAACTGAGTTTAGATCAGTCAAATTTGGTAAAAATAAAACATTTCTAACAATTATTGTTAATCCTGTTCATCTTGAAGAGAAGAACATCTGAAAAAGAGCACTTACCGGGACGTGCAGGTTTATCACGCCACCTGTCCTCATCACACGCTATGGAGACTGCGGCGCCTCCATCTACGTTCTCTTATCCATCCAGGCATTAGTAATCCAGCCAGTTGTTCAGCCTGAACAATGTGTCATCACTCTTGGCTCTGGCATCCTCAAATACTGGCCTGTTAAAGGATACTAAGGGGTAATGGAATCAAGATTACATTTCTAATATTAACTAGTGGGCAATCTGATTGAGTCACATCTCAAGGGGAAAGGGGGTTTTCTAATTAATATGTGCTAATGATAAAAAAATCCAAGAATACCATTGATGGATCGCTGTCCTGAAATAGTTATGCAAAATGAAAAAATATATTTCCACACATTTTTCTTAACACTTAATGTCTCCAAAACATTTATTTTATGAATATTTTCTCAATTTAATTATGCTTATGCATTTTCCCATGCTAGTAATAAAATAAGCCATTATAGATGCATTGTACTATTTTTAACGACAATATTTTCTGAATTAATATGCAAAACTTAGCAGTTGTGACATATATGCTAGGGAAAGTTCAACTGGAAAAAGTAATTTTTTTTCTTTTTTTTTTTTAAAAAAGTAATTTTTAACAAGGCAAGTAAATTTTTAAAGATTCTATAAAATTCTACTTTAAAATATACTAATTTTTAAAGTTCACATGCTGAGTTTGTTTTGCCAAATATATTTCTAATGGTTGTGTATTCTTTCATAGCTATCAAGATCAAATGCAGAGGTATTTCTATTGTTTATAACTAGCTACAAGAAATTAAGATATTGAAGAACACTGTTAATTTTCACTAATACTTTACTAGAGTGATATTAATAAAGATTTAAATACTTTATTTCAAATTTCACAATGTGTCACATAACCAGCTAGCTTAACACTTTAAGATATTAAAGCAAAACTGTAAAAAAATAACAAAAGACATCTCCTCTCTTCTGTAAAAGAGGGTTAGAGTGAAAAATTGGTCACATGTTAGTACAAAATGAGTTTGACATGGGGGAGGAAAAGTGTCCCAACTTCAAAAATATCACTATGTGGCTTTGGGATGAATAAGATAAACTCAGAAAACTGTTCTTAGAAAATCTACATAAACATCTGTGTGGCGGTACAGGAAAACCTTTCAGCACAGCAGAATTTGGTCCTGTCTAGAAGCATTTCTCTGTCTCCAGTAACTAGATGTTTATGAAGATTTCCTAAGAGAGAATTTTTCACAAATATATCTACACTAGAGTTTCAAACATATAAATTATACATGTCATATTATTTGAAGATTATGCACTATGGACTCATGTCTTTGCTTAAAAACATAACTTTTAGGCTTAGGAGGAAAGAGTCTGACACAAATGTCCCCTAAAACAAAAGCAGATAAAATTTACATAAAAGTCTCAGCTAAAAATAAATGGGTTTATACCAGAATACAGGTAAGGCTCTTAGCTAAATTAGTTTTTAATTACAGGATGCTTTAAAGTGAAAAAACCTTGAACTGAAGGGTGCAATGATATTCTACACTACTCGTAATTAATTATAACAGGCAAGAATTGACACACATTTTCGCAAAGTTTTGTAATTTATCTTTTCAAATCCAGCTATGGAACCACATCAACATCTCATGACCCTCCACCACAAAAAAAAAAAAAAGATAAAAAGAACGAAGTTAAAGAATATTTATGTATAGTTATCATTAGGATAAAAAATATTAAAATAATGAATTGCTTACTAATGCATACAGGTTGAGTTGACCTATCAGTTTGCAGACATGTAATTAATTCAGATATTTTACCATCTGCTGTTACATATCCTGGTTTGCACTTATATTCTGTTTATTTAAGGGATACGTAAAGACAAACTTGGAAAAAAAATCTATTCTCAATTCATACATTGAGTTTTGAAAATGTTTCTAAAAGAGAGAAAATATGAAGAAAAGATAAGCATATACTTGACACACATTTCATAAGGACTCAAATAATATAGCTATACAAAAGGGGAGTCATTTATAAATGTAAGCCAAGAAAAATTTTAATCAGTTAAGTTCTTGTGTGAGAGAAAATAACCTATTTGAGTCTCCAAAGATATTAAATCAAGACATCTTATGTTTTTTTTCAGTAGAAAGATTTAAAGTACTCAGAATCCCTTCTAGGGAATTATTAGAAATCTATTTGTCTAATGGATCTGGAATCCCACAGCATGTCAGTGCTCTATTAGCAATGGGTTTCCTTTCCTGGGACTTGTTGCAAGTATTGCCTAGTCTGGATCTCTTAAGCAACCCAGGACACACTTAAAAAATTGGAACATCTCAGATCAGGTGACGGTGAGAGAATCTTCCACTATAGTTACCACAGCCTTTGTCTCTGAGAATTTGAAATGTTTGTCATCAGAATTGGGCGCTTAAAGCCACATCAGTACATGCAGTTCAAAAAAGACGACAAAAATCAACACATTCACTCATCATTTATGGACAAAATGATGATTCCTCAAATCATGTATAACAAAGAGATAGATGATATAAAATTACCAAAGAAAAATTGTAGAACTGGGAAATGCAATAACTAAATTGAAAATTTCAATAGAGGAGTTCAATAACAGACTGGATCAAGCAGAAACAGGGGTCAGTGAATACAAAGTTCACTAAAAAGTCACTGAGTCAGAGAAGCAAAAAAAAGAATGAAAAAAAAAGTGATCATCGATTAAGGCACTAATGGGACACCACCAAAATGATCACTATATATGTTATGGAAGCCTGACAAGAAGAGAGAGGGAAAGAAACAGAAAACTGAATCAAAGAAATAATGCTGAAAACTTCCTAAATCTGGGGAAGGAAATAGACATCCTGATCTAGTAATCCCAAATGAAGTAAAATGGATTGCAAAAAATCCCTCCTCCAACTGATACACATAGTTACATTGTCTACAGTCAAAGAAGATCTTGAAACAGCAATAGGAAACATCACATAGCAGGGAACCATAAACTTACCAGGTTTTATAGCAGAAACCTTGAAGGTCTGAAGGGAGAGGGATGATATACTCAAAGTGCTGGAAGGAAAAACTGCTAAGAATACTGTACCATGACTTTGACCTTCACAAAAGGCAGACACACATAAGAATATTACCAGACACACAAGTGCCTAGGGAGTTTATTGCCACTAGAGGTGCATTCCAAGACATGTTAAAGAAGAGTTCTTCAAGTTGAGATAGAAAGGTGCTAAAAGCCAAGATGATAGCATAGAAAGCATGACACTCATTGGCAGTAGTTAATATAGAGACAAATGTAGAATACAGTGATGGGTAAGTCACTTGTAATTCTAGTGCAAAAGTGAAAAGACCAAAGTATTGTAAATAAATATAACAAGTTATTTAAATGGTTATGAATATAATTGGATGTACATTGTGTTAAGTCAACAACTTAACTTGGAAGGGGAGAGAGATAAAACCTTAGTGCTATAAAAATTGGATAGTTTATGAAAGCCCCAACAAGAGTATACTTATATTTTACATCAAGGAAAAGAGAATCAAAGCCTGTTTAAAATAGCAAGCAGACAAATAATCAAACAAACCCACTGAAAGACAAGGGAAGATAGCAAGAAAGAAAAAGGGATAAAACCACTACAAAACAAAGGAAATAAATAATAAAATGATAATGTAAAAAATACTTATCAAAAATACTTTAAATATAAATATATTAAACTCAACAATAAGAGTCATAGGCTAGATGCATGGATAAAAATCCAAGATCCACCTGTGTTGCTGTCTATGGGAAACTAACATTAAGGACAAATAGAGGCTGAAAATGAAGGGGTGAAGAATAGTATTCCATGCAAATGGTAACCAGAAGAAAGCAGGACTATTATACTAGACACAATAGATTTTAAATCCTCACTAGAAAGCATGGTGGCACAAGACCTTAGTTGTTTATGCTCCTGACCCAACTACAAAAATTGTATATCCATCCACAGACAAACCTGCTTTGGAGTGAGGTGAGAGACTTGACACCGTGGCCCAAGGGACCCAGGAGGTGTCTCGCCCACACATGCATCAGGTGAAAGGCAGACAGATGTCTGTCCTGACTGTGGTTCCTGCAGTGGCCCCTGAGCCAGCTCTAGCATCTCTCAGCCACAGTCCAGGGGCCCCTAGAACCACCGTCATAGAAAATCACCCACAGAGCAGAGTCCTTACGTGAAGGTCCAGGTTTTCACAGGAGGAGCTCAGCATAGCACTCACTAGAGAAAAAAAAAAATGTGAGTTCGGACTCACGGACTGGGTAAGACAAATGTCTTGATCTTACCTGGATCTCTTTCCCTGACAAGGAAGAACAGCTTAAGGCTAATAGAAAACTTTCTAGGCCTCTGATTTCTCCCACATGGGATAGGAGAGTGTGTGAATGATCTTGCAGCTTCCCCAGCTGTGTGGGATCTGCCAAAAAGTTCATTTGCCTCTTACTTCATCCAGAGTAGTTAGTACTGAGTTATACGACTCATAGTTATGAAGAGGCTATGAAAGCAGCAGACAGGACACAGAGCATTGAAGGGAGGCTGATCCTACTAACTGCATTAATGCAGACTCCATCAGAGAACTCACTCAAAAGCTGCTGGGAACTCCTCACCTGCAGGTTATCCCAAGTGGTCCACTGACCCCTTCAGTGCTCTGTCTGCATCACTCACCCTCCCCTGACCCTGTGGTCACCGCCTCCCCCGTGGCCAACCTCTGTGGGCACAAAAGGCACTGGACACAAGAGCAAGCTTTGATGGACGGTTACTGAGCATGCACAGAAATCTGGCTCAAATGTGTGGGCAAGGGTGAGAACAGATTAGGAAGTAGTGTTATCTTTGAGGAAATGAAAGAGAGGCTGTCAGCACACATCCTGGTACACTGTAGCATCTAGACAAGGCAAAGGAGCTCAGACATTCTATCACAAGAGGGAGGAGTGTGAGTAGGTGTCCCCATAGAAGATCTGAGACAGACTCAGAGTCTCTAGCAGGGCTGAAAGAAGTTGTCTCTCTCCCAAAGGAGACTAGTACTACCACTGCAAACACAGCAACACAAACTTCAAGGAGCACGAAATGAAAGGAACATGACACCAACATAGTATCACAAAATCTTCAGTATTCACATCCAAAGATTGGAGATCTGTCATTCACCTAACGGAGAATTCAAAATAGCTGTTTTGTTTATTTATTTTATTTTTTTATAAGCATTGCCTGCTCCAGGTTCATTGCCAGAGTCAACTATTTTTAAAATTATGCAATTTATTTATGTTTGGCTATGCTGGGTCTTCATTGCTGTGTGGGCTTTCTTTAGTTGTGGTGAGCAGACGCTACTCTGTTGCAGTGTGTGGGCTTCTCATTGTGGTGGCTTCTCTTGTTGTGTATCACAGGCTCTAGGTCATGGCTTCAGTAGCTGTGGTATGTGGACTCAGTATTTGTGGCTTGCGAGTTGCTGCATGGCATGTGGAATCTTCCTGGGCCAGGGATCTAACCCGTGTACCCTGCATTGACAGATAGATTCTTATCCACTGTACTACCAAGGAAGTCCCCCAAATAGTTGTTTAAAATAACTCAATGTGCTACAAGAAAACTCAGGGGGACAACTGAACAAAATCAGGAAAACAATACATGAACAAAATGAGCAGTTTGACAAAAAGAGAGAAAACATATAAAAGAATCAAAGAGAAATTCTGGCGCTGAAAAATCCAATGATGAAATGAAAATGCAAGAACATAGCATCAGCTGCAGAATGAAACAAGCAGAAAAAGGAATCTGTGAGATAGACAACAGATACGTTGAAGTTATCCACTCAGAGGAGAACGAAGAGAAGAGAAAGAAAAAGAGTGAAGAAAAGCAACACGACCTATAGTACATCATCAACAGAACCAATTTATCAATTATTAATCTCCCAGAAGGAGAAAAGAGGGAGATGAGGCAGAAAGTTCCTTCCAAGAAATAATGGCTGAGGGATTTCTAGTGGTTCAGTGGTTAAGACTATGCTTCCACGCTTCCATGCGGGGTGGGGGGGTGGTCGGGAGTGTTGGGATTAAGGTAAGGGGAAGCTTGGGTTTTCCCATGGTCAGGGAACTAAGATACATGCCATGCAGCATGGCCAAAGAAAAAGAAAGAGAGAATGGCTGAAAACTTCTCAAATCAAGGGTGAGATTAGAATATGTAAGCTTGTGAAGTTTTTAAGCAACCAAAGTGAAAGTTGCTCAGTCGTGTCCGACTCTTTGCAAATCCACGGATTATAGTGTCCATGGAATTCTCAAGCCCAGAATACTGGAATGGTAACTGTTCCCTTCTCCAGGGGATCTCCCCAACCCAGAGATTGAACCCAGGTCTCCCACATTGCAGGAGGATTATTTACCAGTTGAGCCACAAGGGAAACCCAAGAATGCTGGAGTGGGTAGCCAATCCTTTCTCCAGCAGATCTTCCCCACCCAGGAGTCGAACCAGGGTCTCCGGCATTGCAGGTGGGTTCCTCACCAACTGAGGTATCAGGGAAGCCCTTTATGTGACCAAAGTCAACCTAAAAAGGTCCTCTACAACGCATGTTATAATAAAGATGCAACAATCAAAGAAAAAGCCTCAGAGGGAGTATGAGAAAAAAACCTTGATACTTATAAATGAACACTAACATGGTTCTAATTTGATTTTTAAGTAGAAACCTAATAGGAGAGAAGAAAGTAGAACAATATTGTCCAAGTGCTGAAAGAGATAACTGCCAATGAAGAATGGTTTATTAGGAAAATGTTATCTGGAAATGAAAGAAAGTAAAGACTTCCCCAGGCCAACAAATACTGAAGGAATTGAACACCTGGAGGGCTATAGTCCATGGAGTTGCAAAAGAGTCAGACACGACTGAGTAACTAGTGTTGGTTAGGCCTCCTTATTAGAAACACTGGAAGGAGTTGCTGTTGTCGTTGCTCAGTTGCTCAGTCGTGTCCGACTCTTTGTGACACCCCATAGACTGCAGCACACCAGGCTTCCTTGTCCTTCACCATTTCTTTGAGCTTGCTCAAACTCATGTCCACTGAGGCAATGATGCCATCCAATCATCTCATTCTCTGTCATCCCCTTCTCCTCCTGTCATCAATCTTTCCCAGAATCAGGGTCTTTTCTAATGAGTCAGCTCTTCACATCAGGTCACCAAAGTATTGGAGCTTTAGCTTCAGCAAAAATCCTTCCAATGTATATTCAGGATTGATTTCCTTTAGGATTGACTGGTTTGATCTCCTTGCAGTCCTAAGGACCCTCAAGAGTCTTCTCTAGCACCATAATTTAAAAGCATCAAATCTTTGGGGCTCACTCTTCTTTATGGTCCAACTCATATCCATGCATGACTACTGGAAAAACCCTGGCTTTGGCTATACGGACCACTAAAAGTAATTTTTTTACAATGAAAGGGGTTATTCAAGCTAAAGTGAAAAAATGCTAATGAATAATGTGAAAACATACGGTACACTGGGGAAGATCCCCTGAAGGAGAGCATGGTAACCCACTCCAGTATTCTTGCCTGGAGAATCCCATGGACAGAGGAACCTGGCGGGTTATAGTCCTTAGGGTCGCACAGAGTTACACATGACTAAAAGGACTTAAGATGTGCAGGTGTACATGTGATTGTTGCTGGTTTGTAAAACAGCTTTTTTCAACTACCCTTTCTGTATTCTTAGTGTCTTTAGTAAGGATTTCAGCTGTTTATAGGTTTTCCTTGGTAGGGTGACCCTTCATTCTTGAAGGGTCGGGGTCATCAGTCCCACCTGGATTGTATTGTGGTTTCCATGGACTTCTTGCATAGGGCATAAGAGACACGAAGTGACCTCCCACACTCCAGACACACTCTCCCTTATGTCTACTGTGGGCTCAATTCCAGGTTCTTTTTGGTCGTCATGATAAATCACCCCCACCAGCACAGTAGTCCTGGGGATTCAGAGGATGAGCAATCCAAATTGTAAGCCCTCAATTTACATACATCTTCAGCTAAAGAAAAAGAGGATGTTTGAGGTAGTGGTTTGGGCCTTCACATGGAGATAGTAAAGCAAATGTTTGATAAACAGATGCTTGCTGGGTCTTGCACAGGCAATGGGCCACAGAGTTGATTCTGGTCTCTCCCACCACATCTGGCTAATATTCTTTGCAGGTATCTCTGGTAATAGCCTAAATTAATTCTTACTACAAAGACACAAATTTGCAGTGACAAATCTTGCTGCCTACACTGCTCAGAACTTAGAAGGAGATGTTGTTGGTGCTGGTAGGGAGGAGAGGGGGAAGCCCTTGGGACTGACTGGAAACCCCTCTCTCTTGACTTTGACCACAATGTAGTTGAGATATCTAGAAGGAGTTCAGCATGTTCAAGTAATTTTTTCCACAGGAAGCTGAGCCAGAACACAAGTGTGCATGTGTGCTCAATCGCTCAGTTGTGTCTGCCTCTTGCGACCCCATGGACTGTACCCCACCAGACTCCTCTGTCTGTGGAGTTTCCTAGGCAAGAACATGAGTCAGTTGCTATTTCCTCTTCCAGGGGACCTTCCTGACACAGGAATCAAACCCTCATCTCCTGCGGATCCTGAATTGACAGGCAGATTCTTTACCACTGAGCTACATGAGAAGGCCCAGAACACAAGAAGAAGACTATAAATTTGTGTCAGTCATTTAAGGTTAAGTAAAACCATCTCAAATGCAAAAAAGCAAAATGTTTGTCTGAAGAGGCCTCACAAATAGCTGAGAAAAGAAGAGACACTAAAGGCAAAGAAGAAAAGGGAAGATATACTCATTTGAATACAGAATTTCAAAGAATAGCAAGGAGAGATAAGAAAGTTTTCCTCAGTGATCAATGCAAAGAAATAGAGGAAAACAATAGAATGGGAAAGACTAGAGATTTCTTCAAGAAAATTAGAGATACCAAGGGAACATTTCATGCAAAGATGGGCACAATAAAGGACAAAAATGGTATGGACCTAACAGAAGCAGAAGATGTTATGAAGAGGTGGCAAGAATACACAGAACTGTACAAAAAAGATCTGAATGACCCAGATAACCAAAATGGTGTGATCACTCACCTAGAGCCAGATATCCCTGAATGCAAAGTCAAGAGGGCCTTAGGAAGTATCACTATGAACAAAGCTAGTGGAGGTGATGGAATTCCAGTTGAGCTATATCAAATCCTAAAAGATGATGCTGTGAAAGTGCTTCACTCAATATGTCAGCAAATTTGGAAAACTCAGCAATGGCCACAGGACTGGAAAAGGTCAGTTTTCATTCCAATCCCAAAGAAGGGCAATGCCAAAGAATGCTCAAACTACCGCACAATTGCACTCATCTAACACGCTAATAAAGTAATGCTCAAAATTCTCCAAGCCAGGCTTCAACAGTATGTGAAAACTGAGAAATTCCAGATGTTTAAGCTGGATTTAGAAAAGGCAGAGGAACCATAATTCAAATTGCCAACATCCGTTGGATCATCGAAAAAGCAAGAGAATTCCAGAAAAACATCTACTTCTGCTTTATTGACTATGCCAAAGCCTTTGACTATGTGGATCACAACAAACTGTGGGAAATTCTTCAAGAGATGGGAATACCAGACCACCTTACCTGCCTCCTGAGAAATCTGTATTCAGGTCAGGAAGCAACAGTTAGAATGGGACATGGAACAACAGACTAGTTCCAAATCGGGAAAGGAGTATGGCAAGGCTGTATATTGTCACCCTGCTTATTTAACTTATATGCAGAGTACATCATATGAAATGCCAGGCTGGATGAAGCACAAGCTGGAATCCAGTTTGCTGGGAGAAATAGCAATAACCTCAGATATGCAAATGACACTACCGTTAAGGCAGAAAGCAAAGAACTGAAGAGTCTCTTGATGAAAGTGAAAGAGAAGAGTGAAAAAGTTGGCTTAAAACTCAACATTTAGAAAACTAAGATCACGGCATCTGGTCCCATCACTTCATGGCAAATAGATGAGAAAACAATGGAAACAGTGGCTGACTTTATTTTTTTCGGCTCCAAAATCATTGTAGATGGTGACTGCAGACGTGAAATTAAAAGACAGTTGCTCCTTGGAAGAAAAGCTATGATCAACCTAGCAGCATTTTAAAAAGCAGAGACATTACTTTGCCAACAAAGGTCTGTCTAGTAAAAGCTATGATTTTTCCAGTAGTCATGAATGGATGTGAGAGTTGGACTATAAAGAAAGATGATTGTCAAAGAATTGATGCTTTTGAACTGTGGTGTTGGAGGAGACTCTTGAGAGTTCCTTGGACTGCCAGGAGATCGAACCGATCCATCCTAAAGGAAATAAGTCCTGAATATTCATTGGACGGACTGATGTTGAAGCTGAAACTCCAATACTTTGGCCACCTGATGGAAGAACCGACTCATTGGAAAAGACTCTGATGCTCATAAAGATTGAAGGCAGGAGGAGAAGGGATGACAGAGGATGAAATGGTTGGATGTCATCACACACTCAATGGACATGAGTTTGAGCAAGCTTCGGGCATTGGTGATGGACAGGGGAGCCTGGTGTACTGCAGTTCATGGGGTCGAAAAGAGTGAGTGACAACAGTGAGTGACTGAACTGAACTGAAAACATCTCTGATAGGGTGTAAAATAGGACAAGTTCTGTAATTCCTGGGTGCACACCAGCACATATAAAGCTATAAAACTGTAATTTATGTGCCACAGACTTTTCATGTATTTTAGATTCCTTCTCTTTTTTGGTTGTTAATTGGCCCTTATGGAAGCTTTTGTGAAAGTTCTGAACTGCCTTAGCCCTGCTAAGGAAGAAACAGAGAAACGAGTCTCTGTCCATGCTTTGGCCAAAATGAAAGTGCAGGGAGTTCAAGTAGGGATCAGTGCAGTGTAGCGGAAAGAACCAAAAGGTGAGAGCCTGGAGGAGAAGATGGAAAGGAGCAGAGCCACGTGTTAGCTGCTGGACTCGTTTGAACCTTCTCTTACAAAACAAAAGCTTAGAAGTACTGCATTTCCTTTTACTAATGGATTTGGCAGTTTTTTTTCCAGGCAAACCCAGACTTTGAAAGTGAAAATTCTGTCACGGTCTTAGGAAAGATTTATTACTGACCTTTAGCTGTTATCATACCAGGATATAAGGTCACCAAACAGCTGAGTGAGATGATATCTCCCTTTAAAAAGGAAACAACTCTAAGTGATTTGTGCAGAAATATTTGACATCTTTGGTCAGCAGGAGATGTTTATTACAATTAAGAGCCAGACTCATTAATTACTTTTGGTCAGTAATTGCTTACCCTTAAATTTAAGAAAACATCTTATTTTTCACCTGAATTTCTGTCATTAACAATACATTTGTGTTAATCATTAGTGTTTTTCTGAATCTTAAAAGGATTTTTTCTCACAGGGAAAAGTTATTAAGCTCCATTTGTTTGAAAAATGTTTTTTGAAGTCATGAATAATAGTAAATAACTGGCCAATTTGTGGTAAAGAATGCAATGGAATCAATTAGGGCAGGGGGTGAGGACGGGGGAAAATATGGAACTATGAGCCCATGAGGCACTCTTAGAACAAATGATCTATGTCTGGGCTGCTTAGAATTGGTTGCAGTTGTCTTTTCTGGCCAGATTTCCTTTCAGTTTGTAAACAGGCATGAGTTTAAGATGGCAATCAAATATCATAGGATGAGTATCATTTAACAAACTTTTAATCCCAATTTTCATCATAATTTATGTAACTTCATTGTATTATCTGTTTTACTTTTCAGAGACACTGCAGCTGGAAAATACATTCTTTTCCCTCCCTTCCTCTGAGGGTTGTTGCCCGTTGAAAGATGAGAGTGGTGAAAGCAAACTGAGTGTTTCATGTTAAGACTATAACTGGCCAGCCCTTCCCAGAGGATGTATGTTTGATTTTACTGTATAAGTCTCATGAAGATTAATACCCAGAACTACAAAAACAGTTTGCTAGCTGTACTTGTTAAAAAACAAAACAAAACAAAACAAAATTCAGCTGAGTCAACTTGAAGATCTACTTGACTGTTACATGATACATGAGCTGGGCAGCAACCTATTCAGCAACTAGAAGGGTGCTTTGAGGGGCTATGCAAAGTGACTATGTTCATATGAAAAAAAGTGGGGCAAGGAGCCATTAACAAAAGAAAATAATTGTTTTTATTCCAGGACATCTTTCTGGTGGGAAGAGATGGGAGGGGTTTTAGCACATAGATTGCTTCTGCCTGGGTGGGATGAGGGGGTGGGGAGTGGGAGGGTGGAGGGGTGGGAATGGAGAAGGCCTCTGGTTACCCCACTGGTAGACCAGAAAATTCCAGAATGGCTGATGAAGATTATATTTCTGGGGAAGCTTGAAATTACAATTGTCATGTATTAAGTCTAGGTTTGGTATCATGAGTTTTAGCATCACTGACACCATTCTGAGTCTGTGGTTTTTCTTTTCAATAGACTCTAGAGTGTAAAATGTTGACAGAATGAATTTAGTCTGATGGGACTGCTGGAGGAGGAGAAGGAAGGAAGAATTCTTTATTCATCGAGTAAATATTTAGTGAGTGCTTAATACAGGGTTATTGAAGCATGTGTTACTAGGAAATAAAAGGAAACTTAAAACAAGGCCTCCTCCCTTTAGCAATCCAAAATCCACCTGGAGAGAGAAGACATCAGTAGCAGAATAATAAGCTATTTTGGTTAAATATCAGCACTATTCAGGGCTGAGAGAGAGAAAGAGAGAGAGAGAACCATTTTAGCTAGAAGGCTTGGGGAGGAAATGGAATTTTAGCCATGAAATTTACACTTTCCTTTGTCCACTGAACATGCCTAAGCATTTTGAATACTGCAATTTTTCAAGACCCATATTTGCCAAATTCAAGATGTAGCAAAAGCCACATGGTACACTCACAGGTCAGTAGGATTGGTTGAAGAGAATAACCTAGAACCGACATGAGTAATTTACATTTACGAGTTCTGTTGAGGCTCAGATCTCCAGAAGAAAATCATTTTTTTCTTCTGAGAGGGATTCAGAACAAAGCAAAAACCTGTCTTTGTGACTCTGGGAATGTATCAGTCAGCCTTGTCTGTAGCTCAGTGAAAGGCATTTTAAGACACCCAGAAGTGTCTAGTGCTATAGTTGGGAATTAAGTTCAGACATTTCTCTCCATTCTTTACAGGATCCTACTCTCCTGTGAAACTGTGTCAGGATCAAGCCTGCTGACAAGAGCAAAAGTCACTCTTCGGATGTTGGAAAGAAATATGCAGAAGAGGAACACCTCTACCACACAAAATTTCAAAATGTTGTGGACACAGGGAATGGATATATTCTTAAGGATGTAGAGCATGAAAGAAATTTGAAAAACCAGAATGATGACTAGTCCAACAGAGAATGTCTGTGAATTATTTCTTACTCCTAGAACAATGATTGCAGGTAAGGTATCTCAGTGGTATCTTAGTGGTATGTTAGTTCTTATCTGTGTACATGTGTTTTCTCTTCCCCTTTAACTTTTTCTTAGCTTTAATAAAGAAACCACATGAAGGCTTGAGTTATTCAGATGGATATGACATGTATACAGCATGGCAGACTTTATAATCACTTTCCCATAAGCAACAAGTAGTTCCTTTCCCACCTTTACCAGCAACTCATATTTCTTCCCTGTAATATTACAGTGGGGGGGTTCCCCATGGCTCAGCAATCTCCTGCAATGCAGGAGACTCGGGTTCAATCCCTGGATTGGGAAGATCCCCCAGAAAAGGAAATGGCAACTCACACCAGTATTCTTGCCTGGGAAATCCCACAGACAGAGGAGACTGGCAGGCTATAGTCCAGGGGGTTGCAAAATAATTGGACCCCACTTAGCAACTAAACAACAACAGCAACAAACAACAAAGTATTACTAGCAAGTCCCAGAGAAATGAGTGTGCCCAGAACTAAACACATTGACTGAGCCACTGTGAGATGCCTGGTTTAGAGAGCCATTTCTAGCCCACAGTCTGCCCTCCCTAGAGCTTTGCATTTTAAATATTGTGGTAAGGGACTTCCCAGACACACAGTCAGTTGAGAGAAACGTTTTAACTGACTCAGTGAAATGGAAGGATGTGGCACTTGGTCAGTAGTGTTTTTGTGACACAGGGTCAACTCTGAGCAGTTTTCAGCTTTCTAGCTGTAAGACTGCTGATTCCAAAATATAGCTTCATAAAGCATTTATACATACAACGTTGGCACACATCTCTTTCTTTAAATTCCCTCCTACAGAGAGCTTATTTTTCCTTACTCATTCTCTTTGGAATGGGCTTCCCAGGTGGTGCTAGTGGCAAAGAACCCCCCTGCAATGCAGGAGATGCAGGTTCCATCCTTGGGCCGGGAAGATCTCCTGGAGAATGGTATAGCAACTCACTTCAGTATTCTTGCCTAAAGTACCCCATGGACAGAGAAGCCTGGCGGGCTACAGTCCATAGCGTGCAAAAAGTCGGACACGACTGAAGCGACTTAGCACACATGCATGCCTCTTTTGGAGAGGGGAGCAAAATTTGCCACACCATAACGTGTCTCTTTGGCATGAGGATTATTTTAAGCTGATTATTTTTTAAGAAACAGAAGACTCAGAAGACTTGTTTGTTTTACCTGCCTAAAAGAATTTAGATGAGGAGCCTGAACCGGGAGAGAATTATCACCAAAGATAACTCTGCTGTTATCTGAAAGACAAGTGGTATGGCAAATATTTGTTTACCAAATTATATGCTCTTCCCACCTCCCTGTGAACTGTCTTTCTCCTCTTTGAAGTCCTAGATCCCATCCCTTTTCTCCTTCGCTCAGAATAACATATAATCCTCAATTGCCTCACTATCCTTTGGGGCCTCATAATCTCAAGGAGCCTTTTCTGTAAAAGACCAGATTTTGACTTTCTCCTGTTAATCTGTCTTAATTATTAGACCACCTAGAAAAACCAGAAGAGCATCTATTTATGTAGATACTCTATATAATCTATAGTAGATGATCTAATAAATCCATGTATCTATTTTAAAGAGCTATAAACTAAAAATCAAACTTTCCCCCTGAGTTAGACATAAAACTCACAGATTTTCTTTTTTTTTTTTTTTAATGAGAAAGATTTTGTTCCCACAGATTTTCATCTGGTTTACAAATGACAAAGGACTTGCTCAGCATAATTGCTGTCTCTGGGTGGGCTGGTCACATTCAGGGATGCCAGAGACAGGAAGAGGATGCTATTTCTGTTTTGAAATATTCTATATTTTTAGTCTGCATCAGCTGTGCTTAAATTAACAGGAAAATGATATTTTAGTGTCTTTAGCATCTAGAACTTTCTTCCTGCTTCAGATTTTGCAACAAAATTCATCTGCAAAGCAGAGGTGTTTTCGTGGAAGGGGGAGAGGTTCCACTGTATGTGCCATTTGGTGCCAATAGTATAGACAGCATTGGTGCTGTGCCCTGGTGTTGGTGTAAATTGCGTTCCTCTTCTTAGTAAGTACTAGATGGATTTGAGCATTGCCAGATGATCTCATCATTGCATTATACCATCCTGTGCTCCTAGAGCAATTGCTATGTTCCTTCTCCCCAGAAGATGCCCCTTCATGAGAAAAAAAAAATAAGTTCCCTGCCAACTTTCTCATATTTTCAGAAATCTAGCGGGAGGAGGGAGTCTATAAACCACAGAACAGTGTATAGGCCTTGATGTATCCAAGGACTTTTTAGAAACTGTTAGTTAATACTGGCTTTAAATCTTCAGTGTCTGGAGAGGTGCTCGTTGGTCATCAACTAAATGCCATGATGATTCAGCAGATCCTCAAATTTGTGATGTCAGCTGTTGTATTGATAATGATGTCCCAATCCCCATGAAAACCTACACAGATAACATTGCATTCAAGTTCATGTCAGGAATTAGAATTCATGTATCAGCCTCAGATTAATTGAAGACAAAAACATTCTTCTCCCCCAACTCAGGCTGCTGCTGAGCAACCTTGGAGCATCCCAAGGGCTGTGGCAGCCAGCTGGGTTAGGCGCGTCACTTGGCACATGACCCATGGGGACTCTGCAGAGCAGCGCTGCCTGTAATTCCCAAAGTGAGAATCCAAGAGGGAAAGGGGAAATAAATAGACCTCATCTGAAGTATGTTCTCACCTGTCACAGCTCCCTTTGGAAGAAACCATCTCAAAATGTCCCTGGGAGTTGCTGAGTTTAAACAAGAATCCAGTGATTACCCTTCGAGAGTGTGGCAAACATAAAGAATAGGTAAAATTTGGGTGAAATGCTCTAAACATGGCCAAGGTCATTGCTCAAAGAGGCAATTAATTGAAGGAAAGTTTTATGAGTGTGGTCTGTGCGTAAATGGGGAATTTAAAGTTTAGCCTTTTAAAAATCTGTTCCCAGTGGTGACCATCTCATGAGCCAAAATGAGTGTTGCCAAGCTACAAGAGAAACAAAGGCAAGTTCCAAGAAGTTCATTAAAATCCACAGCTGCAAGGCTTTGCTTTACTGTTCTCCACCCTAGTGGAAGGGACAGACCCAGTCAGAACCCAACCCTCTTCTCTCTGTCCTCCTCAGTCCCTCCTTTGAGCTCCCACAGCACTCTGTTTACACTGTTCATTCTAGCACAGAATACATTTTGCCTTGTGCCATAACTTTTATTATGTCTATATGTTTTCCAGTTAAATCATTGTCTTCTTTCAGGCAGAAAGAAAAAGACTTATCTGTCTTTTACTAATTTAGTGCCCCAAACTATCTTCCTGTACATAATAGCATTACAATAAATTCAATATTAACTGCATATAATTATCTCTGCCTACTGAATTTCTAACCTTCTTTTAAGGTCTATCACAAATGCTCCTTTTCTCAAGAAGCCTTTTTAAAATTCTGATGTGCTTTTGTTTCCCTCTGACCGCCTATAAAATCTTTCTTGTACCTCTTCTATGAAAATTATTTTGCCTTGTGTTAAAGTCATTCTAGTTTAGCTTTAACTATGTGCTCCTTTGGGGTAGGAATCTTGTCTTCCTTGACTCTGTATCCTTGGATACTGCACACAGCTTTGGTCACTTATTTATTCATTCATTCTGCAAATATAACTGAGCATCAACTATACGGATTCTGTTCTAGGGCAGGGGGTATTAAGCAAATTAAACAGACATGGCTTTTATTCTCACAGAGCTTAAAGTCCTAAAGTAAGAACTTTGACAAGTTAATAGGAAATTAAACCTCAGTGCTTTGATGAGGTATAGAAACCATGAGATCTTGACCTGATTCAGGGTATCAGGGAAGATTTCCAAAAGAAAGTGATAGACTGAGAATTAAAGAATGAAGAAACTGCGTGTGCAAAAGCCAAGAAGCAAGAGAACGATTGGTATATAAGGAGACAAAGGAGGTTCAGAAGTTCAGACTTGCTCCAATGAAGAATGTTTTAAATTTATATCATGATCTTCCCCTCTAGATAATTGAAATCTACACGGGCAATACATAAAAAGGGGGAACCCAGGTTCATATATATGGCAAAACTAGCAAAAACACGTATTCTGACTCCCAAATCAGTTCTCTTTCCACTAATATTTCTTTCCATTTCTGCATTTCTTTTAATGTCAGGCCTCTTTTTCCTTATCACACTCATGGAAACCTGTGAAGTAGTTTGTGTCTCCTTAAGTCATTCATATATTCTTGCATTCAAGTTAAACAGTGTTCTCTCTTGATTGTTCATCCTTAAGAGAATAACTTAAGTCCAAGATCACATGTGGAACTTTGCCACGAGTAAGTTGGCAAGTAAGTAAATATGTGGGGAACAATTTTATAGTCTTTGAGCACAAAGACCTGAATGGGACTTGGGGAAACTGACTTCAAGATTTCTGCATTTAGAAGGCTTTTTTTTGCCCATCTACAAAGTTTCACCAGGAAAGGAGAAAATGAGACTATAGGTTAGGGTTAGCCAAAATTTGAGAAATTTAGATTTGATTGAAATTAAAAAGTGTTGATTTGGGGTTTGTTTGAACTGAGGTTGGGAGACTCAGATTCAAGATATACTTGAAAATTGTTCCTCCAGACTTCAAAGCGGGAGAGGCTTATAAAACACAACAAAACAAAACAAAACAAAAAACACAAAAACTGCAAGGTTAGAGTTATATAATTTGTTTATCAAGAATTATATTACAGGGACTTCCCTGGTAGTCCAGTGGCTAAGATGCTGTCCTCCTGGTGCAGGGGGCCCAGGTTTGATCCCTGGTCAGGGAACTGGATCCCACATGTCACAGCTAAAGAACCCTCATGCTGCAACAAAACCTGAAGATCCTGTGTGCCAAAACCAAGACTCAACACAGCCAAATAGATAAAGTTTAAAAGAGGAATTATAACTGGAGCTGGGAAAAGGTAACAGAGCTTGTTAAGGAAGTATTGGTTGGTGTACAAGGTGGTTCCATAGTTGCAAGGGAAGACTTTGAGACCATAAGGTTGCAGCTGTCAGGTGTGGTTCTGAATATGGCTGCTGGTGTCCTTGGGTCTGCTACAGTTCAAAGCAAGCTCAAATTCTCAGTAGTGCAGAGATGTGTCTGAGATCAGATCTCCAATGGCCCTCTGCTGCTGCTGCTGCTGCTGCTAAGTCGCTTCAGTCGTGTCCGACTCTGTGTGACCCGCATAGACAGCAGCCCACCAGGCTCCCCCGTCCCTGGGATTCTCCAGGCAAGAACACTGGAGTGGGTTGCCATTTCCTTCTCCAATGCATGCAAGTGAAAAGTGAAAGTGAAGTCGCTCAGTCGTGTCCGACTCTTCGCGACCCCATGGACTGCAGCCTACCAGGCTCCTCTGTCCATGGGATTCACCAGGCAAGAGTACTGGAGTGGGTTGCTATTACCTTCTCCACAATGGCCCTCTAGTCACCATTTTATATGCTTGAAGAATGATGCTACTGCTACTGCTGTTAAGTCGCTTCAGTCGTGTCCGACTCTGTGCGACCCCATAGACGGCAGCCCACCAGGCTCCCCCGTCCCTGGGATTCTCCAGGCAAGAATACTGGAGTGGGTTGCCATTTCCTTCTCCAGTGCATGAAAGGGAAAAGTGAAAGTGAAGTTGCTCAGTCGTGTCTGACTCTTAGCAACCCCATAGACTGTAGCGTACCAGGCTCCTCCATCTATGGGATTTTCCAGGCAAGAGTACTGGAGTGGGGTGCCATTGCCTTCTCCGTGAAGAATGATTACTCCATTTTAATTTTAATTCATCATCAGTAAGGTGATCATATCATTTATCATCCCAACTGCGACATTTTGAGAATAAAATACAGAACTCATAATAAATATGCACCAAGAAAACAAGTGCAAACTGAGACTGCCAAGGTAAGTTGGGACATATAATAATAATAATAATAATTTTTTTAATATTTATTTATTTTTGGTTGCACGGGGTCATCATGCTGTGCATTTTTTGGTTGTGGTGAGCCAACTCTCTAGTTGTAGTGCATAGGCTTCTCATGTGGTAGTTTCTCTTGTTGCGGAGCATGAGCTCTAGGCGCATGGGCTTAGTCTTTGTGGTGCACAGGCTTAACTGCCCCACAGTATGTGAAATCTTCCCAGACTAGGGATTGAATCCATGCCCCCTGTGTTGGCAGGTGGATTCTTAATCACTGGACCACCAGGGAAGTCCTAATTATTCTATTTATAACAACAACAAAAAAATTCACAGATTTAAAAACCTTAAGTTCAGGGTTTTTCTTTTCTTTACCCTATTCTATTAACCATCAAACAAGACTTGTACGCTTTGTCAGGTAGGAAGTGGGAGATTGGTTTTTGGTGAAAATATAAGCAATCTAGTGGAGAAGGCAATGGCACCCCACTCCAGTACTTTTGCCTGGAAAATCCCATGGACGGAGAGGCCTGGTAGGCTGCAGTCCATGGGGTCGCGAAGAGTCGGACACGACTGAGCGACTTCACTTTCACTTTTCCCTTTCATGCATTGGAGAAGGAAATGGCAACCCACTCCAGTGTTCCTGCCTGGAGACTCCCAGGGACGGGGGAGCCTGGTGGGCTGCCGTCTATGGGGTCACACAGAGTCGGACACGACTGAAGCAACTTAGCAGCAGCAGCAGCAGCAGCAGCAGCAGTAGGAGCAGCAGCAGATCACATTTTATAGAAGATTCTCTGAAAATAGTTGATATTCAAAGAATGTTAACTAAAACTTAGAAAATGTCCTCTTTCCTCATGCCTAGCAAATTGGATCTCTCATCTCTAACTACAAAAATCTCTAAATATTAGCCACTGCACAGTTTTCATGAGCATGAAATAACAAGCAATACGTATATTGGTTTCTGCTACTGGTTCCTGCTAACATTTGATCTTTGACTCCAGTTCCTGACATAGAGTTTGTAAAACTCTTGTAATTTCTCAAGTGAGAGAAGCATCTAACACAGAGGTCCTGATCCCCTTGAACTTCCTGAGTGATAGAAGCATCTTCTGTTCTAAAGAGGTGACTCTTTGTGGGCTCCTGAATGGCGACTGTTCATCAGAAAGACCAAGTCATAATTAGAAGTTTGGAACTCTTAGCTCCACCCACCCCCCATTCTCCAGAGAGAGGAGGGGATTGGAAATTGGGTTAATGATAAATCATATCTAGATGCTGAAGCTTCCGTAAAAATCCCTGAAGTATGGGGTTCGGGCAGCTTCCTGGTTGGTAAACACATCTATGTGTCAGGAGGGTGGTCCACCTCAACTCTACAGGGACAGAAACTCTGCAGGGCTTGGGCCCTTATAGAAATTGCCTCAGGTATTTCTTCTTCTGTCTATTCATTTTTATCCTTTAAAATATCTTTTCTAATAAATTAACAATAGTGAGTAAATTCTTCTGGGTTCTTTGAGCCCCTCTAGTAGAATATTGAACCCAATAAGAGAGGGTCATGGGACCCTCAGATTTGTAGCTAAGTCAGATAGAATTTGCTGAAGGACGGGGAAGCCTGGCATGCTGCAATCCTTGGGGTTGCAAAGAGTCAGACAAGACTGAGCAATTGAACAAAAGATAGAAGTTGTGTGTAACCACTTCTTAAAATTGGCGTTTGAAGGGGTAGGAATAGTCTTTGTAGCTGAGCCCTTGACCTGTGAATTTTGCATTAACTCCAGGTATTGTCAGAATTTCTTCGTGTGGAAAACCCACCTATCTGGTGTCAGAAGTGTTGTATGAGTAGAGGAAAACAACGAGTTTTTCCCAGACAATGAGCCTACTGAATGAATTACCTAGGACTCTAGAATATCATTCTCCAACAGAACTTTATTTAGTGATGGAATGTTCTATAGAA
Source organism: Okapia johnstoni (assembly GCA_024291935.2). Lineage (NCBI taxonomy): Eukaryota > Metazoa > Chordata > Mammalia > Artiodactyla > Giraffidae > Okapia > Okapia johnstoni. Next base: position 68,557,612 of record CM044322.1, on the reverse strand, counting down.
CATTTATCATAACATTTGAGAGTGTTGCTCTCAAAGTGTCACAGGTGGGATGATAGATTATATGGTCACCTTACTGACAATAAACATTTCATCACAGGCACACAATTTAGTATAGTAGCCACTAGTCTTAGGGACTATTTACTGAGGAGTTGAAATGGGCCAGTATGACTGAGAAATTAACTTTGAATTAATTTAAAGGTAAATTTAAATAACTATATGTGGCCAGCCGCTACCATACTGCATAATGTCTCTCTAGAACACTGGGAATAAAAAGGGTAACGGATGGATGGTACTAAGATAAATCAGAACATTTTCTATTCTTTCTTTCTTTTTCTTTTTAAATCCAGTGTATATACAGCTAATAGGCCAAGGTCTCAGTCTTTCCTTTTATTTGACTCTACCGCAAGAATCAATTCCATCTCTATTAAATATAAGTAAAGCAAAGACCTAAAAAAATATAGAAATCAAGAGTATTTTCAATACAGAGTGTTTCAAGTACATATACAATGTACTTAAAATTGGCTTCCCTGGAGGTTCAGATGGTAAAGAATCTGCCTGCAAAGTGGGAGACCTGGGTTTGATCCCTGGGTTGGGAAAATCCCCCAGAGAAGGGAACAGCTACCCACTCCAGTATTCTTGCCTGGAGAATTCCATGGACAGAGGAGCCTGGCAGGTTACAGTCCATGGGGTCACAAAGAGCTGGACACAAGTGAATGAATTTCACTTTCACTTTTCACTTGTACTTAAAACACTATGGGAAATATTTCTACTAGGGTAAACAGTGAGGAATATAGTCATAGAACTTCTTCATTCCATCATATAAAATAGTTCAAGGAAATCCAAAATTTCTAAATAAAGTCCTATTTCTGCCAAAGCCTCCTATAAAACAATCTTAGCCCCAAAGCTCTACCTCTAGCATTTTATTCTTCTTAATGCAAAAAGGACTAAGCTCAAAGAAACTGATTTTAGATGTGTCCAACTCAAAAATGTGTTTCTCTGTTATATCTTCTCCTTAAATTATTTGTATCTCTTCTATGTCTTTTATTACTTTCTGTTATGTGTCAGCTGTGCAATAGCAAGAAGTGGATGCCATGGCAGACAGACATCATAATCTTACCCTGCCTACTGGAGAGAAAGTGCTTTGTGGGCAAGAATTGTGTTTCCATAGCACCAGGCACAGCTCTTCATACAGAGTGGGTACCCAGGAAATGTTTGGCAGTTCATTTGGAAACACTTTGTGTAGATAACTCAGATTCTATAAAAATTAAGTTTCTGGAACATGAAATGGGATAAGGCAAAATCTTAACTTTGACACCAAGCCTTTTGTCAGAGAGTTATGGGAACTCAGAGTGCCTCCTAATTATTAATGCAGATATTATAATTGAATATAAATTTGAGAGTGTGGTAAATAAATTTTTAAAGACTTATTTATTTTAATTTTGGGTATCATTATTTTATTGAGATAAAATTGACATATAACATTATATTAGTTTCAAGTGTAAAAAATAATGATCTGAGATTTGTATATATTGTGAAATGATAACCACAATAAGTCTAGTTGACACCCATCACCATACATAGTTGGAATTTTTTTGTATGTGCATTGATTTTCCTTTTTTCTGTTTGGGTAGTAAGTTGGTATAATTCTTTTGGAAAGCAATATGAAATTTCTATTAGAAGACTTTGATGTAATAATTTTATATTTAAGACTCATTCTCCCCAAAATCATTTTAAAACCACTTTATTGAGGTGTGATTGACATACAAAAAGCTCTATACATTTAATATATACAACTTGATGAATTTGAAGACAGAATGGCATATACCCATGAAACCACCACAAACACAGTCTATGCCATAAACACATCCATCACCTCCAAAAGTTTTCTCCTGTCCTCTTTATTACTGTTCTCTGTGTGTGATAAGATCACTTCAGGCTTCCCTGGTAGCTCAGCTGGTAAAAAAAAAAAACCCTGCCTGCAATGCAGGAGACCCTGGTTTGATTCCTGGGTTGTGAAGATCTCCTGGAGAAGGAATAGGCTACCCACACCTTGTGGCTCAGTTGTTAAAGAATCTGCTTGCAATGCAGGAAACCTGGGTTCAATCCCTAGGTCAGGAAGATCCCCTGGAGAAGGGCATGGCAACCCACTTCAGTATTATTGCCTGTAGCATTCCATGGGAAACAGAGCCTGGTGGGTTACAGTCCATAGGGTTGCAAAAATTGGACAGGACTGAGTGACTAACACTTTCACTTTCATATCTTTTTAGAGCAAAACTTTGTTTGTTTTCTGACCAGTAGATTTTTATTTTAAAGTGGTCAGTATTTGTGTAGGATGTCCAGCAGAAGAAAAAGAAAATAGCAAGTAGGAGAAAGGGAAGTTTTGGAAAGTTCAGATGTAGTTGTGCAGGTGATATTTTAGCTCTGGCAATCTATTTGGAAATCTGAATTCCCACCAGTTCAAAGTTCACTGCACAAAGCTTTGCACATAGTAGACAATCAAGTATTGAACTAATTAAAAGTGTAGGAGTTTCAACAACACTGTTGACGGGACTGTAAATTGGTACAGCCACTACAGAGAACAATATGAAGTTTCCTTAAAAAACTAAAAATAGAGCTACTGTATAACACTGTAATCCCATTCCAGGGCATATATTCAGAGCAAAAACATGTTCTGAAAGGATCCATGCACCCAGTGTCTATCGTAGTACTATTTACAATAGGCAAGACATGGAAGCAACCAAAATGTCCCATCAACAGGAATGGATACAGAAGATATGGTTTATTTATATAATGGAATATTACTCAGCCATTAAAAGAAATGAAATAGTGCCACTTTCAGGCACATGGATAGACTTAGAGATTGTCATTCTGAGTGAAGTAAGTCAGACAGAGAAGGAGAAATTTTGTATTATATCACCCATACATAGAATCTGAAAAGAGACAATACAAATGGACTTATTTACAAATTAGAAACAGACTCACAGACTTAGAGAATGAACTCATGGTTAACCAGGAGGGGGAAGGATGTGGGAAAGGGGTGGTTAGGGAGTTTGGGACTGACATGTACACACTGCTGTATTTGAAATGGATAACCAATAAGAACCTACTGTATAGCACATGGAACTCTGTTCAATGTTATGTGGCCAGGATGGGAGGGGAGTTCAGAGGAGAATGGATACATGAATATGTAATATGGCTGAGTCTATCACAACGGTGCTAATTGGCTATACTTCAATTAAAAAAGAAGTTAAAAAACACACAATAAATAAATAAAATTTCTCTTGAAAGCAAAAATAATTTTTTAAAATCAATATGATATGAAAAAAAAATGTGTAGGGTGTTCATATTTCACCTACTCAGACTGTTTGTTCTTTAGGATTTTCTTCAGGAAGTTTGCCTTTTCTCTAACAAGATGTAATTTAAAGAGCAGCAGCTAAAAAGGAGTTAAAATTGTAGAAAAAACTGAGAAAGGTATAAACAGTGTTTTCCTGGAGGATTTGCCATTTAAAACTGCAATTGTTTTTAGTGCCAGGTGTCCTTGGTGGCCAATACCTCGCGAAAGCATAGAAGCTGCAGAGAGCCGGGTTCAAGCGCTCCCTGAGGGCACGGCTGTAGCTTTCCTCTCATTATGGACTCAAACCTTGAGAGTCAGCCCCCATCCTGAGCCCAATGCACTGCTCTGCCAGAGACAGAAAAGAGGTGAGAGGATCTGAAAAGTATAAAATGGAAGACATTTGGACAGTTACCAAATTTAAGAAATCTAATTGTTGAAACATGTATGTCTCATTTGGACATGAAGAGAACAGTAGAACATATGGCAAACCAGTAGCTAGGCTGAACAAAGAGGTAGAATATAAGGCCAACTGAAATTTCCTGTATAGTATCCCTGGAAGTATAACAAGCATGATAGTTTCCAACTTTTCTCACTGTTGGTTCACATCACTTTTAACTTAATCAAGTCTGTTTGCATGAAAAGAATATAGGCTTTGGGGCCAGAAAAATCTGGCCCCTCCATGACCTCCTAATTGTGTGTTCTTGGAAAGTTACTTAACCTCTCTGGTTTTCAGTTTTCTTGGATGGAGAAGGAGGATAAATACTACCCTATTCAAAGAACTGTAAAATAACCCAGTGCCTGGTGCAGTAGTAACCACATAGTGAATTTCTGTTGTTACTATCTGCTCAACAAACAATATATATCAAGATCTATATTTACTTACTCTATGATATACGCTTAACATATAGGTCCTTGCTTTCAAAATCAAGTTAACATCAAAGGTAGGCAAATGCAGTGCAATGAACAAACCTAGGCAATTGATTAAAAAAATAAAAAAAAAAGAACAGTAAATAGCATGAGGATCCAAGGGAGAAAGAGATGATAGGGATGAGCCATTCTCAAACCTCTCATTTCATCTGACCCTCAGTGCAACTCTGTTTTGGAGGCAGGGAAGGGATGAATACATTTGACAGAATGGAAAATTGAAGCACAAGCAAGTCTCGGCTCCGTTTCAGCCACTTTGAAATGAACTGATGGATTAAGAAAATTCTGGTTTCTTCCAAGGCTGCATTTCTATTATTTTTTGCCTTTCCTAAAGTAAGACTGCTCATTACTATGAGATTTGATACTAGAACTCACATTTCTTGATTCTAAGCCCAGGACTTTGTGCCTAAGTCAGAAGTAAGTAGGAGAATTTTGCTTCAAAGGAAAATTAAAATTCCACCTGGGCAGAAGTATCCCTTTTCCTTTTCTATTGACATCATTTTCATATAGGCTTAAAATCTCAATACAATGGCTCTGGCTATGTGTATTTAAGTGTGATCACGCCTGAATAACAATTTCCATCTTCAGACATCAAAGTACTTTCACTCTGTTGTAATTAAACATTCTTCCTACACGTTTATTATGTTTGTTCTATTCTCTTTCAAACTCCTCCACACTTGAGTTTTCCCCTGTGCCCAAACAAACAAAGTTCTCCACCTCCTGGTCTTACTTCCTTTCTTTTTAGTTGTTTACTAAAAAAAAGTCAATCTTGCTTTCCAAAATAAATATTTACATTGAAGTTCTATTCTTCTCTCAAAAGACAAAATAGACCCACCAACAGAAGAAACAACTACATAGTTAGAAAACTAACAGTGGGAATCAACATTTATATTGAGGGCACATCAGTGTATATGCACGTATAATATGCTTCTAATGTACTTGACTTCTTTAGACTCCAATTTAATCTAAAGTCCAAAGTGGCCTCAACTCCCCAAAGACCTTGGGACATTATTTTGTTCCAAGAGACAATGCCATAGCAATATCATGTTTGCTTGGTTACAGAGACTTCCACAGAGGCCAAATATTCCTGGCAAGGTTTAGCAGACACTGAATTTGAAATAATTATAACATCTCTATCATTTGGTTCTGACTGCTTTTATTCAATGAGTGTGTCAACAAGGATGTATGTAGTGCACCCCTACTGTGTGGATAAAGGGAAATAGACATAATTTTTTAAATGAATAAATTACATTCGCATTAAAGGTAAAAACTGCTTTTGGGTACGCTGTCATGTCTTACAAAATTAAGCATCTTGAAATGTGAAACTTGTTCTTACTGCCCTCATCTAGGAAGTAAAATAGAAATCGGTACAGGAGGGATGTTGTATGGTACATACATGTTGCATGTACCAATTACATACATGTAATTGGTACATACATGTTGTATGATCCACATAAATGTTAAGAGCAACATAACACTTATTATACAGTTGAAAAACTAGAGGCCTTGAAGATGTGTTTGGGACCTAGTTTCTTTTAGTTAAAAACTTTACTAAGGATGTCTGTGAATTTTTGTGCTTCATGGAATCATTTTCCATAGAAAATAAATATATAGATGCTATTAATTAATGAACTAAAATTAATTTAAAAGTATTTCTGTTTCTACTTGTACAGAAAGACAAATATATGATATCACTTATATGCAAAATGTAAAAAATGATTCAAGTGAACTTATTTACAAAACAGAAACAGACTCACAGATTTGAAAAACAAGCCTATTGTTACCAGAGGGGAAGAGGGGGAAGGCACAAATTAAGAGCTTCAGATTAACATATACACACTATTATATTTAAAATAACCAACAAGGGCCTATTGTATTACACAGGGAACTCTGCTCAATAGTCTGTAATAACCTATATGAGAAAAGAGTCTGAAAAAAAAATAGATACGTATATATGTATAGCTGAATCACTCTGCTGTACACCTGAAACTAACGCAACATTGTAAATCAACTATACTCCAATATTGAATAAAAATTTTTAAAAAACAACAAAAATATTTCTGAATTCATGATAGCTTTTAAAAAATATTGTATATACTTTTAACCAAGGACACTAAAAAAGCAAAGATACTATTTACACAAGGATTCAGGCTTTGATACTGAAAAATGTTTCTTGCATTTTGTTGGAAAACAAATTTTTCAGATTGATAGCAACTGAGGGACTGACATGCTGGCTCAAGAAACTCCTCAATTCAGGTTATGATAGTCTGTGTGTTTCCCAACAAATCCAACAGCACACTTTCATAATGACATTCACAAATTGTTTGAAAACTTTACATAATTATTTATGAAATTAAAAAAATCTCCTGCCCACTGATAGTGTGGAAATAGTGCCAAGTCAAATATTACAACATACAGCAAAACACACCAGGGCCACATGTGGAATTGAGGTCTTTAAGATGGAGGACAGTCCCCTGAAACTTCAGACAAACTGAGGTATGAGAGAGTAAAATAATCAGAAAATAGAGGTGTTCAGAACCCAAAGCCCTGAAGAGAAATTCTTCTTCAAAGAAAATGACTCTCTAATCACTGGTGTCTCTTACAGAGCTGGGCTTAGCTAGTTCTTCTGAGCTGAAAAGTTGTTTATTCTTACACAGGTCCTAGTAGGTTGCAGTGAGGATTTCTGGTCTTGGAGTTATAGCAAGTAGTCAGGAGTCAGAAGCTTTGGTTTCCATTATAATTTATGAAGCTGTTATCAACCCCTTCTCTCCCTCTTCTGCTAGCTTGGTAAGAGATAGGCAAGAATTGCTGCCTCTCAAAATTTTAAACTTCTTTAATGAAGATATATTTCTATATGACAATTGGGAGGAAGTAACACACAGAAATTATGGGGATGTTAACAATAATTTGACTCCTGTTGCTAAAATACATATTAATTTGGTATTAAATATATGTTTGTGGAATGTCAGGAATATAGCACTCTATTGTGATGTTAACATATTAAAAAGCAAAGACATTACTTTGCCAACAAAGGTCCATCTAATCAAAGCTATGGTTTTCCCAGTAGTCATGTATGGATGTGAGAGTTGGACTATAAAGAAAGCTGAGCACCAAAGAATTGATGCTTTTGAACTGTGGTGTTGGAGAAGACTCTTGAGAGTCCCTTGGACTGCATGGAAATCCAACTATCCCATCCTAAAGGAGATCAGTCCTGAATATTCATTGGAAGGACTGATGCTGAAGCTGAAACTCCAATACTTTGGCCACCTGATGTGAAGAGCTAACTCATTGGAAAAGACCCTGATGCTGGGAAAGATTGAGAGCAGGAGGATAAGGGGTTGACAGAGGATGAGATGGTTAGATGGCATCATTGACTCAATGGATATGAGTTTGAGTAAACCCCGGGAGTTGGTGATGGACAGGGAGGCCTGGCATGCTTTGCGACCCTGTGGGGTGGCAAAGAGTTGGACACCACTGAGTGACTGAACTGATTGTAATGTTAGATACATGATATAATCCAGACTTATTCTGCTAGTCATAAGTAGACCAAGAATTTCAAGCCCAAGAATAAGTGAACATTATAGCAGATCAACTAGAATGCCAAAGGGATTATATGAGAGACTAAGAAAAAGGTGATGGAGTCAGAGATTGCCTGAGTTTGTCAGAAGAAAATACAAAACTACCCAACACACAACTTAGGCAAAGTCAATATGAAGATGGTTTTCATTTACATCTTCTTTTCTTTCCTCTATTGCCTCAAATATTTATTGAAATTTTATTATCTCTCATGTTCTATGGTAGGTCTTAAATTTCAACGGTAAGCAAGACAGACATGGCCCCTTCCTTCCTAGACCTGCCATTTTCTTCTCATCATTTCCACATACATATTGCCTGGAAGCTGGGGACTGAATCCCATGGCCAGACCAAAGACCAAAAGTAGGGAGAGGACTGACCTGCAGCCCTACAGGTTACAGTTATGGTTAGCCAAGAGTTTTGGTTGTTATTGTTTTGGTTTCATTTGCTTATCTTTTAAATTTCCCCTTACCCAAGAGGATCCCTTTATCTACCATCAGCTTCTCAGAAAATTTGACATGTCAGAATAGCTTGGCATGATAATGTTGCAAAGAATAAATGGAGGAGAATTTTTCTAAGGGTGGCCTGCCCTACATTTATCCCTCTGCTGAAATCCAGCATGACTTTGAACACATATGTCCATGTGTTCCAGGTGGTGACTGGCAGCAAAGAGAAGTTTTCTCCTGGTGGGGTTAGGGAAGATAAGGAGAAGCAGACGCTGCAGTGAGGCAGCTTCCAAGAGCTCAAGAGCCAAACTGTTCCTTCTTCACACTGGTGGAGTGAACTTTAAAGTGTGTTTCCAAAATTAGGGAAAATCCTCTACTGAGAGTTAGAGAGAGATGTGTTGAGTGGAGGTAGATATTTGAGAAAAGTGGGAAAAGTGTGAAAAAGGTGAGATAGAGGACGGCAGAGAGATGTGGTGGAGAAACACAGTTCAGATGGCTTAGTATCCATTGGGTTGTCTTTTCTTCTCTAGTCGATCACCCAAGGATTTAGAAATGGGCTGCAAGGGGGTTCACCCCCTTGGTATTTAGGATACAGGAAGGTACAATACAATGGGAGAACTGGCAAGAAAATTAAAGGCATTGGAAAGGAAAAGGAAGTGAGGGGTCAGAGAATCTCAATCAGAAAAGGAAGGATTGTAAACAGGAGCTGAGAGAGAAATAAAAAGTAAAGGAATCTATGAATTGAAGGTCTCACTGAGGACAAAGCATGGTAGACTGAGAGTAATTGATTAAAGGTTATGTTCAGAGTTTGCTGTCTAAACAAATATTTTTAGAACTGGAACAATTCTAGGTGAAAAGTTCTAGGGTGTGCCTATGGAAATGGGTGGCTGAAATTTCACTGGAAATAAATATGTCATGGAAATAAGTGTCTAGGATGTTAAATGTGGCGATGATATCACCCTGAAAATGAGTGGATGTTGGGTGGAGGAGAAGACTGTGAGGATGCCAAAGCCTTCAGTGAATCAAGAGTAGTGGTGAAGGGAGGTCAGGAGCTGACAGCAAGCAGAAGACATGGAATAGTATTGTTCGGTAGAACTGTTTCCATAGAGGCAGGTTACTTTTTAAATAGTGGAAGAGAGAATATGAAATTGACAATGTGGAACAAACAAATTATTTACTAATAGAAACCATGGAATTGGCAAGGATGAGTTGGTATTTTTATCTTTTCCTTTTAGAAAATTTTAAATAGAAAATAAATTAGCATCATGTAAATGACACGCAGTTTGTTCTCTAGCTTGTATATTTTCTTTGTCATGTTTTCTGCCTCTTAAGTTTATCCTAGTTTTTGTCTATCTTAAAACTGATCTGAACACATATATATGGTATTTAGTCAATCGATAAAGATAACCCTGTATGCGAGACATCAAAAGAGACACAGATAAGTAGAATAGTATTATGGACTCTATGGGAGAGGGGAGGGCGGGATGATATGGGAGAAGAGCATGGAAGCATGTAAATTATCATATGTGAAACGAATCGCCAGTCCAGGTTCAATGCATGATACAGCGTGCTCGGGGCTGGTGCACAGGGATGACCCAGAGGGATGGGATGAGGAGGCAGGTGGAAGGGGGGTTCTGGAACGGGAAAACATGTACACCCATGGTGGATTCATGTCAATGTATGACAAAACAAATACAATATTGTAAAGTTAAAAAATAGAAAATAAACTAATTAAAAATTCTGTCAAAAAAAAAGAAAAAAGCTGATATGTTCTGCTCTGTGCCTGGTAGAAGAGTTTACTTGTTTGTACAGCCCTGTGGTATATTGTGACAGAGCATATTATGTACCACACCCAGATCTCTGTGACTTCCCTGTTCTTCACCATCTCTTGGAGCTTGCTCAAACTTATGTCCATTGAGTCGGTGATGCCATCCAACCATCTCATCCTCTGTTGTCCCCTTCTCCTCCTGTCTTCAATATTTCCCAGCATCAGGGTCTTTTCCAATGAGTTGGCTCTTTGCATCAGGTGGCCAAAGTATTGGAGCTTCAGCTTCAGCATCAGTCTTTCCAAAGAATATTCAGGGTTGATTTCCTCTAAGATTGACTGGTTTGATCTCCTTTCTGTCCAAAGGAATCTCAAGAGTTTTCTCCAGCATCACAGTTCAAAGACATCAATTCTTCAGTGCTCAGCCTTTTTTATTGTCCAGCTCTCACATCTGTACATGACTACTGGAAAAACTACTGAAAAAGGTTGAAAAATATTTAACCACTCATTTGCAGCTTAGTGATCTGATATTTTATTATTACAAGACCATGAAAGGTGGCTGCTATATGCACAGGCCTTGACAAAGAGAGCTGATGAAAGGAAAGAGAATTTAATCGAATCTCTGGTCCTTGGCAGCTTCATTCATTTGCCCATTTATTCACATGTTTGTTGAATGTATCATATGTCATACACCACTAGACAAACACAAAATTAGTTGCTAGAAACATAAAGATGATTAGTTCCTAATCCTTATTCTTGAGAGGCCACAGTCTTGTAGGGTTAACAAATAGAGCTGGACATTGAATAAGACAAGTTTGAAACTTGTGGGTCCACTTATATGAGAATTTTTTTCAGTAAATACTACAGTACTAGATGATGGTTGAATCTGGGAATGGTTGAATCTGTAAACCATGGATGTGGAGGGCGAACTATGAGACTTGAACTTCCACAGATTTGGGTATTTGCAGTGGTTCCCGGAACCAATTATTTATTGTTCAAGAGTCAACTGTAAGTACAGATCAGTTAAATGCTGTAATAGAATACTGAACAAAATGTTATGAATGTCTGGGTGGGAAGACAAACCACAGCTTACCTGCATCTTGAAATAAGAGAAGAGCCTAGCGGTTGAGGTTAAAAAGAGTATAGCACAGAGGAAAGAGCACATAATTCAACTAGGCTTTAGCATGAGATGAGTGAGGAAAGAGGCAAGTGATATCAAGGGGAAGGTAGAGAGGGAGCAGATCCTGAAGTGCCTTGAATGCTATGTTCAGGAGTTTGAATTCTAGTCAATGGAAAGTTAAGGCTATGTAGGATTTTAAATGAATTCCTTTAAGGTGGAAAACACTTGTAGCACAGATTGAAAATAGAGTGGGAGTGAGGGTAGGGTTAACTCAATGCCAGAAGAAAACAAACATTTACAAAAGGAAAAAACTGGTATGGTAAAAGAGAAAAGGAAAAAAAAATAGATGTTTAGGAGGTTGAATTCATAGGACTTGGTGAATGGTTATATATGTTGGAAATGAAAGAAAAATAGAGGAATTCTGGAATGACTGCTGGAGTCTGGCCCAGACTTACTGGTATCTTATTGTGCCATTAATTATGATTAGACACACTAGAGGAGATGAAATTTTGGTTGAAGAAGAGGTTAGAGTTGTTGGTTGGACAGGGGCATGAATGTATCATTTTTACAGGATGGATTTGAGATGGCTCTAAAAACTCCCATTAATGGTCTCTTTACAAAGCAGTTGGTTATGTGAGTCTGGAACTCAGGAGAAAGTTCATATTGAAAGTACAGTTTGGATGTCAGGGTCTAGATTTTCACCAAGGTCATGAAAGTAGACCCTAGAAAGCAGGCAGAGAGCATTCAGTCTGAGGGGCCTGAGATGAAATTTGGAGCATCCATGAAACAGACACAAACAAAATTATTTTTCCTTTTAATTTCCTTCCTGCTACTTTGAAAATTATCTTTGTCATAAAGAAAGTATTGTTCCCCTGACAACACAAATAGGATAAAAGTAGGTGCTACTGTAGAGTCTGACAACCTACAGTTATAACTGGATGAAGGACATTTGGAGTGTGGAGAACATTCATCAGCCAAAGGAAATAGTCTCTACTCCACCCCGGGTGATTGTGAGCCTGGGGAGACACAGACCCGGTGGGGCCTAGTCTGACTTTTCAAGGAGAACATTAAACATGATATTTTATAAGAAATCTTCTGAGTTAAAAAAAAAAAACTTTGTGCATGAATTCATTTATTTAACAAATATATGTTGAGCACCTGCTGTGTTCCAGGCATGATTCTAGGATCTGAAGACTTCTCAGTGAATAAAGAAGACAGCAATCTCTTTTCTGGAGGAAGTTTACCTTTAAGTGTGGAGACATATACAATAAACAAAAGAAATGGGTAAATTCCTTGCTTAGTGAGTACAAAGAGTCCAGCGCAGCTGAAGCGGTGAGACCTAGAAAGAGTTTGGGGAGAGATGAGGTCAGAGCAGTAAGAAAGAACAGGATCCTACAGGGTCTGGTTGGCCATTGTCAGGATCTGGGCTTTCATCCTGGTGGAGACAAGAAGCCACTGGTTGCTACGTTGAGAGCCTACTTCTACAGAGTCAGGGCAGACCAGGAGATCTGGGAGGAAGCTGCTGCAGTCGCTCAAGTCAGAAATGAAGGCTGCTTGGACAAGACTGGAATGGGTGGATATGGGGAGATGGAGAAAGACTTAGGATACACTTTGGAGGCAGAGACAGTGGAATTTGCTGATAGATTCTATGCAAGATGTGTGAAAAAATGAAGCACCAAATAAGACTCCCAGAATTTTTGATCTGATATAAAGGAGGTGGTTGTCATTACCAAAATGGGGAGATCTGTGTTGTTAAGTGTGGGGTGAAAAGTAGGAGCTCAGTTTTTTACCTGGTAGGTTTGAAATGCACATTAGATTTCCAGGCAGAGTTGTCAATTAGGCAATTGGGTAGATATGATTAGAATTCAGGGGAATGATGCAGATTGGACACATAATTTCAGGAATCATAGAATTTGGGTTAGATGTTATATCAGGGAATTTAAGTGTTGATAGAGAAGGGAAGTGGTCAAAGGACTGAGCACTAAAGCACTGTCTTTAGAGTTGGGGGAAATTCAGAGGCATCAGCAAAGCCAACTGGGAAGGCACAACTAGAGATAAAAAAGAAAAACAAAGAGAATGTGGTATCCAAGAGAAGAAAGTGCATTAAGAAGAAGGAAGTGGTCAGCTGGGCCATGTGCTGCAGTCAGTCCCAAGAAACGACAATTTAGCAACATGAGCATGGTTAATGATCTGGGTAAGAGCAGATTTAGGAAATTGATGAGGGGAGGGGCAAAATCCTAATTGGAATACGTTCAAGGAGGAGAAAAATTAGACCCAGAAATTATTTACAAATGTTTTGAAGATTTGTTTTGTTAAATGTTTTTTTATTTTTAAGGAAAATAAAAAATGAGGCAGTGGCTGAAGGGAGAAGAGAGGACTTCTTTCTTCCTGAAGGTCAGAGTAATAACAGTATGTGTGTATGTTTGCAGGAAAGATCCAATTGAGAGAAAAAACTGACAATACATGCAAAGGCGGAGACATTTGCTGGAAGACTGTCCTAGAGTAGGAGAGGTAAGGATGGGACCAGGGGCCTGAGTGGAGGCTTGGAGCCTAGACAAACAATTCATATAGAGTTCTGGATCCAGCATGCAGGCCACCAGTTTGCAACCTCTGCACATTATATCTGCTTATCCTGAAAATATATTGGACACTGTGGGTCCTTCACAGTAGAAAATCTTCCTTTGAAAACATCAATATTCAGATCTTCCTCAGTGTAAACATTGCCAAACTAAAGCTGCTACCCATAATTGGTGGAGCTTTGAGGGAATCATATACTCTGAAAGTGGTCAGCTGGATTTGGGTTTGGCATGAAGAAATAAAACCTGAGTTGATTTCAAATTTCACTATCCACAATAGAAACTTACATTTCTTTTTTTAACAGTTAGGTCTTAGCCATGAGAAATAGATAGCCATACCATTTCAGCTCCTGGCCTAAAACTACTGACATCTCAAAGAATCTGATTTGTCTTTTAAGTGCATGCTGATATCATCACAGAAAAATAATTAATTTAGGAGCCCCTCTTGGAAGCTTGGATTTGTCACTTGTCTGAAACGATGAAAACCATATTTGTCAAGCAATACTTCAGCTAAAAGTAAAACCAGTAGTGCTCTGTGCACAGACTAAGCATCTGTGACCCTTGGCAGCCCTTGTGGATTGGCTCCTTTAGAGAAGGAAGGCTCCCCTTGGGCCAGCATTCCACGCTATTTCATCCATGGGAGGTACTGGTGTCAAACAGTCAATAGGCCTACTTCCTGGCACAAAGTAGGGACACAACAAACAGTTGCTAAATTAATGAATAAAACTTATTTCTGTCTGCTATCTGAAGTATTGCTATCTCCATTAGACCCTGGACTTTGAATTAGCATTTTGTCAAATGATTTTATTAAGAAATGTGACTATAGCCTGAAGACTTTCTTTAATAACTCACAACCTAATTAGCTTTCGGGAGCACATATTGATGTACTTGGTCGCATCTGAGGTAACATTTTGGATAAGAAGAGACTACTTTCTAAGCCATTTGAAAGGAATTAGCTAATCCACAGTTGCCTTACTTGCTGGATCTTTCTGTCCTAAGAACAAAGAGTTTTCAATTTATGCCTCTTTATTTTTATTGACACATCCAGTTTTCTTAAAGTTCCTACCTGGATGCCAAATAAATATTGGCTGCTGAAGTCTCTGTTTTTTAGGTGATAGTAGCATTGCATAAAATAGTTAAGCAGTAAATACACACATCCTCACCCCGCCCCCCTATATATATATAGAGGCATTCTTGCCTTGAGAATCCCATGAACAGTATGAAAAGGCAAAAAGATATGATACAGAAAGATGAACTCCCCAGGTCAGCAGGTGGCCAATATGCTCCTGGAGAAGAACAGAGCAATAGCTCCAAAAGGAATGAAGAGGATGAGCCAAAATGAAGACAAAGACTAGTGTGGATGTGTCTGGTGGTGAAACTAAAGTCCAACGCTGTAAAGAACAATACTGCATAGGAACCTGAAATATGAGGTCCATAGTAGTGTTAGTTGCTCATGTCCAACTCTTTGCAGTCCCATGGACTGTAGCACATAAGGTTCCTCTGTCCATGGGATTCTCCAGAGAGAACACAGGAGTGGGTTGCCATGCCCTTCTCCAGGGAATCTTCCCAACCTGGGTCTCTTTCATTTGAGGCAGAATCTTTACCATCTGAGCTACAGGGAAGTCATGTAGCTTCCTGTTACATCCACGTAGATTCATGCTAGGTCCATGAATCAAGGTAAATTGGAAGTGCTCAAACAGGAGTTGGGAAGAGTGAACATCAACATTTTAGGCATCAGTGAACTAAAATGAACCAGGATGGGTGAATTTAATTCAGATGGCCATCATATCTGCTATGATGGGCAAGAATTCCCCAGAAGAAATGGAATAGCCCTCATAGTCAACAAAAGAGTCCAAAATGCAGTACTTGGGTGCAATCTCAAAAACAATAGAATGATCTCTGTTCATTTCCAAGGCAAACCATTCAATATCACAATAATCCAAGTCTATGCCTCAACCACTAATGCCAAAGCAGCTGAAGTTGAACGATTCTATGAAGACCTTCAAAACCTTCTAGAGCTAACATCAAAAAAAGATGACTTTTTCATCATAGGGAACTGGAATGCAAAAGTAGGAAGTCAAGAGATACCTGGAGTAACAGGCAAGTTTGGCCTTGGAGTACAAAATGAAGCAGGGCAAAGGCTAACAGAGCTTTGTCAAGAGAACACATTGGTTATAGTAAACACATTCTTCCAACAACACAAGGACATCACCAGATGGTCAACACTGAAATCAGATTGATTATATTCTTTGCAGTCAAAGATGGAGAAGCTCTATACAGTCAGCAGAAACAAGACCAGGAGCTGACTGTGGCTCAGTTCATGAATTCCTTATGCAAAATTCAAACTTAAATTGAAGCAAGTAGGGAAAACCTCTAGGCCATTCAGGTATGACCTAAACCAAATCCGTAACGATTGTATAGAGGAAGTGACAAATAGATATAAGGGATTAGATCTGATAGACAGTGTCTGAAGTACTATGGACATAGGTCCATAACATTGTACAGGAGGAAGTGATCAAAACCATCCCCAGGAAAAAAAAAGCAAAAAGGCAAAATGTTTGTCTGAGGAGGCCTTACAAATAGCTGAGAAAAGAAGAGAAGCAAAAGGCAAAGGAGAAAAGGAAAGATATATCCATCTAAATATAGACTTCCAAATAATAACAAGCAGAAATAAGAAAGCCATCCAAAATCAACAATGAAAAGAAATAGAGAAAAATAATAGAATGGGAAAGACTAGAGATCTCCTCAAAAATAATTAGATACCAAGGGAAAATTTCATGCAAAGATGAGCACAATAAAAGACAGAAACATATGGACCTAACAGAAACAGATGATATTAAAAAGAGGTGGCAAGAACACAGAGAAGAGCTATACAAAAAAGATCTTAATGACCCAGATAATGATGATGGTATTATCATGCCCCTAGAGCCAGATATCCTGCAGTCTGAAGTCAAGTGGGCCTTATAAAGCATCACTACGAACAAAGCTGGCGGAGATGATGGAATTCCAGTTGAGCTATTTCAAATCCTAAAAGATAGTGCTGTGAAAGTGCTGCACTCAATATGCCAGCAAATTTGGAAAACTCAGCAGTGGCCACAGGACTGGAAAAGGTCAGTTTTAAATTCCAATCCCAAAGAAAGGCAATGCCAAAGAATGCTCAAACTGCTGCACAATTGCACTCATTTTACATGCTAGCAAAGTAATGCTCAAAATTCTCCAAGCTAGTCTTCAACAACACATGAATCAAGAACTTCCAGATGTTCAAGCTGGATTTAGAAAAGGCAGATGAACCATAAATCAAATTTCTAAAATCTGTTGGGTCATAGAAAAAAACAAAAGAATTCCATAAAAACATCTGCTTCACTGACTATGCTAAAGCCTTTGACTGTGTGGATCACAACAAACTGTGGAAAATCCTTAAAGAGATGGGAATCCCAGACCATTTTACCTGCCTCCTGAGAAACCTGTATGCAGGTCAAGAAGTAAGAGTTAGAACTGGACATGGAACAATACTGGTTTAAGATTGGGAAAAGAGTATGTCAAGGCTGTATATTGTCACCCTGCTTATTTAACTTCTATAAAGAGTACATCATGTGAAATGCTGGACCGGTTGAAGCACAAGCTGAAATCAAGATTGCCAGGAGAAATACTAATAATCTCAGATATGCAGATGATATCATTTTAATGGCAGAAAGTGAAGAGAAACTAAAGAGCCTCTTGATAAAGGTGAAAAAGGAGAGTGAAAAAGCTGGCTTCAAGCTCAACATTCAAAAAAACTAAGATCATGGCATCTGGTCCCATCACTTCATGGTAAACAGATTGGGGGAATAAAAGGAAACAGTGACAGACTTTATTTTCTTGATCTCCAAAATAACAATAGATGGTGACTGCGGTCATAAAATTAAAAGATTCTTGCTCTTTTGAAGAAAAGCTATGACCAACCTAGACAGTGTATTAAAAAGCAGAGACATGACTTTGCTGACAAAGGTACATATAGTCAAAGCTATGGTTTTTCCAGTAGACATGCATGGATGTGAGAGTTGGACTACATAGAAAGCTGAGAACCAAAGAACTGATGCTTTTGAACTGTGGTGTTGGAGAAGACTCTTGAGAGTCCCTTGGTTTTCAAGGAGATCTAACCAGTCCATCCTAAAGGAAATCAGTCCTGAATATTCATTGGAAGGACTGGTGATGAAGTTGAAGATCCAATACTTTGGCCACTTGATGTGTAGAGCCGATTCATTAGAAAGACCCTGATGCTGGAAACGATTGAAGGCAGGAGAAGAAAGGGATGACAGAGGATGAGATGGCTGGATGATATCACTGACTCAGTGATGCCTGGTGTGCTGCAGTCCATGAGGTTGCAAAGAGTCAGGCACGACTGAGTGACTAAACAACAACATATATATACACAATGACTTCTGGTTTATAATGATGAAAAATGAATATTCATGTTTATTTTTACTCTTTCTCAAAATGCCACTAAAGTGACAAGAAAGGAATTTTTTTAAAGGTAGAAAAATACAAAAGAATCACAATGCGTGAGCAGAGGCACACAGGTGTCCCAATAGTAACTGATTTAGCTGAGAGTAGGAACCTAACTGCCTTCTGAGGGAGAAGCCAGGATGTTTATGAAAAACCTTAGAAAAACTGAGAGATGGAGGCACCAAGAACCTCTGAATACAGGGGAGTGAGTGCTTGGACTGAAAATTGAGAGTATGTTCAAAATATATATGAATTATGTAGACCCCATGGACCCTTCTTATATCCAGAGTGTACAGGTGACTTATCTTGCCAGTAGAAAGTGGGTATTAAGTGGAAAAATTAACCCACAGTAACTTTCTACTTTATAATACTACAAAGCGAAAGAAGAGGAGTAGGAAAGGCAAATATTAAGACCCCAGGATATTAGTAGCCAGGCTTATACCTCTCTGTTCCACCTAGGCAAGGCTTTGAAGGATTTCTTTCCAGAGAAACAAATGGACCTGCAAGAAATTATTTTCAGACAATGACATATGGAGCTACTTCCTACACACAATAACCCTACAGTCAAGCCATCCAGGAAATCAACCAGGACCACACACACACACACACACACACACAGAAAAATTGTATCAACTTTTTGGAGTCCTACTCTTCAATATTAAAGGAAAGTTAGAAGTTATAAGAGAGTTAAGAAAAGACTCCAGCATGAGAAACAGAGGCCAAAACTAAAAATAATCAGACAGAAAAAAAAAATGGAACTCAGAAGACACATACAGACAATTCAAATAGCAGAATAAGTTACCCAAACCAAAACAAAATTTGCATAATTAATATATCTATGAAATTAGAAAGAGATGTTGGTAAAAGCAAAAGAATATTCAGAGAATAATTAAGAGATGATGGTAATTGAAAAGTCATAGCAGTAATATAAGTTCAATAGAAGGACTGAATGATGAAACTAAGGACATCTTTAAGAAAATATAACAAAAAGACAAAGAGATAAAAGATAAAAAGTTTAGAGAACTAACAGGAATCTCAGGACTAATGATCTAACTAATGGAAGTTCAAGAAAGAGAATACAGAAAAAAAAGTTATCAAAAGAATAATATGAGACTACTTCCCAAAACTGGAGGATATGAGTTTCTAGGTTGACTTGTCCAGCAGAGTGAATGAAAAAAGAATAATACAAGGCATATTGAGATAAAATTTCGGAGTTCCAAGCTCAAAGAAAAGAAAGTATAACTTTATAGGGAATAAAACTGGACCAAACATAAAGAGTTTGGAGTCAGAATTATATCTAAATTCTGGAATTCAGTAATCCTGAAAATAGAGATGACAATAGAGAAATCCCTTTCAAAATTCTAAGGGAAAGAAATTTCAATTTAGATTTAAAAAACATAGACAAACTTTCTGTCAAGTTTGTGGGCAAAACCAAGATTTTCTCAGACATTAAAAAATTAAGGAAAAACTACTTCCTATCCCCTCCTCCTTGTCCCCCATTTCAGGAAGCTAGCAGAATGTGGAGAAACACAAGATGAGAGGACAGAGGTTCAGGAAGAAGGAAATCCAATAACAATAATAACGTAAGAGACAACGTTAATTCTCAGAATCATGGCAAAGGGAAGTCTCAAGATGACAGAAGTACAGACTGGTAGAACATAATGAAGGACTACAAAAGTTTGTACTCCAAGAGGAATAAAAACTGGAACCCATAGTTTTATTTAATGTCTGACTATATTTTAGGGAATTTTATACTCAGTTGCTCAATCGTGTCTGATTGTTTATAACCCCATGAACTGAAGCCTACCAGGCTCCTATGTCTATGGATTTTCCAGGCAAGAATACTGGAATGGGTTTCCATTTCCTTCTCCATGGGAATTTTACAGTTCTGTGCAGTTAGTGAAAGGTACATAGGAAAACTGAGCAAACAGTAGAATGAGACAATTATCACTGGAAAGAAATATTTTAAAAATTAATGCAAAAAATTAATAATGCACTATATACCAATCTGTTAATGTTATAGTAATAATATACAAATATTGAATATTAATTCAAGTAAAGATTGCTGTATAACTATGTTGAGAGCCTGAGGGAGAGAGAAAGTTAGTAAGTATGGGAGATTGGGGTGTAAGAGAATTTAATTCTAATCTTCCATAATAGGAAGTCAACAGATAAGGTCTAAAATTGATAAAGAAATAGTAAGACATGAAGAATAGAGTATGGAGGTATATACCAGAAGATACGTTAAAGATGTTGGAAATTGCTACCTTTTAAAGGGGTAATGCAGAGAAGGCAATAACACCCCACTCCAGTACTCTTGCCTGGAAAATCCCATGGACGGAGGAGCCTGGTGGGCTGTGGTCCATGGGATAGCGAAGAGTCGGACACGACTGAGTGACTTCACTTTCCCTTTTCACTTTCATGCATTGGAGAAGGAAATGGCAACCCACTCCAGTGTTGTTGCCTGGAGAATCCCAGGGACAGGGGAGTCTGGTGGGCTGCCGTCTCTGGGGTCGCACAGAGTCGGACACGACTGAAGCGACTTAGCAGCAGCAGCAGCAGCAAAGGGATAACGGGTCAGGTAACTACTGTTTCACGTCCTTAAGAAGTACTGTTTGGATTTTTCAATTGCATACACACACTCATAACCTAAAATTTGAATAAAAAGTCATATATGAAGCTATGTAGGAGAGAAGATTTACTGTGAATACTTAATAAAATAATGTGTGCATAGCATATAATATACTATTGATACATATAGATTATTAATAAATTCCTAAGGTTTACTAGTTGGTAATATAAAGGTGGTCTCATTATCAGAAAAATCAGCAAATACATATAAATTTTTACTCTTCATTCCCTAGTAAAACATCTTTTACTAAGAGTTGTGGATGATAAGAAATATGAAATATAATCCTTACACTAAACTAACAGCCATGACAACTAATATTTAATTGGTGTAAAAATGTATACCAAGCATTGTTCCAAGTACTTTAAATTATCTCACTGAATTCTATGAGATAGATACTATTATTATATCCATTTTATAGATGAGGCCCAGTAAAATGGAGTAACTTATCTAGGTCATGGAACTTGTAAGAGATGGGGTCAGGATTCAAACCCAAGCAGAAGGCTTGAGAGCCAGTGCTGTTACCCACTGTATCACACTGCTTTATAACCTAGTTGAGGAAAAGAACAAACAGAACTAAACAACCTTATAAGATCTAAAAGAGTTCAACATAATGCTGGAAGAGATGTCTCAAATACATGCAAGGATACTTTTGGGAAAATACGTGTATTACTGTAGGATTCAGAAGAGATGGAGAACCCTTTTGGCTGATGGTCAAGGAAGACTTTTCTTGGACCAACCTGGGCAGGGAGGGCATTCTTTGAGAGAGAGTCAGAATGTGGAGGTAGGAACTGGATGCCAGAGGTCAGCAAGGAAGGAGGTTTCACCAGGGCATTGAAAATTTTGTTCATTCACACATAAGACCAGTGAGAACAAGGCAGGGAAGACCTAATGTCAAATTACGAAGGACTTGGTGTCAGGCTAAGAAGACTGGACTTGATCCTCTGCAAATGGGAGGTCATTGTTGAGCAGGTGATAGTTTAATCTGGACATGGTACCTACCCATAGTTAATGGAGAGGAGGTGGCAAAAACAGGGAAGGGTTTATTGTGGCAGTCCGGATGAGAGTTTTCAAGATCAGACAGGGGTTAGTGAGAGTGCAAATAAAGGGCTGCATTCTGGATGGGAAGAATTTGACTTGCCAAAAAATGTTGAATTTTGTCTTCTCTACCAAGGATATTTTTTTTCAAACTAGAAAGGATGGAACTGATATGATTAAAATGGAATTAAATTGCAAGAAGTTCAAGTAGAATGAATTCAAATCACTAGATTCATACAAGTTACAACCGAGAGCGATCCAATCAAATACTGAGCAATTATGATCTTGAATCAGATGATAGAATTTCTTTTAAAATAAGAGAAAGATTTTTAGAATTAATAGTAATGTATGCTCAATAGACAAAATAAAAACAGAAAGAAGAAAAGTCAGTAAGCTTACTCCACAGGTATATAGTTAGATGACATTTTGGGTTACTTTTTTCTTTTATGTATAACTGTTTTCATGTTGATAAGTAGTTGAATTGATGATGCTATTATATATAGAACTTATCATTTTTATCTTGCTTGAACAACATTGTAATAAAACATTCCATATTCAGTTACAAATTTATTTGTATATATAATACTTAATCATTATATAACATTCAGTAATGTAGGTATACATAATAAAATCTATTTAGCCAAATATAGTTGGATAATTAAACACTTTCTAAAAAAATTTCTTTTTACACAAGTGTAGCATCCTTTTACTTAGTCTTTTCTGAATTGTGAGCTGTGTCCGTAGACTAGTATTCCAGATAAAGCTTTTTGGGAAACACAGGAAAGTATGAAAAGAGCAGCCAGTTTAAACATAATTTCTATTTAGTCAGGGATGAAACAGTTAAACTGCAAAACCTTAGTGAGACAACAAAATGACCGTTTGTTTTAACCACACTGCTGCCCCTGAAGGACGACTGATAATGACACATGGGAAATAGCATGCAGAAAACATCCGAGGAGGCACAACTTGGGTTTGATAATTAACTGCAGAAGCACACCCTAGTTAGGTCTATATTTGTGTGTTTTTATATTGCATTTACATTTATTTATATGTATTTGAGAGTCCCCTGGACTGCAAGGAGATCCAACCAGTCAGTCCTAAAGGAGATCAATCCTGAATATTCATTGGAAGGACTGACGTTGAAGCTGAAACTCCAATAATTTGGTCACCTGATGCGAAGAGCTGACTCATTTGATAAGACCCTGAGGCTGGGAAAGATTGAGGGCAGGAGGAGAAGGGGATGACAGAGGGTGAGCTGGTTGGATGGCATCACTGAATCGATGGATATGAGTTTGAGCAAGCTCCGGGAGCTGGTGATGGACAGGGAAGCCTGGCATGCTGTGGTCCATGGGGTCACAAAGAGCTGGACACGACTGAGCGACTGAACTGAACTGAACTGATATATATTTGCTAAGTTAACTGGGAAGATGGACATAGTACATTCTTAAGTATGGGTACAATTATCCCCTAATTCATCGTATTGTTGTTTAAAAACCCTGAATTCATGGAAACGGTAAAGTTTATGGAAAAGCGACGTCTGAGCCAGTTCGTACCCACTGATACTTAGAGTGAAAACAGCGTTCTTAAGAGTGAGTAGACCAAATACACAGCACTCTGCGGTGCCTGCAGGGGTTGCTTCGTTTTGCAAGACTGTATATTGTGACCTGTGAGTGGTGTGATGGATCACGTGCAAAATCTTATCATTACCAGATGTATAACTTTGCGCTAGTTAGGTTCAGTTCAGTTCAGTCGCTCAGTCATGTCCGACTCTTTGTGACCCCATGGACTGCAGCATGCCAGGCCTCCCTGTCCATCACCGGCTCCTGGAGTTTACTCAAACTCATGCCCATTGAGTCAGTGATGCCATCCAACCATCTCATCCTCTGTCATCCCCTTCTCCTTCTGCCTTCAATCTTTCCCAGCATCAGGGTCTTTTCAAATGAGTCAGCTCTTCGCATCAGGTGACCAAAGAATTGGAGTTTCAGCTTCAACATCAGTCCTTCCAATGAATATTTAGGACTGACTTCCTTTAGGATTGACTGGTTGAATCTCCTTGCAGTCCAAGGGACTGTTAAGAGCCTTCTCTAATACCACAGTTCCAAAGCATCAATTCATCGGCGCTCAGCTTTCTTTATGGTCCAATCTCACATCCATGCATGACTAGTGGAAGAACCATAGCCTTGACTAGACTGACCTTTGTTAGCAAAGTAATGTCTCTACTTTTTAATATGCTGTCTAGGTTGGTCATAACTTTTTCCCAGGGAGTAAGCGTCTTTTAATTTCATGGCTGCAGTCATCATCTGCAGTGACTTTGGAGCCCAAAAAAATAAAGTCTGTCACAGTGTCCACTGTTTCTCGTTCTATTTGCCATGAAGTGATGGGACCAGATGCCATGTTAGGTAATCTTTGGAATTCACTTAGGGGAGGATCATAACACGTATGTCAAGGAGTGGATGGGAGACTAACTGAGATATCGGTGATGAACACCCCAGAGCATCTGAATTACAGCTGTCATCACATCTTTCCTCCATATCATGCTAGCACAAGATTTAGTGGAAACTCATATAGGTCATTGGAGGACAGCCAGAAATCCTCCTCATTAGCTCTGAGAAAACATTACTAGCTCCTCAGATGGAGCAATGAGAATAAATTGGGGTCAAAATTGTATGGATGATGGAATCTCCTAGGTTTTCATTTAATGGGAAGTCACACTTGGAAGTTCCCACGGATGTACTGGTAATAATGAGCCCTCTGATTTGACCATGTGCCTCTCAGAATATAGTAAACAACCAGGGTTATACTATCCAAATCAAAAGGTTTATCCAACATGCTTATACGTTTTTGTCATGTTGTCAGTTTTCTCACATATATAGAACACAGTTTTTTGGAAGTCAGCAAAGGCCACTACTGTTGTTCCTTATAAGCTAAGATTACTGCACAGGCTGAAATTATAGCACAAGTAAGATTAACACTACTTAATTAAATCTGATCTACTAGATGAGGGGGCAAAAAGGGAAAAAGATACATTTGATTGTAGGACTTCCCTGGTGGTTCAGCTGTAAAGAATCCGCCTGCAATGCGGGAGACTCAGGTTCGATCCCTGGGTAGGGAAGATCCCCTGGAGAAGAAAATGGTGACCCACTCCAGTATTCTTGCCTGAAAAATTCCATGGACAGAGGAGCCTGGAGGGCTACAATGCATAGATTCACAAAAGAGCTGGACACACTTTGGGACTAAACAACAACACGTTTGATTGTGCTGTTCTTGATATAATGACATGACTTATTTGGTTCTTTGTTGCTAAAGCCCACCAACTCCAGAGCTGAAAACTCTGATCTCATTTTTTATCAACTTTATGGGGGTGCAATTTACATAAGCCAAGTGGAATCATTTAAAGTATTCAGTTTGATGAATGTTGACAAATGCATACACACATAACCACCACCCCAATGGATGTTATACAAAGCTTTTTTTGTCACCCTCAGAATTTCCCTGTTGCCCTTTTGCAATCAGTCCTTGCACCTCTTTGGTGTGCCCACTTTAGATGGCCACTAATTATATTTCTATCATAGTAAATATTTTGCTTGTTCTAGAATCTCACACAAATGAAATCATATAGTATGTAATTTTATGTGTCTAAGTTCTCTTGGCCGAGCATGTTTTTCAGATTCATTCATACTGTTGATGGTATCACTAATTTGTTCCTTTTTAATACTGAGCACATAAGTCAGCACCAATGTATGCCTGCACTACGTTTTTTTTAATCCTTTCAGCTGTTGATGGACCTTTGAACTGTTTCCAGGTGTGGCTATGATGAATAAAGCTGCTAGGAGCATTTATGTGCAAGTCTTTTGTAGATATGTTTTTCTTTTCCCTGGGTCAATACTTAGAATTGGAATTCCTAGGTCATGGGGTCGCAAAGAGTCAGACACAACTGAACGACTAACATACAAGGTATCCATTTAACTTTTTAAGCAGTGACCCAAGTGTTTCCCAAAGTGGTTGTACTATTTTACATTCTCACTAGCAATGTACACGGAGAAGGCAATGGCAACCCACTCCAGTATTCTTGCCTGGGAAATTGCATGGATGGAGGAGCCTGGTGGGCTGCAGTCCATGGTGTCGGTAAGAGTCGGACACGACTGAGCGGCTTCACTTTCACTTTTCACTTTCATGTATTGGAGGAGGAAATGGCAACCCACTCCAGTGTTCTTGCCTGGAGAATCCCAGGGACAGGGGTGCCTGGTGGGTGGCCGTCTATGGGGTTGCACAGAGTAGGACATGACTGAAGTGACTTAGCAGCAGCAGCAGCAATGTACAAGAATTCCAGGTGTTCTCATCTTCATTAATAAAAGGTCTTTTTAAGCTTTAGTCTCTCTAATGGGGTGTTTAGTAGTACCTACTGCTTTTGATTTTCATTTTCTTGATGAATAATGATGTTGAACTTTCTTCCCCCATGCTTATTTTGGCCATTTGAATATTTTTTCCCAAAAATGTTTTCAAGTAATAGAAGCAAGAGATAGGGAAGTACCTAGATAAGAATGGATAATGATACCTTTCTTTGTTTGAATAAAGCAGATTTGAAGTAGAGAGAGAGGTGGCTGAAAATTAAAAGAAGCTCACTTTCATATATTTCTCAAATAAACTCAAAATCATCTTATATAGGCCTTTTATCCTGGAAAATTCTTTACTCTTTTTTCTACCTATTGAGGTTCTAATGGGATACAGAGGTCATGGAAGATTTATCTAAATTATGGATTATGAGAGAAAAATGGCCAAAGTTGAAATAATGCTTTCAGTCCTTATCTTAGCATATCTGCTGTGTTTATTAAACAAGTCAATAAATTCCAGAGTCATAAGGAAGGTAGACTGGTAAATATAACAACCATTTATTCAATACTTACTCTGTGCATGAAATAGCACTAGGGAATAAAAGACAAAATGATAAATTAGACCTTGTAATTGCCATAAAGAAGTTCAAACCTTCTTGCAATTTAGACTTATCCTTCAGTGAGCCCATATGTGGCAGAATGTACTAAGAAAGAATCAGCAAGGAGAGGCAAAGCGTTTCAAAGTGCAAGGATTAATATGTAGGAGGGAGAAAAAAGGATACTACAGAAGTCTTAGAGGAGGTGGTAAAAAATGGAGACCTTGAGGAAAGGGCATTTTCACCAGTGACTGCAGTTAGTGCTGTTTGAATTGCCTTCTTTATAGCAGACTATTTGGCTTTTTATGAAAAAGTGCATTTTATTCCAGGGAAATGCTCATCTTTAGGTAATTGGCTTTTATTTGACAGCTAAAAGCAAAGTGGTAGGAAAATATTTACCCACTAATGAGTCCTTCTGAGAAATATCAAGGAACAGTTATCTTTAATTATGTACCAACAAATATAAAGTAACGTGTAGTGGAAGGAGTGCAACTTTAAAGCTACTGAGACCTGGATTCAAATCTTGGCTTTGTTACACGTATCTCTTGATCCAATCATTTTCTCCTCCAAGCCTCTGTGTTATGTGAAAATAGATGTGGCAGTCGTTTGCTTGTGGCGTTGCCATGATGGCTAAGCAATGAAGTTAGTCTTCAAACTAAGAGTAGCGCATGTGATGTGATCATTGAGTATAAATTTCTTGTTTCTCTCCTCACCCTTGTGCAATTCTAATGAGCTCAGATTGTAATTTTGCTTTTTAATTTGCAAGGTCACAAATCAAGGCAAACAAAATGCTGATGGGATTACAGGGGAAGTAGGGAGGGGGACAATTTTAAACAAATCTGAATCTTTGTAAATGACCTAATTTTGCCAATGGTGAAATTCCACTGGGTGGGGAGAGAAGGCAAATAATGGAATCATCTCAACACTATTAGCATCTCCCTGATATTTCTTTTATAGGTTTTTCAGATTCTCTGTCATGATTTTTTTTTAAAATAAATTACATGAAAAGTGGGCATGTCCTGGTATATGAAGTGCTCGTTCATGCCTGTCATTGTCATCAATTGTCGCTAATTTTCATTGAGTATTTACTGTGAGTCACACAATGTACCAAGTGTTTTACATACATCCCCTCATTTATCTTTCACAAAAACCCTATGAAGCAGGCAACATTATCACATTTGAGTTAAAAATAAGTGATTTGTGTCACAGTGGTTGGATACCATGCCACAGAGAAAGTAAGGGAGCAATAGAGTCAGTATTTGAAATTAAGACAATATGACTCCCAAGCTGGCAAATAAGTCTTTGTGCTATGTGGCTTCCCATCACACACTCACACATATACACTAATACACATATACTCACACACACATGAACATACACACACACATGCACACATGCACATACTCACACATTCACACACATTCAGAAGCACAGCCACACACACATTAATACACATAGACACATGCATATAGACATAGACTCAAACACACACATACACACACACACCCCACACAAGTTTCTGGTTCCTGTCACCAGCTCCATTTTGGCAAAAATTCACTGTCGTCTCACAAAATCAGGGCTTGGCTAAGAAACTTTACTCATGCGAGTCAAGCATCATGCTTCCATTTGGCCACTGAGCCTTTCCTCACACAAAGGAAGCTGGAGGCAGGGCAGGATGCCACCATGCCAGGTGCAAGCATCACATGGTATTAAGTCACTGTTATGGGGTACTGCTAAACCTGCCCCTAGTGGGGAAAAAAAAAAAGGCTAAATTTGATGTAGTACACTGATACCTTGATTAGTGAATTCCTGAAGGATAAGCTCCCTTTAAAAGAAGTAGGAGTCTTCTCCTTAGTTTTCCTTTACTTTTTAGGAATACACTTTACTTATTCTGTGCAGCACAGCCGCCCTGGTTTGCAACTGTGTGACAAAATATGTCAATAAAAAGTTTTGTTTCTCATTGGCCACTTTAAGATTGACTGGGGATAATTCTAGGCTGAGTTATGAACGCAAATATGAAATAGACTGATTTAGAATTGAGGAACTGAAAGATACTGAAAGGTGTAGTACTTTGGTACTGGGTCTGACTTTGTGAGCAGGGGCGGGGTTTACAGAATGGGTGATGCTGAGCAGTGTAACAGAGGGGTTAAGGTCCTAACCCCAGCTCCACCCTTCACAGCCAAGTGATTTGGAGACACTTAACCTCTGTAAACACCAACCGCTTCACTGACAGATAGAGTGATAATGTCTGGCTTAAGGTTTTGTGACTCTAGGCCTCCAGGAAACTGCACTTCTTTTCTTTCCACTGTTCCCTCCTTCCCCTTCATTATTTGTACTGTATTGTGGAGGCAAGGGAGTGATGGGGCAAGTCTCACGCCTCAGGCCTCTTTGAGTTTCTGTTTACATTCTTTCTCTTGGTTCCATGCCTTCAACCATATCATCCAAGCTCCAGCTCAACCTTACCTACGTTTTCATCTTATGCTATAGACCTCCACGTGGACACCCTGCCAAGGCATTTCACATTCAACAAGTACGCAGCCACATTTTTATTTCTTCCCTAAATTACCTCTTGACTTTGAAATAATTCAAATAGGACCCCTAGCTCAAACACAAAAGCGCTGAGTCAGCTTTAACACTTTTCCCCCCTTGTTCCTTATCTATGAGTCACCAAATTGTAAGTTCTTCAATTGAAACATGTTTGGTAAGAACAATCATAAAACCTCAAATGGCTATAATAATTGTGTCAAGGGTTTTTTAGAGTAACAAGATTGTTTCCTTAACATACATTTATTAATTTAAAATTAAAGACATTTCTGTTCTCCAATCTTAAGTGGCTTGACCATTGCACAATTAGCGATAACAAATCGAGTCTTTGTTCAGTCACCCCCATTGCAACATCCTACACACAACTGTGAAATTCACCTCAACTTCCTGCTTAAAATCTTCAACAGTCCTCCAGTGCTTCTGAACAGCACAAAATGTGGAAAAGCCTTGCATTTGTTTCCCTCAAATCAATTGCCTGTCTATGTTTCAACCTTTTATTGCTCCAATTCAGTTCTACAAGTTCTCCCTAAATGAAACTCCTTACTCCTCTTGGAATAAACTGTGCTTTTCCTGACCCCAAATCTCTGTTCATACCATTGTTATCTATTTTCATATTTTCCCTATTACATTGATAATCATTTGTCATATTTAGTTGAATCACTAGGATGTCAGCCTGCTCTGCCCCAACAGCCATGTTCCTTTTTGTCTTTCTCTGAACCCTCATAGCACATTGATTGTGGCATGCTCAAGACACTTATCACATAAAACTTCTCTCTTAGGTTACAGATTCTGGAACACAAGTATTGCCACTTTATTAGTGTGCTTCTGAGTACTAAGTGGCCCTCAGTGTATTAAAAACCTTTGATGTAGTCATTGGATGGTTCCTAGGACAGCAGTGGAAGCCATGTGTTCTAACCTCTGCGAAAATCGTACACCTATTTTCTATTTTGTTAAACGTTTTTCAACCTAATTATATAAATATTGCTTTGGAATTGCAAAGCTCTGTAGAGACTATTTTTGTCCCCAATTTTTCTTGATCAATTGGTACCTGAGTCCCTGAGAATACATAGATGGTTTTTTATGGATCAAGTATGTAGGCTCAGGACCACTGCTGTCATCAGAAGTATCTGGGTCTCAAATCATCTCCCCAAATTGCCTAATTCAGAGTCCTCCACATAAAAGAAAACTTTGCTGATTAATTCCAACAAAGAGAATGTAGTGTGGTAGGGTAGAGGTTTGGGAATCAGACAAACTGGATTTGGATTCTGGCCTGGTCACTTACTAGCTGCACAGATTTGGGTAAATTGCTTACCTTTTCAGCTTGCTTCCTCGTCTATAAAATGTGGACAGTTATCCCCACTTTAAGAAGCTGTCATGACAAAATGGTGTATAATGTCTATATTGGAACACAACAAATTGAGGCCAAAATAATCTTCAGTAAGTTACAGATTTGAATATTTAATTTTTCTTAATCATGCATAGATTTTTATTACAGAACCTTTTTCTAAGTTGAATAAGTGGATACTGGATTTCTTTCTTTTTTTTTTTCTTTTTTCAACATTCTGAGGAAATGTTAAAATTTTGGGAGTGGTGTTGCTGAAAACATTACTAGAGTCCACTCAGTTACTTCTCATAAAAGTTCTTTTAAAAAAAGATGAATTATCAACTAAGTAGTTTGGAGGTAAATGCTTAGAGCATTTAGTGTGGTTAAGCTGGGTGATAGACATTTTTTTTTTTCTATATTTGCAGACTTCAGTGTTTTTTTTGAATAAAAAGTTATTATATTCACTTAATAAACACTTAGTTCTAACAGGCCTCGTAGTTAAGTCTTCTAACAACTCCATAACTGGCCTTGATATTCAACTATCTTTTATGATGCTACCTTGCCTTTCACACCACTTTGTTGAGCTCAAGCAGGAATGTACACTACCTGTCTATGATGGTGTAGCAAAAGGGAGTGGTAGTTAAAGTCAAGGGAGGCTCTTTGGAAAAATAAATGAAGATCCAGTATAGCTTCTAAAACACTCTGAGCCCTTATGCACTTTGTGATTTTATGCCAAATATGGAAGTAAAAATAAGGTATTTTGATATCAAGGATGAGGATCACATTAGATGATTTGAAAAGCACTCCCCTCCCCTTCTAAACTCTAAGGTGTTTTAATACTGATTGGTTTCAATGAAAGCCTATAGGAGTTCCTTTCCTGGAATGGTTTTAGCACTGGGTGACACACGGTTCTGTTCAGTACAGTAAGCATGAGTCAGAGGAAATACTGTTGTTGAAACTGTTGTTTTCCTCCTTATAAAGATCACACTAACCTCCTTATAAAGCTCACAATAAAGAGTGATCAGAAAGCATTTAGGGAAGGATAAGAGGCATGGACTCCACAGCTGGTCCGTGGACCAAGGCATAATTTCAAGTTGGGGATTTCATTTAATCAGGTAAAGTGTCTGGGGTCGGGGGAGGGGGGGGCAGGTAGGAAACTCAGGCTAAGACTCTGCTAACCAGCTCAGTTAAACTGTTGAAGGGAATATGTTCTGAGTTGTTCCCAGTGAGGATGGATAACTGGCCCTTTCATCAGTGTCCTCTGGTGTTTTTGACAGGAACAGTCCTCTGACCAGCACTATCTTAGCTCTGGTTCTCAACCTGGCTGCAAAGTAGAATTTCGTGGAGCGCTTTAGACAATCCTGATGTTCTCCTGGTCCCATCTCCAGAGGTTCTAATTTAACTTCAGGCGTAGCTTGAACATTTGGATTTTAAAAACATCCCATGTCATCCTAAGGTGTGGCCACCCTGGCAAACCCCTGGCATATACTTAAGGTTTTTCTAACCAAGCTTCCTCTTAAAATCCACCCTCTTACTATTTAGCTTTCTAGCGCTCCGTTTTTGTTTTTACAACTTTCTCCCAGACGACACAGGCCTACAGCACTGGACGGTGACTTTCTACTTGCAGTCACCCTACAGCAGTCCCTAAGTAGCATCCAAGAGGTGTCCTCGTTTATAAGGAGTACCCCTGGCGATGAAAGCGATTCTCATGCAAACATACCAAGAACACTGTTCACTCCCTGCTGATTCCCGATCTGTTTTCTTGGATGGTTTCCCATTTGCTGTCTTCAGATTACAGAGTGTTCAAGGAGACAGCACACGGTGGTTCTTCCCTTTCATCTTCTTGTTGCCATTTGTCAGACCTCCAAGTTGAAGACGCCAGCTCCCGGGGGCAAACTCCAAGCCCGCCGCACCTACCGCTCAGCTTTGCAGCACTCAAAGGCGCTTCGTTTCCACTTAAACTAATCCAGATACCGGGGGAGGAACGCCTACGCCGCTTAACCATTCCTCTAGCCTCCTTTCCCCCCATTATTTTGTTTACGTAAGAAAGCAGATATTTACATTTCCACTCGGCGGCTCACAGCAGGCCCCATCCTGTAGCAAAGAGAAAGCATGAGTCCCAGCGTCCGGCGCCGACGAGCTGCTTTCCCTGCCCCGGGCCCCTCTTTTTCCTTTTTCGGATCCCAAGGGTCCGTGAAGATGGGGCTCCCGCCCTTACCCCGCCCAGCACCTGGTGTGAGAAAAGCCCTCGCCCACTCATCTCGTTCTCAGTCCTTTGGTGATTCAGAGCCCCGGCCCCGCCCAGGGCGCTAATCTTATTGCTTAACTACCGAGCGCTGCCCAGACTTAAGCTCCCGTTTCCAACCCGCTGCGTCTTCACCGCGGAGGCCGGCGCCCGGTCCCCGTCCTCGCACGCCATGAGCCCCGCGCGCCCGCGCGCGCGCCTCGGTGCTGCTGAGCCTTCTGGGCGGGCTGGGTCCGCAGCTGCTGCTGCTACTCCTGCGTCCCCCGGCTGCGTCGGGTGAGTGGGGGTCCGGGGCCGAAGCCCACCCCTGCGGGTCAACCTTCGGGCAGGGTGGAAGGGGTGGAGGTCGTAGGCGCGACAGCCGAGAAGCCCGCGGAGCGCGGTGGGTGAGCCCAGTGGGCATCCCTAATCGTTCCCGGAATCCTACACCTGTAAGGGTCAGCCCTCCTGCTGGCACGATCCCTGGGGACGGAAAGAGGCTCTTCGCTGCTCACCTGCCACTAGGAGGTTTACTATGTTAGACCCCAGCTGGCAGGTTTTTAGGCGTGAGCCATCGAGGGGAGAGGGAGCAAACATCCAGAAGCCAAAGAGACAGGCAGAGGTCGAAGAGAGTGAATCCTCAGCATCTCCTTAAGGTTGGGAGGCCAGATCGTTGACCACTACAGGCCTCAGTCGTGCACAGACTTGGCACTACAGGTTTGCGCGTCGTCTCCTCCAGGTGTAACGTTTCAAGGGGGCGTCTGTCTGTATTGTTTGCCTCGAAGCTGTATCTCTGTGAAAGTCTACAGCTCTCTCTGTACGTATATGATAACGAGGGGCAGGAATTTCTTTTAGTTTTGAGTTAATTGACAGACAGGAAGCCTAGCAAGTTCTTGATATGTCAGCTCAGCACTGGATGGAAATATGTAGGCATCAAAAAGCCTTTGCTGCCTCCCTTCTTTGTCTTGGGAAAAGAATGTTGCTATGAATTGAAAAGTGGTATTTCCTTCAGTTTTGTTTATTCCTTCCTAGGTGACTGCAGCCTTCCCCCAGATGTGCCTAATGCCCAGCCAACTTCAGGAAATCGTACAAGTTTTACTGAACAAAGCACAGTAACCTACAAATGCAATAAAGGCTTTGTAAAAGTTCCTGGCAAGGCAGACTCAGTGGCCTGTCTGAATAATAAATGGTCAGAGCTTGCAGAATTTTGTAATCGTAAGTTCTTCATTTCATTTTAGAAAAGTTATGGGGATGGAATGTTCAAGTTTAATTTTATCCCTCTTTGGAATGACTGATAATTGATAGTTTTCTTAGCATTATTAATCACCTGGGTATACCTGTTGGCAATTCACAATCTAGCTAATTGATGGCATTACTTCCTGGAATAGGTCCTGCTCTTCATTAACAGGTTTTTTTTTTTCCTAACACTGTAACTCTTGAACTGATTAATAGCGAAAATAAACAATAGGTACTGCTTAGGGAGTAAATTATCTATAACTATGTTTGGCAGTTATCTTAAGACACATAACAGAGTCCTCTGTAGGACTTGCCCAGTACAACTCTGTGGTGATATTTTTTAAAATTCTCGATTTTCATTTCAAAATCTCTTTATAGGCATAGCCCTAGTTTTGCCTTGACATGTACAAGTAAAGATAAAAATTTAATTCCTGCGTTTGAACAGCTTGGAGCAATAGAAGCTACAGTGAACATAGAAACTGCCGCAAGTACTTTTTGAAATCAGGTGTGAAATCAGCTTTAACTTTTTGTTTTTATTTATCCATGATCCAAGGCAGGAGGTTGAAGTACATGTCTTTGCACGTGTATCATGTTTTAGTGTCTATAACTATTCTGCATAGAGTACTCCGTCTAATTCTTCAAACAACTCCCTAAGGTTAGTTAAGGACTTATCCACATTTTACAGTTGAGAAAGCAGCCCCCAGTTAAACAACTTCCTTAGGATCAGGAGCTCCTTATGCAGAAGAGCCAGTGAGTCTGTTGATTATAGATCTAATGCCCCTTACACTACATGATGCCACTATAAATTCGCATTTGTCTGGATGTTTCCAGTTTTTAAATACTTTATGTGCTCCATTGGCTCATCTGATCCTTGCCTCCATAGGTTGTCCTGAGGATTAAAAGAGTTTATATGTGTAAAACATTTACAAGTACTCAATAAATGTTAGCTATTATTGTTAACTATTATTGTTGTCCAGGACCCTAGCCCAGGAATCTGGAAATGCTGGTTCTTATCTGTCCCTATGATACATGGGACAGGGTAAGGGAATTGGCATTAATAGAGTCAATGCCAGAATGATGCCAGGCAACTTAAAAAAGTTACATTTTCTGAACTGTGGACATAGTGACTTTAGCGTACCAAATCTACTTCACAGGGCTCTAGTAATTAGGGAATGAGAGTTTATATGTGAATATGCTGATACACTATCAATGCCACAGTGACATTAATATGAATACTAAATGTACAAAGAAATACAGAGAAAGAGTGATCTAAGGACCAGATAATTAGACATAGATTATAACATCAAGTGATACTCATTTTTTGTTGTTGTTGCTTTTGTTAATACTTTTAGGTAGCTGTGATGCTCCAACCAGGCTACTTTTTGCATCTCTCAAAAAGTCTTATACCCAAAAGAATTATTTCCCAGAAGGTTCCACTGTGGAATATGAGTGCCGTCCAGGCTACATAAGGGACCCTTCTCTCTCAGGAAACATAACTTGTCTTCAGAATTTTATGTGGTCCAAACCTGATGGATTTTGTAAAAGTGAGTATAGTTTTAAAGAGTGACCTTAATAATATGGTGTTTGGGGAAAATAATGTTTCTTCCTTCACTCATAGTGGAAGTCTATGTGTACATATTATTGTTTAAAATGATTCTTAAATGAACCATTAGAACCAATTTGTTTTAAGTTAGACAAACTAAATGCTTGTGAGCTAGAAATATTATTTGGCTCACTGATTTCACATTTAAGGTTTAAATTTAAACTAGTTCACCATTTAACCTAAGGTGAGACCTAGTTTAAGGTTACCTAAAAATGAAATATTGCCAATGCAGGAGACTTAAGAGACATAAGTTTGATCCCTGGGTCAGGAAGATCCCCTGGAGAAGGAAATGGCCCACTCCAATATTCTTACCTGGAGAATCCCATGGACTGAGAGGACCCTGGCGGGATACAGTCCACAGGGTCGCACAGAGTTGGATGCGACTGAAGTGACTTAACATAGCACAAAATGACTTAAGTGTATATTTTAAAGAAAATGAAAGTCGCTCAGTCATGTTTGACTCTTTGTGACCCCATAGACTAATATGTTGCTTTCTTGAAACTGATAAAATGAAGGTACAATTTAAATAGTTGTATAAGTAATAGCAATGGTTCAGATGGTGAATTTGCATAGATGATGTGCCTGATAATTTAATGAAAAAAATCAATTTATATTCTTTCCTAGAAAAATCATGTCCTAAGCCTAGAGAAATAGAAAATGGTCATGTCAATATAACAACTGACATACTACTTGGTGCAACCATCTATTTTTCATGTAACACAGGGTAAGTTTGAACATATGAAACACTACATTTAACAATTGGAAAAACAAATTCGGATTTAAGATGGAAACTTTTAGATTTGTGACCAGTGTTTACAAGCAATAAAACCACCCTTCTGCTCAATGATGAACTCACTGCAGTTAAAGTTAGTAAAATGAAAGGAATATTTCTTATAATACCACCAAAATTCTCTCAATTGTTAGATTTCATTATAAAATTTTAACTGTGACTTGTAGAGGAAAAAACTTGTGATGAGTTGATGATCCTTGGAGAAACTAAGTCTTTTCAATGTTGAAACCACTCTTTACCTAAATAATGAGTTTGCATTTGTTTGATTTCTTTGTATGCAAACAATCTGTTATAAAATATCAAGGGTTAAAAACAATCATACCTAGTGTAAAAATATCATTCTGACCTAAGATCTTTTGTAAGTTCTCTATGTGTGGGAAAGGAGTATTGTCATTGAGGATTATCAGTGTTTCAAGTGCTGCTAAAACCTTTATATTCATTTTCTCATTTAATATCTGTAAATTGAACTATGATATTTTATTCTGTGTGTGTGTCCCCATTCTTTATAAAGCTACCAGTATCATTTGTCTCCTGTACTAAACACAGATATTTGGATCATTAATAACAAATCTGGGGATACTTTGAACCCTTTAAATATAAGTACATTCTATTGTTCTATGGAATCTGTATTGATCTTTTAGAACCCGGAAATAGAAAAGATTTAAGCATCTGTATTCTTTAAAAATGTCTTTAAACATTTTAATATTTTCTAACATATGTCTTACCCACATAAAAAATATTTTGCTTCTCTTACACTTTTTTATCTTTTATGTCACCCTTTTAGATATAATTTTTTCTTTTCCTTTAAACTGCCAAATGAGCTTTTATCAACTATTGTTTTGTCTCTACTGGTGAAATAAATATTGTAAGGTGCTATTCTGAAGGATTTAAGGGAAGTCAAATATGTGTAACTGGAACTTCATGTTTTTTTCTTCCCTCATCATTTTAGGTACAAATTAGTTGGTGTAGCTTCTAGTTTCTGTGCTCCTATGGGAAATACTGTTGGGTGGACTGAATTTCCACAATGCCAAGGTAAGACTGAAAAATTCTAAGCACTCTGCTGTGGGACTGAATAATCAATGATAAATTGCTTTTTGCTCTTTAGAATTACCCTCAGTATATATTTGTAGTACCCTCACCTTCCAATGTATGAATGTTTTGCCTAGTTTATATAACTCTATTAGTAATGCTTCTTAATTTATTAACTATGAGGATAAAGGATTAAAAATTAACCAAGGTTTATATTGTGCTTGGTCATTGATTATCTTATCATTCCCTCTAACAGTCAAATAAAATAGATTTGGGATTTTTTTTCCCCTCCTTCATAATTTTTAATTTAGTGGTGGTTAAAATACTATTTATTAGAAGGCCTATATGACTTGACCTTATATGCCAAAATAAATGGCCAAAGTAGGCACTTAACCCAGACCTCTTGATTTCAAACCCGTCATTCTTCTAAGACCTAATGTTACACTAGATTCCTTTAAGGATTGTTAACTGAGCTAATTATGTTGAAATGTTTTAAACCGTGATATACTTTTATCTTTAGAGAAATAAGCATGCATCGTAATGAAGAAATATCTGCACTTGAAAATTCTGTCTTCTCAAGAAGGAAAAAGGGCACAGAGATTAATTTCCTAAAAGGGTATATCAAGTTAAATACATGTACATTAGAGACATATGTCTCCTGAAAACAGAGGAGTAAATATGTGCAGTGTTTTAAAAAGTAGACTTTATTTCTCTCATCCTCATTGAAATTACTGCTCATTTCAAGTTTTGGTGTTACTAAGAGCAGGAGACTTGAGTAGATGTAGTGTAGTTTAACAAGCATCGCATTCTCTGGTAGGGAGCGTGTGGGGTCAACTGATAAGAACAAAAATGAAGTGAAGCCTTGCCAACCAGGAGTTTGCTCTCGCCACACCCGCCTTGGGCCCCACCTCCTATATCTACTATTTCTTCCTTTTTTTTCATTATTATTTTCAAATATATATCCTTATCACCCACCATCACCTTTCCTATTTCCATCATCCAGTTAGGAATGCCGTAAGTGATACTAAAGCAAATAAGGAAAGCAAGCCGGAGCTAGACCGTATCTTTTTTTCTGACAGAGGCAACAACTTGTCACAAAGTCTGGACAAGCAGTCTCCCAGTTGAGGCCAACATATTTACAAGCAACTGCTGTCGTGAATTTCACAGAAATCTGTACACCAGGCGTGTATTCCAGCACAGAAGGGCTTCTGCGCTGCAAACCCAGTTTCTCTTTGTGTTTGCCTACAGCTAGTCCAGGTCCTGCTCTCTGTCTAATATCTTCAATCCTGTGGTAAAAACCCTGATGTTCATATTTTCCACTCTGACTCTCTTACCTAACTCTGCAACTCTGCAATCATGGACATCTATATTCTGTGGGAAAGAGCCCTTTTCATTCAGCAACCCCATGTCTTCAACTATCCCTATTAAAGCCCTACTTCTCCTAGTGTAGACTTTCCACTGAAAACTTCAAGTGGAAAGTATAAATTCTTAAGCAGTGAGGTTTTTGACCTCAATTGAGCACACAGCATATCTCAATATGGAGTCTGGGCCTTTATCAACACACGAGGCAGCATTGATGTCCATGTGTGGATGTGGATATGGAGGTGTGGATCTAAAGAAGAAAGGAACAATGGACATATTCAGAACTTTTCCTTGGTCATACATCAATCAGAGGTGATACTTGTTCACCTCTGGAGAAAGCCTCAGTGTCAGAAACACCTGTTTTCCTATCTCTCTGCCAATATTTTCTTTTCAAAAATAATTTTAGTTGACTGCTAGTATGTACACTAGCCTAGAATCAGTCGCTGCTATATAATATCTGTCATTCCAGGCCCCTCTCTTTATCTTAACCTCTCACTTGTAATCACCAAATATTTTTCCCTTTATCTCCTTAATATATTTTTCAAACCTGTATTTTATCTTCTATATATAACACTTTTAATATGGTTTACTAGCCTTCATTTAGACTTTGCAATAAGGGCTATCCCTAACATTTTCAGGGCCTAGGACAAGAGTATAAATGGAGGTCCCTAATCTAAGATTCAGCCTTTCTCAAGTAGGTGCCCCCTTCTTGCACTGCGAGGGGTCTCTGATGCCTGTAAATGGACAGGTCAACCTACACACCAAAATCATATCCCCTATAACCCTTAGCCCCACTCCGGTGAACTCTGGCCTAAAGGTGGACACATCAGCAGTATAGACTGTTGTCAAGAATATGGACGGGGGGGAGCCCTGAAAGGAGTTTCGGCCCAGGGAGTTCTGGGCACCAGTTCCTGGAGCATGATTTAGAACGGGGTGGGGAGGAGCTCTCGCTGAGCATGCCTACTCCACCCTGCAGATTCCCCATCTGGTAGAGAGAGGCACACCCATAGGAGGGCAAGAGTGTGGCCTTCCCAGCGGGAGCTAGGCAGGGGTTCCACTTGCTCAGGTGATGCTGACTGCAGTGGCCTCCAGCCTCCATTCTCACACATCTTTAGTGTTTTATCCAGCCTCTTCCCAGTCATCCATCTGAAACACAAATGTGACTTGTCCCTTTCCTTCTTGAAAGAGACTTGATGGTATCTCCTCATTATGTCCAACATACAAGGTCTAAACCCCTTCATATAGTGTACAAGTCTAGCCATGGGCTATCCAATTCTCCATATTTTATGTCTTGCCCTCCTCCTTCACAAACTGCTGAGGTTGTCTGGATACCTCAGACTTCTTCATGTCCCCGCATCATTCCTTATGAGGCTGCCTTTGCTGCAAAATCCCTTAAGCACCCCCCACCCCTTTTATTTTATTTTTTAAGAGTTTGCTCTAGAATTTCTCCTCGAAGCTTTCCCTGACTGAACCCACAGTCCCAGGCTGCTTAACTGTTCTTTCTTTCCACACCACTGTGCATGCTTCTGTGATAATCCTCACCATTTTGTATGGAAATGATCTCTTTGAATGTCTCTTTCCACTATAGTTTAAGACAGAGGAACTGTATCTTACTTGGTTATACTTCTATTTATACAACAATGCCCAGCATGTATTAGGTGCTCAGAAACTGTGGGGACTGAACTGATGGTAATGTGTGTTGTCAATACCCACTCAGCCCAGTGTAAATCAGATTAGCTTGTTTTTGTTCCCTGCTTTGCTCAGTGGCCTAAAAGTAATTCATAAATAGCTAGTATTGTCTGGGTACTTAAGAGTATTTGATGTAATATAATTTGACGTCCACATGTGATCACATTGCTTTCCTGCTTAAAAAAAAAAAAAGACAAGAAAAACAGCTTCATATCTCTAGAGAATGTGGAACTACTGAATTTTTTTATCAGGGAAGCTGCCTGGGAGAGGCTTCTTTTTATAATGTAACAATCAATACTTTGCTCGTATTTGTTTTACAAATTCAGCTGCTCAGTAAGATTTACTTCAAATAAAAGGCCAAGAGTCAACACATGCTTTACAAATTTTATCCTGAAAATCAGTCTAATTTTGACTTTTAAAATCTTTTGCTCTATCCAAAATTTCTGTTTCCCATGCATGCCACTTACATTCCTAGCTCCTTTCATTCAGTATTGTTTCTCCCTGGAATCAAAAGCAGAGCCTTCCTCTGCTCTAAGAAGGGTACATCTTAGGTTTAAACTCAAGTCCGTTTACTCCTTAAATGGAAGCCTCTGCCTTGCTTTCTCTGAGATGAAATGTTTAATTTAGAAGAAGGGTATATATTTTTTATATAAAATATTTAACATATTTTAATCTTGTTTATAAAAACATCTTGGGGGTTTAATTAATTTAACATATGTTATGATGTTTTAAAAGAAATTTTATGTCCAGAACCACCAAAAGTTGACCATGGAATGATTCAAGAGAAACAAAACAGTTATGCATATGGACAATCTGTAACATATAAATGTACGGAAGGCTTCGCCCTACATGGAGAGAGCTCTATCTATTGTACTGTAAAAGATGACCAAGGAGAGTGGAGTGGCCCCCTACCTCAATGCACAGGTAATTAGTTTGCAAAGTTACATTTCTGTTTATTCTTACCCTTGGGTCTGTATATGGGCTTCAGAGAGTATACAAACTCCCTGAGAAATGAATGTAAAATGTTGTACATATGCATATTTGCATTTTTCTGGGGAATAGACTCTACGAGGGGATCTATGACTTCCAAAATGGAAGCAGCACTGATGTGGAGAACATGTTGCTGCTGTTGTTGTTTAGTTGCTTAGTCGTGTCTTACTCTTTGCAACCCCATGGACTGTACCCTGCCAGGCTCCTCTGTCCATGGGATTCTCTAGGCAAGAATACTGGAATGGGTTGCCATTTGCTTCTCCAGGGGATCGTCCCAACCCAGGAATCGAACTCAAGTCTCCACTTCTCTTGCATTACAGGCAAATTCTTTTAATGCTGAGCCACCATTTAGTAAAATACAAATAATACACACATGACCTCTGTGAATATATGTATATGTATAATGGTGCAAGTGTGTGCATACTCAGTCATGTCTGATTCTTTGCGACCCTGTGGACTATCACCCACCAGGCTCCTCTGTCCATGGTATTTTCTAGGCAAGAATACTGGACTGGGTTGCCATTTCCTTTTCCAGGAGATCGTCCTGACCTGAGGATCAAACCCGCATCTCCTGTGTATCCTACGTTGTGGGTGGATTCTTTACTGCTTGAACTGCAGAGTAGGATGGAGATGTATAATATATGTATATATATTATATATTTATTATATATAGATATGTATTTTATTGATACATATAAATATTATATATGATAAATATATATTTACAAATATATTTATTTATATATATTAATAAATATATATTTATTAATATATATAATTATACTATATATAATATATTTATATATAAACTGTACTCATTTGCAATTAACTTTTTGAAAGTAACATGGTAAGAAACAGCAAATATAAGCTAATTCACTAAAAACATGAGACATATGTGTGTGCATATATATATAAATATATATAATATATAAAAATATATACAATATAATATTCTATATATAATAATATATTGTACATATAATATATTTATTATAATATAATAATATATTTATAGAATTATTAATGTATTAATATATAACATAATAATATATAGTGTATATAATATATTTATTTTAATGAATATATGATGTATATTTAATATATAATATATATAATATATGATATATATAATTTAATATATAATATAATATGTATTATATATAATATATAAATATATATGTTAAAATATACATATATACATATATAATTATATGTATATAATTATATATTATATAATATATATGCATATAATGTAAATATATATAATATATACAATTATATATAAATACATATATGTATATTTTAATATCTATATTTATATATTATATATACAATATATATGTATATACAATACATTATATTAATATAATAATATATTGTATATATTTATTATAATATATATATATTAATATATTCATATTATAAATATATTATACATAATATATTTAATATATAACATATAAATATATTTAAATATTTATAATATAAATATATTATATATACTATATATAGTATATATATGTAATTACATATAGTATATATAATCTCTATAATAATAATATATAAAAAATATATTTATAAATTTATTATATATTATATATATAATATAATAATACATATATACGCACACACGTGTGTCTCATGTTTTTAGTGAATTAGCTTATATTTGCTGTTTATTACCATGTTACTTTCAAAAAGTTAATATAGATATATTCTTATTTATTAAAAAGAGTGTATA
Source organism: Okapia johnstoni (assembly GCA_024291935.2). NCBI lineage: Eukaryota > Metazoa > Chordata > Mammalia > Artiodactyla > Giraffidae > Okapia > Okapia johnstoni. The sequence continues at coordinate 68,514,266 of CM044322.1, read as the reverse complement.
ATGTGGTTTATTTAATTGAGAGGAAATCTTAGATTGAACTGGGGGATCTAGATAATGATCTTATATGTTGCGACAACAAAGAGAAACTCTTGCCTACCTGTTGACTTCATTGAATTGTATGGCTTTCTGCCTCCAGAATTTCTCTCTTATTGACAATGCTCTCTTCTTTACATTTCTAGAACTTTCCTAGGAGGTGGCATTTATTTAAGTAGTATCATATTCAAATGCCAGTATAACTCAGACAAATACTACTTTTATAATTATACTTGAATTTTATTAGCGTGGTTTTTAAATAGCATTGCTTATTAATAGTAGTTTTTTCGTATAAGTGGCATACATGAATATTATGAAGTAATGTTGAAACTAGGCTTCCCAGGTAGCTCAGCTGGTGAAGAATCCACCTGCAATGCAGAAGACCTCTTTGATTCCTGGGTCAGGAAGTACCCCTGGAGAAGGGATAGGCTACCCACTTCAGTATTCTTGGGCTTCCCTGGTAGCTCAGACAGTAAGGAATCCACCTGCAATGCAAGAGACCTGGGTTCGATCCCTGGATTGGGAAGATCCTGTGGAGGAGGGCATAGCAACCCACTCCAATATTCTTGTCTGGTGAATCCCCATGGACAGAGGACCCTGGTGGGCTACAGTCCATGGGGTCACAGGGAGTTGGACACGACTGAGTGACTAAGCACAGCACAATGTTAAAACCATGTTGATGATTACATAAAATGAGAAGCAAAAGTCTCCTCTAGTCCTACCCTCAGAAGAAGCCACTGTTTATAAATTTTTGTGTTTTATTCTAGGAAATAAATATACATACACATATTTCTTTTTAAAATTGTATTAATTATATGGATATATTAGTTATTTAACCAGTCTCCTATTGAAGGGAATTTAGTATCTGTTCTAGTTTTTTAAAAAATTATTTTAAAAAAGGTTCTACAGTAAATGTTATTGTGTTCCTTGTGTCTGTGCAAGTACATTTTTTTACAATAAATTCCTTGCAGTGTAATTACAATATCAAACATATATGCATTTGAACTTTTGATAGATGTTACCAATATTGTTTCAAAAGAAACTGTACCAATTTACTGTCCCAGTAATATTGCATCTTTTTTCTCTGTACCATTAATGATAAGGGTTATTATGACGTGGAGATGTGATAGTTAAAGGGTGGAAATTTCATTTAATTGTTTGAATTCATTTAAAGTGAGTAAATTTTGATTTTTTAAAATTTAGCCATATGATCCACTTCATATTTATTTCCCCTATTTTATTAAATAATCAGCTATTTAGAGTCTACAACTCTATGGCAATGCTCAAGGATGTCATGTCAGGCCAATGCTGGCATGACAATAACTATGAAACCTGGGTAGATTTTTCTTTAAACCATATTTTAAAGGCAAAAGTTGTTCCCTCAGGGGAATAACTAGGGCTGAATGAACTAAAATTCTGAGTGAAGGCAAACGATTCTGATGTGCACCTGGAGGATCCATCTTGAACCACATAAAAGACCATTGCTCTCAATCATTGTGGTAAGCTAGGATAACACACTGGAAACTGGAAATTCTCAAAGGCTGACCCAGTTTTTCCTAAGAGCCATTTGCTGATTTCTAGGAATGCAGATGAGACTGGGGAGCTAGACCTCAAGCTGCCAAAGTTCAAAATGAGATCTTCCTGAACCTTATGGTATTTGGACAACAAACCCATCACAGGAACAGGCTTGTATCAAGCTTATAGCCAGTGTCCTCCTTACAACATTTAAGCTCATTTTGAAGCTGTGTGGGGAGAGAGGCTGTGTTGCTGGAGAGGGCACTACTGAAGAATAGACTTGGATCTCCTACAGTCTCTCAGGGCTGAGGAAAAAAGATCTCATTCCAAGCAGCAGAGGCAAGAGCAGAAGTAGACTGAGTCATATGGAAACTGTAACCCAGGTCAGTCCCTCATAGGCTGAGGATGTGATCACCTCAGACCAATCTGCCTATCAGAAAAGGATACCCTCCCTTTGGAAGATCATATCATCTGAATTTTATACAATGTATTGCATATAATAAAAAATTATTAGATATGGAGAGACGCAAGAAATTATAACCAAATTAGGAGGAATGAAAAGCAAATAAGAAAGATCTAGATAATTGAGTTAGCAGACAAGGACTTTAAGTGATTAATATATTAAAGATACTAACGGAAAAGATAGAGAACTTAAACAGAGATTTGGAGTCTATAATATGGAGTCAAATAGACATTCTTCAATGGGAAAATATAGTATCTAAAATGAGCAGCACAGTAGACAGGTTTAATGGCAATTTGGAGATAGCAGGAGACGGTATTGGGAACTGGAAGAAAGATTAGTTAAAACTGAAGAACAAAGAGAAAAATGAAAGTAAAATGCAGACCAAATTTAAGAGACATTTGAGATATGACTGTTCTAATTATGATAAAAAGAAAATAGGGAGAGAAAGAGAGATAGGGAGAGAAGCACAAGAAATACACTAAGAGATAATGACTGAAAAATTTCCCAAAGTGATGAAATATATCAGCCAAGAGATTCCAAAAACTCTCAGGACTCTAAGCAGAATAAAAAACAAAACCATTTCAAGGCACCTCATAGCAAAATTCATTCATTTTACAGATGAGAAAACTGAAGCTTAGAGAAGTTGACAGCAGTCTCTAATATGTGGTCAAACAGGCTTACACACTGCTCAGGACTGCCTCATGAGGGAGATTGGATCAGCAACCCAAAGTCAAACAGACCTAACATTTTAATGTTAGATTGGTGACTCTCAGAATAGGGTCTTCACTAAATTTGCACTTCAGATATTTATCTCACCTAAAATCCAAAGAGAAACTAAACTTTTTTTCTGTGTAAAGTTGGTAACCAACACAAGAGGAGAAAAGGGATTTACTGTAGGCTGATTGAATTTATTGCTTTAAAAGAGAAGTGAAACAAAGCAAGTTCCCAAGGTCACTAACATGTCCTCACTGCTTTGGAAAAAGTGACCGTGTTGTGCTTATCTTTGTTGGTTCAAGGTTGCATCCTGTTCTTCTTTGGTCTTGGCATGAGGGAAAGAGGGTGATTTATGAGAAAAACTATTTGGGGGGTATTAAGAATGAGATCACTGCCAGTTCTGACTTTGATTTCCTTTTTCAAATAGAAAATAGTTTTAGGAATCTCAATATTACTTTGTTGTAAACCCACTTTAGTTGCCTATAGGCACAACTTATTTCAAAGCAAAGATAATACATAGCATTTCAGTTCCTTGGGAAAGACATGAGAATACTTGGTTTCCTAAAAGTCACACTTAGATATTTATGGGGAAAGAGAAAAGTCAGAGCAAACAGTTGGTTCCTAAATCTTAACTTGGACAGCATTATTTACCTAATTTTATTACAACATTTTTCTTCTACAGGAGTCAAACCAGCAGTTCAGCAACCCACGGAAGTAAATGTTCCAGGTACCAAAGTCCTATCAACTCCTCAGAAACCCACCACAGTGAATGTTCCAGCTACAGAAACCCCACCAACTCCTCAGAAACCCACCACAGTGAATGTTCCAGCTACAGAAACCCCACCAACTCCTCAGAAACCCACCACAGTGAATGTTCCAGCTACAGAAACCCCACCAACTCCTCAGAAACTCATCACAATAAATTCTTCAGCTACAAAGCCCCCACTAGTTTCTCAGACATACACCACTGTGAATGTTCCAGCTGCAAAGGTCCTATCACCTCCTCAGAAACCTTCCACAGCAAATGATTCTGCCACAACAGCCTGGAATTCCCCGATATCAAACATTTCCTTTACAGCAGCTGAGAATCCCATCATGGCAAATGCTCCTGCAAACACACCAACAACCCAAAGATTCACCCCAGCAAAATCTTTACTTACACAAAATCTTAAAGCTACACAGAAGTCCACTTCTGTACATACGACTAAGGGTCTCCATATAACACAAAGATTGACCTCTGCTCATGTTACAGCATCAAAAAGTACAGCTGTTCCCAGGACAACCATGCGTTTTCATGCAACAAGCACACCTAAAGGAAGAGGAAGTACTCCTTCAGGTCAGTTGACTTCAGTTCAGGTTTCCAAATATGGATTTTTTTGTCCCATGGTAGAAATTTCAGATTCATCAGGGTTAAAAAATTGAGTAGTGTCTGGTTTATTGTAGGCAGAGTTTCTTTATAGCAATATTCTGACTTTCTTCAGAACTGACTGACTTTGGATTGTGCTAGAGCATACCTGTAAGAAAGAAATATTTTTTGCAATGATATAGAAAAAGGTTGTGGTGTCATAAAAGCATTTCTAAATTAAGGTCGGTAAAGAAATGCTGTTTTTCATGTTAGCTTTAGGGAGCCACTGAATTCCTCATGATCCCTCAAAGAACCAAGTATGTATAATCCTTTAGGTTGATTTCTAGGTCTGATTCAATGACAGAGACCCATCCCTCAAGGCTGCTAAAGGAACTCTCCAGATTTCCTTGAGTTGCTGATTTGGTAAAGTACCTTAATAGTATCTTATAAGTAATTAAAAACACAGAGTTCTTTGAAATCTTTCAGATTAACTCTTTAAATGACAGTTTTTATGAAAGCAGAGTAACATATGCTTTAGATTTCAGGAAAACCTACTGAATGAATGAAACCCATTCAGACCACCAGGATGTCTTCTTATTTTACAACTTGCTTAATGAATAGCCATTTTTTATAGACGCTCTTGTTCTCTAATAGAGATATGTGGGGTTTTGGTTGTTTTTATCCATTTGTTTTTATCTTTTTTTAAATCTCAATAGGACTGAGCTGAGAGATAATTGTTTTAAATTATTTTAACTTTTCATTGACATCAACACACAGAAAATTGTACAAAATATACATATAAGGCTTAATAACTTTCCTAAAGCAAATGTCAGTGTAACTACCACGTATGTCAAGAAGTAGAGCAGCATCAGCCCCTCACTTTCCAGATGCTCTGTCGATTCTGAACTCTGTTCTCTGCCTTCTCCAGCCAGTGAAACTGTGGCTTTCTGCTCTCTGTGCCAAGTGGCCTAGGGATTTCTCCCTGCTGCATGCAGGCAAATCCCACTCCCTGCAGCTCATCTGCTGCCTGAGCTCTCTCAGCTTTGATTTATTTCTGCCTGAATTAGTCTGTTCTTCCATGTCTTCAAATAGTTATCATTGTTGTTTTTTCAGTACGTTGTCCAGGTTTCATAAATTGCCATACTCAAGGTCATTTGGCCATTACCCAGAATCTTTAAGAACTTAAAACATTACAGATATTATTGTTGAAATTTCCTTTGTATGTTTCTTTATTCCTTTAGGTAAAAGGTCAAATACACAAAATCTCACTCCAATTAGTTCCCCTTTTTAAAAAGGGAACTTCAGTTCCTGCCCGCTTCTTTAAAAAAATTTTATCAAAGTATAGTTGATTTACAATGTTGTGTTCATTTCTTCCATACAGCAAAGTGACTTAGCTTATATGTATAAATCCCAACCTTCTAATTTATCTCTCCCTCCAATCTTTCCCCTTTGGTAACCATAAATTTTGTGTTCTAAGCCTGTGAGTCTGTTTCTGTTTTGTAAATAAATTCATTTGTATCATTTTTTTTTTAGATTTCACAATATGTGATATCATATGATATTTCTCTTTGCCTGACTTACTTCACTCAGTGTGACAATCTCAAGGTTCATCCATGTTGCTGCAAATGGCATTAGTTCATTGTTTTTATGGCTGAGTAATACTCCATTGCGTATACACACCACATCTTCTCTATCTAGTCCTCTGTGGATGGACATTTAGGTGCCTCCATGTCTTGTCTGTTGTGAACAGTGCTGCCGTGAACATTGGGGTGCATGGATCTTTTCATATTAGAGCTTTTATCTTTTCTGGATCTATTTTCAGGAGTATTGGATCACATGGCAACTGGACTTTCTTGGTAGCTCAGCTGATAAAGAATCTGCCTGCAATGCAGGAGACCCTGGTTTGATTCCTGGGTTGGGAAGATCCCCTGGAGAAGGGATAGGCTACCCACTCCAGTATTCTTGGGCTTCTGTGGTGGCTCAGATGGTAAAGAATCTGCCTCCAATGCAGGAGACCTGGGTTCGATCCCTGGGTTGGGAAGATCACTTGCAGGAGGGCATGGCAACCCACTCCAGTAATCTTGTCTGGAGAATCCCCATGGACAGAGCAGTCTGGTGGGAGTCCATGTGTTCTCAAAGAGTCGGGTACTACTGAGCGACTAAGCACACACACACAGCAACACTATTCTAAGTTAAAGGACTCTCCATACTGTTCTCCATAGTGGGTGTACCAATTTACATTCCCACCAACAGTGTAGAATGGCTCCCTTTTCTCCACACCCTCTCCAGCATTTATTGTTTGTAGACTTTTTGATGATGTCCATTCTGACCAGTGTGAGTTGATACCTCATTGTGCAAGCTTCCTCTCTGTGTTTTTATTCTTACGCTACATGTATGTCACCATAAGCAGTACATATTATTGCTTTGCATGTTTTTTATAATTTACAGAAACAGTATGTCATGTGTTTCATTACCTAACTTGACTTTTTGCACTCAACATTGCTTTTGCGGCTTATATTGATCCAATTAGATTCAGTTCATTAATTTTAACATTTATATGTAGCTACTGAATTCTTAAAATTTTATAACATCTCTGGCCCTAAAAATTTTAGGTTGAACATATAGGTTTACTAGGGCAAGGTGAAAAGAAACAAGTTCACTTAGTATAAATTTGTTATAGAGCTAACTGTGTTGAAATATTTTTTTCTGCATGAATATAAGATAATTTAACAAATTTAACTTAAACTTTTCAATTATTTTAAATGATTATGATAAAAATACAGTGAATATTTGGGATCAAATTTCTCTCTTATATACAATTAATTTACCCTTTAAATATTGTATGCCTTTCCTGCTCTTATTGAAAAAATAGTAGTAGCTACTACTGAGTGTGATCCATAGTGGCATGCACCTTCCATTTGTCAGTGTTAGTCCTTAACAGTAACCTTGACTTGCCATCAAGTCATATAACCAAATTTACATAGTGTTTGTTTCAGTATTCAGTAACTCTTAATCACATTTTATGCTTCTATTGTTGACTGAATTTGTTTAATAGAGATAGATACTAGTGTGTGTTACTTGATTGTTAGTAATATGATTGTTTTCATTATTTTAATTACTTTTGAACTTTAAGTACAGTTTATTGATAAACATATATTTGTTAAATTGCTAGCAAATTAATGACTTTAAAACATTTTTACTTTTGTAATTCTTTCCTCTTTTCCTTCTTTAGTTGCTAGCATCATTGCATCGGGTAAGTGTGACTCTCTGAGAGCTCGCAGAATTTGTCATCGCTTTCGGATATATAATTCCTGGAAAAGAATATTGTTTTTTTACTGTCTTTGTTGTTGCTGTTCAGTCACTAAGTCGTGACCAACTCTCCATAATCCCATGGACTGTAGCATGTCAAGCTCCTCTGTCCTCCACTATCTCCCAGAGTTTGGTCAAATTCATGTCCATTGAGTTGGTGATACTGTCTTAGGGATACTATCAGAATACAGTATGTGTGGGTGCCAAAGAGAAAACAAGTAAAGGCATCTTGTCGACATGTTTGCGGGCACCATTAGGTACTCAGTATGTTAGAGTACTCAGTATGCTGAGAACATTTCCCACCATATTCTTGTTCCAGGGTGATTTTAGGACAACTTCAATCATTTGGCCAATCAGTCAAGTATTATTGCATGCCTCTTGGCTCACTGCATCCATTTTAGTGCCTAAGAATCACAAGAGGAGAGAGTTATCAATACAGTTTCTATTCTCAAGTGTTTTATAATTAATCATAAACTACTCATTGACTATTTCTAGATTCGTCCTATCCCAAGTAAAACAAAGAGTGCTTTTGGTTATGTCTTCTTCCTTTTCCCTTCCCTGTCAGTGGTTTAAAGTAAAGTTTCTCCAAACTCTGTTGCTGTAGGCATGAGACAAAAAACATACCTGTTGTTGCAATTTCTTCTAGCAATCGGTCCAGTCCCTTTTTGTTCATAAATATATCATCTGATGTTATGTATTAACAAGATTAATAAGATGGTAAAAGAAATGTCTGTTAAGAAGCAATACAGCTGAATTGGCATATTGATAAATAATGTCTAATGGAAAATACTTATAAAATTTTTAAAAAACACTTTGATTTATGTGTTTATAAGCTGAAAGCTCATCTTATGCATGCATGAATTAGCCATGTGACTATGAAACTGAAAGTATTACTTGCTTTTACTATTTTCATTGTTACTTATTATAGTTTTTATGTCTTAGACAAACGTCTTTTAAGCTAAGAGATTTATTTTGAAAGATTCCAACAGTTGCAATTCACTTTGTCTATTCTATATTTTAAATAAAAATACGTGTATTCTAAGTGAAAATCTCATGATCTAATGGCTTAATGACACTTTTAATAGATGAACTTAAAATTTAATAGATAAGCTTTTTCTTACCAGCTCAGTGGCAGTCAATGAAGATTTGAGATGCTTACTATTTTCTCTGAAATTCTTTAAGTATATATTGTGTGGTTTTCCAGAAACTTTCCCTTAGGGCTAGTTGTAATTCCAACCTGTGCTCAAAAATAGGAATTCCTTCCCTTTTATATCAGACATATGGTAATATTCTTCTTTGGGATCTTATACTTGTAAAACATAAACCTGAAAATTATCTTTACTTATTAAATGTATTCTGTGAATACATTTTCTCATTTTAAAGATAAGCTCTACAACAAGGAAATTGCTTTTATTGATTCCACTGCAATGCACGTGAGTGACACAAATGATATTAGAACTTTGCATTTGAATGCAAAAACTTTGAATTTTTTCCTGTTTAATTTTGCCAAGAAATAGAGACTGACTGCTCATCTCAGAACTTTATCTGCTGTGTAAGTGAAGCCTGCCTTGTGACTTTCTTTAAAATTTTTTATTTGTTTATTTATTTTTGACTGTCTTGGGTCTCAGTTGCCACATGTGAGATCTTTGTTGTGGTGCAAGAGCTTTATAGTTTGCTGCCCATGGGCTGTCTGATTGAGATCTAGTTGGCCTGAAGCATGTGGGATCTTTACTTTCCTGTCCAGGGTTCAAACTCGCATCCCCTGCATTGGAAGGGAGATTCTTAACCACTGGACCTCCAGGGATATCCCTGCAAGGTGATTTTTAGAGCTCTTCTCTGCTGTGTACTAGTATATTTTTCCAAGAAAAAAATTTTTTTCATTATTACCCTCTTTCCCTCAAGGCTCTTGTAAGGCATTTTTCCCTAATCATCCCTATAAAATATTAATAATACAGATATAATATTAATCTATTTATGTACTGTATGCCCATCTGTACTTTATATGTAAAAAAGTCAAAAAAATATGCTTTCCCCTTTAAGGATGATACCAACCCCACTGAGAACACAGGCTGTATATGGTTGTGGGTTTTTGTTTTTTGTTGACAGTAGTTTATAGAAGGATGGCTTATGTTTTGGAGTCAGTCAGACCTTGGTTTCAATGCTTTTTTTTTTTTCCATTTAGTAATTACTCAACCCAAGTGATTTACTTAATCTATCTGAGTCTCAATTTTCTCATTTATGAGATGCTGATCATGATTCCTATTTAAAGTCTTGGAAGCTTAATGAAATAATGGTTGTGAAAACTACTGGCATAGTGCTAAAAATTGTATAAATCTCAGCTTTAAGAATTCTTTTTTATTTTGTCACTATTATCTTTCTCATATGGATATCTGACAATTTTATGGTTCCTTCTGGCCACACCAGAGAATCAGACAGCCCTTTATTAGAGTACCATGTGCACGGTGGGTTGGTGGTGAGGACTGCACTGAGACATGCCTGTGTATTACTTCATTCACTTCTCACAACAGTCCTGTAATGTAGCTGTGTCCCACCTTGTAGCTGAGAGAACTGTGGCTGTGCAAGATTCTTAACTTGCTCAAGGTCACACAGCTATTAGGCACTTGAATAGAGGGAGATGATTAGTTTCTTCAGCATTCAGTGCTTGAAAGAGTAGAAAAATTATTTTCCTAGAGCTGCACAACTCAAATTTAACACTTAAGATAGTCCTGATTCTTTATAAGTATTGCTCTTTTCCCTTCATTGCTGAAATCCTATATTGTGACATTCATAAATCCCTTGTAGCAATTAACAATAGTGAAGAAAAAAATTAGAGAATGCTCAGTGAAATATCTAAGTACTTTTTCTTTTAAATATCACATGCTTATTTACTTATGCTTTTATGTTAAATAGGATTATAAGGAAGAACAAAACCTGTTTACAGCTTTCTTAGTTTTTCACAGTATAGAGACTGCATTTCCACTTTATGACATGTGTATAAGTGAGACCTTTTGAAATGACTGAATGAATCCACATTTATTCAGCAAAGGAGGCAAGCCTCATTCTGATTTGGGTTGTGCAGGAATGGAGATAATGCTCTATATATTAATGTAATACCCATCTAATACAAATTTAGTTTGAGTAATCTCAGGTATTTTTATTGAGAATATTATGAACAGTTAAAATCATGCATTTTTACTATGTACAAGTACCATGCCAGTTATTGGAGGTAATGAGCTAAAATGAGACAAACTGCTTTGTACTGCTTTAAGTACTAGGTAAATATATTTCTACATAGTGGGGAACATTACTAAAATACTCCTTTTACTTAGAGAAAAACATTTCTAAAATTATGTGATTTTCCTACCCAAAAGCTCTTCAATGAGTAATTAAGGACACTGGAATCATAATCTTAATTTCATTTATAATATTATAGTTGCATTTAGCCCAGGTCTTTGTTGTTGTTCAGTCACTCCTACTCTTTGCTACTCCATAGACTGTAGCACACCAGGCTTCCCTGTCCTCCACTATCTCCTGAAGTTTGGTTTGCTCAAGTTCACCTCCATTTAGTCAGTGATGCTTTCTAACCAAGTTGGCCTAAGTTGTGTTAGTCTTAAATTAGTACTGATTCACCTTTGGGTGAATTTTAGATCATAAGCTATTGCCTTTATAAAGTTTTCTTTTGCAAAATAGTATTCTCATTAATTATTAATTGAGGAATTGTTTATTTAGAATTATACTTCTCATATTTCTGTATTTTGCATTGGTTTTCTGTTAAAACATAAACCTTCACACTTTCTTCTAGAATCACATATATGTGCTGACCAGTGTTCTAAGAATATTCCCACTTTTGTCATCTAGACATTTGGGATCACTTTAAAATTTTTGTATCTTCATTTATCATTCAAATTGAAAATGGGATTTTTCTGCAACATTTGAAAATGGTGGGATTAATGGGAAGTGGTAAAACAAAAAGAAATCGCAAATTTTAGAGGAGCCATGATTTATTTTATTAGTGCAATCCTTCAAACTAATGCTATGGTGCTAAGGAATCAATTAAAGAAAGTGGGTAAAATACTGTAAATTCTGTGGTAGAAACAGCTGTTTTTAAAATTATGTATCCACATGGCAGATCAATTATGCGACATCTGTCGTATTTTGCTGATTTGAAACTGGAGACACTTGTTAGTCACGTTAGCTTCAGTTGCTTTTCTAGTATTATTTCTGCTTTTCTTTGTAGTACAGATAAAAAGAGTTCCAGGATTTGGGAGGGTGTAGTGGGGAGGAAAAGGGATATGCAGGGTGGTGAGGAGACAGGGCAGTGGTTGGTTTTAAGAAGAAAGTTTATGTGTAAAAATCAAGGTATAATTTTTTTTTTTACTGTTGATCAAATTATTTCATCAGTTATCTGTTGTTGTTCAACTCGAAAGAGTGCATTTAATATTGAAAGTAAATATTAGTTTCCCTGAATGAAATTTTATCTGCAATAAACTAAACCCTGGAAAGCATTTCTGAAGTTGTATTCTCCGTGCCCAGATACTGATGCCTTTCCTGTGATGGAGAAAGACCTACATCTCTGTTGCCTTTACTGTGAACTAAGTAAATAGGCTTCCCATTAACCACATATGGAAGCTTCACCTTTCTGAGACTCAGTTTAATTATCTACAAAATAAATGTGAACTCCAAGACATCTTCTAGTGCTGAAATTGCACATAATACAAGTCAATATGTTTAAATCATCAGTGATCAAATAATTTAAAATTAAGCATGGTGGGGTTGAAACATTTTAGAATCCTCTCAAATCTGTAAAATTTTATTTGAGCATTGTGATACTTCATTTAAATATTTCAATTTCCCTTGAGAGAAAACAGGATAAATAATTGATCTTATTGTCAAACTTGTGACATAAGCAAGCAAGCAAAATATAGTTCATGTCTCCGATTTTTCCTTTAACTTACCTGATGATCAGTATGTTTGTCATTGTGAATTACATTCCATATGTAATTGCTCATTTCTATATTGATTGACTTACCATTTTTTCCCCCTCAAGGATGTGTTGCTGTTACTATAATAATTGGTATCATAATTCTAGTCAAAATTTTCTGGCACTGTGGAAAATCAGGGTGAGCAAAAATTCTGATTTTTAAAAATGTATTCTTAGCTTTTTTCCAGTAAAACTTGACAGTATAACAGTAGATAACTTTCTAAGCTTAATTGTATTTTTTGACATGCTATCTCTTTATTTCTTTTGTCTGTATTTACTATCTTGGATGAATAGCCTGTGTCTTTTTTAAAAAAATTAGAAATCTCAGTATATACAAGAACATTAAGTGATTTGAAAGCCAAAGTCTCATTGCAATCTATTGATCAACTCATTTTTTTCTCTACTCAGTACAATTTATGAGTATCTCTGTGTTGTACAGAAGTGAAAAAGTCTAGAAAAAGAAACTTAATGTGTTGTTAAATTGCATGTGACTAGGCCTATTAATAAATCAGATTTATTAATAGATGCCAGTCTAGCCAAAGTCAGCCCAGTGGTTAAGAGGGCAGGTTCTAGAACCTGGCTGCTTGATTCCAATTCAGGGTCTACTATTTACATACCATTTGACTGTGAGGAGCTTAACCTCTCTATGCCTCAATTCTCTCATTTGTAAAATGGGGGAAATAATAGTACCCACCTCATGGGATTGTAGTATCTGTTTTGTGGGATCAAATGAATCACTAGCTGTAGAGGGATTAGGATTTTACTTGGCACACAGTAAGAAAAAAAAAATCAGTACTTGAAATGTCTGATCTGCACTGAATATACATGTGTTAAGTATAAAGTCATGGGTGGCTCTGACATATCCTGTAGACAGGATACTATTTAAGTTGACCTTCTGTTTTGTAGATTTTATCATTCAGAAAACTAATTATGGAGTTCACATAAACAGAATTATTTCTGAAGTGCCCTAATGCCTCTATTTTTTCATTGTTTAAGAACAATTATATTTTAACGCTGTTCTCAATTGCCTTTTCAATTTGGATGATGTATCTCCTTTTTCACCTTCATGGCTCTTTCCTTTCTCTTTAAGTGAACAATATTATTTAAGCCTATTATAAGCTAAAGTATGAAAACATTCTTTAAATCACTAAGCAATTCAGTCTTTTGCTAAAAGCATTTGGCCACTAGGTCCTATTTTTTTTGGAGGATTTTATAGATATTTGTTTACTGCCAATAAATTATTCTAGATGATTTAAGAGCAAATGTAGTAAAATATGACTTCTTCAGATTTTTCTGAAACTTTTAAAGAATGTGGTTTAGAGCTCAGTATAAATAACAGAATTCTAAGTTATATAAAGTGAGTTAAGTTGGTACAGATGCCTCCTCAAGACTATTTTGGAAAAAAGAATAAACAATTATTTTCTGTACTTCCTTACATTTAGTCCAGTTCTGCTTTTGAATTGTAGCATTATCAGTATAATTCTCAAGCCAATATTCCAGGGCTTTTTAGGTTGAGGGGGAGGGAATGGAATGAGCTTGCTGGGGGCTTTCTCTTGGCTATCACCAGTTTCTTTAGATACTTTGGTAAAATAATTGACCATGATATTTTTAATAGAATGAAAAGTGCTGAAATGTAGAAGGGGGGAATATTTATGTTTTATTGGGATTTTGCAGTAAACCTAATTCTTCTATTTCTGAATCAGAGAAAATTCATGCAAACCCCTAAGAAAGAATTTGCCTTTTTTTTTTTATGTCCACTTCAAAACACTCCACTTGCCTTATTTTGGAAGTATAAGCTGTTGAGAGTAAGAGCTAACTTTATTCATTCCTTGTTATTCCCTCAATTTTATGCTGATTTAATTAAAATTTGCTTTTAATGAGACGGGGGAAAGAGTGAGTGTGAAGGTGTCACATACCTTCACCTGTTGAACATTTGTGTTTGCCTATCAAAGGATATATTTACGTATTTTAAAAGTGTTGGTATATATGATAAATTTTAGTTTATAAAAATAATGTGATTGTAAACAAATGCTCATGTTGCTTTTTGATTGAGCTTTAAACTTTCATAATTCAATCACTATTTTCCTTCTCTACTATTCAGCTCTTACTACACACATGAGAACGACAAAGTTAAAAAGTTTCATGATTCACTGTAACTGGTGGTGCCGCAGAAGTAAGACCTCTGGTAATTTACAAAAGGTATATGGTTCAGTAAAATCACATTTATGTGTCTTGGAAAAATGTCTGTTAACACAACTGGCTTGGTATCTATCTGTGACTATTAAAGGAAATAGAGGTTTAAAACTCTGTTATTGTTAGAATTGTTTTTCTTTGTTGAATGATTGACTAACACATTGAATCTTTGTTAATGCGACATGTCTTCAGCCCTCCACTCTTCAGCAATATACCTATTATCTCATTCTGTGTTTTTTACTCAGTGTATTGAAATGTTTGGATGTTCACAATCCTACAAATAATCTGGAAAAAGCAAAAGATTGATACATTAGGGCTTACCAATAGGAATGCCTTCATTGTGACTACTTGCATCATGAGATGTTTGGCTCATACTGTATTTGCTTCTCCCATTTGTAATGTTTAAGAAATATCAAATCAATTTTAAAGAGTCTTTTATAAGTCATATTTATAGATCTTATCTCTGTTATGTTGTGAGTCAAAATTATCAAACAAAACTGACTTAATATGTATGTATGTGTGAAACTTTCTAGGTGTCTTCTTCTTTTGATTAAACTTTCTTCTATTCCAGGGAGTTTTCATTGATTTTTAATCTGAAAGTATCTTAGTTGAATCTAACTTGGCAATTAATCACAAGAAACTAAAAACTCAAGTTTCATATTTTAGTTGGTGTTGCTTAAATAATCCACCTGCAATACAGGAGACCTGGGTTTGATCCCTGAGTTGGGAAGAACCCCTGGAGAAGGGAATGGCTACCTACTCCAGTATTCTTGCCTGGAAAATTACATGGACAGAGGAGCCTGGCAGGCTATAGTCTATGGGGTCACAAAGAGATGGATATGACTGAGTGACTACCACACTTTCATTGCTGCTGCTGCTGCCTAGTCGCTTCAGTCATGTCCAACTCTGTGCAATCCTATGGACTATAGTCCACCAGGCTCCTCTGCCATGAAATTCACCAGGCAAGAATACTGGAGTGGGTTGCCATGCCCTTCTCCAGGGGATCTTTGCAACCCAGGGATTGAACCCAGGTCTCCTGCACTGCAGGCAGATTCTTTACCACTGAGCCACCAGAGAACTATACTGGGTGGGATTGTCCATGCTCTATAACTTACTAACTTTGCATTTTTTTTTTGTACCCCAAATTAACCAACTATTCTATTTCATGATTTATCACATAGTAATTTAAAAATGAATATATATCACCAGTAAGTAAAGTTATTTTGGTTTTAACTTTTTTTTTTCTTACTTTCAGGACATATGTGTATAACATTGACAATTTTGCTTATGATGCTAGTAACCATTGGCTAACTGAGCCAAAGAAGTTAAGAAGAAAGTGTTTTGCATATTATCTTGTTTTTAAGATGCATAGGAATGTCCACGAAGCAAGGAAAGATGAATCTGTCCTGGAATCACGTTCTCAACACTCCTAAGACCCTTGAAAATAGAACAATTCATAAGATTAAGAGTGATTACTTTCATAAAAGTGTGGGAAAGTGGAGAGATTTGTTCATGTTTAGAATGTGAGAAAGAAGAAAAAAAAAGTGAATTTTTTCTTACCAAATATGTAATGTTATTTTTATTTATAAAAGACACAAAAAATTAAAACAATTGGATATTGAAAACAAATGAACCAGTCTCTTATAAGGAAAATTGTCAAAGAGATAAAACACATTATACAGGAATCTTCCTTGACTAAAGGGCATTTTCAGCTTTTCTTATTCTATTAAAATGAGCCTGAATTAGTTGGCAAAATTTTTTAAAGGAAAAACATGCTGATCCAAGAGTATTGAGTTTCTTGGGTTAGTTGGTGACAAAGGAGGAATACAGAATGAAGAAATAGTTCTTCCTCTTTCATACAAGCACAGAAGGTGATTTAGCCCCTTATTTGTAAGATAGATCAGCTATAATTTTGTTCTTAGAACAATTTTTTCTATTTGAAAAAGAGCCCCCATGAAGGAGTGAAAGTTGTCTTAGATTGACTTAATGTCTTTAAAACTCTGTAGAGCTATTATAATATTAATATAAGAAAATATTCTATATTTCTGAAGTGAGATGTTCATATTCAAATTGTAAATCTTATTCTTTTGTAATATTAAGTTTAGTTTATATTTATTTATGTTTTACATGTATATCAGAAAAATTTCAACGAGATATGTAAGAAAAATTTATTTTCTCTAAATAGAAATAACCACATTTTTGTCTCATGTGGTATTTGACATTTATTTTCTTAAGTGTAAATTATTTACAAATAAGGGAGTCCCTTCCTGCCTTTCATAGGAGTTTAGAATGCTGCCCTTTGGCCTAGTGGGAATCACTTTTAATGTATTACTTGTTGTTGATTTATCTAAAGGCAATCACATCAGTTTCCAGATTCTTAATATGTTCTTGTCACCTTGCCAGTTGTATGTTAAGTGTTGGAATAGACTAGAATATATACATAAATAAATTTCACAATAATTATTTTGTCACATTGCTTCATTGACTTTGTTGTTCAGTTCAGTTCAGTTCAGTCGCTCAGTTGTGTCCGACTGTTTGCGACCCCATGAACCACAACATGCCAGGCTTCCCTGTCCATCACCAACACCAGGAGTTCACCCAAACCATGTCCATTGAGTTGGTGATGCCATCCAACCACCTCATCCTTTGTTGTCCCCTTCTCCTGCCCTCAATCTTTCCCAGCATCAGGGTCTTTTCAAATGAGTCAGCCCTTCGCATGAGGTGGCCAAAGTACTGGAATTTCAGCTTCAACATCAGTCCTTCCAATGAACACCCAGGACTGATCTCCTTTAGGATGGACTGGTTGTATTGCCTTGCAGTTTAAGGGACTCTCAAGAGTCTTCTCCAACACCACAGTTCAAAAGCATCAATTCTTCGGCGCTCAGCTTTCTTTATAGTCCAACTCTCACATCCATACATGACTGCTGGAAAACGATAGCCTTGACTAGATGGACCTTTGTTGACAAAGTAATGTCTCTGCTTTTTAATATGCTGTCTAGGTTGGTCATAACTTTCCTTCCAAGGAGTAGGTGTCTTTCAATTTCATGGCTGCAATCACCATCTGCAGTGATTTTGGAGTCCCCAAAAATAAAGTTTGTCACTGTTTCCATTGTTTCCCCATCTATTTGTTGTTAAAGTGTTTTAAAATAAATTCCATTAGCATCATGACTTTTCACTATATATATTTAAATATGTATTTCCAACAATAAAGACTTTTTCCCTAACTAGCCACATCATCACAACTAACAAGATTAATGGTAATTTCCTAATAGTTCCTAAAATTAGGAAATTCTTTTAACTTCCTTAAAAGTTCTGCAAATAAGCCAATGTCTATCTACTAATTCATTCACTTGTTAAATGGGAGGACCTACTCTACCTGTTGTGACAGTCTGTGCTTCCTGGGGTAGTAGCAAGGATAATACTGATTTAGTTACTCAGAAAAATATGTAAGAGCCTACTACATGCAGGTTATCATGTGCTAGGTGTGGCAGCTACCAAATGACTGCACAGTATCTACACACTTATCTACTTAGAAGAAGACCAAAACCATACACTTATTGAGAGAAAGAATGTAGAGTTATAAGTGTTACACTTGTACAGAATATAAGGAGTGCCTAAGCTATTTTTGCTAGGTGGTGCACTGGGAGAACTCAAGACTGTGCAAACTGGGAAAGCACAAATAGATGAGATTCACATGGCAGAACTGGGGACTGCAAATAGTGTAGCAAGCTCAAAGTAGGAAAGGCTTGGAGAGAAGACTATGGTGTGCCATGTGTTTAGTGTGCAATAATAAATTCTGGATAGTTTATTTTGATGTGATTAAATTAAAAGTTGGAATCAAAGGTCACAAGTTTAGAGTAGCAAGAGTTTTAGATATTGGGAAACATTAAACTTTGACTTAGTCTTTACATCTTATTACTTAGATAAGGGTATAAGCTGAAAAACATCTAACAACCAGTTACATGAAGAAAATAATAATAGAAATAAGTATGTTAAGTATAATGGGATTTTCCTGTATGACTTATAATTTGCATCCTGTAATCATGAAGCCAAATAGTTCTATATTTTCCCAAGTTAAGCTCTTCTATAATATTATACTTTAGTTGCCAAGATTGTATTATTGCTTTTACTCTTGATACTGGTGCTTATTTGTTGTAGGAAATTATACTTGCTCACCACAGAAAGTTGTGTTTTATAGTATTTAATCCACAATTGCTATCAAATTTCTTGGAACTTTTGAATTAATTGTTTTTGTCTTATCACACCTTGGCACTGTTTGTTTAGTCAATGCCCAAAGTGGAAATGCCTTGTTTTCCACACACCCACTTTGAGTGTTCCCTTCACCCCCTTGCCTAAGTTAAAAACCGCCTCTTCCCTAAGGTTGGTGCTTTCTTTGCAGCGCACTCCAGTGGCAGCTGGTTTATTTTCAGACTGCAGATGCTTCAGTGTTCAGAGGCGGTGGTGTTTTCCCCGCTTTCCCTTGCCACTACTTCCATCTCAGGTCTCCTATATATTCTTTAAAAAATAATTATTCTTTTTACTCTGGTTGGATAATTAACTAAAATTTTAATTTTTTTACCTGTAGTTTTTCCTCTCCCAATTTCAAGCAGCTAGCCAAATTTCAGTCTTCGTTGCCACAGGGAACAACATGGAAGCAGAAAATTTAAAGCAGCTTAAAGACAGTTCTCTTCCTTGTTTTGTTTTTTCTCTGAAATCCCATGCTCGCATCATAGACGAAGTTGTGCGGAGGAAGGTAGGTTCAGAACCAGGAAGAGAGAAGATCCTTGTAAACAGCAAAGAAGACAGATGTTGCTCACAATCTAAAAGTTTCCAATCCAAGCATCCTGACAGTTTCTGGGGTGGACTGGTAAGGGATGGGAAGTGAACCTTTTGAAGTTGGATATTTTGAAGTTAAGGTTAGCAGAATTTGTTAAAGGACTAGGTGTGCAGTTGGAAAAAAAAAAAGGAGTCAAGGATGACACCAAGATTTTTAACCTGAGCAACAGAAAGGAGGAGGTTGCCACTTACTGAGCAAGGGAAGACTTTTGTAACAGGAAGATCAAGAGTTTGTTTTTATACATGGTAAGTTTGAGATGCCTTTCAGACATCAAAGTGGACATGTATAAATAGTGAAATATACAAGTCTGGAGCTCGGAGGAGGTGTCCAAGCTTGATACATTTGGGAGTCATCAATAGGAGAACATATCTCAGGGAACCCAAGAAAGCAAAATGAAGGTTAATAGTCAACTTTTGGGTTTATCATACACAGGCAATTATTGGTGACCTTGTCCAAAATTCTTCCAGTACATTTGTTGTGGATAAAAGCCTGGATTGAAAGAGAAACCTGACAGACACCACATTAATCAACTGATCAAAAGTAACATTACCAATAATGGGGCAAGTAACATGAAGTTGCTCCTGACAGAACACCTTGAAAAGAGCTTAGTATCATTTTGCATGGTATTCCTTTTAAAAATGCAAAATCTAGATCAATTTATGAGAAAGTATCAGAAAAAAGCAATTCGAGGAACATTCTACAAAGTAGCTAGCCTGTACTCTTCCAGAGTGTCTAGGATGAAAATCAAATACTGCCCCCTGTCCCCCTAGAAATAATAAAGTGCAAAAATCTTTGAGATAGAATAGCAAAAAGTAATAGGAAAAAAAACAATGAAATCAAAAGTTAGGTCTTAAACAATACAACTGACAAAATTCCATTTTGACTGATAAAGAATAAAGAAAAAAAGGAGAAGACAAGAATTACCAGTATCATAGTATCAAAATGTATCACTCACTATAGAGCCTGGTCATTAAAAGAAAAATAAGATAATACCAATTTCATGCCAATAAATTCAACATTATTATATCAATAAGTTCAACAAAAAATTGGGTAAAATGAATAAATTAGTTGAAAACACAAGTTATATAAAATCCGACCCAATAAGAATACACAACTTGAATAGCCCTATGTTTAAAAAAAGTTTTCAATTAGAAATCTTTCCAAAAAGAAAACTTTAGGCCCAGATGGTAAATTCACTGGTAAATTCTAGATTTAAGGAAGAAATTAGACCAATGCTACACAAATTCTTTTAGAAAATAGAGGAAGAGAGACTATTCCTAAACTCATTTTATGAGGCCAAAGACATCAGAAAAGAGAATTATGAACCAAGATCCCTCATGAAAATAGACACAAATAGCCTTAACAAAATTTTAACAAAACAAACCTAACAATATGTAAAGAATATGGTGCATCATAATCAAATTGGTTTTATCCCAGTAGTAAAAGGTTGATTTACTATCCAAAAATCAATCAGTATAATTCACCATAGTAATAAAATAAAGGGAAAAAAAATGATCAGTTCAATGGATGCATAAGAAGTTTGATAAAGTCCAACATCAATTCATGATAAAATCTCTCAGAAAACTAAGAAAAGGGAAATTTGTTAACCTAATTAAGAGCATCTTTAACAAACCTACTTTCATTGTACTAAACGGTGAAAGGCTCAATGCTTTCTACCTAAGAAAAGGATAAAGCATGGATATCTACTTCTATTCAGTATTTTGTAGGAAGTTTTAACCAGTGCCATAAGGCAAGAAAAAGAAGTGAAAGTCAACGAATTGGAAAGGTAGAAGCAAAGTTGTCTTCATGAGCAAATGGTATGATTTTGTGTATAGAAAAGACTCTACTAGAATAAGTGAATTTAGTAAGGTCACAGGATACAATGTTAATATACAAACAATTATAATTTTATAATTATAATTCATATACCAGTAATGAATAATCAGAAAAAGAAAATTTAAAAGCAATCCTATTTCCAACAGGATCCAAAACATGAAGTATTGAGAGATACATTTTGCAAAAATGTGAAAGAACTCTATAAAGAAAACTGTAAAACTTTGCTGAAAGAAATTATACATCTAGGCAAATGATATATAATTTTCATGAGTAGGAACAGTTAGGGAAATTAAAATGGAGGAAATCTTGTTCAGGTTTCATAAGCAGGAGAACAGGCCTCTGATCTTGCTTCTGACCTACCTGGACACTGCAGATTCCGTGCCTGTCCACTAGTGCAGATAGTTAGGCAACACTTTAGATAAGAAAGGGAGTGGGTCTTGGAATTCTTGAGCCCCTGGAGGTCTGGCCAACTGCACCCAGGGTTTAGTGAAATCCTATGACTCACAAGATAAACCAAATTTTACACCATTGTAAAAATGTTAAAGTAAAACCAGAGCTGCATTTTTGCATGCAAACTGAAGATGATATCTGTTGGCAGCCTGGAATTGTAAGTGGGAATCCCTGAAACTGCAATTTGAAGTCTCACTCATGAAGCAGACACACTGCCTAGGACCTTTTCCAAACTCAGATTCCAGATTACTGTTAACAAGGGGCTTCCCAGTGTGTTGTTTAAGTCTGGATATTAAATTAGTCAGCCAGATTTGAGGATGATTGTGTTGTTACTCTTTTTTTATTGTTTCTAGTTTTCTTTTCTTTTAATGTTTGTATATTGAAATTAAGTTAAAGAATCCTCTATTAAATATTGAATTTATTTATTTTGTGTGTGGTGAATTTTTTTTTTTTTTTTGGTTAATAAATCCTTTGAACCTAAAATGAAAGTAAAAACTTCAACAAAACATAAATTGGAGCTATGAGCAGGATTCGTGAATAAAATGCCACTCTGTAAAAAGAAAGACTAACCAAGTTTTTATTTCTGGATGAGAAGGTTTGCCTTACTGCTCGTTAGCTACTGAAAGGGACATATCCCTGGACTGTGTGAGAACTGGGATCCCAAATTAAAGTGGGCCAAACCTTTACAAGCTGTGGAATGGTCGTGGCTCATGCCAGTTGAGAAAGAACAAGACTGTACCGCACTGGGTCCAAAAGGCTGGATCCTTTCCTCTGCCTAATGTAAGATATACGAAACCAAGTTAAAATTGGTTGAAGAGAAATTAAAATCAGAGAAAGAGTTATGTGATTTGCAAGGATGATTGTCCATGTTACAAAGTCAAAATTGCATTTTAGCTGACTGAATCTCCATCAGTCAGTAGCCAAAAAGGCCTCTCTGTAGAGACTGCACAAGTTAAATATGGAAAGCAGTGTGGCAAGTTTAGCAAAAAAAAAAAAAAAAAGAAAGAAAGAAAGAAAGAAAATTCATCTGGCAATAGCTAAAGCAGAGGTGGATCAGAACCCTGATGCTTGGGATGGGAGATCAGTCCTTCCAAAGTCCAGGGACCTGCCCAAACTGTAAAGTTTTGGAGAATAAAATGGGATAGAGGACATAGAGAGATTTTACCTAAGGCTAAACAAAAGATAATGAAATTTACAACTCACCAGGCAAGAAAGGAGGCTCAAAAATTTCTAGGGCTATTTGGTTTCTGGCAACAGCATATTCCACATTTGAACCAGGTATTGAGTCCACTTTAGAAAGTAACTCAATATTATCTTTTAAGGAATGAAAATCTAAATAAGAGCATTTCAGTTCAGTTCAGTTGCTCAGTCGTGTCTGACTCTTTGTGACCTCATGGACTGCAGCATGCCAGGCTTCCCTGTCCATCACCAACTCCCAGAGCTTGTTCAAACTCATGTCCATTGAGTCAGTGATGCCATCCAACCATCTCATCCTCTGTCGTCCTCTTCTCCTCCCGCCTTCAATCTTTGCTGTCATCAGGGCTTTTCCAGTGAGTCAGTTCTTCGAGTCGGGTGGCCAAAGTATAGGAGTTTCAGCTTCAGCATCAGTCCTTCCAGTGAATATTCAGGACTGATTTCCTTTAGGATTGACTGGTTGGATCTCAAGAGTCTTCTCCAACACCACAGTTCAAAAGCATCAATTCTTTTAAACATCCAAGCATCTAAGACCTTTTAGATAACTATTAAGAATAATTATGCTTTAGGAATGTCTATCTAAAATAGTTTCTGCAAACGTTGGTAACTTAAATTGCTAGGGCTGTGCTAAATTAAGTGGTGTAAGTTTATTGAGTAGCTAAGCCACTCCCATATAAGATACTGAAACTGATTGCTGAACACTGGCTTCCTCTTACATTAAAACTATCAGTGAATGTTTGGTACCATCCTGAGATGTTCTCTATAAGAAAGTAAATATTTTAAAAATTATCACTGGTATTTATGTTCACCATTCTACAGAATGCTAATATAAAGGACAGTTCATTGTTGCTTAAGGGAAGTAGGATGTGTGCTTTTAGTAAAGAAAGTATGAGGACTAAAATTGCATTTAGTTAAGAGAAAAGGAAGTAGGTCTTACTTATAGGTGTCTGTTTCTGAATGGGAAAATAAAATAATGAATATAAAAAGTGATAAGAAAATTTTGTGGAAAGTGGACTCCAAGAAAAGAGTTTTGTGCATCGTACAAGTTTTTCTTGGGATGTTGTACAGCCTTTGATAACACATTTTAAGTTTCTTTCCCTCCTCAAAGGGGCCTTCCTGGTGACTCAGTGGTGAGGAAAACACCTACAGTGCAGGAGGCAAGGGTTCAGTCCCTGGGTTGGGGAGATCTCCTGGAGGAGAAAATGGCAACCCACTCCAGTATTCTTGCCTGCGAAATCTCATGGACAGAGGAACCTTGCAGGCTACAGTCCTTGGGGTCACAAAAGAGTCAGACATGCCTTAGTGACTAAACCAACAACTAACAACCTCTTAAGTGATCTGTATTTCTTTCGAAATCTGTTATTACTTTAGCTGAGTGAATAACTATTGTTTTATAGTGACCTGTGATCTTATCTGCTGAGTTTTCTAAACCCTTTAATATTTTTGACCAACTTCCTAAAACCAAATTCGAATGAAATTCTTTTGACCTCTAGCTATTTTGGGGGGTGCTTCAGAGGGCTCCTGGGACATCCCAGAGAAAGAGATGAAGCTAATTAGGTTCATTTGGTAGGTTAAAGGTACATGGGAAGTATTGTTAAATAGTAATAAATCTTCTCAGGTTGCATTGTATGATAAATATTAATAATATGAATATTCTGGAAATTATATAGAATTCATGAAGATCTGATATGTCCTGGTAAAATGTTATCAGTCATAATTCCAGTTACTATCTTAAAGTGTTACATGTCACGGCAGTAACCAAGTTACTTTGTCATATGCTTTGTCATCAGAACTTCAACGGGTCTTCTTAAACCTTTCTGTCATTATAGAGAGCTATGGTTTCATTCTAATGCCTTAACAACAACAACAACAAAAAACTACCTCTTCAAGATTTATAGAAAAGACTTTCTAAGATTAAATTAAAATTTAACTAGATGAACAAAATTCTGTTATCAACAGTAAGCTGGTATCAGACTGGAATTTGGCTTTCTCTCTCTGTTAAGAGAACAAAGTTTTCTTGGAATGTGGCTTTTGATAACAGACTATGCAAATTTCTTCATCTTTAAGTAATTTACATTTGTTTTTAGAATCTTTTGTTACTTTGGTAAAGTAAATATTATTTCACAATGATCTATTAAGATTGTGGCACACATAGATAGAGCTCATTCTGCTTCTACAAAAAATTAACTGCTTATTGTCAGACTTTTGCTATCCTGAGGTCCATAAGATATGGCAACAGCCTACTCCTAAACCAAGGAATTTAAAATGGGTAAATAATAGCTGTAAATCACACAGCCAGGGCTATGAGAAATCCAAGATGGCTGCTTGGCTTTTCCCAAATCTCTGAGAAGCCTCATTTTTTAATTTGTTGGGATAAAACCTTCCCTGGCAGCAGGGAAACAAACAAGCAGCCCTCACAAAACATTTTTTATGCTTCATTGAACATTAAATTATAGTTTTGTTAATTGAGATCTGTATTGACTAAGATTCACTTCCCAGATAGTTCCTCTCTCTTTAGATAGAAATTAGTTATCCCATGAGCTACAACCAAGGAACATACAATTATATATGTTAATTGGAGCTTATGGCAAAAGCAGCAAGGCAAAAGAATACCTCTGGGCTTCTGGAGTAGGGAAATTTCCAGGGGCCTGGAGAAATTACACTACCTTTGAAAAACAGCTATTGGCCTTCTTATTGGGCTTTGGTTGATATGGAACAATTTACTATAGATCATACTGTAATATTAAGGCCTCAAGTGCCAATCATGCAAAGAGCACAAATTTTCCCAGCATCTACATGATTGGTCAAGTCCAGGAGTCCAGCATAATAAAATTGAAATGGTATATTCAGGACTGAGCCAAACCTTGGCCATATGAGTTCACTGCCTTATATGAAAAGATTTCTGAAATTTCAACTGAAGGACTCAAACAAGAGGTTATGATTAAACCAGTGATAACTGTGTCCCTTATAAAATGGGGAAAGCCCTTTGACACTTGAACTACAGAAGGAAAATGGTATGCGTTGTTCATTGATGGATCAGCTAAATATATAGGATCCACTCGCTATTGGAAAGCAGGGGCATGTAATTTGGTGACTACTAAACTGCTAACAACTACTGGGGAAGGTAAATGCAAAAAGGCAAAAAGGTTGTCTGAGGAGGCCTTACAAACAGCTGAGAAAAAAGGGACACTAAAGGCAAAGGAGAAAAGGAAAGATATACCCATCTGAATGCAGAATTCCAAAGAATAGTAAGGAGAGATGAGAAAGCCTTCCTCAGTGGTCAATGCAAAGAAATAGAGAATGGGAAAGGCTAGAGATCTCTTCCAAAAAATTACAGATACCAAGGGAACATTCCATACAAAATGGGCACAATAAAGCACAGAAACATTACCAACCTAACAGAAGCAGAACATATTAAGAAGAGGTGGCAAGTATACACAGAAGAACTGTACAAAAAAGATCTGAATGACCCTGTAACCATGATATTGTGATCACTCACCTATAGACAGACATCCTAGAATGTGAAGTCAAGTGGGCCTTAGGAAGCATCATTACGAACAAAGCTAGTGGAGGTGACAGAATTCCAGTTGAGTTATTTCAAATCCTAAAAGATGATGTTGTGAAAGTGCTGCACTCAATATGCCAGCAAATTTGGAAAACTCAGCAGTGGCCACAGGACTGGGAAAGGTCAGTTTTCATCCCAATCTCTAAGAAAGGCAATGCCAAAGAATGTTCAAACTACCGCACAACTGCACTCATCTCACATGCTAGCAAAGTAATCCTCAAAATTCTCTAAGCCAGGCTTCAATAGTACATGAATCGTGAACTTCCAGATGTTCAAGCTGGATTTAGAAAAGGCAAGAGAAACAGAGATCAAATTGCTAACATCCGCTGGATCATTGAAAAAGCAAGAGAGTTTCAGAAAAACATCTACTTCTGTTTTATTGACCATGCCCTATGCCAAAGCCTTTGACTGTGTGGATCACAATAAACTGTGGAAAATTCTTGAAGAGATGGGAATACCAGACCACCTGACCTGCCTCCTGATAAATCTGTATTCAGGCCAAGAAGCAACAGCTAGAACTGCACATGGAACAGCAGACTGGTTCCAAATCAGGAAAGGAGTACATCAAGGCTGTATATTGTCACCCTGCTTATTTAACTTCTGTGCAGAGTACATCATGTGAAATGCTGGGCTGGATGAAGCACAAGCTGGAATCAACATTGCCAGGAGAAATGTCAAAAACCTCAGATATGCAGATGACACCACCCTTATGGCAGGAAGAAAAAAGAACTAAAGAGCCTCTTGATGAAAGTGAAAGAGGAGAGTGAAAAAGTTAGCTTAAAACTCAGCATTCAGAAAACTAAGATCATGGCCCCCGGTCCCATCACTTCACGGCAAATAGATGGGGAAACGATGGAAATAGTGAGAGACTTTTGTCTTGGGCTCCAAAATCACTGCAGATGGTGATTGCAGCCATGAAATTAAAAGATGCTTGTTCCTTGGAGGAAAAGCTATGACAAACCTAGACAGCATATTAAAAAGCAGAGACATTACTTTGCCAACAAAGGTTCGTCTAGTCAAAGCTATGTTTTTTCCCATAGTTATGTATGGATGTGAGAGTTGGACTATAAAGAAAGCTGAGTGCCAAAGAATTGATGCTTTTGAACTGTGGTGTTGGAGAAGACTCTTGAGAGTCCCTTGGACTGCAAGGAGATCCAACTAGTCAATCCTAAAGGAAATCAGTCCTGAATATTCTTCAGAAGGACTGACGCTGAAGCTGAAACTCCAATACTTTGGCCACCTGATGCGAAGAACTGACTCACTGGAAAAGACCCTGATGCTGGTCAAGATTGAAGGCAGGAGGAGAAGAGGACAACAGAGGATGAGATGGTTGGATGGCATCACTGACTCTATGGACATGCGTTTGAGTAAGCTCTGGGAGTTGGCGATGGACAGGGAATTCTGCATGCTGCAGTCCATGGCGTCGCAAAGAGTCAGACACGACTGAGTGACTGAACTGAAATGGGGAAGTTAAAAGTAGCTGATTTTCCAAGCTGAGAATCCCATGGATTGAGGAGCCTGGCAGGTGACCATCCATAGGGTCATACAGAGTGGGATGCGACTGAAGCAACTTAGCACACATACGCATCTATTTATCAGGTATTAAAGCAAGAGAATTTATCTGAGTGACATCTATTCACAGTTTCTTGATTGGAAGCCAATGAATCGGACCTGGTTTCCCCTATGGCTAAAGAATAACTGGCAAATTCACTTCAAGGAGCTATGTACAAATAAGTTATGGTCTGACCTTTGGGAAGTTGCTCAAACTATTAATGTTTCGGTCTTCTTGTAGATGCTCACAGTGTTCCAAATTCTAAAAACAATGGTATAACTCTATTACAGGTAAACAAACATTATCCAAGCAATAGAAGTCAATCCAGATTCCAGTGACTTAAAAGGCTTGACTTTTGGGGCACACCAAAAATGTGGCCATCTGGGAGAAAAAGCAACATATGGGTGGGCTCAGAATCAAGGTATTTCTTTAACTATGGATCTCATTAAATCTGTTATTTTACAATGTCCATTTTTTAAATGTATTAAACAGAAGCTTGCCACATTTAGTCAAAGGACAATTGACACATGACAAGCTGCCTGGGCACATATGGCAAATTAATTATATGAGTTTATTGATTTGAGATAAAAGATGCCAATATGTATGTACTGCTGTGAACACCTATTCTGGATATTTAGTGGCCACTCCTTTTGGGAAAGTTAATCAGACTAATATAATTAATTTATATTATGGTGTTCTACTTCAAAGTCAACATAGCAGTGGATCACATTTTAAAGGTAAATTAATATAAGAATTTGCCCAGAAACATAATATACAATGGATTTTTCATATTTATTATTATTATCAAGCTGCTGGCTTGATTGAAAGAATGAGTGGCTTGCATAAACAGCAGTTAATTAAACTTGAAGAGGGCTCTTACAAAAATTGGAAGACTAACGTTATTACTGCCCTCACATTTTAAATAATAGACCTATAGGAGAATCAGAAACTCCCTTGAGAATTACTATTCCAAACTTACAAATTCATATAATAGACTTCCAACCTGAAACAATTGGGTATTGGGAAATCAGTCTAGGAGCACTAGCTCCTTTCTGAGCTACTCCTGAGGCTTCTGGACTGCATTTGTACTCTATATCTGAACATAGACTTACTAAAAGATTGATATGTATTATTTCAAGTATTGGAATTAAGATGTCTCCTGGACACCTTGGATTAATTAAAGAACATTTCAGTTTAGCTTTAAAAGGGGTCTGTGTCTGTGGGGGAGTTATAGACCCAGACTGCCAAGGAGAAATACGAGTAATTTTACAAAAGGAAAAAAAGGATGATCTATTTATCAATAGACATGATTTTTTGTTGTTCAGTCACTAAGTTGTGTCCAACTCTTTGCAATTCCATGTTCTGTAAACTGCCAGGCTCCTCTGTCCATGGGATTTCCCAGGTAAGAATATTAGAGTGGGTTGCCATTTCCTTCTCCAGAGGACCTTCCTGACCCAGGGATTGAACCCGGGTCTCCTGCATTGGCAACTGGATTCTTTACTGCTGAGCAACAAAGGAAGCTCCAGTAAACAAGATGGAATCTCCGAATTGCTGATTCTTCCATGTGTAATTGGCAAAGCATGAAAAAGAAAATCTCCCATCTTACTAACAGTGAGAAGTGATGGGCAGTTTGGGTCCATAAGTGAAATGCATGCAATTGGACCTAAAGTCTGGATGAAGCAGCCTAATAGCCCTCCCATACCTGCTGATATGATTATGCAGGGGAAAGATAATACCATGTTAGTGATAATCCCCTGACAGGAAAAAATGGGAATATTTATAATTAAGCCAGTGTTACTTTCGTGAATAGATTATTCTTGAAAGCCTGACTGTGATGTGGATCGTCATTCATGCCTCGACATTTATGGTATGCCAATTGAAAGAAAAATATGAAGAAAGCAATTAAGGAATTTTTAGCTGGAGAAACATGAGCCAGACCCAAACTCAGGACAACTTCACCTGCCCTGCAAACAAGGCCTGTATTTTCTGAACTTCGCCCTTCTACAGACAAAAATTTATCTGTCTGCTAGATTTCACAGCACTGGTAAAGATATCTCTCAAGCCTTGAACACAAGTATTACGTGCCAATTTTGTGTGTTAATTTAATAATCATACTCACTTACTGATAGACTGTGACAAGGCTGCCAAGGGACTGCTACATGGATCAACTTCTTGCATTTGGGAACCCTACTTACTGCAGAACTCCATGAATATCTCCTCTTAATACTTTAATGTGTTTTTTTGAAATTGCCCTTCAATTTGTATGGACGTTAACAAACGATGTAGAAACTACTACATATTAGTTAGGAATCCCTTTTTCCAGAAGCCTAACACATTTTATCATTTATATTGGAATGGGACCACATATTACTTTCTCCCAATGAGAACTCAGGTATTGTGACTCAAATGTCATTCCCTACTCTTTCTGTTCCAAATTTTAGCTTCCCCTTAGAACCCTTAGGTAAAAGTTTGCAAAACACCAAAGAGTTACAGAATTTCATCAGTTCATTTCAGTCACTCAGTCATGTCTGACTCTTTGCAACCCCATGGACTGCAGCACACCAGGCTTCCCTGACCTTCACCGACTCCTAAAGCTTGCTCAAACTCATGTCCATTGAGTCAGTGATGCCATCAAACCATCTCATCCTCTGTCATGCCCTTCCCTACCTGTCTTCAATCTTTCCCAGCAGCAGGGTCTTTTCCAATGAGTCAGTTCTTCATATCAGGTGGCCAAAGTTTTGGAGCTTCAGCTTCAGCACCAGTCCTTCCAATGAATATTCAGCTATTTTATATGCTATCTATGTTTGTCATAGCTTTTTACTCAAGGAGCAAGTGTCTTTTAATTTCATGGCTGCAGTCACCATCTGCAGTGATTTTGGAGCCCAAGAAAATAAAGTCTTTCACTGTTTCCATTGTTTCCCCAACTATTTGCCATGCGGTGATGGGACTGTGTGATCCACACAGTCAAAGGCTTTGGCATAATCAATAAAGCAGAAGTAGATTTTTTTTGAAACTCTCTTGCTTTTTCGATGATCCAACTGATGTTGGCAATTTGATCTGTGGTTCCTCTGCCTTTTCTAAATCTAGCTTGAACACCTGGAAGTTCTTGGTTCACATACTGTTGAAGCCTGGCTTGGAGAATTTTGCGCATTACTTTGCTAGTGTGTGAGAAGAGTGCAGCTGTGCAATGGCTTGAACATTCTTTGGCATTGCCTTTCTTTGGGATTGGAATGAAAACTGACCTTTTCCATTCCTGTGGCCACTGCTGAGTTTTCCAAATTTGCTGGCATATTGAGTGCAACACTTTCACAGCATCATCTTTCAGGATTTGAAATGGCTCAACTGGAATTCCATCACTGCCACTAGCTTTGTTCGCCTTGATGCTTCCTAAGGCTCACTTGACTTCACACTCCAGGATGTCTGGCTCTAGGTGAGTGACCACACCATCGAGGTTATCTGAGTCATTAAGATCATTTTGTATAGTTCTTCTGTGTATTCTTGCCAGCCCTTCTTAATATCTTCTCCTTCTTTTAGGTCCATACAGTTTCTGTCCTTTATTGTGCCCATCTTTGTATGAAATATTCCCTTGGTTTCACTAATTTCTTAGAAACTTTCATGCTGCTGCTGCTAAGTCACGTCAGTCATGTTCAACTCTGTGTGACACCAAAGACAGAAGCCCTCCAGGCTCTGCCGTCCCTGGGATTCTCCAGGCAAGAATACTGGAGTGGGTTGCCATTTCCTTCTCCAGTGCATGAAAGTGAAAAGTGAAAGTGAAGTTGCTCAGTCGTGTCCGACTCTTCTCGACCCCCTGGACTGCCGTCCATGGGATTTCCCAGGCAA
Source organism: Okapia johnstoni (assembly GCA_024291935.2). Lineage (NCBI taxonomy): Eukaryota > Metazoa > Chordata > Mammalia > Artiodactyla > Giraffidae > Okapia > Okapia johnstoni. Next base: position 68,482,439 of record CM044322.1, on the reverse strand, counting down.
GAGTACTGGAGGGGGTTGCCATTTCATAGATAAATGTAATTGCATCCTGATAGATTTTTGGGCTACAGTCCATGGGGTTGCAAAGAATCATACAGGTCTTAGTGACTGAGCACACACCTTGATAGACTATTCTATTATTACTACTATTGCTGCCTTTGAGTTATTGGATATAGGAGTAGATGTACAAAAACATACTTCTCATTCATGGTAGGACTTTTTCTTTACTAAACCCCCTACTGTCGAAAAATTGTTTCCTTCATTTCTTAAGCCATTACTTAATTCTTTGATCACTTTATTTATATTGACGATCTAGAATTTTTATTTGACACATACAGTTAAGAAGGCTGCTTATGTTATTTTGCCTTATTCCCATGCTCTTCAGCCTAAACAGTTCTGAGGCTGTTAGGGAAATTACAATGGAGGAAGTCTTGTTCAGGCCTCACAAGTTGGGAGAGCAGGTATCTAATCTTGCTTCTGACCTGCCTATACACTTCCCAGATTCTGTTCCTACCCGCAAGCACATTTAGTCAGGCAGTACTTTAGAAAAGAAAGGCAATGGGTTTTGGAATTCTTGAGCCCCTAGAGGTCTGGTCAACTGCACGCAGAGTTTACTGAAATCCCATGACTAATAAGATAAAACAAACAGCACTGTAAAAATTTTAAAGTAAAGTCAGAGCTGCATTTTTGTATCCAAACTGATGACAGTATCAGTTTGCAGCCTGAGATTATAACTGGGAGCCCCCAACACTGAAATCTGAAGTTTCAAACAAAAGTAAAACTTTTGGCAAAACAGGAACACACAATGATAAGAGATCAGTTTTCCACACATCACTCTATAATCCCAGAAGTGATTTTAAGAACTTGATCCTAAATCTATATCAGAACTATATATTTTTTCCTCAATCCTCCTTTCACAGTCTCATTTTTAAAAAGGGTCAGAAAATGAAGAGTGGACACACTAGAGGTAATACAATTAATTGAGACTGCAGTTTGAAATGATTCCACTGTCCATTTCCAAGATAAGTTGTCTTATATCTGACATTCTGTACTTCATATCTGCCTTTATTAGTTTAGTTATTAATGAATGTTTATCCTTCATTAATTTCTCAAAACACTTATTTTGGTGTTTCTATCATAGCTTTTTATTAAAAAAAAATTTCACCCCTAGTGAATTCCTGTTAAAATGTTGATTTCTATTGGCTGTTTCCTACATTTTTTCACATATTTTGTACTCTTGATTTGCAATTTAAGATAGCCTCCCTTGATCTAACAGCAAGAAGGGGTTTCTCCCTCTTAATTTCTAAGCACTCTTTTTATGCAAAGCTAAAATGCATTGTTAAAGTGCTGCCCTCAGTATGTTAACATATTTGGAAAACTCAGCAGTGGCCATAGGACTGGAAAAGGTGTTTTCATTCCAGTCCTAAAGAAGGGTGCCAAAGAATGTTTAAACTATTGTACATTTGTGCTCACTTCACGTTAGCAAGTTTGTGCTCAAAATCCTTCACACTAAGTTTTAGTAGTACATGAACCAAGAACTTCCAGTTTTACAAACTGGGTTTCGAAAAGGCAGAGGAACCAGAGATCAAATTGCTATCATTCATTGGATCATGGAAGAAGCAAAGGAGTTCCAGCAAAACATCTACTTCTGTCTCATTGATTACCCTAAAGCCTTTGACTATGTGGATCAAAACAAATTGTGGACAATTTTTAGGGATGGGGTCTCCTGAGAAACCCCATGCAGGTCAAAAAGCAACAATTAGAACCAGACATGCAGCAACTGACTGGTTCCAAATTGGAAAAGGAGTATGACAAGGTCATATATTGTCACCCTGTTTATTTAACTTCAATGCAGAGTACATGGTGCAAAATGCTGGGCTGGATGAATCATGAAGATTGCCAGGAGACATATTAACAACCTCAGATATGCAGATGATACCACTATCATGGCAGAAAGTGAAGAAGTACTAAAGAGCCTCTAGATGAGAGTGAAAGAGGAGAGTGAAAAAGCTGGCTTGAAACTCGACATTCAAAAAATTAAGATCATGATATCCGGTCCCATCACTTCACGGCAAATAGAAGGGGGTAAAAGTGTAAGCAGTGACACATTTTAATTTCCTGGGTTCTAAAATCACTGCTTGGAAGAAAACCTATGACAAACCTAGACAGTGTATTAAAAAGAAGAGATATCAATTTGCTGACAAAGGTCTGTTTGGTCAAAGCTATGGTTTTTCCAGTACTCATGTATGGATTGATAGTTTTACCATAAGAAGGCTGAGCACTAAAGGATTGATGTTTTTGAACTGTGATGCTGGAGAAGACTCTTGAGAGTCCCTTGGACAGCAAGGAGATCAAACCAGAAAATCTTAAAGGAAGTCAAACCTGATTATTCCTTGGAAGGCTGATGCTGGAGCTGAAGCTCCAAAACTTTGACCGCCTGATGGGAAGAGCTGACTTATTGGAAAAAACCCTGATTCTGGGAAAGATTGAAGGCAAAAGGAGAAGGGAACAGCAGAGGATGAGATGGTTAGATAGCATCACTGACTCAGTGGCTTGAATTTGAGTAAACTCTGGGAGATAGTGCACGACAGAGGAGCCTGGAGTGCTACAGCCCATGGGGTCACAAAGAGTCAGACAGGACTTATCAACTGAACAACAGTGACATTTGCTTTTATTACTTCTTTTACTTTGTTGTTGAAGTCCACAGCATGTAAATACATTTATATACATTTAAATACAGTTTGTAAAAGTTGCTTTGTTGTTGTTCAGTCACTCAGTCACGCCTGACTCTTTGAGACGCCAAGGACAGCAGCATGCCAGGCTTCCCTGTCCTTCACTATCATCCAGAATTTGCTCAAACTCATGTCCATTGAGTCGATTATGTCATCCAACCATCTAATTCCTTTGTTGCACCCTTCTCCTCTTAGGAAATAATTTTTCAAGTAATCATTTAGTTATTTGATTTATAAACTCATGGGTATTTTTCTTTTTTCTTGTCAAGATGTGTTACCTACCTTTAACTTTATATCATTAACCAAAAGGTTTAAAACTCAATTGAATAATATCTTTTTATTATTAACACTGTTTTTAAAATAAATTTGAAAGGTGTTATTTCTAAGGAGAAAACGACTTTGAGGTAAAATTCTCTATTAACCTATTTCATATATAAAAATTGCAGTTATCAGGTGACTGTAGAAGCTTCACTTTTCCCCGAGTACATGAATTTTTTAAAAATAAGAATATCACATAGAAAAAACTGAAAAAAGTTTGCCCACTTTCTAATTTTTTTCAATATTTATGGTTATTTCATATTTATATAACTACTTAGTGACTTTTAATATCAATTAAAATAGAGATTCTGTTGTTTGAAATTATTTTGCCTCTAAATTTCAAAATTATCTAAAAGCAAATAAAACAGTCTAGATAAAATAAAATCTTCCAATGAAAGCTTACAAATTGGAATTATTTCATTCTTTGAGAAGTGTAGACAGCCATAGTGCTTCATCATCAAAGGCAGAAATCTATTTTGGGAGTTCTGGGAATCTCCCATTCCTCAGGGTGGATTTAGATTTTGTTGAGACTAGAAAATATACAACTGTTGGAAGGAGTGATGTTTTTTAAGAAGATGAATGCAAAATGATGAATTCAAATGTAGTTACTAATACTACCACCTTGGACAAGACCATGCAAGGAAACACCCTTGAGCATTAGCTTTGTTGATGAAAATAACCTATAATAGGTTATTCGTATAATAGGAACCTAAAATAGAAGTAGAAAAGAGTTTTATTTGAGCCAAACTGAAGACTATAGCCTGAAAGACAGCCTGTCATATAACTCTGAGGAGCTGCTCTGGAGAAGTCTGGGTTTCATAACAGTTCTGTATCTTGTCAGAACAAAGAGCATTACACAAGTCAGGGATATATTCCTTTAAGATTTTGAAAATAAAAAACAAAAGCCTACAACAGATTAGCAGGTACACATAAGTAGTCAGCACAGTCTTGCACCTGGGGAGGGAGTTTTATTATTGAAGAAGTACTTGCCTTTGTGTCCCAGAAAGAAAGGTAATTTAATCTTTGTTTTTTAACATGAACATTCTTTACTTCTGGTCAATGTGCCTTTTTCCTAATAAAGTGGATGTATAATATATGTTTGATGGGCCACAAACTGGCTGTTTTAGTTAGCATAAAATTGAAGTTAACTCATGTAGAATCTAGAATTAAAATAGCAGGGCAGGGAGCAGGGCACAACCTTTAAAAGAATGACATAACCTGAGGACACAACATAGTGATTAGAACCAAATAGGTCCAAGATGGTAGAAGAGTTGACTTCCACTAGAACTTGAACCTCTGTATACACTCAATGTACTACATCAGCAAGCTAAATGATTCACCTATAGGTGCAGGTCCAAAGGGACCATAAAGTCAAAAAATGGGTGGTGGCCCAATTCCTGAAAATCCCCACCACTTTCCCCAAATAACTGGAATAATCCTTCCACTCATTAGCCTATGAAATTACCCAACCCTTTAAGTACTGACAACCCCATACCCTGGGGCTGCTCTCACCTTCTGAGATGGCCCACAATCTCTGTGAAGTGTGTTTCTCTCTAAATAAATCTACTTCTTACCTGTCACTCTGTCTCTCACTGTCTTCTTCCTGTGATGAGCCATCAAGAGCCTGAGCTTCATTAAGTCCTGAGATTAGGTGTGTGATCTCAGTTAAAAGAACATGGGTTCAAGTCCCAATCTGAGTTGCATGGTTTTGGAATGATTTCTCCAGACCTCAATATGTGAAAATATCTCTTATCAACTTTGGACACAGTCCATGTCAGTCCATGTTGGCTTTCATCAAGGGTAGGGAGAAAATGACCCTCAAATTGTGACTACAATTTTCTTCCACAGGAAAAAAAAGAATCTGTATATATTCTGAACAAGTTTAGGTGGGAAGATAAAATGTCATCTTTCCATTTGCCTGCTTGACATAGATTTAAGAGTGAATCACATATTTAGAAGTAAAAATACAAACACACAACTTTGCTTTCACTTAGCTGCCCTGGACTTCCATTTCTGCTAAACCAAATCTTTACCTTCCTTGCATTCTAATTCTCCTAATGGTGGCGGTTTCTTGTCATGAGGAACAGCCTTCTACTAAAGATAGGAGTTCACCAGAGCTTCAGTTCTGTACTCTGATCCTACCTGTTGCTGTTGTTCCTTTTCTAAGTCATGTCCACTCTTTGCAACCCCATGGACTGCAGCATGCTTCCCTGTCCACCATCAACTCCCAGAGCTTGATCAAACTCATGTCCACTGAATCGGTGATGCCATCCAACCATCTCATCCTCTGTCACACACTTCTCCTCCTGCCTTCAATCTTTCTCAGCATCAGCATCTTTTCCAATGAGTCAGCTCTATGCATCGAAGAGCAATACTTTGTGGCCAAAGTAATGAAGTTTCAGCTTCAGCATCAGTCCTTCCAATGAATATTCAGGGTTGATTTCCTTTAGGATTTACTGGTTTAATCTCCTTGCAGTCCAAGGAACTCTCAAGAGTCTTCTCCAACACTACAGTTCTAAAGCTTTAAAGGAACCATTTGTTAAACAAAAACCAACAGAATTATACTATTTCATTGTAACTTCCATGTTGAACAGGGGACTTAAAATGGTATTGTGTGCTTGTTCTCTAATCACCAGTTTATCAGAACTGATTTCTCTTCATTTCCTTATCTTTCTGGGACTTGTTTCACTTACAAAGTTTTAAAATTAAGGAGTATTAATATTATAAACATTTTCTTTACCAAGTCTTAATATGTATTATATCTTCCTACATAAATTTTAAAATTGCATGTTTTTGTCCACTACACCATCCACTTGCCCCTGAAAAAATAGATATGTATGTCTATCAAGAAGCAAACAAGATTAGCTCATTCTGTTTAAGAATATATGGCAATTATTTATTTCAATAATTGCCTTCACTTTTCATAATTTTATATGTTTTATGTGTGTATTTCTATTGAATTAATCTTTCATTTTAATAACTTTTTCTCATAAAGAGAAATTCTTAACATTGCTTTTATGTATTTTAGCTAAGCCTCTTAAGAATTCATTTCCACATGTTTAACTATTCTCACTACAAATTTGTATTAAAGTTGATAGATAGACCTTCTATGACTTCTGAACTGCCTTTGCACCTCTAGCCTTAATTACAGCCTGCCCACCAATGTCTGAATCATTGAATTTTTATTATTATATATTCCCATCAATTTGTTATTTTTTTATGTGATGTCTATTTTATGTGTAGAAGTGAATACAAGCTTATTGAAAAACGATTTGAAGTGATTTGCTTGATTTAAACCTTGTATTAGATCATTCCAAGACAACTAAAGTTACTATCTTTTAGTGCCAAATTAAAACATCTGGAAATTTTCTGAAATGTTGGCTAAAGTTATGGACATTTTTCTTAGCATTACTATGGTATTATCTGTCCAGATTTTAGTGAAGTTTTCAAATAAATGTTTCTAATGGAAACCACTTTTATCAAGATATAAATATAAAATTTTATGTTTACATAGATGTTATGCTAATTCTAGCTCTACCAAAATTATTAAATTATAAAGATTTTTATATTTTAAGTAATTAGATAAAATACAAACTATACTTATGTCAAATAATATTTAGGAATAGACACAGTTCTATGAGGGATCTTAATATATGACTAAGGTATCATATATTATGGTGTGGAAAATATAGTTTATTAAACCAATAGTGCTGTACCAACAGTCAATTGATTGAAACAATAGTGTTTACTTTTTAATTTTTCCTAAGAGTTATCTTTTCATTTTAGTAGAATATGTGGTGTGATAAGTGGTCCATAGCACTGGCTAGCAATCATAAGATCAATATTATTTTTTTGAAAATGTATTAAATATTTTACCTGAAAATGCTTTGTTATTTTTTTCTATTTGATCATAAAAATTAAAATTATAGTTTGTTTTAATTTCATTTATTTTTTTCCACATACTGAAACAAAATTTTTTTTTCAGAAATTTTACTTCAAATATTTCAAGGTAGAGTATAACATGTGTTTTTAATTTTTCTTTTTGAGGATCACAGCTTTTCTTTGAGCATGAATTTTAACAGAACATTTTAGTCCCATCTTGATGAAATATATGAGTATTTCAGCTTTTAAAGATGAAACTTTTGAGTGACGTTTTCTCTTAGTTCTTTTCCTCCTAATAGCCTTCACACAAGATGCTAGTTTTATTCTGCAGCTTTCAGTCTTAATGACTGTTCTGTATTGGTTAGATATTATTTTAAATCTACTTATTTATAATTTAAGCAGAGTTGCTTTAATTCACTTGTTTGTGTCAAATACAAAAAAAAAGTTGTTTTTATAAGTAAAGTTGTTTTGATATAAGAATGAAGTTAAGATGTCATCCTCTCCTCTGTCCTGGTGGATAAGTACTTGTAGCTCAGATATTGAGGGGCCCCTCTGTGGGCTTATGGATAAGAATGTGTGGAGAAGCAGCTATGAAGAGGGGACATTTAGACTGTGCCTATGGAGAGTTTGTGAGGAATATTCTAGCGTTCGTGTCAGAGCAAAGCGACCCTTTGCAGGTCTAGCTTTCTGAAGATTCTCAGACATGCTTCTGCTGTAGCCAGGCTACTCTTGTTGGGGAGTGGTGGTAAACCATACGACCGACTGTCTCTCGGGGAGAGAAGGGACATGAGGGGCTCAAGCCAGGACAAGTCCCTGTAGTTAACCACCCCCCGCCCTGCAGCAGCTTAGCTGGTCGGACAAACTGGCGCGTCAGCCCCTAGCAACAGTGTTCTAGCAACAAGAGACTTTTATTTTCGTCTGGCCGCCGGACTCCAGTTGGTTCTGGTTAGAAACCAAAACTCTGGAACTAAATTTGGACATTATTCCTTCCATCTCCCCTTGCCTGGGACAATAGTGTGATTAACTTATCATTCGTTGGTTTGGAGTATGTTAGTTCTTGAGTGGCTTATTATTGTACACTGTTGGTCTGTGAAATTCCCGCAGTGAATCTGTGTTAAACTATTGGCAAAGACAGTCTTACTGAGCATAATTTGCTGCTAACCCAAAGAAAACATTATGGTGCCCCTCCATTCTACCGACACTTTTCACTTCTCTGTCTCTTGATTTAGATTGCATCAAAAGCACACTTTCACATTTCACACAGATTGTTCCATACAACTCTCCATATTACCATATTACTTACCTCTCTTTGTTATCATAATTGCATGTCTTGCATAATTTTATGTCTTATCACTCAGCAATAAAGTCCATGAAAGCAGAAACTATATTTATCCTACTCAGCATTGTATTTCCGCCCCTTTCAATGGACGTGCATTATGGGTGCTTAATACATATTTACTTAAGAAAAATAAGGAAATAATGACAAAATGAACAATGTGATGTGATATTTATCTTGCTTTATTGTTGACTGAAAATGATAGTTTTATGGTTGAAATGATTGGAGAGTGTATTTAAATTCTTATGGTGGTACAAGTAACTATTTTATGAGCTAGTTTTGTGAGTTATAAATAGATTTTAACTCGTTACTCTCTTTTTATATTAGATTCTGAATTCTACTGCTGGTTTCCTGAGAAATATTTTTTGCTTTATTTTTTAGGCTTATCATGTGTTTTTTTTTTACAATTTGTCTTCTCAGATTTCTTCTCTTCCTCTGCTAGTATTGTGTTAACCTTAAGGCCGGAATCAAACAATTGATGAGGATTCAAATGAAGTGAGCATAGAACATTAAGTTTTTATTTCTTCCTACCTTTGAGAAATAGTCTACTTTAAAAGATGAGATATTTCTCATTAAAAAATATCGGTGAGATTCATTTAACTTTCACAAATCATATTTAAAGGAACACAGCATAGTAAAAAATATCCAAAGCCCATTTGCAACTTCCGTGGAGGTTTTATCTCAAACTCTGCCTTTTCACATAGTGGCCAATAATCCTCCACATTTACCAATTTCCTAGATGTCCTAGTAAAAAACGTCTGAGATCATATACCATTCTTTTTTATATTTAATTAAGAACCAAATAGAATTAGTTGCTAATTTCTTTTCACACCTAATAATGCTTGTATATTTACAAAATTACCGGACAGTGACAAAGCGTTCTGTAAGGTACTCAGTAATTTCGTCAGCTGGCTATTTATCAAACTCACCACTTCAGTAATACAGGTGCCTTGTTATAGATCCAGATAACCTGAATTAAGTTTTCCAGTGGTAAGGAATGGAATCTGAATTTGTAAAAGATCACAGGTGACTCTTATATATAGCTAACTGTGAGAACCACTATTTTAGACAAAAGTGTATTTACAGAATGAGTAGCTAGATATTTAAGTGTCTTCTATAAAGTTTGGGCTTCCCTGATAGCTCAGCTGGTAAAGAATCTGCCTGCAATGCAGGAGACCCCGGTTCGATTCCTGGGTTGGCAAGATCCCCTGCAGAAGGGGTAGGCTACCCACGCCTAGGCTATCTACTCCAGTGTTCTTGGGCTTTCCATGTGGCTCAGCTGGTAAAGAATCCGCCTGCAATGAGGGAGACCTGGGTTCGATCCCTGTGTTGGGAAGATCCCCTGGAGAAGGGAAAGGCTACCCACTCCAGTATTCTGGCCTAGAGAATTCCATGGACTGTATAGTCCATGGGGTCGCAAAGAGTCGGACATGACTGAGTGGCTTTCACTTCACTGTTAAAGTCTGAAATATTCTGGTACATACACCAGCAGTCTATCTACATCAGTCTCTGGGTACAAGATGCTGAATTGCAGTATATTATTATTTATCAAGTTACTATAATTGAGTTTGAAATCTAATTTAATTTACAGTTATCTACATCATCTCCCTTATAAGTTTCCTATTTCTCTGGTTTTTGCAGAAGTCTTTTTTTTTTGCCAGATTTTTGCAATTCTGTTTTTCACATTGGATACTCTTGGCTAAGTGGCATAGAAGAAAATCATAAGCAAATCCATTCAATAAAACACAATCAAAATTTGAAGAAAATGTCACTTTAATTGCAATAGGCTGTTTTCTAAAATTTTGCTTTTTATTAGTTTGTTTAAAATCTTAAAGAAGTAATAAATAAAATAAAAATAGTATTTTCAACCATATAGTTTTTAATGTTTAAAAATCCAAGAAGCAATTACATCAGAAATCTATATAATATTATAACACAGTGCTTTGCAATTATTAGGTTTCATTTAATAAAAGATGCTTAATAGGTGATTTTCACTGTCATGGTTGTGGTTTTGTTAAGGCTCAGTTTTGTTTAGGTTACTGGAATCAACTGAATGCATCTTAAGAACAATTGTGCACATGTGTATGAAGATGTGTCATAAAGACTAGGGGTCTCAAGGACCCCACTGACAAGTGTATAGCAGGCTTCAAACAGATAGTGGGACCTGGCACTGGAGAAGCAGTCATAGCTATCTCTCCAACACTCTTGGGTGCCAGCTTGTTTTGTTTTTTGTTTTTTTTTGGTCTTTCTTTGCACAGATCCTCCTGCTACTTTTCCTCTATATGGCAGGAGACATGACAGTTAACTGCTCCCAGGCTTGATATTTCTCTTCAGGACACAAATCCATATTGAAAGTGGAATCTCTCAGACCCAACCAAATTCCAGGGAAGGGATCTGACACTGATCAGTCAAGGGCCAACCAGCCCTTAAATAAAAAGTTTTTTTTTAAGTCACAGGTATGTTTCATTATTTAACACACACATTGATGCTGAATTAGCTTTTAGATATAGACTTTTAACCATGTTACCTTTACTTTCAGAATTTTTCAGTGACTTGAAGAAGATTTCTCTCCATCTGTTTGGGCCTAGATCTTCCAAAATTTTTAATTGTCAATGTGCCCAATGTGTTATTCTTGGTTAATTTTGATCTCCCAGTGGCAGGAAAAGATGGCATCATTATTACTACTCACAATGTGATGGGTCTTCAGAACCTATTTATATTGATATAGATCTTCTTATCCCCATGGTTCCCAGTATCACTTATTCATCACTCAGTTCAGTTCAGTTCAGTCACTCAGTTGTGTCCTACTCTTTGCGACCCCATGAATCGCAGCATGCCAGGCCTCCCTGTCCATCACCAACTCCTGGAGTTTACCCAAACTCATGTCCTTTGAGTTGGTGATGGCATCCAGCCATCTCATCCTCTGTCGTCCCCTTCTCCTCCTATCCCCAATCCTTCCCAGCATCAGGGTCTTTTCCAATGAGTCAGTTCTTCGCATCAGGTGGCCAAAGTATTGGAGTTTCAGCTTCAGCGTCAGTCCTTCCAATGAACACCCAGGACTGATCTCCATTATATCATTATTCATTACTTTGGTCATCCATTGTGCTAGCCATGAACATTGGCCTCCAATGACTCTCAAAGGTGTATGTCAGGCTTCAGTGGTGGTCACTGCAAATGCAAGTGTTATCCAGACAGGAAAAGATGTAAATAATACTCATTTTTTAGTTGTGCTGTATTTAGCATTTGAACTTTATTATATGTCCTAGCCTTGGACGCTTTAGGCTACAATCACTGTGTTCTTAGAGTGGGATCTTTTTCAATATTGACTGCATCTCTGTCTTCCACCAGCTGAAAGGGGTGAAATAAAAAAGCAGCCCATTCCTATAAAAATTGCCTGTCTCTTCTCCAGTGTGGCCTAAGCCTGTTCCGGACAGCACAATATCTCTATGTGGGTTGAATGCAAGAGAGAGAATTGAGAAGATCCCATTCATTTTGTGGAGCAACAGTCTAGAAATTTCTCAGGGAGGGACAGAAGTGACCACTCTTAAAGAATGCCTTACATATGGACCAGTGGGGGAGGAAGTAGGTGACTAGATGCCACAAAGAGGGGGCAGAGAATAAAGGAAATCTGCTATCACTCTCACCATCCTTAGGTGCCATATTCCCGAGGTGCCATAGGTGGCACCATAGTTGGAACAAATAGGTTGAGAGCTGTCACAGGGTCCCACACACATTCACAAGGTAAGTAGTTGGTAGTAGTTGGTAGCCCAGAGGTCTAAACTGGAAAGATATAAATAATGTCCAGTAGATCTAATCCAGAGGGATGGGATGGGGAGGGAGGTGGGAGGGGGGTTCAGGATGGGGAGCACGTGTGGACCCATGGCTGATTCATGTCAATGTATGACAAAAACTACTACAATATTGTAAAGTAATTAGCCCCCAACTAAAATAAATAAAAAACAAACAGACAAAAAAAAAACCCCCAAAATAACACAGGCTCAGTTTCATCAATGCAGCATACTTGAAAAAAGAAAACCAGTTACATAAAAACTATACCCAAAGTAATTAGACCTTAACTGATTCAGGAGGAATTGCAGGATGTGGTAGCATCTCAGTGGTCCTTGCATTGTGGGGGTGTTGAATTATCACTTGTCAGATGGCTGCTATGGACTGATTCTGTCCCCTCCAAATTCATATGTTGAAGCCCCAACCCCAAATGGTCTTTACAGATAGGACCTTTGGTAGCCAATGAGGTTGAGATGAGGTCATGAAGGTAAGTCTCTCATGATGGGATTAGTGTCCTTATACTATGAGATACCAGAGAGCATGAACTTCTCTCTGTGTATGTCCCTCTCCCTCTTCTTCGTCTTTATTAAAGGATAGAGAGCATATCATTTTCACCAACAATTTAGCTTCTTTTTTTTTTTTTTGCAGAGCTATGTGTACGTATTTATTTCTCCTCTCATTAAAGTTTACTATTTTCTTTAACCAATGATGCTATAGCAACATTTAATAAGCTAGTATCTTTATTTGGAAGGCAACATTTTCACATAGAGAAAATATTTTAAGACTTGCTCCCCTGAGTATTAATTTCTTGATCTTACATAAATAATGGTTGTTTTGCACACACAGTGGCTGCTATGTATGTACTTGCATTTTTGTTTCATCGAAAGAGGGTTTTGCTGTCATTCTTATTGCTTTTGTTTTAGAGATAGCACATTTAAAATATTAAAATGTCTTGATTTTTAATTTTTTTTTTGGAATTTTAGAGTCTCCTCCTAGACTTATATGTGCATTTAGTCGTCTTTTTAATACTAATGCTATGGAAATTCCGTTATATTTGAGAGACATTTTTGCCTTTTTATTAAAGAATTAGGTATATAAACAGATCTTGATCAAATTTCCCTGCATGGAAACTGGGTTATATTCTGATAGAGGGTTATCTTCAACATGCTAATTTCACTTCTCAGGAAATAATGCAGATTATGAAACTAACCTGTTTCTGAAAGGCTGGAGCCCCTATTTAGAAATTGTGAATTTCACTCAGATATCCCTTTCCCCATCTTTTAATTCACAGAAGAAAAAACAATAAACTTCAGTGGTAGAATTTCATCAAATGTTTGTTCAAAGGAGATTATAGACATCCTTTTTTGCCCAAAGAAAAGAAGGAAAAGAGATAACTAACTCTGAATCTTGGCAGGTAGAGATTGGCCTTGTAGATGACTGTTCTACCCAAAGGTTCCTAATCACTGCCAAGAATGAGCTTCAGGGAACCGGAACATAACACTGGATATTTATCCACCACAGGGCGGCAGTGTCTTGCTACTAAAGCAAATTATCTGGGGAGGTCAGAGATTAGTCTACAGAACTCCAGAGCTCCGCTGCTGCCAGCTCAGACTGCAAAAATTAAACTCCCTTCTGGGCCCTCACTTTGCCCAAAGAAAGAAAACTGTTGCCTGCCCTTAATCAGACTAGGATTCTAATCAGGTGAACTATTACACCAGAAATGTGGAATTTTAATCACCCATCATCAAGTTCAAAGGCTTGTAGATTTCATCGGGTCATTAAAAACAATAACAACAAAATCTGGATCCTGTGGCTCCAAACTCAGTAACAACCACCAACAGGGAGAAGTTAATCTTACCTCTGCTACCATACACCCTACCTTAGCTTAATCATTTAATCTTCAAGCAGTTGTTCATTTAAAAGAGACACAGACCCCATTTTAAAAAAAATATTTATTTTTAATTGAAGAATAATTGCTTTACAATAGTGTGTTCGTTTCTGCCATGCATCGACATGAATCAGTCATAGGAATACATATGCCCCCTGCCTCTTGAACCTCCCTCCCACCTCCCACCCCATCCCACCCCTTTAGGTTGTCACAAAGCACTGGGTTGAGCTCCCTGTGTCGTACAGCAAACTCCTAGTTTTCTTTTTGAATAAGGGATTCAACAAAACCCTGGATTTTACTTTATCTTTTGAATAATGGGAATAAACAAAATTTCAAAGCTCTTCCCTGAAAATAAGACTCAAAAGCATTTAAATCTTGGATAAAACAGATAACTGAATTTGAATATTATAACCAGGGCTGACATTATTAAAATAACCATCAGAGGTCTATAATTTCAGGAAGTATGTTACCAACCATACCCAAAGGAGGAATTTTGTATAATATGGTTCTGAGAGTCTTTGTAGGAGCGATCGTGGGAAATACATTTTAACCAGGTTGGCTTATAGTTAAGCAGCCAGTTCAGGCTTTCCCCTACTGAAAATCCCACTTAGAGAAAAAGGGCTTTCTCTAAGTTTAAGTAATTTATTATAGCACAGTATGCTGTACTGTTCCCAAGAAAACAATCATTTACTTTAGGGGGAAAAAAAATCCCAATTCAAATCAAAACAAAAGAACTATTCATTGTAGAAAAATTATTGAAACAAAAGGTACTGTGTTGTCTTTAGGTTTTAGGAAAACTAGGAATCATCTAGTCTTATAATTTCTGATAAATTTATAATTTATCTTTTCTGATGACTCAGAAAGAGAACAAGTAAAATTGTTTATTTCATCATCACAAGTACAGGAATTATACTGAATTTGAGGTATTGTAATTTTCACATCATTGTTTTATACCTTTATAATTAGTTAAATAAGATTTTTCCAATTTATCACATTACATAGCTGATGCATATGTACTTTTCCATATGCAATTGTTAGAGGGTGATGTGCTTTCCGCCTTTTAAATAAGTCAATTTTGTCAGTTATGGTTATGTCTCCATCTAGTGGTAGGAATATATTTCAACTATTAATATTTGTACAAAAAAAATGTTTTATTTTCCTTATTTTCTATTTCTACACTGTGAAACAGCTGCAGAGCTGTATAAATATGGATTATAGTGGTTGTTATTGGGTATATACCATTAGAGTCTACACAATTTCTTTTGCTGTTATACTGGGAGGAAATGTTATTTCCTGCTGAGTGTTAACTTTATTTAAATTTTACATTCTTCTATGCAAATAGTAGCAAGTTTTTGAAATTCTAACAAGGTCTTTTCCTAAAAAATATAAAATTATAATTATAGTAAAGATGCTGGTACTTCTTAGTTATGTGATGAAGTCACTTAGCTACATGGCGATTTTATCATCTCTGCCGTGTCCTTGCTCAGGTTTGTTATTAGCACTTTTCTTAAAAATAAACAGTTCAAATAGAAAATTTAATAGTTTTGGAATTAAAGTATTTAATTTAATTAAAGGAAGCTCGCTCTCATTTAAAAACTTTCTGAGTTCCTCATTTTTTTTTCCATAGCAATGTCAATAAATATTAGATAAACCTATAGTACTTCCTGTATTAACTACACACATGGTCTCACTTAACCCTTCCTACAACTTTGCAGGAGAATAGTAAAGGTATTTATGACTCTGTTGTATAATGAAGAAAATATGTTGCAGAGAGATCTTATAACTTAACCAATCTCAATAAACAGATAAATGGCAGAGATAGGAATTTATGGTACATTTCCTAATTCAAAATTCATTACTTTTTACAAGACCTTTTCTCACTTACAATTATAAAGATTAAGTGAGCTAATATTCATACAAATGATTATACCTAATAGGAAAGCAAGTTATTGTAAAATTACACACTATAGAGAATAATGAAGTTCCTAAATATAAGAAGATTATGGGCAGATAAGATAGAAATACTTCATGAAAGTTATATATATATGTGTGTGTATATATATATATATGCATATATATATATATATATATATATATATATATCAAGTTGAATTGAACTGAGAATTTAAATTTTAAAAAAATCTTCAAAAATTTGAAAGGCTTTAAATACATACAATTTATACAAATTGTATATTTTTTGAGGGGCTTCTCTGAAAGTGAGATAGGAGAGTGAAAAAGTTGGCTTAAAGCACAACATTCAGAAAACTAAGATCATGGCATCTGGTCCCATCACTTCATGGCAAATAGATGGGGAAACAGTGAAAACAGTGTCAGACTTTATATTGGGGGCTCCAAAATTACTGCAGTTGGTGATTGCAGCCATGAAATTAAAAGACGCTTACTCCTTGGAAGGAAAGTTATGACCAACCTAGATAGCATATTAAAAAGAAGAGACATTACTTCGCCATCAAAGGTCCGTCTAGTCAAGGCTGTGGTTTTTCCAGTAGTCATCTATGGATGTGAGAGTTGGATGGTGAAGAAAGCTGTGCGCCAAAGAATTGATGCTTTTGAACTGTGGTGTTGGAGAAGACTCTTGAGAGTCCCTTGGACTGCAAGGAGATCCAACCAGTCCATCCTAAAAGAAGTCAGTCTTGAATATTCATTGGAAGGACTGATGCTGAAGCTGAAACTCCAATACTTTGGCCACCTGATGTGAAGAACTGACTCATTTAAAAAGACTCTGATGCTGGGAATGACTGAAGGCAGGAGAAGGGGATGACAGGGGATGAGATGGTTGGATGGCATCACTGACTCAATGGACATGAGTCTGGGTAAACTCCGGGAGTTGGTGATGGACAGGGAGGCTTGGAGCACTGCGGTTCATGGGATCTCAAAGAATCAGATATGACTGAGTGACTGAACTGAGCTGAAATGATGGCTCAGTGGTAAAGAATCCAGCTGCCAATGCAGGAGACACAAGAAACACAGGCTCAATCCCTGGGTCAGGAAGATCCGGAGAGAAGGAAATGGCAACCCACTCCAATATTCTTGTCTGGGAAAATCTCATGAACAGAACAACCTGGAAGGCTACAGCCTATCGGGATTGCAAAGAGTCGAGCATGGCTAAACAACAGCAATAACAACATATCTTTCTACCTCCCCACTCTTGTCCTACAGCTATCTTCTTAAAGCACTGTCGGGTGGATTACTGGTAGGTTAAGATTTCTGATATAAGCTAGAGGAGTAAGTAGGAGAAGATGCTGTATAGATCAACAGACATTTGTTTATAACAGAAAAAAAAAAAGAAAGAAAAGAAAACAAAACAAAAAAAGAAGCAAACTAAGTGTCTGTATTTGTTTATCGCATATGGAAGTCACTGTACAAAGAAGTGTGCATGCAGGGTCTGGAGGCTGGCTGTAGAGAAGAGTAAGATCAGGTTCTTTCTCCTGAAAAAGTTCTTGTTTCCTTCCTCCTACATTTCCTTGTATCATTTCACTTTATTCCCTTCAAAGGAACTGTGGCTTATATAAAATCACGAGACAATAGGAATGGAGAAGAGAGATAAAAGTTGTCGCATCTTCTATTCCTGTCAAGTTTCTGTAGTGTCAGAACAACTAGTATCCAAATCTACCTGGAGGTCCCTGTATTTGGTGGTACCTTAGGAATCCATTGCATACTGTTGTAGAAAAGTATATTCTGAGCATATACTCTATGAAGAAGGGTAAATGAGTTGCAACCTCAGTTTCTCTCAATTTCTGCCTCTTGCCTTCCTCCTTCTCACTCCATGCTCCCTTTAGAGATGAAAAAATAAAACAGTGTTTGTTGCTCAGTCATGTCTGACTCTTTGCAATCCCATGGACTATATGTAGCCCGCCAGGCTCGTTTGTTCATGCAATTCTCCAGGAAAGAATACTGGAATGTGTAGCCATTCCTTTCTTAAGGAGGTCTTCCTGACCTAGGTATTGAATCTGGGTCTCTTGCATTGCAGGCAGATTCTTTACAGTCTGAGCCACCATTAGGTCCTCCTTTTAGACACAATGAGAGGCAAAATTCAAAGAGCTAATCTTAAATACATTCTTCCTTAGCAGCATTACTGATAACAGAAGAAACTGGAATTACTTGTGGCCCTAAATCCAAATGGACATACTCAAAGCTAATCACAGATTTTTATTTTAGGAAAAAAATTGGGTTTGGAAATCTAGAATTTGTTCTTTCCTGTCATAGGTAATAAATAAGTACAGGCTAGCTCACATCTTTTTCTGCCCTTGGGAAGGTCCCACTATGTTTGGACAAATGACTTCTCAAACTTTGTACAGGGGTTAATATTATCTTAATTTTCTTTCCCACATAGGCCAATTTGGAGCATGTTCTCCAGCCCAGAAGAGCTTTTGAGTTGTGTCTGGACAGAACATTAGCTGGATGTTAGGAAATCAGATTCTAGCCCTAGCTGTCCTTAATTTTGTGCTCACCTTCCTTTCAGGACCTTAGTGCTCTCTCTCTTGCAAATTGAATAAGTTAAACTGAGGACTCTCAAAACTCTCTTCTGGCATTAGTAAGCTGATTCTACAGTTTAACTGAGATTTGGAAATGAATTCCTGACCTTTGCTTCAAAAGTCCCTGGTACTGGAGTGAGTCAATTCTCTGAGCAATCCTTGCAGAGAATCTACTACAAAAATAACCGAAGCAAGCTTGGATGTGAGTTCTTCCAGGACAGGATCCTTCCGCTACATTTAACATTTTCTTCGTCAACAAAGTTAATCTTCCTTCTTCTTTTTTTTTTAATAAGTGCCAAAAGGATAAGCTCAAGTTCAGGGATGTCCTGATCTGACTTTGGAGAATCACAATTATCATTGCTGCTTCCCTTCTTTCTTAGTAAACTCTAATTTAAAATTTAAAACTACATTTAAATCATAGATATCTGATTTCATTTACTTTTTGTTTTTTTCAATATCCCTTTTTTCACCTTCCCTTGTGGCTCAGCTGGTAAAGAATCCGCCTGCAATGTGGGAGACCTGGATTCGATCCCTGGGTTGGGAAGATCCCCTGGAGAAGGGAAAGGCTACCCACTTCAGTATTCTGGCCTGGAGAATTCCACTGACTGTATAGTCCATGGGGTTGCAAAGAGTCGGACACGACTGAGCAACTTTCACTTTTAGTATCAGCTAGAATTTTTTCTTTAAGGGTTCTTCTAGATTCCCTCTCTGAAGGAGGAGTCCCTCATGGGATTCAACATTGCCTGCCCTCTGCTCTCAATTTGGCAACAGGCCCTTTAAATCTGTCATGCTTAGTACTGGGGCTGCCTCACTCCTAAAACCTGCCCTTACCCCTTAGGACTTGCCCCTCCAGGGATCCTGGTTACTTCTGGAGAGAGTTCCCTAAGATCCTGATGTAGGAATCAGAAATGCAAATAAATTACCTCCATGCTGTGCTCAAATTTCTCAAATTCCTATCATCCCCCACCCTCCCCTCTCTCTGTGTCATCCTTAGTTAAATTGTCCAAAAAGCTATCCAGAGTCCCAAGTTTTCCAAATGATTCATTTCTCCTCAGAAAGCAACAAAAATTCCTTCAGGGAAGTCTGGAGCAACTCAGTTGCATAAGTTTCCAGCTCAGTGTCTTTAGGGATTTTCTTAAAGCAAGGGGGAAATGGGGTGCCTCCAACTACTGAAGTCTCCAACTAGGAGGTCAACTGGAGGCCCTTTCAGCGGCATGGCAACCCACTTCAGTGTTCTTGCCTGGAGAATCCCATGGACAGAGGAGCCTGGGGGGCTACAGTTCATAGGGTGGCAAAGAGTCAGATTTTTAAAAGCGACTAGCGTGCACACTAACATTGTTCTATGAGGAGATTATTTTTACATTTTTTTAAATGTAATTTTCAGGAACCTTGAGTCAAATAAAAAAGGTGAAATTTTGTCTTAAATTTCATTTTAAAGAAATTAAACTTAACACATACAAGTTTTTAATAAACTTTTAGAAAGGTCCCTTGTGCTCTTTTCAATAGACACTTATTCCATGCTGTATTTGGCTAGTCTTGCATTAAGAAACTCAGAGTGTGCAAGTTAAAACAACATGCTCCATGCCATTTAAGTACATTATAATCAGATAAGGAAATAAATTCACACACTGAACTGAACTGAACTGAAAGTCTAACACTCTTGCTGGAAGAAAAAAAATGGAGTGAATAATACATTCATCAAATGTTAAAAGATATGATTCTGGAAACTGAGTGGAGGAATGATACACTTCTTAATACTACACATACATCAAGGCAATATAGCTGACAGGACTGACTTTTGAAACTCTTCATCACGTACAAAATAATTAGAAAAACTGGATACAATAACCCCAAATTAATTTTGGTTTGTTTTTTTAACCCAAATTAATTTTGAAAATACTTAACTGAACTTGAAATTAAGAATGAGAAGGTGGAAGAAAGAATAGAATCTTCAAAATCAATGTAGTAAGCAAGAACTAAACCCAGTGACCCATGGAGGAGAGAGAATGAAGTAAATCCCTATGGGGACTGTGATTTTAAAACACATCAGGGTTTTGGACTTGAGTGCAAGGTCCCAGAGAACACTGACACTTAGAACTGGGCCCTTTCACACAAGAGCAAGTCTTTCACTTCTGAGAGCAAGTCTATAAAATGGAAACTAAAATACCCTTCCCACTATGCCAGTGAGGTAGTAAAGAACCAAAAGGGAGGGAAAAAAGAAACAGAAGCCTGCCGCTAAACCTTAGTGTGTCGTCTGAATTTGCTTGTCTTGTCTATGTGGAAAACCCCAACTGATAAACTCTATAAACACTGAAGCCCACGGGGCCTTGGCAAAATCAAATGTGCTCCTGAACCACAGGGAACCCACAAAGTAGTAAGTTTCATTCTTGTGGAAACAACTCGACTGAAGAAGAGTGCCTAGTAAAAATGTGTAACCCACTAGAGGAGACGAAGAGCTAGGGATGAACGTGGCGGGAGAGAGAAAGAGGGCAAGATAGAGAGATAAAGAGAGAGAGTAATGAACTAGAGAAATCCCATTGAAAGAAATACAGATAATAGAAAAATGTGAGCATGCCTTAACTTAAGAATATTCACTATGCTCAAAGAAAAAAAATAGAAATTATATTGCAAGAATAACACATAGTAAAGGGGATCAGTCATGTTTAAAAAAAGCAAAACAGAAATTCTAAAAATTAAAATACAGTAATTCTCACTTTCATATATGGCCAGAGAGAATACACAGAACCAGATTTGCTCTGATTTATAAGCAAGTAAGTTGATAAAATATAGAGAATAATTGTTTTTATATTAAATATCAGCCTGAGAAAAGGGAAACAAATTAGCTAATCCCTACAATTGCTCTAGCTTCTATGTGATGATATATTTTGGATCACAACAGAGAGAGGAAATGTCCAAGTAGACCACAGTCAGCTCAAAGAATTTAAGGGATGAAATCAATGTCCAGGGAGGCTGAAGTAGCAGGAGTTTCCTGGGAAGAGTAGAGAGAGCTACACACAGAAAGAGTTCCATAAATTCAACTGAGGGTCACCTTGAATCAGACATTGTAGAAGAAGCAGCATAAGATTTTGATCCTTGAAAGAAGGGAAAGAGACAAGTTGAGCTTCACTGCAGGAACAGCTTGCTACCTGGAGATGGTTACCAAGCTATCATATTGGAAGACAGCGGTCTCACTGGGTTGACAGGCAGAGATTGGAGGTGGTGTTGGCAAGACAACTAATATTTTGCAGGGTTTAGTGTCAGACAGAAAAGGAGCTGTATAGAAATCTATAGAGGGGTACTCTCAAGTATTGGGCTGAGTGCTAGCTACATATGTATAACAGATTACTTGAGATCAGAGGAACGACACCAGAAAGACAAAGACAGAATACACTTGAAGCTCAAAAGGCTGGAAATAATTTGTGTTCTCACTGCAAAGACCTCAACACATGGGCCATCAGTTAGAAACCTGAAAGGTTATTATTGTCTTATCATTGAGGCCAAATTAACTCGAGTAAATGGTATTTCGAATCAAATTAATAAACCTTAGGAACGGGGACTGCTACTGCTGCTGCTAAGTCGCTTCAGTTGTGTCCGACTCTGTGCGACCCCACAGACGGCAGCCCACCAGGCTCCGCCGTCCCTGGGATTCTCCAGGCAAGAATACTGGAGTGGGTTGCCGTTTCCTTCTCCAGTGCATGAAAGGGAAAAGTGAAAGCGAAGTCTCTCAGTCGTCCGACTCTTAGCGACCCCATGGACTGTAGCCCACCAGGCTCCTCCGTCCATGGGATTTTCCAGGCAAGAGTACTGGAGTAGGGTGCCATTGCCTTCTCCGTAGGAACGGGGAGGGGGAGAACAAATTTAATGCTTCTCTTTAGGATTATTTTTTTAATTGACACAAAATTTACCATTGTAACCACATTTAAATGTACAATTCAGTGGCATTTTACACATATATTCACCATATTATGTGACTGTTACCAGATTCAGGTTCAGCTGCTTGCCTCTCAAAAGCAAATAATCAAGGGGCAAAAGCTGGTAGAAAGGGAAGTTACTTTATTCAGAAAAGCTGCCGATGTAGGGAGAAAGTGGACTCATGCCCCAACACCAACTCCAGAGATTCTTCTCAGTTATGACAGTTTCTAAAGGGAAAAAAGGGGAAGAATTTGAGTGAATCATCAATGCAGGAGGTCAAGGTCTGCATCATTTTCCATTGCATGCAGGCTGGCTGACTCCTTATGATCTTTCTTCAGATGTTGTCTCATCTGAGTTTCTGTCTGAAGAATTGCTAAGCGAGTGTCTGAAGGTGGAGACAATCACTTAATTCTTCATTCCCACTACTTTTTATTTAGAGAAATAATCAACATTAGGAAAGATATAGTGTGCATTTAGTAGACCACAAGTCGGTGATAAGTTAAAGGTTACCTTGTGATCTCAATTTTTTTAAAAAACAATTGACAATTTTTGTTGGAGTATAGTTGATTTAGAATGTTTAGTGTCTGATATACAGCAAAGTGAATCAGTTATATATTCAATTCAGTTCAGTTCAGTCGCTCAGTCGTTTCCGACTCTTTGCGACCCCATGAATCGCAGCACGCCAGGCCTCCCTGTCCATCACCAACTCCTGGAGACAACCCAAACCCATGTCCATCGAGTCGGTGATGCCATCCAGCCATCTCATCCTCTGTCATCCCCTTCTCCTCCTGCCCCCAATCCTTCCCAGCATTAGAGTCTTTTCCAATGAGTCAACTCTTCACATGAGGTGGCCAAAGTATTGGAGTTTCAGCTTCAACATAAGTCCTTCCAATGAACACCCAGGACTGATCTCCTTTAAGATGGACTGGTTGGATCTTCTTGCAGTCCAAGGGACTCTCAAGAGTCTTCTCCAACACCACAGTTCAAAAGCATCAATTCTTTGGCACTCAGCTTTCTTCACCGTCCAACTCTCACATCCATACCTGACCACTGGAAAAACCATAGCCTTGACTAGATGGACCTTTGTTGGCCAAGTAATGTCTCTGCTTTTAAATATGCTATCTAGGTTGGTCATAACCTTCCTTCCAAGGAGTAAGAGTCTTTTAATTTCATGGCTGCAATCACCATCTGCAGTGATTTTGGAGCCCCCCAAAAATAAAGTCTGACACTGTTTCCACTGTTTCCTCACCTATTTCCCATGAAGTGATGGGACCGGATGCCATATATACTCACTTTTTAAAAGATTCTTTTCCAATATAGGTCATGGGTGAAGCACAAGCTGGAATTAAGATTGCGGAGAGAAATATCAATAAACTCAGATATGCAGATGATGCCACCCTAATGGCAGCAAGCGAAGAATTAAATAGCCTCTTCATGAAGGTGAAAGAGGAGAGTGAAAAAACTGGCTTAAGACTCAACATTCAACAAACTAAGATCATGGCATCTGGTCCCATCGCTTCATGGCAAATAGATGAGGAAACAATGGAAACAGTGTTTTCTTGGGCTCCAAAATCACTGCATATGGTGACTGCAGCCATGAAATTTAAAGATACTTGCTCGTGGAAGAAAAGCTATGACCAATGTAGACAGCATATTAAAAAGCAGAGACACTACTTTGCTGACAAAGGTTTTTGTAGTCAAAGCTATGGTTTTTCCAGTAGTCATGTATGGATATGAGAGTTGGACCATAAAGAAGGTTGAGAACTGAAGAACTGATGCAGAATCCCTTGGGCTGCATGGAGATCAAACCAGGCAATCCTAAAGGAAATCAATCCTGAATATTCATTGGAAGGACTGATGCTGAAGCTGAAGCTCTGATACTTTGGCTACCTGATGCATAGAGCTCATTCATTATGGGTTCTGTTCATTATGGGACTAGAGCTGGGAAAGACTGAAGGCAGGAGAACAGGACGACAGAGGGTGAGATGGTTGGATGGCATCACTGACTCAATGGACATGAGTTTGATCAAGCTTTGGGAGATGGTGAAGGACAGGGATGCCTGGCGTGCTGCAGTCCATGAGGTCACAAAGAGTTGGACATAACTGAGTGACTGAACAACAACAGCAACGGATTGTTTAGTAGAGTTCCCTGTGCTATACTACAGGTCCTTATTAACCATCTACTTTATATGTAGTATTGTGTACATGTCAGTCTCAGTTTTACAACTAAATTATAAGTGAAACAGAAATGCAGGATGTCAACATGGGTCTATATCATCTCTTTGCTGACATTTTAAATTGCCCAATTACATACAGAAGCAGAGCAAGCTACAGCTATTTTGATGCCTACCAATATATAGATTGTTATGAGCAATAAGCTTAGCATCATTCTCTTGAAGCTAGTTCCTGGAATTGTGCTAGCCATAAATAGCATAGAGGGAGCAAATTATGTCATAGCTAGAGTCTGGTCATAATGCAGTTAGTTTTTTTCATCTGGTGGGAGTTATAGTATCTGTAAAACTACTCAAGAATATGCATAGAGTCTCTGACCCTATTGTCCCAATCATTAACTACGAAGCTTGCTCTTTTGTGACTCTGGGAGACCTTGGAGACTTCATCTTTTCTACAACAAGAGACAGAGGGCATAGAGGGGTCTTTTTACTTGGGAAAGGGGCTGTAGGTTTCTGCTGGGTTCCACAGCTATCACCACCATCCATTTTTTAAAATTATTCATCATTCCAGACTGAAGCTCTGTACCCATCAATCAATAACTCCCTATTCTCCCTTCCCTTTAGACCTTGGTAATCCCTGTTCTACATACTGTCTCTATGAAGTTGCCTATTTTAGGTACATTACATAAGAGGAATCATACAGTATTTGTCCTTTCATGTCTATTTATTTCACTTACATAATGTCTTCAAGGTTCATCCATTGCAGCATGCCAGAATTCCATTCTATTTTATTGGCTGAATAATATTATATTTCATGTATATACTGATTTTTTAAAAAAACTGTTTACTTTGTATTATGGTATATTTGATTAACAATGTTGTGATAGTTTCAGGTAAACAGAGAAGGGACTCAGCCATACATATACATGTATCCATTTTCCCCCAAACTCCCCTCCCATCCAGGCTGCCACGTAACATTGAGCAGAGTTCCATGTGTTACACAGTAGGTCCTCGTTGGTCATCCATTTTAAATATAGCAGTGTGCACATGTCTATCCTAAATTCCCTAATGATCCCATACTGCTTTAAAAAAATTCCATTTTCTGTTAATGGATATTTGGATTATTTCCACATTTTGGCTACTGTGAATAACGCTGCAATAAGCATTGCTATACAAGTGTATGTTGGAGTCTCATTTTGAAATTTTTGGGCGTATCCCTAGAAACAGAATTTCTAAATCATATGATAATTCAATGTTTACTTTTTTGAGGAACTACCAAATTGTTTTCTGCAGGGGCTGTTCCATTTTTCATCCTTGTCAGCAATGCATAAGGGTTCCGTTTTCTTCAGTTCAGTTAAGTGCAGTCGCTCAGTTGTGTCCGACTCTTTGCGACCCCATGAATTGCAGCATGCCAGGCCTCCCTGTCCATCACCAACTCCCAGAGTCTACCCAAACCCATGTCCATCGAGTCAGTGATGCCATCCAACCATCTCATCCTCTGTCGTCCCCTTCTCCTCCTGCCCCCAATTCTACCCAGCATTAGGGTCTTTTCCAATGAGTCAACTCTTTGCATGAGGTGGCCAAAGTATTGGAGTTTCATCTTCAACATCAGTCCTTCCAATGAACACCCAGGATTGATCTCCTTTAGGATGGATTGATTGGATCTCCTTGCAGTCCAAGGGACTGTCAAGAGTCTTCTCCAACACCACAGTTCAAAAGCATCAATTCTTCGGCGCTCAGCTTTCTCCACCGTCCAACTCTCACATCCATACATGACCACTGGAAAAACCATAGCTTTGACTAGACAGACTTTTGTTGGCCAAGTAATGTCTCTGCTTTTAAATATGCTATCTAGGTTGGCCATAACCTTCCTTCCAAGGAGTAAGAGTCTTTTAATTTCATGGCTGCAATCACCATCAGCAGTGATTTTGGAGCCCCCCAAAATAAAATCTGACACCGTTTTCTTCATGTTTTTTTAAAAAAATTACTTAAGTCAATTCGATTTTTAAATATTTCCAGCCAGTTGGTTGAAAATTCCTCTTCATTTCTTCCTGTGACCCCCACACCCACCCCAGGGCTGTTTTGAGGTCCAAGGGACAAGGTGTTGGGGTTTGGGCCTGAAATGTTATTTGCTACTGACTGAATGCTTCAGAATTGGAAGCTTTCTTTTGCTTTCACCACCTTTGAGACATGGGGCATTCTTGGAAAGCAGGGAATCCAAGAGTCTCTAAGTTCAGTTCTCTACATGTAGCATACAGATATTTCTTCTGAGGTTATACAAGACTCCCACATTATCAGAAAGCCCATCCGGTGCTTGGCACTCTAAAATGCTCAGACCACTCTTTCAATCCCTAGAAATCATTTTGCTCTCTGGGGGCAAGTTTCATCCCCTCCAGTTGTTTCTTCCAAATCTCCAGTTTCTCTTAAAAATTTTGCAAACCTGTCCACCTTCAAAAAGACCAGAAGTCTTGCATGTAACTTCTGCTTTCAGGCCAACCACATACTTTCCCAGAAACAAGGAAGTCCGAGGTCATAGTCAGTTACCTGATCAATTCAATAAGGGAAGGAAATGGGGAGATTTGGTGGGGGGATCATTAATATTTTAAAGTATTATCCAGACAAATAAACATTACAAATTAAAAATTTATGCATATTTTGGAGAAAATTTGAGAAATACAGTAAATAGAAAGAAGAAATAGAAGTTATTTATAATCATAGCACCTAAAGTTAACATTTTGAAAACTAATCTTCCAATTTTTCTCTAAACACAGAAATGTGCTTTACAACTTTAAGTTCATACTATGTATGTTATCTTCCAACACGTTAAGCACCATTTCTCAACTAACTAACTAAATATGTTAAACTTATATTTCATATGATTTCCAAAAATCTAGTGCCTGCTCTACTAGTTCTGGGATTTCTGAATGACAGAGAACCTGCTTCTGGTCATTTATTTTTCACCTGCTATTTCTGGTTTTATCTAAACACTATGTGTTGTCCAATATGATAACCACTGTCCATATGTGGCTACCTACATTTAAATTAGTTAAATTAACATAAACTGAAAATTTATTTCCCCAGTCACATTAGCCACTTTGCAAATACTCATCAAACACATGTGGCTAGTGGCTATTATATTAGCACAGACAGACCTAGAGCATTCTATCACTGCAGAATGTTTTATTGGCAGCACTCCTGAAGATCAGTGAAACTCATCTAACTCTTCCCCTGCAACTGCTACCATTTCCTGTTGCTCCCACTCCCACATTCCCCTAAACACAAAAAACACATTGCTGCTAGATTGCTAGATGTAAAAAAAAAAAAGTTATAGTTATAAACGTTTAGCATTAGCAGAGGCTTCTTGGTGGCTCAGAGGTAAAGTACCTTCCTTCAGTGCAGGAGACTTGGGTTCAGTCCCTGGGTCTGGAAGATCCTCTGGAGAAGGAAATGGCAACCCGCTCCAGTATTCTTGCCTGGGAAATCCCATGAATAGAGGAGCCTGGTGGGCTACAATCCATCGGATTGCAAAAGTCAGACACAACTTAGTGACTAAACTACCACCATCAGTAATAGCAGAGGAATATTATTGCAAAAAAATAGGAAATGACTTAAAACCAAATGACAGGTGTCATTGTTGCTCAAGTTCACTAACCTGCAGGCCCAGTGTATAAATCCAGCCAACTAGTTAACCAACCAACTAGTTAGTCAGTTTTGCAACTGATGGGTAAATTATCATTATCTTTTTATCCAAATGTTAACTGGTTTTGAGTATTTATTATTCTCTACTAATGAAAAACTCTATGTATATAAATATATATGATGTAAAGTTAAAAATTAATATCAAGTATTCTTATGAAATTAGATGTCCATTTTTTATTACAAGAGCAACTCTTCCTTAGTCCCTGGCCTACAGTTATAGTGTTGACTTTCCTTTTGCTCTTCCCTGATAGGTAGTTACACAACATTTATTTCAGTGTTAACTAACTAATCTTTCTATCTTTTAGGCTGCTAATGAGTGCATAAACTTAAAACCCCTGTTACATTAATATGCTGTGGAATTAGGCTCCTAGTTGTCTAAACCTCCCATATATGGACTGGCCTATGGTCTTCTCTTGTAGAATCAGAGAATCTCCTTCATAAACCTTTCCTAAACAAAAGAGCAATTTTTCCCTAAGAAGAAGTTTGCTATTCTTCTAAAATGCTGAAGAAATTTGTTTTTAGTAACTGACAGTTCTTTTCTTTCTGCTTCATGCTGCTTGTTTCACTTCTCAATATTTCATAAGTATTTTCATAATTATTTTTGGTGGAAGTCTGCAATATTTCCTGGCTATATTCTTTACTTAACTATCTCTTAATATTGTATATTTAGGATATTTCTCTAGGCTAGATTTTTAGGAGTAGAATCATTTGATCTGGAATAATTTAGCAAATACTCAGTATCCTTCCACTGTAGATGAGTTTATAGCCCTATGCTTCACTGAAGCTACTTGCTTTGGCCAATGAAACTTTAGTACATTTGACAGAAGTAGAAATCTTAAATGTGCTTCTGCAGTTGGGATTGTCCTCTGGCACTTCAATAATCTGTCATGAAAAGCGCATCCTCTGTGTAGCCACTGGAGCTCACACTTGACCCTAGAATAAAAACATGGGAGTCTGGCTGAACCTGACCCATAGCCTAGAACCCAGCTCAGTGGCTCCTTCTAAAGCAGAGTCACCAGCTGAGCTCGTCCTAGATCAGCCAGCCTGCAGTCTACCTGAAGAAGCATGATCGTGAGAAAACAGTACTAGTTAAAATGGCAATGAATTTTAGGATAGGTAGTTACACAACATTTATTGCATTGTTAACTAATACACTTTTCTTATGATGGTTTGCATTCAGTAATACGGTTTTCAAAATGTTTTTGAGTCAAGAGTTCTAGCTGGAACTTATAGTTCTGATTCTAGAAAACTCAAAACAAACTTTTACCACGACTAAATAGATTTTAATTATACAGTCAGGACCAAAAGCTAAATTAATCCTACCTAAATGAGACTAAAATACTACAAATCAAAGCATTAACTTTATAGTTCCAAACTCTTTTAACCCCCAAGAAAGAGTCACTGTGATGATTTTCAAAAGCATATTCTTAAAGTCTTTACCACTAGAGCACAATAGTAGGTGTCCACAAGAAAATATCTGGGTAATTGCTAAGCAGACTCCAGCTGCTTAGCATACACTGGACAAATATGCACAGTTCCAAGCTTAGGAGATCTGTAAACAAGCATATGTGCCTCATGCAACTGTGCAGGAAATAAATGTATTTCTTCTTTTTTGTTTTCATTAGCCCATAGAGCTAATTTTAATGGAAATGAAGAGACCCTAAAGACTATATGGTCCGTTGATTGATTCTAAATGCATTGAAGAGCATGGAGGAAAAAAAAATGATACGCTCAAGGCTCTCTCTGCAGTCTCAATTCAAGGTTAGTACAGGAACCTGCAAAAATTTTTTTGAATGTCATGAAAGAAATTTATCTTTTATAGCCAGAGTCAAAATTTCTGAAACACAAACCTACAGTCAAATTCTAAGTGTAGCTGAGTTACAGAGTAATAAGAAATATTTATCTTGAAGAAGTTTTAATGAACTTCCCAGAGAAATGCATATTGATGCTCATCAAGACCTACCTCCACCAGCTCTAGACCTCTTCTAGACCTATAACCATTTCCAAATTCTATCAGTTGTCAGGGCTTGGGTACATATGTGACCTGGGAGGAGGCACCATATGCATGAAAACAATTTCAAGTTTTTTCTAATTTATATCCATAGTGAGTACAAGTTAGAAAATGGTAGTGAGTCTTAACACTGTTGGATCAGGATGGAAAAAATACAATATAATGTAATATTTTACCAGATTTCACATTGATGCAATAAGAAGAAATGCTGATTTTGATGTATTTGCTTAGGGAACTGGGAGTAACTCTAACACATTGGTTGACTTAAACCTGGACCCAAAAATGGTCCATGCTGGATAAAATTGAAATGCCAGAATTTCCTTGGTATATTGTAGAGGAGGGTGTATATATACAAGGAAATTTATGCATCTGGTAAAGACAAAGGAATAGGAATGAGATTTACTCTTCCATCTGTAACAATGTTTAAAATATATAAAATAGTCATTTGGAAGATATTGGTTATGACAGAACAAAGAACAGTGATCCCTGTGAGGTGTAATGCAATAAACTCCATGAGTTGAGAAGATAATATTGAGTCCTAGTAGACCAGGGGACAAAGGACAGTAGAGTTCATAGGACAGAGACAAAGAAGAGAGAGATTCACAAAGTGAGGACTCTGGAGATCTGTAGAGAATCTGCTGGAGTGTTCAGCTGAGTAACAACTGATGTGAGAAAAATTTCTGTGGCCAAGGAAAGAGCCACCCCACAAATTAGTTGTAACAAGGCCCACTGCTCACAAAAGGGGAGGGACAATGTCTGTTCTCAGAGACTTGACTGGAAAAACCTCAAAATTCTTGGGGCATTATGTAGAATACCAGGTGTTTTTAGCCCTGAATTGAGCACTGCCCTGGTCTCATCTAAAAAAATCTTGAAAATAAGATCAGATGGTTTTTAGGTAGGTAAATTGCACCTGAGAACAAAGCTCAAGAATACGTAGAAGTACAAAAACACCCACCACTCAACAAGGTAAAATTCATAATTTCTAACTTCTGATAAAAAATTACCAGCTATGTAAAAAGCAAGAAAACGTCCATAATGAGAAACAAATCAATCAATTGAACATACACAGAATTAATGCAGATGTTAGAATGAGCAGGCAAGGACAGTAAACAGTTATTATAGCCATATTTCATATATACTAAAAGATAAACCAAATCATGAAAGGTATTTTTAAAAAGATTCCAAGTTGAACTTCTAGAGGTGAAAACTAATATTTAAAATGAAATATATAGTGGATAAGATTAACAGTAGATTAGATATTGCAGAAGTGATTAGTAAATATGAAGACAGCAATCAAACTATCCAAACCAAATAAAGGGAAAAGAAAAAAGGGGGGTATGTTTGAGCTGTGGGATAACTTCAAGTGACCTAATATACATGTAATTTGAGTTCTCAAAGAGGAGAACATAGGAGAACAGAAAAAAATTATTGGAAGAATTAATGGTCAGAAATTTTACTAATTTGATGAAAAATATTATGCAGAAAAGTTCAATGAATCCCAAGCACAAGAAATATGAGGAGAAAAGCTACACCAAGGCACATCATAATCAAATTGCTCAAAGCCAATTATAAAGAGAAAAATCTTAAAAGTAGCCAGAGACAAACACCCTATGTACAGAGAAGTCATAGTAAAGATAACAGCAGATTTGTTATAAGAGACAATGTAAGCAAGAGTAAGGTCCAACAGTCTTTAAAAGATGAAAGAAACAACATTAATCTGGAATTCTATACCCAGTGAAAATATCTTTGAAAAATAAAGGCTTTTTTAGACATACAAAAACTGCATAAGTCCATCATCAGAAGACCTATACTAAGAGAAATGCAAAAGAAAATTTTTCAGGCAGAAGGAAAATACTAAGTGGAAATATTGACCTACACAAAGGAATAAAGAGTACCAGAATGGTAATTACATTTGTAAATATGTAAGTTTTTTTTCTCATTATTCAAACACTAAGGAGCATTGGAATTCTGAAATGGATTATGTACAAGCTATTAATATTCCACATAATATGTCCCATAGGATAATCCAGAGGATGATGCCTTCCTAAGAGCTTGAGAAATACTTTGGTGGGAGAAATTTCAAGATTCTTTAAGTCTTCTGTATTAGATTTTCTTTGAGGACCAGAGATTCTGACATTTTTTCAATGGTAGGAAAAATGGCAAGAAATTCTGACATTTTTCAATGGTAGATTTCTGAAATGCCTCTTTGAATTCAGTGGGAATAATTGAATCCTGTAGTGGTGGTAAGCAGTATACTTGCTTGAATCAAATAGTATCACTTATTCAACAGAGACTAGATGGTTATTGTAATTAAAATCAATGGCAAAGCAGTAATTAGAATGTAATGACCCACAGATGTCTTAGGCTTTGAATAATGGGTTACAGTTGTCCCTTTGTCTGATACAGGTGAATGATAAGTGGAGCTTTGAACTAAGGTCCATATCAAAGCGAGCTCATGTGGTCCCTGGACATATTTAAAAGACATTTTCAAATTTTTGAATGCATGGTTGAAATATACATACTCAACAACTGGCAGAATCCAAATATCGCTTCTTTAATTGGCATAGTGAGAGTTATTCTGATAGGTAGGCCAGAGAAAATGGCTAGTGGAAACCCCTAGAACTGCTACTACTACCAAAAAAGTGAACCAAAAGCAATTTGTTTCCCTAAGAAATTGCAGATTAATGAACCATCAGAGACTTGAAAGAACTGGAGATTATGATTTCTACATCATCATTCAACTCACCTCTTTGGCCTATGAGGAGAAAAATGGTCATACAAATTATCAATATATAGGCTTATCATTAACTTAATGAGATGATGACTCCAGTTGATGGTGCCAACCAACACAGTCCATCCTATCTGCTATGTAGCTGTTGATTCAGAAAAATATTTTTCTTTTTACCTGTTAGTTTTATCACCAGAAGTAGTTTGTTTTCACCTGGAAGTGCCATCAATTCATCGTTTCTGTTCTACTTATTATTACATCAACTCTCAATTTTTCTGTCTTAATTAGTCTGTAGTTCATCTTGCCAATCCAAAGAATATTACAGTCCTGTGGCATAATCCAGGAACAGAGAGAAAGGAGGAGGGTAGTGGTAGAAGGTAAAGCTCAGAAAATTGGCAAGGGCCAGACAATTCAGCTTCTTGTATATTAAGGATGTCAAGGATGTTAAGGATTTTTGTCTTTAGGTAAAAAACAATGGAAAGTCTTTAAATTTTTAAAACCCGAGGGATTGGTAAAGATGGCAATATTTTTTTTAAATTGTTATCATTTAAATAACAATAAGAAACTTATTCTATCTAAGGAGAACAACATGAGAATAGCCTTCTGAAGTATCACTAGGTATATTGTCAAAAATGGATTAGAATGGTGAGGATCAAGAATTGAAGAGAATTAATTTAACAACTAGTACATTATTTTATGTTAGAGATGGTGGTAGCTTAGAATATGGTGACAAACGTTATGGAAAATATGAAAGGATAAAAAAGAATAAAGTATAGATGGGTCTCAAAGATGATTAACTTTTGGAGTCTAACAAGAGTCCAGTATCATGGTGAATCTGAGATTTTTAAGTTATGCATCTGAGTGCATTGTGTAACTATTCAATGTGATTAGAAACATTGGAGAGAGCAATGAGTTTTGGAAGAAATCTGGTGTTTGACATATTGTGAATGAAGGATACATATGGAGATGTGAAACAAAATATATACTGTCTTAGAAGAGAGGTGTGAGCTAGATTTAGAATTGTTAAAGTTATGTACATATATTTGGTAAATTATTTATTTGCCTATAAAAATGTAATAGAATGTGTGGAGAGACCAGGCTTCAGTCTTGAGAAATTTCAGCATCTAATTAACAAACAGAGGAAGATGCATCTGCAGGAAGAAAAATTTAATTATAGAAAGTTAGAATGACCAGAGAGCTAGGTAGAAAACTAGTAGATAATACTATTCATGGAAACCATGGCACTGTTTCAAGAAGTAAAGTGAGGTTAACAATGCTAACATGTGCCAAGAACTGGAAAGTGTCCATTGGCTTGGCAATATGGAAGGGATTGTTAACCTCAGAGGTCAAATTAGATCGAATATCAGTAAACATTATTGAAACAAGTAGGAATCTATAACTCTTTTAAGAGGTTATAACATTTGGCTCTGAAAGTGAGGGGAAAGATTGAAAGAGAGGTGTTAGCTAGAATGGGATCTGAGTATAGAGGTTAAAAATTGACTTTAAAACATCTTTATGCATGTTTAAATGTCACTGGGAATGACACAATGTTAGGAATCACTTCAACATGCAGAAAAGAGGAATTATTTGGTAATGTAATGTTTATGAAAAATAAGGAAAGAGTAGAATCCAAGACCCATGTGAAAAGATTGATTTTAATTAGAAGTACAGACTGGAAAGAAGGAGAAGATGAGTGTGGATGGAGATTCATATAATTGGTTAGTAGGAAATTGGGAGAATATATCTCTCATGGCTTATAAGTGAAGAAGGAAACAATTTCATTTGCTAAAAAATGATGTGAGAAAGCAAGAAAGAGGCAGTGTGTTTGGAAGGTGGGGGCATAAAGAAGATGCACAGTAATCACTGAAAAAGTGAATTCACAACAAGAAAAAAATTGTAAGGTTGCTATGCAAGGTGGAAGACCCGTTTGAAACTGGTCACACTGAATCCAAAAACAAAACATCGACTTCTGCTTCATTGCCTATGCTAAAGCCTTTGACTGTGTGGCTCATAACAAACTGTGGAGTATTCTTAAAGAAATGGGAATTCCAGACCACCTTACCTGCCTCCTGAGAAACCTATATGTAGGACAAGAAGCAGCAGTTAGAACTCACATGGAACAACAGACTGGTTCAAAATCAGGAAAGTAGTATGACAAGGCTGTATATTATCACCCAGCTTATTTAACTTATATGCAGAGTACATCATATGAAATGCTGGACTGGATGACTCACAGGCTGGAATAAAAAATGCTGGGAGAAATGTCAACAACCTCAGGTATGCATATGATACCACTTTAATGGCAGAAAGTGAAGAGGAATTTAAGAGCCTCTTGAGGAAGGTGAAAGGAGAGTGAAAAAGCTGGCTTAAAACTCAAATTAAAAAAAATTCAAAATTCAAAAAACTTAAAATTCAAAAAATGAAAATCATGATATTTGATCTCATCACTTCATGGTAAATAGACGGGGGAAAAAGTGTAAACATTGTCAGATTTCATATTCTTGGGCTCCAAAATCACTGTGACCAGTGACTGCAGCCACGAAATTAAAAGATTCTTGCTCCTTGGAAGAAAAACAATGACAAACCTAGATAGTTTGAGACATGACTTTGCTGACAAAGGATCATATTGTCAGAGCACTGGCTTTTCTGGTAGTTACGTATGGATGTGAGAGTTGGACCATAAAGAAAGCTGAGCATTGAAGAATTGATGCTTTTGAACTGTGCTGCTGGAGAAGACTCTTGAGAGTCCCTTGGATAGCAAAGAGATCACACCAGTCAATCCTAAGGGAAATCAAACCTGAATATTCATTGGAAGGACTGATGCTAAAGCTGAAGCTCCAGTATTGGCCACCTGATGCAAGGAGTTGATTCATTGGAAAAGACAATGATGCTGGGAAAGATTGAGGGCAAGAGAAGAATAGGGCAATAAAGGATGAGATGGTAAGATGGCATCACTGACTCAACAGGCATGAGTTTGAACAAACTCAGGGAGATAATGAAGGACAGGGAAGCCTGGTGTACTACAGTCCATGGGATCGCAAAGAGTTGGACACAACATAGTGACTGAGCAACAACCCTGGGTTTATCTGCTATTGCAACATGTAGTTGAAAAAGAATGTGCAGAGAAAGAGGAATATAGGGCTGATTCAGGTTTGGGGCTTTCTAAACACTTACAAGAAAGCAAAGAGGCAAAGGAGCATTTGTTATTGGCAGGACTGCTATTGAATTTGAGCTTTATAGTTTCTAGATTGATTAAGGAACTGAAGAAAAAGTGGCCAGGTGGAATAGAAGGAAAGAGAAGCACAACAGAAAGTCCTGTGCAGTCAAACAAAGGTCAAGAATGAGTGGTTAAGTTAGTAAGCTGAACGTAGAGGAGATTATAGACAGAGAACAGGATGTTTGAATTAGTAATTTTGTGTGCAGTGTTGTGGTGTAATATTGTGATGTAACAGAGTCTAGGGTGTTACCGAGGAAGTAATTTGTTGGGGAGAATCTTCTTTAAACCATGCTAAATTTTAACTTCACTCTTCAAAGTCAATATAATGACAATTATCACTTTCAACCCTGACATTTGTCATTTATATTATAAAAAAATAATAAATCCATTAGGGATAGCTTTGCATGTTCAGTCTCTGAATTCATTCTCACAGACTTCATTTACATGTGTTCACCTGCTGGCAACTGTAGAGTTTTGTATTTAGAGGGCACACTTCCTCTCAATGGCATTCAAATTTCTCTTACCCATTAGCCAGAGTTTCCTAAGTCTGTGGTTTCACAACCTTGGTTGATCATCAGAATCACCTGTGGAGTTTTTTTAATTCATAAATTCCCAGCCTGCCCAAGGTTAACCAGACTCAGTAGTTCTCAGGTGGGGCGTGGGAAATCTGCATATTGAACAAAAGGTACCCAAGTGATTCTGACAATTTGCTAGGGATGGCAACCATTGCCCTGAAGGATGGGGGAAATATCCTGCCTCATCAGTTTCTCAATACAAACTTCCGGAGCTAGACATGTCAAGGAAACCAGCTGGAGTTCCACAGACTATAAACAAATGCAGCCAAAATTTACTTTACGTGGAACTAATTTATGTATTTTTGAATAATTAAAGTATTAAGACATTCTGTTATTTTGCCTTCTTATTGTCCTTAATTAAGAAAGGAGAGGAGATAGTTCACAATTTCTCTATTATATGTGTAATACCCAGAGAATAATTTTATTGTAACATTGCTGTATAATAACTATGTGATAGAGTTTATGTAAAATGGTATATATTTTTTGATATCTACTTCAACATTTTCTTTTTAAAAATATTCTCCTCCATATCTGATCTTTGAAGACTGAAACAAGAGAGAGGACTTGGGAAGCTATTGTAGAAGACTACATTAGAGTTGATGGTGGTAGAAACAACAAAAATAGCAAAAGGAACCCAAAGAAGAGAAAATGTTGAAAGTGATTTATTAGACAGGATGGATACAATTTGGGATTATGGATGGTACATTCAGATTTTTATTGGAGTTCTAAAGCTAACTGTGTATGAGTTATATCTTTAAGTGCCACAAAGTAGAAACTTTTTTATTTTGGTTTAAAGACTGTACATTTGCATTATTTCAAATTATATGATTATTCCTAATACTAGCTTATTTTTTAACCAAAAACAATAAGAGACTTAAAACCAACTTTCAAAGTTGTTGTTGTCACAAACACTGTTTAACCTAAGAAGGACCAGAAAAAGAAGAATTGAGAAACAAGTGCAGTGTACCTTGGTTCCTATTTCCTATGGGAAGTCTTGAAAGAATTTAAGATAAAACTCACGGGGGAAGGGAGGAAGTGAAATTAATTTTGTAAGTCAGTTTAACCAGAGAACATCTAGAATAAAATGGTAATAAGACTCACCAATTCCAGGCAAAGGAAATTAAACCCTTTTAAGGTCAACATGTAAGGAAATAAGAGTTCATTGACTATGAAACACCACTGTGAACATATGTATGGCCTGCTAGTTTGTGCTTAAGTTAAACTCATTTTATTTTTACCTTAATCCTTACAAAATAATTATTTCTTGCAGTTGATAGCTCACCCTAAATGAAAACCTGACTTTGTGACTTGGAAGAATTATTTATGGCTTGTGTATAAAATGTGTGATTGATATGAAGCAAGAATGAATACGGGTTTCCCTGGTGGCTCAGTGGTAAAGAATCCACCTGCAATGCAGGAGCTACTGGAGACTCAGGCTCGATTCCTGGGTCAGGAAGACCCCCTGGAGGAGGGCATGGCAACCCACTCCAGTATTCTTGCCTGGAGAATCCCATGAACAGAGCCTGGCAGGCTAAGTCCACAGGGTCACAAAGAGTCAAACATGACTGAAGTGACTTAGCATGGATACACAAGAATGAATAAACAGAGCTAGTTGAAACGATGAGGATCCAAAATAATATTGACTTAGGAAAAGTTTAGTTCAAGTGAAACATGGAGAATACTGTAAATATAACTATAAATACTATGTGCTTAATTAATTTTAAAGCATATTCAAATGTATAAGGTCAGTATGGGAATTAATGTGGCTTAAGAGCAGATGCTATCAATCCATCCTAAAGGAGATCAATCCTGGGTGTTCATTGGAAGGACTGATGTTGAAGCTGAAACTCCAATACTTTGGCCACCTCATGCGAAGAGTTGACTCATTGGAAAAGACCCTAATGCTGGGTAGGATTGGGGGCAGGAGGAGAAGGGGACGACAGAGGATGAGATGGTTGGATGGCATCACTGACTCAATGGACATGGGTTTGGGTAGACTCCAGGAGTTGGTGATGGACAGGGAGGCCTGGTGTGCTGCGATTCATGGGGTCACAAAGAGTCAGACAC
This sequence comes from Okapia johnstoni, assembly GCA_024291935.2. Taxonomy (NCBI): domain Eukaryota; kingdom Metazoa; phylum Chordata; class Mammalia; order Artiodactyla; family Giraffidae; genus Okapia; species Okapia johnstoni. The sequence goes on along the minus strand of CM044322.1, from coordinate 68,443,627 downwards.
AACTGAGCAACTGAACTGAACTGAACTGAAGAGCAGCCCATGTTAGAACAACTTCAGGATTTAATTAACTCAATATTAGCCAATAATGTAATTAAATAGTCTAAACCACTACTGCTGTGTTGGAACATATTAATTCAAGTATAGTGATCAGGAAAAGAGAAATGATAATTTCATTCTTTTCTTCACTGTTTATACTGGAAAATGTTGCAATCAGCTTTGCCTATTGTATCTTAGAAAGAGCATAAGCAAACTGGGCTGTATCCAACTGTGGATGAAGACAATGGTACAAAAACTTGAATCCATAACATAATTAATTAAAGAAGCAAAATATTTGGCCTATAGAAGAGAAAGACACAGCTGGTGTCAAATATGTGAAGTAGAATTATTATTATTTGTTTTTAATTTATTTATTTTAATGTGAGGCTAATTACTTTACAATATTGTAGTGGTTTTTGCCATACATTGACATGAATCAGCCATGGGTTTACATGTGTTTCCCATCCTGAACCCCCTCCCACCTCCCTCCCCATCCCATCCCTCTGGGTCATCCCAGTGCACCAGCCCTGAGCACCCTGTCTCATGCATCGAACCTGGACTGGTGACTTGTTTCACATATGATAATATACATGTTTCAATGCTATTCTCTCAGATCATCCCACCCACCAACCCCCCTCCAAAAGAATTAGATTTATTCTGTGTAGTTCCAACTGGTAAGACTCAAATAGGCCAATGGGTGAAAAGAGTAGATAGGCAAATTTTGTCTACATGCCCAAGCAAGTATAAATGGTCTAACAAATTTTGGCCAAAAGGGAACTAGTAAACCTCTTTGAGGATAATACTAACAGAGAAAGTCTTGCATAAAATGTTCAATGGCCTTCAAAAATTGCTCAAAACTGCTCAAACAATCACCTGGCAAATCATTAAAAACAAAAGTTCTAGATTCTTCACCTGGGGCTTCTAAGTTATTTGGACTTAGTTGGGTTGTGGCACAGGAACCCAGATCTTTAACATGCTCCTGGGTGATTGTCATGACCAGCCATATTTGGAAACCACCAAATCATGTTATTTGCAAAAGTCCATTCCAGCTCTTAAATGCTATAATTCCAAATACTTAGAAAAGATCGTGTGTGTCTGTGCATGTACAGTTGTGTCTGACTCTTTCTGACCCTAGGGACTGGGGCCCAACAGGACCTTCTGAACATGGAATTTACCAGGCAAGAATACTGGAGCGGGTTGCCATTTCCTAACCACCTCCCCAACCCCCACCCCCAAAAAGATCATACTCTTGACCAAATGATATAATGAAGTATTCAGTGAAGATAAGATTTAATTTGTGTTTATTAATTGTTGGTATATAAATATCCTTAAAAACATGACCTCAAAGAGAATTTGGAAGAATTAAGAAACAAAACCAAATACTCGATATTTTTTTCTGCTTTCTAGTCTTTCCACAAGATCATTTAAGAACATAGATGTTTCTTAGATTTCGTGGAAGTCCTTGGGTGAAATATACTTCTTTGCAATCCTGCAGAAAGCACCGGTCTTTCTTAGTTTGATATTGGGGTTTTCCAAAAGGACCAAAGGATCTTTTGTACAAATAGCCAACTGTATTGTCTACCATTGCTGCTCATTTAAAAAAACACATTAGAAATAAAACTGTTATGATTAAAAGTTTCACAAAGCACAAATTTCTTTAGTCAGCATGAACATAAGCCAGTAACACTCAGCAGTTATTTCTACAATATCTCTTATCTACTTCTGTATTCTGGTTCTTCTGTATGTACTCAAACATGTGGCAACCCAGGACCTTGGACAGTAATTCATTTCCTCAGAGCAAGGACAGCTGAACTGAAAAGGGTGGGATAAAAGCAGAGTTTCTATGGGTGAGGCTATAGACCTATTTTCAGTAGGCCAGTTCTGAAAGTACTAAGAGACTTAAAAATCATAGCACACAAGAGTTGAAACAATTCTTAAATGGTATAAAGTAAACCCCCATTACACATGAGAAAACAGAGATCCAGAGAAGAAATGTGACTTGGCCTAAGTCTTTCCCTTAGCTAGTAATAGACATGAGACTAGAATCTGGATCTCCAGTCTTAGGTCTGTTGAAGAAGAACCCAAGATACCATTAAGATATCACTCTGAGAAAAAGGAGCCCCATATGAATGGAGATGGAAAGCCATGGTGGGAGATACAATTAACACCTTATGTACTTTGTGTTGACAACCGGAGCTGGACAGTGATTTGCTCTGCATGTAGAAGGTAGGTAAATAGGATGAGAGGGAGGGGGGAATCAATAACTGTGGTAATTTAAGAGCCAGTTAAAGAAAAGAACTGGACTAAATTCAGGTTATTGAGATGGAAATTTAACTTGGGATCTCTGGAGTTACAAGATCTCTGGATTTATATCATAAATAGAACATGAGAAATAGAAAGAGAACCGGAAACCTAGACTACAAAGAATAATATTCTTCAAAGAAAGAGAATTAGATGCATACAGCACCCTGTGGATTCCTTGGGGCTGGAGTGGGAGAGATAACACTGAAAGAGAAATTACTGGATTCCCCTGTACCACCACAATATTATCATATTATTCACACTAAAATAATTTAAGGTACTATAGCAATTTTAAAATTAAAAATTAGGTTAATGTTAGAAGGGTCTTCAAATAAATTAGTGTCTAGGAGGGAATATAAGGAAGGAACATTCCAAAAGGAAGTTAGGATTTTGATTCACCAATTAAATTGGAAAACAATCAGGTGTTATGAAATAAGACTTTGTATAAATGCTGTAAGCCTGAAACTTTACCAGCTGTCATTCAATGTTTTGGATAGGAATCTGGAGTTATCATTAAATTGGGTAAGTGGTTAGGTCAATTTTGGAATATGTTTGGTGGAATATTATGTGAATATTAAAGTGATATGTATGAAAATTTTAGAAATGTATTTTTTAAATGTGGGGCCTAGGATAAATGAAACATATATCACAGGGTTATTGTGAGGATTAAAATAAATAATTAATATGAAAATAATTTTAAACAATAAAGTGGCATTAAAATATATAATATCATAATTATACTATACTATGGGAAAAATATTCTTGCATTTGGATAAAATTTATAAAAGAGCATAGAGTATATACAGCTGTTGTAAGAAGAGTGGCTTATGGTACTACTTTGGGATCAACAGAGAAGCAGGGAAAGTGGGATGTTTTTCTACCAACTCCATAATTTTCATTAGTTGAGAATTGCTTAGGGAAGCATGGCTCTCAAACAGTTCTGACTTGCTTGCTTTGGGCCCAATATTCCTTCATCATAAGAAAGAAGCCCAAGGACTGGGGATCCCAGTGCTTGCAGTAAACAGCCTTGGTCATGTAGAGGTAAAACAGCAAGGGGACCTCTAGCTATAGCACCATCAGCTACAGGACTTTTCACATCGGACAAAAGATATCTCCCAAGATGAGTCTCTTTGCTTCTGTTTCCTGTGTGAATTAACTCACAGACTTCATAGTTACTTATCACTTCATATCTTTTCTGGGCTGCAAATTTTTAATCTATATTTCACATTCTACCTTTCCCCCAAATCCTGGTTCCACATTACTGGATGTTGATAGCATAAATCCATTTTGACAGCACTATCAACAAATATCCATTGGCAACATCTATTGTATCATCAAAAAAGCAAGAGCGTTCCAGAAAAACATCTATTTCTGCTTTATTGACTACACTAAAGCCTTTGACTGTGTGGATAACAAAAAACTGTGGAAAATTCTTAAAGAGATGGGAATACCAGACCACCTGACCTGCCTCTTGAGGACTCTTTATGCAGGTCAGGAAGCAACAGTTAGAACTGGACATGGAACAACAGACTGGTTCCAAATTGGGAAAGGAGTACGCCAAGGCTGGATATTGTCACCCTGTTTATTTAACTTATATGCAGAGTACATCATGCGAAATGCTGGGCTGAATGAGGCACAAGCTGGAATCAAGATTTCCAGGAGAAATATCAATAACCTCAGATAAGCAGGTGACAACACCCTTATGGCAGAAAGGGAAGAAGAACTAAAGAGCCTCTTGATGAAAGTGAAAGGAGAGTGAAAAAGTTGGCCTAGAACTCAACATTCAGAAAACTAAGATCATGGCATCCGGTCTCATCTCTTCATGACAAATAGATGGGGAAACAATGGAAACAGTGACAGGTTTTATTTTTCTTTTGGGCTCCAAAATCAGTGAAGATGGTGACTGCAGCCATGAAATTAAAAAAGACGCTTGCTCTTGGAAGAAAAGTTATGACCAACCTAGACAGCTTATTAAAAAACAGAGACTTTAGTGCGGCAACAAAAGTCCTTCTAGTCAAAGCTGTGGTTTTTCCGAGAGTCATGTGTGGATGTGAGAATTGGACTACAAAGAAAGCTGAGTGCTGAAGAACTGATGCTTTTGAACTGTGCTGTTGGAGAAGACTCTTGAGGGTCCCTTGGACTGCAAGGAGATCCAACCAGTCCATCCTAAAGGAAATCAGTCCTGAATATTCTTTGGAAGGACTGACGCTGAAGCTGGAGCTCCAATACTTTGGCCACCTGATGCGAAGAACTGACTCATTGGAAAAGACCTTGATGCTGGGAAAGATTGAAGGCAGAAGGAGAAGGGGACGACAGAGGATGAGATGGGTGAATGGCATCACCGAATTGATGGACATGAGTTTGAGTAAGCTCCAGAACTTAGTGATAAGGAAGCCTGGAGTGCTGCAATCCATCAGGTCACAAAGAGTCAGACATAACTGAGTGACTGAACTGATCAAAAAATATCCATAAATATGTATTAAGCCCTAATATGGTACCAGGCATTGCTTAGGTAGTGGGTATATGCCAGTGGAGGTATGATCAGTTGTGTCTGACTCTTTGTGACCCCGTGGACTATACAGTCCATGGAATTCTCCAGGCAAGAATACTGGCATGGGTTCCCTTCTCCAGGGAATCTTCCCAACCCAGGGATCAAACACAGGTCTCTTGCATTGCAGGTGGATTCTTTACCAGCTGAGCCACCAGCGAAGCCCAAAGTAAATTTTTCTTCACAGATTTTAAAGCCTGAAGGTGAATAGAGGCATATAGGCAAATAAACAGGTGATTTTAGAGTATGCAAAGCCCTAGGATATGGGCAGTCCAGAGTGCTGTGGGAGATGCTGGAGGGGCATAAGCCTGAATGTGAGGAGTCAGGAGAAGTAAGGCCTGAAGTGAGACCCTAGGATGAGTCGGAGTTAATGAACCTTATCAAAACTGTTTTCCAAGAATCAGCTCTTTACTCTAAGGCCTAGAGTAAAGCTAATTCTTGATTAATGTATGCCAAATGTGTGAATGAGGAAAAAAACACTTCAGGCAGAGAAAAAAACATATAGGAGACTCAATGTTTTGAGAGAAATCATTTTGCAGGGCTCTCCAGGTGGCTTAGCAGGGAAGAATCTGTCTGCTAATGCAAGACACAAGAGATGTGAGTTTGATCCTGTCAGGAAGAGGGCTGTTAGGAAGATATCCTGAAGGAGGAAATGGTAATTTACTTCAGTATTCTTGCCTGGAGAATTCCATGGACAGAAGAGCCTTGTGGGCTACAATCCATGGGGTTGGAAAGAGTCGGATATGACTGAGCAGCAGAATACACAAGCATACAAATGGTAGCAATATTGTATGGGTGGGAAAGGAATGAATCTCCCTCTGAGATAGAGGCAACCCATGATAAAAGAAAAATGTTCATTCTAACAAATAGAAATGTGACTGAAAACTTTTTAAAGTTCATTTATTTCCTGTGCATTGTGTACTTCCTTCTAGCTCTAATAACACTGAGCACAGTTAAGTGGTAAAAAAGAATTATTCCCCAGGGTTTGTGAGCTGCAAGCTTGGAGCCTGAGAGATGTGTAGTAGTCTAAAAGAGGAGCAATGGTAATAATCATGTAAAAAGAATCAGAAGGATGAAAGCTCAGAGATTTGGCAACTTTAGGTGGTAAGGCATGTGATTCAGTAGTGTGGAAGGGAAGTCAAGAGCAGAAAGACAAAAGGGCCCTGCTCATAAGTCTTACATGGCATATTAAAATATTTGCACTTTACTTTAGTATAGTGATAAGTCAAACATTTTATTTGGATCTATATGATCAGTTAGAAAGAAAGGGTGAGATGTTGAGAAAATCTGAATGGCTGGCCACCCAGACAAGGTTTCTCAAGGTTAATATTTGCGTCTCTACATTCCAAGGCCTAATCTTTGACTTCGCTGTTTCAGAAACTGACTTTCATTAACATAAGAATTATGGATTATTCTTTGGATAGTAGATAGTCTTACACTAAAAGAACTTCCAGGAAACTTTCTCTATCAATTATATAAATTTTCCAGTGATCAGAATAGTCACGTATCCTACATGAAGTCTCTCCTCCCTTCACTGTATCCAACTCTAGGTGTCAGAAAGTTACTTAAGTTAGAATCAAAGATACAAGTATTGATGTATTGAGGGATATTTTACCCCAGCATGTGGCTCTCAACCCTGACTGTATGTTAGAATCACTCAGGAAACTTTTGAAAAATTACTGATGTCCTTTTTAGGTCAATTAAATCAGAATCTCTAAGAGTTAATCCCAATTTACTTTTGTAAACACCTCACACGATTCTGATCTAGGGCCTCGTATAACCTGATGAAATAGTTTCTCTAATTAGTAAATGTTCAGATCACTCCAAATTCAATGTTTGCTCACTGCACAAGACAGGATATATATTTCCAGCTGACCCAAGGTTTCCTAACTTCTGTTGCAAACTACCTTTATTCCATTGACATATGCTAACTATCTTTTTTCATTTTAAAATATTTCAAACATCCAGGAAAAATAGAATAATCAATAACTGAACTCAAACCCAGATTTTTTCAGATTTAACCATTTTGTAAATTTAGTTCAGATGTTTTATAAAATTACAGATATGAATTTAAGTCCCCTATACACCCTTGTCCGATCCAATTTTCCTCCTTGTCTGCTTAGAGATAACAGTGACCCTTAAAGTGGTATTCATCATTTCTATGCATATCCTTTTACTAAAAATGGATGCATTGTTTATTTATTTATTTAGGTAAAGCAACAGACTGTATTGGGAAAGCATGCCCGGTAGGAGGGCAGTAGGGCAGGGAACCCAAGAGATCTGCTTTCCAACATGGCTCTCAGTCCTGGGTTTTATGGTAATGGGATTAGTTTCCAGGTTGTCTTTGGCCAATCATCTGGCTCAGAGTACTTCCTGGTGGCACACACATTATTCAACCAAGATAAATGCCAACAAGTAGGATTCTGGGAGGTGAATGGACATATGACGTCTCCTTTTGACCTTTCCCATACTCTTCTGGTTAGTGCTGGCTTATAAATTCTATGTTTCTTACCAGGACCTCTTGTCATAAAATAATTCATGCAGATGGTTACTATGGTGCCTGACTAGTGTGGGTGGCTTCAGTCAGTGTGCTTCCTCTAACAACTCCACTCTGAGAGACTTCATACTCTAGATACTAGGAATTGGGGTGGAGGTCTCTTCCTTTGGTAACTGCTTCCTGCTAGGCATGGATGTAGTCCTGCTTAGCAGAGAAGTCTCTATCTCATCTAAGTCAAGGTATTCCATATCTGAAACCAGCTTCCACCCTTGTAGTTATAGCAATTCAGCCTGAAACTGTTGGACCCTGTCAGAGATGAAACAGACAGAGGTACAACAGGAGGCTAAACAGGATTGTCATCACTGGGCCCAGAAAAGGAAGGCAAAATTTGGGGTGAGGTCTGCAGGGTGTGTGATTGGTTGGTGGTGAGGAGAGTGCTCCAGGAGTCTTGTGCTCAGCCTGAAGTTATCATCCTCTGCCTGGGTGGGGCCTCAGTTCTGCAGAAGAACTCAAAGATATTGCTATGCATATTCCTTGAGTAGGAACTAGGACCCTGCCAAAAACGAATGCATTTTTTAATGGATGCAAATCAGTACTGTTTTGTGTATTTGTAACTTTTACATAAATGGTATCTCCTTCATGTAGCCTGGATTTTTCTATCATTGATCAAGAGTATGTTCTGGAAAATTTATGTTAATACATATAACTTTAATTCAACCATTTTCACTGATGAATAAACTATATGAGTTTATATAAATGTAGCTTTCATGCTAGAGTTTATTTTGAGTATATATCTAGAAATGGAAATTGAGTCAACATATACATATGTGTGTGTATATATATATGTATATATATATACAAAATTTTCTTTGATGTGACTAAATTATTCTCAAAACAAGTTCTAATTTAGTTACCTACCTGAAGGGTCTGAAATTTCCCTTTGTGTCGCATTCTTATCAACGCTTATCATTGTTGCCAATACAAAATTAAAATTTAGCCAGTCTATTAGGTGTACAATAATATTGGTTTAAATCTGTAATTCCTTTGTTACTAATGAAATTGAGCATATTTTGATATATACTGGCTATGCAGTTTTCCTTGACTAGGAAACAAGAGTCAAATATTTTTATCCAGCATAGAGAAACTTAATGATATTCTTTAGGAGAAAATATTTCATGGAAGTGTAGAACAAAATATGCATTTGATCATGAATTATTGCAACTAACATAGAATTATAGGAGAAATATATAAATAGTATGTTGTCATATAAAAGCAGAAAGTGGAATAATATCTAATGAATGCTTAATGAAAGAAAAGGATTGGGATAATATTGATAAAATGGAAATTATTTAAAGGAAGAATTCCTCTATCTCCATGGCAAAAAAGATTGATTTTTCCTTGTTTTTTATGAACCACCCATTTTGTCTATCAGAAAATTCAGTCTTCTTATGCATAAGGTAAGTGAGGTGCATTATCACTTTGTAGAAGATGTAGTGCTTCCTAGAAAGGAGAGGAGGTTTCAGTGGTACTGAAATCTTTGGAGAGCTGAAATCTTTGGGGATCATTCTGTTATTCACAGGTATTTGAAGCTATCCTTTGAGAAAAAAATTTAATAACAGTAGAATGAGATTTTTTCCTATTTTTCCCAGCAATTAGAATAATGCCTTGTTGCTGTTCAGTTGCTAAGTCATGTCTGACTGCAATCCCATGTCGAACTCATGTCCATTGAGCTGGTGATGCTATCTAAGCATTGTATCCCCTTCTCCTTTTGCCTTCAATCTTTCCCAAAATATCAGAGTCTTTTCTAATGGGTTGGTTGTTTGCATCAGGTGGCCAAAGTATTGCAGCTTCATCTTCAACATCAGTCCTTCCAATGAATATTCAGCATTGGTTTCCTTTATGATTGATTGGTTTGTCTCCTTGCAGTTCCACAGACTCTCAAGAGTCTTCTCCAGTACCATTAATGCCTATCCCACACCATTTGTTCAATAAGAACTTTTGGATAAATGGATGAATGACAAAATAAATGAATACGTTGATGCAAACTTGTAAAGATATTATTGCCCTTGCCTGTGATTTCTTTCCAAAAATAAATTCTATCTCTATGTTAGAACCCACAGGAACTTGGCTCTTAAATAGTAGCAAAAAGGGGCAGTATATGATGGCGGGGTTGACCAGTTCTCTTGGAGATTCAGAATTGTAAATGTTTAAACTTATAAGGGCATATAGCCCCTTCAATTCTCTGAAAAGCAAAGATAAGTACAAGATAAACTGAATTACACTTACTATGAAGGTCGAAGCAGGTTACAGGCAGATTTTTCTCAAAATAGTAGTCTCTTTAGAAGTCTTACTATAGAGGAGCAGTGGTCACTGTCAGCTTTAAAAAAGACTGACAGGCTAGATATTGGCAAGTATTTATTCTCCACCACTACCCACACCTGGAAAGGTAAATGCTACAGACACCATTGTATCTGTTCATTTTGTAACAATAGTATAACATTAAGTTCCTTGATAACTACTCAAAATTCTTGAAGACTTTCCCTTCTGTAATATGTCAATACTGGCAGAAGTAGCTCATAAAATAATAAATACGGACTCACCAAATATAGACCCAGAAGAAAAGAACTGAAAGTAAGCTAGCCATGAAAAAAAATTTTATGGAAGGAAGAAACCATGTGAGGTATTATTACATGTTGAAACTAGGGAACCAACTTCTGACTCAGTGGAAGAAGTGTCTTTATTTGTCAAAACAGACTTCAGTGGAATGGGTGAATCATGACAAAATTTACTCACAATCAAATGAATTTTTAAAAGTTGAAGAAATTAATGTTACAGGTTAAAGGTTAGTGTTAAAAGTACAAGGAAAGAGTGATGCAATGCAGGAACAATTCTGAACGAATGCAGTAAGAAGGGAGAAACAAACAAACAAGTAACCACCACAACCATTTATTGAGGCTTAAAACAGTTCCGGTATATGATTATGCAGTTTGCTCTACCCAAAGCTAATGTAGAGGCTGAAGCCACATTCCCCAGCATTCGGCTCTTTTTGCTTATAAGGAGTCCTGTTCTGGAGGTTATTGTGCTCAATTATGGCTGACTGTTTGTGACCCCATAGACTGCAGCCCACCGGGTCCCTCTGTCCTCAGAATTTTTCAGGCAAGAATACTGGAGTGGATTGCTATTTCCTACTCCAGTTTTGGAAGCTATTGCAAAGTGGTGAAGAGTATGTCAACACATTTTCCTGGCTCCTATTAAACTTTCAAAATCACCAACCAAGGAAGTACCAAAAGGTTCCAAGAGGAAAAAACGCATGTCTAATCACTTTGCACAAGCTCACATTTTATTACTTATTCTAATTGTCAAAGTGTTTCAGAGACATAAAATTTTAAATGTATGATTTACAATAGACCAGGGAATTATAGCCTGTGACTTATAGTGGCTGAAACCAGGCAAGTTGTTGAAAGATAAATGGTTGCTAAGAGGAGGAGGAAATATGTTTAGATTCATGGTTGGTTCATTAATTATTTTCATGCATTATTTAACTTTGTTTTATGAGCTGTCTTCTAAGACTTCTGAAGCAAGATTTTATTTTATTTTTTTGCTCTATATTGCAATGGAACTTGAAATGGCTACCAATTACCAGTTAAACCTATATGTTAACTGGCAAGAACTTATTTATTTTATGTGAGATTTAGAGTTTGGAGGGTGACAGATTAAGTTTCCTGTCTGCTGTCACATATGATTTTTGGCTCTTTGTTCCATAATAACTAGAATAAAAAGTGTATGTTTTAGTGTATTGATTCTATTGTCTTGTGATTACAGTTTTAGATAGACCATTTATAAACTTTGACCTTTTCCTCTACTTGCTGCATTTGCAGATGTTAGCTATCTCATCCTACCATATATCTCAATTTGTTTTGTACTACCTAATGATCTAGGAATTAAAAAAAATACTTTTCATAATCTCTAGGTCCATCCAGATTGCTGCAAATGACATTATTTCATTCTTTATAAAGGCTGAATAATATTCCATCATATATATGTACCACATTCTTACCCATTCCTCTGTAGATGGACATTTAGGTTGCTTCCATGTCTTGGTTATTATAAATAGTGCTGCAATAAGCATTGGGATGCATGTATATTTTCAAATTATGTTTTTTCTTTCCCTCTGGTTATACGCCCAGGAGTGGGATTGCTGGATCTTATGGTAGTTCTAGTTTTAGCTTTTTTTTTTTAAAGGAACTTTCATACTGTTCTTCATAAGGGTTGTACCAATTTGCATTCCCACCAACAGTATAGAAGGGACCATTTTTCTTCACACTCTCCCAGCATTTGTTGTTTTTAGACTTTTTGATGATGGTCATTCTGACTGGGGTGTGGTGATACCTCACTGTAGTTTTGATTTGCGTTTCTATAGTAGTGGATGCTGAACATCTTTCATGTGCTTTTTGGCAATCTGAATGTCTTCTTTGGGAAAATGTCTATTTATATCTTCTGCCCATTTTTTGATTGGATTGCTTGTTTGTTTGATTTGAGCTGTATGAACTGTTTGTATTTTGGAGTTTAACCTCTTGTCAGTTGCTTCTTTTGCAAATATTTTCTTCCACTCTATGGGTTATCTTTCTTTTTAATTTGCTCATGACAAGAATAATGATATACATTAGAAGTTGATATACTTGTTAAAGCAATTTTAAGACCTTTGTAAAAGCTCCAAATCAGTATGGTCACTTGAGTTCATAGGATTTGAAAATTAAAGATTAATTATGTCCTATTTATTTTTTGTTTGTAGTTTCATTACTCTAGGAGGTACATCCAAAAAGATATTTCTGCAATTTATGTCAAAGAGTATTCTGCCTATGTTTTCCTCTAAGAGTTTCATAGTATCCAGTCTTACATTTAGGTCTTTAATTCTTTTTTTTGGTGGGGGGGTATGGTGTTAGAGAATGTTCTAGATTCATTCTTTTACATGTAGTTGTCTAGTTTTCCCAGCACTATTTGTTGAAGAGACTGTCTTTTGTTCATTGTATATTCTTGCCTCCTTTGTTGTAGATTAATTGACTACAGGCGTGTAGGTTTATTTCTGGACTTTCTATCTTGTTCCATTGGTCTATATATCTGTTTTTGTGCCAGTACCATACTATCACTTCATGGCAAATAGATGGGGAAACAATGGAAATAGTGACAAAATTTATTTTCTTGGGCTCCAAAGTCACTGCAGATGGTGATCACAGTCATGAAATTAAAAGATACTTGCTCTTTGAAAGAAAAGCTTGCTCTATGAAAGAAAAGCTAGACTGCATATTAAAAAGCAGAGACATTCCTTTGTCAACAAAGGTCCATCTAGTCAAAGCTATGTTTTTTCCAGGAGTCATGTATGGATGTGAGAGTTGGACTAGAAAGAAAGCTGAGTGCCAAAGAATTGGTGCTTTTGAACTGTGGTATTGGAGAAGACTCTTGAGAGTCCCTTGGACTGCAGGGAGATCCAACCAGTCCATCCTAAAGGAAATCAGACCTGAACATTCATTGGAAGGACTGATGCTGAAGCTGAAACACCAACACTTTGGCCACTTGATGCGAAGAACTAACTCATTGTTTAAGACCCTGATGCTGGGAAAGATTGAAGGCAGGAAGAGAAGGAGACAACAGAAGATGAGATTGGATGGCATTACTGACTTGCTGGACATGAGTTTGAGCAAGCTCCGCAAGTTGGTGATAGACAGAGAAGCCTGGTGTGCTGCAGTCCATGGGGTCACAGAGTTGGACATGACTGAGCAACTGAATTGAACTGAACCATATTGTTTTGATTACTCTAGCTTTGCCATTTGCAACAACATGAATGGACCTAGAGATTATCATACTAAGTGAAGTTAGTTAGACAGACAAATATATGATAACACATATGTGGAACCTAAGAAATTATGCAAATGAATTTATTTACAAGACTTAAGCAGACTCACAGACTTCAAAAACAAACCTATAGTTACCAAATGGAAAATGTGGGGGGAGGGGATAAATTATGAGTTTTGGATAAACATATATATAAAATAATCAACAAGGATGTTCAGTATAACACAAGGAAATTTCCTTAATAATCTGAAATAACCTATATGGGCAAAAAATATGAAAAAGAATGGATATATTTATATGTTTAACTGAATCACTTTGCTGTATGCCTGAAACTAGCATAATATTTTAAATAAACTATATATTAAATATAAAATAAAATTATATTTAAAAGGACATCTTTCTAATTGTTTATAAAATTAAAATTTTACTATATTTATTTCTGCTGTTTATTGCTTCTGAGTTTATAAACTTTGCTTTTTATTTTAATTTTCAAATCCTATGAACTCAAGCGAGCATACTGATTTGGAGCTTTTACAAAGGTCTTAAAATTGCTTTAACACATGTATCAACTTCTAATGTATATCATTATTCTTGTCATGAACAAATTAAATTTTTCACTGGGTTGATAACACTACTTACATTAATTACTAATTTTACAGATTATAAATTTTGATGGAAATTCAAAGCTACTTCACTTGATTAATCTTTGTCTTATTTCCAGTGCTGAGAATAATTCTTTCTAATTCCTCTAAATACACAAACTGAACTCTGACTTATAAAAGTTCTCTTCCTGTTAGAATACCACATATACTGGACTTACAAAAATGCCTTTTAAAAGTTATACTTTTGTTCTTTGTAAGCTTGTATATATATTTCAACTAACTACTGATAAAGTGTAAAATCTGGCTCTATGTTTTCTCAATCTTCAAATCTTCAGTGAAAAGCTCAAAAATGTACTGGATTAATGAGTGAATTAGGGAAAGTGATTTTTTAAAACATAAAATTATGCTGTAAGTTTTTGGAATTTTAGTGTTATCAGTAAACTAGTTTCTTAAAATTATTTTTAAAGTGAACTCTCAGCGAGGAATATCAATGAAAGATTTCTTCACATCTCAGACAGAAATGGGAGATGATGAGCCACGACGGCCCTGTGTTTTCTTGAAACCCAAGATCTTTGTTTAAATGAAAATTTGGACAAAACCCAAGTAAGAGAAACAAAGGAAGCATTAAGAAGTGTGGAGAAGTCTAGAAGGAGTGTGAAAGGACACTCTCCCCACCACTTACTGTCCCCTCACTGCTCTTCTTAATCAGGCCACCTCAGGAGGCAAGACAGGATGCCTCAGGTGACAGTAATCTGTCTCCTTTCCCGGGGGCTTCAGGAGGAACGTTCAGAGATTCTGCACTTCTGAAAATTGCAATTGGTCAAGTCTTTGCTTCAGTAATCCATAAACATAGGATCTGAAATAGATGTGAAATAGCAAAGAATGATATGCAAACCCATGAGTTTTGTAGGAAATTACATCCAAGTAGTAGCAAAATCTCTTCTGCTTGACTGCAAAGGAATGAAAACAGAAATGGTGATCAAATGAATGTCTAAGACTTAGGCAGCCTGCAAAACCCCTGTAAAATGTCCCTATCACTTGGCCTCTCGACCACCCTCCATCATTGTCACTCTTAGCATCACCACCTAGCTTCAAGATTCTGAATTGTAAATTGATATTTTACCATTTTTTATGGAGAGTTTACTCATTGATTAACATGTGATAGAAGTATTCTCAGGCAATTTAGAATATGAGGTGCTTGTTTTAAACCGGCCACTCTGAAATAATCAAGCAGTTTGGGAGGGGGATGAATTGTGCTAACCAGAATGTAAACACTGAGTCTACTTAATCTGAAACTACATTAATTCTGCTTTTCAAAAGGGAAGGAACATTTTTTCTTATGTGACTCCTGAATGAACTTCTTTTACTATTGAGGGTACAGCATTCCACACCCCTAAGCAAATGTGGAAACTCCCCAAAGGAGCAGTTCCTCTTCTGCTTTTATATGGATTGACCATACCTTTTTTCCTCAAGAAATCCCTAGGGATTAATGCTTTTTTACACACATTACTTTTTGTTGTATTCAAGAGAACCACATTCCAAGTAATGTTAATCTAATTAATTAGATGGTAAAAACATTGCAGCTGTTTTAAAACTCCATATTAATGTAATGACAGATTTTTTAAAATACGATTTAAGCTGGGAAAAATTAAATTTCATAGAGAATGATTTACTTCTCTTGCATTCTACCTTGCCTATACACCCAGTACATGTATGTGTTCTTGGCAATATTCCAGGAGATTCTCATCCCAGATCCTGTCACTACTGAAAATCACAATATGAAGGTAGCCCCACTCTTATAATGGCAACTGTTTCATGATGGAGCCAGAAGTCTATGGTAACCTAAGCATAAATATAATTTTGTTGTAGGAAACGGAAACTGGAGATACTTTATGATGACTTGATATCAATCTCATTTATAATTCATCAGAAATTTGGAAGTTCCTAAACTGACCATAGTCATAGATTATTGAGCTTCCCTGGTGGCTCATATAGTCAAGAATCTGCCTTATCTTTGGGTAAATCACAGACTGGGAGGCATTTTTCAAGGTACTTCTGGGCTGGTTCATTCAACAAACAGCATGCATTCTTGATTTATTTGCAGTAACGACACTTTGTACATTTTCAATATTCACCATTAGTTTTATTTTTGCCCTTTTCTCTAATCTTGATCACTCTTATTAGTCATCTGTCCAATTAGACTTTTTAAAGAACCCAACTTGGCTTTTATTTGTTTTCTATTTATTGATTTTTAGTCTTGCCTTCTTTCTACTTTTTTTGGATTTCTTTTTCTAACGTCATGAGAAACATGCTCTTCAGACTTTTTCTTTTCAATATATCCATGTGAGACTTTGAATTTCTTTCTGAAACCTGCATTAGTTGAATTTCACAGATTTTAATGTGATTATTTTCCTTAGGGTTCATTTTCACAAATGTACTAATATATGTTCATTTCTACTATGATTTTTTCCCTCTGGTTCATGTGTTACTTACACATGTCTATCTTTGTTTTCAAACACATAGATTTTAAAAATTATTTATCTTTTAGTTACTGATTTCTAGTTTAATAGCACTGAAGTCAGAGAATATACACTGCATGATTTCAAGTATTGAAGTTTTTTGAGACATGTTTTATTATATATGATTAATGTTCGCAAATTAGCCCTGTGTGCTTGGGGGCATAAAAGGTGTATTTTGCATTTGTTGGACTTCCGTGGCTCAGTCAGTAAAGAATCTGCCTGCAGTGCTGGAGACCTGGGTTTGATGCCTGGATTGGCAAGATCCCCCGGAGGAGGGCATGGCAACCCACTCCAGTATGCTTGTCTGGAGAATCCCCATGGACAGAGGAGCCTGGCAGGCTACAATCCATGGGGTCGCAAAGAGTTGGACATGACTGAGTGACTGAGCATAGCACAGCACATGTTTTATATACAGACAAACATATATATATATATATATATATATATATATATATAACACGTGCTAATTACATTTCACACATTTTCAATATATTTGCAAATTTTCTGTCTGTTCATTCTAACCATTATTGACAGATAAATTAAAATTTAGGGCTTCCCTGGTGTCTCAGACAGTAAAGAATCTGCCTGCAAAGGAGATCCAAGTTTGATCCCTGGGTCAGGAAGCTCCCCATGGAGAAGGGAATACCCACTACAGTATTTTTGTGTGGAGAGTTCCATGGACAAAAGGGCCTGGGAGGGGGGTTGGGCTACATTCCTTGGGGTTGCAAAGAGTTGGGCGCGACTGAGTGGCTAATGCTTCCACTTTTCACAAATTAAAATTTGTCTATGAATTTGAATTGTGAATTTGTCTATTTCTTCTGTCCAACTTGCCTTAATGCTTTGAGGCTATGTTACAATATACAAACGAATACAAAATCTTATATCATTTGAGTGAATTGTTCATTTACCATTATTTAGTGACTCTATCTATAGTAATGTTTTATGCCTTAAATTCTCTTTTACTGGTATTTGCTTGTTACATCTTTTTTATATTATTTCTTTTAAAGTTTCCTATATCCTCAGGGTTTTTTAAAATAGCTATACTTAGCAATGTCATGTACCATATATTTAAACCACTTAAAATATACAATTTAATGATTTAATATATTCATAAATATTTGCAGCCATCACCACGATTGACTTTAGAACATTTCCATCACCTCAAGAAGAAACCTTGTACCCTTTAGCTATCACCTCCAATCCCTTCACTATCCTCCTCTCTATCAACAAGCAGCCACTAATCTACTCTCTGATAAGAATAGATACCATACTTGCTCTTAGCCAAAAGGCCAAGAGGTGATACCACTATTCTATTTTGTGTCTCTATAGATTTCCCTGTTGTGGATTTTCATACCAAAGAATTATACAGTATGTGAAAGTTTGTGACTATCTTTTTTCACTTAGCATGTTTTCAAAGTTTATCCAACTTGTAACATGATCAGTACTTTATTCCTCTTAAGGCAGTATAATATTTCATTGTATGGGTTGTGTATTCATTCATCAATTGGCTGACATTTGGATTATTTCCACCTTTTGGCTATTAAGAATAGTGCTGCTATAAACATTCATTTACAAGTTTTAGTATGAACACATATTTTCATTCTCTAGGATTTTTACCAAGAGGTAAAATTGCTGGGCTTAATCATTTGAGAAATTTCCAAACTATTTTCCAAATAATTGCACAATTTTATATTCCCACCAGCAGTATAAGAGGATACTGATTTTTCATATGCTTAAAAATCCTTTTTAGTTTGATTTTTTTTTATTTTAGTCATCTTGTGAGCCTTGATTTCTGTTTTCAGTGGCTCGAGAGACTTTCATGATCAAGTCTCAAATTCTCCCACACTCCCTAAAAGACCTAACTGACTTGCCTCTTTCTCTTTTATTTGGCCCTGATAATTTCACTTACATATTCTCTTTCATATATTTATATGGGTATCTAGATAGATAAATAGATCCATATCTATATCCACATGCGTATACATACACATATACACATCTAACACTTACAGTTGTTTTCAGTAGAATTATTTGTCTAATTTACCTAGGATATAATATAACTGAAAGTAGAAATTTGTTCTTTTGTCCATTTTTTATTAGAACTTTTTTATGGTTAATATGTAGGAATTCTTGCATGTTCTGCATAATCTTAATTTTAGTTATATGTGCTGTAAATGTCTTATGTAGTTTATATGATTCTACTCAAACTGTCTTTTAATAAACAAAATCCTTAATTTTAATATAGTAGAATTCATCAATCTTTTCCATTAGAGTTTTTATTGGTATGCTTATTATAAGAAATACTTCTTTACTCCAAGCTCATGAAGATACAGTCATATATTTTCTTTTAAATTTTTTAATGTCTTGTCTTTCACATTCAACCATTTAAACATTTGGAATAGATTTAGTCTCTGAGACGGATTCAATTTCACTATTTCGTTATTTGTAACTGACTGTCTTAACAGTATTTATTGAAAAGTTCCATATTTCACCAGTGATCTGCAGTGCCACTTGTTATGTAAATATCTTCTGTATATGTTGTCTTTCTCTTTTTTCTCATTAACCTACTTGGTTATGCATTTATAAATACTACATTGTCCTAAATATTAAGAATTTATATCTTGATACCTAATAGAAGAAATTTCAACAAGTGCCACATTGACCATTTATCTTTTGCTTTTCTTATATATTTTAGAATTACATCACTAAGTTTCTTCAAAACTTTTGACTATAATTGTTAAATTTTGACTGTAATTGCATTGAATCTATAGATCAGTTTGTAGAGATCTGATATAATTTCTTTTTCAAGTCTCCCTACCCACGGATTCGCTTACTTGTCCACTTAACTAAGTCATATTCAACTTCTCTGAATAACATTCTATAATTTTCTTCATAAATACTCTTCACATATTTTGCTGGATTTAACAAGTGTCTTGTCTTTAGACTTAAAATAGGGTGTTTCTAATAGTTCATCCTAAAGAATGGTATTAACTGTACGTTTCTTGCAAATACTTTTATCAGGCTGAGGGAGTTCCTCTCAATTCTGATTTATTTAAGAAGGTTTCTTTTTTTTTTAATGACTGCTAAATTTTATTAAACATTCTGATATGAATTTATATTCAGTTGATCTTAATCTCTGAAAAATCTGATAGCTTCCATTGAGTATGCTTTCTCTGAAGGAACGTGTTTCCATCCGTCAGAAGCTGGAGGATCACAATAGCCCCCTTTTAGGTTACTTACCTTATTTTAGGAATTTTGGATCAAATTACCTGTCTTGTGGAAATTCCTACATGTAAACCTTAGTCTCTTGATTGCAGTAAAACTTGACATTTGCTCTCAGGGAACCTGCCTTTTATGAATGCTTATAATTAGATATTTTTAATTGGCTCCATTGGCAAAATATCTGTGTATACTGGATTTTTCACTCTCCTCTTCCCCTTTCATAAAGAGGTTCTTTAGTTCTTCTTCGCTTTCTGACATAAGGGTGGTGCCATCTGCATATCTGAGGTTACTGATATTTCTTCTGGAAATCTTGATTCCAGCTTATGCTTCATCCAGCCCAGCGTTTCTCATGATGTACTCTGCATAGAATTTAAATAAGCAGGGTGACAATTACAGCCTTGATGTACTCCTTTCCCGATTTGGAACCAGTCTGTTGTTCCATGTCCAGTTCTAACTGTTCTTCTCAAGAGGCAAGTCAGGTGGTCTGGTATTTCCATATTGAAGAATTTTCCACAGTTTGTTGTGACCCACACAGTCAAAGGCTTTGGCATAGTCAATAAAGCAGAAATAGATGTTTTTCTGGAACTCGCTTGCTTTTTCGATGATCCAGCGGATGTTGGCAATTTGATCTCTGGTTCCTCTGCCTTGTCTAAATCCAGCTTGAACATCTGGCAGTTCATGGTTCGCGTACTATTGAAGCCTGGCTTGGAGAATTTTGAGCATTACTTTACTAGCCTGTGGGAGGAGTGCAATTGTGCGGTAGTTTGAGCATTCTATGGCACTGCCTTTCTTTGGGATTAGAATGAAAACTGACCTTTTCCAGTCCTGTGGTCACTTCTGAGTTTTCCAAATTTGCTGGCATTTTGAGTGCAGCACTTTCACAGCATCATCTTTTAGGATTTGAAATAGTTCAGTTGGAATTCCATCACATCCACTAGTTTTGTTTGTTGTGACACTTCCTAAGACCCAACTGACTTCACTTGCCAGGATGTCTGACTCTAGGTGAGTGATCATACCATCATGTTTATCTGGGTCGTGAAGATCTTTTTGTATATTTCTTCTGTGTTTTCTTGCCTCCTCTTCTTAATATTTTCTGCTTCTGTTAGGCCCATACAATTTCTGTCCTTTATTGAGCCCATCTTTGCATGAAATATCCCCTTGGTATCTCTAATTTTCCTGAAGAGATCTCTAGTCTTTCCCATTCTATTGTTTTCCTCTATTTCTTTGCACTGATCACTGAGGCAGACTTTCTTATCTCTCCTTGCTCTTCTTTGGAACTCTGCATTCAAATGGGTATATCTTTCCTTTTCTCCTTTGCCTTTTGCTTCTCTTCTTTTCTCAGCTATTTGTAAGGCCTCCTCAGACAGCCATTTTGCTTTTTTGCATTTCTTTTCCTTGGGAATGGTCTTGATCCCTGTCTCCTGTACAATGTCATCAACCTCCAACTATAGTTCTTCAGGCACTCTATCAGATCTAATCCCTTGAATTTATTTCTCACTTCCACTGTATAATCATAAGGGATTTGATTTAGGTCATACCTGAATGGCCTTTTGGTTTTCCCTACTTTCTTCAACTTACCTCTGAATTAGGCAATAAGGAGCTCATGATCTGAGCCACAGTCATCTCTGGGACTTGTCAGCGAAGAACTAAAGAGTCTCTGGATGAAAGTGAAAGAGGAGAGTGAAAAAGTTGGCTTAAACTCAACATTCAGAAAACTAAGATCATGGCAACTGGTCCCATCACTTCATGGCAAATATATGGGGAAACAGTGACAGACTTTATTTTTTTGGGCTCCAAAATCACTGAAGATGGTGACTGCAGACATGAAATTAAAAGATGCTGCCCCTTGAAAGAAAAGTTATGACTAACCTAGACAGCAAAAGCAGAGATGTTACTTTTCCAACAAAGGTCTGTCTAGTCAAAGCTATGTTTTTTCCAGGAGTCATGTGGGGATGTGAGAGTTGGACTATAAAGAAAGCTGAGCGCCAAAGAATTGATGCTTTTGAACTGTGGTGTTAGCGAAGACTCTGAGAGTCCCTTGGACTGCAAGGAGATCCAACCAGTCCATCCTAAAGGAAATCAGTCCTGACTATTCATTGGAAGGACTGATGCTGAAGCTGAAGCTCCAATACTTTGGCCACCTGATGTGAAGAACTGACTCACTGGAAAAGACCCTGATGCTGGGAAAGATTGAAGGCAGGAGAAGAAGGGAATGACAGTGGATGAGATGGTTGGATGACATCACCGACTCAATGGACATGAGTTTGAGCAAGCTCTGTGTGTTGGTGATGGACAGGGAGGCCTGGTGTGCTGCAGTCCATGGGGTCACAAAGAGTCTGACACGATTGAGTGACTGAACTGAACTGAATACTGGATTTTATTAATAATAATTAGAAATTCCTTCCAATGCATACCTAATGCCATAGGTGTAGTACAGGTGGATAACCCTGTGCAGCATTCTCATTGTTCCATTGGATTCATGTATGTATTTACTTAAGAAATTTTTTATTGAGTGTTCACCATATTCCAGACAGTATTTTTGGAACTAGGGGATTTGATCGTGGAAAAAACAAAGAGACAAAAAAAAATCCTACCTTCATGAGTCTTATAGACACTGATAAATAAGATCATTGTAAAAATATATAAAACATTCAATAGAGTTAAGAACTAAGGAGTAAAGAAAGTTCATCAAAGGGAATATGAATGGAAAGATAGATAAAAATGTGAGAAAGGCTATCCAGGGAAGACCAGATTGAGAAGGTGTCTTTGAGTAAGACTAGAAAGAAATGGGGGAAGGGGGTGCTTCCCAGGTGGCGCTAGTGGTAATGAACCTGCCTGCCAATGTAGGAGACATAAGAGATGCAGGTTTGATCCCTGGGTTGGGAAGATCCCCTGGAGTGGGATCTTGCTTAAAGAATCCCATGGACAAAGGAGCCTGGCAGATAGGGTCACACAGAGTTGGAAATGACTGAAGCGACTTAGCACTCACACATGCATGCAGAAAGAAGTGGAGAGGTGACCATTGGGATATTTAGGAGAGCATTCTGGGCAGAGCACACAAGACCCTCTGTAGTCAAAGGACCCTTCAGAGCATGGAGGGTCTATTCTTGAACTGCAGAAGTCTTTGTGACCAGAGGAGGGAAAGAAAGGAAGGCAGCAGAAGACAAACTCAGAGAGGTTAAAGGAAACCAGATCATACAGGGCCAAGCAGTTTTTACTTTGAATGAGATAAGAAATTATTGGAGGGTCTGGAGCAGGAAAAGTGATTTTTTTTTTTATCAAAGGCTTAAATAGAATCACTGTAAACAATAGACACGACATGCTTGCCTGCTGAGAACTTGGGCTTTGGTGTTGGTAAGGGGTGTTTATTTGCAAAAGAATATATTTTGGATATCCAGGAATGACCACAAGAGCAAACATCAAATATATCAAGGATTTACTTGTAAAATAAAAAAAAAATGGCACAAGGGCAAGAACACATGTATGGCTTACTTTATAACTTGGGTGTACACAAGGTTTTCTCACTATGGCTCATAATCCAGATACAATAAAAGATTGTATGAACACACAAAAGTTAAAAAAAATGTTTATGAGACAAAAACACCACACAAACACATCACTTGCACACCCATCAGAAAGGCAAAAATTAGAAATGGATAATGATCTAAGACTAAGACTAATGTCTAAGACTGTCAAGGATATGGAGGCAGAAGAATCCTGATCCAGCTGTTGGTAGGACTGAAGACAGGAGAGCCAACAGTAGTAGTGTGTATAGTCAAATAATATATGTACTCTGTAACTTGGTAACTCTGGTCCTTGGTAAAATTTTTGAAAAATTCTTTTATAATTCCATAGGGTACATATATAAGGATGCTTATAATAGCATTTTAACAGCAGAGAGTTGGAGGCAATCTAGGGGCCTATGATGAGGTGTAGATAAGTAAAATGTGCTATATGCAGCAGTCAGAAGTAACAGATTAAAGGCACATTTAGCAAAATAGGTGGATATTACAAACATCGAAAGTGCCTTGGACAGCAAGGAGATCAAACCAGTCAATCCTAAAGGAAATCAACCCTGAATGTTCACTGGAAGGATGATGCTGAAGCTGTAGCTCCAATAAGTACTTTCGCCATCTGATGCGAAGAGCTGACTCATTGGAAAAGGCCCTAATGTTGGGAAAGATTGAAGGCGGGTGGAGAAGGGAGTGACAGAGGATGAGATGGTTGGGTGGCATCACTCACTCAATGAGCATGAGTTTGATTGAGCAAGCTCTGGGAGGTGGTGGCTGGTGTGCTTCAGCCCGTGGTGTCGCAAACAGTAGGACAAAATAGTGACTGAACAACGAAAACATAGTGTTGATTGAAATAAGAAATAAAATAAATGCTACAGGATGATAGCACCTATGTAAATTAAAAGCAGATAACCATAAAACTATCTATTTTTCAAGAATATAGGAAAACAAAAGGATTCACATTAAACACATTAGAATGGCTTTATGGAAAGGAAGAGAGTGAAGAAGGGAAGCGAAAGCAAACATCACGGAGTCTTCTGTGGCTCACTTGTAGGTGATTCTCCCTCCCTCCCAAACGCATGGGAGGATAGCATTTCCTTGCCTCCCTCCACCCTTTAGTTGGGCAAGGTCATGGGGTTAGTTCTATCTGAACAGTTGTAGGTAGAATTCATGTGTACCAATTCTAGACCAGAACATTTAATTTCTCGTGGGAAATCAACCAATGCTCTCATTGTCTACTGCAAAAAATCATGAAAGCACACATTGAGAAGACACTTCCATCAGCCTGGATCTCTGAGTGAATAAAAGAAGCTGAGCCCTCCCCCAGTCCCCTAACCCACTAACATGCATTACATAGGTAGTTTTAGTGAAATATAAACATTTGTTGTTTTAAGGTTCTGGGATCTGGGGGTGTTTGCTACTTCAGCACAGTCCTAGCTTATTCTGATTAATACAGGGAATATTCAATTAAATAGGGCCTCCCACATGGTTGGGAAAGTGGTAAAAGAATCCACCTGTGAAGGCAGGAGTTGCAGGAGAGCCCAGTTCAATCCCTGGGTCCAGAAGATCACCTGGAGAAGGAAATGGCAACCCACTCCAGGATTCCTGCCTGGATAATCCCATGGACAGAGGAACCTGGCAGGTTACAGTCCATAGGGTTACAAAGAGTCGAACATGATTGAGCATGCAAGCACCAATCAATTGAATAAAACAAGAGTGAGGTCTTTCAGGGACAATGATGCTGAGAAGAATAACTAACTCAAATGTGTACACTCAAATTTTTCCCTGCCTCACCCCAAATGAGATGGAGAAAGACTACAAGGTGATTGCCTAAAATCATACAACCTTGAATTGGGATAGGACAAAAAAATAAATAAATAAAAAGACTCTCAAAAGGATGAACAAGAATAAATGCTTCACCTGCCTAGATTTAAGTGAGATTTTCACAAAGTTCCCTGTGCTGTTTCTGTGGACAGGATGGAGGTTTGTAGTCTGAAGAGAATGGCTACTGGATTTTTCAATGGTGGAAATCCATCATATCCTATGAGGGCTGAAGAGTGAATCCAGAGCATCTTATTGAATAGCTAGGTCCTCAGTTTCCCTCCATTCAACCGCAAAAAAATAAAGTCAAAAGATAACTGACTATCTAGGATAAATATCTGCAAAAAATGATAGAAAAGGGAACAAAAATATGAACAGAGAATTCACAAAAGAACCAAAAATTAAATGGCTATTAAGTCTATCAAAATATGTTCTTGCTCACTCACAATAAGAGAAATGCAAATTTAGAGTACACTGAAATATAATTTCTCATCTACTAGATTGGATAAAATTAAAAACTATGATGACAACACAAATTTGCTTAATGAGACTGTGGGAAAATTGAGTGCTCTCATGCACCTGAGGTAGAAATGTAAATTGACACAACTCTTAGAGAATTTGGCAATATCTAACAAAACTACATATGTGTTTACTTTTTAAACTAAGAATCCCTCTTATAGGAATTTGCACTGAAGATAAACTTCCAAAAGTAGAAATATAAACATGTACAAAGTTATTTTTTACAGCATTATACAGAATTGCAAAACATTAAATATAACATAAATGCCCCTCATACTGGAAAATAGTAAATCAACTATGGCTATTTACATTGTTGCTGCTGTTCAGTCACTAAGTTGTGTCTGACTCCTTGCAACCCCATGGACTGCAGCACACCAGGCTTCCCTGTCCCTCACGATCTCCCAGAGTTTGCTCAAACTCATGTTCATTTAGCCAGTGATGCCATTCAACCATTTTATCCTCTGTTGCACCCTCCTCCCCCTGCCCTCAATTTTTCCCAGCACGGGGGTTTTCCCAGTGAGTTGGCTCTTCATATCAGGTGGCTAAAGTATTGAAGCTTCAGCTTCAGCATCAGTCCTTCCAATGAATATTCATGGTTGATTTCCTTTAGGATTTACTGGTTTGATCTTCTTGCTGTCCAAAGGACTCTCAAGAGTCTTCTCCAGTACCACAGTTTGAAAGCATCAATTCTTCGATGCTCAGGCTTCTTTATGGTCCAACTCTCACATCCATATAAGATTACTGGAAAAACAGTATCTTTGCCTATATAAACTTTGTCAGTAAAATGATGTCTCTGCTTTTCAACATGCTGTCTAGGTTTGTTATCGTTTTTCTAGGTTTGTTATAGCTTTTCTTCCAAGGAGGGTCCTTTAATTTTGTGGCTGCAGTCACTGTCTGCAGAGAATCTGGAGCCCAAGAAAACAAAATCTGCCACAGTTTCCACATTTTCCCCATCTATCTGCCATGAAGTGATGGGACTGGATGCCGTGATCTTAGTGTTTTAATGTTGAGTTTCAAGCCAGCTTTTTCACTCTCCTCTTTCACCCTCATCAAGAGGCTCTTTAGTTCCTCCTCTCTTTCTTCTGTTAGAGTGGTGTCATCTGCATATCTGAGGCTGTTGCTATTTCTCCTGTCAATCTCAATTCCAGCTTGTGATTCAGCCAACCTGACATTTCATATGATGTACTCTGAATATAAGTTAAATAAGCAGGATGACAATATACAGCCTTGTCATACTCTTTTCTTTTGAACCAGTCTATTGTCCCAAGTCTGGTTCTAACTGTTGCTTCTTGACCTGCATACAAGTTTCTCAGGAGGTAGGTAAGATGGTCTTGTATTCCCATTTCTTTAAGAATTTTTCAATTTGTTGTGATATATACAGTCAAATGCTTTTCTGTATCAATGAAGCAGTATAATAGATTTTTTAAAAAATTCCCTTGCTTTTTCTATGATCCAAGGGAAGCTGGCATCCTTGGTTCCTCTGGGAACCAGAGGATCTCTGGTTCCTCTGCCTTTTCTAAATCGAGCTTGTACATATGGAAATTCTGGGTTCAAGTGCTGTTGAAGCCTAGCTTGAAGGATTTTGAGTGTTACCTTGCTAGCATGTGAAATGTAAAGTAGTTTGAACATTCTTTGGCATTTCCCTTCTTTGGGGATTGGAATGAAAACAGATTTTCCAGTCCTGTCACCGTTGCTGAGTTTTCCAGAATTTGCTAGCATATTGAGTGCAGCACTTTAACTGTATCATCTTTTGGGATTTGAAATGGTTATTTACATAATGAGGTGCTATAAACTGTAAAAAGAGTGAGAAATATCTCTGAACTTATAGGTAGTGAATTCCAGCATTATCTGTTATATGGGGGGAAGTGCATATACTATGTTTCCTTTTTATGTAATAAAGAGAAATAAGAAGACATACATGGTCTGTTCATTTGGGAAAAATTTAAGAAGATAAATAAGCCAGAAACTACTGAAATTGGGTACCTATAATAAGTGGGTAGAAATGGAACATAAAGGAAAGGGACAGAATAGAAGTGGTGGGCAGAAGGAGCATGTTTCTGATCACACCTTTTTATAAAGTTCTGATATTTGGAACTACATTAATGTTTACTGATATAAAAATTAGAAAATAAAAAAATGTGGAAAAAACTAAAATGGAATACAAAATAAAACCAAATAGATTTAATACCCACACTGCAGGGTGGGGGTAATTAATCTAAGCAACATTTGAACAGAGCAATGTTATTTTTATGTTTTCAGGTTAAAAGCAAAACAAAAACATTTTAAACTAGTAGGTTTGATTTCCACTAGAGTATAGGACTAGAAATTCTAAAACTTCTTTCTGTGTATTCTAGGACTGAGTAAATATATTAATAGATTATGAATAATGGGAACTTGGCATCACATTGCTGGAAAGAGAGTTACAAGGGAAAGAGGTAAGGTTAAAATAGCACCTAAGGTATTGGAACAAAATTTGAAGAATTGATATGAATTTATGACTTAGAAATAAATATAGATGGGAATAGATTTAAATTGGTATGGGTATAGATATACATACATATATTTCCTAGCTTTGCTTTCTGATCATTTGGAAGCAATGCTACTACAACGGAAATGAACACACTTAGTATTCAGATCTTGGTTTTCAGACGCCATTCTCTCCTAAAGGAACCAGAATTCTTTGGATAAATGGCAAGTTCTAGTGTTGGGTCTGGACAAATATAAGGTGAGTCTGGGACATCTTACTCTGCTAGAAAAGAAATGCTCAAAAAATGGGAGAAAAGCATTCAAAATGACACAGGAGCTATTTTAAGGGCTCCCACTGGTCAAATCAAGGGCAATCACAATAAATAATGATAGTAATGTATTATGATCCATTAAATAAATGAAGTCTATATTGGTATAGCTATAAAGTCCATGTGGATATAGATAAATAGATGAAAGAACAAATGGGAGAGAAAAGAAAGCTTTTCTTTGGTATAATACCAACTTAATAAATATAGAAGTTATAGCTGAATGAGAAAAATACATAGTTTCTCAGCCATCATGGTAATAATGGATTCAGGTAAGAATCATAAAAATACTAAATAATAAATTAGCAGGTAGAAATTTGATGTAAAATAAGATATTTACATAGTTTTAAAGAATCTCCTCACAAAATGTTTATTAATTACAAAAACAAAATGTTAATTTTACACTATTGAAATAGCTGGGCAGATACCACTTTAAGTGATCAAAATTAACACCATTAATTAAAAAAATTAATTAATAATAAGGGCTTCCCTGGTGGCCCAGAGGTTAAAGCGTCTGCCAGCAATGTGGGAGACCTGGGTTCGATCCCTGGGTCAGAAAGATCCCCTGGAGAAAGTGATCAAAATTAACACCATTAGGATTAGGGCAAATAGATAATATGTGCCTCCTGATATAATGCACTGAAAAGGATCCTTTCTGTGATGTTCCTGACAAAAATGCATAATCTGAATCTAATCTGATGAAGAAATATCAAGCAAAACCAAATTGAGGCAGCCTCTAGTATGGTCCTGAATGATCTCTGCCTTCTGTTATTCCCATCATATATAGGCCCCCTCACACTGAAAAGGTCTGATCTGTATGTCTGTATTAGTCAAGTTTCTCCATAGAAGAAGAGATACAGAGACAGAGGGACACAGATACATAGAGAGAGACACAGACCCAAAGACAGACAGAAAGAGAGACAGAGGCAGAAGCACAGAGTTATAATAAAGAATTGTACACTCAATTATGAAGGCTGACAAGTTCCAAGATCTACAAGATGAGTTGACAAGCTAGAGACCCAGAAGAGGCAATGGTATAGCTCCAGTCCAAAGATCAGCAGGCTTGAGCCCCAGGAAGAGCTGACTTTTCAGTTCCAGTCTGACAGGCAAGAAAAAAGGCCAATGTCCCAGTCTGAGAGCAGTCAGACAGGAGGAATTCTCTTTTACTCAAGTATTGGTCAGCCTTTCCTTCTATTCAGGCCTTTAACTGATCAGATAAGCCTCACCCACATTAGGCAGGGCAATATACTTTATCAGTCTACTGATGTTACATGTTAATCTCAGGGATTCCAGTCCAAGATGGTTACGTAGGAAGATTTTGAACTCCCCCTTTCCCATGGACATGTCCAAACACCCATCTCCCTGTCTTTCTCTGAAAGAGGCCTGTTTCCATATCTTAAAAGATGTAACTTGAAAGTCAAGTTTCTATTTTAACACATATCTAGAGGTAGACTTCAATCCTCTCCAGAGACCACAGACATTTGCAGTTATCGTCTTCATGTTCTCCCTCTGGCCCAGCTGCAGGATGCTGGGATCACCATGGAAAGAGTTTGTGTACACATCTGGCATCCTGTTTTTGCAGCCACCATGCAGGGATATGTACCCCTTGGATAGCCTGGTTCTTGTGGCCAGCAGCATTTGAGCTCAAAGTTCCACAGGACTGTAGCAAAGAAACACTTCTCCTACCCCACCATCCAGGCTCAGTGCACAGGGAGCAGACAGAAATACCCAACTCTTAATCTTACCCTAAAAAGATCCTGTTTGTGTACTTTAAGAGGTGCTGCCCAAGTGTCAGGCTTCTAATTTAGTAGACATCTAGGGACAGACTATGATCCTTCTGGAGATCAGGGAGGTTAGCAAGTATCATCTCCATGAGCATGTGGACACTGTTCCAGGTCATTAGTATCTACCTGGAATGAGTTTGAACATACGTCTTGCACTGTGGCTTTCATGGTTGCCATGCAGGAGGCCTTTATCATCTGGTTCTGGTAGAAAGTAGGGCTTGTGTTCACATTGCCTCAATACTACAGCAAAAAGAGAAACAATTCTTAACCAGCTATCTCCCCAAGGCTCAGTACAAAGGGAGCTGAGAGAAATACCCAGATTCTAGGCTTCCTTTGAAAGAGGTTTACATACATACTTTAAAAGCTGCTTCCTTAGGGTCCAGCTTCCAATAAGCATGCTTCTGGGTATTGATTGAGATCATTTTGTTTGTGACCCTGACAGGTCTTGACACACTCATACCTACTGGGAGCCTCTGAGAACAAAGAGGTGGCTTGGGCAAAAAGTTTTGAGAAGTAACCAAGAGCTAGGGCCAGGGTAAACAATAAGATTCATCTCCTTCACAAGACCACTCTGTCAAGACTGGAAGAGGTATCTGTTTTTTTCTAATGCACATAAATCAACAGACAGAGTAAGGGAGAATTAAGCAACAACAATCTGTTTTAAACAAAAGAATAAGATACACCTCCAGAAACACACCTGAATGGAATGGAGACAAATGATTTATCTGAAAAAGAATTCAAAATAACACTCCTAAAGATGCTTACTGAGATCAGAGGAACAATGCGTAAACAAACTGAGAATCTCAACAAAAATGACATATGAAAGGACAAAATAGAAATCACAGAGCTGAAGAAGACAGTAACTGAACTGAAAAATTCAACAGAGTGGTTCAACATCAGACTAAAATAAGAAAAGAAAGGATCAGAGAACGAAAGCAACGGGCAATGAGAAAAAATAATGGAAAAGAAAAAAAAAAAAAGAAACTTATGAATACCATCAAGTGAATCAATACTCACATCATAGGGGTCCCAGAAGGGAAAAAGTTTAAGAAAAGGACAGAAAGTTTATTCAAAGAAATGATAGCTAAAAACTTCCCTAACCTGGGGAAGGAAACGGACATGCAGGTCCCGGGATCCTAGAGAGCTCCAATTAGATTAATTCAAAGAGACTTAAACCTAAATACATCATAACTGAATCATCAAAAGTTAAAGACTCTTAAAAGCAGAAGGAGAAAAGCAATGCACTATGTATAAGAGAACCCTCATAAGACCAGCAGCAGATTTTTCAGCACAAACTTTGCAGGTCAGAGGGGAGTAGCGTGATATATTCAGCTGCTGATCAAGAATACCAGCAAAGTTGTCCTCGAGAACTCAAGGAAAAATGAAAAGTTTTCCAGACAAGAAAAAGTGAAAGGAATTCATAATCATAAGACCAGCCTTATAAGAAATGTTAAGGGGATAAAAGAGACAATTAGGAACAGAAAAACATAAAAGTATCAGTCTCACTGGAAAAGATATTAATAAATATATAGTTAAATTCAGTTAGAATCAGAATCAGTTCAGTCACTCAGTCATGTCAGACTCTTTGTGATCCCATGGACTGCAGCAAGCCAGGTTTCCCTGTCCATCACCAACTCCTGGAGTTTACTCAAACTCATGTCCATCCAGTTGGTGATGTCATCCAATCATCTCATCCTCTGTCATCCCCTTCTCCTGCCTTCAATCTTTCCTAGTATCAGGGTCTTTTCCAATGAGTCACTTCTTCGCATCAGGTGGCCAAAGTATTGAAGTTTCAGCTTGAACATCAGTCCTTGCAATGAAAAGTTAGGACTGATTTCGTTAAGGATGGACTGGCTTGATCTCCTTACTGTCCAAGGGACTCTCGAGAAGTCTTCTTCAATACCACAGTTCAAAAGCATCAGTTCTTAGGCTCTCAGCTTTCTTTATAGCCCAACTCTTACATCCATATATGACTACTGGAAAAACCATAGCTTTGACTAGATGGACTTTTGTTGGCAAAGTAATGTCTCAGTTTTTTAATAGGCTGTCTATGTTGGTGATAACTTTTCTTCCAAGGAGCAAGCATCTTTTACTTTCATGGCTGTATTCACCATCTTCAGTGATTTTTGAATCCCCCAAAAGTGAAGTCTGTCACTGTTTCCATTGTTTCCCATCTATTTGCCATGAAGTTAAAGGGCCAGATGCCATGATCTTAGTTAAATTAAGAATACTCTAATGTTGTGATGTGCTGTGCTGTGCTTAGTCACTCAGTTACATATGTCTCTTTGTGACCTCATGGACTATATAGCCTGCCTGTCTCCTCTGTCCATGGGAGTTCTCTGTCCATGGAGATTCTCCAGGCAAGAATATAGGAGTAGGCTGCCATGCCCTACTCAGGAGATCTTTCCAACCCAGGAATCGAACCCAGGTGTCCCACACTACAGGCAGATTATTTACTATCTGAGCCACCAAGGAAGTCCAAGAACACAACAATGGGTAGCCTATCCCTTCTCCAGGGGATCTTCCTGATCCAAGAACTAAACCTGTGTCTCCTGCATTGCAGGCAGATTTTTTACCAGCTGAGTTATGAGGGAAGCCAATGTTGTAATAGTGGTGGATAAATCACTTATAAATCTAGTATGAAGGTTAGAAGATAAAAGTAGTAAAAGTAACTATAACTACAATAATTTTTTAATGGATATACAAGGTAAAAAGGTGTGAATTGTGATATAAAAAACATAAAATTGTGTATGGAAGGGTGTAAAAATATAGAGCTTTTGGTACATGATCAATCTTAAACTGTTAAAAGCTTAAAGGATAAAGTTATCAGTTCAGTTCAGTCACTCAGTTCTGTCTGACTCTTTGCAGCCCCGTGGACTGCAGCATGCCAGGCTTCCCTGTCCCTTACCAACTCCCAGAGCTTGCTCAAAATTATTTCCATCCAGTTGGTGATGCCATTCAACCATCTCATCCTCTGTCATCCCCTTCTCCTCCTGCCTTCAATCTTTCCCAGTATCAGGGTCTTTTCCAATGAGTCAGTTCTTCGCATCAGGTGGCCAAGTTATTGGAGCTTCAGCATCAGTCCTTCCAATGAATATTCAAGACTGGTTTCCTATAGGATGGACTGGTTGGATCTCCTTGCAGTCCAAGGGATTCTCTAACACCACAGTTCAAAAGCATCAATTCTTCTGCACTCAGCTTTCTTTAAAAAAAAAAACTTTTTATTTTAATTGGAGGCTAATTACTTTACAATATTGTGGTGGTTTTTGCCATACACTGACATGAATCAGCCATGGGTGTACATGTGTCCCCCAGTCCTGAAATCCATTTCACTTCCGTCCCCATCCCATCCCTCTGTGTTGTCCCAGTGCACTGGCTTTGAGTGCCCTGTTTCATGCATCAAACTTGGGCTTGTTGTTGATTTCACATATGGTGATATTCATATTTCAATGCTATTCTTTCAAATCATCCCACCCTTGCCTTCTCCCACAGAGTCCAGATGTCTGTTCTTTACATCTGTCTCTTTTGCTGTCTTGTATATAGGGTCACCATTACCATCTTTCTAAATTCCATATATATGCATTAATATGCTGTATGGGTTTTATTCTTTCTGACTTACTTCACTCTGTATAATAGGCTCCAGTTTCAGCCACCTCATTTATAGTCCAACTCTCAAATCCATACAGGACTATTGGAAAAACCATAGCTTTGACTAGACAAAACTTTCTTGGCAAAGGAATATCTGCCTTTAAATATGCTGTTTATAGCTTTTATAAATGAGCAGGTCATATTTTATAATAATATGCTGGTCATAGCTTTTCTTCCAAGGAGCAAGCATCTTTTAATTTCATGGCTGTAGTCACCATCTTCAGTGATTTTGGAGCCCAAGAAAATAAAGTCTCTCACTGTTTCCATTGTTTACTCATCTATTTGCCATGAAGTGATGGGACTGGATGCCAGCATCTTAGTTTTTTGAATGTTGAGTTTTAAGCCAGCCTTTTCACTCTCATCTTTCAGTTTCATCAAGATGCTCTTCACTTCCTCTTCCTTTCTGCCATAAGGGTGGTATCATCTGTGTACCTAAGGTTATTGATATTTCTCCTGGCAATCTTGACTCCAGTTTGTGCTTCATCTAGCATGATGTACTCTGCATATAAGTTGAATAAGCAAGGTGAAAATATACAGCCTTGATGTACTCCTTTCTCAATTTGGAAACAGTCTGTTCCATGTCCTGTTCTAATTGTTGCTTCTTGGCCTACATACAGATTTCTCGGAAGGAAGGTAAGGTGGTCTGGGATTCCCATCTCTTTAAGAATTTTCCACAGTTTGTTATGATCCATACAGTGAAAGGCTTTGGCATAATCAGTAAAGAAGAAGTAGATGCTTTTCTGGTACTCTTTTGGTTTTTCTATGATCCAGCAGATGTTGGCAATTTGATCTCTGATTCTTCTGCCATTTCTAAATCCAGTTTGAACATTTGGAAGGTTATGGTTCACGTACTGTTGAAGCTTGGCTTGGAGAATTTTGAGCATTACTTTGCTAGCATGTGAGATGAGTGCAATTGTGCAATTGAACATTCTTTGACATTGCCTTTCTTTGATATTGGAATGAAAACTGACCTTTCCAGTCCTGTGGCCACTGCTGAGTTTTCCAAATTTGCTGACATATTGAGTACAGCACTTTCATGGCACCATCTTTTAGGATTTGAAATAGCTCAACTGGAATTCCATCACCTCCACTAGCTTTGTTCACAGTGATGCTTCACAAGGCCCACTTGACTTTGCATTCCAGGATGTCTGGCTCTAGATGAGTCATCCTACCATCATGGTTATCTGGTTCATTTAGATCTTTTTTCTATAGTTCTTCTGTGTATTATTGCCACCTCTTTTTAATATTTTCTGTTCTGTTAGGTCCACACCATTTCTGTCCTTTATTGTGCCCATCTTTGCATGAAATATTCCCTTGGTATCTCTACTTTTCTTGAAGAGATCTTAGTTTCTCCCCCTTGTATTGTTTTCCTCTATTTCTTTGCACTGACCATTGAGGAAGGTTTTCTTATCTGTTCTTGCTATTCTTTGGAGCTCTGCATTCAGATGGGTATATCTTTCCTTTTCTTTTTTTGCCTTTCTCTTCTCTTCTTTTCTTAGCTATTTGTAAGGCCTCCTCAGGAAACCATTTTTACTTTTTTCATTTCTTTTTCTTGCAGACGGTCTTAATCACTGCCTCCTGTATAATGGCATGAACCTCTGTCCATAGATCCGTCCACTGTCTATCAGATCCCTTGAATCTCTCTGTCACTTCCACTGTATAATTGTAAGGGATTTGATTTAGGACAGACTTGAATGGTCTAGTGGTTTTCCCTACTTTCTTCAATCTAAATCTGAATTTGTCTGCTCCTGGTCTTGTGGATATCATAAGAGAATACTACAAACAGTTATTATAGTATTGCCAACAAATTGGACAACCTAGAAGAAGCTGAAAAAATTTTAGAAATAAAGAGCCTTTCAAAATTGAATCAGAAAGAAACAGACAATCTGAATATGCCAATCACTAATGGTAAAATTGAATTTTTAATTTAAAAAATTTCCAGCAAATAAAAGTCCAGAATCAGCTTCACAGGGAAATGCTCTCAAAAATATAAATATCTACACTCCTATTCCAAAAAATTTCTTAGGACTCCTAAGTTCATTCTATGAGGACACTATGATCCTGATACCAAAACCAGACAAAGATACCACAAAAAGAAAATTACAGGCAATATCTTGATGAATATGGATGCAAAAATCTTAGCAAAATATTAGCAAGCCAAATTTAACAGTATATAAAAAAAGGATCATACACAATGATCAAGTTGAATTTATTTCAGAGATGCAAGGATGCTTCAATATTTGCAAATCAGTCAGTATGATGCATCACATTAACAGAAGAAAGAATAAAAATCACGTGATCATCTCAATAGATGCAGAAAAAGCATTTGACAAAATTTAACATCTCTTCATGATAAAAAGTCTTATCAAAGCTTACACAGAGGTATATATCTTGTATATGTTGGCATATATTCTAACATAACAAAGGCCATTTATGGCAAACCCACAACTAGCATCATACTCAGTGATAAATTGAAAGCCTTTCTTCTAAAACCAGCAACAAGAAAAGGATGCCCACTTTTGCCACTTTTTAACATAGTATACGAAGTCCTAGCTATAGCAATCAGATAAGAGAAAATTAAAGGGCATCCAAATTGGGAAGGGAAAAAGTAAAGCTGCCACTGTTTGCTTTGCAGATGGAATGATACTTTATATAGGATGCTCTAATGTTTCTACCAAAACTATTAGCACTAATAAATTAATTTTGTTGAGATGCAGAATATAAGATTTATATAAAGAAACTTGTTACTTGTCTATATACTAATAATGAACTACCAGAAAAAGTAAGGAAATAACCCCATTTACAATTGCATAAAAAAGAATACAATACCTAGGAATAAACTCAACCAAGAAGAGGAAGATCCATACTCTAAGAAATATAAAACATTAATGAAGAAATCTGAAAATGATACAAAGAGGTGGACAGATGTTCCATGTTCTTTGATTAAAGGACTTAATATTGTTAAAATGTTCATACTGCCCAAAGTAATCTACAGATTGAATGCAATCCCTATCAAAATACCCATGATATTTTTCACAGAACTAGAAAAAAATCTTTAAAAAGTATATGGAATCACCCTAAATTGCCAAGTCGAGAGAAAAGAACAAAACTGAAGTGTGAATTCCCTGAATTCAAACTATACTAAAAAGCTACAGTGATCAAAACTGCACTGTTTGGTTCTAAAATGGACACATAGGTCAGTGGAACAGAATACAGAGTTCCAGAACCCGAGGCAAAGCATTCAATATCACAGTAATCCAAGTCTATGCCCCAAACACTAATGTTGAAGAAGCTGAAGTTGAATAGTTCTGTGAAGACCTACATGACCTTCTAGAACTAACACTAAAAAAAAAAAAAAAAAAAAAAAAAGATGTGACTTTCATCATAGGGGACTGGAATGCAAAAGTAGGAAGTCAAGAAATAACTAGAGTAAAAGGCAAATTTGGCCTTGGAGTACAAAATGAAGCAGGGCAAAGGCTAACAGAGTTTTGCCAAGAGAACGACTGGTCATAGCAAACACCCTCTTCCAACAACACGAGACTCTACACATGGACATCACCAGATGGTCAATACTGAAATCAGATTGATAATATTCTCTGCGGCTGAAGATGAACAAGCTCTAAACAGTCAGAAAAAACAAGACCAGGAGCTGATTGTGGCTCAGGTCATGAACCCCTTACTGCAAAATTCAGACTTAAATTGAAGAAAGTAGGGAAAACCACTAGACCATTCAGGTATGATCTAAATCAAATCCCTTATGATTACACAGTGGAAGTGACAAATAGATTCAAGGGACTAGATCTGATGGGCAGAGTGCCTGAAGAACTATGGATGGAGGTTTGTAACAGTGTATAGGACACTATGATCAAAACCATTCCCAAGAAAAAGAAATGCAAAAAGGCAAAATGGTTGTCTGAGGAGGCCTTACAAATAGCTGAGAAAAGAAAAAATTGAAAAGCAAGGAGAAAAGGAAAGGTATACTCATCTGAATGCAGAGTTCCAAAGAATAGCAAGGAGAGATAAGAAAGCTTCCCTAAGTGATTAATGCAAAGAAATAGAGGAAAAAATAGAATGGGAAGAACCTAGAGATCTCTTCAAGAAAAGTAGAGATACCAAGGGAACATTTCATGCAAAGATGGGCACAGTAAAGGACAGAAAAGGTATGAACCTAACAGAAGCAGAAGTTATTAAGAAGAGGTGGCAAGAATACCCAGAACTATACAAAAGAGATCTTAATGACCAAGCTAACCATGATGATGTGATCGCTCACCTAGAGCCAGGCGTCCTAGAGTGCGAAGTCAAGTGAGCCTTAGGAAACATCACTATGAACAAAGCTAGTGGAGATGATGGAATGACAGCTGAGCTTTTTCAAATCCTAAAAGATGGTTCTGTGAAAGTGCTGCACTCAATATGCCAGAAAATTTGGAAAACTCAGCAGTGGCCACAGGACTGGAAAAGGTCAGTTTTCATTCCAATCCCAAAGAAAGGCAAAACCAAAGAATGTTCAAACCTACAAACATATGGTCAATTAATCTCCAACAAAGAATCAAGGAAGCAAAAATACACAATGGAGGAAAGACATTCCTTTCAATAAGTGTGCTGGGAAAATCAGACAGCTATCTATAAAACAATAATAGAACATTTCCTGTATCCATACGCAAAATAAACTAAAAATGGATTACATTTAGGATGTTTATTTTCCTGGTGGTTGTTTCTTTTAATATTATATATTGTCCCTCTTA
This sequence comes from Okapia johnstoni, assembly GCA_024291935.2. Taxonomy (NCBI): domain Eukaryota; kingdom Metazoa; phylum Chordata; class Mammalia; order Artiodactyla; family Giraffidae; genus Okapia; species Okapia johnstoni. The sequence continues at coordinate 68,405,234 of CM044322.1, read as the reverse complement.
TGCTTTTATAAAATTCCTTGCCTTGAGATCTTTGTCTGATACTAACTTAGACATGCCAGTTTTCTTGTGGTTACTGTTTGCATGTTATAACTTTTCAGTCTTTTACTTTTAACCCATCTTTGTCTTTATGATGCATTTTTTTGTAGAAAGCATATGGATTTCCAATAAACTGATTTTCTAAGAATAAACAGATGAATGGATAAAGAAGATATGGCATACACACACACATATGCATACATGAAATATTATTCAATCATAAAAAGAATGAAATTCTGCCATTTGCAGCAATCTGGATAGACCTAGAGGGTGAAGAAAGTCAGACAGAGAAAGACAATTGTTCAATATTATCACTTATATGTGGGAGCTAAAAAGTGAAACAAATGTATGCAACAAAACAGAAACAGATTCATACAGAAAAAAATAATGGTTTGAGTGGGAAGAGGGTAAGGTAATGGTCAAAACAGGGGTATAGAATTAAGAGACGCAAACTATCATGTATAAAAATAAATAACCTACAAGGATATGTTATGTAGCACAGGAAAATGTAGCCATTATTTTGTAATAAGCTTAAATGGAATTTAACCTATAAAAATATTGAATCAGTATGCCATATACTGGAAACTAATATAATGTTGTAAATCAACTATACTTCAATAAAAATAGAATAAAATAATATGAAAAATACCTAGCAAAGACATCAGTTCAGTTTAGTCACTCAGCCGTGTCCAACTCTTTGCGACCGCATGGACTGTAGCACGACAGGCTTCCCTGTCCATCACCAACTCCTGGAGCTTACTCAAACTCATGTCCATCCAGTCAGTGATGCCATCCAACCATCTCATCCTCTGTCGTCCCCTTCTCCTACTGCCTTCAATATTTCCCAGCCTCAGGGTCTTTTCCAGAGTCAGTTCTTTACATCAAGTGGTCAAAGTATTGGAATTTCAGCTTCAGCATCAGTCCTTCTGATGAATATTCAGGACTGATTTCCTTTAGGATTGACTGGTTTGACGCCCTTGCAGTCCAAGGGACTCTTCAAGAGTCTTCTCCAACACCATAGGTCAAAAGCACCAATTCTTCAGCGTTCAGCTTTCTTTCTAGTCCAACTCTTACATCCATATATGGCTACTGGAAAAAACCCTAATTTGACCCCACAAGAGACTGACCCAGACTTGCCTGTGAGTGTCAAGGAGTCTCCGGCAGAGGCATGGGTTGGCGGTGGCCTGCTGCATGGTCGGGGGCACTGAGTACAGCAGTACCTGCACAGGACCTTTTGAAGGAGGTTGCCATTATCTTCATTACCTCCACCATAGTTTAATCTCAGTTCAAACAACAGGGAAGGGACACAGCCCTGCCCATAAACAGAAAATTTGATTAAAGATTTATTGAGTATGGCCCCACCCATCAGAACAAGACCCAGTTTCCCCCACAGTCAGTCTCCCCCATCAGGAAGCTTCTATAAGCCTCTTATCTGTATCCCTCAGAGGGGAGATAGAATGAAAACCACAATCACAGAAAGCTAATAAAACTGATCACATGGACCACAACCTTGTCTTACTCAGTGAAACTATGAGCCATGCCATGTAGGGCCACCCAAGACAGCCGGGTCATGGTGGAGAGTTCTGATACAATGTTGTCCACTGGAGAAGGCAATGACAAAAGACATACATAAATGGAAAGATATTCTATGCTCATGAATTTAAAGACTTCATATTGTTACAATACCCGTATTACCCAAAATGATTCACAGATTCAATGCAATCCCAATTAAAATTTCAATGGTAGTTTCAACATAAACAGAAAAAAAAAATCCTAAAATTTGTGTGAAGGCACAAGATATCCCTAATACCCAAAGTAATCTTGGGAAAGTAAAACAAAACTAGAGGCATCACACTTCCTAATTTCAAACTATAAAGAAAAAAACTCAGTTTTTTTTTCTATGTAGGGAAAAACCCAATTGTTCCCCACTGTGTGTTTCTTTCCTGTATGTCTCCTTTACCTTTAGTAGAACACTACTTCTTAGACATCTGGTGACCAAATGCATGGAGGACTTTACCCACATCAAGCAATTCTCTACAACATCACCTGAATGTCCTACACTACAATTAATGACACTTTATACCCAGAGATTGCATCACATCCCACAGGTTAAGGGCTCAGCCCTACAAGACTACTCTAACCCCAACTCAGTTGCCATTCAGAAACCCAGTTTATCTCCTGTGGACGTGACCAACTGGCTATAGATTGGAGGTTACAAAAACCTCCTCCTTGAGTCTGATCAATTTGCTAGAGAAGCTCACAAAACTCAGGGCCACACTGCCTCACATTTATCAGTTTATTAAAGGATATAGTAAAGGATGAATTTCCCAGGCAGCTCAGTGGTAAAAAATCTGCATGCCACTGAAGGAGATGCTAAGAAAAGCATGCTTGATCCCTGGGTTGGGAAGATCCCCTGGAGAAGGAAATGGCAACCCACTCCACTAGTTCTAACCTGGAAGATTCCATGGACAGAGGAGCCTCGAGTGCTAGAGCCCATGGGATCACAAAGAGTCAGACTTGACTGAGCACACATTCACCTCACCACCATAATAAAGGTTACAGATGAACAACCAGATGAAGAGGTACCTAGGGAAAGCTCTAGGAGGGACCCAAGTGTAGGAACTTCTGTCCACATGTACTTGGATATGTCACCCTCCTGATGTGAATGTCTTCACCAGCCAGGAAACTCTCTATGGATGCACTATTGGGATTTTATGGAGGTTTCCTCATGTAGGTGTGGTCAATTATTTACTCCATGTCTAGCCTCTTCCCCTCTCTGGAGGATGGGAAAGGGAGGGGGCAAAACTTGCAAGCTTCTAATGATGGCTTGATCTTTCTAGTGACAAGCCTCCATCCAGAAGTCCTGCAAAAGTCACCTCAACAGAACAAAAGATGTTCCTAGTGCTTGTATCATGAAAATTTACAAGGGTTTTATGAGCTGTTTCAGGGTAGAATCAAAGACAAATATTAGAACATGAGATCCTCCTAGTAAACACCTAGAAAATATCAAGGATTTTAGGAGCTCTGTGCCAGGAACAGGGAGCAGAGACCAATACATATATTTTATATTATCTCATGTAAACTATATTACAAAGCTATAAAAATTGAAAGAGTATGGTATTTGAATAAAGACAGACACATAGATTAATGGAAAAGAACAGAGCACTCAAAAATAAACCCATACATATAAGATTAATTATTTTACAACAAAGGAGCCAAGAACAAACAATGAAGAGAGGATGGTCTCTTCAGTAAATGGTGTTAGTAAAACTCTACAGGCATATGAGAAAGAATGAATCCGGACCATCTCACACCATATACAAAACTCAACTCAAAATTCATTGAAGACTTGAATGTAAGACCTGAAACATTAAATACCTGGAAGAAAACATGGGGGTAAGCTCCTTGACATTGGTCTTGACAATTTTTTCTTTGATTTGACACCCAAAGTAAAGATAGCATATGCAAAAAATAAACAACTATTACTACATCAAACTAAAAAGCTTTTACATATCACACATAAAAAGATGCTCAACATGATCATCAAGGAAATGCAAACCAAAACCAAAGTGAGGTATCACCTCACACCTGTTAGAATGGCTACCATGATAAGGGATAACAAGTGTTGGATAGGATGTGTATAAAAAGGACTCATATAAATTGATGCAGCTACTATGGAAAAAGAGTAGTCCCTCAAAAAAATAAAAAAAAATAGAACTGCTATATTATCCAGCAGTTCCACTTCTGTGTATACACCAGAAGGGGAAAATAAAAATATGCCATATAGTAAATATATATATATATATATTCTGCCATAAAAAGGATGAGTCTTGTCATTTTTTATAACATGGATGAACTTCACAAGCATTATACTAAGTGAAACAAGTTGAACAGGGGAAGATAAATACTGTATGATCTTATTTACATGTGAAGTCCAAGAAGAACGAACTCATAATAACAGAACAGATTGGTGGTTGCCTGAGATGGGGGCAGGTGGGAAGTGGGGAAAATGAGTGGTCAGAAGACACAACCTTTCAGTTATAAGATAAATAAGTTCTGGGTATATAATGCACAGCAGGATGACTATAGTCAACAATACTGTATTGCATATTTCAAAGTTGCTGAGAGAATAGATCTTAAAAATTATTATAAGAAAACTTTGTAACTATGTGAGATGATGGATGTTAACTAAACTTACCATTCTAATCATTTTTCAATATGTACATATATCAAATCATTATGATGTACACCTTAAACTAATACAGTATTATATATCAACTATATATCAATAAAACTGAAAGTGATTAAAATAAATATGTTACCAAAAAAGTTCATAGCATCTGAAAACACCCATACAGAAACTCTGAGGATAATTTTTGACCCATATATCTGGGCATCTCATAGCCCAGTCAAGCTGACCCATAAAATTAACCATCCCAAGTATCCGACAGGATACTATGGAAGTAATATAGTATGAATTCTGAGAATAAATGTTAAATGACATTGTGACTTCTGCTTTTCTCTCTTGTTCTATAAGAAGCCAGCTGGCATGTCACAAGGACACTCAAATAGTCCTAGGGTGCAGTCCTCCTGGTAAGGATATCTGGCCTCAACCTACAGCCATGTGAGTGAGTCATCTTAGACTTGGATCCTCCAGTCTCAGTCAAACTTTCAGATGACTGCAGCTCTGGTCAATGTCTGGACTGCAACCTCATGAAAGATCCCAAGCCAGAGCCACCTTGCTTATATGCTCTCAAATTCCTGACTCACAACAATTGTTTGAGATAATGTGTGTTTATTCTTGCTTTAAATTAATAAGTTGAGGGTAATTTGCTACTTGCAATAGGTAACTAATTTATTATTTTTTTGGATTTATTTTTTAATGTATTTATTTTAAATGGAGGCTAATTACTTTACAATATTGTAGTAGTTTTTGCCAAACATTGACATAAATCAGCCATGGGTGTACATGTGTTCCCCAGTCATTATGCAAAAATAATTGCTGTGTACTTTCAAAAATCTCAAGGTCAAGAAAACAAAAAAGACTGAGGATCTTTATCAGAATAAATGAGAAAAAAAATCAAATGCAATGCATGATCCTAGAATGACTCAGCACCAGAAAAAAAGCAGGTGTGTGTTCCTGTGTGCATGAGCTGACACTTGCCCTGTGTTATTAAGCATATTCTTGAGCTGACTGAAATTATATAATTATATTCTTGTTTTTAGGAAATACATACAGAAGTATTTAGAAGAGGGGCATCATGCCTGTAACTTATTTCAAACAGTTTCAAAGTAAAAAATTATATAATTATAGTCATATACACATATAAACATATATGTGTATATATCTAAATCTCTATATAACTATATTATAGCTATTTATCTAGAAAGAGGGAGAGCTGGAGAATGAAGAAGAAAATATAGCAAAATGTTAACATTTGGAGAATCTGGGTGATGGATGTGTGGGGATCCTTTGTATTAATTTTGCAACTTTTCTGTATCAGTTATTTCAAAATAAAAAGAAAAGGACATCAGAGGTGGTTGTTATTCCTTAGTTTCCTTTGTAAGTAAACGGTTTTCAAACGGAAGGTTGGAAACATGAATACCTTTTGAAATGAATTTAGCGAATCCAAACCAGAATTTTCAAGAGAGAGAAAGTGGGGGAAGGGGGAAGGGGAAGGGGAGAGGAGGGGAAGGGAGGGGGAAATACAGGAGCAGAGGGAGGAAGGGTTGAACGGGGGAGGAGAGGAAATGATAGAATAGGACAGGACAGGAGAGCGTAATAGATTGGTCAGGGTAGTGCTATTTTGCGGCAAAAGTAGATGCCCCTGGCTGAGCGGTCCAAAAAGTTGGAAAGCGACTGCGCTGAAGACTGAAGTCTGAGCCAAACATTGAATCAGAGTTTCTCCTCCCGCCGGCCCTGGGCCAACCCGCAGCTCCTTCTGCCACCCTCACGGTGCGGTCCCGCCCCCAGCAGCCTGCAGGTGTGCACTCAGGCTAGCACGTGGTGCCAGATACTACTTAAGGGCCCACCTTCCCCTGCTTGCAACTGCCAGCTTCTCTAGCCCTGTCTTCCCGGAGCTGCCGGAAGCTCACGGGTCTCAGAACGCATCCCGCCGCTGGGGCTGCAGCCGTGGCATGGGAGCCGCGGGCACGATCTGGGTTTTCTTGACTCTCCTCGCGCCGGGGGTCCTCGGTGAGCTGGGAATGGGATCATGGAGGTAGGGACGCGTCTGGGGCCGGGATGGCCTCTGTGCCACTATGCAAAGGAAGCAGTCAAAAGTGAGAAGGTGGGACAACCTTGCCTGCTTCTCGCTCGCTTTGGGGCACCTCCCTTGGTCCTGAAGGTCTTCGCTCGTTCCTCCCGTTCTGGGGCCACCAATATCGCAGACTGCATGACGGAATGGCACTATGTGATCTGTCCAGTGTGTCCTGAGCATGGAGTGCCCTCTCCATGCTCACCGGGCTCCGAGCCGCCAGGACTCAGCATGCGCTCAGCTCTCTGGGTCCCGCAGGTCTGCGAGCGCTAATGCGCAGACACGTATCCGAAACCTACTCGTGCTGAGTGCAGTTGCATGCTCCGCTAGGCGCGGGAGTTTCTGCACACACTGAACGCCCTCCTGCCTAGTAAAAACAGCACAGCCTCCCGCTGCCTTCCCAGAAAAAGAATAATGTCTTATTCCCAGGAGTGACTCTCATTTTTTTTTTTAAATTTTGATGTGATATTGGTAGAGAGATCCTAAATGATAAACATCTGGAGCTACTTAGAAAAGCTGATTTGTGAATAAAAACTGCACTTCTTTGTGTTATTTATTGGCAAGGGCACCAGAAAGTGTCATTCAACGTTTATCATAATTTTCTTCCTCCAGATTGGCTTAATTTTAAATTGTAATTTAAATTGTAAATTAAGTTGCATTGTAGGTATAACTGTCTAATAATTTTCAGAGGACAGTGGATAAAAAATTTACTGTATACAGACCTCAATACCTACGTGACTTTTAGCAAGTCATTTAGTTCCCAAGCCTCAGTTTCTTCATCTTTAAAAGGAAGCTAGTGATAAGCAGCCCTACCATTACTGGACTGCTCTGAATATCAGATGAAATTAGGCAAATGAAAGCTGGATGTTCGATGTTATTACTAAATGCCAGTAATAAGATGACTATCCGGATCTGTTTTGATGGAGTCAGCATTTAAGCCTGACCACTGCCAACTTGCTAGGGGATATTGCATACTTTGGTTCTATTACAGTTTACTTTGTCAGCTTCCTGACATTCAACTTTTTCCTGACCCTTAATTGAACATTTCCCCAAACCACTATCTTCATCCCTCTCTCTCCTATTGACTCTCTTTGAACAAATGTACTTTCACAACTTTCTCTAACACATCTGTGTGGCATTGTTCCTGACCAGACTTCTTGCCAGCGTTCCATTCGTTTTTCTAAATTTCAGAGAGGATGTTATCAATTGAAAATCAACTTCTTTAGCAACCCTGTCAATTCATTGTTCCCCCAATGATGCCAGAGCATCCCCTTCCAGCACCAGAGCAGGACTATCCTCTCAGTCACTTAACTCCAGACACACGAAAGAGCAGGTTTACTGAACTGTCAGCTGTCATAACTAGTGTGCTTCTGTTGTTTGTCTTATCATTCTCACACCAATATTCCAATCATTCTCATCATGATTACCTTTGTAACAGCCTCCTCTCTTACAGGTTATTCTGATACCTGTCCAACCTTTCCAATCATGAAAACTAAAATATCTTTTTCATTATTTTACTCCCTTGCTCAAAATCTGAAAGGGCTTCCTACTGACTGGAATTAAAGTTAAATCTGATGTTTTCAGTCTTTCAAGCCTTTGGATCTCACTTAAGCATACCCCTCCTGATTCCCCACCACTTCCCGCTCATCTTGCCTGACCATCACCCCATGATCTCTTGCCCACACTCTGCCCATGCCCTCCTCCTGACTTTTGCTCCTACTATTTACCCTCCCCTGTCCATCCATTGGCTCTTGGCCAGTTCATGCCTCTGAGCATGCTTAAGCAACTCTTGACATTCCTTTTACAAAAAGTATGCGTACATGTATTTTCCAGTTTTATTGAAAAGTAATTGATATATGTCACTAAGTTTAAGGTGTACAGCATGATGGCTTGATTTGCAGATACTGTAGAATGATTACCATAGTAAGTTTAGTTAACATCCGTTTAGTTAACACAAGATGAAAAGAAAAAAAATTTCTCCTTGTGATGAGAACTTAGGACATACTCTATTAACAATTTTCCCACACATCATAAAACCATGTTAATTATAGTTATCGTGTTGTACACTGCATTGCTATACTTATTTTTCATATAACTGGAAATTTAAAACTTTTGATCATCTTCCTCCAATTCTTCTCCCATGCTCTGTCTTTAGTAACTGTAAATCAGATCTTTTTTTTCTATGAGTTTGGTATTTTTGTTTTTAGATTCCACATATAAGTGAAATAATACACTATTTGTATGTCTCTGACTTATTCACTCAGTATAATGCCTTCAAATATCATCCATGTTATCCCAAATGGTAGGATTTCCTTGCTTTTTAGTGGCTGAATAATATTCCATTGTATACATTCATCCACAACTTCTTCGTTCATTCATCTGTTGATGGACAACTAGGTTATTTCCATGTTTTGACTATGTTTACATGTATAAATAATGCCACTGTGAACATGGGGGTACAGATATATTTTCAAGTTAGTGTTTTCATTTTCTTTGTATATATCCCTAGAAATGCAATTGTTGAATCATATGGTAGTTCTATTGTAAATTTTTTGAGGAATTATGGTGCCTTTTTATAATACAGGTTTATGGGTTCCATCTTACCTTCCAGAGAAATGTTTGAGAGTTGGCCTAGGAATCCAAGATTTAACAAGCATTCTGGAAAATTCTGAAGCAAGTGTCTTAAAGACCAAATTTCCTTCTCAGAGTGGTTTTGTTTTTCTCCTTTTGTCTATTTGCATAAACCAATTCAAATTTCCCACATTCTTAAATTTCACTTTTACCTTGACTGACAGCCTCATCTCATCCAACACTAAGGAAACAAAATCATTAAGAGAAATTCCCTATTTTCCAATAATTTACCTCTGTCTGAAATCAGATCCTTTTCTCGCCTCTGCTTAAAATCTGCCAAGGGTTTCCCATCACATTGAGACAAAATCCATGCTCCTTAAACTCAATGCCAAGCCTCTGCCTCTCTCTGAAATTCTCTGTATTCCTCACTCACCACTTCTGTTCCAGTCACGCTGACCTTCTTTCTGTTCCTTAATTGGAGTCACACTTGTTTAGCTATTGTACTAGGTGTTCCTCTGTTAAATACTTGTCTACAGGTCACCCCTTACCTGTCTCCTCAACATTCAGGTCTCAGACCCTCTGTTATTCTTCTCTGACTCTCTAACTCTTAACCTGAAGTAGTTCCTGCCCCAGGTCACTCTATCACATAACCATGTTCTTTTTTTCACAGAGCACCTATCATCATATAAAACCTTCTAATTTATTTACTGGTTTGTTCCCTTACCAGACCATGAGAGCAAGTCCTTTATCTGTCTTATTGCCTGATGAATCCTCAGCATTCGCACATATCTAGGTGTTCAGTAAGAAAGTTCTATTTTCTTCTATAACAATGGAAGAAGTATCCTTCCTCCTGACAAAAGTCAGCTCCTCTTTTTGTATTCATAATGACAATCCATCTTCTCTTTCCTGTGCAAGGACTTTACCTCTGCAGATATCCCCTGTCTTGTATCATCCATTTGTATCTCTCCCTTGGATGATCTCCACCAGCAGTTAAATATGCCCCAGGACATCCTTTCTTTGGTTGCGGGAAGAGGCTTCTCACGACCCAGTGGCATTCCACTTTTTTGTCCTTTTTCTCATCTTTCTCAGCAAAGATTCTCATTGACTACTTTCTCACATTTATTTTTCTCATTGATCCTCTCCAGACAGGCTTCTTTCCACACTGTTGTCCTGAAGCTATTCTCATCAAGGTCAGTACTGACCTTCTACTAACAAATCCAATGGTCATTTTTCTATCTTTACCTTTCTCAGTCTTTCAGCAAAAGCTGACGGACTTCTGCCTCTTGAAATAGTTTTCATTATCATCTTCCAAAACAGGACACTCTTACCTATTTTTTTCCTATTTTTACCTATTTTCTCTGGTTACCTTTAGTCTCTTTTGCCCTATCTCTAATATTTTTAGAGGGTCTTAGGGTTCAGTCCTGGGCTTTTTCTGTTTTCCTCCATACTTTCTTCCTAAGAGAGCTATCCAGTCTCATGACTTTAAATACTATTTATATGTTGATGACTCATATGTGTTATCTGTAGCCCTGAGCTCTCTCCTGAGAGGCAAATTTGTGCATGCAATTGCATTTGCATCTTAATGTCCACTGAGTATGTTAAATACACCAAGTCTAAAGTGGAACCAATTCTGTACATTCCCCACAACACACACATGCGCGCACACACACACATACACAGACACAGGTCCATTCCAATCTCAATACATTGTATTATCATCAACCAAGTAGCTCAAATCAAAAGCTTAAAAGCCATTTATTAGGTTTTTCCTGGTGGTCCAGTGGTTAAAACTCTGGTTCCCAATGCAGGGGGCTTTGGTTTGATCCTTGGTAAGAGAACTAGATCCCACATGCATCAAATAAGTCCCAGTGTAGTCAAATAAATGAATAAATAAATAAATTTTGTTTAAAAAAGCCTGGAGCCATTACTGAATACTCCCATTCCCTTAACCCACATCTAGTACAATAGAGTCCTACCAGTTTTATTTCTATAATATATTCCAAATTTATCTGTTTCTCACTGTCTCCTTGTATCCAAGCTTTATTTTATTTTATTTGGTCTAATCTACTTTAATAGCCTTCAGACTGCACTCCCTACTTCTGAAAGTAAAAGTCCAGTCCATTCTCCATCCAATTACCAGACTATTCTTTTTAAAAGTTAAACCAGATCATGTGACTCTCTTGCTTGAACTCTCCAATGATGTCCACCCACCCAAAAAAACATGGTGACATCCTACTGTAGACTAAGAAGCTCTGTGCAATTCTTTCTGCTTGGCTTTCTAGTTTCATCCCATTTCACTCTGATCACAAAATTCAAGCCACACTTGCCTTTTGTCTTTGTGACCTCATGGACTGTAGCCCACCAGGCTCCTCTGTCCATCGGAATTCTCCAGGCAGGAATACTGGAGTGGGTGGCCATGCCCTGGGATCTTATCAACCCTAGGATCAAACCAAGGTCTCCCACATTGCAGGCAGATTCTTTACCATCTGAGCCACCAGGGAAGCCCTAGTCTATCCCTAAGACATAGCAAATCCATCCCTGATCTTAGGCTTCTGCCTAAAATGCTTTTACCGAGCACTTTACCTTGCTGACACCTTCTTATTCTTCAGTCATAACTCAAATGTCTATTCTTCATAGGTCTTCGTTAATCATCATAACTGAAGTTGTATGCCATCCTGTCTCCTCCTTTTCCCAGTCCATTACATTTTGATACATCACTCTTTTTATTTCCTTTACATGTCATCTATTTATTTATAGTCTATATACCTTTATTTTAATACAAATTCCATGAGGGTGAGAACCTTGTGTCTAATGTTCACTTTGTGCTTAAGACAATTGCACTGGTCATTTAAAATTTATCAAACAGTAAGGAAACCCAGTGTTTTAATATTTGATCATAATAATTGTCATTATCTATAATATTTTCTCCTCCTACCTGCTATCTGTCTTAAATTTCAGGTTTATTTTTATTATCCTATATATTTGTTCTTTATTCATTTCAAATGGACTTCTAAGCCAGTTCAGGTAAATCTCCTTAAACACAAATAAAGAATTAAATATATTTTTGTTCTCTAGAAACTCCTTTGGATACTTGGCTTTAACATGGTTTATGTGATGTATATGTCAATATTTTGTCACTGTCTTCTATTTTAGATCTTGTCATTATTTATACTGATGTTTACTACTGATTTTAAAAAGATGTGAAGAGGATCCAACTTAAGAAAAATAATGTTACTTAATGGTTCATAGATAATGTTCCCTTTTCTTATGTGGAAAACATGATTTTGCAATTTCTGTCCTCTGACCTGGGATTTTGATAATTTCATTACTAATAAGAGCTGAAAAGTAAAAGTGTTAGTTGCTCAGTCAAGTCTGACTCTTTGTAACCCCATGGACTGTATGTAGCCCACCAGGCCCCTCTGTCCATGGAATTCTTCAGGCAAGAATACTGGAGTGGGCTGCCATTCCTTTCTCCAGGGGATCTTTCCAACCAAGGGATCAACCCTAGGTCTCCTGCATTTCAGGCAGATTCTTAACCATCTGAGCCACAAGGGAAGCCCTACTAATAAGAGTTGGTGTCCCCCCAAAGAGAGAAAGTTCCTAAGTCTCTTTGAAGATAAGAATTTCCTAATATTTCTCATCCAGAAAGTGTGATTCTTACTTCATTTTACCCCCAAATATCATGTTGTAAAGTAACTTCTACATTGGTCTTCTCCAAGATCTTGGTTGCATCTTAGTCTATATTATCACTACTGAATAAATCTTGTAAATTCAGATAGGAATTATTTAGGGTTGTTCTGAGTGCCGAAGAATTGATGCTTTTCAACTGTGGTGTTGGAGAAGACTCTTGAGAGTCCCTTGGACAGCAAAGGGATCCAACCAGTCCATCCTAAAGGAGGTCAGTCCTGGGTGTTCATTGGAAGGACTGATGTTGAAGCTGAAACTCCAATACTTTGGCCACCTCATGCGAAGAGTTGACTCATTGGAAAAGACCCTAATGCTGGGAAGGATTGGGGGCAGGAGGAGAAGGGGACAACAGTAGATGAGATGATTGGATGGCATCACCGACTCAATGGGCATGGGTTTGGGTAAACTCCAAGAGTTGGTGATGGACAGGGAGGCCTGGCATGCTGCGATTCATGGGGTCACAAAGAGTCGGACACGACTGAGTGACTGAACTGAACTGAACTGAACTGTTCTTATTCACGTTGGATATGTATAGGTTAAATCATTTGATTAGGGTGAATTGATACAAATAATGACAGGGTCGTGAAGTTGGTCTTCATTGAGGTCAAACCCTGACTTTCCCCACAGAGTCTTGCTGTTTTGCAAAAGTATGTGCTTGAAGAAATTTGTAGGTGTTAATGGAGGAAAACAGAGGAGTTGAGAAAAGAAACAGGAGACCTACAGTGTGACATGGATCCCAACAGTAAAGGCTATTCTTAGATCTTGTTCAGTTACTCAGTCATGTCTGACTCTTTGTAACCCCATGGACTGCAGCATGCCAAGCTGCCCTGTCCATAACCAACCCCCAGGGCTTGCTCAAACTCATGTCCATTGAGTTGGTGATGCCATGCAACCATCTCATTCTCTGTTATCTGCTTCTCCTCCTGTCTTCAATCTTCCTCAGCACCAGGGTCTTTTCCAAAGAGTTGGTTCTTCTTATCAGGTGGCCAAAGTATTGGAGCTTCAGCTTCAGCATTAGTCCTTCCAAGGAATATTCAGGACTGATTTCCTTTAGGATGGACTGGTTGGATCTTCTTGCAGTCCAAGGGATTCTCAAGTGTCTTCTCCAATACCACAGTTCAAAAAGCATCAATTCTTCGGTGCTCAGCTTTCTTTATAGTCCAACTCTCACACCCACACATAACTATTGGAAAAACCATAGCTTTGACTAGACAGACCTTTGTTGGCAAAGTAACGTTTCTGCTTTTTAATATGCTGTCTAGGTTGGTCATAGCAATTCTTCCGAGGAGCAAGCATCTTTTAATTTCATGGCTGCAGTCACCATCTGCAGTGATTTTGGAGCTCAAGAAACTAAAGTCTCTCACTGTTTCCATTGTTTCCCCATCTATTTGCCATGAAGTGATGGGACCAGATGCCATGATCTTCATTTTTTGAATGTTGAGCTTTAAGCCAGCTTTTTCACTCTCCTCTTTCATTTTCACCAAGAGGCTTCACTTCCTCTTCACTTTCTGCCATAAAGGTGGTGTCATCTGCTTACCTGAGGTTATTGATATTTCTCCCAGCAATCTTGATTCCAGTTTGTGCTTCATCCAGCCCAGCATTTTGCATGATTAACTCTGCATATAAGTTAAATAGGCAAGGTAACATTATTCAGCATTGACATACTCCTTTTCCAGTTTGGAACCAGTCTGTTGTTCCATGACCTGTTCTAACTGTTGCTTCTTGACCTGCATACAGATTTCTCAGGAGACAGGTAAGGTGGTCTGGGATTCTCATTTCTTTAAGAATTTTCCAAAGTTTGTTGTGATCTATACAGTCAAAGGCTTTGGCATAGCCAATAAAGGAGAAATATATGTTTTTCTAGAACTCTCTTGCTTTTTCTATGACCCAACAGATGTTGGCAATTTGACCTCTTGTTCCCTTGCCTTCTAAATCCAGCTTGAATATCTGGAAGTTCTTGATTCAGGTACTGTTGAAACCTGGCTTGGAGAATTTTGAGCATTTCTTTGCTAGGGTGTTAGATGAATGCAATTGTGTGGTAGCGTGAACCTACTTTGGCATTGCCTTTCTTTGGGATTGGAATGAAAACTGACCTTTCCCAGTCCTGTGGCCACTGCTGAGTTTTCCAAATTTGCTGGCATATTGAGTGCACTTTCACAGGATTATCTTTTAGGACTTGAGACAGCTCATCTGGAATTCCATCACTTCCGCTAGCTTTGTTTGTCATAATGCTTCCTAAGGCCCGCTTGACTTCCATATCCAGGATGTCTGTCTCTAGGTGAGTGATCACACCATTGCGGTTATCTGGGTCATTAAGATTTTTTGTGTGTAGTTCTTCTGTGTATTCTTGCCACCTCTTCTTAATATCTTCTGCTTCTGTTAGGTCCATACCATTTCTGTCCTGCCCATCTTCTCATGAAATTTTCCCTTGGTATCTCTCATTTTCTTGAAGCAATATCTAGTCTTCCCGTTCTGTTGTTTTCCTCTATTTCTTTGCATCGATCACTGAGGAAGGCTTTTGTATCTCTCCTTGGTATTCTTTGAAACTCTGCATTCAGATGATTATATCTTTCCTTTTCTCCCTTGCTTTTCACCTTTTTTCTTTTCTCAGCTATTTGTAAGGCCTCCTCAGGCAACCATTTTGCCTTTTTGCATTTCTTTTTCTTGGGGATGGTCTTGATCACTGCCTCATGTACAATGTCATGAAAGTCCATCCATAGTTCTTCAGGGATTCTATCACATCTAATCCTTTGAGTATATTTGTCACTTCCACTGTATAAGCATAAAGGATTTCATTTAGGTCATACCTGAATGGTCTAGTGGTTTCCCTTACTTTCTTCAATTTAAGTCTGAATTTTTCAATAAGGAATTCATGATCTGAGCCACAATCAGCTCCTGGTCTTGTTTTTGCTGAAGGTTTAGAACTTCTCCATCTTCATCTGCAAAGAGTATAATCAGTCTGATTTCAGTATTGACCATCTGGTGATGTCTGTATGTAGTATTGTCTCTTGTGTTGTTGGAAGAGGGTGTTTGCTATGACCAATGCATTCTCTTGGAAAAACTCTGTTAGCTTTTTCTGTTTTATTTTGTACTCCAAGGCCAAATTTGCCTGTTACTCCAGATATCTCTTGACTTCCTACTTTTGTATTTCAGTCCCCTATGATGAAAAGGACATCTTTTTTTGGTGTTAGTCTGGAAGGTCTTGTAGGTCATCATAGAACCGTTCAACTTCAGCTTCTTCGGCATTAGTGGTTGGGGATTACTTGAATTACTGTGGTATTGAATAGTTTGCCTTGGAAATGAACAGAGATCATTCTGTAATTTTTGAGATTGCACCCAAGTACTTCATTTCAGACTATTTTGTTGACTATGAGGGTGACTCCATGTCTTTTAAGGGATTCTTGCCCACAGTAGTAAATATAATGGTCATCTGAAATAAATTCTCCCATTCCAGGCCATTTTAGTTCACTGATTCCTAAAATATCTATGTTCACTCTTGCCATCTCCTGTTTGATCACTTCCAATTTTCCTTAATTCATGGACCTAACATTCAAGATTCCTGTGCAATATATTTACAGCACAGTTCTTTACAGCATCAGACTTTACTTCCATCACCAGTCACGTCCCCAACTAGGTCGACCTTTCACTTTGACTCAGTCTCTTCATTCCTTTTGGAGTTATTTCTCCAGTCTTCTCCAGTAGCATATTGGGCACCTACTGACCTGGGGATTTCAGCTTTCAGTGTCTTATCATTTTGCCTTTTCATACTCTTTATGGAATTCTCAAGGCAAGAATACTGAAGTGGTTTGCCATTCCCTTTTCCAGTGGACAACATTTTGTAAGAACTCTCCCCATGCCCTACACAGCATGGCTCCTAGTTTCCTTGAGTTAGACAAGGCTGTGGTCCATGTGAACAGCTTGGTTAGTTTTCCATGATTGTGGTTTTCATTGTCTCTGCCCTCTGAGGGATAAGAGGCTTATGGAAACTTCCTGATAGGGGAGACTGACTGTGGGGGAAACTGGGTCTTGTTCAGATGGATGGGGCCATGCTCAGTAAAGCTTTAATCCAATTATCTGTGGATGGGCTGGGCTATGTTCCCTCCCTGTTGTTTGGCCCATGCCTCTACCAGAGTTCAGTTCAGTTCAGTCGCTCAGTTGTGTCTGACTCTCTGCGACCCCAAGAATTGCAGCACGCCAGGCCTCTCTGTCCATCACCAACTCCCGGAATCTACCCAAACCCATGTCTATCGAGTTGGTGATGCCATCCAGCCATCTCATCCTCTGTCGTCCCCTTCTCCTCCTGCCCTCAATCCTTCCCAGCATTAGGGTTTTTTCCAATGAGTCAACTCTTCGCATGAGGTGGCCAAAGTATTGGAGTTTCAGCTTCAACATCAGTCCTTCCAATGAGCACCCAGGATTGATCTCCTTTAGGATGGATTGATTGGATTTCCTTGCAGTCCAAGGGACTCTCAAGAGTCTTCTCCAACACCACAGTTCAAAAGCATCAATTCTGTGGCACTCAGCTTTCTTCACTGTCCAACTCTCACATCCATACATGACCACTGGAAAAACCATAGCCTTGACTAGACGGACTTTTGTTGGCAAAGTAATGTCTCTGCTTTTAAATATGCTCTAGATTGTCCATAACCTTCCTTCCAAGGAGTAAGCGTCTTTTAATTTCATGGCTGCAATCACCATCAGCAGCGATTTTGGAGCCCCCAAAAATGAAGTCTGACACTGTTTCCACTGTTTCCCCATCTATTTCCCATGAAGTGATGGGACCAGATGCTATGATCTTAGTTTCCTGAACGTTGAGCTTTAAGCCAACGTTTAAGTTTAAGTCTCTACCAGAGACTGCTGTCTATATGACTCTACCAATGGAAGTGTTGGCTACAAAAAGGCTAGATCCAGCTATAACCTTGGGAGCTCTGTGTTTCCCTTTGTGTCAGTTAGTCCATGTTTGTTCTTTGACTTGCACCTATAAATGTTTCAGATTTGTTTGAAAAAGGAGATTTATAGATTTGATATTCAAATATACCATCATTCTGGAGTTGAAACTTGACATAAAAACTTGACATAAAAACAAAAAGACATAAGAACTGTCTTATGAAAGTTCTTATGTCTTTTTCTTTTCATAGAAAAATTCTTCCCAAGCTACATTCTTAAGCATCAGGGCATTAAAGTTTTTTTCTCATCTCCTAGAATAAGATTTGTTTCTTCTTCATCATCATCATCACAATTACTTTAAGTCACAGGGACATATCTTGAAACAGCTATCTCCTTTTATCTGGTACCCATCAGAAAGTATTTACTAAATGCTTTTGGGGGCATATTACTCCACTAGGTTAATGGAAAAAATAATTAAGAATAAAAAATAATTCTATTTCCTCCTTGCTAGGGCCTAAAGGTTTAAAGACTAAAGTAGGGATGTTAATTCATAAAAATAATTTTGGAGGTTCTTACATGAGATGAGCTTACAAGATCTGATATACTTGATATACTTGTTTCCTGTGATATCACAGAAAAGTTTTTATACTGTTTTAGTGTTTATTTATGAGATTTTATAAAGGTGGAACTCCAGGGTCTTTATGAAATTTTATTAAAAAATTATTTTCTCTAGCTCTTCTTCTGAAGTCTGTCATAAAAAGTCTTCGAACTTCTGAGCTTGTTTGTCTGTATATGCATTCATACTGTAAGATACATTTTCTTTGACCCCCCCCCAAATATCTACATATTAGATTTAGTTTCTAAAGATCCAATTTATCATTGTAACTGGTGACCATACAGAAGCACAGTAGAGATTTTAGCCTCTCTTAGTTGTGATATTCCTGTGATCTTTGTCTCTAGGTCAGTGTAAATCCCTGCCAAGGTATACTTTTGCTAAGCCTGAAATTCAGAGTGATCAGTCTGAGTTTGCTGTTGGCCAAACTTGGAAATATGAATGCCTTCCTGGGTATTTCAAGAAGTCATTCTTTGTCACCTGCCTAAAGACCTCCAAGTGGTCAAATGCTCAGCAATTCTGTAAACGTGAGTAATCTGTAATAGAAGAATCTTTGAGTCTATAGCATGTCTCTATGGGCTGTAATTTTTAAGATAAAAGATAAGAAAATTAGCCACTAATCTCAAATGAATGGGTTCCTTGGTTCTCCATGTTTTCTTTTACTCCTAAGGATATTAGATATTGGGTACTGGAGTTAAATCTTCACAGCTGGCCAACTCTATTTATCCTATCATCTCCACGACTTTGTTCTATGGTCTCTGTACTGTGTTACAGTTATATTAAAAGTTAGTATATTAGTATATACTAATATATATATATTAGTATAAACTAATACTAACATTAGTTTCACCTCAATCTTACCCAATTCAGTTCAAGAAATATATTTGAGTAATCACTAGGTATAAAGCATTAAGATAGATGGTGGGGTTGGGGAAAGATATATAAATTAATCTGCTAGTCTCTGTCTTTGGGGAACTCCTATATTATTTGTAGAGACTGGCTTTCAATATGGTATAATTTCTTATATAGGAGAGATAAAATTATATGACACCACAGAGAAGTAAATAATAAGTGCTATCTAGGAGAACAGGGAAATCTGGGTATTGCAGACAGAAAAAACAGCATATGTCAACATATAAAGATATGGAAGAACATGATGTTTTTGGAAAATAGAAAAAAATAATTGTGGTTGGAACATAAGGTTCATGGAGAGAAATAATAGATGGTGAGGACTGAAACTTAACTGTGGTGGGCCATACATTCTTTTCCATTGAACATTGGTAAGTGATTGTAAGTTTTTGAATGTGGGGAGTGGCACGACTGCATTTGTGATTCTGAATGATAATGTGTGCAGTGGCATAAAACATGTACTGGATCAGTGGCAACCAGCATTAGAAAGGTAAATTTTATTACTCAGTGATCTAATGAGAGATATTAGCAGTAGCAAAATAGTTGGTTTGGAGAGAGATTTCTGGAATCTAGTCATGAGAACTTGATGATCAATTGAATTAAAGACAGGTGGTAAATAATGAGCTACAGAAAGGAAATGATAACTTTTTTTTTTGTTAAGCCACAGACATGCTAGATGTTGCCATCATCTGACAGAATATAAAAGGGGGAAGTAGAGACTATAAATTATGGTTGACCACAAATAATATTTTCATCCATGCTTAGAAATATAGACTACATGTTTTAAACAAATAGTGTTATGGAGTTGAAAGATGAAAGTTTTCTAAATGTCCAAAATTTCTTTGCATAAGCATGAGTAGGCTACTCAGCAAGTCCAGTCAGATTGGAATTTAATATGAAACAGAAAAAAATCCCCAAAATCCCAATCCCAATTTTTTTTCTGTTTTGTTCTCCCTTGTAGGTAAATCATGTACGGTTCCTAGAGAACTCCTCCATGGCTCTGTCCTCATACCTCAGGGTATCGTGTTTGGGGCAACAATTACATTTTCTTGTGACAAAGGGTGAGTTGGCAGGAGACATCTCCAGAGTACATGGATATTAGAACAGTAGTTTCAATGGAAATTGTTTGTCTTCCAAAAAGAAGATATGAGTAATTGCCACCCACCCTTAAAAATAGATAAATAAAAAGAGAATCACCTCTCTGATATGCTCCAGAGAAAACTGTTTAGGATGACCCACTAGAGAGGATCCTTATAAGAGAAAAATGTTTGTGTTACTCCTCTTCCAATTTAAAATCTTCAATGTTAGTGACCGGGAGGTCAAATTTCATTTGTCGTTAGATTATTGAATCTTATATATGTGTCCATAGTCTTTCACCATTACTTTCACCATGATATTCTATTCTTTGCCATTCTTTCAGTGGAAAAAGATCTAAGCTTTTCTAAAATGTCCAGCTGGGAGATGATCACTCATCTCTTTATCTTTAGATATCGACTCATTGGTGACTCATCTGCTACATGTATTATCTTAGACAATACGGTAACCTGGGATAAGGACCTACCCCTTTGTGAATGTGAGTAGAATTTTCCCTCTTGTCCCCCTCTTGAGGGAAAGTGGGCATCTACACATCAAAATAAGTACCCAGGAAGGTTACACTTATTCTGAGCAGATCTGGACACAAATCTGTGATTTATTTTCTTCCATGACCCTGATCCCACTACTCTTTCTTTTGCTTACTGTACCTTGATGGTAAGTTAGTTCACAGTGAATAAGTGCTCAAGTCTAAAATATGCCACAAGACTCCACACTGCCAGCTTAAATCCATGCAGAATGTATGGCACTCTAAGTACCTTTTGTAAGAGTTTATCTGTACTCTGGGCATGAGGACTGGTGACTAAGTCATATTTAGGGGGTTTTATTAGGCCAGTTCCATGTATCTTCCTACCTTGCTACTTTTCATTTAGAACCATCTTTGAGATTGAGCTTACAGAATTTCAGCAATATGGGTTAATTATAGGTGAAGTGGAAGTTTGGTTTGCAAGAGTTAAGACAAAATTCCCAGAAGATATAACATTTATTTTTAAATTTATTTTCTTTTTATTTTAATTGGAGGCTAATTATTTTACAATATTGTAATGGTTTTGCCGTACATTGACATAAATCACCCATGGGTGTACATGTGTTCCCCATCCTGACCCTCCCTCCCACCTCCCTCCCCATCCCATCTCTCAGGGTCATCCCAGAACACCAGCCCTGAGCACCCTGTCTCATGCATCGAACCTGGACTGGCGATCTGTTTCACATATGATAATATACATGTTTCAATGCTATTCTCTCAAATCATCCCACCCTCGCCTTCTCCCACAGAGTCCAAAAGACTGTTCTATACATCTGTGTCTCTTTTGCTGTTTCGCACATAGGGTCATTGTTACCATCTTTCTAAATTCCATATATATGCTTTAGTATACTGTATTGGTGTTTTTCTTCCTGGCTTACTTCACTCTGTATAATAGGCTCCAGTTTCATCCCCCTCATTAGAACTGATTCAAATGCATTCTTTTTAATGGCTGAGTAATATTCCATTGTGTATATGTACCACAGCTTCCTTATCCATTCGTCTGCCAGTGGACATCTAGGTTGTTTCCATGTCCTGGCTATTGTAAACAGTGCTGCGATGAACATTGGGGTACACGCGTCTCTTTCAATTCTGGTTTCCTTGGTGTGTATGCCCAGCAGTGGGATTGCTGGGTCATATGGCATTTCTATTTCCAGTTTTTTAAGGAATCTCCACACTGTTCTCCAT
Organism: Okapia johnstoni; assembly: GCA_024291935.2. Classification (NCBI taxonomy): domain Eukaryota; kingdom Metazoa; phylum Chordata; class Mammalia; order Artiodactyla; family Giraffidae; genus Okapia; species Okapia johnstoni. The sequence continues at coordinate 68,383,471 of CM044322.1, read as the reverse complement.
AGTGTCTGTACTAGTTTTCTTTCCCACCAACAGTGTAAGAGGGTTCCCTTTTCTCCACACCCTCGCCAGCATTTATTGTTTGTAGACTGTTTGATAGCAGCCATTCTGACCAGCATGAGATGGTACTCATTGTGGTTTTGATTTGCATTTCTCTGATAATGAGTGACATTGAGCATCTTTTCATGTGTTTGTTACAGAAGATATAACGTTTAAATGCCTTCTCTCTTTTCCTACCTTCCACACCGCCAAAGCTATTCCTTGTGAGCCACCCCCAGCCATCTCTAATGGAGACTTTTACAGCAGCAATAGAGACTACTTTTACTATGGAATGGTGGTTACTTATAAGTGCCATGTTGGACAGAATGGGAGAAAGCTGTTTGACCTCGTGGGTGAGAAGTCAATATATTGCACCAGCAAAGACAATCAAGTTGGCATCTGGAACAGCCCTCCCCCTCAGTGTATTCCTGTAGTCAAATGCCCAATTCCAGAAGTTGAAAATGGAATTATGGAATCTGGATTTAGGCATTCATTTTCCTTAAATGATTCTGTGATGTTTAAGTGTAAGCCTGGCTTTACCATGAAAGGCAGCAACACAATATGGTGTCAACCAAACAGCAAATGGAATCCTCCGCTGCCAAAGTGCTTCAAGGGTGAGTTGGGCTGCAACTTTGGGATCTAGAAATAAAATGAGATTTTGGGAGAGATAGCTGTAGGATACCTATGAGAAGAGGATGATAAAGACAGTGTATGTTGTTGGATATCCTGGTTAAAGAATTTAAAAGTAGCTAGGAAAAGATTCATAAATTTTCTAAAATATATTTATTATAATACTACATACATATAGGTATACAAAAGCTTTTCTACTATGTTTGATAAAGGCTTGAGAAAGAACAGCAACAACAACAAAAAGAGAGACAGAGAAATTGGAAAACATAAACTAAGTGAAGTTCTTCCCTGGTGGCTCAGAGGTGAAAGCGTCTGCCTGCAATGCAGGAGACTAAGTGAAATGGGAGCACTGAATATGAGATAGAAAAGGTGCAATAAACTAGATAAAAGTAGGAGATTATTATATAATCCAGTTGTTTTTAAACATATCTGCTCATTAGAAACACACCTGGAGCTCTGGAGAGAAAAATAGCAATACCTGGGCATTTTTATTTTTTTAAAAAAAAATCCAAAATAATTCTGCTATGTATCTGGATTTTAAAAAGTAAATTCAAGTTTTTTTATTAAATGGTAGTTTTAGTGATATAGAATCCTGTTATTTTCTATTGACCAATCATGATACAGTGGTATTAAGTAAATAATAGTTGCATAATCACAATAGTAAAAGATGTTTATCAGTTTCACAATCAATAGCTAGACAAAAATTAAAAAATAATTATAATTATAATGGAAACATGATTAACCTAACAGTATAAAATAATTGCATATGATTTGGGGGGTTAAATAGGGTGATGTTGTAAGTGGAAAAAAAATTTTAAAGTAAACTTTGAAAGTAGTACCTAAATGTTGAAGAGATGAGAAATTTACTATATTCTGGGACAGAGCTAGATATGCATTAATTTAGGGAAAATCAGAAGACACTTTTAAAAAAAGCAGATAGTACCAGAGCCAATGATCAAATATTTTTATATGGTTAAAATAGTATGTGGTTAGATTTTATTTAAATGAGGATAAAATAAACTCTTAATCCCATTAGCCAGGCCAGTGGGGAAAATTGATTAGAATTTGATTCAAATTACTGTAGGCTTTATACATTCTTCTATTGAAAAATGTAGCCTTTATGGAATAAGGTTAGAATTAAGATTGAGTCACTTCCCCCATTTCCCCTCTTTCTCTTACTTTTATTGAGAAATGCCTGACTTATTAAAAACCTGGCACCATTGCAAGTTCCTTCCCCAAGACTTAGACACTTCATCAGTGGTGTGGGGACTAGGAAGAAAGAGGAGATTTCGGTGGTAAAAAAAAAAAAAAGGCATTATAATAGTTTGGTTCCCTTGGCTACAGTATTAGTGAGAGGATATCCATTTAAATAAAACAGGAAAATAATGAGGAGGGGTCATATTTCCTGGCATAGATCAAGATACAGAGGAGATAGATGCAAAGTTCATCGTATCTAAAATATGTAGCATATGGTAGCCCCACTCTGTCTCACCCAAAAGAGTGTCTGCCTTAGACTTAGGAGGGCTGACATGACCACCTTCATCCAACTCCTGCTAACCCTAAATTGGCTTAGATTGTAGAGAAGAAAGTTCTTATTTTAGAAATAACAGGCCTCTGGTCCTGTTCTCTTCTCAGGGTGTCTACCACCTCCACATACCCGCCATGGTAATTATAACCAATTGGATGAGGAATTCTTTGCAGTTGGACAGGAAGTGTCCTACAGCTGTGAGCCTGGCTACACTCTCATTGGAACTAACCCTATACAGTGTACATCCTTGGGAACATGGAGCCATCTAGCACCCAAATGTGAAGGTGCATAAAGGTCTATTTCATCTCAAGGAAACTCAGTTGTTTCCTGACTCTTTATGTGCCAGCCTTGTTTCTTTTTTCCTAGTGAAATCATGTGATGACATTCCAAACCAACTTCTCAATGGTCGTGTGGTAGCTCCTCCTAATCTCCAGCTTGGGGCAAAGGTTTCATTTGTTTGTGATAAAGGGTGAGTGCAAAGTGATCCTTAGCTAGTCATTGCAAAGTGTGATCTTTAAAGACAGTTACATTTTTTTGACTCTGATTTTCTCTCTCCTTTTCTTTACCTTTTATGATTAAGAATTCTGTTATTAAGAGAATCCCATTTATTTTCTTCAAATGTGTGCATGGTCAGCCAAAGTTGGGAATTGTCCTTTCATCATTTGCAAAAGCAAAGATTAGGCTCAGAAGTTAAGATTTCTTTTATGGAGACTGAACAGATGTTGAGAGTTCAGTAAGAGGGGCTCTTTGAAGTGAGCTTAGGAAACAAAGTCTTTGATGTTTTCTTCACTAGGAACTAAGGTTGCTTCCTTCTAATAGTCAAGACAATCTTAACATTTGGATGCTGAAGATTAAAGCAAGAACTCAAGAAAAGAACAGGCCATCAGGACTGTTTACTCTGTGTTTTTAGCTGATCTGAAGTCTTCACATAGCTTAGCTGATTTTCAATCTTGGACTTTTTCCTTAAGGAAAATTCTTATGAAAATAGAGCCCTTAATACCACACTCGTGAAAGAAGTGTTTAGTTCCATGTAACAGAGATTGGTTTGTTCTGGTGATAATTTGCTGCCCCTTATTGTTTAAGGTACCGGTTAAATGGCCAGTCTTCTAGTCAGTGTGTCTCAGAAGGAATGAGAGTACTCTGGAGTAATAAGTTTCCTGTTTGTGAACGTGAGTAGAAAGCAAAAGTAATCAAGTATGGATCGTGCCTCTTGATTTTTGGTGTGTTCTCATGCATTTATCAATTATAAAATCTTATCAACATGTATGCTTTGAACATATATATGCCACTCTTCTGTATGTTCTAGAATGCAGGCCAAAACTAAATTTATTCAATTGACTACAAATGGTGTTGAGTATTCTATGTGTATAAGGACAAAGGCTTTCAAAAGTTATTCCTACTGAAAATGAGTAGCACTGATGCACTGACATGGTTATGCCACTTCCTCATCTGACGAGCAAATCTTGGAGCTAAATGGAAATCAACCAGAAGTTTCAGAGGTTGGCAGTTTTTCCTTTATTCTGAGACTCACTCAGGAAAAGTGTACATATACTAACACAGCTATAAACAATTAATATTCTTCATGCCCATTAGGACAACTAAATAAAAGATATTATTTGAAACCATTTCCTGTGGCTTCTTCAAAGGAGACAACCAATAAAAGAAGACAATTGACTTGCAGTGAGGATGCAGTATCTCTTGTAACAGGACAGAATGTGGTCTCTCTACTTATAGCCCCAGTTGTGTTTGAAATAGGTGTTGCATAATTAGTATGTTCCAGGTATTGTACTTGTCCATTTCAGCTACTTTTACCTTATTAGATTAGGAAACTGAGGCTTAAAGAGGGTGAGACTTGTCTAAGGTCACGCAGCTATTGAATGACTGTGGGGATTTGAAACCAGGCGTATTGAGCCCAAATTGTACACATGTGATTAGCATGTCATTAACATTATTTTCACTTACTATTTGCCTTTTGTTTCATTATTAAAGTTGATTATACACAGAACTAGTCAATAAATTCTGTTTCATTGTTATTGTTTGCTCCTAATTGCTTTTTTTTTGCTGAAGATCAAGAGAAAGGTAAGAAATTAGCAGCTTAGGGACAGCTCTTACTGAGCTGTCAGAATGAGTATGAATAAGAAATAAATTATACACATTTCTAATCTATTTCTGAAACAGTGACATGACCTATATTTGGATCTTTTGTCTAAATTTGAATCTTATTTTCATGATCAGTGTGACCACATATTTTCTTTCCTACTTTGCAGGGATTTTTTGTGACCCTCCTCCTTCTATCAAAAATGGACGCAATAGTTATCACTCTGGTCCTGTAGCTCTTAACGCTGTGGTGACTTACACATGTTCCAGTGCCTTCCGCCTCATTGGAGAAAGAGTTCTGTTTTGTATAAGTAAAGACAATGTGAATGGAATCTGGGATAAAGTTCCTCCTATCTGTGAATATTACAATAGAAATTCTGTTTGCTCTGAACCCATAGTACCAGGGGGATACCGAACCAAAATATCTAGACCACCGTTCAGACATGGTCATGCTGTGACATTTTCCTGTAATGCCAATTTCACCATGAAAGGAAACAAAACTGTTTGGTGCCAGGCAAATAAAACGTGGGGTCCGACACCATTACCAACCTGTGAGAGTGGTGAGTAGAATGAAAATAAAATTGAATCAGGAGCTTGGAGCCTTGCATTTCTGTGCAGGTTAAGTTTGGTATTGTTCTGAAGGAAGAACAATGAGGATGTGTGATGGTAAGGGAGGAGGGAAGAAGCAAGGGAAAGGGTGAAAATTACAGTTTTCTGTTTTTTCTTAGTTGTAGAGGGATATAAATGTTCATTCATCAATAGAGCAAAGAATTTTAAAATATAATGGGAAAATCCAACCGAACACACCGAATAATTGAATGGAATGTCTCACAACGATGGAGACCAGAGTTAGTTTGGACTGAGGGAAGTGGGTACTTTAAACTGTCTATCTAGGGTATTGTCAAATGAAAAGAAATGTGGGGTCTTAGAGCAAAAACACACCAAATGGATTTAAAATTTATCTACAAGAGCTGTTAATGTAGTATGGCAGAAATGATTTGCTGTTCCCTTTGACCTCTATAAATGCTTTCGGAGTGATCCACACTATCTTCCAAACTCATTACCTAAGCCATAACATTTCAAATCAAGTAACTTTGAAAATGGACATGAGTTTGAGCAAACTCCAGGAGATAGTAAAGGACAGGGAAGTCTGGTATGCTACAGTCCATTGGGTTGCAAAGAGTTGGATATGACTTAGCGACTGAACAACAACAACTTTGAGAATAGGAACTACTGTAAGCTCTTCCTTTCCTTCTTATTTTGCTTGACTTATATTGCTTGAACTCTAAATCTGAATTTCAGTTGTGTAATTATGGGAATCAGCAATATTTGACAAAAATTGAGCTATCAAAATAAAGTAATCAAAATACGATTCTATCTATAAAATAATTCTATCTATAAAATATCTATAATTATAAAATAATTATATATCTATAATATATAATCTTGGAGGCATTCTGAAGATAGTCACGAATGAGGTGACCATGGAAAACAATTGTGTGTGTGTGTTTGATAGTCACTCAATCATGTCTGACTCTTTGAGACCAACAGATTGGAGTCTGCCAGGCTCTTCTGTTCATGGAATTCCCCAGGCAAGAATACTGGAGTGGATTGCCATTCCTTTCTCCATGGGATCTTCCTGACCTAGGGATGGAACCCAAGTCTCCTGCATTGCAGGCAGATTCTTTACCATCTGAGTCATCAGGGAAGCCTGGAAAGCAATTAAGTCTTTATAGAGATTTAGATAGGCCTAAATGTATTGACCGGAGAAGGCAATGGTGCCCCACTCCAGTACTCTTGCCTGGAAAATCCCATGGATGGAGGAGCTTGGTAGGCTGCAGTCCATGGGGTCGCGAAGAGTCGGACACGACTGAAGCAACTTAGCAGCAGCAGCAGCATATGTATTGACACAGAAGGATATAGATTATTAAACAAATAAAGCAAGGCATTGAATAATATGTACTGAGCATCACACGTACCAAAAATTTATGTATGTGTATCACATATAGAATCCAAAAAAAACTATATTACTGATATCTGGCAGGATAATCTTATGAATAACAGTATGCTACTTTTGGAGCATAGAAAGGCTTCGGGGTAGAATGGAAGTATGAGTGAAAAATGGACTTTATTTTTTAGTAATTGATGGTTTTCACATGGCAAATATAATTCATAAAGTGTAACTAAAAAAATAATGTACTATTTGTAGAATAAAATGGATATAATTAAACCATTCCTGTTTAATCTTTAAAAGGCTGAGTTGAAAATTAATAGTGACTGTTTGCCATAGATCATGTATCATTTATTTGGATGTATGTACTAAGTCAAAATACAGACTGTAAAGGAACTGTTATCTGATGACCTTTTTCCTAATGTGTGTGTAAAGATATCCCCGTGGAGTGTCCATCACTTCCCACAATTGCCAATGGGCATCACACAGGGGAGAGTGTTGGCTCCTTTGCCCCAGGATTGACTGTGACCTACAACTGTGAACCTGGTTATTTAATTCTTGGAGAAAAGACCATTCACTGTTTGTCTTCAGGAGACTGGAGTGATGTTGCTCCCACATGTAAAGGTACTCTAAATTGACAATCATCTGTGTTAAGAATTTGGGCTATTATGTTACTTGCCATATTTTGCTCACCTTTGGCTTGTTTTCTTAGTGGCAGAGTGTGAACCTCCACAACCATTTCTCAATGGGCAGATAAAGAGGCCCACTAGTTTTGGGGTTGGTGCAACTGTGAACTTTTCCTGTAATGAAGGGTGAGTGTCCAGAGGCCCAATGAGATTTCATTCATTTGACTTATGTGTGCATGGTGTGAACTGTGAAACTATGAGGGTCAATGGACAGCTTGAGGTTGTAAGAGATAATGCTGATAAAAAGAAGTTAGTGCCCACAAATTAAGTGAATTTATCTTGGATTTTTAATAAAGGCTTTCATTCTGCCTAATCATTCTGAATGACCTCCCTTTGTCTCCAGGTATCGGTTACAAGGACCACTTTCTAGTCAGTGTGTAATTATTGGACAACGTACTTTTTGGACCAGGATGCCAACATGTGAAGGTAAGTTAGGCAACTGTAGTTTGTAACTTACTCCTTGGCCAGAGGTTTAGCAAGACACTGAATTCTCAGCTTAACTGAAAGCTCTTTGTCCAGTTGTTACTATACAGGATCTTATAGAACAAAGATCTCCTCTAGAGATCTTTGTCTTTTCATACTGTTCATGGGATTCTCAAGGCAGGAGTACTGAAGTAGTTTGCCATTTCCTTCTCCAGTGTATCACATTTTTTCAGAACTCTCCACCATGACTGTCCATCTCGGGTGGCCCTACACAGCACGGCTCACAGTTTCATTGACTTGCACAGGCTGTGAAGAGATATTTAGATTTTAAGGGATATTTTCTTCACTGAAGCATCCTTGTATTATCTCTTTACCCTTTGCTTACTTAGGTAAAATAGGGTTCCTGAGAATTTCTTTCTCTGAAAGTTATGTACAGTTGCCATCCAGGCCATGCACATAATGGAGATTATATACTTGGTAAAAGAAATCAAAGGATCAGCAAAGTAGATATATTCAGGAACAAAATTTTAGATCATACTTTCTGAATTATTTTGCTATAGCTGCTTTGACAGATTCATTGCAGATTCAAACACTACTGTCCCTGGACCCAGGATGTGAGAGTGGCATCTAGAAACACCCGAGACATTTTTAGTTGATAGTACAGCTATAATTTTGTCAACTCTCTCTCTAATTTTCTAGAAATTCTTTGCCCATCACCTCCTCCTATACTCAATGGAAGACGTATAGGCACCTCTTCAGTGATCTTTCGATATGGAAGCACAGTCAGTTACACTTGTGACCCAGGACCAGAGAAAGGAGTGAACTTCATCCTCGTTGGGGAGAGAACTATCCGTTGTACTACTGATAGTCAGAAGACTGGGACCTGGAGTGGACCTGCCCCACGCTGTGAACTTTCTGTTTCTGAGGTTTTGTGTCCACTTCCTCAGATCCCAAGAGGCCAGATATCATCTGGGCAGAAAGATAAATATTCCTATAATGACACTGTGGTATTTTCTTGCATATTTGGCTTTACCATGAAGGGTAGCAAGGCAGTCAGATGTAATGCCCAAGGCACATGGGAACCATCAGTACCAGTCTGTGAAAAGGGTGGGTATTCTAATGTTCAGAATAAACGCCACTGATTCCTTCTTTAGAAACATTAGAGAAGGTGTTATGGACTTCAGCAGGACATTTTCCAGCTTCCATTCTTCTCAATTATACCAAGTGTCAGTTCAGTTCAGTCACTCAGTCATGTCCGACTCTTTGTGACCCCCATGGACTGCATCACGCCAGGCCTCCCTGTCCATCACCAACTCCCAGAGCTTGCTCAAACTCATGTCCATTGAGTCAATGATGCCATCCAACCATCTCATCCTCTGTCATCCCCTTATCCTCCTGCCTTTAATCTTTCCCAGCATCAGGGTCTTTTCCAATGAATTAGCCCTTCGCATCAGGTGGCCCAAGTATTGGAGCTTAAGCATCAGTCCTTCCAATGAACATTCAGGACTGATTTCCTTCAGGATTCACTGGTTGAATCTCCTTGTAGTCCAAGGGACTCTCAAGAATCTTCTCCAACACCACAGCCCAAAAGCATCAATTCTTTGGTGCTCAGCTTTCCTTATGGTCTGACTCTCACATCCATACGTGACCACTGGAAAAACCATTGCTGTGATTATACAGACCTTTGTCAGCAAAGTAATGTCTCTGCTTTTTAACATGCTGTCTAGGTTGGTCATAGGCTTTCTTCCAAGGAGCAAGAGTCTTTTAACTTCATGGCTGCAGTTACCATCTGCAGCAATTTTGGAGCCCAAGAAAACAAAGTCTGTCACTATTTCCATTGTTTCCTCATCCCTGGGTTGGGATCTTCCCACCTTGCAGGCAGATTCTTTACCATCTGAACCACCAGGGAAGCCCAAGAATATTGGAGTGGGCAGCCCATCCTTTCTCCAGGGGATCATCCCAACCCTGGGATTGAACCGAATTCTCCTTCATTGCAGGTGGATTCTTTACCAGCTGAGCTATCAGGGAAGCCCACCCACACCAAATACAGTGAATATAAGTTATACAGAAGCCTTTTAAAACACTGTCTGCCGTTCATTTTGTGGAAGTATCCTTGGCAGAAAAACATTAGGGATCACTAAATTGTCCATTTCTTTAAAGAAAAAAAAACTGGGAAAAATGTTTGTTTGTCTTAACAGTGATTTCTTAAAAGAGACTTCAGCAAAATCCCACCTTACAGATAGATCAGAATCTCCCATTAGAAGCATACAGGAGGATTCCTTAAGAAGAGACAGCAAAGGAGTTGGAGCACTCAATTGGAATGGAAAACAATCTACAGCAGTCTAAATGCAGGAAAAAATGGATAAACACTGATCTAAATTTACCCAAAACTTGGCTGCAAGATTATGTCTGTACTGTACAACTGCCACCAGAATGGAATTATAGCAATGATATCAATATCTTTGGTTCAGGTTTTTCTGTTGTTTACATAAGAAAAGTTCTCTGCCTTTCTCTTAGATTGTCAAGCCCCTCCTAAAATCCTCCATGGGCAAAAAGAAGACAGACACAGGGTTCGCTTTGACCCTGGAATATCCATAAAATACAGCTGTGACCCTGGCTATGCACTGGTGGGAGAAGAATCCATACGTTGTACCCCTGATGGAGTGTGGATACCCACTGCTCCCACATGCAAAGGTGCCAGGCTCTGAATTTTGATTTTTTTTTTTTTTGAGTTTGAGATGACCTTGAGTTGATTTCTCATTCTCCTTTTTTAGTGGCAGAATGTGAACCTGTTGGACAGCAAGTCTTTAAAAAACCAAAGAACCAATTTATTAGACCAGATGTTAACTCTTCTTGTGATGAAGGGTAAGTGAGGACTATCTCAGACTACACTAGGTACACTGCAAGCTCCGTGTTAAGAGTTTATCTCAAAGACCTTCTTCATGGTTTGTGGAAGTGCTGATCACTCTATTTTTCCATTAATGGAAACTATGTTGTTCAGTGGATGGGTTGTGCTGCTGGTGGCTACATTTTTGTTCTTATAGTTGCCTGTCCTGAAAGTAATATGTGCTATTGAGCCAATAGTTCCTGCTTAGGCTAATGGTCCACAGCTGACAAAATGTCTTGACTCTGTCCCTAGGTACCGACTGGGTGAAAGTGTTTATCAGCAGTGTCATGGCACAATTCCTTGGTTTATGGAAATTCGTCTTTGTAAAGGTGAGTAGAAAAATAACAGAGGATCTAGAATAATGTGAGATCAATGAATATTAATAACAGAGAATCTAGCTTCCTGTGATATTTCTGTTTTAGGCAGGTATGGGATTACGAATATTAGATTCCATTCTTTTCTCTCTGTCAATAGTTACAGTTGAACAGTTTTGCTTTCTGTTGCCCCCTCTTTTTACTCAAAGCATAGCAATCACTTAATGTGAATGCATTTAGTTACTGATTCTCTTATGTGAAATGGGAGAATAAGAGTAATGAGGTCAGTAAGTATATGATCCATCATCCTTAAGTTTGGGTATACTAGCTTAGTGGAGAGAAAGCGGACTGAGATGGGATCTGAACTCAGATTCTATTTCTACTTATTATTGACCTGGGGCAATTTATGTAATTTCTCTGAACTCATGCTTCTTATCTGTAATGTTGTCGTAAGATTGCAGACCTTAGAGTTGTTATAATTAAATGCTACTATCCCTACATTAAGGATGAGAACATTGCCTATCAAAAAGTAGATGTTCAATCAACAATAAAAATTCTTGGCTAATCTACCATACCATCGCAACACAAAGATATACCATCTCAAAAAACCTTAATTCTATTCCTCTGTGCCGTTTATTGACCTATTCAGTTCAGTTCAGTACTAAGTAGTATCCGACTCTTTGCGACTCTGTAGACTGCAGCACAAAAGCTGCCCTGTCCATCACCAGCTCCCAGGGCTTGCTCAAACACATGTCTATCAAATAGGTGATGGCAACCAACTACCTCATCCTCTGTTGTCTCCTTCTCCTACCAACTTCAGACCTTCCAGCATCAGGGTCTTTTCCAATGAATCAGTTCTTGGCATCAGGTGGCCAAAGTATTGGAGCTTCAGCTTCAGAACAGTGCTTCCAATGAATATTCAAGACTGGTTTCCTTTAGGATTGACTGATTTGATCTCCTTGCAGTCCAAGGGACTTGCAAGAGTCTTCTTCAATGCCACATTTCAAAATCAATTCTTGGATGCTCAGCTTTGTTTATGGTCCAACACTCACATCCACACATGACTACTGGAAAAACCATAGCTTTAACTCTCTCTCTCTCTCTTTAGTCACCAAGTCATGTCTAACTCTTGCGACCCCATGGACTGTAGCCTGCCACACTCCTCTGTCCATGGGATTCTCCAGGCAAGAATACTGGAGTGGGTTGCCATTTCATTCTCCAGGGTATCTTCCCAACCCAGGTATTGAACCCGGGTCTCCTGCATTGCAGACAGATTCTTTACCGACTGAACTGTGAGGGAAGCCCTCATAGCCCTCTACTTTGACTAGAAGGACTGTTTTCGCAAAGTAATGTTTCTGCTTTTTAATATGCTGTCTAGGTTGGTCATATCTTTTCTTCCAAGGAACAAGCGTTGTTTAATTTCAAGGCTGTTGTCACCATCTTCAGTGATTTTGGAGCCCAAGAAAATAAAGTCTCTCACTGCATTGTTTCTCCATTTGTTTGCCATGAAATGATGGGACCAGTTGCCATGATCTTCATTTTTTGAATGTTGAATTTTAAGCCAGCATTTTCACTCTCCTCTTTCACCTTCATCAAGAGGCTCTTCACTTCCTCTTCACTTTCTGCCGTAAGAGTGGTGTCATCTTCTTATCTGAGGTTATTGATAGTTCTCCCACCACTCTTGATTCCAGCTTGTGCTTCATCCAGCCCAGCATTTTGCATGATGTACTGCATATAAGTTAAACAAGCAGGGTGACAATATACAGCCTTGATGTACTCCTTTCCCAATTTGGAACCAGCCTGTTGTTCCATATTCAGTTCTAACTGTTGCTTCCTGACCTGCATACAGATTTCTCAAGAGGCAGGTCAGGTAGTTTGGGGTTCCCATCTCTTTAGAATTTTCCACAGTTTGTTGTGGTCCACACAGTCAAAGGCTTTGGCATAGTCAATAAAGCAGAAATAGATGTTTTTCTGAAACTCTCTTGCTTTTTCGATGATCCAGCGGATGTTGGCAATTTGATCTCTGGTTCCTCTGCCTTTTCTAAAACCGGCTTGAACATCTGGAAGTTCACAGTTCACGTATTGCTAAAGCCTGGCTTGGAGAATTTTGAGCATTACTTTACTGACCTGTGAGATGAGTGCAATTGTGCAGTAGTTTGAGCATTCTTTGGCATTGCCTTTCTTTGGGATTGGAATGAAAACTGACCTTTTCCAGTCTTGTGGCCACTGCTGATTTTCCCAAATTTGCTGGAATATTGAGTGCAGCACTTTCACAGAATCATCTTTTAGGATTTGAAATAGCTCAACTGGAATTCCATCACCTCCCCTAGCTTTGTTCGTAGTGATGCTTCCTAAGGCCCACTTGAATTCGCACTGTAGGATGTCTAACTACAGGTGAGTGATCACAGGATCATCATTATCTGAGTCTTTTTTTTTTTTATCTGAGTCTTGAAGATCTTTTTTTGGTTAATTCTTCTGTGTATTCTTGCCACCTCTTCTTAATATCTTCTGCTTATGTTAGGTCTATACAATTTCTGTCCTTTATTGTGCCCATCTTTGCATGAAATATTCCCTTGGTATCTCTAATTTTCTTGAAGAGATCTCTAGTTTCTTTCCATTCTATTGTTTTCCTCTATTTATTTGCATTGATCACTGAGGAAGGCTTTCTTACCTCTCCTTGCTATTCTTTGGTAGTCTGCATTCAGATGAGTATATCTTTCCTTTTCTCCTTTGCCTTTCACTTCTCTTCTTTTCTTCGCTATTTATAAGGATTCCTCAGGAAACCATTTTGACTTTTTACATTTGTTTTTCTTTCAGATGGTCTTAATCATTGCCTACTGTATAACATCACGGACTTCTGTCTATAGTTTTTCAGGCACTCTGTCTATCAGATCTAATCTCTTGAATCTATTTGTCACTTCCACTGTATAATCATAAGGGATTTGATTTGAGTCTTACCTGAATGGTCTAGTGGTTTTCTCTACTTTCTTCAATTTAAGTCTGAGTTTTGCAATAAGGAATTCATGATCTGAGCCACAGTCAGCTCCCAGTCTTATTTTTGCTGGTTGTATAGAGCTTCTCCATCTTCACCTGGAAAGAATATAATCAATCTGATTTTGGTATTGACCATCTGGTGACATCCATGTATAGAGTCATCTCTTGTGTTGTTGGAAAATGGTATTTGCTGTGACCAGTGCGTTCTCTTGGCGAAACTCTGTTAGCCTTTGACTTGCTTCATTTTGTACTCCAAGGCCAAACTCGCCTGTTACTCCAGGTATCTCCTGATTTCCTACTTTTGCATTCTAGTCCCCTGTGATGAAAAGGATATTTTTTTGGGTGTTAGTTCTAGAGGGTCTTGTAGGTCATCCTAGAACCATTCAATTTCAGGTTCTTCGGCATTAGTGGCTTGTGCATAGACTTGGATTACTGTGATGTTGAATTGTTTGCCTTGGAAATAAACAGAGATCATTCTGTTATTTTTGAGATTGCACCCAAGTACTGCATTTCAGACTATTTTGTTGACTTTGAGGGCCACTCCATTTCTTCTTAGGGATTCTTATCCACAGTAGTAGATATATTGGTCGTCTGAACTAAATTCTCCCATTCTAGTCCATTTTGGTTTGCTGATTCCTAAACTGTTGATGTTGACTCTTGTCATCTAGTTTCACCTCTTCCAATTTACCTTGATTCGTGGACCTAACATCCCAGGTTCCTATGCAATATTGTTCTTTACAGCATTGGAGTTTACTTCCATCATCAGTCACATCCCCAACTGGGCATTATTTTCACTTTGGCTCTGTCTCTTCATTCTTTCTGGAGTTATTTCTCCACTCTTCTCTAGTAGCATATTGGGCACGTACCAACTTGAGGAGGTCATCATTCAGTGTCATATCTTTTTCCCTTTTCATACTGTTCATGGGGTTCTCAAAGAAAGAATACTGAAGTGGTTTTGCCATTTCCTTCTCCAGTGGGCCACATTTTGTCATAACTCTCCACCATGACCCATCTCTCTTGGGTGCCCCTACATGGCATAGCTCATAGTTTCATTGAGTTAGACAGACTGCGGTCCCTGTGATCAGTTTGGTTAGTTTGCTGTGATTGTGGTATTCATTCTGTCTGCCTATTGACCTATTGGTTGTTATAAAAAGAATCCTTTTCTTAATAATTTGCTCTCAGACTTTAGTCACAATATGATATTTATATACATCTTTTAACACATTGCAAAGATCTTTTCAATGAAATCTTTTAAATTGAATTTTACATACATAATGAGTTTTGACACAAAACATAATCATATCTCACCCATATTCTCTAGGAAACCTGATAAAAGATCTATAATCAGCTTCATTTCTTTTCTTTGGTGTTTAATACTGAAACAGAATTGTAGAGTAAGTTCTCATCTCTCTAGATATCACCTGCCCACCACCTCCTGTTATCTACAATGGAGTACACACAGGCAGTTCTTCAGAAGATGTCCTGTATGGAACTACAGTCACTTACACATGTTACCCTGGGCCAGAGAGAGGAGTGAAGTACAACCTCATTGGGGAGAGCACAATTCGTTGTATAAGCAACGATCAGGAGACAGGCATCTGGAGTGGCCCTGCTCCTCTCTGTAAACTTTCCCTCCCTGCCGTTCAGTGTTCGCATGTCCATGTTGCAAACGGATACAAGATATCTGGCAAGGAAGCTCCATATTTCTACAATGACAGTGTGATATTCAAGTGTGATGATGGATTTATTTTGAAGGGTAGCAGTCAGGTTCGTTGCAAAGCCAATAACACCTGGGATCCTGAAATACCAGTTTGTGAAAAAGGTAAAAATCAAGTGGAGAAAAAACTGAGGTATTTATTTGTTTATTCTTGTTATCTCCCACCCAAAGCTAGAGTTGTGGGGAAAAGCAAAGGGGCTTAGATTACCATCCCATTCTGTATTAAAACAGTCTATTTGTGTTGTATATGTTCTTTATGCAAACGCTCCCTTGGATATGGGATATAGTCAGGGTAGATAATTCAGAGGATCTGTTTTTAAGGTGCCAGTTTCCTTCAAAAGAGCAGAAAACACTCAGTGATGAATAAGAGCTTGATCTTTTGCTTAAATTTTCAGATTGTCTATTGTCAAATGTTGTGTACTTAGTGTTCTTGAGTTTTTGTTGGTATTTATGTGGGAAGTTTTCTCTCCAGGCTGTCAGCCACCCTCTGGGCTCCACCATGGTCGGCATACAGGTGGAGATAGGGTTCTCTTTGTCTCTGGGATGACTGTAGACTACACCTGTGACCCTGGTTACTTGCTTGTGGGAAACAGATCCATTCATTGTATGCCTTCAGGAAATTGGAGTCCTTCTGTCCCTCGGTGTGAAGGTATTTTTAGTTCCTGAGCTGTCTTTCTCTTTTATATCAAGCATATATAAGTAATTCCAACTTTGCTCCTCTAGAAGCACCATGCCAACCTTTGAAAGATGTTCAAGAACTTCCAGTTGATTCACTTGTGGTACCAGCTAATACATCTTGCCAAGATGGGTTAGTAAGATTCATTCTCATAAAGGGTCTCCACCTTGCTTTGTGCATTAATTCTAGCCTCAATTTGTCCTGGTGACTCCCTTTTGAGGTTCCTCATTGTCACACTAACAGAGGATGCAAGGTTCTAAAGGTCTAACTAGCACCTCTAACTTTTCAGTCCTTTCTTGACATGGAAATGTCTTTGCTGGGAGCACTCTAAGTCTAAAGCAGTTTTCTTACTCGAAGGGCCAAGACTTTTGACTCCTCTGTGCCAAATTTCTTATTTAGAAGTACCTCTGTATTAGTGGTTTGAGGAGGCTAGGTTTCAGAGATGTGATATTTAAGAAGAGAAAATGTATTATAATCTCTCTCTAGGTACCGGATGGCTGAATACACTTATCAGAAATGTCAAGATGATGAAAATAGGGTTTGGTTCCAAGAGATTCCACTTTGTAAAAGTAAGTTAAAAAAAAAAAAAGAGTTGTCCGTGGGGTTGTAGACAGGTAAAGAGGACAGGTCAGTGCAGAGCTAATCTATGCCTCAGCAGTGTATGTGTTCTAGCTTAGTTTATATAAAACATGTTTTAGTATTTAGATAGTACTAGCATTGGGAAACAAAACTGTCAAGTAGTAAATGAATACAGTTGACCCTCTGTATTTGCTGTCTTCATAACTGTGGATCAATCAACTGCAAATAATATATATATTATATATATTTTAAATTCTGAAAGTTTCCAAAAGCTAAACTTGAATTTGCTATGTGCTGGGTACCATTTACCTAGCATTTACATTGTATTTGTAAATATTTAGATAGCATTTATGTTGTATTCAGTATTATAAATCATCTAGAGGTGATTTAAAATATATAGGAGGTTGTGCATAAGTTAAATGCAAACACTATGCCATTTTATATAAGGAGCATAAGCATCCTTGGAATTTGGTACTGATGGGGGATCCTGGAATCAGTCCCTTGTGGATACCGAGGAATGACTGTATTTACAGTAGGCTTGCTAATTGCTCAAAATTTTAAAAATAACAATATAAACTATTTATTTCAGGGGGACTTAGCTGTATTTATTCCTTTCTCTATATTTATACTCTATTTTCTGAATTATTTTGTAATGAGTATGTATTATTCATAGAGTCAAAAAATTCAATAAAGATTTTTAAAGAAAGCATGATCCAGCATCTAAAATTTAAATAACTTTATGTGTGCTCAATCACTCAGTCATGTCCAACTCTTTGCAACCTCATGGACTGTAGCCTGCCAGGCTCCTGTCCATGGAGTTTTCCAGGCAAGAATGGAGTGGATTGCCATTTCCTCCTCCAGGAAACAACTTTATAGCTGTGTGCAGTACACACAGTTGCATAGTTGAATTTGTATCTGAATGAAGACTGTCCACTATGGTGTACCAGCTGAAGTAGAATTTCCCATTCTCTTCTGCAGTTATCCAGTGTCAGCCTCCACCAGTGATTAACAATGGGAGGCACAAGGGTGTGCTGGCAGACTTTCAATATGGAAACGAAGTCTCTTATGAATGTGATCAAGGGTTTGATCTCCTGGGAGAGAAAAGCATACGATGCATAAGTGATTCTAAAGGACATGGATCTTGGAGTGGACCTGCCCCACAGTGCTTAAAATCTCCTCCTGTGACTCACTGCCCTAACCCAGAAGTCATGCATGGACACAAGCTAAATAAAACTTATTCTTCATATTCCCACAATGACATATTACATATTGCCTGCAATCCCGGCTTCATCATGAATGGTAGTCACTTGATTAGATGCCATACCAACAACAAATGGGTGCCAGGTGTACCAACTTGCATCAAAAAGGGTAAGATATTTTAAGGAATAAAATATGGGGTGTTACATAGAATTTTTTAAAAGGGGTTTTGAATCTGCACTTGTCATTTCACCCAAGTTTCAAAGGCAAGTTAAAAGCTTAGGGAATCATATTATTTTGCAAAATACTTGCTTGTCTTATTTTCTTAGCTCGTTCTTTGTTTTTCCTTTTCTTTCCAAGCATGTTGGCCAAAGGTACATAAAAGGATAATGGTTAACTTCTAAATTGATGGGATCTTCCAAATTTATTATTTTTATTAGTTTAGAATGGCAAAAAATGCACATACCTTTTTCAGCAAATGTTTGGCAGTAATATTGCTTGATAATTTCATACTTAAGGCTGTGCTATCAGCCAGAAAGAGATATTTGAGTATTCTGGAGAATGGAGCTAGCCTTAAAACCCACTTAATTGTCTTGTAATTTTAGTTGTCATTGGTAGTTTTACCCCTGTCAGTGGCTATCTCCAGCAGAGAATGCCAACTGGCAACCAAGAACTGAATTCAGAACTGTTTTTTTTTTTTTTTTTTTGTCTAGCACAGCAGTCTTATTTTAAGTGAGACCTGTCTCTACTGCCCAAGATAAACCGTGAATCTGGGATACAGTGAGGATCCCCTTTGCTTTCCAGTGAGGATTCAAGCTATTCAAGATAGCCTGAATTAGGCAGTGGCTGCCATTTTTAGAAAGATAGGTGTTCTATAACTTGACATCACTTCCTGGTGCCTGTAGATATTTGAAGGTGTGACACTTGACTACAACCTTTCTATCATTTAAAGAGAAAATATTACTGTTCTTTGATAGATTACAATTGTAGGCTGCAACCACTGATGTTTCATTATCTTACTTTTGACATTTGCTTTCAGATCATATATGGTGTAGGCAGGAAATGCAAATATCTGTCCTGTACTGCTTGGTTTGGATGGAATGAGTATTTTTGGATACTGATCAGTTGACTTGTTGCCTGCCTTCTTTCTGTATTGTTATAAACTACAGAGAGTACTGGCTATGTGTTTCTCTGTACTAAATTAAAAATCCTTTCATTTTGATGTCTAAGCTTTCTTAGGCTGTCAACGTCCATTTAAGATCTCCCATGGAAATCATACTGGTGGAGACATAACTCGATTTTCTCCTGGAATGTCAATCCTGTACAGCTGCAACCAAGGCTACCTGCTTGTGGGAGAGGCACTCCTTCTTTGCACACATGAGGGAACCTGGAACCAACCTGCCCCATATTGTAAAGGTGTGTTCTCTGTTTGTTATCTAATTTTTTAAATAACATTTGTCCCAAGTAGATATTTTCATTTAAGTACTTTCAACTTAAAATAGCCAAATAAACGCATTAATTGAATCATTTAATTAAATACATTTAATTAATGTATTTAATCCAGTTAAATGGGTTTAATTGGATTAATAGATGAAGTAATCTAAATATTACAGAATAAAGAAAATGGCTGAAGGCCTAGTTTATATGAGCTATCATGTATGTAGTAACTTAAATATGGAAAGATGAAGTCTTTATGTAGATTAAATAACTACAACTTATGTAGATTAAACAACTAGTACAGATTGAATGTGCACTGTGGTTACAGTTATGATAAGTGTGCATTAGACAAAATACTCCTAAAAAATACCTGTTTGAGTATATTTTGCTGTAAGTGGTGGTAGGATTATGGGTAAGGTATACTTATAAAAGTTTCAGAATGTCATTTTTACTATAATAAATAATGCATATGAAATATGAGTGGTGAGTTAATACTAACTATTAGTTGAGCACTTAGGGCACACAGCACTTTGCATGCCTTCTATCATTTAATCCTCATGAGAACCATATGAGATTGGTGTCATTATTCCTGTATCATCAATGAGATCATAGTAGAATGGAGAGATTTATAACTTATACAGAGTCAAACAACTTGAAAGCCCTAGAGTTAGGTTCAAATACAAAATCTCATGCTATTGGCCACTACACTGAAAAGACAAAAGAAGAAAAGAGGAAGCATTCACATGTAAGAAGAATTGGAGAACAAGAATAGAAGTTGAGGAAATAATTCAGAAGTCTTAACATTACTCATTCAGTCTGTATCATTTCTCTAAGAAGCCACAAAAATTATTCATTATTGGTTTAGAGACAAGAAAGAAAGTGATTTGGTAACGGGGGTGTTACTGAGGTAGATGGATGACACTAAAAGTCTATGCCTAGGATATAACTTTGTGTTATTTCAGCGAAGTTTTACTAACTGAGAAGAGAATAAATTGGTTTCATAAATCTTTCCATTAAGGGCAATATCTACATTCTTGGTAAAAGGTCAAAATATGACACAGATTCAATTAGATTCCTTTAATTTCAGAGGTGAACTGTAGTTTCCCAGATCATATAAATGGAATCCAGAATGGGCTGGAGCCTGGAAGAATGTATCAATATGGAGCTGTTGTCACTTTAGTATGTGAAGATGGGTATACCCTAGAAGGCAGTCCCCAGAGCCAGTGTCAGGAAGATCACCGATGGAACCCTCCCTTGGCTGTTTGCAAATCACCCAGTAAGTGCAAAGAGCTTCACTGCAGCTTCTACTTGTTTCACTGGAAAGAAGAGATGAAGGGTTATCCCTCAATTTTAGGGACTCCTGGGTTTTAAATTGACATAGGTTTGTGATCAGTGGTATAGTAACAGAAAAATTTGAAGTCAGTGGTCTATTGTAGTAAAAGTGAGACTTTCTGAAGATGGAGAAAGTAAAGAAAGAATATAAAGAGAGATGAGCACTGATTTAAAAGGTGCAAAAGTAACAGCCTTATACAGTGGTCCTTTGGTATCCTCAGAGGAATTGGTTCTAGGACCCCCTTAGATACAAAAATCTGCAGATTCTCAAGTCCCTTATGTAAAATGGCACAGTATTTGCATATAATCTGTGCACATCCTCCCATATACTTGAAATCATTTCTATATTATTTATAATACCCAATGCAATGTAAATGCTATGTAAATAGATGCTGGGCTCACAGCATGAGCTTTGCTTTTTGGAACTTTCTGAAATATTTTACTTTTTCAAATATCTTTGGTTAGTGATTGGTTGAATCCACAGATACAAAAGACAGACAGTATTTTGAAAGAAGTTGCTCCCAAGACTTCTGCTATTGCTGAATCTTGATTTATAAGTGCTTACCGATATGACAGGGACCTTCAAAAATATGCTAACTAACCTGTTGTAATGTTTGTTTGCGTTCTGACCTGAGAAATCCCCGATTATAAAGTTGAGTTTATTGTTTTTTTTTTTTTCCGTGAATGAACTACCTCACCTTAAAGTGGAAAAAAATTTTAAAGGCCAATGAAGTTGTTACATAAAAAATGAAGAAAGATTCGTATAATTCAGTGTTCTGATACACCTTTTTAAGTAGACTTAAAGAAAAGGGATCTGAGTGTTAATTTCTGGGACATCCGTGGTATTTGGAGCTATGTGGAGCCATGCAACTAGACTAATGTTTTCATGATTTTGTATTTTCCTTAGGTTCACTTGCTCCTCTTATTGCCGGTAAGTTTTCTTAAATTCTTCAATAAAACTTCTAATGGCAATTTATACAAATGTATGTAAAATTTGAGGCCCTGGAGAAATATCAATAAACTCAGATATGCAGATGACACCAGCTTTATGGCAGAAAGCAAAGAACTGAAGAGCCTCTTGATGAAAGTGAAAGAGGAGAGTGAAAAATTTGGCTGAAAACTCAACATTCAGAAAACTAAGATCATGGCATCTGGTCCCAGCACTTCAAGGGGAATAGATGGAAAACAATGGAAACAGTGACAGACTTTATTTTGGGGGGGCTCCAAAATCACTGCAGATGGTGACTGCAGCCATGGAATTAAAAGATGCTTGCTCTTTGGAAGAAAAGTTATGACCAATCTAGACAGCATTTTAAAAAGCAGAGACATTACTTTGACAACAAAGGTATGTCTAGTCAAAGCTTTGATTTTTCCAGTAGTCATGTATGTATGTGAGAGTTGGACTATAAAGAAAGCTGAGCACCAAAGAACCGATGCTTTTGAACTGTGGTGTTGGAGAAGACTCTTGAGAGTCCCTTGGACAGCAAAGGGATCCAACCAGTCCATCCTAAAGGAAGTCAGTCATGAATATTCATTGGAAGGATTGATGCTGAAGCTGAAACTACAATACTTTGGCCACCTGATATGAAGAACTGACTCATTTGAAAAGACTCTGATGCTGGGAATGACTGAAGGCAGGAGAAGGGGACTACAGGGGATGAGATGGTTGAATGGCATCACCAACACAATGGATATGACTTTGAGTAAGCTCCGGGAGTTGGTGATGGACAGGGAAGCCTGGAGTGCTGCAGTCCATGGGGTTGCAAAAAGTCAGACACGACTGAATAACTGAACTGAACTGATATGTGCAGTGCTTATTCGCTCAGTCGTGTCCAACTCTTTGTGACCCTATAGACTGTAGTATACCAGGCTCTACTGTCCATGGAATTCTCCAGGCAAGAATACTAGCATGGGTTGCCATTCCCTTCTCCAGGGATCTTCCCAACCCAGGGATCCTGCATTGCAGGTGGATTCTTTACCATCTGAGCCACCAGGGAAGCCCTGTATCCTGCCTGTTAAGTTTTTTCACTTGAACTCATAAGAAATTGTACTTTTTTTTTTAAAGCATTCTAAAGATCTTTTAATGTGCACTTCACATCACAAACTGTCACTTTTGGATTGGATGAAATGAATGACTTGACCAGCTCTTCCCAGTTTTTAGCTCAAAAGTTTAGGTTTACTAAAAGTTTGGGCTTCCCAGATGGTGCAGTAGTAAGGAATTCACTTGTCAGTGCAGAAGATGCAAGAGACATAGGGTCAATCTCTCAGTTGAGAAGATACCCTGAAGGAAATGACAACCCACTTCAGTATTCTTGCTTGGAGAATTCTATGACAGAGGTGCCTCACAGGCTGTATAGTCCATGGGGTCGAAAAGATTAAGGGATAACCGAGCTACTGAGCACCACACACAAAACTTTCATTTAACTATTGGTTTTTTGCATGATTTGATTTCTATCAAAACAGACTGGTTTATTCTACAGTGGCAAAATATATTTCACAACTGAGAGTTAAATGTTGTATGAAACGTTATGGAATCCTGGTGTCCTGAGCTTCTAATTTCACTCCAGTGACAAGAATATTACTAATAAAACTGAAAAGAACAGAAAAGCTGAACCTAAACTTGACTGGAAACTTGTGGTCAAATGCTTGTTGCTTTAGAATAAATATGAACTGGATTAAATCCAAAACTTAAGACCACATACAACTATTTCAGGAACAGGCCCCACAATCATTTCAAAACAATGTAGGTTACATTTTTCTATCATTTAATACTCTGTTTTTGTATTTTAGGTTTTTCTGCAGGGGTAGTAGCTCTTTTCTGCTTGGGTGCTGTCACCTTACGCATGATATTAAAACACAGAGAACGGTAAGTTAGATGCCTGCTTGACCAAAATGCACAAAAGATTTTGACTTCTTTCCTGAAACGAAACACAGAAGCACAAGTTAAATGAAATAAATACTGCAGTGTGATAACTGGAATAAGGTATCTTGTGCTAAATAAAAGACCCTTTCTGTAAGAACTTAAAAAATAACAAGCATTAATTTTATTTGAATGATATTTATACAGATAAGATTATATTTATTTATATATAATAAAAAATCTAAAAAATAGGAAAAAATCCCAGTCATAAAAACTGCTGATATTTGGTACTTGCCTGTATTTTTCTTCTTTCTTTTTTTTTTTAAATTACAATATTGGCCTTATAGTCTCCTGCCTTAATTTTTTTTCACTTAGCCTATTTTTATATTTAAATCACATTTTCTTTTTACCAATTGATTGCATATTTTTCTATCATATGTATCTATATTGTGTAGATTTTAAGCTGCTTCCACATTCATTTTCATAATAAATAAAGACAAGAAAAACTTAAAGAAACTTTCTACATCTCCATATTTCCTTAGCTTAGATTCCTAGAATTCTAGGAATAAGTGTTATGAACATTTAGATGCTCAATAGTAAATAGATGGCAATAGTAAATATTGCCAAATGGCTTTCCAGAAAGTTAGTTCTAACTTGATCATATATCATATAATTAATACATCCGGATATATTATATTTCTGGATTCTTTTTTTTATTGTTTCATTGATGTGTCTATTTTTCTATCACAAACCACTTTGCATTCAAATAGTGTAGTTTTCTGATATTATAATTTCTGACAAGGCAAGAATCCCCTCATTATAGTTTTTAAAGATTTTCCTCTTGCTTCTGCTTGTTCTTATGGGGGTTTTAGATGATCTGTCATTTTCTAAAGATAGATATGTTGTGATTACATTTAGGTCTATAGGTTAACCTTTGAGAATTGGCACATTTTCTGTAATGCTTTCTCATACAGAAACATACTAGGCCTGTCTATTTTTTTAAGCAATCTTTAAACAACTCAATTGTTGTTTTCATGACTATTTAAGTATCCTACTAAGTTTCTACATTTTGCTATATTATGTTTTATCATCCATAAATTAGACATACTTTTTCATTTTATTTTAAATTTATTATTAAAAAAACACATTTGTATCTATCAAGTATTATTGCCAGAGTAGGTTATGTGATATTTGGTGGGGATGCAATCAAATGGTCAGTACTTGGGAATTTTGATCAGAAAAGCTTTCATAGTGGAGAAGATGTTGCAGGTATGCCTCACAGAGTGTAGACATGTAGAGAAAAGTATTCCAAGTAGAAGGTGCAGTTTGAGTAAAGACCCAGGGACTTGTCTTTCCATCATATAATATGAGAACTATGTAAGAAATTGACATGCCTGGGAAACAGTATGTGTGATGCTGATTGAAGTTGAAGTTAGCGTAGATTTAAGTGACATCATATTTTGGCCACCTGATCTGAAGAGCTGACTCATTGGAAAAGACCCTGATGTTGGGAAAGATTGAGGGCAGGAGGAGAAGGGGATGACAGAGGATGAGATGGTTAGATGGCATCAGCGACTGAATGGACATGAGTTTGGGTAAACTCTGGGAGTTGGTGATGGACAGGGAGGCCTGGCGTGCTGTGGTTCATGGGGTCGCAAAGAGTCGGACACGACTGAGTGACTGAACTCTCAGAATTCTAAGTGACATAAAAGATCCCCTCTGTTACATAAAATCTTATGGAAATTACAGAATATTCTGATAGGTGCAAAGGATACACTTTTAGCAAATGATATCATCAGATATCAGCCAGCGAATGTTCTGTGTGCCCAGGTTCTTAAGGATCAATAAATGCTAGTAATAGGGAGGATAATCAGGTAAAGTCTTACCAAATCTCAGATAACTTCCAGTGGGGGAAGACCAAATCATGTCACCACAAACACGTCACCCACAAACTCCAGCAAAATTGCTTTAACAAGCCACGTCACTTGGATGTATCAGAATGATCTGATTGCACTGTTCACAGTTGTGTAGGCATAAGACATGAAGGGGGTTACATTGAAATTATGTAATAATGGCATCTTTGAACCTGAATAGTTTGTTCTAAGCCTGCAAGGGCCTGAGCACAGTAGGTCTGTCAAGTGTCTACAGTTGAGAGGTACTTTAGGCAGAAGTGCTTATCAGAGTTTATCACATAACCTTGATTTTGTGAATGATTTCAGGAGAAATAGTGTTCTATGAACAAATAAGATTGGGAAATACTTCATGCTACATTTTTCTCATGGGGATTCACAGTGACCATGAGACTATTTAAGGTCCTACACTAAAGAAACCTACTTAATTTTTCAAAAACTAGTCTCTCAGATGAGTTGGGCTGCTGAACTTTTTTCTCATAAAATGCCTTTAATATCTCATGGGACTGATTTTTAACAGTCTTGGGGAAAGATGGTCTGAAAGCTAGATTATCAAAAGCCTTGTATGCCACGACAAAGAGTTGGTGTTTACCTTGTAGAATCTTAACGAAAGAAACAATATGTTCAGATTTTCGTTTTTTTAAAAGGGGGCAGTACTAAGTTGTCAACTAAAGCAGCAGTGGTGAGGATCAAGAGGATGCAATAGATATAAGAAATATCTTCAAGGGCTTCCAGTGGTTAAAACTTCACCTTCCAATGCAGGGGTATATGTTCAATACCTGGTTGGGAACTAATATTCCACATGCCTGCTGACCAAAAAATCAAAACATAAAACAGAAGCAATATTGTAATAAACTCAATAAAGACTTTTAAAATAGTCCACATCCAAAAAAATCTTAAAAGGAAATATTTTCACTATGAAGACAATAGCCTTTTCAGAATTTCTGTTCGGTCAGTTCAGTTGCTCAGTCGTGTCTGACCATTTGTGACCCCATGGACTGCAGCACGCCAGGCCTCCCTGTCCATCACCAACTCCCAGAGCTTACTCAAACTCAAGTCCATCGAGTTGGTGATGCCATCCAACCATCTCATCCTCTGTTGTCCCCTTCTCCTCCTGCTTTCAATCTTTCCCAGTATCAGCGTCTTTTCCAATGAATTGGTATTTCAGGGTTTAGTGAATTGTTAAATGTTGGAAGGAGGGGACACAAAGTATGAATGAAGTGGGTGCCACTGGGTGGATCCAACGGTCCACCAAAAATGGAGAGGAACAGGTTTGTGCGGGAAAATGGGGCAGTTCTGATCTGCTACTTCCAGGCACCCTCTTCCAGGACTCAAGAGAGAGGCCTGGACTCAGGTAGATGATGTTTAAATCACAATTTCAGCCTTGGTGCCAAACAGAAAATAGAAGATTAAAATAAGGATGAAAACAGATCTCAGAATGACAGTAACGCTTAAAAGGCAAGAGGTGGAAGGAACCGTCAGAAGTAGGCAGAAAGTTGGGAGAAAATGGCTTCATAGAATATGGGAGAGTTAAAGGTCTCAAGGAAACAAACATAAAGATGTCATTTGCAGGGCTTTCCTCACAGGAAGTTATAACATAATTTTAGTCAAGAGTAATTTAAATAGAAATTTAAATACATAGAAAATGGGGTCTCTATCTCCTCCCTTCCTTTTACAAAGTTTGCTATCAGAGCTTTACATGTGTAAGAAAATTTGCAAACTTTGGGAACACCTATAAGCTCAAATAATTTGTAATATTCCTGTCTGATTATTAAAGTTATTAACATGTTTATATCAAACACTGTACATAAGAGCCTCAGTTGATTATGAACAAAACATATATGTTAAATTAAACTCCTAAGCGTCACTCACTTGTTTTATTCCATTTTCTAACTGATTTCAGTTTAATTTCTTATACTTAATGTAGACATTTGAACTGCCTTAAATACTTTTTGTAAGTAAGACGAGTAATGAATCATTTAAAAATCAATGTCTACGAACAAAATTAAATATTTTGAAGTTATTCAAACATGTGAAGACCAGATTATGTTATTGTTTTTTTGCCTTCTAAGATGTTTCAATAAAACTTAAATCTCACATTAACCTAAAACTTATCTTTTGTAATAATTTTAATGTATCTTCCTGCTAAATATGTAAATTGACCTCTTAAATGTGATAGCGAGTGGCAAGTTGTAAGTACTCTTAGTGGTAGTCTTTCTTCCCTAGTAATTTTGTATTATTTTATCTCAGAGTTCTGCGTGATAGTACAATCACGTTTTACTAATTTTACGATCGCATTTGCTAATTTTGACAAAGTGTTTTAGAAGCCCAGCAAAGTGCATGTGCCTTGAAAGAAAAAAAGTAAAAATGTCTTAAAAGTCATTTAAAATTTCTAGTGCTGCATGATTATATAAAGATTTTGAATTAAATATCAAATATAAAAAAAACTTTTTAAGTTAGATTGGAAGATGGCTCCTCTAAAGGTAAATTTATGATCATATTATAAAGTGAAAGCTTCTTTATGACTTTTTTTAATCTGGGAGTCTTAATTATTAGTAATTAAAAGAGCTGGATAAAGCTGCCCAATGTAAACTTCTGATTTGGACACTTCAGTTCAGTTAGTCAGTTCAGTAGCTCAGTCGTATCTGACTCTTTGCAACCCCATGAACCGCTCACGCCAGGCCTCCCTGTCTATCACAAACCCCCGGAGTTTACCCAGACTCATGTCCATCAAGTCGGTGATGCCATCCAGTCATCTCATCCTCTGTCATCCCCTTCTCCTGCTGCCCTCAAGCTTTCCCAGAATCAGGGTCTTTTCCAATGAGTCAGCTCTTTGCATGAGGTGGCCAAAGGATTGGAGTTTCAGCTTCAATAACAGTCCTTCCAATGAACAACCAAGACTGATCTCCTCTAGGATGGACTGGCTGGATATCCTTGCAGTCCAAGGGACTAGCAAGAGTCTTCTCCAACACCACACTTCAAAAGCATCAATTATTCAGTGCTCAGCTTTCTTCACTGTCCAACTGTCACATCCATACATGACTACTGGGAAAACCATAGCCTTGACTAGACGGATCTTTGTTGGCAAAATAATGTCTCTGCTTTTTAATATGCTGTCTAGATTGGTCATAACTTTCCTTCCAAGGAGTAAGCGTCTTTTAATTTCATGGCTGCAATCACCATCTGCAGTGATTTTGGAGCCCCCCAAAATAAAGTCAGCCTCTGTTTCCACTGTTTTCCCATCTATTTCCCATGAAGTGATGGGACAGGATGCCATAATCTTAGTTTTCTGAATGTTGAGCTTTAAGCCAACTTTTTCACTCTCTTCTTTCACTTTCATCAAGAGGCTCTTTAGTTCTTCTTCACTTTCTGCCATAAGGGTGGTGTCATCTGCATATCTGAGGTTATTGATATTTCTCCCGGCAATCTTGATTCCAGCCTGTGCTTCCTCCAGTCCAGCATTTCTCATGATGTACTCTGCATATAAGTTAAATAAGCATGGTGACAATATATAGCCTTGATGTACTCCTTTTCCTATTTGGAACCAGTCTGTTGTTCCATGCCCAGTTCTAACTGTTGCTTACTGACCTGCATACAGGTTTCTCAAGAGGCAGGTCAGGTGGTCTGGTACTCCCATCTCTTTCAGAATTGTCCACAGTTTATTGTGATCCACACAGTCAAAGGCTTTGGCATAGTCCATGAAGCAGAAATAGATGTTTTTCTGGAACTCTCTTGCTTTTTTAATGATCCAGCGGATGTTGGCAATTTGATCTCTGGTTCCTCTGCCTTTTCTAAAACCGACTTGAACATCTGGAATTTCACGGTTCACGTATTGCGGAAGCCTGGCTTGGAAAGTTTTGAGCATTACTTTACTAATGTGTGAGATGAGTGCAATTGTGCAGTAGTTTGAGCATTCTTTGGCATTGCCTTTCTTTGGGATTGGAATGAAAACTGACCTTTTCCAGTCCTGTGGCCACTGCTGAGTTTTCCAAATTTGCTGGCATATTGACTGCAGCACTTTCACAGCATCATCTTTCAGGATTTGAAATAGCTCAACTGGAATTCCATCACCTCCACTAGCTTTGTTCGTAGTGATGCTTTCTAAGGCCCACTTGACTTCACATTCCAGGATGT
The DNA here is from genome assembly GCA_024291935.2 of Okapia johnstoni. NCBI lineage: Eukaryota > Metazoa > Chordata > Mammalia > Artiodactyla > Giraffidae > Okapia > Okapia johnstoni. The sequence goes on along the minus strand of CM044322.1, from coordinate 68,354,083 downwards.
CTGGCTATAGGTGAGTGATCACACCATCGTGATTATCTGGGTTGTGAAGATCTTTTTTGTACGGGTCTTCTGTGTATTCTTAGCACTTCTTCTTAATATCTTTTACCTCTGTTAGGTCCATACCATTTCTGTCCTTTATTGAGCCCATCTTTGCATGAAATGTTCCCTTGGTATCTCTAATTTTCTTGAAGAGATCTCTCGTCTTTCCCATTCTGTTGTTTTCCTCTATTTCTTTGCATTGATTTGATTTGGACACTTAGTAGCTAGCAAATTGTTTTTATGGGTCTTTCCAAAAAATGGGAATTATAGTGATTACTTCATAAGATATTTAAGACAATAAAATGAAATTATCCATGAAAAGTGCTTACCATGTTTTGGGAATTGTGAAAAGGAAAACAACTGTTACACCTTTATAGTAATCTTGGCCAGTGAATAAAGAATATATTTTTTCTTTTCTTTTTTTTTTCCATTTAGCAATTACTATACAAACCATAAAGAAGATGTTCATTTAGAAACACTAGACGTATACCCTGTTGACCCATACAGCCCAGCAAACTAATCAGAAGACAAACTGGTATCTAATGAATTTTTTAAATATTCTTATTAATTTATATGTCAAAATTTCTTTCAATTTATATTTATCAATAAGCATAGAACTAAATATATATGGGTCTGTTGCATAGGTCTTTAATAATCATGCACAAAATCTGTTAACTTACTTCACATTGCCAACTCATGTTCCTGTGTTTTTTTTTTAATTTATTCATCTAGTCAACAAATATTTAAATAAATAGCAAAATAAGAATCAGTAAATAGATAAATATTGTGAAGAAAAATAAACCAGAAAAGGGGCTAGATAGGGCAGGATAGTTAGAAGGAAAGTCTTCACTAAGAGTATTACAGTTCAGCAAAGACTAGTGTGAAGAAAGGACTCAGCCTGGAAGAGGAAGAGCATTCCAGGAAGAAAGAACAGTAAGTACAAAGACCATAATAAGGTGGTATGTTCCTGTTGTGTTGGAGGCACATACGGGGAGAAGGGTGAAGATTGTTGGCCCTATAGAGTATGCTAGGTCATTGTAATGAACCTGGTGTTTATTCTGAGATAAGAATCATTGAAGGATTTTAAGCAGGGAAGCAAATGATCACCTTAACTGCTGCATCAAGAAGAGAGTGTAGGTGCCAGGGGTGAAAGATGGAGCATCCATGTGGACTCTATCACAAAACTCTAATAAGTTGTGAATGGCTACTACCAGCCTGGTGAGGAGAGGTCAGATTCTTCATGCGTTTTTTGAGATAGTGACAGTAGAATTTGCTGACAGTTTGTATCAGGGTATGAGAGAAGTCAGTGATGATGCCTGGATTTTTTGGCCTGAGCAACTAGAAGTATAGAATTGCCATTAATTAAGACAACTGAGAATGAAATCAGGACTGGAGACAAACATGAGCGGTTCACTTTGGAGATGTTAAGTGTAAGATATCTAATAGATATCCACATACAGGTGCTAAAAAGATAGCTAGACGTACAATTCAACATTTTAGGAATAAGACCAGACTTGGGATGCAAAGTTGGGTCTTGTCAGTGTATGGATGTACAGAATAATGAAACCGAGTAAGGTCAATAAACAGAGTGAGAAAGGCAAGGGAAGAAGATGGGTCCAAATGCTGAGCCCTGGCTCCTCCAACATTAGGAGTCATGGAGTGGGAAAGAGCTGTCACAGGAGTATAGAAGCCACTCTGATACAGGAGGGAACCCCAGAGTGTGGTGTTCCAGGAGTCATGCAAAGAGAGAACCTTAAGGAGGAGGGAGTGATAGACCCTGTCAAATGTACTGATAGATCAAGGAACATCAATGTGAAATTGACCTGTGTTTAGCATAAAATTTGCTGGTAATCTTGATAAGAACAGTTTTGATGTAGAGGAAAAGAAACAAATTGGAGACGACCGAAGTGAGTTTAAGGGAAAATAAAAGGAGAGAAATTGGAGATTTCTCTTTCAAAGATTTTTTTTCTATACAGAGGAGCAGATAAGTAGAGTAATAGCAAGGATAAGAAGTAAAGGGACATATTTGTAAGAATAGAGAAATAGCTGATATTCCTATAAGCTGAAGAGAATGATCTATTGGGAAGGAAGGAAATGACAGGGAAAGAAAAGGAAGAATTGTGGGAGCAATGTCCTAAGCTAGGAGGAATGGGATCTAGTGTTCAAGCAGGAGGTAGACCTTAGACAAGAGCATGGCCTTAGTAACAGGAAAGGTAGAACACATGGGAGCAGATGAAGGCAGGTGGGGAGATGTGAATGTGAAAACACGTGTAGAAGTTCTCTTCTGATGCCCCTGTTTTCTCAGTGAATAAAAAGCAAAATGACCAACTGACAGGGAGATTAGAAAGGGAGATGTTAAAGACTTGAGGAAAAGGAGAAGGTATTAATTTGTCACCATGAAAGGTGAAGCCTGAATGATAGGGAGTACAGAAAGGTTGACAGGCAACATGAAGAGCCCCCCTGGGGTTTCCAGGAGAAAATGGGGGTGAACAGTTGAAGGTTTGCTAACCCCAGGCCTTATGCTAAGGCTCTTTCATGCCTTATCTCATTTAGCCTTCACTGCAACTTTAAAAGGTGTGTATTATTCCAAGGTAATACCTGAGTGGGCATATAATATCTTCGGTGACAAAACCAAGAAGAAAAGATTCTCTTGACCAAAGACTCAGGGTCAGTAATTGACAAAGGTAGAATTCGAGCTCAAATCTGACTTCAAGCTGCTTTCTCCTATGTAAGTTATAAAATATAAAATGAAGATACCACCTCTACCCCCTTGGAACTTATTTTAGTCAGAAAAATGAAACATATACATATCATAGTGTAACATTAAGTGCCATAAACTAGACACAGAAAAACTGCCGTGGCAATTGAGGAAGCAAAGATTCCTTGTTGCTGATGAGTTGCAGAAAAAGAGAAGAGGACAGGAGAGACTATGCCAGAGTGATCTCTAAAACCAAAGCCCTGGGGGCCCAAAGTAAAGCTGTTGTGTAAATGTTTGTTGAATGAATATTTGAATAAGTTAGTGTGAGACCATTGTTTTAATTTCTTCCTCATTTATTTTCATTCATATCTATCAATGCAAAATTTAATTATTATTTGCTTTGCTTCATGTAATATGATGAAGGACCATTTAATTGAATCATATCTTCTACTAGGCTTGTTGCTCCATTGTTTATAGCACTTGTAATTGGTATATATAGAGATAAGTTTAACACTCGTATTTAAACTTTGAGTTGCATCACTGCTTTTCATGCTGCCTCCTAAATAGAAATTAATCTATTTCAGTATGCCTCATTGCTTGGAACCCAACTGAACATCGGTTGGAAAGAAACCATTCTACTATCAACAAGTTGATTAGTATGGTCTCAACATCAGTGAGATTATTTCATAAGAATTAATTCCTATATGCAATTAGTCTCAAGCAGAGCAAAGAAACGTTGCTTGATGTAAAGATGGGAGCACAGTTTTACTGCCATGTGCTCTTCAAGGACTTTTTGAAGTCTCACCTGTGATGTACCTGGAGACAGGCTATGGTTATAAACAGTTATATATCTCTGAAGAAGTATCACCTTTTTAAGGAAGGCACTAGAAAGAGCTTTCCTTGTGTCTAGAAAGAATCTAGACATACATACTGTAATCAGCATACTTGCTGTTACCATATACTTTTAATTATAGTGTGGTTTTAATTATTTAAGCAAAGTATGAAATATATCCTTGTGGTTATTATAGGAATACATTTGTTGGGAAGCCTGTTTTTATTTTAATAAGAACATCTTTCTCTGATTTAGTTAAACATCTCACTTTTATTTCCACTTGATTTGAGTTTTTCTCATCCAATATATTTTGCCTTTCTATAATCACTCAGTAATTCCAGTTTGCACATCTTTTTTAAAATTATGGGAGGCAAGTTTTAATTCTGAAGCTTAATTCTGAAGTAACTATAGTTGCTTGTAAAATGTCATTTGATAACGTGTACATTAGTCATTCAAATAAATTTTATCTTAAAAAAATACTTGCCTTTTGTGATCATTTTTCTGGAGTCAATGAACTCTTGAATAACAGACATAGTTTTAGGGTTTTTAGACCTTCTGATTTAACAATTGTGCATCCTGGATCCCACCTTTTTGTTATATTAGTCAAACTCTTAACCCACAAACTGAATTCCTTCATCCTCAATACTTATCCAGCAACACTTTCCCCTACCACACTCTAAATCTGCCTGTCAGTGCTCTCTGTTCCAGTATTTAAATTATTGAGAAAATAAAATCTTGCTTATTCACTACCACAGATTTACTCTCACTCTTCTTCTAGATCCCGTAGGCTGTTTGACATCTTTTTCAAAAAAATTGTAGTAAAGAAAACATGTAACATAAAATTTACAGTCTTAACTATTTTTAAGTGTACAGTTCAGAAGTGTAAATATATTCACATTGCTATGCAATGGATCTCCATAACTTTTTCAATTTACACAACCGAAGCTCTATATCCATAAAGAGTAACTCCACATTCCCCTCATCCTTCAGCCCCTGCCAACAACCATTCTACCTTCCATTTCTATGAATTTCAGAAGTGCTTCAAGATACCTTATATGTAAGTTGAACCATACAGTTATTTGTCCTTTTGTGATAGGTTTATTTCACTTAATATAATGCTATATCTGCATTGTAGCATGTGTCAGAATTTTTTTTCAGGCAGGATAATATTTCATTGTATACACTGTATACAATGTATACAATGTTTACAATCTAATTATCTGTCATTGAACATTTGGGTTGTTTTCACCTGGTGCTTATTGTGAATATGGCTGCTATGAACATGAGTGGGCTTCCCAGGTGGTTCTAGTAGTAAAGAACCCACCTGCCAATGCAAGAGATGCAGGAAGTGCTGGTTCGGTCCCTGGGTTGGGAAGATCCCCGGCAGGAGGGCATGGCAACCCACTCCAGTATTCATGCCTGGAGAATGCCATGGATAGAAGAGCCTAGCAGCCTATGGTCCAGAGGGTCGCAGAGAGTCAGACACGTCTGAAGAAACTTAGCCCACACACATGTATGAACATGAGTGTACAGGTATTTCCTTAAGACTTTGCTTTCAGTTCTTTTGGATACATACCCAGAATTGGTATGAGGTTTGGTATAATTCACAGTACCATTTTCATTTCTCCAACTCATCTGTTCATGCACCTCAAGCTATCTACTATAACTTGTTGTTTAGTCACTAAGTTGTGTCTGACTCTTTGCGACTCCATGGACTCGCCAGGCTCCGCCAGGCCCGCCAGGCTCCTCTGTCCATGGCATTTTCCAGGAAAGAATATTGGAGTGGGTTGCCATTTCCTTCTTCAGGAGATCTCCCTGACCCAGGGATCAAGCCTGTGCCTCCCACATTGCAAGTGGATTCTTTACCACTGAGCCACCTGGCAAACCCCATATTATATCTTACCACCTTCCTTATCTTAGCAGAGGATGAAAATATCATAGGGTAGCTTTCAACTTCCTCTTCCTCACCTCTCAAGTTTATCCATCCTTATTCTCGATTCCACTTACCACTTTTTACAGACTATACAGTTTTCTCATCCCTTTCTGTTTCCTCCAGGACATTGCCCCCTCAGTTATGCTTTCTCTCATCACTGTCTGCCTCTTTTCACCTACAAAATGTGTTCAAGCCAGTACTTATTCAGCTGCAGGTGACAGAAATCCATCTCACACTGGTTTAAACCAAGAAGGAATTTTATGTCGCATGACAGAAAAGGTCAAAGGTGCAGCTTGTTTCAGTTAAAAATGGGAATTAAATATTCAAATCATATCCTCAGGAATCTATTCCATTCCCTGGTTCTGTTTTTTCTGCTGGCCTCATTCTCTGGTGTTGGTGGTTTAGTCACTAAGTCGTGTCCAACTCTTGTGACTTCATGGACTGTAGCCAGCCACGCTCCTCTCTCCGTGGGATTTCCCAGGCAAGAATACTGGGAAGGGTTGCCATTTCCTTCTCCAGGGGATTTTCCTGACCTAGGGATCAAACCTGGGTCTCCTACATTGCAGGCTGTCTCCTACATTGACAGGCAGGTTCTTTACCACTAGCACCACCTAGGAAGCCCCATCAGCTTAGCATTCCAGCACAAAGAACTTCTTTGGTCCAATAACTCTTTCAAGATTGCCTTCACTAACTCTTATTTGTCCAAATAGGGTCACATGTCCTCAGCTGAACCACTTACTAGATCAGAGCAGTGAATAAGCAGATGACAAGGGCTAAGCTGCTTGCCCAGGCTTAGAGCTGGGGATAGAATTGATTTACATTAGTTGTTCTCAAGTGGGATAATCACACCTCCCTTCTCTCCCCTCCATCACCCGCACCCCACAGAGGACATTTGGAAATATCTGTAGACATTTGTTATTGTTACAGCTGGAGGAGGGGAGTGCTACTGGCATCTAGTGGGTAGAAGCCAGAGGTGCTGCTAAACATCTTACAGTGCTTAGGACAGCCCCCAAAACAAAGAATTGTCTGGTTCAATATGTCAATACTGTCGTATTTGAGAAATTGTGGTCCATCTGAACCATATGGAATTGTAGAAAACAGGAAAAATCAGGGGCCTAATTCCAAAAGAAGGGGTTTGGTTACAACAACAAATATCAACCCCCAACCCTGAAAAAGAATCCTCCCTTAAACCATCCATGCTTTTTCTCTTAAACTATCTCCCTTTTCTTTACCGTCACATTTTCTGAAAAAGTGGTTGAACTTAGCAGATTTAATCATTTCATCTATTCACTTAACAAATAGTTATGGTACTCATTCTTGTGTGCTAGGTAATGTTTTAGGTTGTGGTGAGTGAGTGAGTGAGTGAAGTCGCTGAGTCATGTCCGACTCTTTGCGACCCCATGGACTGTATGTAAGCTACCACGTTCCTCTGTCCATGGGATTTTCCAGGCAAGAGTTCTGGAGTGGGTTGCCATTTCCTTCTCCAGAGGATCTTCCCAACCCAGGGGTCGAACCCAGGTCTCTCACATTGTAGGTAGACGCTTTACCATCTGAGCCACAGTGATAAATGAACATGTTTTATCAAGTAGCTTTTATTCTAGTGAGGAGAGACAGATGACAAGAAGATCATCAGATGGAAATAAAATGAAAAAATAAGTAAAAATTTTAACATTATATGAAGCAGAGAAAGAGGAAAGGAAGTTCTGAATGGATGTGCAGTTGTAAATAGTGGCCAGAGAAGACTTCATTGAGAAGATAACATTTAAGTAAAAAAAGAAACTCAAGGAGATGAAGGAGGTAGCCATGCAGAGACAGATATCTGGTCAGATTGTGTTCCAAGCAAAAGAAATATTAGGTGAAAAAAACGTTTTAAATTAAAAAAAAATCAAAGAGGGACTACATCTGCTGAATTTGAAGAAATTGGTTTGCATGCTATGGTAAAAATCCAGTAGAAAGGGGGAAGTAATAATTCTGGAGAGAGAGGGGAATTCCTAGAGTGATGTATTTGAGCAAGAAAGAACAGACAGAATCTAGTGCACTAGTGGCAAATTCAGCCTTAGATAAGGTGTGAATAGTACAACCCTACTAACAGGAGATAAAGAAACTATCTAAACCAGATAGAAGTATTAGGATTAAATTTTGAGAGAAGTTTGTGGAAGTTTTCTTTGTTTTTTTTCTTTTTTTTCTTTTTTCTCTGTACAAAAAAAAGAAGCAAAGCTATAAACATATTAAGAACAATGGAGGAGAAGTGAGAGTTCAATGTCAAAATAAAAACAAAAATTGAAATAGTCACTTGGAAGAATGAGAGAGTAAATGGATTAGGTAAGTATAGTAAGAACACCAGTCCGCATTACAAAGGTCCATTTGAAATGAGTTGTCATTAAACTAAGACTAGTCCTCAGTTCAGTTCAGTTCAATCGCTCAGTTGTGTCCGACTGTTTGCAACCCCATGAATTGCAGCACGCCAGGCCTCCCTGTCCATCACTAACTCCCTAAGTCCACCCAAACTCATGTCCATTGAGTCAGTGATGCCATCCAACCATCTCATCTTCTGTCGTCACCTTCTCTTCCTGCCCTCAATCTTTCCCAGCATCAGGGTCTTTTCAAATGAGTCAGCTCTTCACATCAGGTGGCCAAAGTATTGGAGTTTCAGCTTCAACATCAGTCCTTCCAATGAACACCCAGGACTGATCTCTTTTAGGATGGACTGGTTGGATCTCCTTGCAGTCCAAGGGACTCTCAAGAGTCTTCTCCAACGCCACAGTTCAAAAGCATCAATTCTTCGGCGCTCAGCTTCCTTCATCGTCCAACTCTCACATCCATACATGACCACTGGAAAAACCATAGCCTTGACTAGATGGAACTTTGTTGGCAAAGTAATGTCTCTGCTTTTTAGTATGCTGTCTAGGTTGGTCGTAACTTTCCTTCCAAAGAGTAAGCATCTTTTAATTTCACGGCTGCAGTCACCATCTGCAGCGATTTTGGAGCCCCCAAAAATAAAGTCAGCCACTGTTTCCATTGTTTCCCCATCTATTTGCCATGAAGTGATGGGACTGGATGCCACGATTTTAGTTTTCTGAATGTTGAGCTAGTCCTCATAGATATATATTTTTTCCAGCCACATTCAGTTTCATGAGTACTGAGGCAAAATTGTGGAGAAATGAATCTAAACAAGATTGTTAATGTAATAAATACAATAAAGTGGGAGAAGGACAAGGCAACTGAGGCAGTATGCAAGATAGTGATTATAATGATGGACCATGGAATTGAATTGAATCTGGTCAGGATGAAAGTGAGGATAATAAGGGGGTGTGAAATTGAAAGAAAAGATAAATGGATTGTAGGTACTGAGAGATACAAAGATTGTTGGGATCAAGGTACTAGAGGTGAACTAGAAGGTTAGGGTTAGTGGTTGGACAATGGGATGGCCAAAATTATGGAGGGACTGTATTTATTGATGATGACAGGGTCTAAGTTATGGCCATGGGCATAAGTGGCAAAATAGAGCAAAGGACAAGATTGTTGAAAAAAAACAAGGTATTTGGAAAATACCATCACTGTGAATATCAAATCACTGAGGATTGTGACAGGAGTAATGGCAGAGAAGTTTGCCATGAGGCAGCAGTTAAAACCTTCAAGAAATGCTAGTAGTAATGAGTGGCATATTCTGATAGCTTGTGATGTAAGTCTGGGGAGTTGAATCTTCTATTCCTTTTCCCACAGCCTACTATGATCTGGCTTCTTCTTCCATTGCTCTGTTGAGAATATCTTGAAAGGATGATATCAAATCCTTGAAAGAGTGCTATTAAAGTATTAAAAAGGAAAGTATTAAAGTATTAAAAAAGACACAGATGTAAAGAACAGACTTTTGGACACAGTGGGAGAAGGAGAAGGTGTGATGATTTGAGAGAATAGCATTGAATCTTATATATTCCCATGTGTAAAATAGATAGCCAATGGAGGTTTGGTGTGTGACAAAGGAAACCCAAACCCAGTGCTCTGTGATGACCTGGAGGGATGGGGAGGAGAAAGAGGTGGGAGAGGAGTCAGGAGGGAGGCGACACGTGTATGCCTATGGCCAATTCATGTTGGTGTATGGCAGAGGCCATCACAGTATTGCAATTATCCTCCAACTAAAATAAATTTATTGATTAAAAATAAAAGGGGGCTTGTGATGTGATGTGATAAAAGTTGATTTTATCGCAATAGAGTCTTAGCAGAGAGTCTAATGGACACGAATGGAATAGTAAAAACATATCTGGCTTTTGGGACAATGCACTTCTTCACCTAGAGAAGATAGGAACTGAGACTTTAATAAAAGGACTAATGAAGTAAGACAGTATTTTGAATTGCTTGTGTGAACTAAGGCTGTACATGCTGAGTGATTGCAGGTTTGCTGGACGGTGTGTATGTGAGTCTCCAACAGTGAAGAGATAATAAGTGAAGATTAATTTCCAACCTTGAGTGTCTTTATTCCACCATGAGCCATATCTATGCACAGAGGAGAAAAGAGCTAACATATTTACTGAAATATCTGTTACAATGTCTTTTCAATCCTCATACCCCTCCTCCCTCTCTATAGCATTTGATATTTGAAATTACTCCACTCTCCATATGACTTGCTCTAACTCTAGCTTCAGAAACAAATGACTTTTGCTTCTACTAATTTTTAAATTTGGGGGTTTTGTCTTGGTCACCACAGACCTCCAAAAATTCATGACTAGAACTATATTTCTGTATAACCAGTTTTATTTGTAGTTCTGTGTACTTTATGCATTTATAAAAGCAATTCTGAGAAGGGGTCCTGCTTGATCAAATAGGCAAAGGGGTCCATAATACACAAAAATGTTAAAAACCTCTAGTTGATAAGTCAGACAAAAAAGGGAAAATACTGTATGTGATCATTTGTGTGTGGAATTTAGAAAATAAAGCAAAAGAATGAATATAGAAAAACAGAAATAGACTCACAGATATAAGTAACAAACTAGTGATTACCAGTGGGGAGAGGGAGGGAGGAGGGACAAGACAGGGATGGGGGATTAGGAGGTGCAAACCACTATGTTTTAATACATAAGATATAAAGATATATTATACAGCACAGGAAATATATTGAGTATAGTAATTCTCCTACTTACGAACAAGTTCTATTTCGAGAGTACCTTCATAAGACTAATTTGTTTGTAAGCCCCATAAAGTTAGCCTAGGTAGCCAACTAACAACCTTCTATCTAGTATTGAGCTGTAATAGGTTTATAATACTTTTCACACAAATACAAAAAAACACACAAAAAATAAACATTTTAAATCTTACAGTATAGTATCTTGAACAGTACAGTAGTACCAACTACATCACTGCTGCTTTTACACTTGCTTCTGGACATTCTGGGCTTGAAATAAGGATACTGTACCATTGGACTCTATACCATACTGTACAGTAAAGTACACAAAAAATGCAACCACCTCTACAGGATGCATGAACATGACAGTGTACACCAGACAGGTGGACTAACTTATATGATTGGACATGCAAATGCACGTTTGCATCTTTGAAAGTTCACAACTTGAAGATTCATATGTATGGGAATTACTGTATAGCCAATATTTTATAATAACTTTAAATGGAATATAATCTATAAAAATTTGAATTGCTATGTTATACACCTGAAACTAAAATAGTATTATATATCAACTATACTTCAACAAAAAATTTTTAAGACCTCTGGATGAATGTGGTTCATATGTTTCTATCCTGATCTATTGTTTATTGTACATTTTCTTCCTTAACAGATCCAACAATTCCTGAGATTTTTGATTGTCTTCCATCTATTTCCTTTACAAAAGTCCTCTTCATGGGCCTTTCTAGAAGTCTAGTTTCATAATCAACAAACTAACTATACTCTCAACCTTTTCCTAGAATATTCTCACACCTTCTGGCCCTCACTAAACTCCATTTGTTCCATGGCTAAAGCTTTCTCAGTTAAAAATCCAAGAAATCTTTGATACTCTCCCTTGATCAGGCTACCCCCCTCCTCCAAATTGGTTTCCTGTTACTGCTATAACAGATTACCTTGAAGCTTGAAATAGTGCAGATTTTAGAAACAGTTCTGGAGGTTAGATGTTAAAAGTGACTACTACAGTGCTAAACCAAGGTGACTTCCCTGGTGGCTCAGATGGCAAAGCATCTGCCTACAATGTGGGAGGCCTGGGTTCGATCCCTGGGTCAGAAAGATCCTCTGGAGAAGGAAATGGCAACCCACTCCAGTACTCTTTTCTGGAAAATCCCATGGACAGAGGAGCCTGGTAAGCTACATCTGTAGGGTCGCAAAGAGTTGGACATGACTGAGCGACATCACTCACTCAAACCAAGGTGTTGGTGGGACTGACTCCTTCTGAAAGCTCCAGGGAAGAAGCTGTTCCTCGCCTCTTCCAGATTTTAGAGGTAGCTGGAATTCCGTGGCTTGTGGTGGTATCACTCTAATCTCTGCTTCAGATGTTGCCTTTTCCAACTCTGTTCTGCTGCCTTACTCTTATAAGAACCCCTTTGATTATACTGCCCACCAAGATAATAGAGGATAACCTCCCCACCTCCAACACCTTAAGTTAATTACACCTGCAAAATCCTTCTTGCCACTTAAGGTAACATAGGACAGGTTGTGGGGAATAGGACAGGGACATCTTAGGAACCATTATTCTGCCTACCACCCCCGCCCATTTCTCTCCTCTTTGAATTCTTACTTGTCCCTCCCCCGTACTTCTTATTTCAATAAATAGCTTTATCATTCATTTTGAATCCTAGAGCTAACTATTGATTCTCTTCTTTTTCTTACCAGTAACTTTAAGAAATTTGCCAAAATCCAATGTTTGGGCAAATTTTGTTCATTCTATCTCCAAAATCATTCTTAATTATCTACTTTAATCCCAGTTATGGTTACCATCAAATCTCATCCTGATGATAGTAAAAGCCTCCTTGTTGGTCTCTCCATCCACTATTGCTTTATTCCTATCTAGTCTCTATACTACAGACAAAATCACACTTTTATTTTTTTTTATTTTTTGAACTTCTTATTTTGTATTGAAGTTTCTCAGTTGTCTCTGACGTTTTGCGACCCCATGGACTCGTCCATGGAATTCTCCTGGCCAGAATACTGGAGTGGGTAGCCTTTCCCTTCTCCAGGGGAATGTCCCAACCCAGGGATTGAACCCAGGGCTCCCGCATTGCGGGCGGATACTTTTCCAGCTGAGCCACAAGGGAAGCACAAGAACACTGGAATAGGTAGCCTATCCCTTCTCCAGGGGATCTTCCTGACCCAAGAATCGAACCAGGGTCTCCTGCATTGCAGGCGGCTTCTTTACCAGCTGAGCTATAAGGGACATAGCCAATTAGCAAAGTTGTGGTAGTTCCAGGTGAATAGCAAAAGGACTGAGCCATACATACACATGTATCTATTCTCCCTGAAAGCCCTCTCCCATCCAGGCTGTCCCATAACACTGAGCAGAAGTTCCATGTTCTATACAGTAGATTCTTGCTGATTATCCATTTTAAATACAGCAGTGTGTACCTGTCCATCCCAAATGTCCTAAGGATCCCTTGTCCTGCTTCAACCAGAAGTTCTTTCTCTAAGATTGTGAGTCTCCTTCTGTTTTCTAAGTTCATTTGTATCATTTTTTTTAGATACCATACATAAGGGATGTCATATCAGAATTATACTTTTAAAAACGCAAATTTGATTAAGTTACTCTCTTTCAAAAGATCTTTCAATGGCTTGGTGTATCTCAATTCAACATAAAGAAATTGGTTCTTCATTCTCTGTACACTGTGCATTTTGCCTGCAACAGTCGCTTCGGCAGAGTGCAGGCATTTCTTGAGCTGACCTACTATCCTCGCGGATTCTTGAGAAGGGGAAAAGTCTTGTAGGGAATCTACCGCTTTTGGATTCCTCACACGTAGAACACATCAAGGAGCTGAAAGCTCTGCCTGATTTTCCTTCTGTACCAGGATCTCTAAGGTGTTCCTTGGGAGCGAGACTTGTTACAAACAATGCAAACTCGGAGTAAACAAGACCTCGCTCACCAAGGGGAAGTTGTGGTCAACAGTTTTTGTCGGGAACCTTCGCTGCACTTCCCAAACCCTGGGAGCGGCATCCGGTGTGTGGTTCTTGTCTCCGCTGCACTTTCCCCTGGCTTCCATTTTCTCCAAGATCGCCTCTGGTTACTAGCGGCGCTTGGGACTTATGAGACCCTCCTCTCCGTGGAAACGGAACCTTCTCCGGCTGCCGGCGCCCGGTTCTCTGGCTCGGGAGGAGCCCTCTGGGCGGTTCTGGCGCTGCTCGCGCGCTGGGCGGCCAGGGGTGAGGTGTGCGGGCGCGTGTCCTCTCTGGCACCCGCGTCGAGAGTGTCTCTTTCCAAGGGCTAAGCGCGCGAGAAGGCAGGTCGGTTCTGAGATTCCCCTCTGTGTTCCGGACCCCTGGTGGCACTGCTCTAATTCCTCTCTTCGTGGGGCTTATGCTGTGCCCAGTGCAGATGATGACCCTGTGCCGCACGGAACTCCTTGCGTTTGCCTTATTTGTACAGGGACTATCTACAGCAGAACGTGGCGAAGGTCACAGGGAAAGAAAAGGGCTTTGGGGGATTCGACAGAGGTGAGTTCTAACCCCTGAAGCGTGTTAATTGTGAGGAAAGTTACTCCTTGTGTTTCTTCATTACAGATCTCTGCACCTCATGGAGTTGCTACCTAAATGGCAGAGAGCGTGTCAAAGTTTTAACACAGTGCCTGCCACTTAATATCTATCCTCATTACTTCAGCCCTTTGTACCCGAGGGTGTTTGGACAAGCAGTTCCGGGGTGCCAATTATCACCTGCAAAGTGCCTCGCATCTGGTTATATTGCCTCCCACCCCCTCGCCGCCCCGTTGAGCACACTGAACAACCACTGTCATCATTGACATGCACTTACTGAGCACCTGTGCTAAGACAAATCCCAGGTGCTTGGGGTTAGAAGAGCTAGCCGAGCTGCAGAACCCTCACTCAGTGTAGGAGTGGAGAGTAATGTTTACATGTTGTCCCAGTTTAGTCAAGTATTTACAACAAAACAAAGTTTATTATAACTGTTATGAAAATTTTGAGGTGGCGTCCTCCCTTCTTTCCTTTCACTTCAAATAGGCAACAGAGATTAGAACTCTTCTTATTTTTGGCTTCCCTAGAAGTCTTCTTAGTTGGGTCAACTCATTCACAGCGACATCTTGGTTGAAGTGACAGTCTTTTTCTGTTTTGTTGAGCCTCTGCTTGACAACTCAGTTTGCTCTTTGTCATCGCTAAGGCATTTTGGATCCAATATTTGATCGTGCCTTCCCTTCTAAGACAGTAAAAAAGAAGAAAAAATAAGTTTCCACAGAAATTGTTTTTAATATTTTATCTCTTTAGATGCCATAGGCTTCCCTGGTGACTCAGTAAGGAATCTGCCTGCAATGTGGGATACCCCAGTTCAGTCCCTGGGTGGGGAAGATCCCCTGGAGAAGGAAATGGCAACCGACTCCATTATTCTTGCCTGGGGAATTCCATGGACAGAGAAGCCTGGTGGGCTACATTCCACGGGGTTGCAAAGAGTCAGACACGACTGAGCAACTAACACTTAACTTAGATGTCATGAAGGAACCTGTCAAGTGAAGAAATGGGATGAAACCTAAAGCTTTATTTTCAGAAGAGAAGCAGGCCAAGAAATTTAAGCAATCTGTGTTTTAAATTTCTGTGGACTTTGTGGGTACCTGGTCCCCTTCTTATTGAAATGTTGTTATAGCTTGTCTGTGTTTTTACTTACTAGCTGGAAGCCTTGGACCAGCAAGTCAATAACATCCCTGATCTTGAGAGTCCACATATATACAATAAACAATTAATATTCTGCTATCTGAGAGGGTTAGATCTTGAGAGTCCACATATATACAACAATAACAAATTAATATTCTGCTATCTGAGAGGGTTAGTGGGAAAATCAGATGAGTTACTGTATGTGACAATGTTTCATAACCTGAAAATTCCCACGGGGATCTACAAAACCATGACTAAAAAGTCATACAAGAGACTGAAGGCCTTGGGGTGATTGAAAAGGGAGAGATCTCAGCTCCAGTGATCTGAGTGGAAGAAGCATGACTTTAACAGCACTTGAAGAGTGAATCCAAAAAAAAGATCGTAAAGTATGTTTCATGAGTATATTTATTTTACATAAAAATTAGCAGGACTGTGTTGGAGATAGGGCAGACTCTGGCGCCCTCACTTGGTCCTCAGGTCAAATCTCACTGTTACTTGTGTAAAGACACAGGGTAGAAAGGAGTTGGCTGTCTACAATTCGTGACTTGTTTCAGTGTACATATGCTCAGGTGAGTAGATTTGTGGCTTGTGTTACCTAGTTTTATCTAATATAACTTTCACAGTTGGACAAGTAACTTCAACATCTTCCTATATAGAGATAATGAATAAAATAATTCTAATAGGGCCAACTCAGGCAATTGAATGGCATGGCTGACGCTCCTCTCCACACAGACATTAAGAGGAAGAAATCCTATTGGTTTGATCACGATTGACTAAAAGTTGACAAAAATGAAAAAATCTAGAAAGTATTAAGGAGACGAGTTGAAATACAGCTTTACATTCACTATTGTTAACAGGAAAACTTGTGGTGATTTCATTTTGTTTCTTTAGATGCTAGATAATGGTCACATTAAGTCATCATGAGTAGCAAAGCATTTCTTAATAAGATGTTTTTCATCTGTATCATATTTCTTTAAATTTCTATTATATATAATATACATTAATATATACATAATTTATAAACATAAAAATTTAAATATATTTAACATTTAAATATAGATTAATATACCATGTTGCATATAAATTAACAAATAATTATGTTGTATTCTGTAATATAACATACAATTTTATATATACAAATCATGTTATATTTATATTATATAACACATAACATTATGCTATTTTATGTTACTATATAATATAGCATGTGTAATTACATTATATTTTATTTTCAATATGGCATAATATAATATATATTTTGTATTAAATAGTACTTTTGTATTAAATAATATATAATATTTAATATGCATAATATAAATTATATAGATTGGTATCATGTTATATATAAACTATGTATACAAGCTATAAGAAGTTAATATTAGATATTGAATTATAATATATATTATATAGCATATATAATTATTATATATACCTTATATAATAATTATAAATAACTTATATAATAATTGTATATAATTATTGATTTAATATAATTAAATTATATTAGTATAATGAAACATAGATATAATAGCTTTATGTTATATAATATATTATAATTTAACATCGCTGAAGAATTGATGCTTTTGAACTGTGGTGTTGGAGAAGACTCTTGAGAGTCCCTTGGACTGCAAGGAGATCCAATCAATCCATCCTAAAAGAGATCAATCCTGGGTGTTCATTGGAAGGTCTGATGTTGAAGCTGAAACTCCAATACTTTGGCCACCTCATGCGAAGCGTTGACTCATTGGAAAAGACCCTAATGCTGGGTAGGATTGGGGGTGGGAGGAGAAGGGGTCAACAGAGGATGAGATGGTTGGATGGCATCACCGACTCGATGGACATGGGTTTGGGTAGACTCCGGGAGTTGGTGATGGACAGAGAGGCCTGGCATGCTGCAGTTCATGGGGTCGCAAAGAGTCGGACACGACTGAGCGACAGAACTGAACTGAATTTAATATCTACTATTAACTTCTTATAGTGTGTACACATAGTTTATATATAACATGTTAATCTATGTAATGTATATTATGCATACTAAATAGTATATATTATTTAATACCAAACTATACCAAAGTGTATATTATATTATACCACATAGAAAATACAATATATATTTATATTATACCAAAGTATGTGCTACACAATATTAAATGTTATATAGTACACCAAATGCGTAACATATAATATACATCATAAAATATATAAATATGTTTAAATATAAAGTAAATAAAAATGTTTAAGTGCATGCCCTTTTTTTTTAAATAATAAAATTACTTAAGCAAAACATTTTCAGGTCCCTTTATAAAGAGCAGAATGTGAGGAATGAGGAGCAGAGTATACTCTAGATTGACAGCTCATGTTTGAACAGACATGAAAGAAATAGTGGGTAGTTTGTGCTTACAGTATAGAATAAATCAACCTGCCTCAAGTAGGTTTGAATTAGGTGTATTTCGAAGAGGACAGTGACACCCAAGACAAAAATAACAATGAAATGACACTATAAACCCACTAGAATGACTTAAATTTTAAAAACTGACTATACCAAGTATTCAGAGAAGGCAATGGCACCCCACTCCAGTACTCTTGCCTGGAAAATCCCATGGATGGATGAGCCTGGTAGGCTGCAGTCCATGGGGCCACTAGGAGTCGGAGATGACTGAGCGACTTCACTTTCACTTTTCACTTTCAATGGCAATCCACTCCAGTGTTCTTGCCTGGAGAATCCCAGGGACGGGGGAGCCTGGTGGGCTGCCGTCTATGGGGTTGCGCAGAGTTGGACACGACTGAAGCGACTTAGCAGCAGCAGCAGCGTACCAAGTATTAGCTATAAGGTAAACTGTAGTATCAAACATTCTTCATTGTTAAAAGGATACAAACACTTTGGAAACAAAGTTTTGACAGTTTCTTAAAACGTTAAACACACACATATCTAAGTATTTTACACCTAGGTATCTACTCAAGAGAAATTAAAGCATATGTTTACATAAAGGCTGATTTATGAATTTTTATAGTGGCTTTATCTGTAATAGCCAATAACTAGAACAATACAAATGTCCTTCAACAGCTAAAAGGGTAAGCTAAATTAAGGTGCATTTTTACGACTGAATGTTACTCAGTAAACAAACAAAACCACTTAAATTTTTATGTGTAACAATCCAGATGATTCTCAAGATATTTATGCTTTGTGAAAGCTAGATAAAAATAAAAAGTACAAACTGAGTAATTCAGTTTATCCAAAATTCCAGAAGTCCGATCAGCTTGTGTAACAGGAAGCAAGTTGGAGGTTGCCTAAGGAAGGAGATAGAGAGATGAATGGATTATGAAGAAACATTAGGAAACTGTAGATACTGTGATGGAAATATTTGTTGTCTTGGTTGTGGTGACCATTTCATGTTGCATACATTTGTCCAGTCATCAAATTGTATAGTTACTGTATGTAATATAGCTTAATGCATGTTGGCATGCATACTAAGTTGCATCAGTCATGTCCGACTCTTTTTGACCCCATGTGCTGTAGCCCACCAGGCTTCTCTGTCCATTGGATTTTCCAGGCCAGAATACTGGAGTGGGTTGCCACGCTCTCCTCCAGAGGGTCTTTCCAACCCAGGGACTGAACCTGCAGCTCTTTTGTCTCCTGTATTGCTAGACGGGTTCTTTACCACTAACGCCACCTGGGAAACCCAATATATATTAATAAAGCTATATAATTTTTTTTAACTATGGTAGATCTTGAGTTTATAGAGTTCATATTAATATGTTTGTTGTAGGAACAAGCCATAATTTGAGGGATTGGCAATGAAAAAGAGAAAATAAACTAAATCAAGCTTTCTCAGGTTCATATATTCCTTTTTATTTGGGATATTATGCAAATTTTCGGGCTTCCCTGATAGCTCAGTTGGTAAAGAATCCGCCTGCAATTCAGGAGACCCCGGTTCGATTCCTGGGCTGGGAAGATCCGATGGAGAAGGGATAGGCTACCCACTCCAGTATTCTTGGGCTTCCCTGGTGGCTCAGCTGGTAAAGAATCTGCCTGTAATGTAGGAGACCTGGGTTTGATCCCTATCCCTGGGTTGGGAAGATCCCCTGGAGAAGGAAAAGGCTACCCACTCCAGTAATCTGGTCTGGAAAATTCCATGGACTGTATAGTCCATGGGATCACAAAGAGTTGGACATGACTGAGTGACTTTTACTTTCACTTCATCCAAATTTTCATTTTTAGTTATTACATATACTATACCAGAACTCAGGTATGAATTTTAGGTAATTAAGGAAAGGCATGCCATTCCAAGAATAGTTCATTACATTTGCTTTGTTGTTTTAGATCTCTGTTTTCTTGTGAGCTTTGCTGTGACATTCAGCCTTTCCTAGTAAAACTTTTGGCACCAGAAGCTCCATCTGGAATCTCTTCCCTTGTCCAGAACCAATGGATGAGACTCACTATCAAAATTACATTCATCCTACATACAACTAGAGAAAAGGTGAAGGCATCATATTTGAAGTCACAGGAGTTATTTTTTACTTGGTAGTTTTTTTCCTGTTTGTCACAGTGGTTCTCAAAGTGCTGTTACCTATCAAAATCACCTGGAAAGCTTTTTAAAAACATAGTTCCTTGGGCCATTACCCACATCCACTGAATCACAGCTTTTAGGGATATAACCTGATATCTTGATTTTTTTTTTAAGATTTTTAGGTAATTCATCATTCATCTGTTCTTTGCAGCAAATATGCACTGACTGCTTATAATTGAGTGCTAGACCAAAAATCATGGAGTTTCTTGCCTTCATAATATGCATGTCTAATATCTATTGCGAGACATAGATATGTTTAAAAGCATATAAACATAAAAAAACAACTTAAAGGATGTAAGAAGAAAAGGAAAGGGTCTAATTAGAAATTATTATGTGATGAGGCAGAGGGAAATAGTTCAGATTTGAAATCCCTGGGAGGGTCAGGGAAGGCTTCAATAAGGAAGCAACATTTTAATTTATTTTGGAATGTGTTATTTTGTGTTGGGGTATAGCTGATTAACAATGTTGTGATAGTTTCAGGTGAATAGCAAAGGGACTCAACCATTTATAAGGAAGTAACATTTTAGCAGACATCTGGAAGAAGAGTGAAAGTTACAGTGAAGAGACAAGTAATCACATGGAGGGAATATCGCAGACAGAAGAAAGAACGTATCTTAAAGAAGTAAAAAGGTTTTCATGGGAAGGACTATAGATCAATCAGAGGACTAAGATGATACAAGATGAAGAAAGAAACATAGACAAGGACACTCCGGCTTAACAGCTACTATTAATAAAGAGGATGTGTAGTAATAGATTTAAGACTGTCTAATATTAGAAAAAAATAAGTAAGAAATGTGTGCTTTCTTGGATCACCATCCTTTGCTCAGGTAGGATACACAGATTAAATCCCTTAATTTTGATAAAAGCCATTAAATAGGAAAAATGTAACATAGCAACTATGCAGACCTAATGGCTAGTTCAATCCAGTTTCTTCAGGAATTCTCATGTTTGTCAGTGGTTTGGTGGGAACCATGATAAAACTCATGGGTTTCAGAGATTAAATCCTAGGCTGAATCTGGGACACACTCATTCAGGAGAACTTCTGAGATCTCTGGTCACTGAGATCCTTCAGGGCTTTTCCAAGGTAAGTTTATTCTAAATTATATCTGTACATGTAGGAAGAAAATAAACTCTTGGAAGCAAAGTGAGCATGCCCACTTTTGCAGGAAATATCCTGTTAGCATTTTACTTTTTCAATAGATTATAACTGTAACAACAACTTACCAAGTGTCTTCCATATCTAAAATACTACTAAATGCTTTGCATCTTTGACTTTCCCAGCAAAATTTCTAGGTAAATATTATCATCACTATGATGAAGATGAAAACTCAGGCTCAGAGAAACTTAAGCAGCTCATCTGAGACCTCATAGCTATTAAGTAGAAGACATTGGGTTCCAGGCCAAGTCTCTACAAATTCAAACTTGTTAACACCATGTGCCATTATCTTTTGAATTAGTTTCTTATTACTGCTATAAAATAAATTACCACAAACTCAGTGGCTTAAAACAACGGAAATTTATTCTCTTACAGTTCTGGAGGTCAAAATCTACAATGTGTCTATAGCATTGTATTCTTTCTAGATGCTCAAGAGGAGTTTAGGTTTCCTTGCTCTTTTTTTATCTTCCAGAGGCAGCCTACATCCTTTGGCTCATGGCCCCCTTTCTCTACTTTTGAAGTCAGTAGCGTCCCATCTTCATATCTTCTTCTGTCTCCTTGATCCTTTGATTCTGTCTTATAAAGACTTTTGTGAGTAAATTTAAGACCCATCTAAATAATCCAGGATGATCTTCCCATTTTAAGGTTTTTAAGTGAATCACATCTGCAAAGCGCTGTTGCCATAGTAGGTAATGTTCACAGTTTTCAAGGATTAGGACATGGATGTCTTTGGGAGCTCATTATCTGGCCTACTGCGTATTTCCACACAGATTTTCATAATCTTAGCTGAGGGAGTCCATTCCCATTAGAGTCCAGTTTAGAAGAAAGTAGTAATATTCTAGTAAACAGCCTGTATTGTGTACATTGATAACGACTAGTGTTAGTTTAAAATGTATGTAAAATTTAAATACATGATAATGATAGAACCAAAGACAGGAGGGGAGTAAATGAAGTTAACATTTTCTGTGGTTCTTCAGTGTTGGGGAAGTTATAACTGTTAATTATCTTTCCTATGTTAAGGATGCACATTACCTTTAAATAACAATAAAATTAGATTATTATTATATTAATAATTTAATAATAAAGAGAAATGAGTAAAATAATAAATATAATTGATAACAAGAAGGCAACATAGAAGAAAATAAAGAACATAGAAAACATAGGACAAATTAAAAACACAAAGTAAAATGATTGCTAGAATCCCAAATATATCAATAATTATATTAAATATAAACAGACAATTCCATTTTAAAGATGAAGATTGTCATAGTACTGCATTTCCCAAACTGTGGGCTGAGATGCCCTGGGGGCCCTTATAAATTCACAAGAGACCTATGGAATACTTTAAATGTTCAGTGGAAACACAGCAATATTTGATATCTCTCACATATTTTGCAAACTGCTAGCTCAGAGTAGCTCCCAGTTATGTTAGATTGCAGTAAGTTCTATTTGATGACATCAAATCTTTGCAAAGCTGGTTTTTCAGCAAAGACTGTGATAAAGAAAAAGTACCAAGTGAAAGTTAATCTGGAATCAGAAGTTAAGTGGTGGTTTGCAATCTGATTTCAAGGTTTGCAAAGCTGAGCAGCGTTTAACATTGTTATTAAGAATTACTGGTGAGCACAAGACTTACCAAGCTGTTTGGGCCTAGTTATTTAATAAATAAACTGTTAAGTATTTTTCTTTTGGCTAGGAATGACATGAAAAAATTACTAAGACTCTAAGAGTGCTGTGAACTTAATAACTTTGGGGACTCTATCATAATTAAATATAAAAACTATAGAATAGCACTGACACATGTATATTACCATATGTAAAATAGATGACTAGTGTAAGTTCAATGTATGAAGCAGGGCACACAAAGTTTGATATATAGTGCTCTGGGACAACCCAGAGGGAGAGGGTAGGGAGGGTGGTGGGAAGGGGGTTCAGGTTGGGAGGACTCATGTGCACCCGTGGGCGATTCATGTCGATGTATGGCAAAAACCAGCACAATATTGTAAATAAATTATCCTCCAATTAAAATAAGTAAGTTAATTAACAAACAAACAAACAAAAAAAAAACTATAGGGAATTTCCTGGTACTCCAGTGGTTAGGACTCTGTGCTTTCACTGTCTGGGCCCATGTTCAACTCCTGGTCAAGGAGCTAAGATCCCACAAGGCATGCCAAGCAGCCTGCCTAAATAAATAAAAAATAAATAAAAGTAAAAATAAAAACTATTTGTTCCATACAAAACAAATAATACACATGTTCAGAGACAGAATGAAAGAGAAAGTTGTCAATCATGTCCGACTCTTTGAAACCCCATGGACTATACAGTCCATGGAATTCTTCAGGTCAGAATACTATAGTGGGTAGCCTTTCTCTTCTCCAGGGGATCCTCCTAATCCTGGAATCGAACCCAGGTCTCCCACATTGCAGGAGGATTCTTTATCAGCTGAGCCAAAACAGAAGCCCCAGAGACAGAATGAATAAATGAATATAAAAAGATGGAAAAACATGTTATGCAAAAATGAACCAAAAGAAAGCTGATTTGACAAATGTGGCATTATGACAATCTTCATCTTTGAATTACCATTGTGTGTTTATATTTAAAATAGTGATAGGAACTTCCCTGGAGGTCCAGTGGTTAAGTGTTGACCTTCCAATGCACAGATGTTAGTTTAATTCTTGGTTGGCAAGTCACAGTCACACAGCGAAAAAGCCGAAACATAAAACAGAAGTAGTTCAATTCAGTTCATTTGCTCAGTCGTGTCCAACTCCTTGTGATCTCATGGACTACAGCATGCCCGACTTCCCTGTCTATCACCAAGCTCCTGGAGCTTGCTCAAACTCATGTCCATCGAGTTGGCAATGCCATCCAACCACCTCATCCTCTGTCGTCACCTTCTCCTCCTGCCTTCAATCTTTCCCAGCATCAGAGTCTTTTCCAAGGAGTTAGTTCTTCACATCAGGTGGCCAAAGTATTGGAGATTCAGCTTCACCATCAGTCCTTCCAGTGAATATTCAGGACTGACTTCCTTTAGGATTGACTTGTTGGATCTCCTTGCAGTCCAAGGGACTCTCAAGAGTCTTCTCCAACACCACAGTTTAAAAGCATCAATTCTTTGGCACTCAGCTTTCTTTATAATTCAACTCTCACATCCACACATGACTACTGGAAAAACCATAGCTTTGACTGGACAGATCTTTGTTGGCAAAGTAATGTTTCTGCTTTTTAATATGCTGTCTAGGTTGGTCATAACTTTTCTTCCAAGGAGCAAGTGTCTTTTAATTTCATGGCTGCAGTCACCATCTGCAGTGATTTTGGAGCCCCCCAAAATAAAGTCTGTCACTGTTTCCCCATCTATTTGCCATGAAATTATGGGACCAGATGCCATGATCTTTGTTCTGTCCGTTGAGTTTTAAGCCAACTTTTTCACTCTCGTCTTTCAATTTCATCAAGAAGCTCTTTAGTTTTTCTTCGCTTTCTGCCATAAGGGTGGTGTCATCTGGTTATTGATATTAGGTTATTGATATGCCTTAGGTTATTGATATTTCTCCAGGCAATCTTGACTCCAGCTTGTGCTTCCTCCAGCCCAGTGTTTCTCATGATGTACTCTGCACAGAAGTTAAATAAGCAGGGTGACAATATACAGCCTTGATGTACTCCTTTCCCAATTTGGAGCCAGTCTGTTGTTCCATGTCCAGTTCTAACTGTTGCTTCCTGACCTGCATACAGGTTTCTCAAGAGGCAGGTCAGGTGGCCTGGTATTCCCATCTCTTGAAGAATTTTCCACAGTTTGTTGTGATCTACATAGTCAAAGGCTTTGGCATAATCAATAAAGCAGAAGTAGATGTTTTTCTGGTATTCTTTTGCTTTTTTGATGATCCAATGGATCCATTGAGAACAGAAGGGATGTTGTAACAAATTCCATAAAAACTTTAATAATGGTCCACATTAGAAAAATTAAAAAAAAAATTACAGATATGTTGTTGCTGTTCAGTTGCCAAGTCATGTCTTACTCTTTGCAACCCCATAGACTGCAGCACGCCAGGCCTCCTGTCTGTCACCATCTCCCTCAGTTTACTGAGGATTTAATCTGTATACTTGTTATTTGTTTCTTGTTTGCCTTACAAGTAAAGTAGGGAAAATGTAATTTGAGGCAAGATTCATTGCTAGAGATAAAGAGAGATATGTTCTAATAATAAAAGTGTCTACTAGGAAATGTAATTTAAAAATATATAAAGGTACATCACTATACCTAAATAAAAATGTTAAAATATGTATGGTAAAAAAAAATGAGCAGAGTTAGAAAAATAAGACAAATGTACAATAGATGGAACATTATCTGGTAGAATAAGCAGACCCACACAAATCAGTAAGTATCCAGAAGATTGAAACAAATATGATTTTGCCTCACAGATACACCTAGAGCACCGCACCCTCTATCACAGACACACATTTTTTACAAACATATATACACATGAAGTTGTCTCAGTTGATCATATACTAAGTCACAAAACAAACTCAATTAATCTCAAAACTTGGTAATAAATATATAACTAAAGACATTTCCTCAAATGTGTGTAAACTCTGCAAAACTATTCTAAGTAAACCGTGGGTCAATGAGGAAACAATGGTCATAATCAAATGTTTAAAGTGAAAAAAGGCACATTATAACTCATGGAATACTGTTAAATTGTTAAAAATATTGCTTTCTTTTTTTAGAAACTATGAACAGCTGAAAATTTTTAAAAGTCTAAGTAATTATCTCAGGCTTCCCAAGTGGCTCAGTGTTAAAGAATCCTCCTGCCAATGCAGGAGATGCTGAGGGTTCAGTCCTTGGGTTGGGAATATCCCCTGGCATAGGAAATGGCAACCTATTCTAGTATTTTTTGTGGAAGATTCCACGGACAAAAGAGCCTGAGGTGATACACTGCGTGGGGTCACAAGAGTTGGACATGACTGAGTGACACAGTGCATGCACACACACACACATGCACACATACATGAGGTTTTAAGGTATATTATCTGAGTCTAATATTTAAAATATGCATTAAAATATTACTTCATATTTGTTGAGTTTTGTCTACAAACCAAGTGCTGAAATTTCTTTGTGCTGACTAATTGACTTGGGAACAGACTGTCAACAGTGGTTACTGCTACATCTATGAAACACACTGGAGAAAAAAAAGAGAAAATATACTAGAAGTTTCTCCACCTACTTTGATGTCATTGTGGTCTTGCTCTCCAGGTCAATGCAAAGCCCCAGTGGAGCTTCCATTCACCATGCCTACAGAACTGATGGACAAAGATGAGTTTCTTGTTGGGACAACTTTGAACTGTAAATGCAGCTTTGGTGTTTATGGAGGTGTTCTCTATCACCTGCCTACAAAACTCTATCTGGTCAAGCCCTGAAAACAACTGTATACATAACCACTGTATACAGGGATTTCCTTTATCTCTATCTGGATTGAGAACTCCTCTGTATTAGTCAATAATCCTTAAGATCTGATCAATTGTTCAAATTTTGAAACAAAGACACGAGTCTTGGTAACTTTGCCTAAAGTATAATAGATGTGAGGGTTATTTTTGTAGGTTGCATCTTCCTACTGCTTTGAGTTCCTAGAAAGTTCATTACAAATTCATTTCATGGGAAATGACCATCAGAAGGCATGACAGAGGGAAAATTTGCTAGGGGATGTCCCATTTATACAACTGGGACTAAGTAATGAATGACTCAGGAAAGGAAAGAAAAGTGTAGGTGGGGAGAGAATCCCAAACTTCAAGTCTTTTGATTTATACTGGTTGAATTACAGAGTAAGCATTTTAGTAATAAACAAAGTTTACATTTTTTTTTGACAGGCAAAAAATATGAGGATGAGATAGATCTGGAAATGAGGTGTTTTTGAAAATGATGCTTAGTAGGTACCTGATTCTGAGACAGTCTTGTGAGTTTCCTCAAGGTAGTAAATCTGTGGAACTACAAATGCTCTTCAGTAATCTATGGCCAGGTTGAGACCTTATATATTAATAGAAGTTCAGAGTATTTTACACCCAATTCCCATGTTCTGCTTCTTTCCCATAGACGAATCATGTGGATCTCTTCTAGAGCTCAATAATGGCTAAATGGAGGTCAACAAAGACACTCGGTTTGGATCAACTTTTAATTATTTTTGTAATAAAGGGTGAGTTGGCAGTAGCATTGTTTGGGATAACAGTTTTAGAATTGTAACATTATTCTCTAAATAATAGTCTCAGAGTCAAACTACTTATTCATTCAAAATATAGCTCTAAGATTTCTAAGTAGAGGTAGTGACTTGAACCCAGGCATTTAACTACCCTTGGCAATGACTAAACAAATATTTGAAAAACTAGGAAAAACCTGTATCCAAGATAGAACTTGGAGGGGTGAGGGTAGTCTTTTCACACTAAATCAATGTACCTAAAGCAAAGTGAAACATGCACTAGATGAGATGGACCAGCATTCTAAAAATGTAAGTGAAACAAACATACATACATTCTTATAGCAATAAGGCTTAGAAATATGGGAGTCAGGAAAAAGCAGGCAAGGCCGCTTTATTTGGGATGATGGAGTAGATGTGGTATATGGGCAAATCTTAACTGTTATAGCACCCCTCCAGAAGTCTACACTATGCAGGTTTCTTGCAGTGGACATACTCTTGGCTTATTGTTGTGCAAGACAACCAATTTAGGAGAGAAAAGGAAGACCGTATATCTTAAGTTTTAGATATTTATTTCTTTTTATTACTTATTGCTTTTATTACTTTTGTTACTTATTGCTTACTTACAATACATGCAAAATAACATAAGTGAAACGTAAAAATAGTAATAAAATAAAATGAATTTCAGTGTATATGCCACCAACCTTAAAAACATCAGTAGTACTAAGTACTTGAGTACTAAGGAGAAAAGGAAAGATATACCCAATTGAATGCAGAGTTCCAAAGAATAGCAAAGAGAGATAAGAAAGTCTGCCTCAGTGATCAGTGCAAAGAAACAGAGGAAAATACTAGAATGGGAAAGACTAGATATCTCTTCAAGAAATATCAAGATACTAAGGGAATATTTCATGCAAAGAGGGCACAATAAAGGAGAGAAATTTTAGGGACCTAACAGAAGCAGAAGATATTAAGAAGAGGTGGCAAGAATACACAGGAGAACTGTATAAAAAAGATCTGAATGACCCAGATAATCACGATGGTGTGATCACTCACCTAGAAACAGACATCCTAGAATGAGAAGTCAAGTGGGCCTTAGGATGCATCACTACGAACAAAGCTAGTGGAGGTGACGGAATTCCAGTTGAACTATTTCAAATCCTAAAAGATGATGCTGTTGAATTACTGCATTCAATATACCAGCAAATTTGGAAAACTCAGCAGTGGCCACAGGACTGGGAAAGGTCAGTTTTCATTCTAATCCCAAAGACACTCAATGCCAAAGAATGGTCAAACTACCACACAATTTCACTCATCTCACACACTAGCAAAATAATGTTCAAAATTCTCCAAGCCAGGCTTCAACAATATGTGAACCGTGAACTTCCAGGTGTTCAAGCTGGGTTTAGAAAAGGCAGAGGAACAAGAAATCAAATTGCCAACATCTGGTGGATTATTGAAAAGCAAGAGAGTTCCAGAAAACCATCTACTTCTGCTTTATTGACTACGCCAAAACCTTTGACTGTGTGGATTGCAACAAACTGGAAAATTCATCAAGAGATGGGAATTCCAGACAACCTGACCGGCTCCCTGAGAAATCTGTATGCAGGTCAAGAAGCAACAGTTAGAACTGGACATGAACAATGGACTGGTTCCAAATCAGGAAAAGAGTACTTTGAGGCTGTATATTGTCACCTTGCTTATTTAACTTATATGTAGAGTACGTCATGAGAATCTGTGGGCTGGATGAAGCACAACCTGCAATCAAAACTGCTGGGAGAAATATCAATAACCTCAGATATGCAAACAATACCACCCTTATGGAAGAAATCAAAGAGAACTAAAGAGTCTCTTGATGAAAATGAAAGAGGAGAGTGAAGTTCAGTTCAGTTCATTTCAGGTCAGTAGCTCAGATGTGTCTGACTCTTTGCCACCCCATGGACTGCAGCACACCAGGCTTCCCTGTCTGTCATCAACTCCTGGAGTTTACCGAAACTCATGTCCATTGAGTCGGTGATGCCATCCAATCACCTCATCTTCTGTTGTCCCCTTCTCCTCCTGCCTTCAATCTTTCCCAGCATCAGAGTCTTTTCCAAGGAGTCAGTTCTTCTCATCAGATGGCCAAAGTATTGGAGTTTCAGCTTCAGCATCAGTCCTCCAAATGAATATTCAGGATTAATTTCCTTTAGGATGGGCTGGTTGGATCTCCTTGAAGTCCAAGGGACTCTCAAGAGTCTTCTCCAACACCACAGTTCAAAAGCATCAATTCTTCAGCACTGAGATTTCCTTATAGTCCAGCTCTTACATCCATACATGACTACTGGAAAAACCATAGCCTTGACTAGACGGACATTTGTTGGTAAAGTAATGTCTCTGCTTTTTAATATCCTGTCTAGGTCGGTCATAGCTTTTCTTCCAAGGAGCAAGTGTCTTAATTTCATGGCTGCAGTCACCATCTTCAGTGATTTTGGAGCTCCCCAAAATAAAGTCTCTCACTGTTTCCATTGTTTCCTATCTATTTGCCATGAAGTGATTGGACCAGCAGCCATCATCTTAGTTTTCTGAATGTTGAGTTTTCAGCCAACTTTTTCACTCTCTTCTTTCACTTTCATCAAGAGGCTCTTTAGTTCTTCTTCACTTTCTACCATAAGGGTGGTGTCATCTGCATATCTGAGGTTATTGATAATTCTCCCAGCAATCTTGACTCCAGCTTGTGCTTCATCCAGCCCAGCATTTCTCATGATGTACTCTGCATATAAGTTAAATAAGCAGGGTGACAATATATAGCCTTGAAGTACTCCTTTCCCAATTTGGAAGCAATCTGTTGTTCCATGTCCAGTTGTAACTGTTGCTTCCTAAACAGCATACAGATTCTTCAAGAGTCAGGTCAGGTACCCTGGTATTTCCATCTCTTTAAGAATTTTCCACAGTTATTGTGATCCACACAGTCAAATGCTTTGGCATAGTCAATAAAGCAGAAGTAGATGTTTTTCTGGAATTCTCTTGCTTTTTCTATCATCCAACGTATGTTGGCAATATGATCTTTGGTTCCTCTGCCTTTTCTAAATCCAACTTAAACAATTGTAATTTCATGGTTCATATACTGTTGAAGCCTGGCTTGGAGAATTTTGAGCATTAGTTTACTAGCGTGTGAGATGAGTGTAACTGTGTGATAGTTTGAACATTCTTTGCCATTGCCTGTCTTTGAGATTGGAATGAAAACTGACCTTTCCCAGTCCTGTGGCCATTACTGAGTTTTCCAAATTTGCTGGCATATTGAGTGCAGCACTTTCACAGCTCATCTGTTAGGATTTGAAATAACAACTGGAATTCCATCACCTCCACTAGCTTTGTTCGCAGTGATGCTTCTTAAGGCCCACTTGACTTTGCATTTCAAGGTGTCTGGCTCTAGGTGAGTGATCACACCATCATGATTATCTGGGTCGTGAAGATAAAAGTTGGCTTTAAACTAAACATTTTGAAAACTAAAATCATGTTATCTTGTCCCATCACTTCATGACAAATAGATGAGGAAACAGTGGAAACAATAACAGACTTTATTTTCTTGGGTTCCAAAATCACTGCAGATGGTGACTGCAGGCATGAAATTAAAAGACGCTTGCTCCTTGGAAGAAAAGCTATGACCAAACTAGACAGCATATTAAAAAGCAGAGACATTACTTTGCAACAAAGGTCCATCTAGTCAAAGCTTTGGTTTTTCCAGTAGTCATGTATGGATGTGAGAGTTGGACTATTAAGAAAGCTGAGTGCTGATGAATTGATGCTTTTGAACTGTGGTGTTGGGGAAGACTCTTGAGGGTCCCTTGGATACTTCAAGGAGATCCAACCAGTCCATCCTAAAGGAAATTAATCCTGAACATTCATTGGAAGGACTGATGCTGAGGCTGAAGCTCCAATACTTTGGCCACTTGATGTGAAAAACTGACTCCTTGGAAAAGACTCTGATGCTGGGAAAGATTGAAGGCAGGAGGAGAAGGGGATGACAGAGAATGAAATGGTTGAATGGCTTCACCAACTCAATGGTCATGAGTTTGAGTAAGCTCTGGGTGTTGGTGGTGGACAGTGAAACCTGGCTTACTGCAGTCTGTGGGGTTGTAAAGAGTCGGACACGACTGAGCAACTGAACTGAACTGATTACCTTTAATGCTGTGTGCTCTTTTCCATTTTCACTCCTTCACCTTCAAAACTTCTCCAGAAATAACCACCATTCTGAATTTTTGTCTATCCCTTGCATTTGTTTTCTCTTTCTCCCATACGTAGTCCTAACCATTATATTTTTTGTTATACATATTTTGAGCTTTATATAAATGACATGATTTTATATGTACTTGTCTGCATCTTTCTTTTGAGATAATGGTTTTTTTATGACATTCATTCAGGTGATTGAGGTTAACTCATTTTCATTTAGATTGGTATTCCCTTATACACATACAATATAATTAATTTCTTTGTTTTTTTATTAGATATTTGGATTACTTCTAGTTTGTTTTGCTTTGTTTTGTTTTTTATAACATCCTTGAAATTAAGATTCTTATACAAGTTTCCTAGTGCCCATGTGCAAAAGCTTCTCTAAAACAGTTGTTTTCAAACATTTTATCATGATCAACAGCTAAAAAATATATTTCTACAGTAACATACACACACATAGACACACATATATACCATATCACATACACATTTATATAAATTCAAAGTTTCACACCACTATTCAACAGTAAACTAGAAAGTCTAGCCAGGACAGTTAGTCAAGAAACATAAATAAAAGGCATCTATATTGGAAAGGAGAATTAAAACAATCTCTGGAATTAAGACAGTCTGTGTTTGGAGGCCAGATCAAGATGGTGGAATATAAAAATCCCAAGCATACCTTCTCTTACAGGAATACCAAAGGTACAACTACATATAGAATAAGTATCTCTGAAAACTAATGGAACAGATTTTCAACAACAAAGGATATATATATATATATATATATATATATATATATATATATATATATATATATATATATATAAGGCCACATTGAGACGCAGAGGAGGAAAAGAGATGTGATCTTGCCAGAATCCACACCCTCAGTACAGTGACCCACAGCCAGAAAAAATTCACAGCTGTAGGGTTCCCCCCGAGGAGTGAAGTGTCCAAGTGTCAAGTTGAGCTCCACAGCCTGTGGCGTCTGCACCAGAAAGAAAATTACCATAGTGTCTGGCTTTGAAAGCCAGCAGGATTATGTTTGGGAGATCCAGAGGGCAGTGGGAGACTCTGCTCTTAAAGTGTTCACTTGCTCTGAGTTCCACACAGACAGAGCAGCTTAAAAATGCCTGGATTTTATGAGAAGGTGATTTGTTGACTAATTTTAGGACACTAGGGAATGTACCAGGGGTACACGTACCAGGGGATGAAAGTGCTGGTAGGTGCCATTTCTTATCTCTCCTTCTATACAGCTGGCCCAGTACCGGTAGGTGTCTTTCTGTCACTCTCCTCAACATAAGTAACACTGTGTTCCCTATCCCAACATTCCACTAAGAATCTGCTCTACCCAACCCACCACCCTCAACCAGTTCCTGTAAAGATGCCTCCACCACATCCTACCCATTGCGTGTCTCTTGTCAGGATGAGTGACCCTGCAAAATGACTCACATTCTGGGGGCCTAGCCCCTCCCACCAGCAAGCCTACAGTAATTTCCCCCAGGCCTCACAGATGCCTGGGCTGGGGATCAGTCTTTCCCACCAGTGTGTTTGTAGAAGTCATGACCTAAACACAACAGAAGGATGCAGGTAACACATGCAGGGGATAGCCTTGAGTGCCTGGCTCTGGTGACCAGGAGGGATTATGTCACTGGGCTCTACAGGACACCATCTATATAAGGACACTCTTTCAAGACTGACACATGTAGCTGATGTCCCTAATATGTAAAACAAGTGTAGAGAGATAGGCAAAATAGGAAACAAGGGAATACCTTTCAGGTGAAAGAACAAGACAAAAGCCCAGGAAAAGAACTACACAAAATGGAGATAAGCATTTACCAGATAAAGAGTTCAAAATGATAGTCATAAAAATGCTCATCAAATTCAGGAGAAGAATGGATGAACATAGTGAGAATTTCAATAAAGAGATAGAAAATACAAACAAGAAACATCAGAACTGAAGAATACAATAACTGAAATGAATAATTAATGAGAGGGACTCAATTACAGAATACAAAATGCAGAAGAACAGATCAGTGATCTGGAAGACAGAATAGTGGAAATAGACCCAAATTTTTAAAAGAGGGAATCATGTGATATGAAGGTATCATGTAGCATTTCAAAGCAGTCATCAGATTAGCATTTTTAAATAATATTAAATACTTATTGCATTTTATGTACCACAATAAATTTCATATTGATCAAAGAAATAAATATTATATATGATTCCTGCTGCTGCTGCTAAGTTGCTTCAGTCGTGTCTGACTCTGTGCGACCCCATAGATGGCAGCACACCAGCCTCACCCGTCCCTGGGATTCTCCAGGCAAGAACACTGGAGTGGGTTGCCATTTCCTTCTCCAATGCATGAAAGTGAAAAGTGAAAGTGAAGTCACTCAATCGTGTCCGACTCTCAGCGACCCCATGGACTGCAGCCTACCAGGCTCCTCCATCCATGGGATTTTCCAGGCAAGAATACTGGAGTGGGTTGCCATTGCCTTCTCTGATATATGACTCCTAGATAAAACTAAATAAAAAGGAATAGATGTGTCAAATTTAAGAATACTCCAAGTCGATGGGTTTATTTCAAGCAAAGGCAGAATCCACTGAGAGATTAATAGAATTGACGCATATACTATTACTAAAAACAAATGAAATTCAAACGAAAAAATATATGGAAAGTCCTTATAAACAAAATATGAGCATCTAATAGAGAAATGATCAAGAGATACAAAGTGGCAACTAACAAAAGAAAAAGGTATAAATTGTCAATACATGGGAAGGGTCTAGCCTTGCTATTAATAGAATAGAAATGAAAATAACAATAATAGCCTATTTGACCACTTATTCAATACAAAAGTATTTATTCAGAGCCCACAAATACTAATAATAAAAATAAACAAAACAGACAAAAATCCTTATGTATAGCTGCTATTGATGAAGTTCAGTGTAATGGGTATTGACATAAACTTCTAGTAACAGTACTGTTGTTATTGTTTAGTTGCCCAGTCATGTCCACCTCTTTGCAACCCCATGGACTGCAGCAGGCCAGGCCTCCCTGTCCTTCACCATCTCCCAGAGTCTGTCCAAGTTCATGTTCATTGCATCAGTGATGCCATCCAGCCATCTCATCTTTCTCATGCTCTCTTCTGCCCTCAATCTTTTCCATGATCAGGGACTTTTCCAATGAGTCATCTGTTTGCATCAGATGACCAAAATACTGGAACTTCAGCTTCAACATCAGTCCTTCCAATGAATATTCAGGGTTGATCTCTCTTAACATTGACTGATTTGATCTCCTTAGTAACAGTATAAATTGATACAAACTTATACCATTTAGCACAATTTAAGCAATATACTTTTGCCAAGAAGTTAAACTTATCAGAAGAGTCTGTGTGTGCTGTGCTTAGTCTCTCAGCTGTGTCTGACTCTTGTGGCCCCATAGACTGTAGCCTGCCAGGCTTCTCTGTCCATGAGATTCTCCAGGCAAGAATACTGGAGTGGGTTGCCATTTCCTTCTCTAGGGCATCTTCCCAACCCAGGAATCAAACCTGGGTCTCCTGTATCACAGGCAGATTCTTTACAAACTGAGCTATGAGGGAAGATTTCTGGAGTCTAAAAGAGTCTAAAGGTTTGGAAAGGTTGGAAAACATCCTAATATTCACAATAGGGGATTATTTGAGTAAACTGTGGTCCATTTCAGGTGATGGAATATTATTCTGCAAGAAAATATTGGGGATTGATCATAGTATATTTGCTAGAGTTTGCAGGAAGAATTCCAATAAACAATTCACATATCTTCACCACCAAATTTCTGGACCAACTGAGGAATCAGACAGATGAAGCACAAGTTATATCTTTATTGCTGAAAGAGATTGGTAGAAAATATAACTTTAGGTCAGGGATCAGTGAACTAATTTTTAAAATCCCACGATTAAATGTACTTTCCTGTTCGAAGGCACAGCTGAACAACTGTCAGCTTCCCCCATCTACCCCTACTCACCACAGGGGTAGGAGAGACGCTTTAGCATATGGCAGGGAATGAACCAGAATGCATCCTCTCTGCAGGCATGAAGAGTGGGATTGTGGTGCAGCATGACAAAGTTTGAAATTAATTGCCCTCATCCTTCTCCCAAACTCACCAATCTGAGAACTCATGATGGGCAGGTAGAGATAAAGAGAGAACCCAGGAGTGTCAGTC
The DNA here is from genome assembly GCA_024291935.2 of Okapia johnstoni. Taxonomy (NCBI): domain Eukaryota; kingdom Metazoa; phylum Chordata; class Mammalia; order Artiodactyla; family Giraffidae; genus Okapia; species Okapia johnstoni. Next base: position 68,318,486 of record CM044322.1, on the reverse strand, counting down.
TCAATAAGGCCCCAAAAGGAAATCTAAAGAGCAAATGTGGGTGTGCTATCCAGCAATATTGTATATAATGAAAATGGTTTTAGGATAGAGGTTATATTAAAAGAAGGTGAGACTCCAAATGGCCTATTCTATGTAAGGCGAGGAGAGAAAGTTGCTTGTTATTTCAGAGAAGAAGGAGGAGAAAGACAAGTGAGGGATGGAATAAAATGACTAATGGCATTCACTTCCCAGGGTAACACTCTCTAAAATTCTCCCAAAATGCAACAACAAATGCTTTGCATAAGTGGATTTGGGGAAGAAACCCACAAAATTCCGGGCTTTGCTGCTAGATGAAATGTAGTACAGAACCCAAAGCCGGCAGGGATAGGCACAGAAGAGTGGAAGCAGAAAGAAGTGTGGGGAAGTAAGCTCTAAGACACACAGACATCATGTGGGTGAAGGAGGACTCTCACAAAGCTGTGAAATATAGGTCCCAGTACAGTTTAACCACAACCACCTGACAGCTAACATTCATGTTACACATGTATTTCTTCACATAAGAGACTGAAAGAACTTCCTCTAAGTTCTTGACCCAAAGTATGGTGCACAGACTAGCAAGGTCAGCATCTCCTGGAAGCTTGTTAGAAATGCAAAATCTTCATACCCACTGAATCAGAATTACATTTTCACAAGATCCCCTGGTGATTTCCATGCAAATGAGAATTTTGAGAAGCTCTTCTCTAAACCGTTAACTATGCTGTAAGATAGATTTTAGGTAATTTTTTGCCATTACTGGAATTTTCTGTGTCTTTCACTTTTTTCTACAATGACTGATTATTAACTTTTATAAACGGTTTTTAAAGACCCGTTACTGAACTTCTAGTTCCGGCTTTTCCCTGTTTCTCTCTCTACATATAAATAAATACCCTGGAAACTGTTTAATATACAACCATAAATAACCACAAAAGGTAGAAAGAAAGTGGGCTGGTTAGGGGCCCCAGACCTTAATGAATGATCCTATGTTGAGTTCCCTGGATTTTCCTTTTATCCCTCAAGATGAGTGCTACAGAAGACTGTAAGCCAGAACAGTCAACAAGCAGAGTGAAGAGAAGGCTACCCTCCTGTTAAAGGACTGAAGGAGGGGAAGCTCAGCAGGGACGTAGTGAAGAGACCCATACTTAGCGACAGCATTGGCCCAACCTGCCTAGCAGCATGGGGAGAAATCATGCACGGGGGAAGTCTATCCTTCTGACATCCCACCTATTGGAAACAGCAGGTCCCAGCCCACCAGCAGCCCTGTCAATAGCAGAACCGGGGTGATTGACATATCTCATGCCCTACAATGGCCAATAGCAGTGAGCTTATTCTCTGCTTCCAGTGGTAGCACCAGCAAAAGCTGGTTGGTGAGACCTAAACTTCACGATAGCAGCAAGGAGACTCCTCCACTCACATCAGACATGCCAGAAGGCCCAGGGTGCCAGGCTTCCGCACTGCAGCAGAAAATAGACCAGGATCAGTATCTCTTGACCCTACACCCATGGTAGTGTATTACTAATCCAGGAGCAGAAGATGAACTGGCATCAGGGTCTCTTGATCCTCCATACGGTGGGAAAAGCGTCCAGACTCAAGTCTCCTAGTCTTCTGCATGCTAAGATGCTCCAGTCATGTCTGACTGTGTGCGACCCTATGGACTGTAAACTGCCAGGCTCCTCTGTCCATGGGATTCTCTAAGCAGGAATACTAGAGTGGGTTGCCATGCCCTCCTCCAGGGAAACTTCCCCACCCAGGGATAGAACCCGAGTCTCTTATGTCTCCTACATTGGTGAGTGTGTTCTTTACCACTAAGGCCACCTGGGAAGCCCTAGTCTTCTACCCAGCTGCAAAATGCAGCCTTGTTAGATGCTTCCCTCCCTTGGTGGCACCAACACTGGTAAAGAGGGAAGCCCACCTTTAGCAAGTAGCCAGAGAGCAGGCCAGAGAATTTACTCTCTATCTCAAGGTTTGAATATCCCCCATTCCACACCTAGCAACAGCAGGCAGCCCAGGGAAGAACTTTTATTTTCAAAGGCAGCAACAGCAGAGATACACTGAGGATTTAAGTGGGAGCCAGAAAAATAAAGCAGATCAGAATACCATTGCGAGACTTAGAAAACTAAAACTAAATTGGAACAAAATCTCATAAAAGTAGTCCAGAATCTACACACTAACCTAAAGAAGATGATTGCCTGATAAAATAGGTTTAAATAAGATCAAGAATCTTATAATATCCAACATGTTTAGGATATAGTAGAAAACTGTCACATCAAGAACCAGGAAGCTCACAACTTGATTGAGAAAAGATATCAACTGATGTCAATATCAAGATGAATTAGATGTTGGGACTATCATAAATATTTTGAAGCAGCCCTCACAAAATTATTTCAACAAGTTATTATAAACCCTCTTGAAAAAAAATCTTTAAAGCAACCAGAGAGAAAGGACACCTTATCTCTAGGGGAGCACCAGTTGGAATGAGAGTGATGGCATTTTCTTATCTGAAAATGTGGAGATAACAGAGATTTGGCACAACCTATTTCAAGTACTGAAAGCAAAGAGCTTATCAAATGTGAATTCTATGTCTGTAAAAGATGCCCATGTCATGCCTGAAAACTGCTGTTTCTGCCTCTGTCTTCCATGGCTTTGCCTCTATATATATTAACCCCGTCTTCCTTCTGTGTCCAAATTTACCTCTTCTTCCTGAGGACACCACTCTTTGTGGATAGGGCCCACCCTAACCGAAGCCTTAACATGTTACATCTGCAAAGAACTTATTTCCAAATAAAGTCACATCTGAGGTTTCAGGTGGACACAAATTTGGGGGCACACTGTAAAACCCAGTACAGACACAAATATATATTTCACTGAAGAGAATATACACTTGGAAAGCAAGCACATGAAAAGATATTCAACTTCATTAGCCATTAGGAAAGTGCAAATTAAGACGACAATGGGACAGCATTGTACATCTATCTGCATGACTACTATAAAAACAGTAAAAATGCCAAATGCTAACATCGATGTAGAGGAAGTAGATGACTCATACATTGTTGATAGGAATATAAAATGGCAAATTCACTCTGGAAAACATAAATGAGCTATCAAACCATGAAAAAAAAATGGAAGAAACTTACATGTATTTTACTAAATGAAAGAAACCAATCTAGAAAGGATAGTTACTGTATGGTTCCGTTTATATGACATTCTGGAAAAGGCAAAACCATGGAGTAATAATATGATTTTCAGAGACTGAGGGTACGGACTGGTGAATCAGCTGAGCTCAGAAGATTTTTAGAGCTGTGAAACTACTCCATGTGATACTATGCTGGTAAGTGTATGTCACTATACACTTATCCAAACCCATAGAATGTACAATACCTCTGAGTGATAATGATGTATCAATGTAGATTTATCAGTTGTAACAAATGCATAGCTCTGAGTGAGTGAGTGAAAGTCACTCAGTTGTGTCTGACTGTGACCCCATGGACTATACAGTCCATGGAATTCTCCAGGCCAGAATACTGGAGTGGGTAGTCATTGCCTTCTCCAGCGGATATTCCCAACCCAGGGATCAAACCCAGGTCTCCCACATTGAAGGCAGTTTTTTGTTTTGTTTTGTTTTTATCAAGGAACCCTGCACAACTCTAGTGGAGATGCTGAAAATGTGGGAAGCTATGCATGTGTCAAGGCAGGGAGTATATTGTAAATCCCTGTACCTTCCGGTCAGTCTTCCTTCAACTGCTCTTAAAAATAGTCTACTAAAAATTGCATAGATATAAATACACATGCAAGAATGTGCATTCGTACACACAAATTAATACAAATAAAACAAGAAAAATGAATAAAATTCATGGATCATATCTATGTCCATATCCTGGCTTTAACATAATACCATAGTGTTGTAAGATGTTACTAATGGGAAAAAGTGAGTAGAGGGTACCTGGGATGTCTCTGCATTATTTCCTACAACTACATGTGAATACATGATTATCTCAAAATAAAAAAGGTTTTCTTTTGAAGTTACTGTTAAGTTGCTAAAGAGAAGGCCTTCTTACCAAAGATTTCAACGTGCTAACCTAAATAATTCACAGAGATTTTTTTTCTTATTTTTTCCCTAACTCATCTATCTGGTTCATGTATGCATAGATTTAAAACCAATAAAAAAGGAAACAACACAAATATCGAAGGCTCTCTCTGTTCCACTCTGGGCTCTATGTAGAAGATTATCAAATATCAAATATTATCACATATTTGCTTACAGACTGCTGTGGCTTCTGGCATTGAATTTGTCATGGCTTTACCTGAGCTGTGGCTTAGCTGATATGGCCCTACAACTCCCTTTTCCCCAGGTGACCCCAAAAGATAGGCTGGATGTAAAGGTTTCAGACTGTTGAAATGGATGTAAAAATTCTGGATACCTCTTTTAAGAAGAAGCATGGGTTTTATCTCTCTTTTTTTCTCAACATCATGAAAGGGAAGAAATCTGGCTATTATTTACTCAATTGTTTAATGTACTTTGGGAGACAGATTTAATAAATGAAAGCATTCTCTGAGGTCCCCCCTAAGCAATGAATGCAGCCTTGCATTTTTATTTATTATGTGTTCATTGTGCAACACTAAACAATAGTAGCAAAAGAAGAATTGTGAACTCAAGTTAGCACTTCACCGTTTTTATCCCAAACGTCATGATTAGAAAATAAAAGGAGCACTTGGAGAAATAATCTCTGTAAAGTCAAATGCCAGAAAAGTCTCCATGGTTCTCTGCCTCTATGGCAAACAGGTAGAAGGAGAGGCACACGCAGTGGAAGGACTGCAGCCTTCCTTTACTCCATTTGTTGTCTATTTGTGTTCATGCTTATTTGCAGTGCAATTTAGAATGTGTTCATTTTTGAAGATATTCTGAAAGACGTTAAAAAAATGAAAACAATCCTGAAGGCATTAATAAAGACAACACAATCACTACTTCAATGTAACCATGCTTCAAGTTTCTCCAAGAACTTCCACAGCTGTCACTCCTTTCATTTGATCTCTGTTTGACCTCTTTCGTTGTTTGAATAAAGTTTGTGTCATAGTCTCTTATATATTCATAGGACAATATTCTCAGCTACACCAAAGAAACACTTGACTGTTATTTGACACTATTCCTCTTAACCTTTAGTAATATCCAATCTTCCTCTCCACCAGTTTTCATGAACAATTCAGCCCAACGGTCCACGACTATAGAGAATTTCAGTTGAAGCAGAAATAAATGTCATCAGTTTTTCTAAATTGTATGGCAAACTTGGAACAGTTTTTGGCATACTAATTGAGAATTTTTACCTTTAACGTTTATGATATAAAATAGGTGTTCAACTATTTTTATCTTGTTTGGATTTCCTTTGATTCTAATTTAATGAATCTTATTTATCTTAGATGTATATAAAAATGTGCCTTAACCTAAAAAAAAGAAGAGATATCTCATCTAGTTTAGAAGATATGTAGAAGAAAATTTATTGTTCAGTTGCTCAGTCACGTCTGGCTCTCTGCAACCCCATGGACTGCAGCATGCCAGGCTTCCCTGTCCTTCACCATCTCCTGGAGCTTGCTCAAACTCACGTCCATTGAGTCAGTGATGCCATCCAACAATCTCATTCTCTGTTGCCCCCTTCTCCTCCTGTCATCAATCTTTCCCAGCATCAGGGTCTTGTCTAATGAGTAGGCTCTTCACATCAGGTGGCCAAAGTATTGAGTCAACTCTTAGATAGGTTGATAAGAAGCCCAGGGTTCCTGAGGAGAAGAAAGGGGTCTGGAGCCCTCAAGAAGGAAAAAGAAGTCTGGGGCTCTCAAGGAGAAAAGGACAAACGTTCTTTCCTACATTGCTTTGTCTTAGTCAGTATAACAATGTATCTTGCTTGAGGCCATGTTTCTCCTTAACAAGAACTTTCTGACTAATCCTGTCATCTTAAAGTGTATATTATGGAAGTGGGTCTGGTAAGATCTTTCTATTGTTCATTCTAATCTTGTTAATTTAACATGTATGTTGTGGATGTGGGTCTGAAAAAAGTATATAAGGCCTTGTTAAGACTAGCTAGGGGGGCATTCTCCATCCCCCTTCTGATGTCTATGTCAGAAGGTTTCTCTTTTCCTTTTCTTCCTTTAATAAAACTCTGCTACACAAAAGCTCTTAAGTGATCAAGGCTGGTCCCTGGTCCCGAAGCTACATCTTCTTTGGAGATCATGAATCCGACATCGTTCACAGTAAGCTATCAGTATTGGGGCTTCAGCTTCAGCATCAGTTCTTCCAATGAACAATCAGGATTGATTTCCTTTAGGATTGACTGGTTTGATCTCCTTGCAGTCCAAGGGACTTGCAAGAGTCTTCTCCAACATCACAGTTCAAAATCATCAGTTCTTCAGTGTTCAGCATTCTTTATGGTCCAGCTCTCACATCCATGCATGACTACTGGAAAAACCATAGCTTTGACTATATGGATTTTTGTCAGCAAAGTAATGTATCTGCTTTTTAATACACTTTCTATGTTAAGGCATAACATTTGGGAAAGTGATAGTACTTTGATAAATGGAAATTGTCCTGAATTTTCCAAGATTGCAGTTTAAGCAGGATTAAGTGTTTATTTACAATACAGTATTCATCATTCTTTGTCTCTATATACCGAGTAGAGTCAATCCTCTGTGAGAGTCATCATCTCTGGCAACTCTGTCACCTGGGATAATGACCCACTGATTTGTGAGAGTGACTTAAATATTCTTGTTGTTACTTTACCAATAGATTCTCAATTTCTCTCTGGAGTTATAAAAAAATCTTAATTGATTTTTGCATCCTGTCATTCAGATAGCTGAATATAGTTATAATGGTCTCAGAAATACATGTGAGGTCCTGGCAACTGTTTTTTTAAAGTACTTCTTTCTTCTGGGTTGTGCCTTTCTGAACCTAGGGACTTAAATGCATAAAAGCCTTCAAATTTCATTTTCACATCAAGTAATTTGCAATTAAGTTGGTTCTGCCAATCCCAGTATAATAACCATGCTGCATAGAAATGTAGTAAAAAATTTTTAAAGTGATACTCTCCAAGGCTGATAAAGATATGGAGTAATTCGCTTTCATGTACCAAATGTTTAACACACTTTCTTGAAAGTCATAATGTAATATAAGCCTCAAAAATGAGCTTATATTTTTACCCGCTACATAGAATTTATGTTGTGGTTCAGTAGCTAAACTGTGTCCGACTCTGTGACCATATGGACTGCAGCACACTAAGCTTCCCCCTCCTTCACTATCTTCCAGAGTTTGCTAAAATTCATGTCCATTTAGTTGGTGATGCTATCTATATAACCATCTCATTCTCTTATAGACTCTTTGCAATCCTTTTAGACTGTAGCCTGCCAGGCTACTCTGTCCATGGGATTTCAGGCAAGAATATTGGAGTGCATTACCATTTCCTCCTCCAAGGGATCTTCCTGAATTAGGGATTGAACCCACGTGCCCTGTGTCTCCTGCATTGCAGATGAATTCTTTACCCTCTGAGCCATTGAGGGCCCTAGAATTTATACTTAGGAAATAAAACAGATTGTAAAATTTTTATTGCAGTATACATTATAATGGCAAACATATTAAACTAACCTAAATGCATTGCATGGTTCAAATTATGGTTTGGAAATAACCTACTGGAAGGAAAGAGACTTATTAAAAATGACTACAGAGAGCTCCCTAAGAAACATAAAATACTCATGCAAAATTAGAAGAAATACCTCCATACGTTTGAATTTTATTCAGTCATAACAAGATATTATGAAGAAACACTTAGTAATATAAAGATGACCATTATATAAAAATAGTATATCTAAACCTATTTTCATATTCAGAGATCAAATTGCCAACATTGGATGGATCATAAAAAAAGCAAGAGAGTTCCAGAAAAACATCTATTTCTGCTTTATTGACTATGCCAATGCCTTTGACTGTGTGGATCAGAATAAACTGTGGAAAATTCTGAAAGAGATGGGAATACCAGACCACCTGACCTGCCTCTTGAGAAACCTGTATGCAGGTCAGGAAACAACAGTTAGAAGTGGACATGGAACAACAGAATGTTTCCAAATAGGAAAAGGAGTATGTCAAGGCTGTATACTGTCACCCTGCTTATTTAACTTCTATGCAGAGTACATCATGAGAAACACTGGGCTGGAGGAAGCACAAGCTGGAATCAAGATTTCTGGGAGAAATATCAATAACCTCAGATATGCAGATGACACCACCCTTATGGCAGAAAGTGAAGAAGAACTAAAGAGCCTCTTGATGAAAGTGGAAGAGGAGAGTGAAAAAGTTGGCTTAAAGCTCAAAGTTCAGAAAACTAAGATCATGGCATCTGGTCCCATCACTTCATGAAAATAGATGGGGAAACAGTGGAAACAGTGGCTGACTTTATTTTTCTGGGCTCCAAAATCACCACAGATGGTGATTGCAGCCATGAAATTAAAAGACGCTTACTCCTTGAAAGGAAAGGTATGACCAACCTAGACAGCATATTACAAAGCAGAGACATTACTTTGCCAACAAAGATCCGTCTAGTCAAGGCTATGGTTTTTCCAGTGGTCATGTATGGATGTGAGAGTTGGACTATAAAGAAAGCTGAGTGCCGAAGAATTGATGCTTTTGAACTGTGGCATTGGAGAAGACTCTTGAGAGTCCCTTGTTCTGCAAGGAGATCCAACCAGTCCATCCTAAAGGAAATCAGCCCTGAATATTCATTGGAAGGACTGATGCTGAAGCTGAAACTCCAATACTTTGGCCACCTGATGTGAAAAGCTGACTCATTTGAAAAGACCCTGATGCTGGGAAAGATTGAGAGCAGGAGGAGAAGGAGATGACAGAGGATGAGATGGTTGGATGGCATCACCAACTCAATGGACATGGATTTAGGTGTACTCCGGGAGTTGGTGATGGACGGGGAGGCCTGGCGTGCTGCGGTTCACGGGGTCTCAGAGTCGGACATGGCTGAGCGACTGAACTGAACTGAATTTTCATATTTTCATCTCTATAATTCTGTAACTTTTTCTATATCCAACCCTGGCAAATGGCTTTAAGCTTCCTTGATGAAGGGTAGTGAGGAAACTTAATGGTATGCATTTTGGCTGTGTAGCACATGCTTCCTCAAGAAAAGCTAGCCAGTCTCACATTTATTGAAGCTGCTTTAGGTCTCTACGTTGGTTCTCAAGTCTTAGAATTAGTTGATAAATAACTACCACTTTCTTTTGTAGTGATTCAATCAGACTTCTGTTCACTAGATCTAGGTCTTCTCTAAAGCTCCAGTACTTTGGCCAACTGATGCAAAGAGCTGACACATTGGAAAAGACCCTGATGCTGGGAAAGATTGAGGGCAGGAGGAGAAGGGGGCGACAGAAGATGAGGTGGTTGGATGGCATCACTTCCTCAATGGACATGAGTTTGAGCAAACTTCAGGAAATAGTAAAGGACAGGGAAGCCTGGTGTGCTTTAGTCTGTGGGGTACCAAGAGTCAGACAGGACTTATTCACAGAACAAAAACACAATCTTCTCTGCTCATACAAATCAAATAGACCACTATACATCTGCTTCAGCTTTAGAGATTCCATAATCAATTAGCCAATGCAAAGATCTTTGCAGAAAAATCACTCTGATTTCTGTTTCAATTGTCTCTGGTAGCTAAGTGCTACTACTTAGCCTCTGTGATCCTGAAGTCCTTTCATCTCCATTGGATTCAGAGAACTTCAGGTGTATTCTGTTCTTCTCCAAGTCATAAGTGTTATTTCCCCTACTCTCCCTGGTCCTACCAGGGCTCAAATCTGGTTAAAGGACTAGAAACACTGCAAGGAGGTAGGGGTAGGTTCTGAGGAAAATTGGCAGTCCTTTCCATTTGGGTTGTCAGAGCTAGTACATAAAATTACAAGATGCCCAGCTAAATTTGAATTCAGAGAAGCAACAAACATTTCTATAGTATAAATATGTGCCATGCAATATTTGGGATATACTTATATACTTAGAAAAATTTAATTATTTTTTTGAAATTCAGATTTAACTGAGCATTCTGATTCCATGGCAATACTTCTTCAGGAAAGAGGAAGCATCTCTCCTTAGACCAAGAAGGAATGGCTGCTCCTTCTAGCAAAGGAGGCTCAGTAGAATTTCCAGGGTCAAGGTGTTCAGTTTAATTAGAACTTTTCCATATGTCTCCATCTCAATTTTCAGAGTCAGTCATTCTTCTAATCAATGACCAAAGTTTAGTATAAGAAAGTCTGTGAAGTTGTGAATTCAATTTGCATTGCAATTCACTCCCAGTATTAGGTGGTATATTTAGTTTTCAAAAATCTTGGTCCTGTGGCTACAGGATACAAGTGTTTCTTTTAGGGTAGATAGAGAAGCTTTCCTATCCAAACCTTGAGCAGTAATTGAAAGCTTTATACTCACCATTTTCTTTCTCCTTAAGTTCTCTGATGCACTTAGAAGCAAGCAACCAATCCTGTTATATGCCTTCCCTCAAATGTTCTAGGACAGCAGCCACTTGGTCACCCCAAATCTTGATTCTATTGATTATAGGTGTCAGTGGGTGTTGAGTGAGGTGATTTTCCCCTACACTCCATAAACTACATGTGTGCCTTTTTATTGGGCAGCTTTAATTCCTTTAAATCTAATTGTATCAAAGAACCAATCCCAGACTCCACTGTTACTCTAGGATAAATTTTGGTTCAAATATGAAAGCAGAACTATTATTCTTATTATGCAACAAGAAATTTATTATGAAATTAAACTTTATCCAGTTGCATGAGAAGTTGCTCTAAAAAGGTTAGAGAAGTCACTAACCAACTGTCTTGGAGCTGAGGCTTTTAGAAAACTAAGCACATCTAACAGCTGAGATAGACCTGGGAAGAGGGCTGGTGTAGAAATCTATGAAAGTGTTTTGCTTTTCCTGTTTACTGTTTCTGTAAGCTCACAGGGAAGCATCTGAAAGTGGGTGGGAATCACTGTAGGTAAGCAGGACAGCAGTTGAAGTGAGCTGGGTGTAGAAATAAGGAGAGCAAGAACAAATGGGAACCTGAACATTTGTTCTGTGTATTTACCCCCTTGCCTCCTCTGACCAAGGATGACCTTCAGAGTGGCATGACTGTTGCTTCATTTCTGCCTCAGAATTTCATGCCAACTTCTCAAGCTCTAACCCCAGTCTGGAACCTTCCAGACAAAATAACTCTGGTAAAACCAGCTCCAGTTCAGCCAGAATGACATTGTAGAAAAACACTAGATAACTATAAGTTTCTTATTTCCCTCCCTTCTCTTACTCCTACTTCTTTCTTCTCTTTCTCTGTCCCTTCCTTCCTCACTCTTTCTTTCTGTTTTGCCATTATTTTCCTTTCTTTCTTTGTTTTTTTAAAATTTTTTGCTATGCCACATGGCTTCCAGGATCTTAGTTCTCCAACCAGGGATTGGATCTGGTCTCATGTCAGTGAAAGCACTGAGTCCTAACCACTGATGCCAGGGAACTTCCTTCCTTTCTTTCTTCCTTTTCTCTCTGTTTCTTCCCTTTGTCCCTTCTTCCCCATCTCTCTTTTCCTTTCTCTCTCTCTCCTTCCTCCCTCTCTCCTTTTCTTTCTTTCTTTTACTAGGTAGGACCAGTACATGTTTCACACTGGTGGAACTATAAGGCATCCTTGTCTTGTTCCTCATCTCAAAGGGAAAAATTCAACTATGTAATTCATTATTAATCTGATATTTGTTGTAGGCTCCTTGTAAATAGCCATTTTCAGATTAAGGAAGTTCCTTTTTATTTTTCATTGTTAAGAATTTTTGAAAGCAAACTGATTCAAATTCCAATTTTACATTCTTGAAATAAATCAACTTGGTCATAATATTTTATAATTTTATTTGTTGTTTAATGTGCTTTTATAACACATTTTATATATTTTTGAGGTATAATTCACATATTATAAAAAGGCTTTTGTAGTATAGAGTTCAATGATTTTTAATAAAATCACATTTGTGTAACTAGCACCATTAATTTTAGAACACATTTATTACTCTATCCTTAATATTTTTTAGAGAGATTAGACTGTAATTTTCTTTCCTGTAATGTTTTTATCATATTTCAGTATTAAACTTATGATAATCTCATAATACCAGCTTGTAATGTTCCATGTATTTGTTTTCCTATAGAGTTTAGGTGAGATTGGCATTACTTCTCTTTTAGATGTTTGAAAGAATTGATCAGTGAAGCCATGTGGCCTGGAATTTACTTTGTTATATGATCTTTTTTCCCCCAAGTTTTTTACATTATGTAGACTTTTTATTGAAGTTTAACACATATATATTAAGGTATACAATCTTAATCATTCAGTTCAATGACTCTTTACAAAGTGAGCACCCATGTAAATGGCATTCAGATAAGATATAGAACATTATCAACAGCTCAGGCTCCCCCTCTTGCCCTTTCTCAGTTATTATCTTCCCAAGGTAACTACTATTCTGACCTCTATCACTGAAGGTTAGCTTTGCCTCCTCTTAAGTTTTATATTAAAGGGATCAAAAAGTGTTTATTCTTGTGTCCAGTTTCTGATCAGTGTTATACTAAGGAGACTCATGCGTGTTGTTGCATGTAAGATTAATTGGATCTTTTCTATTGCTGTATATGTCATTGTTAGAATCTAATTAATTTGTAAATTTAACTGTTTAAATATCAGCAGATTTCTTGCATGTATGTATGGAAATCTATATACATTTGCAAATCTTTGTATATGTACAAATCTATACATGCAAATCTGTACAAATTTTTTATATTTCTATATGTGGAATTGCTGAGTATAAACCTATTCAGTTTTAGTAGATACTGTCAAAAGATTTTATAAAATGGTTGTACAAATTTACACTCCTACCAGAAGCATATGAAATGTCCAGCTGCTCCACATCCTTAGAAACTATCATGAATGTGTGTTCTAATTTATCACACTGCATCTATTGAGATATCTCATTTATTGATATTTTGTATTGTACTGATTGATCATTAGAAAGTAAAATAGAGTTACTAGAATAAATCCATCTTGCTAATAATGTGTTATAAATGATTATGTTGTATATGGTGTGTGTGTGGTTGCTAATTTTTTTTACTGCAATATTATAACATTGGGTTAATATTTTAAAATTTGTCAATAAAAATTCTATTTTGACCATTATACTATCCTTTATAAATACTGCTGCATTCAATTTCTTAATATTTTGTTTAGAAAACTTGCATTTATGTTCTCAAGAGGTGTTGAACTCTAATTTTTTTTTTCTTTTAAAGCCATTGTTAGTTTGGGATATCAAAATTATGCTGGTCTTACAGAATGTTTTGGAAAGTATTCATTCTTTTCTATTCTCTGGAATTATTTATGTTGCATTAACATTATTTTCTTTATATCTTTGGAATAATACAGCAGTAAAGCAATCTGGATGGGAGTTTTTGTTGTTAGGTCTTTAATTACTGATTTAACTTCTTCACTAGCTGTGATCTTTTAAGATTTTTAGTATCTTATTTGATAAGTTATGACAGGTTATATTTTTTAAGGAATGTATTTCATTTACATTTGCTAAGCTATTTGTATAACGTTGTTTATTATAGCCTCTTATTATGCTTTAATATCTATGAGATATGTAGTGATATCCCTACTTTAATTCTTGCTATTGACGACATTTAACATTTACTTTTCCTTGATTATTTCTACTGTGAGTTTATCAGTTTTATTAAGATTTACTGAAAAACAACTTATAATTTTCTGTAGTGTATAATTATTTTCTATTTTATTGGCATGATTTATTAGTTCCTTTCTGATACTTTCTTTGAGCTTAATTTGGTATTCTCTGTTCATTAATTCTTGATATTCAAGCTTAGATACTTATGTTTTTGACTGTTATTTTTTATAAAAGGTACATTTAAATATATAAAATTTTCTCTAAAAGTTCTGTATTTGCTTCCCACAATCTTTACATTTTCATTATCATTATATGAAAACATTGCCTAATTTCCCTTTTGATCTCTTGTTCTATCAGTAGTTTATTTAGAAGTATGTTACATAATTTTCAAAAACTTGGAGATTTCTTAGTTATTGTTCTTCTTGTTTAATCCTTTGAAATTTATTGAAAAATATTTTATAACCCCAAATGTTGACAGTTTTGGACAAATGTTACATATGCTCTAGAAAAGAAGGTGTAGTTGTTCTCTGACATTTTCTATAATTGTCTCTTAGGGAAATATGATTTACTATGGTTTGTTGTGGTTGTTGTTGTTTTGTTTTTCTCCACTTGTTCTCTCAGTTATTGAGAGTAATGTGTAAAATATCTGTTACCTTCCTAGGACTGCCAAAATAAATTGCCACAAATTTTGTAGTTGTTGTTGTTCAGTTGCTCAGTCGGGTCTGACTTTTTCCGACCCCATGGACTGCAGCATACTAGGCCTCCTTGTCCATTACCAACTGCCAGAGTTTACTCAAACTCATGTCCATTGAGTTGGTGATGCCTTCAAACCATCTCATCCTCGATTGCCCCCTTCTCCTCCTGCCTTCAATCTTTCCCAGCATCAGGGTCTTTTCAAATGAGTCAGTTCTTCACATCTGGTGGCCAAAGTATTGGAGCTTCAATTTCAGCATCAGTCTTTTCAATGAATATTCAAGACTGATTTCCTTTATGATTTTTTCCTTTATGATTTCCCTTGAAGTCCAATGGATTCTCAAGAGTCTTCTCCAACATCACAGTTCAAAAGCATCAATTCTTCAGTGCTCAGCCTATTTTATGGTCCAACTCTCACATCCATACATGACTACATGAAAAACCATAGCTTTGACTCTACGGACTTTGTCAGCAAAGTAATGTCACTACTTTTTAATACACTATCTAGGTTTGTCATAGCTTTTCTTCCAAGGAGCATGCACCTTTTAATTTCATGGCTGCAGTCACTGTTGGAGTGATTTTGGAGCCCAAGAAAATAGAGTTTGTCACTATTTCCATTGTTTCCCCATCTATTTGCCATGAAGTAATGGGACCAGATGCCATGGTCTTAGTTTTTTTTTTTTTTTAATTAATTGTAGTTGAAGGTTAATTGCTTTACAATATTGTGATAGTTTTAGCCATACGTCAGCATGAATCAGTCACAGGTGCACATGTGTCACCCATCCTGAACCTGCCTCCCACCTCCTCGCCACCCCATCCCTCTGGGTTGCCCCAGAGCACAAGCTTTGAATGCCCTGCTTCATGCATTGAACTTGCACTCGTCATCTGTTTTGCATATGGTAACACACACGTTTCAATGCTGTCCTCTCAAATCATCCCACGCTCGCCTTCTCCCACATAGTCCAAAAGACTGTTCTATACGTCTGTGTCTCTTTTGCTGTCTCGCATATAGGGTCATTGTTACCATCTTTCCAAATTCCATATATATGTGTTAGTATACTGTATTGGTGTTTTTCTTTTTGACTTATTTCACTCTGCACAACAGGCTCCAGTTTCATCCACCTCGATAGAACTGACTCAAATGCATTCTTTTTTATAGCTGAGTGATATTCCATTATGTATATGTACTACAACTTCCTTATCCATTCATCTGCCGATGGACGTCTAGGTTGCATCCATGTCCTAGCTATTTCAAACAGTGCTACAATGAACATTAGGGTGCATGTGTCCCTTTCAATTCTGGTTTCTATATGTTTATGCCCAACAGTGGGATTGCTGGGTTATATGGTAGTTCTATTTCCATTTTTTTTTAAGGAATCTCCTCACTGTTTGCCATAGTGGATGGACTAGTTTGCATTCCCACCAACAGTGTAAGAGGGTTCCCTTATTCCACAGCATTTCCAGAATTTATTGCTTATAGACTTTTTTGATGGCAACCATTCTGCCTGGTGTGAGATGGTACCTCGTTGTTTTGATTTGCATTTCCCTAATAATGAGTGATGCTGAACATCTTTTCATGTGTTTATTATCCATCTGTATGTCTTCTTTGGAGAAATGTCTGTTTAGTTCTTTGGCCCATTTTGGGGGGGCGTCATTCATTTTTCTGGTATTGAACTGCTTTTACATTTTGAAGATTAATTCTTTATCAGTTGTTTCATTTGCTATTATTTTATCCCATTCTGAAGGCTGTCTTTTCACCTTTCCTAAAGTTTCCTTCACTGTTCAAAAGCTTTTTAGTTTAATTATGCCCCATTTATTTATTTTTGTTTTTATTTCCATTATTCTGAGTGGTGGGTCATAGAGGATCTTGATGAGATTTATGTCAGGAAGTGTTCTGCCTATGTTTTCCTCTAAGAGTTTTATAGTTTCTGGTCTTACAGTTAGATCTTTAATCCATTTTGAGTTTATTTTTGTGTATGGTGTTAGAGAGTATTCTAGTTTCATTCTTTTACAGGTGGTTGACCAGTTTTCCCAGCACCACTTGTTAAAGAGATTATATTTTCTCCATTGTACATTTTTGCCTCCTTTGTCAAAGACAAGGTGACCTTAGGTGCATGGATTTATCTCTGGGCTTTGTCTTATGTTCCTTTGATCTATATTTATGACTTTGTGCCAGTAGAGTACTCTCTTAATGACTGTAGCTTTGTAGTACATTCTGAACTCAGAAAGGCTGATTCCTCCAGTTCTATCCTTCTTTCTCAAGATTGTTTTGGCTACTCGAGGTTTTTTGTTTTCATACAAATTGTGAAATTATTTATTCTAGTTCTGAGAAAAATACCGTTGTTAGCTTGGTAAGGATTGTGTTGAATCTATAGATTGCTTTGGGTAGTATACTCATTTTTCACTATATTGATTCTTCCAATCCATGAACATGGTATATTTCTAAATCTATTTGCGCCATCTTTGACTTCTTTTGTCAGTGTTTTATACTTGTCTGTGTACTAATTTTATATCCTGCAATGTTACTATAATCATTGATTAGTTCTAGTAGTTTTCTTGTTGTATCTTTAGGGTTTTCTATGTAGGGGATTATGTTATCTGCAAACAGTGAGAGTTTTACTTCTTCTTTTCCAATCTGGTTTCTTTTTATTTCTTTTTCTTCTCTGATTGCTGTGGCTAGGACTTCCAAAACTATGTTGAATAGTAGTGGTGAGAGCGGGCACCCTTGTCTTGTTCCTGATTTTAGAGAAAATGCTTTCAACTTTTTGCCATTGAAGATAATGTTTGCTGTGGGTTTGTCATACATAGCTTTTATTATGTGGAGGTATGTTTCTTCAAATTGCCAACACCTGTTGGATCAAGGAAAAAGCAAGAGAGTTCCAGAAAAACATCTATTTCTGCTTTATTGACTATGCCAAAGCCTTTGATTGTGTGGATCACAAAAAACTGTGGAAAAGTCTTAAAGAGATAGGAATAACAGACCACCTGACCTGCCCCTTGAGAAACCTGTATGCAGGTAAAGAAGCAACAGTTAGAACTGGACATGGAACAACAGACTGGTTCCAAATCAGGAAAGGAGCACATCAAGGTTGTATACTGTAATCTTGCTTATTTAACTAATATGCAGAGTATATCATAAGAAATACTGGGCTGGGTGAAACACAATCTGGAATCAAGATTACCGGGAGAAATATCAATAACCTCAGATATGCAGATGACACCACCCTTATGGCAGAAAGTGAGTAAGAACTAAAGAGGCTCTTGATGAAAGTGAAAGAAGAGTGAAAAAGTTGGCTGAAAACTCAACATTCAGAAAATTAAAATCATGGCACTTGGTCGCATTACTTCAAGGCAAATAGGTGGGGAAACAGTGAAAACAGTGACAGACTTTAGTTTTGGGGGGCCCCAAAATCACTGCAGATGGTGACTGCAGCCCTGAAATTAAAAGACACTTGCTCCTTGGAAGAAAAGCTATGACTGGCCTAGACAGGGTATTAAAAAGCAGAGACATTACTTTGCCAACAAAGGTCCATCCGGTCAAAGCTATAGTTTTTCATGTAGTCATGAATGGATGTGAGAGTTGGACTATAAAGAAAGCTGAGTACCAAAGAACTGATGCTTTTGTGGTGTTGGTGAAGACTCTTGAGAGTCCCTTGGACTGCAAGAAGATCCAACCAGTCCATCCTAAAGGAAATCCATCCTGAATATTCATTAGAAGGACTGATGCTGAAGCCAAAACTCCAATACTTTGGCCACCTGATAGGAAGAACTGACTCAGTTGAAAAGACCCTGATGCTGGGAAAGATTGAAGGAGGGAGAAGTGGATGACAGAGGATGAGCTGATTGGATGGTACCACCAACTCAATGGACAAGAGTTTGAATAAACTCCAGAAGTTGGTGATGGACAGGGAGGCCTGACATGCTGCAATCCATGGGGTCCCAAAGAGTCAGACATTACTGAGCTACTGAACTGAACTTAACTGATGTTCCTTCTATGCCTGCTTTCTGGAGAGTTTCTAGTCATAAATAGGTGTTGAATTTTGTCAGAGGTTTTCTCTGCATCGATTGAGGTAATCATATGGTTTTTATCTTTCAGTTTGTTAATATGGTGTATCACAGTGATTTGGGAATGTTGAAGAATCCTTGCATCCCTGGGTAAAAACTCACTTGGTCATGTTGTATGATCTTTTTAATATGTTGTCAGATTCTGTTTGCTAGAATTTTATTGAGGATTTTTGCATCATGTTCACCGGTGATATTGGCCTATAGTTTTCTTTTTTTGGTAGCGACTTTATTTGGTTTTGGTATTAGGGTGATGGTGGCCTCATAGAATGAGTTTGGGAGTATACCTTCCTCTGCAATTTTCTGGAAGAGTTTGAGTAGGATAGGTGTTAGCTCTTCTCTGAATTTTTGGTAGAATTCACTTCTGAAGCCATCTGGTCCTGGGCTTTTGTTTGTCGGAAGATTTTTTGTTACGGTTTTGGTTTCCGTGTTTGTGGTGGGTTCGTTAAGATTTTCTATTTCTTCCCGGTTCAGTTTTGAAAGGTTATACTTTTCTAAGAATTTGTCTGTTTCTTCCGAGTTGTCCGTTTTATTGGCATATAATTGCTTATTGTAGTCTCTTATGGTCTTTTGTATTTGTGTTGTCTGTTGTGATTTCTCCATTTCTATTTTTCTTGATTTGATTCTTCTCCCTTTTTTCCTTGATGAGTCTGGCTAATGGTTTGTCTATTTTATTTGTCATCTCAAAGAACTAGCTTTTAGTTTTGTTGATTTTTGCTATAGTCTCCTTCATTTCTTTTTCACCTTTTCCTGCTCTGATTTTTATGATTTCTTTCTTTCTACTAACTTTGAGGTTCTTGTGTTCTTCTTTTTCTAGTTGCTTTAGGTGTAAATTTGGGTTGTTTATTTGATGTTTCTCTTGTTTCTTGAGATATTGCTATGACCCTCCCTCTTAGCATTGCTTTTACTGAATCCGATAGGTTTTGGGTTGGCTTGTTTTCATTTTCATTTGCTTCTATGTGTATTTTGATTTCCTTTCTTATTTCTTCCATGATCTGTTGGTTATTCAGAAGCATGTTGTTTAACCTCCATATGTTAGTGTTTTTAATAGTCCCCCCCCCACCATGGTTGACATCTAATCTTATCACATTGTGATCAGAAAAGAAGCTTGAAATGATTTCAATTTTTTTTTTTTTTGGTAATTTATGAAGGCTAGATTTATCACCCAGGATGTGATATATCCTGGAGAATGTTCTGTGTGCCCTTGAGAATAGGCGAAATCCATTTTTTTGTGGGGAGGGGGTGAAATGCCCTGTAGATATCAATTAGGTCTAACTGGTCCATTGTATCATTTAAAGCTTGTGTTTCCTTGCTAATTTTCTGTTTGGTTGATCTATCCATAGGTGTGAGTGGGGTATTAAAGTCTCCCACTATTATTGTGTTACTGTAATTTTCCCTTTCATACTCGTTAGCATTTGCCTTACATATTGAGCTGCTCCTGTGTTGTGTGTATATATCTTTATAATTGTTATATCTTCTTCTTGTATTGATCCTTTGATCATTATGTAGTTTCTTTCTTTGTCTCTTAACATGGTCTTTATTTCAAAGTCTATTTTATCTGATATGAGTATTGCTTCTCCTGCTTTCTTTTGGTCTCATTTGCATGAAATATCTCTTTCCAGCCCCTCACTTTCAGTCTGTATGTGTCCCTAGGCTTGAGGAGGGTCTCTTGTAGATGGCATTTATAGGGGTCTTGTTTTTGTATCCATTCAGCCAGTCTTTGTCTTTTGGTTGGAGCATTTAACCCATTTACATTTAAGGTAATTATTGATAAGTATGATCCTGTTACCATTTACTTGGTTGTTTGGGGGTCGTTTTTATAAACCTTTACTATTTCCTATCTAATAAGATCCTTTAGCATCTGTTGAAGAGCTGGTTTGGTGGTACTGAATTCTCTCAGCTTTTGCTTGTCTGTAAAGCTTTTGACTTCTCCTCATATTTAAATGAGATACTTTCTGGGTAGAGTAATCTAGGTTGTAGGTTTTTCTCTCTCATCACTTTAAGTATATCCTGCCATTTCCTTCTGGCCTGAACAGTTTCTATTGAAAGATAAGCTGTTATCTTTATGAGGATCCCCTTGTGTGTTATTTATTGCTTTTCCCTCGCTGCTTTTAATATTTGCTCTTTGTGCTTAATTTTTGTTAGTTTGATTAATATGTGTCTTGGGGTGTTTTGCCTTTGGTTTATCTGTTTGAGACTCTTTGGGTTTCTTGGGTTTAGGTGGCTATTTCCTCTCTCATTTTAGGGAAGTTTTCAGCTATTATCTCCTCACATATTTTCGCATGCCCTTTCTTTTTGTCTTCTTCTCCTGGGACACCTATGATTTGAATGTTGGGACACTTATCATTGTCCCAGAGGTCTCTGAGGTTGTCCTCATTTCTTTTAATTCTTTTTTTTTCTTTTTTCCTTTGTGCTTCACTTATTTCCATCATTCTATCTTCCACGTCAGTTATTCTCACTTCTGCCTCAGTTATTCTGGCTCCCTCCAGAGTGCTTTTAATCTCAGTTATTGTATTATTCATTATTGATTGACTCTTCTTAATTTCTTCTAGGTCCTTGTTAAAACATGTTTTGCATCTTCTCAATTCTTGTCTCTAGTCTGTTTATTTGTAACTCCCTTTTGATTTCAATATTTTGGATCATCTTTACTATCATTATTCTGAATTCTTTTTCAAGTGGACTCCCTATCTCCTCCTCTTTTGTTTGGTTTGGTGGGGTTTTATAATGTTCCTTCACCTGCTGAATATTTCTCTGCCTTTTCACTTTGTTTAGATTGCTATGATTGGGGTACCCTTTCTGGAGGCTAGAAGTTCATGGTTCCTTTTAACTGTGGAGTCTGCTCACCGTGGGTGGGGTTTGACCAGAGGTGTGCCAATGCTTCCTGTTTGGAGGAGCTTGCATCTGTGTTCTGGTGGCTGGAGCTGGATCGCTTCCCTCTGGAGTGCAATGAAATGTCCATTGGTGAGTTTTGGGTGTCTATGTGCTTGGCATGGCTTTGAGCAGCCTTTTTCTTTTAATGTTCAGTGTTGCGTTTCTGTTTTGCTGGAGAATTAGCATGATGTGTCTTTCACTGGAACTTGTTGACTCTTGGGTAAAGCTTGGTTTCAGTGTAGGTGTGGAGACTCTTGGGTGAGCTCTTGCTAATTAATGTTCCCTGGAGTCAAGAGTTCTTTGATGTTCTAAAGTTCTGGAGTTAAGCCTTCTGTCTCTGGCTTTCAGTCCTTCTCTTACAGTAGCCTTAAGACTACTCCTTTTGAAGAGATTGGGTTACCTTTCTGGGTGCCTGGTGTCTTCCACCAGTGCTCAGAAGTTGTTTTGTAGAAGTTGCTCAACATTCAAATGATCCTTTGATGAATTTGTTGGGGAGAACGTGGTCTCCCCGTCCTATTCCTCTGCCATCTTGGGACTACTCCCGATCTTAGCTTTTTGAATGTTGAGTTTTAAGCCATCTTTTCCACTCTTCTCTTCACCTTCATGTAGAGGCTCTTCAGTTCCTCTTCATTTTCTGATGTAAGGGTGGTTTCCTCTGCATATCTGAGGTTATTGATATTTTCTTCCAGCAATCTTGATTTCAGCTTGTGTTTCATCCAGTCTGGCATTTCACATGATGTACTTTGCATACAAGTTAAATAAGCAGTGTGACAGTATATAGCCTTGATGTACTACTTTCCTAATTTGCAACCAGCCTGTTGTTCCATGTCCAGTTCTAACTGTTGCTTCTTGACCTGCATACAGGTCTCTCAAGAGACAGGTAAGGTGGTCTGGTATTCCCATATCTTCAAGAATTTTCCAGTTTGTTGCAATCCATGCAGTCAAAGCCTTTAGGGTAGTCAAATTTATTAGGTTAAAATGAAAATTTTTTTCTCACTGTTCAGAAGCCAGAAGTTCAGAATCAAGATGCCAGCAAGATTGATTTCTTTGCCCGGGAGAAAAAAAAAATTGTCCTATCCCTCTTTCCTGCCTGTGGTGGCTTATACAATCCTTGGCATTCCTTGACTTACAGATGCATTTCTACAACATCTGCCTCCATTGCACATATTTTCTCCTTTGTATGTCTACCCTTCTCTTCTCTTACAAGCTCTCTTTAGACTGAAGAGCCACTGTGTTAATCCAAGTTGATCTCATTTCAAGATCCTTTACTTAATTAAGTCTTCAAAGTCTCTTTTTTGCAAACAAATTCTCATTCACATGTTCCGTGGATTAGGACATAAAATATATTTTTTAGGGAGTTGCCATTCAAACCACTACAATCACTGATTGTGACTAGATTTGTCTACCTCTATTATTTTTTCCTTCCTGCTGAATTGACTCTTTTATCATAATGAAATGTCCCTCTTTACCTTTCATAATATTTCTTTCCTTAAAATCTATTTTTATAATATTAATAAAGATACATCAACATTCTTTCTTTTCTGTTTTTGTATTACATATGCTTCAAATCTTTTACTTTCATCCATTCTCTGTCTTACATTTAAAATTTATGTGAGAATATCCTGGAAGTTCGGTGGTTAGGATTGTATACTCTCACTGCTGAGAGCCCGAGTTCAATCCCTGGTAAGGGAACTAAGTAAGAGCTTGCAAGCTGCCCAGCATGGCCAAAAAATAAATAAAAATAAAATAAAATTTATCTCTTGTAAATGTCATATACTCAGATTTTGTTGTTTCATTCTCTCTGAAAATCTTTGCCTTTAATTGAAATGCTTGGAATATTTCAAATTAATATAGTTACTTATATAGTGAGATTTAAGTCTAGCATCTTGTTATTTATTTTTTGTTTCTTAAGTTTTTCCTTTATTCTTCCTTTCTAACATTTTTAAATTAATCATTTTATTACCCTATTTTTTCTCCTCAAGTATATTTTATTTATTTGTATATTTTATTTATTATCCTAGAGGCTGAAATATAGATCCTTGATTTATTATAATTGAATTTAGCTAAATTATAACCTATTATAATTATATAATTTAATTTAGTATAAATAATGATTTTACCACATCCCAAACAATGCAAGAACCCATAGCAGTTTTAACTCCATTTATGTCTTCATGCCATTTCCTACTATTTTTACACACATTTTGTATCTCAGAAGACATTATAGTTGCTGCTTTTATAAAAGTGGTATTTATTTATATTTAACCACATGTTAACTCTGTTATACTTCTTCCATATTGCATTTCTATCAGTCCTATGTGACACTATTTTCCTTCATCTTAAAGACTTATTTTTAAACATTTTTGTATTTAGGTCTTCTGACAATAAATGTTTTAAACATTTTTCTAAGTATGATTCCTTTGAAAGTTATCCTCTCTGTTTTCTGAGTGCTTTTAAAATTGCTTCTGATGTTTTACAATATACTGTGTCTAGGTAGGGATTTCTTTGTATTTGTTTTTTTGGGTTTGTATCATGTCTTGAATTTGTGGTTCGATGTATTTCATCAGTTTTGGAAAAATCTCTTTAATTACTTCTTCACATGTTGTTTATGCTCTGTTATCTCCTTTCATTGTGAGAGGCCATATTTTCTATTTTAAATATATGCTTATCCTTATTCCTCTATTCTACAAGACTGTTACTCTCTTGTCTGTATTTATGTTTCTTTTGTCACTCTGTGTTCTTGATGTTTTCCTCTGTCCTAATTTCCAATGATTAAATTTTCACCCATGTCTAAATTGCCACTAATCTTATCCAAATTCAGAATTTCAGTAATTGCATTTTATAATTGTAGGACTTTTATTAGGTTCTTTCTATTTGCCCTGTCACTTAAATTGTTTTTAATTTTTACAAAAAGTTTACACTTTGTGTATTTAATCCTTTATTATTAGTAGTAATATAGTTTTTTTTTTCAATCTGATAACAAAAATTCCAATATCTGGAGTTCTGATGGGTCAGTTTCTATTGTCAGTGACTATGCTAGGTCTTATTCTTGTTATTTTATTTCTTCAAGTAGCTGGTTACCTTTAATTGTATATCATGAATTATATTTGCAAACTTTTCTGTAGAAATAAATTCAAGGTTTTGGATGACTAATTTTATTCCAGAGAGGGCTTTTACTGTTGCTGTTGTTTCTGCCAGGTACCTGGGGACCCTAGCAATATGAGGCTTTAATTCAATTTCAAAAACTTATTTTTCTGGGCACCAGTACTTGAAGAATAATTCTAATAATCTTGAATCACAGAGCCTTGTTTTTAGAGATCTCAGTACATATCAGGAGATATTAATAAAATTTCCAATTTGAAGTTCTTGAACTTCAATTTTTGTCCTTGACTCAAAGTGAAAGTGATAGTCACTCAGTTGTGTCCGATTTTTTTGGGACCCCATGGACTATACAGTCCAGGGAATTCTCTAGCCCAGAACACTAGAGTGGGTAGCCTTTCCCTTCTCCAGGGGATCTTTCCAATCCAGGGATCGAACCCAAGTCTCCCACATTGTAGGCAGATTCTTTACCAGCTAAGCCACAAGGGAAGCCCAAGAATACTGGAGTGGGTAGCCTATCCCTTCTCCAGCAGATTTTCCCAACCCAGGAATGGAACTGGGGTCTCCTGCATTGCAGGCGGATTCTCTGGCAACTGAGCTATCAGGGAAACCCTGATATCAGGGAAGCCTTTGACTCAATGAGCCTATCAAATGCCCCCTCCTGAATCAACTTACCTTCCCAAGGGAAAAGCAGCCCAGATGCTTGATTCTTTCCTGGATTTTCACCTTCTATGAGACCATAGTTCCTCATTTGTTAGCTGCTGCTGCTGCTGCTAAGTCGCTTCAGTCGTGTCCGACTCTGTGCGACCCCATAGATGGCAGCCCACCAGGCTCCACCGTCCCTGGGATTCTCCAGGCAAGAATACTGGAGTGGGTTGCCATTTCCTTCTCCAGTGCATGAAAGGGATAAGTGGAAGTGAAGTCGCTAAGTCATGTCGGACTCTTAGCTACCCCATGGACTGTAGCCTACCAGGCTCTTCCGTCCATGGGATTTTCCAGGCAAGAGTACTGGAGTGGGGTGCCATTGCCTTCTCCGATAGCACCCTGATGCATATTTTATATTTTTCCAGCATTTTTAGTTTTCCTCTGGGGATAAGTGGGAAATGGGTGGAGAGACGTTTGGTGTCAATTATTGAAATTACCAGAAGCAAAACTTTCTTAAGAATTTTAATTTTGTTTTAGAAATTTGGTCAGTGTTGCTTATTCCAGTCATATGGTGTTAGAAAAATACATTTCTTTCATGTCCTGCTATGTGCTATGTTCTACTTTTACATTTAAAAAGGTATCTGACATTTCCCATAGGCTACTGTATGATCACTTTTACTTGGGTATACTGTTATGATATCAAACTTAGGCTCGATAAAATGAATTGGTAAGTTTTCTCCTTTATATCTTGTGAAACATTCGAAATTACATTTAGAAGTATATACTACATGAAACTATGATAGAACTTCTTTGTGAAAATTTTTTCTTCTATTTTTACAAGTTTTTTGGTCTATATTAGCTTTCTATATCTACTTTGATGAATATTGGTAATTTATATTTCCATTTACATCATTTAGATTTCCAAAATATTTAACATAGTCTACAGCTTCATAAATATTCTCATGTTTACCCAAGTATACTCAAAGTGTATTTGGGCATGACTCTGTAAATTACAACTTTGTAAAAACTTATCTAGGTTAGCAAAGATTCAAATCTAATGATAAAGGTAAAACAAAGATAGTTACAATTTAGTGATTCATATGATTTCTCTCAATAGTCATTTTAATTCACTGCTTTCCATTTCCCTAGGCATTCTTTGTGGGCCACTCTCAGCCATCACCAATGGAGATTTCAATAGCACCAACAGGGAATATTTTAAGTACAAAACAGTGGTGACCTACCACTGCAATCTTGGAGAGAGAAGGCAAAAGCTGTTTGACCTCACGGATGAACCATCAACATATTGCACCAGCGAAGACAATCAAGTGGGCATCTGGAGCAGACCTCCTACTCAGTGCATTATAGCTAATAAATGCACACCTCTAGTCACTGAAAATGTAATAAAGATGTCTGGGAACAAAAGTTTCTTTTTCTTATATGAAACCGTGAGTTTTATATGTCAGTCTGGCTTTACCATGAAAGGACTCTCCATTGCTCACTTCCAGGCCCAAAACATGTGGGAGCTCGAGCTGCCCAGTTGCTCCAGGGGTGAGTCTGACTGAGGCCGTGAAGGTGTCTACAAATGGCAAGAGTTGTAGGAGGATAAGGAGATTTGTGTTTGTCCTGGGGGGAGGATGTTTAGTGAGCAGTGTAAGGGTACATTTTCTTGGGAGGAAACATGAAATAAAGCTGGTATGTGCATACGTGTACATGTTCAAACTCAGAAGCAAAGATAAATCAGAGCAAAGAATACACAATCTCCTTGGGATTCTTATAAACAAATTTTTTTCTGCACATATCACCACTGATACTCTCTATAATCTTTTAGTTACTCTTTTTTTTTAAGTTAAAATTATCTTTTTTTAAAAAAAATTCATTAGTTACTCTTGAGTACTGTAACACTAATACATAATGAGTCCTCTTGTTAAGCACCATTATATAGTCTATGTGAAGTGAAAGTGAAAGTCACTCAGTTGTGCCCAACTCTTTGCGACCCCGTGGACTATACAGTCCAGGGAATTCTCTAGGCCAGAATACTGAAGTGGGTAGCCTTTCCTTTCTCCAGGGGATCTTCCCAACCCAGGGATCAAACCCAGATCTCTGTCATTGCAGGCAGATTCTTTACCAACTGAGCCACAAGGGAAGCCCAAGAATACTGGAGTGGGTAGCCTGTCCTTCTCCAGTGGATCTCCCAGACCCAGTAATGGAACTGGGGTCTCCTGCATTGCAGGCAGGTTTTTTACCAACTGAGCTATCAGGTCAGCCCTTGCACTTAATTCTTAAAATACAACCATGAGGTAGTTAATATTGTTTTCACGTTTTACAGAGAAAGTGAGTCTTAGAGAGATTAGATAACTGTTCAAGATTATTTAGATAGTAGCTATGGGGAGGACCAGAACCCAAGTCTACCTGATTCTAGAGCCAGGGAAATAAAAAACTAGTCTATATATTTCAAGGAGTGAGGGGTTTAGTGCAGATAATAGGTGTTAAAAGGGCAGGAAGAGCTAAAGGAGGAAGGAAACGTTACCAGAGCTCAAGAGCCTGCCATTTCCTCTGGACTAGAGCACAGGTGCCTGAAACTGTCAGTGAACAGGTATTTCCTTCATCTGCTCATGCTGCAGAACCTGCCACTGCTGCCAGAAGGTAGCTGAGGTTGCTGGAGCATGCAGTCATTGCCACTGATGTAATTAAAGTTGCTGCTACTAAGAAAGAGCCATCAATTGCCATTTCCTGAGCCCGTCTACAAGAAGAATGACTTCTATCCTCTTCCTGCCTTTTAATTCGGTATATATGCCTCCAGTTGTCAGCTTAACCAGGACACACCTGGCAAGAAAGACAATCAGTTTTAGCTTTCAGGCTTGTAGCCCCAGCAGTCAAAGGAGAATGCAGAATTGTGATGCTTAGTCAACAGAGATTTAACCAGCATGGTACTTAAATATTACACCACAGTGCACTTATTAATCAAGGGAAACAAGGGACTGATGAGCCCTGAAATTTGATATTACAGCATCAGAGTATTTACAACGTCCTTAAAAGGGTCATTTATTCTAGTGCAATGCCCCATTTTATTCTTGAGAAAGCTAAAGTCTAGGCAAAGAAACTGACCTTATTTAAGCCAAACTGAAATGACTTTTCATGTTACTACAGTTTTACATAATTTAAGAGATTCAAGTGTATTCTGATTCTGGGTTCAAACCAACTGTATAGACAGAGACTCAGATACAAATTACGGTATGGAATATGCAGTCTTATTGTGAGGACTGTAGGCTTTTTAGAAGATTTCATTCAATGATTATCTTTTCATTGGAATGAAATGAATGGTTGAGGAGGACTTGGCTCTATAGAGTGCCGAGAGGAGACTGATTTTCTCTGCCAAACCATGGCAGGTGGCCACTGAAGAGTTGGAAAGAGATGTCTGAATTTTGTTGGTCGCAGCATAGTGTGACAGGTGATTGGGTAATATGTTGGATGAGATTTGGGCACAAGCATTTCTGATTACCAAAAAGGTGGATGTAAATTGGTGATGCCTTTCTAGAAAGGAGGTATGAAGATATAAAAATCCATCAATCCAACAACTGAGTACTGAATGAACAGTGATATAAATAGAATGAAAGGTGGACGGGAACTGTCTGCTATGTCCTCTCTGGAGTGTACTTTAGATGGAAAACCATAAACTGAGGGTGTCTCAGTTCTAGTCACTGTTCTGCAGTGTATCAGTTCCTGTAACAAGACTCTCTCTCTCTTTCTGTTTAAATTTGCCATCAATAAAATGTTAGTCTACCACAACTGTTAAAACATAACTTATGGTTATGAGTCTCTTGGCTAGCTTATCAATGAGGAAAAGTTATTTTCACACAATTAAGAGCACTTTGTTTCTCTTTCTCCAGTATGTCATCCACCTCCAGAAATTCTGCATGGTAAACACACTCCAAGCCACAAGGATGACTTTTCTCCTGGACAGGAAGTGTGCTATAGCCTGGCTATGATGTCGGAAGGACTGCTTCTCTGTGCTGCACATCCCAGGGAGACTGGAGCCCGGCAGCCCCCCAATGTGCCTATACTCTGGTTTTCAGATCAATCTCTTTTTCCCTCATGGGAAAATCTCATTCCTGTGTTTTTTTTTCCCTAGTGAAATTTTGTGCTGACTTTATGGACTAACTTCCTAATGGAAGTGTACTCTTTCCACTTAATTTCCACCTTGGAGCAAAAGTATCCTTCATTTATGATGAGGGGTGAATGTGAGCTGATTGGCCTGCTGAACACTGAAACTGACTTTCATTTAAAAAGGGTTTAGTGTGATTTTGAAAAAAAAAGGAAATATTCAGTGGTTTTAAATTTGGGAAGTATATATGGAAAGTAAGAGTGAGGAAGAGGTGGAACTAATAACATGAGAAATGAAGGAAAACCTGAAACATAAATTAAATGGCAAGTTCAAAAACACAAGTACAGCTACTAGTTATGAGCATATATAGGTGACACATTAAGTGAAGAAATCATACTCTCCAAGCATAAAAGAAAAAGAGCAATTTTCAGAGATCCAGAAAAATATTGATATGTGGGAAAAGCTTATTAAAAATAACTGAGATTATTTAAGAATTATTTCAGAAAACTTTTAACCATCAAAAGTAAATTTTGTAGTAGGAGTGAAGGTATAATTATAGTTCATCCAATCATATGTCACCTGGTTAGTAACAGGCTAAGGGCTCTGAAATGGGATTATGGTGGCTGATGTTAATGTTTTAAGTAAGGTCATTCACTTGTTTATCAGAATCTTAGGCCCTTCACAGCATGCACATCTCTACACGAAAAGTATAAAGCATGAGCAATAAAGCACCTGATCTCAAAATGTTCCAAAGAATCCTAGCCAGCATCCAAATACTAGCACCCAATAAATTTAGGAACCATGAGGGCCCAGTCTTACCTGGTGGCTCAGTGATAAAGAATCTACTTGCAATGCAGGAGATGCAAGAGATACAGGTTCAATCTATGGGTCGGGAGGATCCCTTGGTGGAGGAAATAGCAACCCACTCCAGTATTCTTGCCAGGGAAAATCCCATGGACAAAGGAGCCTGGTGGGTTACAGTCCATAGGGTTGCAAAGAGTTGGACATGACTGAGTGACTGAACATACACACACAAAGGTTCAACATACATTGAGAATTTTGGAGGATTTTGTACCAGAATTATTTCCAATCTCCTTTCATTTTTGCTCCCAGGATATTTATATTTACTCTTTTGTAGCCCAACATGCTGTTGTGAACTTTCTACATCGCCACCACAAATATAGAGATAAAGAATAGTCATTGTTCTCTTTCCAGTTATTCTTTGCTTTCTTAATCCAAACTGGCAGCTGTTTTACTAGCTGTTCCAGTGCCTTCACTTGGAGGATGTTTTATTCTAATAATGACTATGAGATGATTTATCAGCGTTACCACGGGATGCTCAGAGAGAGGCTGATTTCTCTGAGTCTGGATCCAGGATCAAGGAGATGGCAGCTATGCTACAACTGCCTTCTTCATTTTAGGCTGGGTCTGTATAATGTGACTATTTAATGGTGCTTTGCTGTTATCCCTCGCCACTCCGGAAGCTGTGACTTTTCAAGATTGATGTGGTGTCTGCACCCCTGCCACCTGCTGGTTTCGGATCCTCAAAATGATGAGATTTTTGCAAACAGAATGGCATTTTGGTTGAAAATGTTCCCATATTCACAAATATTTTCTTCCTTAGATTCCCATTAAAAGGCAGTTCTGCTAGTTACTATGTCTTGGTTGGAATGGAAAGCCTTTGAAATAACAGTGCTCCAGTGAATGTATGTAGAAGGGATAACACTGAAGGCCAATCTCTCCCTTTAATCTGTTTGTAATTTGACTCCTGGCCTCTCTAGCAGTTGTTTCTCTATTTTCTAATTCTAATTATTGACAAGTATTTGCTTGTTTTATGAGTATTTTATTGTGATTCAATTTGCTGTAATTCACTTTCAAGTGCATCGTATGTTTTGGGAACCATCTGATCAGGCTCCGCCATTTAGAATTCTTTGTTTAATATAATAAATCCTGCTGTAGTTTGCCTCTAAATCAGGAAAGATTAGCTAATGTGACGCTTTCACCAATTTCTTTTTTTTTCTCTTTTCTTTCTTTTGTTTAATGTCATTGAAGTACTCTACGGTTTTTGCATTTGCTAATATAGAAGCATAAAACATTCATTCGTTTAATTCAATTTATTGAGCATATACTCTGTGTTTGATGTTCTTCCAGGCACTGGTGTTATAGCAGTGAACAAGACGAGCAAACTCCCTGTCGTGTGTTATTTATACTTAAGTGGAGAGGTGACACAAGAAAGAAAAAATAATTAAAGTAATTTTTATGGAGATGGTAGATCAGAGCAGTGCAGGAATACGAGGAAAATGGAGAACAACACTACACAGGCTGAGCTGTTTAAGACTCCTTAAATTCTCAGAACTTGTATCTAGATAATTATGCTGAAAGATTCAGAAACAATAAGCTGATTAAAACATGAGTCTCCAATATGCAATGATTAGATGATTAGTATATGTGGAATACATATGTAGAAATCTTTCCTGAGAATGTAAGCTCCTTGGAGGACAAGGAATTTATCTGTGTTCTTCACCATTTTATCACTAGACCCTGATGAATGGCTGACACAGAATAAGTACTCAATTAATATACTTTGGGTAAATGAATGACTTATCCTCCAAGAGATCCTTTTGCTTCTTTAAAAGTTTTGGTACTTAATTAAAGGTGTAAATTTCTCTTATTCAGAATATTTAAAGGCCTGGAAGATTCAGGATAAGCAAATTCTTTTGTACAGTTTAGATTAAAAATTGAGATTGAAATCTCAGTTGATCTAGTCCATTCTGGGCTTTTAGGCAGGACCAACCATAGCACCCTATGACTGCAGATTACCTCTGGTGAAAACTCTTCAATAAAACATACCATTTACCTTCTTTCCAGAAATTATGTGTCCAAATCAACCTGATATCGTTAGTTGGAGACACACAGGAAAACCTCTGAAAGTCTTTCCTTTTGGAAAAGAAGTAACTTATACATGTAACCTGCACCTAGAAAGGGATGAGCTTCAGCCTCACTGGGGAGAGCACCATCTGCTGCACCAGTGACAGTCAGAGGAAAGGAATCTGGAGAGGTCCTGCTCCTCACTGTGCACTTCCAGCTTAGTGCACACTACCCTACATTCCAAAAGGGTTCAGAATATCTAAACAAGACTCTCCAAGTTTCTGTAATTACAAGGTGGTGTTTATTTGTGCACTTGACAAAATTAAATGCCAAATCAATAACAAATAGTTTTAAGAGACATCAACATGTAAGACTCTGATGAGCTTTCGTTCTAGTCACTCAGTTGTGTCTCTCTGTGACTCCATGGACTATAGCCCACCAGGCCCCTCTGTCCATGGAATTCTTCAGGCAAGAATACTGAAGGGGGTTTCCATTTCCTTCTTCAGGAGATCTTCCTGACCCAGGGATCGAACTACGCCTCCTGCATTGCAGATTGAGGAAGCAGGTGTTTTGTTATACAATATACCCTTTTAGCTTATTTTATTTATATATTTAGCTCTGTTGGGTCTTGGTTGTGGCATGAGGAATCTTTGTAGGGTCTGGTGGGATCTTTTGCTGCTGTGCACAAGCTCTTTAGTTTAGTTGTGGAGCCACGGCTCAATAGTTGCTGTGCTTGGGCCCCAGAGCACAAGGTTTCGGTAGCTGTGACATGCAGTCTCTCTAGTTGTGGCACATGGGCTTCAGAGACACATGCTCAGCAATTTCAGTGTTCAGCCTTGTTGCTTCATGGTGTGTGGGATCATAGTTCCCCAATCAGGGGTGGAACCTGAATCCCCTGTATTGCAAGGATAATTCTTAACCACCAGACCACCAGGAAAGTCCATCTATTGGAGTTAGAAGGAAAATGTTGTCAAAGAATAGGAACCAAAAGGAAATATCTATGAACCTAAATTGTCATAAGTTGACCATCTTCATAGATTTTGGAGAAAAGCACAGACCAGCAAAAAACAAAGCCTGCAAATTTGCTATTAATTGTCTATTTGGCTGTAGAACGTTGTGCATTCACTATGAAAATTGGGCTACATTGTAAACTAAACACAAAGATTGTTTCAGCCAGTATGGGCTATGTGTGTGCATGCTCAGTAGTATCCGATAGACTGTAGCCAGCCAGGCTCCTCTGTCCATGGAATGTTTCCAGCAAGAATACTGGAGTGAGTACCCATTTCCTTCTCCAAGGGATCTTCCTGACTCAGGGACAGAACCTGAGACTTTTGCATCTTTTAAGCTGGCAGACAGGTTCTTTACCATCGGAGCAAATTCTAAGTGATTAGAAGGCTGACTTGCTCCTTAGCGTTACACTAATTTCAGCTGTTGAAGTATTCCTTCTCTAGTGAAAAGAAAAACCAAAATAAAAAACAAAGAAATATAAACTCAGTGAGAAAATGCAAAAGATAGTGTATTTCTAAGATCTGGAGAAGGTTTCCTAGGGTAATCAACACCACGGAGACATGAACATTCAGAAAGTGAAGACAGAAGGAGAAAGGAAATTGTTGAAGTGACTCTTTCACATAACATATTCACTGCTGGAGATCTCTGAAAGAAAAGAGCAGTTCTCGAAGCAAATAGACCAAGAACAGACACTCAAGTCATTTTTGTCCTCACTCTTCTCCAGAAACACCATGGTTTCAACTTGGGGTTTCCTAATGTGCCTGTTTACAAATACTGAGACCTAGTTTAGATTCACTGAGTTAACAGTGAGAGGCAATCACCTAAATTCTGAGATTTTGTTTTTTTTTTCACCAGGTGGAGGGCAACAGGAGAAGAGGGAGTCAGAGTATGAGATGGTTTGATGGCGTCACCAATGCAATGGACATGAACTTGGGCAAACTTTAGGAGATGGTGAGGGACAGGGAGGCAAAGAGTCAGACATGACTGGTTGGCTCAACAACAACAACAACCTGTACTGAGATGGCAGCCATTGTTTTATCCAGTAGACTTTTTAGACTGGAGATCTGCCAGACCATTTTCATGTTCATTTGTCCTTTGGTAGTGGTGGTTTTGGAGAAGGCAATGGCAACTCACTCCAGTACTCATGCCTGGAAAATCCCACGGACAGAGGAGCCTGGTAGGCTGCAGTCCAAGGGGTCGCGAAGAGTAGGACACGACTGAGCGACTTCGCTTTCACTTTTCACTTGCATGCATTGGAGAAGGAAATGGCAACCCACTCCAGTGTTCTTGCCTGGAGAATCCCAGGAACGGGGGAGCCTGGTGGGCTGCCGTCTATGGGGTCACACCGAGTCAGACACGACTGAAGCGACTTGGCAGCAGCAGCAGCAGTGGTGGTTTGGTCACTAAGTAATGTCCGATTCTTGTGACCCCGTGGACTAGGAACCTATCAGGCTCCTCTGTCCAGTAGGTTTTATTTATAAGGGGGAACTCCTTGAACTGGAAGCTAGTTATACCTAATATTCAAGTTCTCAATTAAAAAAGAAACTGGCAATACAGATCAAAATATATTCTGTAAAGGATAAATAAATTGAAATATATTGAAAATAAATCAAATTTTCATATTGAGGAAAAGTATTTAATTATGTTGAAGAGATGAGAAATTGGTTTGCAAATCTTCAGACAGAATTCTCTGGGTGCAGAATTGTATCTAGCAAAGCTTTCACTATATGAAAAAAAAATGAAAGGGAAGAAGAGAGAGCTCAATAGAAACTAAAGGAGAAATTATTATCTAAACAAAGTGGAAATGATTGCTATTTTTCCAAGTATATATACTTTTTTGATTTCCTTCTAATTGAATACAAAGTGAGTCTTTACTCATTGAGCCTAGAGCTATAGGCACAGGGTTTTAAAGCTAAAGCTAGACTTTGATTCAACATACATGTCAACCCATGTTTTCTTATAATAACTGTAGATTTTATTGTTGTTGATTTCATTTTGAAGAGATGATATTTATTACTTCGTTGTCTTGCAATGGCATGCCTAGAAATCAGACCTAGAAAGCTAGTGATTGCTTACAAGTTTCAGAAAACATCTTGAGTTCTGCATTTCTTGCTTATAAGCCTTTTACTGGGGTTTTGATGCACTGAAGTACACAGACACCAAACCAGGTGGAAGATGGGCAGAAACACACTCTCTGTCTCCCTGAAAATGTGAAACATTGAATGGGAGCTGTATTTTACAGTAAATGGTATAAATAAAAAGTCCAGATAGCAAAATAAACTTCCATATAGTTTGTTTTCTAATGAACACATGCTAATGGAACTTTCCCTTCAAAGATTACAAGGACGTTATCTTTCCAAAATAAAAGTTTCTTTTGTGTGACCTCAAATCTAATACTAAAGAAATAAGAATGGCATTAGGTATCTTTTTTTAACTCTTATGTTCTTGACTTTTGGGTCCCTGGATCACTGTAATACCCTAGATCGTTTTCAGTTTGCCAAGTTGAATATCCAAACCAATAAAACTGAGTTTTCCATTGGGACATTGTTAAGGTATGAATGCCATCCTGAATAACACAGGAAGTCATTCTCTATCACATGTCTACAAAATCTCATATGTTCTAGTGCCAAAGATGTCTGTAAACATGAATAAACCCCTCATTGGGGTGTTCCCATGGTGTCAAAGTATCAATAAAATCATATATAAATTTTCCAAATTTTAGTGTTAAGGAAATTTTGTCAAACATGTGTGATCAGGTGGATGTAAGAGTTCGTCTTACAGGTTATCTCTAATGATTGGTTGAAATGCTTATTTCCTAAGAAAGTTTCAAGGAATACTTGCAGGAAAACTCCATTTGTTATAGGGGAATAAAAAGATAAGGAAAAAAGTATTTCAGGAGATGCAAACTGCTTGAATAATTAGGGAATAAAAATTACACTGGTGGGACAAAAGTCCACAAATAACTTTATATTTTAACAAGAGATTTGAGGCAAATCTAGAGTGGCGATCTCTTTGAAAGTGATGCTTACTGGGTGGCTAATTCTGAGGCATTCTGGTGAGGTTCTGCAAGATGGAAAAATCTATAGAACCGTCAGAATTGCATGTGCTCTTCTGAAAGTGATAGTCAGATGGGAATAATTTGTTATACACTATCAAAAGTTCAGATTAGTCTACCTGACTCCAATTCTGTTTCTTTCCCAAGGAAAAATCATAAAACTCTTCCAGATCCTATGAATGGTGTGGCTCACATAGATATAGACACCCACTTGGATCCAGAGTCAATTTTTCTTGTAATAGAGGGTGATTTTCAAGCAACAACTCTTGGTTCAAGAATTGCAGGACAGAAATTCTCCTTTCTGGTTATATCTCAGAAAGGAGGACTAGGCTATTTCTATCTGCTCTTAAAAAGTTTGAAGATAGATTTTTTTTAACACCTAATTGAAAAGAAGAAAGGTATGATGGGATTTGAGGGAAAATCTGTATCCTTGCTGGAAACCAGAGCAGTGCATACAACAAAAGTCAGGTATTCACTAGGTAGAAAGTAGGAAAATGTGGGGAAGGCATAGGCAAACCATACATGGAGCCTGAACCCAGAGAAGACATTGCTTCAAGAAAGAGAACACCATGAAGCAACCGTGTGGAAAGCAGATCTTAAAGGTGATGTCACTGTTTGTTTGCTAGGGCTGCCGTAACAAAGTGCGACAAACTGGGTAGCTCAGAACAACAACAAAATTTATTCTTTCACAGTTTTGGAGTCTAGAAGTAAAAAAATCAACATGTCAGCCAAACATGTTCCCTCCAAAGCCTCTGAGGGAGAATTCCTCCTTGATTTTTTTTCAGATCATGGTAATCTCAGGCCTTCCTTGGCCTTTTACACATCACTCAAGTTTTTGTCTCTGTCTTCCCATAGCCATCTTTACTCTGTGTCTGTATCTTCACATGACACTCTCCTCTCTGTGTGGGTCTTGATGCCCAAGTTTCTTTTTTTTTATAAGTACTCCAATCTTTTTAATTAGGGCCCATCCTAATGATGTCATATTAATATGACTATGTCTACAAATATCTTATTTCCAAATAACGTCACATTCACGGGGATTGGGGATTAGGCCTTCAACATACATTTTGGGGAACACTATTCAACCCACAACAGAGAACCTGTGAAAATGTCAGACCTTATGTTTACTGGGCAGTAGTCCCACCTTTGGTGTTTACCATTGCTCAGCATACAGTGCAATCTCAATCTCACTTCCAATGGGAGCCGCTGAACTAGTTAGGGAATATTGGTGCATCGATACTGTCATGATAAACACCCCAAAATAACTTATGGCCTTCAGAAACTTTGCTAACAAGGACTTTACTGATCATAGAATCTATAATCCAACAAAATAAAATTAGAGTAAATGTAAACACTTCTTTCTCCAAGTACAATGCATACATTCTCTGACAGTATCCTCTTTGTTTTGTGTTAGTGAATGAGTGACACTCTCAATGGTAGAAAATAAAAACCACTGATCTTATGATATATTACAAGTTTGCATATGAACAAAAAGCACAAATGTCAGACTAAAAAAATCTGTGAATAAACACACTGAATATTGTAGAAAATTGGAGACTGAAAAAAAATTAATCAAAGTGTCTTAGAATTAAGTAAAAGAAGAAAAGAGAAGTTATGTATAAAAGAGTAAGATGATTCAAAATACACGTAACAAAGGTTCCAGAAGGGTAAACAGTAAGCCCTACTTAGCCATTACTAGAGAATATTCTGTATCTCAGGGAAAATGAAAAAAAAAATTGAGTGCAAATGGGAAATTAATAAACATAATATCTGCAAAAGAAATTAATATACATTGACATCACATCAATCTTTCATATCACTAATTTGCGGAGGATAGAGTTTCTAATGTTTTATTAATGTCTAAAGACTATACATGTACATTAAAATATAAGCAAGGACCTAAAAATAACACCTGTATACTTTCAAGGGAGCATACTTCCTGGGAGAAAGAAAAGATAAATTTATGCAATCATAAGTATTTTTAAAGGATAATGATGAGTATTGGTAGGTAGAAAATTGGCAAAAACAAAACTGGCTGAAACAAATTTCAAAAAGTGTTATATTTTCAACAAATTTATAAAAGTAAATACAATAACAGAATTAGCTGTTAAATAATGAAACTTTGCAATGTAATCATAATTTAAAAACAATTTCTAAAGTCATAAACTATATCCATAAAACTAGAAAATGAAAGAAATAATAAAAGCACAGGCTACACTTTTATTATATAAGAAATGGATTGTTGATGTTCAGTCACTAAGTCACGTCCGACTATTTGAGACCCCATGGACTGTAGCACACCAGGCCTCCATATCTCTCATTATCTCTCAAAATTTGACAAAGCTTATGTCCAGTAAATTGGTGATGGCATCCAACCATCTCATCCTTGGTCACCCTCTACTCTTTTTGCCTTCAGTCTTTCCCAGCATCAGGATCTTTTCCAGTGAGTCAGTTGTTCTCATCAGGTGGCCAAACTATTGGAGCTTCAGCTTTAGCATTAGTCCTTCCAATAAGTATTCAGGGTTGCTTGTCTTTGGGGTTGACTCGTTTGATATCCTTGTTGTGCAAGAAACTATCAAGAGTCTTCTCCAGTACTACAATTCAAAAACATCAATTCTTTGGTGCTCAGCCTTCTTTATGGTCCAACTCTCACATCCATACGTGACTACTGGAAAGACCATAGCTTTAACTAGATGGACCTTTGTCAGCAAAGTGATGTCTTTGCTTTTTAATATGCTGTCTATGTTTGTACACCTTTCTTTCCAAGAATCAAGTACTTTTTAATTTCATGGCTGCAGTCACCATCCATAGTTACTTTGGAGCCCAAAAAGAGAAAATCTGTCACTGCTTCCACTTTTCCCCCTTCTATTTGCCATAAAATTAAGGGACCAGATGGCATGATCTTCTTTTTTTGAATGTTGAGTTATAAGCCAACTTTTCACTCTCCTCTTTCACTTTCATCAAGATCTCTTTATATTATTTATTTTTTATTTTAAATTAGTTTATTTATCTATTTTTTAACTTTACTATATTGTATTTGTTTTGCCATACATTGCCATGAATCCACCATGGCTGTACATGTTTTCCCCTTCAAGAACCCCCCTCCCACCTCCCTCCCCATCCCATCCCTCTGGGTCATCATGGTGCACCAGCCCTGAACACTTAGAGAACTGATTACTGGCTGGA
Organism: Okapia johnstoni; assembly: GCA_024291935.2. Classification (NCBI taxonomy): domain Eukaryota; kingdom Metazoa; phylum Chordata; class Mammalia; order Artiodactyla; family Giraffidae; genus Okapia; species Okapia johnstoni. Next base: position 68,279,189 of record CM044322.1, on the reverse strand, counting down.
TCTGTCTCTCCCCTTTTGATTCCCCCTTTTCTCCTCCTGGCCACCTCTGTCTCCTTCCTCCCTCTTCTCTTCCCTGTGTAACTCCGTGAACATCTCTGAGAGATCCAGACAGTGGAGAGCACATAGGGAAGTGACTACTAGCTAGCTTGCTCAAGATCTCTTTAATTCCTCTTCGCTTTCTGCCCATTACAGTGGTATCATCTGCATATCTGAGGTTACTGATATTTCTCCCAGCAATCTTGATTCCAACTTCTAACTCTTTCAGTCTGGCATTTCGCATGATGTGCTCTGCATATAACTTAAATAAACCAGGTAACAGTATACAGCCTTGTTATACCCCTTTCCCAATTTTGAACCAGTGTTCCATGTAAGGTTCTAACTGTTGTCTCTTGATCTGCATACAGGTTTCTCAGGAAACAGGTAAGATGGTCTAGTACTCCCATCTCTTTAAGAATTTTCCAGTTTGTCATGATCCATGGTCAAAGGCTTTTACATAGTCAATGAAGTATAAGTAGATGATTTTCTGGAAAAAGTGACAGATACTATCCATGCTATTCCTTTTATTTCCTGTTATTTCCTACCTGAAGCAAATAGGTGAACCTCTTTTAGTTGCTCTAATAATTTGGAAGATAAGTAACCAATTTTTTGTTCCATTAGGAATTTATTTCTTGTATGTTATATACACAAACAACACAGGTATTCAAACCTGTACACTTTAAGACATATAAAGGAAGAAGTAGTTTGCAAACTAACAAAGGATATAAGCTTGGACTTGGTGATAATGTAAAGAAATCAACATTTTCTAACTCAACTGGTAGTAGCATGATTGGTGATGAATTTTCTAACAGACCAGGACACAGTATATATCAAAAACCTTAACTATATGCCTGCTGTTAATCTAGAAATTCTACAGTTTATGACTTTGAGAAATCACCGTGAGTTTTTCAAGGATTAATGTACAAATTTTACCTTCATTATTATTTTATGATAGTGAAAAAGTCAACAGAATTGAAATATTGTGCATATTCTAAACAATGTCTGGAAATGATCTGCTAGAAGAAACAATGCACATGTTCTAATAAAAATTTAAAATATATATGTATGGCTGTGCCCCTTCACTGTTCACCTGAAACTACCACAACATTGTTAATTGGCTATACTCCAATTTAAAATAAAAAGTCTAAAGTTTTGAGAGAAAAAATAAAATAAAAATGAGACTTTAGAAGCAGAATTTTAAAAAATATGAGAAAATTCACTAGACAAGACAGAGAACTCTTCCAAATGTAATCAGACAGTATGATTGTACTCTGAAATATTCCTTCAGTTCAGTTCATTGCTCAGTCATGTCCAACTCTTTGCAACCCCATGGAATGCAGCACTGCCAGGCTTCCCTGTCCATCACCAACTCCTGGAGCTTACTCAAACTCATGTCCATTGAGTCAGTGATGTCATCCAACCATCTCATCCTCTGTCGTTCCCTTCTCCTCCTGCCTTCAATATTTCCCAGCATCAGGTTCCCAGTCATTTCTTCACATCAGGTGGCCAAAGTACTGGAGTTTCAGCTTCAGCATCAGTCCTTCCAATGAATATTCAGGACTGATTTCCTTTAGGATTGACTTGTTGGATCTCCTTGAAGTCCAAGTGACCCTCAAGAGTCTTCCCCAACACCACAGTTCAAAAGCATCAATTCTTTGCTCTCAGCTTTCTTTCTAGTCCAACTCTCACATCCATACATGACTACTGGAAAAACCATAGCTTTGACTAGACGGACTCTTGTCGGCAAGGTAATGTCTTTGCTTTTTAATATTCCTTAGGCAACAAATATATTTTAAAAAATATCTTATCTGTATGTGATTGTGTATTTAAGATTACACATTAAATATATATGATATATAAATAAGACTGAACATTGAATAATATGATATAATAGTTAGCAATGGTTCTTTCTAGATAATGGACTTAACACTGATTTTTATTTATATTTTATAAAATTTCTACAGTAATTATGAAAATTTTTTGCAGTATAAAATATTTTCTTAACCAAAAATAAATAAATGTTTACTTTAGATATTCATGCCAAATGTGATAGACATATTTTATATGCTCTTGAATGATTTAAATTAGCTAAGAATTGTCTGTTACTTAAATATTAGATGAAACCCACTGATAAATTTATCTGTGTTTCATATCTTTTCAGCAGTAGTTTTTGATGTATTTTTTTCCTTCTTTTTATATGCTACCTCATCTTAAGTCAGTATTGGCAAGATAAATTTTTATTTCTAACATCCTTATTTTCAAAATCAAGCAGAGTAGAAACATTCAATCATTTTTATTATTCTGAATCTGTGATTGTTGTGTTTGTACTGTATAATGTTGTGTATTTGTGCTTTATCTATTTTTATTAGTTGTGCTAGAGTTTTTGATTTTTATTTATTTAGTAATCTATGCTATATGTTATCAGAGAAAGCAATGGCATCCCACTCCAGTACTCTTGCCTGGAAAATCCCATGGATGAAGGAGCCTGGTAGGCTACAGTCCATGGGGTCGCGAAGAGTCGGACACGACTGAGCGACTTCACTTTCACTTTTCCCTTTCATGCACTGGAGAAGGAAATGGCAACCCACTCCAATATTCTTGCCTGGAGAATCCCAGGGATGGTGGAGCCTGGTGGGCTGCCATCTATGGGGTCGCACAGAGTCGGACACGACTGAAGCGACTTAACAGCAGCAGCTATATGTTATACATATTAGTAACCAATAGAATAAATCAAAATGCTCTCTACAGAGAGAGAATTAAATTTTAAAATGTTAAATATGATATAAATTCTCACTTAAACAAGAATTATATGAACTGTAATAATATGTGGACACATTTATTGAAGTAGCAATACTTGAGAGGATCAGAGATCACAATATTGAGGCTGCCTAATCTGCAATCTTGTAAAAACATGTCTGTACATTAGCAAATATTAGACAAGTGCAGAAATGTTCTCAATATTGCCATTTGATCATTTTTTAAACTAGTTGCTCAAATTTGTAATTAAATATAACCAAAACACACACACACACACACACACACACACAATTTTAACTTGCCTCTTCGTTACTTAGGCATTCCTTGAGGGCCACCCCCAGCCATCACCGGTGGAGATTTCATTAGCCCCACCAGACAATATTTTCAGTATGGAACAGTGGTGACCTACCACTGCAATCTTGGGGAGAGAAGGCAAAAACTGCTTGACCTGGTGGATAAGACATCAATATATTGCACCAGCGAAGACAATCAAGTGGACATCTGGAGTGGACCTCCCACTCAGTGCATTATACCTAATAAATGCACACCTCCAGTCATTGAGACTCGATAGACATGAGTTTGAGCAAGCTCCAAGAGTTGGTGATGTACAGGGAAGCCTGGTGTGCTGCAGTCCATGGGGTCGCAGAGAGTTAGACATGACTGAGCGACTGAACTGAACTAACTAGTCATTGAAAATGGAATAACATGTCTGAAAACAAAGGCTTATTTTCCTTACATGAAACTGAGTTTTAGGTGTCAGTCTGGCTTTACCATGAAAGGACTCTCCAAGGAGGCTAGAGTTGACCAGTTGCCCCAGGGGTGAGTCTGACTGAGGCTGTGAAGGGCCTAGGAATGACATAAGTTGTAAGAGGATCGGGAGATTCATGTTTGCTCTGGGGTACGGATGTGTGGTGAACAGTGAGAGTAAATGTGGGGAGAAGAAGAATGAAATTAAGAAAACTAGTGCACTTATGTGTAAATACTTTCATTTTTTTTGAAGCAAAAGCTTAATTAATCAAAGAAGGATTTATTTGGGGAGTATCATATTGGAGAATTCTCAACGCAAAGTATCAGCTCAAATATCTCTCAGTTGTATTGAAGAATGATGTGGACTTTCTGGTCAGTCTTGTAACAGGTAATCTTGTCTACTCTTTACAGGGATTCCCCAGTGGCTCCATGGTAAAGAAACACGCTGCCGATGCAGGAGACTCAGGTTCATTCCCTGGGTTGGGGACATCTCTTGAAGGAGGAAATGGCAATTCACTCCAGTAATCTTGCCTCGGAAATCCCATGGGCAGAATAGCCCAGCCGGTTATGGTCCATAGGTTTGCAAAAAGTTGAATGCAACTTAGCGACTAAACAACAAAAACAACTCTTTACAACACCTCTTTGAAATAGTGCTATTCTTTTATCCACAACAGCAAAATTAACTTCGATATTCAGAGATTAAAATAAATTATTTAAATTATGTGCTACTAAGTGGCGTACCCAGGAATAGAATGCAGTGTGTCAACCCCTGGAAACTAAATCTTCTTGTTCTGGACATGCTTTTATTGGAATTTGTCACAGAAAGAAATTGGCTTATGAAGAAAGATATCATAGCCTCAGAATTGTGACAAAGACTTTAGAGATTGTCTGTTTTGGTCCATTTCCTACATTGCATCGTTAGGAATCTGAAATAGAAAACGCAAGTAACTTGCTCAAAGGTAAACAGATTTTCCATTCATCTTTAATGAGATACAGGTTAAGTTGAAATTCAAATATGTTCTAATGCCCTGAGCACACATCGAAAGGTCTGTGAATAGACGCAGCTACATTTTGAACCGATTGGTCTCTAAGAAATTTGTCCTCTCATTATAGTGATGTGCTTAATTAGTGGCTTTTGTTCTCAGTGCCTGGTCTTGTCTTTATATGCCACAGTAGCTGACATAAGAAGAACTTGTAGAAGTGGATTAGTAAATGTTGTGGTTGATAAAAGGGCAAAGAGGGATCTTACAATTTTTCCACCAACCCATATTAGCCTGTACAACAAATGAGAGGGCACTGGGAAGGACAAAAATCTAGATATAATATAGATTGTTGCTACACTTTTGTCATAGAAGTGCAAAAAATGAAGGAGGGGAAATCTGTCAATAGACTGAGGCTCAGGAAAACATCCCTACCAGTAAGAAGAAGGTATAAATTGGGTTGACTTTCTAGCAAATATGTGAGTGGGTTAGCCAATACTAATATTAATACTAATAACTCTATACTGGATAGACAACAGTGAAAGAAAATATCAGCTAAAGATTCCAATAAAGTCCTTAGTCTCAAGATATAATACCTCAAATGTCCAGAATATGGTTGAAAATCACTCATCATACCAAAGGCCACAAAAACCTCAACAGAAAGAAAGCAATAAACAGTAGACAACACTGAGATGGCACAGACTGAAACCATTGGATAATGGTTTTTAAAAATCTAATTCAATTGAAAGACCTGGAAAATAGATTGCTTTATTAAAAGACCATACAGGATGGCTCAATAACATATTGCAGATGGCAGAAGCATAAATAAATGTGAACATAAACTAACTTTGAAAATAGTCTGAAAGGAAAATGTACAGAGTTTCAAGGACCCATGAGAAATAGTAAAGCACTGTAGATTCTGAAAGCAAAAATAAAGAAAATGAGATAAAAAAAATAATGGCTGAGTCCCCTGTGCCTGTGATGACTTAAATGGGAAAGAAATCCAAAAAAGAGGGTATATATGTACATGTATAGTTGATTCACTATAATGTACAGTAGAAACAAACACAATATTGTAAAACAAATACTTTATGAATTGCTAAAAAATAATGGCTGAAGTTTCTCAAATAAGGTATAAGGTACAAATCTATATATTAAAACTGCTGAGTGAATTCTAGAAAGAATAAATCCAAAAAATTAATGTCAGGATACATCATAATCAGTACCATACTCTTTGATGATTAGGGTTTTGTAGCATAGTCTCAAATCAGGACATGTCATTCCTCCAACTCCATTTTTGCTTCTGAAGATTGTTTTGTCTCTTTGGGGTCTTTTGTATCTCCATACAAATTTTAAGTTTTTTGTTTTAGTTCTGTGAAAAATGCCGCTGGTAATTTGATAGGAATTGCATTAAGTCTACAGATTGCCTTGGGTAGTATAGTCATTTTGACAATATTGATTCTTCCAATCGAAGAACATAGTGTATCTTTACATCTGTGTCTTCTTCAATTATTTCATCAGTGTCCTGTAGTTCTCAGACTGCAGGTCTTTTGTTTCCTTAGGTAGGTTTATTAGTAGGTATTTTACTCTTCTCCAAAGAAGACATACAGATGGCCCTGAGGTACATGAAATGATATTCAATATCACTAATTATTAGAAAAATTCAAATCAAAATCACAATACAATATCACCTAACATCAGTCAGAATGGCTATCATAAAAAATCCACCAACAATATGCTGGAGATGATGTGGAGAGAAGGGAATTCTCTTACACTGTTGGTGGGAATGTAAATTGGTACAGCCACTATGGAGAACAGTGTATAAGTTCCCTAAAAAACTAAAAGTAGAAGTATTATGTGACCCTGTAATCCACACCTAGGCATACATCTGGAGAAAAACATGGCCCAAAATGACATATGTTCTCCAGTGTTCATTGCAGCACTGTTTACAATAGCCAAGACATGGAATCAATCAAAATGTCCATAAGGAGAGAAATGGATCAAGAAGATTTGATATATATATATATATATATATATATATATATATATATATATACCAACTGAGGTACCAGGGAAGCCATATATATATGGCTTCCCTGATACCTCAGTTGGTAGAGAATCTGCCTGCAATGCAGGAGACCCCAGTTTGATTCCTGGGTTGGGAAGATCCACTGGAGAAGGGAAAAAGCTACCCACTCCAGTGTTGTGGCCTAGAGAACTCCATGGACTGTATAGTTCATGGGGTCATATTGTTAACCCTGCTTATTTTACTTATATGCAGAGTACATCATGAGAAACTCTGGGCTGGGTGAAGCACAAGCTGGAATCAAGATTGTTGGGGGAGATATCAATAACCTCAGATATGCAAATGACACCACCCTTATGGCAAAAAGCAAAGAAGAACTAAAGAGCCTCTTGATGAATGGGAAAGAGGAGAGTGAAAATGTTGGCTTAAAACTCAACATTCAGAAAACTAAGATCATGACACCCGGTCCCATCACTTCACGGCAAAAAGATGGGGAAACAATGCAAACAGTGAGAGACATTATTTTGGGGGGCTCCAAAATCACTGCAGATGGTGACTGGAGCCATGAAATTAAAAGATGCTTACTCTTTGGAAGAAAAGCTATGACCAACCTAGACAGCACATTATAAACCAGAGATATTACTTTGCCAATAAAGGTCTGTCTAGTCAAAGCTATGGTTTTTTCAGTAGTCATGTATGGATGTGAGAGCTGGACTATAAAGAAAGCTGAGCACTGAAGAATTGATGCTTTTGAACTGTGGTGTTGGAGAAGACACTTGAGAATCCCTTGGACTTCGAGATCCAAACAGTCCATCCTAAAGGAAATCCATCCTGAATATTCATTGGAAGGATTGATGGTGAAGTTGAACCTTCAATACTTTGGCCACCTGATGTGAAGAACTGACTCATTGGAAAAGACCCTGGTACTGGGAAGGATTGAAGGCAGGGGACAATAGAGAGGATGAGATGGTTGGATAGCATCACTGACTCAATGGACATGAGTTTGAGTAAGCTCCAGGAGTTGGTGATGGACAGGGAAGCCTAATGTGCTGCAGTCCATGGGGTCACCCAGAGTTGGACACGACTGAGAGATTGAACTGAACTTTATATATATAAAGTACATATATATATATATGTGTATATATATGTATACACACACACACACACACACGTATATAATGGAGTATTAGTCAACCATTAAAAAGAAGGAAATAATGTCATTTGCAACAACATGTATGGACCTAGAGAGTCTTATACAGAGTGAAGTTAAGTCAGACAGAGCAGGAGAGAAATCATATGATATCTCTTATAAGTGGAATCTTAAAAGAAATGATACAAATGAACTTATTTACAGAACAGAAACAGATTCACAGGCTTAGAGAAGGAACTTATGGTTGATGGGATAAATGATGGGGGAAGGGATAGTTAGGGAGTTTGAGATGGACATGCACAAGTGCTATATTTAAAATGGATGACCAGTAAGGACCTACTATATAGCCAGGGAACTCGGCTAAATGTAATGTGGCAACCTGGATGGGAGGGGAGTTTGAAGGACAATGGATACATGTATGTATATGGCTGAGCCCCTTTGGTGTCCACCTGAAGATAGCACAATATTGTTAATTGGGTATACCCTAGTACAAAATAAAAAGTTAAAAATGTACATTGTAATCAAATTGCTATAAATTTCAGGAAAAATCTCACTAGCAGCTTGATGGATATTATGCCATACTTTTTAGGAACAAGTGTTCAAACATCAGCATCAGTAGAGTTTTCATCCATGATCATAGAGCCAGGAAGAAGTGACAACATTTTTCCAGTGCTGGATGAAAGGAACTGGCAACTCCAAATTCTGTAATGAATGAACTATCCTTTAGGAATAAAAGGAGAAAGAAAGTCATTCCTGGGCAAAAGAAAACTGAGAGACTTCTTCTCCAGCAGACCTTTACTTGAAGAATTCTTCAAATAGAAAGCAAAACAGAAAAAGTATTGAGACTTCAGGAAGGAAAAAACAATAGAATTGATTTTTTTTTAAATATGGGCAAATATAATAAGACTATAATTTCCCTACTGATTTTATTAGATTATGATTGTGCAAAATTATCATTTGATATGGTGCTCAATGGATGTAGAGAGAACACTACAGACATTTATGTTAAGATCTTGGGGAGAATAAATAAATGTAAATGGAAGTAAGCCTCCCACATTTCACCTGAGGTGGTAAAATGTCAGCAACAGTAAGGAGTGATAAGCTACCTTTGTGTATCTTAATAACTAATGCAGCTACTAATAAAACCATACAAAGCAATGCAGATGTATCACAGTTAAATTATTTTATAATGTTTAACAATTCACAGGTAGGACAAGAAAGCAAAGTGGGATTTAGAAACAGAGGAAACACATATAAAACAATAATAAAATGGCAGATATTATCCCTAATAGTTAATAGTTACTTTAAATGTAAATAGTATAAATAGATTAATTAAAAGACTGAAAATGGCAGGGTGGACACATAAACAAGTCTAAGCTGTATGCTGTGTATAAGAAAGTCACTTCAAACATGAAAACATGTCAAGTGGAAGACTGAAAAAAATACAGACCAGGCAAAAGTTAACTTGAAAAACTAGAAGTGGCTAAGGTATTTCTTGGTTGGATTCCCTCCCTTCCTGAGCTCTAAACACTGAAGTGTCCCAGGACCAAGTTTCAGACTCTTTCTATGTTTATGTGTACACTAATTCTCTGAATAAGTTCAGCTAGTTACATATTTTTAAATATCACCCATATGTGAAGATCCCCAATTTATATCACATTCTGTGACCAGGCCCTGGCTGCCTATTCCATGTCTCAAAGCAGAATTTCTTGGGCTGTCAAATGCACATGTCAAATGTATCTTTAACATGTTTATTCTTCAAGAAGCAACTGTCCTAATATTTATGATAGGAAATGTTCCATGATACCAACTGTTCAAATCTTGCTAACTCTTTCACAAGTGAAGTGAAAGTTGCTCAGTCATGTCTGACTGTTTGTAACCCCATGGACTATACACATTCCATGGAATATTCTAAGCCAGAATACTGGAGTGGGTAGCCTTTCTCTCCTCCAGGGGATTATCCCAACCCAGGAATCGAAGCCAGGTTTCCCACATTGCAGGCGGATTCTTTACCAGCTGAGCTATCAGGGAAGCCCAACTCTTTCATAAAATAAATGTCAAATACTCATTCGGTTCACAATAGAACTGGATTTTAAGCACCATTTTTACTTTTTGCATCTAAAATTATTGCAGAAAAGCTACTTCATCATATATCTATAATAACAGATTTTTGTCTGTAATATATATTCTAACTTCATTATAGGGATGGATAATATACTCTACCTTTGCACTGAGGTGGTTTTGCCCAAGTTCCATTTAAACATACCACATCTATCTCCCCCAAAAGGTCATGATTCTTGATGCATTCATAACATACTCTCTTACCACACTGATATCTAGACTTCTGATTTTGTATAATAGCATTTTTCCATTTGAGGTGGATTTACACAGGAAGCATCTGAATAGAAAGGAAAAAAATATCTCTAATATAATGATCATCATGAACAGCAAGGAGAAATGGGATGTCAAATATATTCCATGGTTGTTTAGATTCAATAGTTAATCTGTCATGAAAGACTACTAGTTTTAATCAGTTTACATGTAAGATTAAGGGAAAGGAAATAAAGCAATATTTTTCAGTATGAATTAAGTTTCTGTATCTTAATCTCTCCCTTATCCTTCACTAGAAATTTTATACACATTTTTTAGGCCAATGAAAATAAGAGCTTTTCTAGACATCTCTTTCTTAAGGATAGTAACATAATAATTATACAGTATATAAATTCAATATGAATTTATAAACCATAAGAAAAACATAACAAAAAGGTCATTTGACATTAGGATTTAGTTTACATTCACCCTGTTTAAGAGCTGTAACTTTAGGCCCTTAGGAAAATAAACACAGTAAGTAATTCTTTAGAGACTTGATTAACAACACACTGTGAAGAATACCATAGTTGAAGGGAGAAGATGATTAATTAAAAGATCCAAACATAAGATACAGAAAAATAATAGAAAAACAAGTGTAAATTTACAAAGCTACTCTTTAATGATATTAATGAGCTTAATGGCAAATGCTTAAGGACACCCTAGTGAGTGATGTGTGATTCCTCAGTGAGATTCAGAGCATGTAAGGTACAAGAGGCTGTCACCATGGCTCCTAGACTGAAATGTGCACAGAATCCCTTGGGAATCATTAAAACAGTGTCAGAGGAGAGAGTGGGGCTAAGATGGCGGAGGAATAGGACAGGGAGACCACTCTCTCCCCCACAAATTTATCGAAAGAACATCTGAACGCTGAGCAAACTTCACAAAACTACTTCTGAAAGCTGACAGAGGACATCAGGCATCGAGAAAAACAGCGCATTATCTTCGAAAGGAGGTAGGAGAAAATATAAAAGATAAAAAGAGAGACAAAAGAGTTAGGGACAGAGACCCATCTCAGGGAGGGAGTCGTAAAAGAGGAGAAATTTCCAAGCACCAGGAAACCCTCTCACCGGCGGGTTTGGGGGAAGATTTTGAATCTCGGAGGGCAACATAACCGGGAGAAAAAATAAATAAAACCCACAGATTACGTGCCTAAAGGCAACTCCCAGCAAAGAACCCCAGACGCTCACATCCGCCACCAGCAAGTGGGAGCTGAACTGAGAAGAGCAGGTGGCACTGCTTAGGGTAAGGACTAGGCCCATATGCCCTGAGGTCAGTCTGAGGGAGCTAACGTGAGATAGCAACCTAAACTGTGGGACAGCCCGAGAGAGAGAACTATCCCGCGAAAAGCCCAAATCTAAGGCACTGGCGGCCCACTCACAGAACAAAGGACTGAGCGATACCAGAGAAGAGCTAGCTGGCTGCGGACTGCCCCATCCCCCCGCCGGACACAGCGGGCAGGCGGGGCCAGCCAGAGCCAGAAAGGGGCAAACTCCACCCCGGAGAGGGCACCCCCTACCAAACTGCAAACAGGTTTCCAGTTTCTAAGCAAAGACTGCCTGAGATCCTGGAGGGTCGACAGCCCCCAGGAGGGTCGCAGCCAGAGACCAGCTCCCCAGAACTAACACAAAGCACACCGGAGCTGGGCACACCCGTAAACCAAGGCGGCGACCAGGGAGGTGATAAGCTGCACTGCCCAACAGGGGAGAGTGCACTCGCCAAACTCCTGGCTGCCTGAGCTGCTCTGACCAGGAACGGCGCAAACCGCGGGCCCAACAGAGTCTGCGCCTTTGTGGAGTACCCGGGAACCTGAACCTAAGTGGCTTAGACCTGAGAAGTGCACGCATCTCAGGGCCCACTCCCTGGTCGAGTAACCTGAAGCCTGAGCAGGGCAGACTGGGAAAGCACACACGCCGTAAGCAGGGGCAAACTCAGTGCGGCCGAGACACTGCGAGCTCTCCACACACACGCCAGTGATATTGGTTTGCAGTGTTCCTCCCTCCCCACAGCACGACTGAACAAGCGAACCTAAAGAGACCACCTCCACCCCTTTGTGGCAGGGCGGAAATTAGACACTGAAGAGGCCTCCAAACAGAAGCCAAATAAACAGAGGGAAGCGCGTTGGAAGTGACAGGCGGACAGATTAAAATCCCTGTAGTTAACACTGACTGCATTGAAAGGGGCCTATAGATCTTGAAAAGTATAAGCAGGAACAAGAATCTACCTGAAACTGATCAGACCCCACACTGCTCACAACAGCTCCAGAGAAAGTCCGGGATATATTTTCACTATTATCATTTTTTTTTTAATTAAAACAAATTTTTTTTCTTTCTTTTTTCTTTAAGTCCTCTATTACACCTTTAATTTTCATTTTCATAACCCACTATTACCTTGCAAAAAACAAAACAAAACAAAAAAACCCTATTTTTAAAGCAAACTGCATACACATATCTTATACTTTTTGTGTTTTCTTTTTTTACTGTTTTGTTCCTGTTTTAATTTTTTCACTGTTTCTTTTTTTACTGTTTTACTATTTTTTTCTTTTTATACAGTTTTCTTTTTTTCTTTTTTTATATTGTATGTTTTATAAGAGTCTAAACTCTACTCTAGATTTTTAATCTTTGTTTTACATATTTGATATCAATTTTGTACATTTAATAATACAATCTTTAGTACCCATTTTTACTCAGGAGTGGGATTACTGGCTTGATTACTCTCTCCCCCTATTGACGCTATTTCTTCTCCCCCAGGGAACCTCTATCTCCCACCCTCCTCCTTCTCTTCTCAACCCAATTCTGTGAATCTCTGAGGGTGTTCTGGGTACCGGAGAACACTTCGGGACAGAATACTGCCCAGATCTCTCTCTCCCCTCTTGATTCCTCCCTTTCTACTCATCCTCACCTCTATTACCTTCCTCCCTCCCTCTATGTATCTCTGTGAACCTCTCTGAGGGTTCCAGACTGTGGAGAGCACAGAGGGAAGTGCTTACCAGCTAGACTGCTCTCTCCACGTTTGAGTCTCCCTCTTCTCCTCCTGGTCACCTCAACATCCCCCCCCCTTCACCTCTCCATGTAACTCAGTGAACCTCTCTGTGTATCCCTCACTGTGGAGAATCTTTTCATCATTAACCTAAAAGTTTTATTATTGATGCTGTATGGATGGAGAAGTCTTGAGGCTACTGCAAGAATAAGACTGAAAGCCAGAGGAAACATTAATTAATAAGAGATCATCCAATAGCCTCCACATATACACTGAAACCAAGCTCCACTCAAGAGCCAATAAGTTCCAGAGCAAGACATACCATGCAAATTCTCCAGCAACGCAGGAACATAGCCCTGAGCATCAATATACAGGCTGCCCAGAGGCACACCAAATCCATAGACATCTCAAAACTCAATACTGGACACTCCATTGCACTCTAAAGAGAAGAAATCCAGCTCCACCCACCAGAACACCGACACAAGCTCTCCCAACCAGGAAACCGTGACAAGCCACCCATCCAACCCCACCCACAGTGAGGAACCTCCACAATAAAGAGGAACTTCAAACTACCAGAATACAGAAAGGCCACGCCTAACACAGCAGTCTAAACAAGATGAAAAGGCAGAGAAATACTCAGCAAGTAAAGGAAAATGAGAAATGCCCACCAAACCAAACAAAAGAGGAGGAGATAGGGAATCTATCTGAAAAAGAATTCAGAATAATGATAATAAAAATGATCCAAAATCTTGAAAACAAAATGGAGTTACAGATGAATAGCCTGGAGACAAGGATTGAGAAGACGCAAGAAATGTTTACCAAGGACCTAGAAGAAATAAAAAGGAGTCAATATATAATGAATAATGAAATAAAGGAGGTAAAAGACACTCTGGAGGGAACCAACAGTAGAATAACGGAGGCAGAAGATAGGATAAGTGAGGTAGAAGATAGAATGGTGGAAATAAACGAAGGAGAGAGGAAAAAAGAAAAAAGAATCAAAAGAAATGAGGAAAACCTCAGGGACCTCTGGGACAATATGAAACGCCCCAACATTTGAATCATAGGAGTCCCAGAAGAAGAAGATAAAAGGAAAGGCCATGAAAAAATACTCGAGGTGATAATAGTTGAAATTTTCCCTAAAATGAGGAAGGAAATAGTCACAGACGTCCAAGAAACCCAGAGAGTCCCAAACAGGATAAACCCAAGGGGAAACACCCCAAGACACACATTAATCAAATTAACAAAGATCAAACACAAAGAACAAATATTAAAAGCAGCAAGGGACAAACAACAAATAACACACAAGGGGATCCCCATAAGGATAACAGCTGATCTTTCAGTAGAAACTCTTCAGGCTAGAAGGGAATGGCAGGACATGCTTAAAGTAATGAAAGAGAATAATCTACAACCCAGATTACTGTACCCAGCAAGGATCTCATTCAGATATGAAGGAGAATTCAAAAGCTTTACAGACAAGCAAGAGCTGAGGGAATTCAGCACCACCAAACCAGCTCTCCAACAAATGCTCAAGGATCTTCTCTAAGCAGGAAACACAGAAAGGATGTTTAAACAGGAACTCAAAACAACAAAGTAAATGGCAACGGGACCATACTTATCAATAATTACCTTAAATGTAAATGGGTGGAATGCCCCAACCAAAAGACAAAGACTGGCTGAGTGGATACAAAAACAAGACCCCTACATATGCTGTCTACAAGACACCCACCTCAAAACTGGAGACACATAGAGACTGAAAGTGAAGGGATGGAAAAACATATTTCATGCAAACGGAGACCAAAAGAAAGCAGGAGTCGCAATACTCATTTCAGATAAACTAGACTTTAAAATAAAGGCTGTGAAAAGAGACAAAGAAGGACACTACATAATGATCAAAGGATCAATCCAAGAAGAAGATATAACAATTATAAATATATATGCACCCAACATAGGAGCACCACAATATATAAGGCAAATACTAACAAGTATGAAAGGGGAAATTAACAATAACACAGTAATAGTGGGAGACTTTAATACTCCACTCACACATATGGATAGATCAACTAAACAGAAAATTAAAAATGAAACACAAACTTTAAATGATACAATAGAAAAATTAGATTTAATTGATATTTACAGGACTTTCCACCCCAAAACAATCAATTTCACCTTTTTCTCAAGTGCACATGGAACTTTCTCCAGGATAGATCACATCCTGGGCCATAAATCTAGCCTTGGTAAATTCCAAAAAATTGAAATCATCCCAGGCATCTTTTCTGACCACAATGCAGTAAGATTAGACCTCGATTACAGGAAAAAAACTATTAAAAATTCCAACATATGGAGGCTAAACATCACGCTTCTGAATAACCAACAAATCACAGAAGAAATCAAAAAGGAAATCAAAATATGCATAGAAACAAATGAAAATGAAAACACAACAACCCAAACCCTATGGGACACTGTAAAAGCAATGCTAAGGGGAAGGTTCATAGCAATACAGGCGTACCTCAAGAAACAAGAAAAAACTCAAATAAATAAACTAACTCTACACCTAAAGCAACTAGAGAAGGAAGAAATGAAGAACCCCAGGGTTAGTAGAAGGAAAGAAATCTTAAAAATTAGGGCAGAAATAAATGCAAAAGAAACAAAAGAGACCATAGCAAAAATCAACAAAACTAAAAGCTGGTTTTTCGAGAAGAGAAACAAAATTGACAAGCCATTAGCCAGACTCATCAAGAAACAAAGGGAGAAGAATCAGATCAACAAAATTAGAAACGAAAATGGAGAGATCGCAATAGACTACACAGAAATACAAAGGATCATAAGAGACTACTACCAACAGCTATATGCCAGTAAAATGGACAACTTGGAAGAAATGGACAAATTCATAGAAAAGTATAACTTTCCAAAACTGAACCAGGAAGAAATCGAAGATCTTAACAGACCCATCACAAGCAAGGAAATCGAAACTGTAATCAGAAATCTTCCAGCAAACAAAACCCCAGGACCAGACGGCTTCACAGCTGAATTCTACCAAAAATTTAGAGGAGAGCTAACACCTATCCTACTCAAACTCTTCCAGAAAATTGCAGAAGATGGTAAACTTCCAAACTCATTCTATGAGGCCACCATCACCCTAATTCCAAAACCAGACAAAGATGCCACACACACACAAACAAAACTACAGGCCAATATCACTGATGAACATAGACGCAAAAATCCTTAATAAAATTCTAGCAAACAGAATCTAACATCATATTAAAAAGATCATACATCATGACCAAGTGGGCTTTATCCCAGGAATGCAAGGTTTCTTTAACATCCGCAAATCAATCAATGTAATACACCACATTAACAAATTGAAAGATAAAAACCATATGATTATCTCAATAGATGCAGAAAAAGCCTTTGACAAAATTCAACATCCATTTACGATAAAAACTCTCCAGAAAGCAGGAATAGAAGGAACATACCTCAACATGATAAAAGCTATATATGACAAACCCACAGCAAACATTATCCTCAATGGTGAAAAATTGAAAGCATTTCCCCTAAAGTCAGGAACAAGGCAAGGATGCCCACTTTCACCACTACTATTCAACATAGTTTTGGAAGTTTTGGCCACAGCAATCAGAGCTGAAAAAGAAATAAAAGGAAAACAGATAGGAAAAGAAGAAGTAAAACTCTCACTGTTTGCAGATGACATGATCCTCTACAAAGAAAACCCTAAAGACTCCACCAGAAAATTACTAGAGCTAATCAATGAATATAGTAAAGTTGCAGGATATAAAATTAACATACAGAAATCCTTTGCATTCCTATACTCCAATAATGAGAAAACAGAAAGAGAAATTAAGGAAACAATACCATTCACCATTGCAACAAAAAGCATAAAATACTTAGGAATATATCTACCTAATGAAACAAAAGACATATACAGAAAACTATAAAACACTGATGAAAGAAATCAAAGAAGACACAAACAGATGGAGAAATATACCGTGTTCATGGATTGGAAGAATTAATACAGTGAAAATGAGTATACTATGCAAAGCAATCTATAGATTCAATGCAATCCCTATCAAGCTACCAACGGTATTTTTCACAGAACTAGGACAAATCATTTCACAATTTGTATGGAAATATAAGTAACCTCGAATAGCCAAAGCAGTCTTGAGAAAGAAGAATGGAACTGGAGGAATCAACCTGCCAGACCTCAGGCTCTACTACAAAGCCACAGTCATCAAGACAGTATGGTACTGGCACAAAGATAGAAACATAGATCAATGGAACAAAATAGAAAGCCCAGAGATAAACCCACACACCTATGAACACCTTATCTTCGACAAAGTAGGCAAGAATATACAGTGAAGAAAAGACAATCTCTTTAACAAGTGGTGCTGGGAAAACTGGTCAACCACTTGTAAAAGAATGAAACTAGAACACTTTCTAACACCATACACAAAAATAAACTCAAAATGGATTAAAGATCTAAACGTAAGACCAGAAACTATAAAACTTCTAGAGGAAAAAGTAAGGAAAAACACTCTCCAACATAAATCACAGCAGTATCCTCCATGACCCACCTCCCAGAATATTGGAAATAAAAGCAAAAATAAATAAATGGGATTAAATTAAAAGCTTTTGCACAACAAAGGAAACTATAAGCAAGGTGAAAAGACAGCCTTCAGAATGGGAGAAAATAATAGCAAACGAAGCAACAGGCAAACAATTAATCTCAAAAATATCCAAGCAACTCCTGCAGCTGAATTCCAGAAAAATAAACGACCCAATCAAAAAATGGGCCAAAGAACTAAACAGACATTTCTCCAAAGAAGACATACAGATGGCTAACAAACACATGAAAAGATGCTCAACATCACTCATTATCAGAGAAATGCAAATCAAAACCACAGTGAGGTACCATTTCATGCCAGTCAGAATGGCTGCTATCCAAAAGTCTATAAGCAATAAATGCTGGAGAGGGTGTGGAGAAAAGGGAACCCTCTTACACTGTTGGTGGGAATGCAAACTAGTACAGCCACTATGGAGAACAATGTGGAGATTCCTTAAAAAACTGGGAATAGAACTGCCCTATGACCCAGCAATCCCACTGCTGGGCATACACACCGAGGAAACCAGAATTGAAAGAGACGCGTGTACCCCAATGCTCATCGCAGCACTGTTTACAATAGCCAGGACATGGAAGCAACCTAGATGTCCACTGGCAGACGAATGGATAAGGAAGCTGTGGTACATATACACAATGGAATATTACTCAGCCATTTTAAAAAAATACATTTGAATGGGTTCTATTGAGATGAATGAAACTGGAGCCCATTATACAGAGTGAAGTGAGCCAGAAAAAAAAAACATCAATATAGTATGCTAATGCGTACATATGGAATTTGAAAGATGGTAACAATAACTCTATATGCGAGACAGAATAAGAGACACAGATGCATAGAACAGTCTTATGGACTCTGAGGAAGAAGGTGAGGGTGGGACTTTCTGGGACAATAGCATTGAAACATTTATATTAGCATATGTGAAACAGAACACCATTCCATGTTCGATGCATGAGACAAATGCTCAGGGCTGGGTCAATGGGATGACCCAGAGGGATGGGATGGGGAGGGAGGTGGGAGGGGGGTTCAGGATGGGGAACACATGTAAACCCATGGCTGATTCATGTCAATGTATGGCAAAAACCACTACAATATTGTAAAGTAATTAGCCCCCAACTAAAATAAATAAATTTATTAAAAAAAACAAAAACAAAACAAAACAGTGTCAGAGTTTCAGTCCCAGAGGTTTTGATTCATCAGATCTCAGTGAACCTGTGAATCTGCTTGCATATCCAACAGTTTACAGAATATGCTGAGATTGCTGTGCCAGGACCGTGCTTTGAGAATTATTGGGCTATATAGACTGACCATTGAGTACACAATTCCATCCTTTTTTATGTGTGTGAGTACGCTAAGATGCTGAGTAGTGTCTGACTCTTTGCAACCTCTAGAGCACCAGGCTCCTATATTCACGGAATTCTCCAGGTAAGAATACTGGATTGGGTTGTCATTTCCTCCTCCAGGGAATCTTCCCGACCAGGTATCGAAACCGTGTCTCATACACTGTCAGGCGGATTCTTTACCACTAATGCCACCTGGGAAACCCCCATCCCTTTTTATGCTCAGGCATAAACCTTTGACCTGGCTTAAGAATAATCTATGTCTTTTTAATGATGGTGGAGGCAATTTTCCTCATGGTGTTTCTTAATATATTTTAATACATAAATTTTAAGATTTTACTTAAGTACCTCTGCATGCTGGCCTTCCTGTCCATTTTCTCTTAATACACTGTATAATATTGGATCCATCCAACTGGCAATATGGTCAACATTCAAAAGCCACTTGTTCTTCTGACCTACATGATTTCTTCTCCCAACCTATGAGTACTGCATCATTGAAGCTGGGAAAGTTAACACAATCTGTATCTGAAAGAAAAAGAATATATATTTGTTTAATATGTCTTTATAAGTTCATAGTGGCCAATATTTATATTCCAGAAAAAATAGGTACATATCAAACCAATGAATACTGTATAGTGTTTTTCTTATAACTTAAAACAAATGTCAGAAATCTTGATTCAGTCACATTGACTGTCTCTATATTCATCAAAATTACAACATGGGAATGGTGATGTTCTAAGAGAGAGGAATGCATACTTCTCACATTTAAATTTTTTTCTAATTGCAAGTCACCTACATTTGAATGTGTTTCTATTTCTTCCTTCTGTCAAAATCTGTTACCTTGAACTCTGTTAAATATCTTAGAAAATTGCATATTATAAAGAAATGATTGATAAATTAACAGAAAATGGAGTAGTGATAAGACTGATGAGCAGAGGTCAGCCATGATACAGGAACAGAGACAAGAAATCTGAGACTATATATCATAGGATGTCCAAACTGCATCCAAGATGATGTGAAAGTGAGATAATTTAGCTCGTGTTATCAAACTTTTATTATTTAGCTTTTTAAGATGAGACAATTAGCGATCACCAAACTTTTATTATTACTAGATTTATTAATTCTCTACCATAATTCATAACTTTCCATAGATACCTTGTTAGATTCTAGAATTACTGGTTAGTTTAATATTTATACCATTTATACTCTGAATTAAAGATATTTGTCAGCTTTAGAATAGAATGAAAACACTATACTTATGCATTCTGGTGAATGGGACCATTTTCCTCCTAAATGTCCTATAGATGGATGTGAGTTCCTTTTTCCCAAACCCTTCATCACTGTTGCAAGTAACTTCTCCATATTGGTAACTGTCTTTCTCATGCAATATAGCACCATTCTAAATATAAGGTGTGAGTCCACAAGGGAGTCCTAGGAATACATGAAAGAATGATTCCATGTTTCACTAACTCTGAAACTTAATTTGATGAACTCCTCATCATATTTGGTAGTTTTATTTGAAAATAATGAATGATTATACTATAACTTCTAGAAAATCAGAGAGAAGTGGACGAATATGTCCTAAAATTACCATTCTGATGTTTGTCCAACTGTCTCCTTGAGAACAAACTTGAAACTAACAGCACTGATATATAAAAGAGACTATCAGTGCTTCTCTAATCAATCACGAGTAATAAAAAAAAACACATTAGGACTTCATCACCGTAGGAAAAGTACTATATGTTTTAAGAAATTAAAAGGGACATTGTAGGAAGGACATAAGAAATTTTTCAGAAAAAACTTGGTGGCAATGCGAACACTGCAAATTGTATGGATAGGTAGGACTATGAATAAGTTTACCTATTTGAATAGTTAGGTTTAATTTTATTACATATGCAGTGCTAATATTACAAAAAAAAAATTCCCAGATTGAAAACAGATCCTATATGGAACCAATTAAATTAGCACAAATGATTAATTGGAATATGTAAAAATCAATTAAGTGTATAAATATAGAAACTGCATATTAAAACCTAAAAGTGTTAGTCGTGTCCAACTCTTTGTGACTCCATAGACTGTAGCCTGCCAGGCTCCTCTGTCCATGGAACTTGCCAGGCAAGAATACTAGGGTGGGTTGCCATGTCCTTTTCCAGGGTATCTTCTCGACCCAGGGACTGAACCCTGGTCTCCACATTGCAGACAGATTCTTTACCGTTTGAGCTACCCTGGTATATTAATTCCTAAATGACCTATAAATAAATAAATAATTTGATATATTTAGAAATCTCATGACTTTGATTGCAACTTGTTAGTTTCAATGAATGATACTGAATATAGAAATTTGGTTTGCATACTGTTCTCACCTATACACTGAGGGGAAGAGCTCCACTTTCCCATATGGCATGTCATTCCATCTTCTTCAGATAGCCTGAAGCCTTCTTCACAAATATAGCTTAGCTTGGTGCCATGTGCATACAACCTTGCTTCATGTCATGTGTTTCTCTCCTTTCTTCTGCAGAGCTAAATGATTTAATGGTTCCATGGTCTATTTGACGTGGTTGAAAACATGGAATTTTTTTCTATATGAAGAACAGAGATCAAAGGGTGAAGTATAAATATAATGTTTAAATTAAAATAAGTTGAACAAGTTAAAGAGTTTTAAGATTGACAAACAATTGAAACTTGCAATCCATTTGTCTCCATAAATACTACTGTACTATCCACTTTTTTGGTATGCCCCCGCATTCTTTTTTAAATGAATTTTTAATTGAAATATTGGATATATAACAGTATGTTAACTTCAGGCGTGCTACACAGTCATTTTACTTTTGCATACATTATAAAATGACTACCAGCATCCAGTAACAATCTGTCCCTATACAAACTTGTTACAAGATTATTGACCATATTCTGTATTCTGTATATTATATCCCCCCGGCTTCTTTACTGCATAACAGGAGTTTGTACCTTTAAATCCTCTGCATCTATTTTGCCAACCCCCACCTCCTTTCTGGCAACAACCCATTAGTTCTGCACCTGTATGAGCCTGTGTTACTTTAATTTTGTTTGTTTTATTTTTAGATTTCACATATAAGTGAGAACATGTGGTATTCTTAGCATAATATACACTAGACCCATTCATGTTGTTCCAAATGGAAATATTTCCTATTCTATGGCTCTGTAATAGTTCATTTTGTATGTGTGTTTATCCACTCATCTATCAATGGACTGTTAGGTTGCTTCCTATGCTTGTCTATTGCATGTAATGCTACAATGAACACCGTAGTGCTTATATCTTTTTGGATTAGTGTTCCTTTGAAAAAAATGCCCAGAAGTGGAATTGATAGATCATATGGCAGTTCTACTTTTAACTTTTTAAATTAACTCCATACTCTTTTCCACAGTGACTATCAATTTACAATTCCACCAACAGTGCACAAAGACTCCCTTTTTGCCACATTTAGCCAACACTTGCAATTGTCTTTTTGATGATAGCCATTGTGACAAGTGTGAAGGGACATCTCACTATGGTTTTAATATACATTTGCCTGAAGATAAGTGATGTTGAGCATATATTTACTTGTCTGTTGGTCATCTCTATGTCTTCCTGGAAAAAATATCTATTTAGGTCTTATGACCATTTTTTTTTCAGTCGAGTTGTTTGTTTTTCTGATGTTGAATTGCATGAATTCTTTGTGTAGTTTGAATATTAATTGGATATATCCTTTGCAAAATATCTTCTCCCATTCAGTAGGCTGCCTCTTTCATCTCATTGATAGTTTTCTGTGCTATGGGAAAGCTTTTGAGTTTGACGTAGTCTCATTTGCTAACTTTTACTTTTGCTTCCCTTGCCTGAGGAGACATGTCCCCTCCAGTTCAGTTCAGTTCAGTTGCTCAGTCGTGTCCGACTCTTTGCAATACCATGGACTGCAGCACACCAGGTTTCCCTGTCCATCACCAACTCCCAGAGCTTGCTCAAACTCATGTCCATCAAATCGGTGATGCCATCCAACCATCTCATCCTCTGTTGTCCACTTCTCCTCCCTTCAATATTTCCCAGCATCAGAGTCTTTTCAAATGAGTCAGTTCTTCACATCAGGTGGCCAAGGTGTTGAAGTTTCAGCCTCAGTATCAATCATTCCAATGAATATTCAGGACGGATTTCCTTTAGGATGGACTGGTTGCATCTCCTTGCAGTCCAAGGGACTTGCAAGAGTCTTCTCCGACACCACACTTCAAAAGCATCAATTCTTTGGCACTCAGCTTTCTTATAGCCCAACTCTCACATCCATACAGGACTACTGGAAAAAATCATAGCTTGGATTAGACAGAAGTTTGTTGGCAAAGTAATGTCTCTGCTTTTTAATATGCTGTCTAGGTTGGTCATAACTTTTCTTCCAAGGAGCAAGTGTCTTTTAATTTCATGGCTGCAATCACTATCTGCAGTGATTTTGGAGCCCCCCAAAATAAAGTCTGACACTGTTTCCACTGTTTCCCCATCTATTTGCCATGAAGTGATGGGACTAGATGCCATGATCTTAGTTTTCTGAATGTTGAACTTTAAGCCAAAATGTTCACTCTCCACTTTCACTTTCATCAATAGGCTCTTTAGTTCTTCTTCACTTTCTGCCATAAGGGTGGTGTCATCTGCATATCTGAGGTTATTGATGTTTCTCCCAGTAATCTTGATTCCAGCTTGTGTTTCTTCCAGCCCAGTGTTTCTCATGATGTACTCTGCGTATAAGTTAAATAAGCAGGGTGACAATATACAGCCTTAATGTACTCCTTTTCTTATTTGGAACCAGTCTGTTGTTCCATATCCAGTTCTAACTATTGCTTCCTGACCTGCATACAGGTTTCTCAAGAGGCAGGTCAGGTGGTCTGGTATTCCCATCTCTTTCAGAATTTTCCACAGTTTATTGTGATCCACACAGTCAAAGGCTTTGGCATAGTCAATAAAGCAGAAATAGATGTTTTCCTGGAACTCTCTTGCTTTTTTGATGATCCAGTGGATGTTGGCAATTTGATCTCTAGTTCCTCTGCGTTTTCGAAAACCAGCTTGAACATCTGGAAGTTCACGGTTCACGTATTGCTGAAGCCCGGCTTGGAGAATTTTGAGCATTACTTTGCTAGCGTGTGAAATGAGTGCAATTGTGCGGTAGTTTGAGCGTTGTTTGGCATTGCCTTTCTTTGGGATTGGAATGAAAACTGACCTTTTCCAGTCCTGTGGCCACTGCTGAGTTTTCCAAATTTGCTGGTATATTGAGTGCAGCACTTTCACAGCGTCAACTTTCAGGATTTGAAATAGCTCAACTGGAATTCTATCACCTCCACTAACTTTGTTCATAGTGATTCTTTCTAAGGCCCACTTGACTTCACATTCCAGGATGTCTGGCTCTAGGTGAGTGATCACACCATTGGGAATATCTGGGTCATGAAGATCTTTTTTGTACAGTTCTTCTGTGTATTCTTGCCACCTCTTCTTAATATCTTCTGCTTCTGTTATGTCCATACGATTTCTGTCCTTTATCGAGCCCATCTTTGCATGAAATGTTCCCTTGGTATCTCTAATTTTCTTGAAGAGATCTTTAGTCTTTCCCATTCTATTGTTTTCCTATATTTCTGTGCATTGTTCGCTAAGGAAGGCTTTCTTATCTCTCCTTGCTATTCTTTGGAACTCTGCATTCAGAAGGGAATATATTTCCTTTTACCCTTTGCTTTTCACTTCTCTTCTTTTTACAGCTATTTTTAAGGCCTCCTCAGACAGCCTTTTTGCTTTTTTGGCATTTCTTTTCCATGGGGATGATCTTGATCCCTGTCTCCTGTACAATGTCACGAACCTCTGTCCATAGTTCATCAGGCACTCTGTCTATCAGATCTAGTCCCTTAAATCTATTTGTCACTTCCACTGTATAATCATAAAGGATTTGGAGGAACTACTCCACATTCAAGGTCAGGAGGGGCGGCCGTGAGAAGATACTCCTTGTCCAAGGTAAGGAGCAGCGGCTGCGCTTTGCTGGAGCAGCTGTGAAGAGATACCCCACGTCCAAGGTAAGAGAATCCCAAGTAAGATGGTAGGTGTTGCCAGAGGGCATCAGAGGGCAGACACACTGAAACTATAATCACAGAAAACTAGCCACTCTAATCACATGGACCACAGCCTCGTCTAACTCACTTAAACTAAGCCATGCCTTGTGGGGCCACCCAAGATGGACAGGTCATGATGGAGAGGTCTGACAGAATATGGTCCACTGGAGAAGGGAATGGCAAACCACTTCAGTAATCTTGCCTTGAGAACCCCATGAACAGTATGAAAAGGCAAAAAGATAGGAAAATGAAAGATGAACTCCCCAGGTCAGTAGGTGTCCAATATGCTACTGGAGATCAGTGGAGAAATAACTCCAGAAAGAATGATGGGATGGAGCCAAAGCAAAAACAATACCCAGCTGTGGAGGTGACTGGCGATAGAAGCAAAGTCCGATGCTGTAAAGAGCAATATTGCATAGGAACCTGGAATGTTAGGTCCATGAATCAAGGCAAATTGGAAGTGGTCAAACAGGAGATGGCAAGAGTGAACATCGACATTCTAGGAATCAGCGAACTAAGATGGACTGGAATGGATGAATTTAACTCAGATGACCATTATATCTACTACTGTGGGCAGGAATCCCTTAGAAGAAATGGAGTAGCCATCATGGTCAACAAAAGAGTCCAAAATACAGTACTTGGATGCAATCTCAAAAATGACAGAATGATATCTGTTCGTTTCCAAGGCAAACCATTCAATATCACGGTAATCCAAGTCTATGCCCCGACCAGTAATGCTGAAGAAGCTGAAGTTGAACGGTTCTATGAAGACCTACAAGACCTTTTAGAACTAACACCCAAAAAAGATGTCCTTTTCATTATAGGGGACTGGAATGCAAAAGTAGGAAGTCAGGAAACACCTGGAGTAACAGGCAAATTTGGCCTTGGAGTACAGAATGAAGCAGGGAAAAGGCTAATAGAGTTTTGCCAAGAGAACGCACTGATCATAGCAAACACCCTCTTCCAACAACACAAGAGAAGACTTTACCCATGGACATGACCAGATGGCCAACACCGAAATCAGACTGATGATATTCTTTGCAGCCAAAGATGGAGAGGCTCTATACAGTCAGCAAAAACAAGACCGGGAGTGGACTGTGGATCAGATCATGAACTCCTTACTGCCAAATCAGACTTAAATTGAAGAAAGTAGGGAAAACCACTAGATCATTCAGGTATGACCTAAAACTCCTACATGAATGTATCAAATAGATATTTTCTCCACTATAATTCCTGGCTTCATAGGTCCTAAAAGAAAGAGTATCATATAAAAACAAAAAGTGTATTTCTTCAATGCTAATTGGATTTTTCTGGTAAGTAGTACTCACATTTTGATCACATGAGTATCTATCAATCAGTAAGATATAGCTTCACACTTGTCAAGATAAATGATATTAATATCAGGGCAGAAAGATTCATAAAATTCTATTGCTAGTTTATCTTTTCCATCTTCAGACACATATTGAACTATAAACAACATGCTTGCAATGATTATAATTTAAGATCTTACATTTTCAGGGGTAACTCTAAATTTCAATAGTATGGCTGCAAATACTAAATGTCAAATTGAAATATGAAACATAATGAGTAAACATGTTCAAGGCCACATAGGCAAATTCTAGGTGTCTTTACTATGTATATGATATATAAATATCTTTTTATTTAAAGGTAGATGATTTATAAGTATCTTCTTGCTGTACTTCTAAGTATCTTTTCTTGCTGTACTTTAACTATTAATACATTTTAATTATACTGATTCAATTTGGAAATGTATAAAATTGTCCATGAAATTTTTTGAAATTTATGAAATTTGTGACATTGCTACATATAATCAACAATTTCATTATTCTTATTTAGAATCCTCTTATTTTGTTAGTAATTTATAAAATTCAAAACTGGAATTTAAAAATTAGATTCTTTCCAAAATAGGACATTCACACTATCTAAAAATCAATGATTATTACCTAATCATGGGTTTGGGTAGACTCCGGCAGTTGGTGACGGACAGGGAGGCCTGGCGTGCTGCGGTTCATGGGGTTGCAAAGAGTCGGACACGACTGAGCGACTGAACTGAATTGATTTCCTAATCATAAAGTTGCTGTTGTTTAGTCTCTAAGTTGTGTCCAACTCTGTGACTCCATGGACTGTAGTCTTTCAGGCTCCTCTGTCCATGCAATTTCCCAGGCAAGAATACTGGAGTGGGTTGCCATTTCCTTCTCCAGGAGATCTTCTTGACCCAGGGATCAAACCTGAGTCTCCTGCTTTGGCAGGTGGATTCTTTACCACTGAGCCACCAGGGAAGCCCAATCATAAGGCGAGTTGTAAATTAATGATTTTTTTAAAGTAATGCCACTAAAAATAACTCAATAAATTTGTTTTTGTTTTAATGTTGAATTTTGTAGTTGAAAAGTTGAAAAGTTCACTCTTGATGAGAACCTTTGGGATTTCTTTTCTTAAATGCTATTCCAAACTTCCATGTAGCAATACTTCTATTGGTATGTGTTTTCCCTTATATATTTTGTGCTTATCTTTAGAAAAAAATTTATTTATTTATTTTTGACTGTGCTAGGTCTTCGTTGCTGTGCACAGACTTTCCCTAGTTGCAGCAAGTGGGGCTAGTTGTGATGTTAAAGGCTTCTAATTGCAGTGCTACTTTTGATGGGTAGAGTTATTGCAGCCATGAAATTAAAAGATGCTTACTCCTTGGAAGAAAAGTTATGACCAACCTAGATAGCATATTAAAAAGTAGAGACATCACTTTGTCAACAAAGGTCCATCTAGTCAAGGCTATGGTTTTTCCAGTGGTCATGTATGGATGTGAGAGTTGGACAATAAAGAAAGCTGAGCATTGAAGAATTGATGTTTTTGAATTGTGGTGTTGGAGAAGACTCTTGAGAGTCCCTTAGACTGCAAGGAGATCCAACCAGTGCATCCTAAGGGAGATCAGTCCTGGGTGTTCATTGGAAAGACTAATGTTGAAGCTGAAACTCCAGTACTTTGGCCACCTGATGTGAAGAGCTGACTCATTTGAAAAGACCCCGATGCCGGGAAAGATGAGGGCAGGAGGAGAAGGAGACGACAGAAGATGAGATGGCTGAACGGCATCATCGACTCAGTAGACATGGGATTGGGTGGACTCCAGGAGTTGGTGATGGACAGGGAGGCCTGACGTGCTGCGGTTCATGAGGTTGCAAAAAGTCGGACATGACTGAGCAACTGAACTGACTGACTGATGGGCTCTTGGCATGCAGGCTTTAGTAGCTGCAACATTTGGCTCAGTAGTTGTGGCACATGGGATTAGTTGCTTATTGGCATGTGGAATCTTCCAGGATCAGGGACCCAACCCAGGTTTCCTGTAGTGGCATGTGGACTCTCATTCATTGGCCCTCCAGGTAAGTCTTTTGTGCTTATCTTATATAAAATTCTTATTTTATTGTAATATATTTATTCTTATTTATTGCAATTGTGACAAAAACAAGAAAAGATCTTGGCTGTAGGGTATTTTCCAACTGCTGTCTTCACATAGAGAGAGTGCCTGTAAGAAAGCCATCATGATCTGAAAAGCTTCCCCTTACACTTAGAATAAATGTCAAACTTTACAATATCAATTCCTTGCCAACATGTCCAATGTCACCTATCTCCCCCTGGAATCCATTCAGAATTTTAAAAAGAGGTCAGTTTCTTAGCTGCCTCAACTGCTGCACAGACTCCTGTCTCTATGCTGATGAATGGTTTACACCCTTTCTTTCATAGATATCTTCTACATGAACTAGAGCCTCAGCCCCTCCTATTTTGAAGTGCTTGGATATTTTTGTTCTTCAAATACACTTGTTTGAAAAATATAGAAGTATCGTTACCTTTCAATTCATTACTTATCTTAATTCATTGTTTTGTTTTGTTTTTCATACTAGACTGATAATTCTTGAAAGGCAGATTCCTGGCTTGTGTCTTTCACCATTTTCTCTTGGTCTAGTTAGTTAGTTCAGTCGCTCAGTCATGTCTGACTCTTTGCAACCCCATGGACTGCAGTACTCCAAGGTTTCCCTGTCCATCATCAACTGCCAGAGCTTACTCAAACTCAAGTCCATTGAGTCAGTGATACCATCCAACCATTTCATCCTCTGTCGTCCTCTTCTCCTCCTGCCTTCCATCTTTCCCAGCATCAGGGTTTTTTTCAAGTGAGTCAGTTCTCCGCATCAGGTGGCCAAAGTATTTGAGATTCAGCTTCAACATTAGTCCTTCCAATGAATATTCAGGACTGATTTCCTTTAAGATGGACTGATTGGATCTCCTTGCTGTCCAAGGGACTCTCAAGAATCTTCTCCAACAGCACAGTTCAAAAGCATCAATTCTTCAGTGCTCAGCTTTCTTTATAGTCCAACCTCACATCCATACATAACTACTGGAAAAAATATAGCTTTGTCTAGACAGACCTTTGTTGGCAAAGTAATGTCTCTGCTTTTTAATATGCTGTCTAGTTTGGTCATAACTTTTCTTCCAAGAAGCAAGCATCTTTTAATTTCAAGGCTGCAGTCACCATTCACAGTGATTTGGGAGCCCCCAAATATGAAGTCTGTCACTGTTTCCCCATCTATTTGCCATGAAGTGATGAGACCAGATGCCATGATCTAAGCTTTCTGAATGTTGAGTTTTAAGCCAACTTTTTCGCTCTCTTGTTTCACTTTCATCAAGAGGCTCTTTAGTTTTTCTTTGCTTTCTGCCACAAGTGTGGTGTCATCTGTATATCTGAGGTTACTGATATTTCTCCTGGCAATTTTGATTCCAGCTTGTGCTTCATCCAGCTAGTGTTTCTCATGATGTACTCTGCATATAAGTTAAATAAGCAGGGTAACAATATACAGCCTTAATGTACTCCTTTCCCTATTTGGAACCAGTCTGTTGTTCCATGTCCAGTTCTAACTATTTCTTCTTGACCTGCATAAAGATTTCTCAGGAGACAGGTCAGATGATCTGGTATTCCCATTTCTTTAAGAATTTTCCAGTTTGCTGTGATCCACACAGTCAAAGGCTTTCACATAGTCAATAAAGCAGAAGTAGATATTTTTCTGGAACTATTTTGCTTTATTGATGATCCAACGGATGTTGGTAATTTGATCTCTGGTTCCTATGCTTTTTCTAAATCCAGCTTGAACATCTGGAAGTTCACGGTTCGTGTACTGTTGAAGCCTGGCTTGGAGAATTTTGAGCATTACTTTGGTAGCTTGTGAGATGAGTGCAATTGTGCAGTAGTTTGAGCATTCTTTGGCATTGACTTTCTTTGGGATTGGAATGAAAACTGACCTTTTCCACATATGAGGTGTTTGTTGACAGCCTGAAAAGTGAAATTTACCTGGGCCCTAACACTGTTGAATAAGCCCATCTCATTTTTATAATAAGCTCACCCTGTGTGTCTGTCTGAAATCTCTATTTTCAGGCCTTTCTTCTCTATCCAGAGTTCCTTCTCTTTCTTCCCCCATGCACCACTCAGTCTTACATGAGCTTGTTTCCTTCCTCACAGGAAAATAGGAACCATCAGCACCTGCTTCTTTTCAGCATTAGATTTACACACTCATTTTCCTTCCTTCCTCCTGACAGAATGTTGTAAGTAGAGCAGTTGTCACCAAAGCCCAGAACTTTCTCAGCCCCACTGGTTCCTCTCCCTCCTCCTTCACAGGGAGCCAGTATTCCATCTCTGCCCACTTCCCTCTCTAGCTCACCCTCTTCAGCATTCAATACACTCTCATATTTTCCATTAAAACCGTACTTCATTCAGTGCATAATTCTCTAAGCAATATCTCCTGAACCACCTGTTCTCTGCCACAACCAAATCTTTGAAATAGTTATGTCTGCATGCTATATTAAGTTTCTAAATCATTTTCTCAGCAGGTTCTCTGTAGGTTTTGCTGGATTTACTCCATCCAAAACCATCTCTGTTACATTTATTGTTGGCCTCTATATATCCAAATTCATCACATTTTTACAGTCTTCTAACTGGACGTATCAAGTGAATTAGAAATATTTACCACTGTTCACTATTCTAATGATGTAATTATGTTACAATTTCTATAAATTAATTGTATGGCATGAGCATGTGTGCTAAGTTGCTTCACTCATGTCCCACCCTTTGCAACTCCATGAACTCTAGCCCACCAGCTCTTCTATCCATGGGATTCTCCAGCCAATAATACTGTAGTGGGTTGCCATTCCTTTATCCAGGGTATCTTTTAGACCCAGGGTTGGAACGCTGGTCTCTTTATGTCTCCTGCCTTGGCAGGTGGGTCCTTTGCCAATAGCGCCACCTGGGAATCCTAGTTGTACATCAGGCGTTGCAAAAGAACTTTATATGAATAATTTAATAACTAAAAAATCCTTTGAAATATTAGAACATTTGTAAATATGAAATCATTTTACAGATTAGGAAGAATGAACAAGCTTAAAATAAGCTTGGTTGTTACCATAATATTCAAGAATCATTTCAGCCTGATTCCTCAAGAACCAGTATTAATCTATCTACTATACTTTGTCTTTCTTAAATAATATTCTTCTCTCCACATTCATGAAACACTCAATCTGACATTTCTCTCCTAAATTCTCTTGGTCCTCCACTTTTCTGTCTACTTTGCCATCTATTCCTCCTCTGCCAGACACCTCAGTGTTGGAATGCTTCAGGGCTCAGTCTTGAGCTCTCTTCTATTTTCATTCTAAGTTCTTTTCCAACTCGATGTCACCTTTTACAGAGTGATAATCCCCCATGCATATCTCCTGAGTAGACTCATGTATTAACACTGTAGTTGGCATATCCAGTGTTTATGGTCCATGGGAAGGCCAACCACAAGGTGTTCAAGTCAAAGTTGTGATGCTTTTTTCCAAAGTCTTCTCTGCCCTGCCCACCTACAAAGCTATTTCCATTTACTTTCTTGCTTATTAAAAATGGTAAACAAATATGTAAGTCCCTTCACCTTTTAGTCTCTCTGACACTCAGTGTTTAGTAACATTATCTATGCTTTCTACCAGGGAAATATATACCAAATCTGTTCCCTCTCTGCATCTCTTCAGTCATGACCCTATCTAATCCCCACTCTTTCTCACCCTACATGAGTCTTCTCTTGTCCATCATAAGTATAGCACACAGAAAAACTTTCAAAAAACCAAATAAAATTATATCACTCCTTTCCTTAAAATTCCTTATGGCTTTTCATCAATCATAAAATCAATTGAAATGTTAATATACCTTGAAATAACCCAGATAATCTTTCCTTTGCCTCCTATCAGCCTTAGCTCATAAAATTCTTCCACGTCTTGAGTAGAATCCATTCACCTTGACATTTTCCAAATATTGGTTTGTTGCCAAAACTCTGCAAAAAACTCTTCCCTTGCCTTGGGACACTCAACATCGACTCCGCTTCCCAGAGGCTGAAACTCTGTTTCTAGCTAGTTGACAAATATAAAAGAGATCCATGTCGTTGTCCTCAGTTCTTGTCTAAGTTGGAAAATGAAGAGCTACTCCCAGGGCCTGCAGAAATTAATACTCAAAGTAGGAGGTATAAACAGAAGCTCAGGAGCAAAATAGTTGAAAAGGTTGTAAGACACTATCATTCTGGTAATGAGTGAGTTTTGGACTTCAAAACATCCCCTCCTTCCAGTTTACATCAAATTAGAAGGAAAAACCTTAATTTTAATAATCATTCCTTAAAATGACTTTAGACCAGTCAAATTTAGTAAAAAATAAAATATTTCTTACAATTAATGCTAATCCTGTTCATCTTGAAGAAAAGGACATCTGAAAAAGAGCACTTAGCATAAGATACACGTTTATCAGGCCAGCTGCCCTCACCACACACTATAGAGCCTGCGATGCCTCCATCTCAGTTCTCATACCCATCCAGGCATTAGTAATTCAGCCTGCCATTCAGCCTGAACCAATGCCATCACTCTTGGTTCAGTTCAGTTCAGTCACTCATTCTTGTCCAACTCTTTGCGGCCCCATGGACTACAGCATGCCAGACTTCCCAGTCCATCACCAACTCCCGGAGCTTACTCAAACTCATGTCCATTGAATCGATGATGCCATCCAGTCATCTCATCCTCTGTCATCCCCTTCTCCTCCTGCCTTCAATCTTTCCCAGCATCGGGGTCTTTTCCAATGAGTCAGTTCTTCACATCAGGTGGCCAAAGTATTGGAGTTTCAGCTTCAGCATCAGTCTTTCCAATGAATATTCAGGACTGATTTCCTTTAGGATTGACTGGTTTGATCTCCTTGCAGTCCAAGGGACTCTCAAGAGTCTTCTCCAACACTACTTTTCTTGGCTCTGGAATTCTCAGATACTGGCCTGTCACAGGACTGTAAGTGGTAATGGGATCAAAAGTTCATTTCTAATATTAACTAGTTGGCAGTCTGGCTGAATCCCACCTCAAGGGGAAAGGGACCTTCCAATTAGTATGTGCTAATGATAAAAAAAATCCAAGAATACCAGATATAGATCACTGTTCTGAAATAGTTATGCAAAATAAATATATATATATTTCTACACATTTTTCCCAACACTTAATGTCTCTGAAATATTTCCTTTTTGAATATTTTTCTCAGTTTAATTATACTTATGCATTTTCCCATGCTAGTATTAAAATAAGCCATTGCAGATGTATTGTATTGCTTTATAGCAGTATTTTCTGAATTAATATGCAAAACTTAGCAGCTGTGACATATACTCCAAAGAAAACTTAATTGGGGAAAAAAATAATTTTCAACAAGGCAAGTAACTTTTTAAAGATTAAATGAAATTCTACTGGAAAACACACTAATTTTAAAGTTCATATGCTGAGTTTGTTTTCCCAAATATATATCTAATGGTTGTATATTCTTTTATTCTTATCAAGGTCAAATGCAGAGATAGTCCTATTGTTTATAACTAGTTACAAGAAAGTAAAATATTAAAGAATGGTCTTAATTTTCACTAATACTGTAATAGAGTGATATTAACAAAGATTTAAATAATTTATTTCAAATTTCATAATGTATCACATAGCTAGCTAGCTTAAAACTTTAAGAAATTAAAGCAGAGCTTGAAATCAGGCAGGTGGATTCCTCCAGTTCCATTCTTCTTTCTCAAGATTGCTTTGGCTATTCAAGGTTTCTTATATTTCCACACAAATTGTGAAATGATTTGTTCTAGTTCTGTGAAAAATACCATTGGTAGCTTGATAGGGATTGCATTGAATCTATAGATTGCTTTGGGTAGTATACTCATTTTCACTATATTAATTCTTCCAATCCATGAACACGGTATATTTCTCCATCTGTTTGTGTCCTCTTTGATTTCTTTCATCAGTGTTTTATAGTTTTGTATATATAAGTCTTTTGTTTCTTTAGGTAGATATATTCCTAAGTATTTTATTCTTTTTGTTGCAATGGTGAATGGTATTGTTTCCTTAATTTCTCTTTCTGTTTTCTCATTATTGGTGTATAGGAATGCAAGGGATTTCTGTGTGTTAATTTTGTATCCTGCAAATTTGCTATATTAATTGATTAGCTCTAGTAGTTTTCTGGTAGAATCTTTAGCGTTTTCTATGTAGAGGATCTTGTCATCTGCAAACAGTGAGAGTTTTACTTCTTTTCCTATCTGTATTCCTTTTATTTCTTTTTCCACTCTGATTGCTGTGACCAAAACTTCCAAAACTATGTTGAATAGTAGTGGTGAAAGTGGGCACCCTTGCCTTGTTCCTGACTTTAGGGGAAATGCTTTCAATTTTTCACCATTGTGGATAATGTTTGCTGTGGGTTTGTCATATACAGCTTTTATCATGTTGAGGTATGTTCCTTCTATTTCTGCTTTCTGGAGAGTTTTTATCATAAACGGATGTTGAATTTTGTCAAAGGCTTTTTCTACATCTATTGAGATAATCATATGGTTTTTATCTTTCAGTTTGCTAATGTGGTGAATTACATTGATTGATTTGCAGATGTTAAAGAAACCTCGCATTCCTGGGATAAAGCCCACTTGGTCATGATGTATGATCTTTTTAATATGATGTTGGATTCTGTTTGCTAGAATTTTATTAAGGATTTTTGCGTCTATGTTCATCAGTGATATTGGCCTGTAGTTATCAAGACAGTGTGGTACTGGCACAAAGATAGAAATGTAGATCAATGGAACAAAATAGAAAGCCCAGAGATAAACCCACACACCTATGGACACCTTATCTTCGACAAAAGAGGCAAGAGTATACAATGGAGAAAAGACAATCTCTTTAACAAGTGGTGCTGGGAAAACTGGTCAACCACTTGTAAAAGAATGAAACTAGAACACTTCCTAACACCATACACAAAAATAAACTCAAAATGGATTAAAGATCTAAACGTAAGACCAGAAACTATAAAACTCCTAGAGGAAAACATAGGCAAAACACTCTCCGACATAAATCACAGCAGGATCCTCCATGACCCACCTCCCAGAATATTGGAAATAAAAGCAAAAATAAAAAAATGGGACCTATAAACTTAAAAGCTTTTGCACAACAAAGGAAACTAGGAGCAAGGTGAAAAGACAGCCTTCAGAATGGGAGAAAATAATAGCAAATGAAGCAACAGGCAAACAATTAATCTCAAAAATATACAAGCAACTCCTGCAGCTGAATTCCATAAAAATAAATGACCCAATCAAAAAAATGGGCCAAAGAACTAAACAGACATTTCTCCAAAGAAGACATACAGATGGCTAGCAAACACATGAAAAGATGCTCAACATCACTCATTATTAGAGAAATGCAAATCAAAACCACAATGAGGTACCATTACACACCAGTCAGAATGGCTGCTATCCAAAAGTCTACAAGCAATAAATGCTGGAGAGGGTGTGGAGAAAAGGGAACCCTCTTACACTGTTGGTGGGAATGCAAACTAGTACAGCCACTATGGAGAACAGTGTGGAGATTCCTTAAAAAACTGGGAATAGAACTGCCATATGACCCAGCAATCCCACTGTTGGGCATACACACCAAGGAAACCAGAATTGAAAGAGACGCGTGTACCCCAATGTTCATTGCAGCACTGTTTACAATAGCCAGGACATGGAAGCAACCTAGATGTCCACTGGCAGACGAATGGATAAGGAAGCTGTGGTACATATACACAATAGAATATTACTCAGCCATTAAAAAAATACATTTGAATCGGTTCTATTGAGATGGATGAAACTGGAGCCCATTATACAGAGTGAAGTAAACCAGAAAGAAAATCACCAATACAGTATACTAATGCATATATATGGAATTTGAAAGATGGTAACCATAACCCTATATGCAAGACAGAATAAGAGACACAGATGCATAGAACAGTCTTGTGGACTCTGAGGAAGAAGGTGAGGGTGGGACGTTCTGGAACAATAGCATTGAAACATGTATATTATCACATGTGAAGCGGAACACCATTCCATGTTCTATGCATGAGACAAATGCTCAAGGCTGGGGCACTGGGATGACCTAGAGGGATGGGACGGGGAGGGAGGTGGGAGGAGGGTTCAGGATGGGGAACACATGTAAACCCATGGCTGATTCATGTCAATGTATGGCAAAAACTACTACAATATTGTAAAGTAATTAGCCCCCATCTAAAATAAATACATTTATTAAAAAAAAAATCAATACACAGAAATCACTTGTATTTCTATATACTAGCAATGAAAAATCAGAAAGAGAAAGTAAGGAATCTATCCCATTCACCATTGCAACAAAAATAATTAAATATCTGGGAATAAACTTACCTAAGGAAACAAAATAACTGTACACAGAAAATTATATGACCCTGATTAAAGAAATCAAAGATGACATAAACAGATGCAGAGGTATCCCATGTTCCTGGGTTGAAAGGATCAATATTGTGAAAATGGCTAAACTACCAAATGCAATCTACAGATTCAATGCTATCCCTATCAAATTGCCAACGGCATTTTTCATAGAAATAGAAACAAAAATTTTCACAATTCATATGGAAATACCAAAGACCCAGAACAGGCAAAGCAGTCTTGAGAAAGAAGAATGGAGCTGGAGGAATCAACCTTCCTGACTTCAGATTATACTACAAAGTACAGTCATCAAGACAGTATGGTACTGGAACAAAAACAGACATGTAGACCAATGGAACAAGATAGAAAGCCCAGAAATAAACCCATGCACTTATGGACACCTTATTTTTGACAAAGGAGGCAAGAATATACAATGGGGTAAAGACAGCCTCTTTAATAATTGGTGCTGGGAAAATTGGACAACTAAATGTAAAAGAATGAAATTAGAGTACTTCCTAACACCATACACAAAGATAAACTCAAAATGGATTAAAGCCTAAATATAGGGTCAGAAACTATAAAGCTCTTAGAGGAAAACGTAGGCAGAAAACTCAATGACATAAATCAAAGCAAGATCCTCTATGACCCACCTCCTAGAGTAACGGAAATAGAAACAAAAGTAAACAAGTGGGACCTGATTAAACTTAAAAGCTTTTGCACAGCAAAGGAAACTATAAGCAAGATGAAAAGGCAACCCTCAGAATGGGAGAAAATAATAGCAAATGAAACAACTGACAAAGGATTAATTTCCAAAATATACAAGCAGCTCATACAACTCAATGCCAGAAAAACAAACAACCCAATCAAAAAGTGGGGAAAAGACCTAAACAGACATTTTTCCAAAGCAGACATACAGATGGCTAACAAACATATGAAAAGATGCTCAATATCATTCATTATTAGAGAAATGCAAATCAAAACTACAATGAGATATCACCTCACACCAGTCAGAATGGCCCTCATCAAAAAGTCTATAAAAAATAAACATTGGAGAGGGTGTGGAAAAAAGGGAACACTCTTGCCCTGTTGGTGGGAATACAAATTCATACAGCCGCTATGGAAGACGGTAGGGAGATTCCTTAATAAACTAAGAATAAAACCACCGTATGACCCAGCAATCTCACTCCTAGGCATATACCCTGAGGAAACAAAAACTGAAAAATACACATGTATCCCATTGTTCATTGCAGCTCTATTTACAATAGCTAGAACATGGAAGCAACCTAGATGTCCATCAACAGATGAATGGATAAAGAAGCTGTGGTATATATACACAATGGAATATTACTCAGCCATAAGAAAGAATGCATTTGAGTCAGTTCTGATGAGGTGGATGAACATAGAACCTATTATACAAAGTAAAGTGAGTCAGAAAAAGAAAGATAAATATCATATTCTAACACACATATACCAAATCTAGAAAAATGGTACTGAAGAATTTATTTTCAGGGCAGCAGTGGAGAAAGAGACATAGAGAATAGACTTATGGACATGGGGAGAGGGAGGAGAGGGAGAGATATATGGAAAGAGTAACATGGAAACTTACATTACCATATGTACCACAACTTCTTTATCATTGATTAAATGTACAAATATATAATTTTATTTTAATATATTAATGACCTATAAATAGAAAAGTAATTTGATATATTTAGAAATCTAAAGGATCCTGTCTCATGACTCTGATTACAATTGATTTGTTTCAATAAATAGTACTGAAAATAGAAATTTGGTTTGCATAGTGTCTTCAACCTACTCACTGAGGTGGAGGGCTCCACTTTCCCATATGTCATGTTATCACATCTTCTTCAGATATCCTGAGGCCTTCATCACAACTATAACTTAACTTCGTGCCACATGCATACAACCTTTGTTCATGTATTTCTCCCCTTTTGTCTGCAGAGCTAGATGCTTTAATGGTCCCCTAGTCTATTTGAGGTGGTTGAGAACATCCAATTTTTTCTATATGAAGTACAGAGATCAAAGAGTAAAGTACAAATATAATCTTTAAATTAAAAATACTAATACAATCAAATATTACTTTGGATTTTAATATAAGAACAATTTGAACCAGTTAAAGAATTTAAAAACTGACAATTATTTGAAACCTGCAAGCTATTTGTCTCCATAAACACTATATATGCTACTATCCACTTGTTAAATATGCCCCTTTATCCTTTTTCAAATGAATTTTTTATTGAAATGTGGATGTATAACAGTATGGTAGCTTCAGATATGTTACAAAATCATTTTGCTTTTACATACATTATAAAATGACTACCAGTATGTCTAGCAACAACCTGTCCCTAACAAATTTATTACAGTATTATTGACCATATTTTGTATCCTGTATATTAAACCCCTTTGGTTCCTTTACTACATAACTGAAATTCGTACTTCTAAATCCCCTGCATCTATTTTTCCAACCCCACCTCCCTTCCTGCAAGAACTTATTATTTTTTTTGTATTTGTATGAGCCTGTTTTCCTTTGATTTTGTTTTATTTTTAGATTCCACAAACAATTGACATCACGTGGCATTTGTCTTTTTATATCTTACCTACCTCGCTTAGAATAATACATCCTAGACACAACCATGTTGCTGCAAATGGAAACGTTTCGTATTTTATGGCTCAGTCATAGTTCATTTTGTGTGTAAATATAAAAATCTACTTTACCTATTTATGTATCAGTGGACTCTTAGGTTGATTCCTAACCTTGGTTATTGTACATAATGCTGCAGTGAACATTGGAGTACCCATATCTTTTCAGATTAGTGATTTTGGTTCCTGTGAATAAACACCCAGAAGTGGAATTGCTGGATCATATGGCAGTTCTATTTTTAATTTTTAAAGGAAATTCCATACTCTTTTCCATAGTGACACTACCAATTTGCAATCCCACCAACAGTGCACAAAGATTCCCTTTTCTCCACATCTTTGCAGACACTTCCCTGGTAGCTCAGACGGTAAGGCGTCTGCCTACAATGCGAGAGAGCTGGGTTCAAACCCTGGGTAGGGAAAAATCTCCTGGAGAAGGAAATGGCAACCCACTCCAGTATTCTTGCCTGGAAAATCCCATGGACAGAGAAGCCTGGTAGGCTACAGTCCATGTTGTCCCGCAAAGAGTTGGACACGACTGAGCGACTTCACTTTCACTTTTGCAAACACTTGTTGTTGTCTTTTTCTTGATAGCCATTATGACAGGTGTGAAGGGACATCACATTATGGCTGCAATATACTTTTCCTGGATATGGTAGTCTTGGTTGTAAATTTTTTCCCTTCATCACTTTGTGTATGTTGTACAAGTCCCTTGTGATCTGACAAAATTCTTCAGAAGCTGCTGTTACTCATAAAGTTCCCCTTGTATGTAACTAGTGGCTTTTCTCTCGATGGAGAAGAAGGTGACAGAGGATGAGATGGTTGGATGGCATCACCAATTCAATGGACGTGAACTTGGGCAAACTCTGGGAGATAGTAAGAGACAGGCAAGCGTAACATGTTGCAGTCCATGGGGTCGCTAAGAGTCAGACATAACTTGGCAACTGAATAACAATAACATTTTTTTCCATTTAAATGATAATGTGTCCTGATGTGGACTTCTTTGGGTTCATCTATTTTGGGGACTCTCTGATTTCTAGACCTGGAAGACTGTTTCCTTCCTGAGGTTAGAAAGGTTCAGCTACTATTTCTTCAAATAAGACTCTGTCTCTCTCTATTTTAGATCCCTATAATGAGAATGATACTACACATGATGTTTTCCCACATTTCCCTTAACCTATCCCCATTTTTTAAATTCTTTTTTCTTTTTCCTATACTGTTTGGGAAGCTTCCACTATCCTGTCTTCCAGGTCTCTGATTCATTCTTCTGAATCCTCTAACCTACTGTTGATTTTCTCTAGTATATTTTTCATTTCAGCTATTGTATCCTTCAGCTCTGTTTAGTTCTTCTTTATATTTTCTTATTTTTAAAATTCTTACTGTTGTCAGCCATTCTTCTCTAGAGTCAATTTAATATCTTTATGGTCATTACCTTGGATGCTTTATTGGGTAGACTGCTTATCTTAACTTTGTTTAGTGTTTTGTTTTGTTTTCTGAGACTTTTGTCTTGTTCCTTCATTTGGAATGCATTTCTCTGTCTCCTTATTTTACCTAACTCTGTTTATTTCTAAGCATTAAATATGTTCCTGATCTTGGACAAGTGGTCTTATGTAGGAG
Organism: Okapia johnstoni; assembly: GCA_024291935.2. Taxonomy (NCBI): domain Eukaryota; kingdom Metazoa; phylum Chordata; class Mammalia; order Artiodactyla; family Giraffidae; genus Okapia; species Okapia johnstoni. Next base: position 68,238,037 of record CM044322.1, on the reverse strand, counting down.
AAGTCTATGGGGCCCAGCAGAATACTCCCCTCTGTAGAATATGTACAACAGATCTATGTGCTATAGGGGTGCTCTTCTGTTATATCAAGGCCAACTAAACTGTGTGCACTGGTCGGCAAGGCTCCCACCCCTCCCCAGCTGGCTGCTAGACTCTGCCTCTTGTGGTGGCTGCCAGCCCACTTGCAGGCAGGACCAAGTCCTGGGGGACCTGGCTGCAGGACCTAAGGGCACCTGGGCTGGTGCTGTCACATTTACGAGCCAGGTGCTATGCAAGTGTAGCAGCTGTGGAACCCAGTGGAGTCTGGGGTTGGTGCTGTCATGCTGGTGAGTTGTTAGGCCTCTGGTGCTGGTAAGCTATGTATGTGTGTGTTAGGGAGAACTCTAAAGTGGCACTTGTCTCTCATGATGGCTGGCACTAGCAAGTATGATCCCAATTGTCTCCTATCTCTCTAGGAGTTTCACAAAGATAAGCAAATTAGTCTAACCCAAGCTTCTTTCCCACTGATGCCTCTTCACTGGGACACAGAGCATGTGAGATTTTTGTGTGCCTTTAAAGAACAGAGGCTCTGTTTACTGAAGCCCTCTGGCTTTCTTGTGCACAAGTTACACTGGACTTCTAAGTCAGAATTTCTGGGGACTTATCTTTCAGGGCCATGACTCTCAGACTGGGCAGCCCAATTGTCCTTCATTCTTGTCCTTTTGATCATTAGAAATAAAATTTGCATAAGTATAAATTTTATCTGCTATTTTACACAGTAACCCAGAGAGTTTGTTTGTGTTTCACACTAGAATTGAAAGAGTGTTCATCAGTTTATATACCTAAAGTGTGATTTACTGTTTCAAGATAAATTGAAAGAGATGGAGAGGCCTTCATCTTGCTGATACATACAAAGCTTGCAAGCGTGTTCAGTCGCTCAATCATGTCCAACTCTTTGCAACCACCAGGTTCCTCTGTCCATGGGATTTCTCCAACAAGAACACTGGAGTGGGTTGCCATTCCCTCCTCCAGGGGATCTTCCTGACCCAGGGATTGAATTCTTGTTTCCTGCATCTCCTACATTGCAGGAGGATTCTTTACCACTGAGCCACCACAGAAGGATACAATGCTTAGAGGAGTATTAATCTTCTTTAAAGAATGTTTTAAACAAAGCTATGCACTATTTACCAATGCAACGTGGAATTGACTCCCTTCTCCCATCCTTGCACACAATTTCTTCTGCATCTAGAATTAGATAATTTCCTTTACATAGAATAGATATTTTTTCTCCATCCTGATATTTCACTGTAGTTGTTTTATCTTGAGCATTGGGAATCTGAAGTGGAGGTGGGTATTTGTGCTTCTGAAAATATTAAAACTAGATTTCTTGATTAAAAATCTTAAGTTAAATATTAAAGGAGTAATTTTCAATAAACAGAAAGCTCTAAAAATATATCATAAATGATTAACAATATGACACTCTTAAGTAAACTTTTAAGCTTGTTTAGCACTTTAATATATCACATTTGGTTCACAGCTTATGATTTTCCTTGTAGTTTCTTCCTTTTATCCTTCCTGTGGTCAATCTTACATGCTTTATATAAAACTGATTTTAATTATTTCTAACATTTAGGAAGTTCTAAGTGAATTTTTCACTCAATTATAGGCAGTAAGGAAGAACTGATATCAGGGTCTTTTTCTTAAAACAGGTATCCATGATCAGATATATTGGAATTGGATTGAAGCCCTTACAAGATTTTCTACCTGTGGGAGCTGATTAGCCAGAGGAGAAACTATATTTAGTTAATAATCAATTAATCTGATGCAGATTCTTGACCAAAGTAAGAATCAGATATGTTCACTGGATTTTAAAGTGTATTGTTTACAGTTTAGAACTCTCCTGAAGGTACAACTTACCAGTTTGCCTACACTGTTAAAGGATATATACATTGATGAATGCATCTGCTTTAACAGATTAGCAAGACTGGCTTTTGGTACATGATCAGAGGGTATAAAAGATACCTCTGTAAACTGTATCTGAGACCTTCAAATAGAGATACCTCAGATATCTAATTCATAATCCGAAGACAAAGCCTGTTCTGCTCAACTGAAGGAAGATGGCATGAATACACCCGGAAGATTTTGGAGCCCTCTATGACTCCTTGGTTTTGCTTTCTCCTGTCATACTGTACTTTTATTTCATTAGAAGCACTATGTAAGTATAGACTGGAAAGTTTGATAAATCCTTTCAGGTGTCCAACATTTTGTATTAAATTAAGGGAAATATTTGATGAAATACACTTTATTCATCATTAGTAATATCATCAGATTTTCTATTTTGATGTAATTCAATAGGAGCATTTTATATTTCATCAAAAATATTTTTATTATTTCTGTTTCAACTATCTTGACACTTTTATCAATGTATTCTCAAGAATTTATTTTCTTTTGTGTCTCATGTTTAAACATTTTTGTCCTAATAATCTTTGTACTTGTTAAAAAGGTTTGCAAATTTGGTCTATCCATGACATTTCCCTATAAACAGAATATCATGCAAATTAGCTATTTATGCTTTTTATCTTATTATAAAAATGAAATTTCAATTTTAATTTTAGTTTTTTCTTTCCTTTATGTTCTTTGGGTATATATTCTTTTCTAGTTTCTAGATTGTACTTCCTATTAATTAATTTCCTTTTTTTGGTAAAGCATGTTTCAATCTATAGATATCTTTGGTTTTGCTGTATACCATAGATTTCAAAGTATACTGTTTTCATTTTATTTAATTTAACATATTTTCTGTTAGTAAATCACAGACAATTTTTTTTTAATTTTCAAGATTTGTGATATGAGTGTATATGTTATATAGTTAGTTCTCTTCTCATTTTGCAATTGCTTTTAATTTATAGAAAATAATTAGAGGTCACTGATTACTTGAAATTTATGATTTTCACATGAAAATAGTGTTTTAAATTAGTTAACTATATTTCAATAAGTTAATGTAGACTTCCAGAGAAGGCATATTATGAAACCTAAGAACAGATATTTTATAATTATAAAAAGTTAATTCACAAAGACTAAGCAATTATAAATGTGTAATAGATCTAAAAATATATTAAGATACATGAAGCAAGGATGGACAGAAATGAAAGAAGAAATAGACAAATCCACAACCCTTATTAGCAATTCTGAGAGCCTGCCTCCTCTGACTGATAGTACAACTAGAAATAACCATTTTAAGACATAGATACATTTTCAGAACACTATGAATCATGTTAACCTGATAGAGCAACTAGAGTATGCGTATATTCCGTAAGAAAATGGAAACATCACAAAAATAGACAACATGCTGTGCAACAAAGAAAGAATAAATTTCAAAATATTAAAAAATTACACAGTGTGTTCTATGACAAGTGAATTAGATTAGAAATCAATAAGAATAAATTATCTATACAAACACCCATGATACTCACAAACTGTATACAGTAAATACATACAGTTTTCCAAATAAAAATCATAGTACAGTTATAGTTGTTAATGGAGAATAAATTATTTAGAAACTCATAAATATGTGGGAGTTAAAATACAAACTTCTAAACAACTGTCATGTCAAAGAAGTCACTAGGAACATTAGAAAATATTTCACAATAAAATTGATATATATTTATAATTTTTGAGGCACAGGTAAAGCAATACTTAGAAATGAAAAAAGGTAGTTGTACAGGTTTGCATTTTAAAAAGTAGGATGGTTTAAGTCAATGTTTTAATTTTATATCTTAAGAAATGAGAGAGTAAAATTAAGATCAAGTGATTAGATAAAAAGCAAATTAAGTCCACAAAAGAGAAAAAGTGAGAAAGATTAATAGAAAACAGAAAACAGAAAATTAACATAGCTAAAAGTCATAAATATTAACAAATTAACTATTAAATATTAATATATTAAATATTAACAATATTGACTGAAAAATTAGAGAAGAGAGAAAATGGAGGAAATTAGGAGTGTTAAAAATGGTTATTTGAAAATAATAATATTGAAAAACAAAACTCTGATCGCAAAATAAAGGAGGGAAACAACTATCAATACCAAGAATGACAGAAGTGATATCACCAAATATATTATAGGATTAAAAGAAAAATAGAATGTTCAGTGACTATTAGAAATGATTTTACACCAATCAATTTCATAAGTTAGGTAAAATAGAGATATTTCTTGAAAAATACAACTTTCACACAGTGATAAGACAATGTAGAGAATGTGAATAGCCTACTCCCTATTAAAGAAATTGAATTCTTCATCAAGGGAATGTTTCAAAGAAGCAAATTGCATATCAGATGTTGTGTGTGCTCAGTCATGTCTGACTCTTTCCAGCCCCATGGACTGCAGCCTGCCAGGCTTCTCTGACCATGGGATGCTACAAGCAAGAATACTTGGGGAGTGGATAGGCATCCCCTTCTCTGGGGGATCTTCCCAATCCAGGGGTTGAACCTGAGTCTCCTGCATTGCAAGCAGATTCTTTACTGTCTGAGCCCCCAGGGAAGCCTACTGGTATGTCTGGAAAAACAGAAGCAGAAATAAATAAAGAGACATACCATATTTATGATTTGAAAATTCAATATGCTAAAAATGTCAATTCTCCATAATTTGTTTCTCATTACAAAGCCATCCCTTTCCATACACAAACCAATTTTTTTTTAAATATATGTTTTCCCTGAAATTTCTATGTTAAAGACCAGAATAACTAAAGTAATTTTGAGTGAGAGGAACTTGGAGACTGCAATCAGACTTCCAGTATACTAAAAAGATAGTTATGGAGGTAATTTGGCAGGAGTGAAGATAGATAAATGACTGAATAGAAAGTTCAGAAATAAATAAACACTTTCATAGTTAACTGACTTCATTTCAAAGTCTTTTCCACACATATTGCTAAAGTGATTGGCTATCCATCCATAAAAATCAACTCTTACTTTATGCAATTCTCAAATGTTAACATTAAGACAGATAATATACTTAAATATACTCACATAAAACTATAAAGTTTCTAGAAGAAAATGTAGAACATGTGTACTTCACCACCTGTAAACATTACTTGTTTCCTTAAAGATGCAATTGCATAGTAAGCTCTCTTTTAATTTTGTATTTTCTGTTAATTTAGAATAATTTAAAGACATGAATTTCTTGAAATTTGTTGGGAATTCCTTCATCATATGAAATAATAAATTGTTTTAAATTAACTATATTCAATAAGCTAAAGTAGATTTCCAGACAAGGTATATGATAAAACTAAGAAATATTTTTTAATTGTAAAAAAACATTAATTCACAAGGTGTAAGCAATCATAAATATGTAATGTATAATATACATTGCTGTGCTTAGTCCCTCAGTCATGTCCAACTCTGTGTCCCCATGGACTGGTCTGTCCTTGGGGATTCTCCAGACAAGAATATTGGAGTGGGCTGCCATGTCCTTCTTCAGGGGATCTTCCCATACCAGGGATTGAACCCAGGTCTCCCACATTGCAGGCAGATTCTTTACCAGCTGAGCTATCAGGGAAGCCCATAATACACAATATACATTTTGTATTGAAACAGCAGTTTTTTAGAAGATTGTTGTTTAATTCCCAAATAGTTTATTTTTCTAAATAATTTATTCTCCAGTAACAGATTTACTGTGGTATAATTTTTATATAGGGAACTGTATATAAGGAAGAACTATAAGAGGTTGAATACTAGACAGTAGACTTGGTTTTGTATTGGTTTGAAGCTTCTTTCTGAATATCCTAGGCTTGTAGAAATTGGTAAAGTATTGAGGATAGGGAATCAAGATGTCATAGGGTTGGAGAAGAGCAATACAGATGTGAAAAGTAGAAAACTGAAATGAGCCTATTTAATAGGAATTCATGGTGTCAATATGACTCAAGACTTTTCAACATAGCTAAACAAATAAATGACTAGATAGATACATATATGTATACATATATACATAAATAGATGCATAGATTGATACATAGATACATGCACAAATATATAATAGTTCAGCATAGGCATAAGCACATTTATGTGTAGTACACAAAATTAGAAGCAATGGCTTTCCCGTGGAAATGAGCACACCTTTTGTCCAAATGTAAATTTAAAGTCACAAAGTCTCTGAGTGGCTTGTCACATAGTTGACTAAGGCACATCAATTAATATTTAGAAACAGTTTTGGTTAGCTTCTAAATTGCATTTTGGATGGAAAATTATTTGTAATGATAACTAAATTTCCTTGAATGAAACAAAGATACTACATTTACAAGTAAGAAAGAAATAATATAAAATTTTGAAAACATTATAGACATGAGTTTACCTTCTTTGCATGTTGGTTTAGGATCCCATTCTCCATTTATACAGATTGAGTGTTTGTGTTCTGATTTTCCTCGACATTGGTAACTTTTGTTGGTGTTATGGTCATATTCAATCTTACATGATGCTTTTCCCTCAGGTGAAAATAATATCGAGCCTTTACACTTCTTAAGTTCATCTCTTGCTATAAAAAGAAAACATTTCCTTGAAAAGACTAATTCTAAGAACCAAATGCTGCTGCTGCTGCTAAGTCGCTTCAGTCGTGTCCGACTGTGCGACCGCATAGACGGCAACCCACCAGGCTCCGCCGTCCCTGGGATTCTCCAGGCAAGAATACTGGAGTGGGTTGCCATTTCCTTCTCCAGTGCATGAAAGGGAAAAGTGAAAGTGAAGTCGCTCAGTCGTGTCCGACTCGTAGTGACCCCATGGACTGTAGCCTACCAGGATCCTCCGTCCATGGGATTTTCCAGGCAAGAGTACTGGAGTGGGGTGCCATTGCCTTCTCCGAAGAACCAGATAGCTAATAACAAAAAAAATATCTATGGAGTCAATGCTGCTGCTGCTGCTAAGTTGCTTCAGTCGTGTCCGACTCTGTACGACCCGATAAACGGCAGCCCACCAGGCTCTGCCCTCCCTGGGATTCTCCAGGCAAGAACACTGGAGTGGGTTGCCATTTCCTTCTCCAATGCATGAAAGTGAAAAGTGAAAGTGAAGTTGCTCAGTCGTGTCCGACTCTTCGCAGCCCCGTGGACTGCAGCCTATCAGGCTCCTCCATCCATGGGGTTTGACAGGCAAGAGTACTGGAGTGAGTTGCCATTGCCTTCTCCGATGAAGTCACTCATGTAATGAAATTAGAATTTGTGTTTACAAATTCCACCAAGCAAGTTACTAATGATCAAATTACATGAGATGAAAAATTATATATGAACCTGAGTCCTGCACCCAGTTTTTGAAATTTCAGAGAAAATACCCATTGTAAAGATTTCTGCCTTTTGGATTGGAATAATTTGCATGATCTACATACCAAATAGTCATCACATGAATGAATTTGGTCCCAGACTTGAAATCTGTGCAAATGTTCACATTCATTTTTTTTGTTGACCTTAAGCATACCTGCATTATTAATTCACAATCTTAAAACATTAAAATAAAAACAATTATCTGTGGACATATAACTCCAAGTTGCTAGTTAATATATTTTTTCAAGAAATGAAATGAAACATAAGAAAACTAAATCCAAAGTGCTTTGTATAGAATGTTAACTTTTAAGCAAATCTTTTACCTGATCACCAAAAATCAACAAATACTTGAAATAAGAAAATGGGTACAAAGTTACAACATGTTTTCTATATATACAGTTACAGTCTTTGAGACACTATGTTATGTATCAATCATTCTATAATCCAATATAATGCCATGCTAATAATTCTTTTCTAGCTCCAGAATAAGTTAAATATTGACTAAAATAGCATTTTATACAGGTATCTGTTTCAAAAATTCAGTGCAGGTGGATGTTCTTTATGAATTTGACAAAATATCAGTATAGGTCTTTGGTAGTATTTGTTAATGATTTATTAGTGATAAGACTTAAGTGAGATGAACAGAATAAGGAAAAGTCAAGTAGTTAGTCAAAGAAAAGTGATGATTTCAAAATGAAATTCTGAAAAAACAAAATAAGGAGATGAATTCAAAACACAGTAGAGGTTTGAGAATTAGGCTTATTTTTAACAGTCAAACAAAACAAAAGCAAATTTTTTTAAAAAATCACAAAAAAATAAAGAAAAAATTTAAAAATTTTTAACAGGAAAAAATGAGGAAAAATCCACAGCATCTGAAAAGGCTAACATAAACTTAAAAAGTATGCAAGAGGAATAAACATTGTGGTTCAAAAGAAAGAGAAATAAAAAGTTCCCATGGTGGTAGGTCTTCTTAGATTTAGAATCCCCCCTCCCCCCAGTGAATGGGGTTTTATTAACGTCCTGTGTTGGTTTCCTAGTTAGGGAGACTTGTACCTGTGTTCTGGTTGATAGAGTTGGATCTCATCACTCTGAAGGGCAGTGCAGGGTCCAGTAGTAGGTTTTGGGGCGTCTATGCGTTCACTATGAATTTGGGCAGCCCTCACTGCTTTGGTAGTTTTAGACACGTCTATTTCTGTACCCTTTTGTCAAAGTGGCTCTCTCAACAAATCCTCATTGCCACCAACCCCCTACTTGTCCCTGGAATCTTTGCTGGAGCTTCCCCTTTCAAGTCCTGCTCTGCGCCTCAGGCCAAAGCTTCCTAGGCAGAACTTGAATATGCTTCTCTTGGCTCCCTAAGCCTGCCCTCTGGTCGCGGTCAAGGTCCACGAGTTGCTTATGGACTGAGAAATGTAGCTTTCTCTGTATTCTGCCCTCTACATTCCCACTTTACCCAGCTCTCTGAGATTCCTCAGCTCTCCCTTGGTCCCACCTGTGAAGGAGCTTCCTAATTCTGGAAGAAATATCAATAACCTCAGATATGAAGATGACACCACCTTTATGGCACAAAGTGAAGAAGAACTAAAGAGCCTCTTGATGAAAGTGAAAGAGGAAAGTGAAAAAGTTGGCTTAAAGCTCAAAGTTCAGAAAACTAAGATCATGGCATCTGGTCCCAACACTTCATGGGAAATAGATGGGGAAACAGTGGAAGCAGTGTCAGATTTTATCTTTTGGGGCCCAAGAATCACTGCTGATGGTGATTGCAGCCATGAAATTAAAAGACGCTTACTCCTTGGAAGGAAGGTTTTGGCCAACCTAGATAGCATATTTAAAAGAGGAGACATTACTTTGCCAACAAAAGTCCGTCTAGTCAAGGCTGTGGTTTTTCCAGTGGTCATGTATGGATGTGAGAGTTGGGTGATGAAGCAAGCTGAGCGCCGCAGAATTGATGCTTTTGAACTGTGGTGTTGGAGAAGACTCTTGAGAGTCCCTTGAACTGTAAGGAGATCCAAGTAGTCCATCCTAAAGGAAATCAGTCCTGGGTGTTCATTGGAAGGACTGATGTTGAAGCTGAAACTCCAATACTTTGGCCACCACATGGGAAGAGCTGATTCATTGGAAAAGACCCTAATGTTGGGAAGGATTGGGGGCAGGAGGAGAAGGGGACGACAGAGGATGAGATGGCTGGATGGCATCACCAACTTGATGGACATGGGTTTGGGTAAACTCCGGGAGTTGGTGATGGACAGGGAGGCCTGGGTTGCTGCGATTCATGGGGTCGCAAAGAGTTGGACACGACTGAGCGACTGAATTGAACTGAATGCATGGAAACTCTGCCTCCTTCACTACTCCCTCCCTGTCTTGGGCACAAGCTCCCATTCTGAAATTCTCCATCTCTACTTTTCACTGTTTATGTCTTATCTTTTGTCCTACCTCATTCCATGGAGCTTAGCTTGCCACCCTGGAGGCCTGGGGTCTTCTTCTGTCTCCTAGAGGCTGCTTTGTAAGAGTTGTTCAATATCTTGATGAGTTTTTAATGTATTTGTGGGGAAGCTGGCCATCTCCCCATTTACTCATCCACCATCTTTTTTTTTTTTTTTTTGCTTCTTTTCATGTATTGCTGTATTATGTAGAATTGTTTAGAATTCTAGATTAAAAATCCTATGCATTTAAGAAGTAGTATAACATTTTTGTTAATGGCATTGTATTTAGAGACAGACTTTAGAGACTGTATTTAAGTCTTGGTATAGCAACGGGATAGATGTGATGTCTTCAGTGATACACTATGAGTTATGTGGTTTCCATCTCATCTGTGAAATATCTATAGTCATATACTCAGTATATGAGCTTCCCTTTCTATGGTCTTCCCTCATAGTTCACTCAGTAAAGAATCTGCCTGCAATGCAGGAGATCCGGGTTCAGTTCCTAGGTTGGGAAGATACCCTGGAGAAGGAAATGGCATCCCTCTCCAGTATTCTTGACTGGAGAATCCTATGGACAGGAGCTTCGCATTCTACAGTCCATAGAGTTGCAAGAGTCAGACATGACTTAGTAATTAAACCATCACCATAGCCAGTATTAAAGACCTTTGTGAAACGCACATATTAATTATACAATATCTTGAAATGTACTATATGACAAGTATTCAGTTGTTACTAAAATTTAGTTTTTCTTAATTTGATGTCTTCTTATGCAATAATCTTGCCACTAGGTATTCCTGGGGCTACAAACTTCAAGGGAAGCTAGAAGCGTAATCCGTACTAGGAAGTCATATCTCCAGATATAAATTGCGATTTTCTAACACTAAAATAAAGAAGAATGTAGTAGAGCATAGATTAGGAAATCATGCAATTAATTGTACAATTGCTTCACTAGAAAATAAACTCTATGTTTTAATCACTTTTAGGTTCACAGCAAATTTGAGCAGAAAATATAGAGTTCCCAAACTCTCCAACACACACACACACAGACACACAGACACAGACACACACACACACACACACACACACACACAGATTGAGTTCTGTTTTAAGGAACTGGCTCATGTGATTGTGAAGACTGGTAGGTCTGAAAACTGCAGGGTAGGTGGCAGCCTGGAAAATGCAGTAATTGTGTGTGTTTAAGTATTTAGCTTGACGGCCTTGAGAGACAGAGTTGCTTTTTCCTGGATGGAGCCCAGGGTTTTCTCTTAAAACTTTCAACAGAGTGGATGAAGTACACCCATGTTATGAAAGGTAATTTACTTTATTCAAAGTCTGTGATTGAATGTTAATCATATCTTTAAGATGCCTTCAAAGAAATAGCCAAACTGATAATTTGACCAAGCACCTGAGTATTATAATCTGGCCAAGTTAACACAAAATTAACCACCATACAACATATCAAAGGTGAAACTGCATATTTAGTTCTGGAGATTGTCAACCCAATTATGGAAGATTCATCTAATTTCTTCTTGCTGCTTGCAGTAAAATACATAAGTTGGAAATTGAAGAATGAGCCATCAGCCATTAACGAGTCAGTGGGAGACAATTTGAAATTTCTCAGCCTACCCACAGAGTGTACTCACTAATCAAGCTGGCAGTGAGGAGAGACCATCCTTTGCTTAAAAAATTAGGCATGTGACTTGTTTTCCAGTTGCTCAGTCCTGTCAGACTCTTTGTGACCCCATGGACCGTAGCATGCCAGGTTTCCCTGTCCTTCTATTTCCCAGAGTTTGCTCAAACTCATGCCCATTGAGCCAGTGATATCATCCAACCATCTCGTCCTGTGTTGTCCCCTTCTCCTCCTGCCTTCAATCTTTCCAAGCATCAGGGACTTTTTTAATGAGTCTGCTCTTCACATCAGGTGGCCAAAACATTGGAACTTCAGCTTCATCGCCAGTACTTCCAGTGAATATTCAGGGTTGATTTCTTTTAGGATTTACTGGTTTGATCTCCTTGCATGCCAAGTGACTCTCAAGAGTCTTCTCCAGCAAACAATTCAAAGGCATCAATTATTCAGCACTCAGCCTTTTTATTGTCTGTTGAGGTCCTTTAATGGACCAGAACCTGGTGGTACGGAGTCGATGATAAGAAAGTAAAAGAAAGAAAGAAAGAGGCTGATATTCTCTGGTTTACGCAGAAGACCAATAAAACTCGAGGACAAAGAGTTTGCACTGCTTATGTAGGCTCAGGGCGCCCTCTCGAGGAGGTCTTGAAAGCCCGGGCAAGTATGTAAGCTTCAGCGGGCCTCTGTGCTCCAGAGAACTAGCCTGAGGAGAGAGAGAGAAAGAGTGAGAGAGAGAGATGAAGAAAGACACGGGGACCCGAGCTCTGATGGAACAAGGGTGTTTTATTCAACATAGTGTTGGTATATATACTGTCTTACAAGGTAGCTTTTTCAGCATAGATAAGGATCAAAAATCTTACAAATTATCAAGGAAACGGGAGGCTAGATTCCATCTCAAAGAGAGGGTTGTAAATAATCACTTTCCATATCAGAAAGGAAGAAGGTTGTAAATAGTTACTTTTCACCATATGGAAAAGCTAAGGAAGGAAATGTATGCATTCCTCAGTTCCTGGGAGTGGCTTTCCAGCTCCTTTAATCCTTGAGTATTCAAGAATTAATAAGAAACAGAGAAATCATGACAGATCAGCACACAGGAAGCCTCCTGTTAAATGCTCCTTAACAATTGTCTAGCCCTCAAATCTGTACATGCTACTGGAAAAAACATAGCTTTGACTATAAAGACCTTTGTCTGCAAAGTAATGTCTCTGCTTTTTAATAGACTGTCTAGGTTTGCTATTTTTCTTCCAAGGAGCAAATGTCTTTTAATCTGATGTGAAATTAAATACCTTGCTTTCAAGGAGCAAGTGTCTTTTAATGCGACATGAAGTCCAGTCTTCTCAGCCCAGATGGCGTTCAGTTCAGTCAGTTCAGTCACTCAGGCATGTCCAACTCATTGTGTTCCCATGGACTTCATCATGCCAGGTGGTGCTAGTGATAAAGAACCCGGAAGACAATGCAGGAGACTTAAAAGACGGGCGTTTGATCCCTGGGTTGGGAAAATCCCCTGGGGAAGGAAATCACAACCCACTCTAGTATCGTGGCTTGGAGAACCCATGGACAGAGGACCCTGTCAGGCTACAGTCCCTGGGATCTCAAAAAGTCGGACATGACTGAACTGACTTAGCAGGACACAGCACAAGCCTGAAATAGAGATGCTGTTATCCAGGGATGATCTGTGAATAAGAATAAAGTCTCAATACTTTTACTTCTAGTAGTGAAACATATGACTAACAGAGTTGGTTGATAAGAAGAAAGGTCTATCCACCCACCAGTCGACTGACAGTTTATTCCCAGGTTGTGACAGTTCATTTCAGAAAAGGCAAAACTAAAGTCACAGAAGCCAAATTAATGGTTCTCAGAGGTTAGGATTCAAAGAAGCCGATTGGCTGCAAAAGATTCTTTTGGGGTTATTGAACAGATGGTGCTAGTGGTAAAGAACCTGCTGGCCAATGCAGGAGATGTAAGAGACATAGGTTTGATCTCTGGGTGGGGAAGATCACCTGGAGGAGGTAATGGCAACCCCCTCCAATATTCTTGCCTGGAGAATCCCATGAACAGAGGAGCCTGGCAGGCTACAGTCCATAGGGTCACAGACTCAGACACGACTGAAGTGACTTAGCAGGCACAACTGCCTATAGTGTGATTAGATGATTCTTATGCAACTGTATACATTTGTCAAAATTTTTTGAACTGTGTGCTGAAAAAGTGTAAGCTTATTGTACCTAAAGTACCTGAGTAAAGTCAGATTTTATTTTTCATATGTCAAAGCTACACTTCGTTTTATTTCTTCCATTTAACTTAAACAATTATGTAACTCTAAAAGTAATCTATTTTGTTATTTTTAATGAAGTTTTTATTTTTTTAAATTAGTTTATTTTATATTTTATAACTGCACAATATTGTATTTGTTTTGCCACACATTGACATGAATCCACCACGGGTGTACATGTTTACCCCTTCCAGAACCATGCAGTGGTACACAAAGACAATGGAATATTACTCAGCCATTAAAAGGAATACACTCGAATCAGTTCTAATGAGGTGGATGAAACTGGAGCCTATTATACAGAGTGAAGTAAGCCAGAAAGAAAAACACCAATACAGTATAATAACACATATGTATGATATTTAGTCAATTGGTAAAGATAACCCTGTATGCGAGACATTAAAAAGTATTTTATGGCTTAAAGCTCAACGTTCAGAAAACTAAGATAATGGCATCTGGTCCCAACACTTCATGGGAAATAGATGGGGAAACAGTGGAAGCAGTGTCAGATTTTATTTTTTTTGGGCTCCAGAATCACAGCTGATGGTGACTGCAGCCATGAAATTAAAAGACGCTTACTCCTTGGAAGGAAGGTTATAACCAACCTAGATAGCATATTTAAAAGCAGAGACATTACTTTGCCAACAAAAGTCAGTCTAGTCAAGGCTGTGGTTTTTCCAGTGGTCATGTATGGATGTGAGAGTTGGACGGTGAAGAAGCCTGAGCGCTGAAGAATTGATGCTTTTGAACTGTGGTGTTGGACAAGACTCTTGAGAGTCCCTTAGACTGCAAGGAGATCCAATCAATCCATCCTAAAAGAGATCAATCCTGGGTGTTCATTGGAAGGACTGATGTTGAAGCTGAAACTCCAATACTTTGGCCACCTCATGCGAAGGGTTGACTCATTGGAAAAGACCCTAATGCTAGGTAGGATTGGGGGCTGGAGGAGAAGGGGACGACAGAGGATGAGATGGTTGGATAGCATCACCGACTCGATGGACATGGGTTTGGGTAGACTCCGGGAGTTGGTGATGGACAGAGAGGCCTGGCGTGCTGCAATTCATGGGGTCGCAAAGAGTCGGACACGACTGAGCGACTGAACTGAACTGAACTGAAACTATTTTGTTATGTTCTGTATATTTTCTTAATTACTAAAAGATCTTAAACTTAAATATTCTTGATGTAATTAAAAGATTGACTTCTCATAAGACATTATTAGAGACCTAAATTGCCTTCTTGATATTAGCCTTGGGGTATATAACTTATCATTTGTATTTTAGTATGATGATAAGGCCACTTCCCCTCAAGAGAACTGACTGTGTGCAGGAGCTGTTCATAATTCTTTAATTAAAAAAAAAAGGAAGTCTGACATATACAGACTACTATATATAAAATAGACAACAAATAAGGACCTACCATATAACACAGGGAACTCTACTCTATACTGTTATAGCCTAAATGGGAAAAGAACCTTTAAAAAAAAGTGTGTATCTTTAACTGATTCACTTTGCAATGCATCTGAAATTACACATTATAAATCACCTATACTCCAATAAAATTTGTTTTTAAATAAAACATAAGTTTGAGATTTGTTCAAGATTCTCATATTTGCAAGTAATGATCCAAACATATACATACTTGTCTCATTTTTAGCTTAGAAAATCATAACCTTTCACTGAGATTGGAAAAATAATATGTGTTCTTACTGTCCAGTTTACTTCCTTAGACTCATTCTTCGTTATTTTTTCCACATTTGCCATCTTGTATGTATTCCTTTTTCTCCTGATGTTTCACATTGCAGACTTACAAAATAAGTCTAGATTCTCCTCTCTAGTACCTATTTACGGTGCCAGACCATTGCCTATTCTTTAGTACCACAAGTGATGATGCTTTCACTTAACTTCATACCCTAGAGGTACATATTTATTGATATATATTTTTTCACTGTGTGTTTTCCAAAACTATTAGATGTCTTAGTACAACTGAGAAAAGACTAAAGAAAATTTTAATAATTTTTTTGTGACCAGCCTTCTGAAATACTGGGGCAAGTGTAAAACAATTCCGCTGTTTTACCTCCCACCCCTGCGCACCAGATTCATGTGAAATAAGTTAGACTTCACAGCTCTTTTTCTACTTTTTAAAAACAAAGTCTTCAAATATGCTTAGTCAAAAGCCACCTCAGTTAGGAAATTAATACTCCTTACTCAGTGTAAACAGATCAATTGGGGTCAACATCACTCAAAGTTAAATCTTCTATTCCGTAGCTTAACTTCAATAAGCAGGACTACACTGAAAAAAGATATAATGTTTTTGTTATTTTTATAGTAGATTTATCCAAAACCACTGCATTGTGTATATATATGTGTATATATATATATATATATATATATATATATATATACATACACACACACACACACACACACACACACAATGGGCCAAGTAACTATAGATAAGAATGAAATTCTGCCATTTTAAACAACATGAATGGATTTGGAAGGTATTATTCTTTGTGAAATTTGTCAAACAGATAAATACAAGTACAGTATGATATCACTTATATATGGAACCTAAAGAATAAAGAAAATTAATGAATATAGCAAAACAGAAACAGACTCATAGATACAGATAACAAGCAAGTGGTTGCCAGTGGGGAAAGGGACGGGGGCAGGGACAAGATAGGCATATTTGATTAAGAGGTATTAAGTATTATGTATAAAATAAAGAAGCTCTAAGGACATACCATGCAACACAGGAAGTATAACCAATATTTTACAATAACTCTAAATGCAGTATGATCTTTAAAAATTGTGGATCTCTATGTTATACACCTGAAACTGTTGTACATCAACTACATGTCAATTAAAAATTTATTTAAAAACAAATTATTTTAAAGATTTGCTAAAACTTTTTAGGTAAAAGTTGAATATGAACCGAGTCTGTAAATTAACACTCATCTTTACATAGAATGACAATAAATGCAGAAAAATGATAGGACTGATCTTTAAAAATCACCATTTTCTAGACAACATTGAAATAACTGCTTGCAGCCTCGAGTCATAAGTAGATTCTACAACCATTAGTTGAAAATTTTGGACAAATAATACCTACAAAAATGTTAACATTTATAGCAAAGATAACTGGTCAACTGTAACAATTTCATTTAAGGGTGAGTAAACCAGCTGTTACTAGCAATTCAGATTTATATCAATTAGCACCAATAGCGATGGCCATGCTTGTTAGTCTAAGAAGGTCACTTGATTTGATGCAGTACAAAGTAATAAGATATCACCTTAAATATTTTAGCTTAATTATTTATACTGCTATTTTAATATTAAAATTTGTATGATGTTTATAAATTTAAAATGTTTATAGTTAACTGATTTAAGCTTAATATGCTATTTAAAATGTGTGAATCTGAAAATCACCTTTCAGACTGTTGGTGAATATTTCTAAAACGTTCTGTACCAGCAAAATCAGGACAATGTTACTAGGTCTGGAGATCATTACAAATCGATCTCTAAAAGCTCTTAACACATGTTGTGTCACTTGGTATGTGACTTCATTTTAGAAAATATTTTGCAGTTCAAAGGTGGTATACTTTACAGACAGAAAAATTCAAGAATTTATATAAGTAAAAAGAAGTTAAGCACATGTTACACAAATTATCTGTATATTCAACTATATCTATTCTAAGTATTTTCTTATACTTCTTGCCAATATCTTTCTATAAAGAGATATTCAGTATTTACAGCAATGTCTTTATGTGTGTGTGTTTATACTTAATGTGGATTTTTTAATCACTTATATGCCATGTTATTATAGTTATGCAATGTGATTCTCATTGCTCTTTATTTGAATTATTATGTGTACTTTGATAAGCATACTGTAAAATATTATGAGATCGAACCAGTCCATCCTAAAGGAAATCAGTCCTGAATATTCCTTGGAAGGACTTATGCTGAAGCTGAAACTCCAATACTTTGGCCACATGATGCAAAAAACTGATCTATTTGAAAAGACCCTGATGCTGGGAAAGATTAAAGGCAGGAGGAGAAGGTGATGACAGAGGATGAGATGGTTGGATGGCATCACCAACTCAATGGACATGAGTTTGAGTAAACTCTGGGAGTTGATGATGGACAGGGAGGCCTGGCGTGCTGCAGTCCATGGGGTCACAAAGAATCAGACATGACTGAAGGACTGAGATGAACTGAAATGAAAATATTATATATTTCATCATTTTTGGTTTATTCATCTATTGATAGATGAGCAAAAGTAAGATAAACTACTTATAATTAATTACTGACATAGGTATGACATGGTTTGCTTTTATATGTTTATTAAGTGATATTATCGATATTTTGAACTTTTCCGTTTCTTTGCACACTTTTTTCCCATGTCTTCTAAAACAGAATTTCAGAAAGCCTCAGAAGTAACAGAGAAAGCTTTAAGAAAGTTAGGAAACTGATGGATGGAAGGAGGCATGGAAGTGATTGAATCTAATTTCTTGCCGTAAATGTTTCATGAACAGGACACACAACATTTTGATTTGCCAAGTTTAATGAGGGACTTTAAGAAGTGATTCATTGGTCTTCCAACTTACAATTACACGTTCCCATGATATTTAACACAAATATGATTTATGATTCAAGATGAGTTAAAAATACTAGATAAAATAAACAGAATTGAATTAATAAGGAAAAATCTGAATACAGGTACATATTTCAAATTTACAACTGCATTTAGTCAATGTTTTATTCACAGCGAGGATACACCATCTTTCCTTCCCGACAAGTTGTTCGAAATGTATGTGCTGGTGTGACTCTACGATAACCATATTGACACATAAATTCAATATCATCCTCTGTTTCAGAGTAAAGTTTTTTTATCATGTCTCCATTTTAACTGTATGTGATATTTTTCCATCGTTTCTTCTGAAATTACACATGCCTCTCAAGATAAAGAGAATGAACATAAAACTTTGAGTAGTATGCAAATACTTTCTATAGAATTACAGGGTTTCAAGAACTTTGGTCCATATATTCCCCCTCAAACCTTTTCCAAACCAATACACTGCAAATCTGTAATGTAGGTTTCATCATATTAAAAATTTAATGTTACAAGAATGAGATACTTCGTTTAGTGTAATCATTAAAGGTTATAATGAAAGATTCATAATGTCAGTAATCATATGAAGAGCTTTCATTAATGAACCACTGTTGCTCGAACATGAAATTTTCTAACTTTATTTCTATATACAGATATTAACACTTGGTGGTCAAGCATGCAACAGAATGGTTATTTAATCCATAAAAACTAAACCCTATTATAAACAGTTAAACATCATGCTGAGTATAAGGATTATCACAGGATCCAAGAGAAGTTTATAGCATTTACCCAAGCACTTTGGTGTTTCTGACCACTCTCCATCCTGACATACTACGTTTCTGTTTCCCTGAAGTTCATAGTAGGCCTGACACCGGTACTCAACAATCATTCCTGGAGGATATACTGGTTGCAAGACTGAGGTAATGTCTCCATTGTCTATTGGTGGAGGAGGCCCACATTTTCCTTGAGAGTCTAAAAAATAATGGCGTTTGTTTTATTCAAAGACCACCCCAACAGTTTTAAATAAATAAAATAAAAATTCAGCCAAATGTGTAATATCAAAACTGATGATTTCTGATGACAGAAATGATTTATAGAAGGAATTTTACTCACTTAATCAGAAATACACATTTTAAGACCTTATTTTACCACTATGGAAGCACATACAGTACTTTAACAAATACATCTGCTTTGCAGTATCCTGATGTTCAATCATGTTTTCTTTTAGAATATATGCTGGAAAGATGGATAGCTAAGATAAAAAAAATTTACCCTTTTATACAACATGTTGCAATGTCTGTGAAAGGAAATTTTGACTTCCATTTCTGGACAAGATGAGGTAAAAATATTTGTGCTTATAGCATCTGCTAAGTATTCCTTCTGCCAAATAGGTCCTGAACATATTATAAAAACCAACACAGGAGACTGTGAAACAAGTAGTAAGTCAATCTGCTTAGGGACCTTGGAATTCTAAGAGTTACACTGAAGAGAGTCCTTGGGGTTTTCATTTTGCCTTCTATGTATCCTGAACGGGCCACTGAGACTGCAATTCAGAAATAATACAAGTTCAAAAAGAAAAAATGTCTCATGAAGCAGTTGATCTCTTCAGGAAAAGGCCCAGAAAAGAGTAGCCTAGCAAGACACAAACAATTTTCACAATACTGACTTAGTCTAGAAAACTAGACTAAGTGTGCACACTAAGTCCTTGTGTGCACCAGGACCCAGAGACCCCAGAGAGACTAAGCCAGAATTGTGTCTGAGTGTCTCCTGCAGAAGTATAGGTGAGCAGTGCACTGCTGCAGGGGCAGGGGCTCTGGGTGCAGTAGACCTGGGTACTGCATAAGCCCTCTTGGAGGAAGCTGCAATTAACCCCACCACAGAGCTGCCAGAACTTACACAGGACTGCAGAAACAGACTCTTAGAGGGCACAAACAAAACCTTGGGCACAACAGAACCCAGGAGAAAGAAGCAGTGATCCCACAAGAGACTGACCCAGACTTGCCCATCAGTGTCCAAGAGTCTTCCGCAGAGGCATGGGTTAGTGGTGGCCTGCTGCAGGTTTAGGGTCAGTGAGTGCAGGAGTGTATGCATAAGACCTTTGAAGGAGGTCGCCAGTATCTTCCTTATCTCCACCATAGTTTGGCCACAGGTCAAAAACCAGGGAGGGAACACAACCCCACCCATCAACAGAAAATTGGACTAAAGATTTACTGAGCATGGCCGCTTCAATCAGACCAAAACACAGTTTCCCCCTGAGTCAGCCTCTCTCATCAAGAAGTTTCCACAAGCCTCTTATCCTTATCCATCAGAGGGCAGACAGAATGAAAACCACAATCACAGAAAACTAACCAATCTGATCACATGGACAACAGCCTTGTCTAACTCAATGAAACTCTGAGTCATGCCGTATAGGGCCACTCAAGATGCACGGGTCATGGTGGACAGTTCTGACAGAACGTGGTCCACTGGAGAAGGGAATGGCAAACTACTTCAGTATTCTTGCCTTGAGAACCCCATGAACAGTATGAAAAGGCAAAAAGATAGGACACTGAAAGATGAACTCCTCAGGGTGGGAGGTGTCCTATATGCAGGAGATCAATGGAGAAATAATTCCAGAAAGAATGAAGAGATGAGGATCATAAGAGACTATTATCAGCAACTATATGCAAATAAAATGGACAACTTGGAAGAAATGGATAAATTCTTAGAAAAGTACGAGTTCCCAAAACTGAACCGGAAGAAATAGAAAATCTCAACAGACCCATCACAAGCACAGAAATTGAAACTGTAATCAGAAATCTTCCAGCAAACAAAAGCCAAGGACAAGATGGCTTCACAGCTGAATTCTACCAAAAATTTAGAGAAGAGCTAACACGTATCTACTCAAACTCTTCCAGAATATTGCAGAGGAAGGTAAACTTCCAAACTCATTCTATGAGGCCACCATCACCCTAATACCAAAACCTGACAAAGATGCTATAAAAAAAGAAAACTACAGGCCAATATCACTGATGAACATAGATGCAAAAATCCTTAACAAAATCCTAGCAAACAGAATCCAACAACATATTAAAAAGATCATACATCATGACCAAGTGGGCTTTATCACAGGGATGCAAGTATTCTTCAATATCAGCAAATCAATCAATGTAGTACACCACATAAACAAACTGAAAAATAAAAACCATATGATTATTTGAATAGATGCAGATAAAGCCTTTGATGAAATTCAACATCCATTTATGATAAAAACCCTCCAAAAAGCAGGAATAGAAGGAACATACCTCAACATAATAAAAGCTATATATGACAAACCCATGGCAAACATTATCATAAATGGGGAAAAACTAAAAGCAAACTAAAAGCATTTCCCCTAAAATCAGGAACAAGACAAGGGCGCCCATGCTCACCAATACTATTCAACATAGTTTTGGAAGTTTTGGCCACAGCAATCAGAGCAGAAAAAGAAATAAAAGGAATCCAGATTGGAAAAGAAGTAAAACACTCACTGTTTGCAGATGACATGATCCTCTACATAGAAAACCCTAAAGACTCCACCAGAAAATTACTAGAGCTAATTAACGAATATAGCAAAGTTGCAGGATATAAAATGAACACACAGAAATCCCTGGCATTCCTATATATTAACAACGAGAAAACAGAAAGAGAAATTAAGGAAACAATCCCATTCACTATCGCAATGAAAAGAATAAAATACTTAGGAATATATCTACCTAAAGAAACAAAACACCTATATATAGAAAACTATAAAACACTGGTGAAAGAGATCAAAGAGGACACAAATAGATTGAGAAATATACCGTGTTCATGGATTGGAAGAATCAATATAGTGAAAATGAGTATACTACCCAAAGCAACCTATAGATTCAATGCAATCCCTATCAAGCTTCCAACGGTATTCTTCAGAGGACTACAACAAATAATTTCACAATTTGTATGGAACTACAAAAAACCTCGAATAGCCAAAGCAATCTTGAGAAAGAAGAATGGACCTGGAGGAATCAACCTGCCTGACCTCAGGCTCTACTACAAAGCCACAGTCATCAAGACAGTATGGTACTGGCACAAGGACATAAATATACAACAATGGAACAAAATAGAAAGCCCAGAGATAAATCCACAACCTATGGACACCTCATCTTTGACAAAGGAGGGCAAGAATATACAATGGAGAAAAGACAATCTCTTTAACAAGTGGTGCCAGGAAAACTGGTCAACCACTTGTAAAAGAACGAAACTAGAACACTTTCTAACACCATACACAAAAATAAACTCAAAATGGATTAAAGATCTAAACGTAAGACCAGAAGCTATAAAACTCCTAGAGGAAAACATAGGCAAAACACTCTCCGACATAAATCACAGCAGGATCCTCTATGACCCACCTCCCAGAATTTTGGAAATAAAAGCAAAAATAAACAAATGGGACCTAATTAAACTTAAAAGCTTTTGCACAACAAAGGAAAATATAAGCAAGGTGAAAAGACAGCCCTCGGAATGGGAGAAAAAAATAGCAAATGAAGCAACGGACAAAGAATTAATCTCAAAAATATACAAGCAACTCCTGCAGCTGAATTCCAGAAAAATAAACGACCCAATTAAAAGTGGGCCAAAGAACCAAACAGACATTTCTCCAAAGAAGACATACAGATGGCTAACAAACACATGAAAAGATGCTCAACATCACTCATTTTCAGGGAAATGCAAATCAAAACCACAATGAGGTACCATTTCATGCCCATCAGAATGGCTGCTATCCAAAAGACTACAAGCAATAAATGCTGGAGAGGGTGTAGAGAAAAGGGAACCCTCTTACACTGTTGGTGGGAATGCAAACTACTACAGCCACTATGGAGAACAATGTGGAGATTCCTCAAAAAACTGGAAATAAAACTGCCATATGACCCAGCAATCCCACTGCTGGGCATACACACTGAGGAAACCAGACTTTAAAGAGACACGTGTACCCCAATGCTCATCGCAGCACTGTTTATAATAGCCAAGACATGAAAGCAGCCTAGATGCCCATCAGCAGATGAATGGATAAGGAAGCTGTGGTACAAATGCACAATGGAATATTACTCAGCCATTAAACAGAATACATTCGAATCAGTTCTAATGAGGTGGATGAAATTGGAGCCTATTATACAGAGTGAAGTAAGCCAGAAAGAAAAACACCAATACAGTATACTAACACATATATATCGTATTTAGTCAGTCGGTAAAGATAACACCTGTATGCTAGACATCAAAAGAGACACAGATAAATAGAACAGTATTATGGACTCTATGGGAGAGGGCAAGGGTGGGATGATATGGGAGAATGGCATGGAAGCATGTAAATTATCATATGTGAAATGAATCGCCCGTTCAGGTTCAGTGCATGATACAGGGTGCTTGGCGCTGGTGCACGGGGATGAACCGGAGGGATGGGATAGGGAGGGAGGTAGAAGGCGGGTTCTGGAAGGGGAAAACATGTACACCCATGGTGGATTCATGTCAATTTATGGCAAAACAAATACAATATTGTAAAGTTAAATAATAGAAAATAAACTAATTAAAAACAACAGCAACAAAAAAGAATGAAGAGATGGAGAAAACCCGAAAACAACACCCAATTATGGGTGTGACTGCTGATGGAAGTAAAGTCTGATGCTGTAAAGAGCACTACTGCATAGGGACCTGGAATGTTAGGTCCATGAATCAAAGTAAATTGGAAGTGGTCAAACAGGTGATGGCAAGAGTCAACATCGGCATTTTGAAAAACAGCTAACTAAAATGGACTGGAATGGGTGAATTTGACTCAGATGAACAGTATATCTACTACTGTGAGCAAGAATCCCTAAGAAGAAATGGAGTAGCCATGATAGTCAACAAAACAGTCTGAAATGCAGTGCTTGGATGCAATCTCAAAAATGACAGAATGATTGCTGTTCATTTCCAATGAAAGCCATTCATTATCACCGTAATACAGGTCTATGCCCTGAACAGTAAGGCTGAAGAAGTTGAAGTGGAATGGTTTTCTGAAGACGTACAAGAACTTCTAGAACTGATACCCAAAAAGATGTCCTTTTCATTATAGGGGACTGGAATGCAAAATTGGAAGTCAAGAGATACCTGGAGTAACAGGCAACTTTGGCATTAGAGTACAAAATGAAGCAGGGCAAAGGATAACAGAGTTTTGCCCAGAGAACACACTGGTCATAGCAAACACCCTCTTCCAACAACACAAGTGAAAACTCTACACATGAACATCACAGATGGTCAATACCGAAATCACATTGATTATATTCTTTGCAGCCAAAGATGGAGAAGCTCTGTACAGTCAGCAAAAACAAGACTGGGAGCTGACTGTGGCACAGATCATAAACTCCTTGTTGCCAAATTCATACTTAAATTGAAGAAAGTTGTGAAAACTACTAGAGCATTCAGGCATGACCTAAATCAAATTCCTTATGATTATAGAGTGGAAGTGAAAAATATATTCAAGAGATTAGATCTGATAAGACAGAATGCCTGAACAACTATGGACAGAGGTTCCTGACTTTGTATAGGAGGCAGGGATCAAAGCCATCCCCAAGAAAAAGAAATGTAAAAAGAAAAATGGTTGCCTCAGGAGGCCTTACAAATAGCTGAAAAAAGAAGAGACGCTAAACACAAAGGAGAAAAGAAAAGATAAGCCCATTTGAATGCAGAGTTCCAAAGAATAGCAAGGAGAGATAAGAAAGCCTTCCTCAGTGACCAGTGCAAAGAAATAGAGGAAAACAGTAGAATGGGAAAGACTAGAGATCTCTTCAAGAAAATTAGAGATACCAAGGACATTTCATGCAACAATGGGCACTATAAAGGACAAAAATGGTATGGACCTAACAGAAGGAGGAGATATTAAGAAGAGGTGGCAAGAATACACAGAAGAACTATGCAAAAAAGATCTTCACAACCCAGATAACCACGAAGGTGTGATCACTCACTTAGTGCCAGACATCCTAGAATACAAATTCAAGTGGGCCTTAGGAAACATCACCGTGAACAAAGCAGGTGGAGGTGATGGAATTCCAGTTGAGGTATTTCAAATCCTAAAAGATGATGCTCTTTAAGGGCTGCACTCAATATGCCAGCAAAGTTGGAAAATTCAGCAGTGACCACAGGTCTGGAAAAGGTTAGTTTTCATTCCACCCCCAAGAAAGGCAATCCCAAAGAATGTTTAAACCACTATACGATTGCATTCATCTCACATGTTAGTAAAGTAATGTTCCAACTTCTCCAAGCTAGGCTTCAACAGCATGTGACCCATGAAATTCCTGATGTTTAAGCTGGATTCAGAAAAGGCAGAGGAACAGAGATCAAATTGCCAACATCCGTTGGGTCATCGAAAAATCAAGAGAGTTCCACAAAATAATCTACTTCTGCTTTATTGACTGCCAAATACTTTTGACTGTGTGGATCACAACAAACTGTGGAAATTAAATAGATGGTAACACCTCCTGAGAAATCTCTATGCAGGTCAAAAAGCCATAGTTAGAATCAGACATGGAAGAACAAACTGGTTCCAAATCAGGAAAGGAGTACATCAAGGCTGTATACTGTCACCCTGCTTACTTAACTTATATGCAGAGTACATCATGCGAAATTCCAAGCTGGATGAAGCACAAGCTGGAATCAAGATTGTCAGGAGAAATATCAACAACCTCAGATATGCAGATGGAACCACCCTTATGGCAGAAAGTGAAGAGGAACTAAAGAATCTCCTCATGAAAGTGAAAGAGGAGAGTAAAAAAGTTAGCTTTAAAATCAATATTCAGAGAAGTAAGGTCATGGCATCCAGTCCCAACACTTCATAGCAAATAGATGGTGAAACAATGGAAACAGTGACAGACTTTATTTTGGGGGGCTCCAAAATCACTGCAGATGGTGACTGCAGCCATGAAATTAAAAGACACTTCCTCCTTGGAAACAAGTTATGACCTACCTACACAGCATATTAAAAAGCAGAGACATTACTTTGCCAACAAAATTCCATCTAGTGAAAGCTATGGTTTTTCCAGGGGTCATGTATGGATGTGAAAGTTGGACTATAAAGAAAGCTGAGCATCGAAAAATTGATGCTTTTGAACTGTGGTGTTGGAGAAGACTCTTGAGAGTCCCTTGGAATACAAGGATATCCAACCAGTCAATCCTAAAGGAAATCAGTCCTGAATATTCATTGGAAGGACAGATGATGAAGATGAAACTCCAATACTTTGGCCACCTGATGCAAAGAACTGACTGTTTGGAAAAGGACCTGATGCTGGGAAGGATTGAAGGCAGAACGATAAGGGAACAACATAGGATGAGGTGGTAAGATGGCATCACCGACTCGATGGACATGAGTTTAGTTAAGTTCTGGGAGTTGGTGATGCACAGGGAAGCCTGGCGTGCTGCAGTCCATAGGGTTGCAAAGAGTCAGAAATGACTAAGCAACTGAACTGAACTGATTTAGTCTAGAAACACACGATGGCAGAAACCTAAGACCAATCCTTTCCATGCCTTGATCTACAGGGTCGAAGTAAGCAGCCCACATTTCCACCCACATAATGAGGGGATAAGAAACCTCTGCCCTTTCTCCTGGTGTCAGAGGAGGCCAGGTGGGAAACTTGGACTTGCACCCTACATGGCAGTAATGGAGACCTGGTTAATGAAGGAGTCCAGTAACATCCTTAGTCTCAAGATATAAAAACTCAAGTGTCCGAATACAGTTGAAAATCTTTTAACAGACCAAAGACCAGGTAAACCTCAAAAGAGAAAAAAACAATCAACAAAAGGCAACACTGAGATGACACAGATATTGAAATCATTGGATGATGGTTTTTTAAAAAATCCAGTACAATTGACAGAACTAGAAAATAGATTATTAGAAAACCACATGGTTCAATGATATTTTGCAGATGGCAGAAGGATCAGTAAGACTGAATATTAACTAACTTTGAAAACAGACTGAAAAGAAAATGGGCATAGTTTCAAGGACCTGTGGGAAGATAGCAAAGAACTGTTGAACATGAAGTTGAAAATAAAGAATAAGAGATAAAAACATTATGGCTGAGTTCCCTGTGCCCTCATTTTCGGATGGCCTAAGTGGAGAGAAAATCCAAAAGAACAGGTATATGTGCATATGTGTAGCTGATTCACTTTGATGTACAGTAGAAACTAACAGAATATTGTAAAGGAAATACACTCCAAAATTATTTTTAAAAAATAATGGCTGAAAATTTCTCAACTAGGGCATACGACTTAGCGACTAACCAAAACCAACAACTACATATTAAATCTGCTCAGTGATTTCCAAACAGGATGGAGCCAAAGAGCTTAATGTCAAGATACATCATAATGAGTTCCTGTTGTGTTGTTCAGTCACTCAATTGTTTTTGACTCTTTGCAACCCCATGAAGTGTAGCAAGCCAGGCCTCCCTATCCTTCATTAACTCCCAGAGTTTGCTCAAAGTCATGTCCATTCTGTCGAACATGCCATCCAACCATCTCATCCTCTGATGTCCCCTTCTCCTCCTGCCCTTAATCTTTTCCAACATCAGGGTCTATTCCAATGAGTCAGCTCTTCAGGTGGCCAAAATACTGGAGCTTCAGCTTCAGCATCAGTCCTTCCAATGAATACTCAGGACTGATTTCTTTTAGGATTGACTAGCTTGATCTCCTTGCAGTCTAAGGGACTCTCAAGAGTCTTCTCCAGCACCACAGTTCAAAATATCAATTCTTTTGTACTCAGCCTTCTTTGTGATCAAACATTTATATCCATACATGACGGTTTGAAACACTGTAACTTTGACCATATGAACCTTTGTTAGTAAAGTGATGTCTCTGCTTCTCAACATGCTGTCAATGTTTTCATAGCTTTTCTTCCAAGGAGCAAGTGTCTTTTAATTTCATGGCTGCAGTCACCAACCACAGTGATTGTGAAGCCAAAAAGAATGAAATTTGTCACTGTTTCCATTTTCCCCCATTCTTCCATGCAGTGATGGAATCCAATGCCATGATCTTCATTTTTTGAATGTGGTTTTAAGCTAGCTTTTTCCATCTCCTCTTTCATCATCATCAAGAGGCTCTTTAGTTCCTCTTTGCTTTCTGCCATTAGTGTGATGTCATCTACGTATCTGAGGTTATTGGTATTTTTCCTTGCAATCTTGATTCCAGCTTGTGCTTCATCCAGCCTGGTATTTTGTATGATGTTAAATTAGCAGGGTGACAATATACAGCCTTGACATACTCCTTTCCCAATGTTGAAACAGTTTGTTGTTCCATTCTGGTTCTAACTGTTGCTTCTTGCCCTGATTATTGGTTTCTCAGGAGGCAAGTAAGGTGGTCAAGTATTCCCATATCTGTAAGAATTTTCCACCATTTGTTGTGATATCCACACAAAGACTTTAGTGTAGTCAATGAAGCAGAAGTAGATGTTTTTCTGCAATTCCTTTGCATTTTCTATGATCCAACGGATGTTGTCAATTTATTCTCTAGCTCTTCCGCCTTTCTAAATTTAGCTTGTACATCTGGAAGTTCTCAGTTCACATGTTGTTGAAGTTTAGTTTGAAGGATTTTGAGTATTACCTTGCTCTCATGTGAAATGAGCCCAGTTGTGTTGTGGTAGTTTGAACATTCTTTGGCATTGCCCTTCTCGAGACTGGGATACAAACTGACATTTTCCAGCCATATAGCCACTGCTCAGTTTTCCAAATTTGCTGGCATAGTAAGTGTAATACTTTCACAACATCATCTTTTAGGGTTTGAAATAGCTCAGCTGGAATTCCATCACCTCAACTAGCTTTGTTTGTAGTGATGCCCACTTGATTTCACACTCCAGGTTTTCTGGCTCTAGGCGAATGATCACACCACTGTGGTTATCTGGGTCATTAAGTCCTTTTCTGTACAGTTCTTTTGTATATTATTGCCACCTCTTCTTAATATCTTCTGCTTCTCTTAGGGCCATACCGTTTCTGTCCTTTATTGTGCCCATCATCACATGAAATGTTCCCTTACTATCTCTAATTTTCTTGAAGACATCTCTGGTCTTCCCCATTGTATTGTTTTCCTCTATTTTTTGGCATTGCTCACTTAACAAGGCTTTCTTATCTCTCCTTGATATTCTTTGGAATTCTGCATTCAGATGTGTATATTTTCCCTTTTGTCCTTTGCATTTTGCATCTCTTTTCTCAGCTATTAGTAAGGCCTTCTCAGACAGCCATTTTGCATTGTTGCATTTCTGCTTCTTGGGGATGGTTTTGTTCACTGCCTCCTGTACAAAGTTACAAACTTCCATCCATAGTTCTTCAGACATGCTATCAGATAAAATCCCTTTTTATCCCTTCCACTATATAATCATCGAGGACCTGAATGGCCTAGTGGTTTTCCCTGCTTTGTTCAATTCAAGTCTAAATTTCACAATAAGGACCTCATGATCTGAGCCGCAGTCAGCTTCCAGTCTTGGTTTTGCCAATTGTATACAGCTTCTCTACCTTTGACTGCAAAGAATATAATCATTCTGATTTTGGTACTGATCATCTCATGATGTCCATGTGTAGAACTGTCTGTTGTGTTTTTGAAGAGGGTGTTTGCTGTGACTCATGTCTTCTCTTTCAAAACTCTTTTAGTCTTTGCCCTGCTTCATTTTGTACTCCAAGGCCAACCTTGCCTGTTACTCCAGGTATCTCTTGATTCCTACTGTTGCATTCCAATCCACTACGTGAAAAGGAGATTTTCGTTGTTGTCGTTTTGTTGTTTAGATCTCGAATGTAATGTAGGTCTTCACAGAACCAGTCAACTTCATATCCTTTGCCATTAGTGGGTGGGGCATAGACATGGATTACTCTGATTTTAAGTGACTTGCCTTGGAAATGAATGGAGATATTTTTGTCGTTTTTGACAACACACCCAAGTACTGGAATTCAGACTCTTTTGTTGGCTGTGAGGGCTACTCCATTTCTCCTAAGGAATTCTTGCCCATAGTAGTAGATATAATGGTCATCTGAATTAAATTCACCCATTTCTGTCCATTTCAGTTGACTTATCCATAAGTCTTGATGTCATAAGTAACGTATTTTTTTTTATGTCTAGAACTTTGTAGGATAGTCTGAAGTCAGGGAGTGTCATTCCTCCAGCTCCATTTTTCTTTCTCAAGATTGCTTTGGCTATTTTAGGCCTTTTGTGTTCCATACAAATTTTAAGGTTTTTCTTTTCTAGTTCTGTGAAAAATTGCCATTGGTAATTACATACGGATTGCATTGAATCTGTAGATGGCTTTAGGTGGTACAGTCATTTTGACAATATTGATTTTTCTAATCGAAGATAATGGTATATCCTTCCATCTGTTTATGTCTTCAATTTCTTTCATTAGTGTACTGCAGTTTTCAGATTACAGATCTTCAGTCTCCTTGGGTTTATTCCTAGGTATTTTATTCTTCTCCAAAGAAGACGTGCAGATGGCCAAGATACCCATGAAAAGATGTTCAGATCACTAA
The DNA here is from genome assembly GCA_024291935.2 of Okapia johnstoni. Taxonomy (NCBI): domain Eukaryota; kingdom Metazoa; phylum Chordata; class Mammalia; order Artiodactyla; family Giraffidae; genus Okapia; species Okapia johnstoni. The sequence goes on along the minus strand of CM044322.1, from coordinate 68,207,323 downwards.
TTATTAGAGAGATTCAAATCAAAACTAGAGCATGATATCCCTTACCATGAGTCAAAAGAAAAGAGCTATCATCAAAAAATCCACAAACATATGCAGGAGAGTATTGTGAGAGAATGTAACCCTCCTACATTTTTTTTTTTTTTAGTGGATACAGCCACTACATGGAAGAACACTATGCAGCTTCTGAAAATCCAGAACACACACGAGAGACAATTCTCATGTATTTGAGTTATCAGAACGTTAAAATCACTTAATTTTATCTACAAGTGTTAAAAAGTCAAAATTAAAAAATGAAACAAAATGAGTAAACATGTTCAAGGTCACATAGGCATATTCAAGGTGTCTTATTGTGTACATGACAACAAAAACATCTAATCTTATTGTACCTAAAATTGATCTTAACTAATAATAATGTTTAAATTATTCTGATTCATTTTAAAATGTGGTGAACTATCATTGAAAATGTTAAAATCTATGAAAAAAATTTGTGACATTGCTGTTGTGGGATAGTCGCTCAGTTGTGTCTGACTCTTTGAACCCCCATTGGATTAGCAGGCCAGCTTCCTCTGTCCATGAATTCCTCACAGGCAAGAATACTGGATGAGTAATTCCATTCCATCTCTAGGGATTCATCCTACCCCAGGGATCAATCCCAGGTCTCCCGCACTGCAGGCCAGTTTTCTTTACCATCTGAGCCACCAGGGATTGCTAACAATAACAAAAACGCATTATTCTTATTTGGATCTTCCTATTTCTCAATAATTTGTAAAACTTCAAATTGAAATTTAAGGAATAGAATCACACCATAAAGAAGGATCGTATATCAATAGTCCTTCAAACATTATCATAAAATTATCTATAAGCTAACTAGTTTTTAAAAGTAATGCCCCGTCCCCCCCCAAATCAATAAATTTGCTTCTGCTTTTGTTTAATGTTAGTTTTGTAGTTTAGCTGTGAGGTTACTCCTTGATGAGAAACTTATTAAGGATTCCATTCCCTAAAGGTTTCTATTTAAAATTCCACAAGCAATACTTTTTTTAACAGTATGTACTTGGTTTACATATTTTGTTGCTTACCTTACATAAAACTTCCTATTTTATCATATTGTGTAAACACTGCTTAAAACAACAACAAGAAAGATCTTGGCATTAAGGCTGTTTTCCAACTTCGTCCTTCACATAGAGTGACTGTAAGAAAGACATATCACTTAAAAGCCTTTTGCTTTACTTTAGAATTGTAAGTAGCCTCAGTCGAGTCCAACTCTTTGAAATCCCATGAAATGCACTCACACAAAATTCCATGGAATTCTTCAGGCAAGAATATCCAGTGGTTACTATTCCCTTCTCTCAAAGAGATCTTCCGACCCCCAGGGAAATCAATCCAGTCGCCCACAATGCCGATGGACTATTTTTACTAGTCAGTGATCAGAAAATTAAAGAGTGAAAGTGTAGGCTCTCAGGCATATTCTGACTCTTTTGAATCCCATGGGCTATAGCCCACCAACTCCCTCTGTCTGTGGAATATCGTCAGGCAAGATACTGCAAGTGGTTGCCATTCCCTTCTCCAAAAATCTTCCTGAACCCAGGGAATCAAACAGAAGTACTCCTGCATTGCAGGCGGATTCTTTTACCATCTGACTTTTTCTAAATAAGCCAATTTCTTTGCTTGCATCGCTGCTGCAAAGGCGTGTGTCCCGCTGCTGAAGAAATGGTTCCAGGCATTCATATCATAGACGACCTTCCTACAATAAACTTGACTCTCAGTCCCTCCTATTTTCTAAGCGCTTGGATTCTTTTGTTCTTAGAATAAACTTATTGGAACAATATAATAGAAATATTTTTACTTTTTTGGTTCATCATTTGCCTTCATTCATCTTTTTTTTTTTTTCATACTGGCATGAAAAGCTCTTGAAAGCACACCATCCGTCCCCCACTGTATTGTTCACAATTCTCCTAGCCAAATCCTGGCACATATTAGGCGCATGCTGACAAGCCTGAAAAGTGAAATTACCTGGGGCTCTGACACTGTTGAACACCCAAGGCTGGCCCATTCTATTACAAGCTCACCCTGTGTCTATCTGAAATCTCTATGTTCAAACTTTTCTACACTGCCCAGTGCTCCTTCTCCTCCTTCCCCCATGCACCCTTCGGTCCTCACTCGACTTTTGTCTACTTCCCAAAATGAAAAGAGGACCATCAGCAACCTGCTTCCTTTCCAGTAATTGTAATTTACACACCCCCCCCATTTTCCATCCTTCTCCTGACAAAAGTTGCAACAGAAACCAGTCGTCACCAAAGCCCAGGACTTTTTCAAAAATCCTGCTCCTCTCACCACCTGCGGTCAGTCTCTGCATGCTTCCCCACGCCACTGATCTCTCAACAATTCAATACACTCTCATATTTCCCATTAAAACAATACATAATTCACCAAGCAATATATCCTAAGCCTTTTGTTCTCTGCCACAATCAAGCCTTTTGAAAGAGTTATGTCTGCATGCTGTATTGCATTTCTTACTAATCATTTCTTCAGCAGGCTCTAAGTAGGTTTTTCCCTGTCTATACCATCTGAAATTGTCTCTGTTACAATTATTGTTGGCCTCCATGTAGCCAAATCCACCAAATTTTAAGTCTTTTAAACTGACATATTAACTGAATTAGAAATATTCATTAGTGTAACTATTCTAATGTAATTAGATTACAATTTCCTTGACTAAACTGTATGGCAAGCATTATGACCAGAAGCTTACAAGAGCAATTTATTTTAACAACTAAAAGAAATTTTGAAATGTTAGAACATTTGTAAATATTAAATCATTTTACAGATTACAAGGAGTGAACAAACTTCAAATAGGTTGTTGCTTTTAGATTTATATTTAGAAAATGGTGGAATTGGATATAGAACCATTTCAGGCTGATTTCACAGGTATTACTGTTAGTCAATTTATAACTCCTTGTTCTTAAATCCTTTTCTTCTTTCCACATCTATGAAACATTCATTCTGACATTTGTTTCCCCTAAATTCTCTGGGTCCTTCTTTTTGTCTGTCTACTTTGCCATCTATTCCTGTTCCATCAGACACCTCAGTGTTGGAAGCTTCAGGACTCAGTCTTGAGCTCTCTTCTATTTTCATTCTACATTCTTTTCCAATCTGATGTCATCATTTACAGAGTGATAATCTCACGTGTATATCTCCTGGCAAACCCATTGTAATTGACGTATGCAATGTTTATGGTTCATGGGTGGCACAGCCACAATGTGTTCAGGTCAAAGTTGTGATACTCTTGCCAAAGTGTTTTTTCTCCTGCCAGTACCACCTACAAAGTCATTTCCATTTGCCTGCTTGCTTATGAGAAATAAAATTTTCTGTCATTGAGTAGAATCCGCCCACCTTGATATTTTCCAAATATTACTTTGTTGCCAAAGCTTGGCACAAAACTCATCCCTTGACTTGGGACAGTCAACATCCACTCAGCTTACCAGAGACGGAAGCCCTGTTTCCAATCCTGCGAAAAACACATCTGACTGGGAAAAATAAAAGAGATCCAAATGAAAACATCTGTCAAGACCTACAGAAATTAACATTCAAGGTAGGAGGTATAAACAGAAACTCAGGAGCAAAATACTTGAATAGGTTGTAAGACCCTGACATTTTGGTATTGAGTGAGCCGTTGGACATTAAAACTCCCCTTCCTTCCAGTTTACATCAAAGAAAGGAAGCAGCATTCCTTAAAGATGACTCTAAATCAGTGTAATTTGGTAAAAACAAAACACTTCTGACAATTACTGTTAAATTTTATTTATCTTGGAGGAAAGATCATCTGGAAAAGAGCACTTACCATAACATGCAGCTTTATCGGACCAGCCGCCTTCACCACATACTATGGAGCCTGTAGTGCGTCCATCTTGGTTCTCATACCCATCAAGACATTCGTAGTCCAGCCTGTCGTTCAGCCTGAACCACGTGCCATGATTTGGCTCTGGCGTTCTCAAATACTGGCCTGTCACAGGATTCTAAGGGATAATTGGATTGCGATTTCACTTCTAATATTATTTAGTGGGCAATTTGATTGAGTCTCATCTCAAGGAAAAGGGCTTTACCAATTAGTATGTACTAATCATTAAAAATAAGCCAAGAATACCAGTGATATACCACTGTCCTGAAATAATTACTCAAAATGAAAAAAAAAAGTGTATTTCTATGCAACATTTTTCTCAAGACTTAATGTCCCTGAATTATTTATTTTATGAACATGTTCCTGAGTTTAATTATATTTATGCATTTTCCCAACACTAGTATAAAAATAAGCCCATTACAGAATATTGTAGTATTTGCATAACAGCATTTTCTGAATTAACATGCCGAATTTCTTAGCAGTTGTGACATATTTGCCAGAGAAAAATTAATTGAAAAAAAGTAATTTTGAAAAAGGTAAGTAAATTTTTAAAGATTCTATAAAATTTTTAAAATTCACATGCTGATTTTCCTTTCCCAACTATATTTTTAATTGTTGTATACTCTTTATACTTATCAAGATTGAATACAGACATAGTTCTATTATTTATACCTATTAGAAGAAAGTATTACAAAAAATAAGTACAAGAAAATATATTAACAATTTCACTTTCACTAACACCATAGACTGAAGTTAATAAAAGTTTAAATAATTTACTTCATATTTCATAATGTGCTAAAGCAAAATTATACGAGAAAAATATAATAAGAGACATTTTTCATAAAAAGAGTGTTAGAATGGAAAATTGTCACATATTAAAATAAAATAAGTTTGATATGGGCAACTTTTTTCATTTTGAGTGTGTAGTGCTTGTAGCAATCATAGACATTGGAAAAACATGAAAACAGTAGAGAAGGATATTATAAATAACCACTTCACTTAAAGTGAACATGTGAAATATCACTTCAAAAATACCACTCTGTAGCTTTGCGATGAATAAGACAAACGCAGCAAATTGTGCTTAGAAAATCTTCATAAATATCTATGTGTCGCTACAGGAAAAACTTTCAGCACAGCAGAATTAGGTACTGTCTTGAAGTCTTTCTCTGCTGCTGCTAACTAGATGTTTATGAAGATTTCTTAAGAGAGAATTTTTCACAAGGATATCTACCCTAGAGACTCAAACATATGAATTATTCACCATATTATTTGAAGATTATGCACCATGGCCTCATATCTTTGCTTAAAAACATAACTTTTAGGCTTAGGAGGAGAGACTTTGGCTTTAAGAGTCTCCTAAAATAAAAGCAGATGCAATCAGCATAAAGGTCTCAGCTAAAAATAAATGAACTCATCCCAGAATAGAGGTAAGGATCCTAGCAAAAATAGGTTTTATTCACAGAATGATTTAAGTGAAAAATGCTTGAACTACATGGTGCAGTGATATTTTACTCCACTAGTAATTAATCATAAAAGACAAAAAAAAAAAACGATATACATTTTCCAAAGCTTTGTAAATGATCTTTTCAAATACAGCCATGGAACCAGAAAACATTTCATATGACCCTGCCCGAGCAAAAACAACACAACAACAACAATAACAAACAAAGAAAAAAGGATAAAAATATAAAGTTAAAGAGTACTTCTGTATAGTTATCATTGGGATAAAGAATACTAAGATAATGAATTACTTACTAATGCAAACAGGTTGAGTCGACCATCCATTTTGCAGACATGTAATTAATCCTGATGTCTTACCATCTGCTGTTACATATCCTGGTTTACACTTATATTCTGTTTCTTTAGGGGATATGTAAAGGCAGATTCAGACAAAAATCCATTCTCAATTCTTATATTGTATTTTGAACATGTGTCTAAAAGGTAGAAAGCATAAAGAAAAGGTAAGCACATATTTGATACACATTTCATAAAGACACAAATAAGGTAATGATACAAAAAAGTGGATTCATTTATGAATATAAACCAAGAAAACTTCTAATCATTTAAGTTCCTGTGTTAGAGAGAGGAAAAAAAAAAACTATGAGTTTCCAAAGATATTAAACCAAGACACTTTATTTCTATTTTCTAGAACAAAGCAAGATTTAAAATACTCTGAATTCCTTCTAGGAAATTATTAGAAATCTGTTTGTCTAAAGGACCTGAAATCCTACAGCATGTCAGAAATCTTTTAGCAATGGGTTTCCTTTCTTGGGACTTGCTGAAAGTATTGTCTAGTCTGGATCTCTTACACAACCCAGAACACAGATCAGGTGACGATCACAGAATCTTCCACCATACTGACCCCAGCCTTTGTCTCTGAGAATCTGAAATGTTGTCATCAAAACTGGGTGCTTAAAGCCATGTCAGTACTTGGAGTTTAATGAAGATGACAAAAGATCGATACCTGCATTCATTCTACTAAGGACAAAATGATGATCCTTCAAACCATGAAGAACTAAACTTGAAAAAGTACAAATCTGTCACCTACTAGATATCTTCATAGAACTCAACTAAATTTTTTTCATAATTCATGGATAAAGAAGAAATATGAAGAGAAAACTTTGAATATGTTGAATTGAATGAAAAAACCATGATAAGCAAAGTTTTATATGATTTCTAAGATGACACAAAAGTGTGCTGAGGGGAATTTTAAAATTACATAGCAATAATAGAAAATGATAAAGACTGAAAATCAATAATTGCTTTTACTTAAAATTGAAAACAGAAAACCAAACTAGCCCAACATATTTAATTTTGAAACAATGCAGTGATAGTAGTAAGATAGTGGAATACGCCGCCTTGACCTCTCCTTCTCTCCACAGACACACTGAATTAACAGCTATGTGTGTATCAGCTCCTTCTATTCAAAACAGAAACAGTAGATGAGAAGTTCTGCATTCAAGGCAAGTGAGAAAATGCCAACATCCTAAGTGGCAGGGAAAACTAAGTCACATTCCCGCAATAAAATCCATCCAGCAGAGGACCATACAATTTGAAGGGAACACTCAACTCCCAGATTCTCTGGAGGAGCAAAGAGTTTGATCCACAATCTAGGTCTCTGCTTTTCCAAATGCTAGTCCAGGGTCAGGCTTCGAATTATCCTGCCTCTGGGAGGCCTAGCATTTCCAATCTCCTGGGATTAGAGAAATGAAGTGGCAGTTAGGAATCGCTGTTCCAACACTTCTCACAGGTTTTCCACTAGCTTAATTCAGAGTGAGCAACTCCCAGTTTCTCCATGGAAGGAGTCAGATGGCAATCGGGACCTTCATCTTTTCCAGCTCTGCCTGAGGAATTGGCTTCTAACTAACCTGTCTCTGAGAGCTGATGAAACCCAAACTTTGCCTGGTGCCTGGGGACTACAGAGAGCTAAATCATGGTTCAGTAGGAACAGGGTTTGAAGTAGCATGCAGGCATTTGCCACAGCTCCTCTCCCCAGTTCAGTGCAGAGTGAGCAAGGTGATAAACTCCAATTGCCTGCTCCACCAAGTATCCTGACTTGTAGATCACTACATACTCTAGCCTCTTGGAGGAGGCTGACTACAAACACAGAAGTTTGGATGAGCAGAGAGGTTCGAGAGGCACCCAAAATTCTGGCCAGGCTGATTGAAAAGGCTGAATTCTGGCAAGGTTCTACTTATGAGCCCAGTCTGTGAAGACTAGGAGAAGTGGATGTTTAGGCTAATGTGCAGATATCAACACAGAGAGTCAAGAAAAATGATCTAGTGAGAAGTATGTTCAAATGAGAAGAACAAGATATCCACTGCTTTTTATCCCGACCCAACAGCAGATATTGGATATCCATCCACAGCAAACCTGACTTGGAAAGAGGTGTGGGCTCAATACCAGACACTGAGATCCATGATGGCGGAAAAGTAGCTGCACGTGGAGTACATCTCTCTCCACGGATACATCAGGAATACACCTCCAGACACAGAAGATCTTGCCGAACACCAGCTGAGAACCTGACCACCGGAGAAGAATATATAGAACCATGCAACACTCAGCAGGACAAAGGGAGGAGGGGAGTGAGTAGAACTGGATGTGCACCTGGGGTTGGGGAACTGAAGTAGGGGACAGAGCTGCATAGGAGGGCAAATGTGTGTGACAGAGGTGAAGCATTGAGGCTGTTTGGAGAGTGAAGCAGCTGATCTGTGAGAGTCTGAATGGAATGAGAATCACACAGACAATCCTTGCCACAGCCATACCTACCCCAGACAGGGGTGCAAGTCCCCTAGATAATGCTGCAACTTGGAGCTGAAACAGAGATTGGAAAACAAGCCCAGGGCAAGGTCTGCTGTTGACTGAAGGGAGATGGCCTGAGGGAACCTGATGGAGGAGATTGCAGTGGGAAATGCTTATGAAGGAAAGCCAAATAACCTGGAAGCGGGGTGATGCTGCTGAGTCACCCACAGAGGATGTAGCCATCTCTGCAGCCTCTCTCTCTGCACATTCAGCACCAGACAGCTGGAACAATCCAGGGAAGGTGGCCCTTTAAGGACCTCATGTAAAAGGCAACAGAGAAGGACCCCATCCAGGGTGACCTTTAAGTCCCTGATGTGATGAACAAAAGAGTTGACCCCAACTGGAGGGCCCTGTAAGCACTTGAAGGGGCCAAGGAGCAGAGAAGGACCAGTCCAAGAGGCCCTCTGATGGCCAGGTGCCAGAAGCTAGGAAAAGACTCTAATAGGACCATAGCTCCTGCAGCTGAGTCCGCTGGTTTCCCTGCACACTTGGCACTGCCAGGGTTCCCATAATTCAAGCAGCTGTGCCACCTCCATGCTCAATCCTCACTGGGAAGAGCTGTCAGAAGCTAAAAAAATCCCTAATAGTCCCATGCCTCCTGTGACAATAGCCACCAGCTATGTATCTGGTGTTGCCAGGGTTCCCATTATCCAAGCTCCTGTGACACTCCCATTCTCAATCCCCACAAGCACAGGGCAACCGGAGGCTACAAAAAACCCTAAGGACACCATATTTCCTGCTGTCATAGCCCATGGCTCCCCTGAGTACCTGGTAGAGCCAGGGTCCCTGCAATCCAAGCAACTGCACCACCTCCACATTCAGTCCTCCCTGGGGCACACCCAAGTCCTCCAGGGGAGGCTCAGGAGCAAATCCTGTGGATGACTCACATGCAGAGGTGGAGATAAAACCACAAGTGAAATCCAGGGGCAGGAGAGAACCCAAACATTCCCACCAATGCTACAAGCTGAAGATTGAATCCACTTGGTCAACTGGCAGACTTTGTATCTATGGAATATATAAAGGACAATGAGAGTTCCTGCAAAATGAAACACACTAGCACTGGCAGATGTGGACATTAGAGCAAGAACATGCAAGAGTAGAACCAGATTAGAGTCTGAGCTGCTGCCACAACAGGTAAGAGACCAGCCCAGAACTGGAGGGCATCCTAGGGAAGTGAGGTGGACTGTGACTTACATTGAGGAAAAGGATGCTGACAGCTGATTCAAGAAAAATATTTATTTTTTATATATTTTAACTTATTCAGTAGTTGCTACTGAGTTTTTTATTTATTTATTTATTTTGCTCTCTGTTGTTGTATTTATTGATTTTAATACTACTATTAAATCTATTTATGCTTTGGAGAAATTTTTTAAATCACACTTTTAATTTCCTTTAAATACTTCTGCCTCTACATTGCTCTTTTGTGGCTTTGTGAGTTTTTTCCTGTCTTTATTTTTCGAAGTTTTTAAAAAATTTATTATTATTTTACTACATATATTCTTTTGTTTGCTTTTCTAAATCTTTTCCTGTGGTGTTACTCTTTATTATGTATGAAACTTATTTATCTACCTCTGTTTAAATTTTCTTTTCTAATCTTTCTTTCTTTCCTTCCTTTTCTCTCTTTTTCTCATGATATTTATTAGTCTGTTTTGCTTTAGTTGTTTTATTCCCCAGGTGACACATGGCTTTGGTTTTTTATCGAGTTTATGCTCTTACTCAGTTTTGTTAATAACTAGTTGATATCATTTTTGCTTTCATTTATTCACTGGATCAATCTCTTCTACTTTCTTCTTCTTCTTTTTTTGTTTAAACTGTTTTTTTTTTTAATGAGTGTATATGCATGTGTATGTATCCCATTATTTTTCTGAGTACTTGCCTGATTTTGTATTTGATATCTGCCTGGAGTTTGCATTTTGTTTCTTGTTTTAGTGTGTTTGCTTTAATCTCCTTTAATGCCATTACAATCCACCTGTGTAATGTCACTTCCCTGGCCAGAGATCAGGCCCAGAGCCTTTGGAGTGGGAGTGCTGACAAGACTCTAGACTTCCATAAAACTCCTAATCCCAGGGAGTATTTATTAGTGAGAACTCCCATAAAGGCTTCTGCCTGTACACACCTGGCATTACCCAACTGCCAGCAGCACCCAGTGTAGGAGGCCTCACCCCCATAAAAACAAGATAAAAACAGAAACCCAGTCATCAACAAACAGAATTGCCACCTCATAAACCCCTGCCCATGAGAGAGAAAGAAAAAAAAAAAAAAACACACAAACCCTTACCTCCTTTCACCAGAGTACAACCAAAAGTCACACCCAAAAGAAGCCTACACAAACCATTGGCAAAACCTTATACAACAAGGGCAGAAACCAAAAGGAAGGGGAAATTCGACCTGAAAACCCAGTTGCTGATGAGCAGAATAAAGGAAAAAGAATGAAAAGAATTGAGGAGAGCTTTGGAGACATCTGGGACAGTATTTAACACACCAACATTTGAGTTATAGGGGTCCCAGAGGAAGAAGAGAAAAGAAAGTCACTGAGAAAATTTTTGAATATATTATAGTTGAAAAATTTCCAGCATGGGAAAGGAAATAGTCAATCAAGTTCAAGAAGCACAGAGTCCAATACAGGATAAACCCAAGTGAAAACACGTCGAGACACATGCTAATCAACAGAGATTAAACACAGAGAACGAATATTAAAAGCAGCAAGGGAAAAGCAACAAGTGACACACAAGGGAAAAACCATTCAATTAACAGCTGATCTTTCAGCAGAAACTCTGAAGGTTAGGGTTAGGGTTAGGGTTAGGGTTAGGGTTAGGGTTAGGGTTAGGGGTTAGGGTTAGGGTTAGGGTTAGGGTTAGGGTGGCAGGACATATTTTAAGTACTGAAAGGGAAAAATCTACAAGCAAGATGACCCTACCTGGCAAGGATTTCATTCAACATTGATGGGAAAGTTAAAATCTTTACAGACAAGCAGAAGTTAAGTGAATTTAGCATCACCAAATTAGCTTTACAACAAATATTAAAGAGAATTATATCAGCAATAAGCATAAGACAAAGGAAACACCTACAAGAAACAGAAAATAATTAACAAAATGCTAATTGTAACATATAGCATGTATATTATATAATGTATATTAAATTATAATAGGAAAATGCCAATAGTAATATATAAATAATTACTTAAACTGTAAATGGATTAAACTCTCCAACCAAAAGACACAGATTGGCTGAAGGCATACACAAACAAGATCCATATATATGCTGTCTACAAGAGATCCACTTCAGACCTAGAGACACATACAGACTGAAATTAAAAGGATGGAAAAACATATTCTGTGCACATGGAAATAAAAATGAAGTTGGCATGGCAATTATCATTTCTGACAAAATAGACTTTAAAATAAAGAATATTATATGAGATAAAGAAGGGACATTATATAATGATCAACAGATCAATCCAAGAAGAAGATATAATTCTAAACATTTATGCACCCAACATAGAAGCACCTCAATGCAGAAGGCAAATACTAACAAACATAAAAGGTGAAATTGACAGTAACACAATAATGCTAAGGGATGTTAACACACAACAATGGACAGATCATCAAAACAGAAAATAAATAAGGAAACATAAACCTTAAAAGAAACATTATACCAAATGGACCTAATTGATATCTTCAGGACTTTCAAACCAAATGCAGAAGAATACACTTTCTTCTCAAGTGTGCATGGAACATTTTCCAGGGTAGACCATATCTTGGGTCATCAACAAACCTCAGTAAATTTTAAAAAATTGAAATCATATGAAGCATCTTTTCTGACCACAATACAATGAGACTAGATATCAAATAGATGGAAAATGGTAAAAACACCAACACTTGCAGATTAAACAATATGCTTTTACATTGCAAACTGGTTACTGAATAAATCAAAAGGGAAATAAAAGAATTCTTGAAACAAATGGCAATGACAACATGACAACTCAAAACCTATGGGATGCAACAAAACAGTTCTAAAAGTAAAGTTTATAGGAAGAAACAAGGAAAACATCAAATAGACAACCTAATTTACACCTAAAACAACATGGTAAAGAAGGACAAAAACAAAAAACAAACAAACAAACAAAAAAAAACAAAGTTAGTAGAAGAAAAGAAATCCTACAGATAAGAGAAGAAATACATGAAAAAGAAATGAAGGAACAATAGTAAAGATTAATAAAACTAAAAGCTGCCTTTTTGAGAGGATAAACAAAATTGACAAACAATTAGTCACACTCATCAAGAAAAAAATGGGAGAATAATCAAATCAACATTATTAGGAAGGAGAAAGAAGAGATTACAACAGACAATGCAGAAATACAAAGGATCATAAGAAGCTCTTACAAGTAACTATATACCAATAAAATGGACAACCTGAAAGAAATGGATATATTCTTAGAAAAGTTCAATCTTCCAAGACTGAACCAGGAAAAAATAGAAATTACGATCAAGCCCATTACATGCACTGAAATCGAAAAAGTGATTAAAAAAAAACTCTCAAAAATTTAAAGCACAGGCCCTGATGGTTTCACAGGTGAGTTCTCTAAAACATTTAGAGAAGAGCTAATGTCTATTCTTATAAAATTTTTTCAAAGAACTGCAGAGGAAGGAACACTTCCAAATTCATTCTACAGGGCCATTAACACCCTTATACCAAAACCATACAAAGACAATACAAAAAAGAAAATTACAGGCCGATATCACTGATGAAAATAGATGGGAAAATCCTCAACAAAACACTAGCAAACAGAATTCAAAGTATATTAAAAAGATAGTACACGATGATCAAGTTGGATTTATCCCAGGGATGAAAGCATTCTTCAGTATACACAGATCCATCAATGTGATATACCATATTAACAAATTGCAAGATACATCCATATGGTAATCACAATAAATTCAGGAAAAGCTTTTGAAAAATTTCAACAGCATTTATGATAAATACTCTTCAATAAATGAGCAAAGAAGGAAATTACCTCAACATAATAAAGGCCATACTTGAGAAACGCAGAACAAACATTATTCTCCATGGTGAAAAATCAAAAGCGTTCCCTCTAAGATCAAGAAAAGACAAGGGTGCCCACTCTCACCACTACTAGTCAGCATTGTTTGAAAGCCCTAGCTATAGCAATCAGAGAAGAAAAAGAAATAAAAGGAATCCAGATTGGAAAAGAAGAAGCAAAACTCTCATTCTTTGCACACACACAATACTAGGCATCGAAAACCCTAAAAATACTATCAGAAAATTACTAGCGGTAATTAGTGAATTTAGCAAAGTGGCAGGATGCAAAATGAATTCAAAGAAATCACTTGTATTCCTATGTACCAACAATGAAACATTAGAAAGAGGAGTTAAGGGATCAATCCCATTTACCATTGCAACAAAAAGAATAAAATGCCTAGGAAAAAACTTACCTCAGGAGAAATAAGAGCTGTATACAGAAAAGTATATGACACTGAGGAAAGAAATCAAAGACAGCATAAACAAATGGAGAGATATTCCATGTTCCTGGGTTGGAAGAATCAACATTGTGAAAATGACTATACTACCCAATATAATCTACAGAGTCAACGCAATCTGTATCAAATTACCAATGGTGTTTTTCACAGAACTAGAACAAAAGGTCTCCCAATTCATGTGGAAACACAAAAGTCCTGAATAGCCAAAGCAATCTAGAGTAAGAAAAATAGAGCTAGAGGAATCAACCTTCCTGACTTGAGACTGACTACAAAGCTATAGTCATCCAGCCAGTATGGTACTGGCACGAAAACAGAAGGAGGAGAGATTATACAACTGGGCAAAGATAGTCTCTTCTGTAAGTGCTGCTGGGAAAACCTGACAGCTACATTGCAAAGAATGAAACTAGACTACTTCCTAACATCATATGCAAAGATGAACTCAAAATGGATGGAAAACACAGGCAGAACACCCTATGTCATAAATCACAGCAAGATCCTCTATGACCCACCTCCTGGAGTAGTCGAAAAAAAAACAGAAATGATCAAGTGGGACATAATTAAACTTAGAAGCTTCTCCACAGCAAAGGAAACTATAAATCAGGTGAAAACACAATGCTCAGAATGGGTAAAAACAACAGCAAGTGAAACAACTGACAAAGGACTAATTTCCAAAAGATACAAGCAGATCATACAAATCAATACCAGAAAAACAAACAACCCAATCAAAAATCAAAAAATGGGGAAAAGACCTACACAGACGTTTGTCGAAAGGCCTACGATGGCTAATGAACACATGACTAGATGCTCAACATAACTCATTATTAGAGAAATGCAAATCAAAACTACAATGACATATGACTTCACACCACTCAGAATGGCCATTATCAAAAAGGCTACAAACAATAAACGCTGGAGAGGGTGTTGAGAAAAGGGATCCCTCTTGCACTGTTGGTGGGAATGTAAATTGAGGCAGCCACTATGAAGAACAGTATGGAGAGTCCTTACAAAATGAAGAATAAAACCACTGTATGACCTAGCAATCCCACAGTTATATATATATATACCCTGAGAAAACAAAAATTGCAAAAGACACATGTACCCGAAAGTCCACTGCAGCTCCATTTACAACAGCTAAGACATATATAGCTGTTGTAAGCAACAGCAACATAGCTGTACACTGACAGATGAATGGATAAAGAAGCTGTGCTACATGTATACAATGGAATATCACTCAGTCATAAAAAGGAATGTACTTGAGTCAGTTCTAAAGAGGTGGATGAACATAGAGCCTAGTATACTAGGCAGTGTCACTTCAGGGGCAAAATGAGACTACTCCTCTAACCCTCAGTGATGCGCCAGTCTTGAATCTTTGTGCTCTAGCAGCATGCTCTCCTGTCTCTGCTAGACTCCTGGACCCCCTCAAAGATAATCTTATCCACAAATGATGGTCAGAGTCTGCGTTTATATCAGGAGAGACAGTGAGACTCCTGCCATCTTTCTGGCCCCACTCTGTTATTACAGGTTTCTTCTTTGCGGACCTTTTCATACTTTCTTGAGCGATGTCTATCAACAGGTACATGTATTTTGTTATACGCTTATCAAGAAGTTCATAGGTACACTCACATACACTTGTAAACAATAAAATTAAATAGGTCCTTTGGCAAAGCAAGAGGTTGATATAAACATTCTGGGGTGGATAATACAGCTGAGTCTTAGAAAATTATGAACACGCTGGGATCTCAGGCCAGTTTACTCACGGACACGGATGCATCTGGGAGGAGGAGACCAGCCATTCTCTGTGCAGGTCATTGTGTTCTGATTATTTTGAAGACTGTAGCCGTCATAGCAGCGAACTTGTACAGTTTTACCCAGTAAATATCTTTCTTCACGATGTGGGCTATGTCCATTTTCCAAATGATTGAAGATACATTGTCCTTGAGATCATAGAAGTAATATGAAAGAAGTACAACATCAATTTGGTCAAATAGTACATTAAAAATTAACTTTATAGAATTTACATCAGAATGTATTAGTATTCAAATATAACACGTAGCAACAAAATGGAAGCTACTACCACGTTTGTGAAAAATGAAAAAGATAATGGTCTGTATTATTTGTCTTTAGTTTTATGACTAAAATATGTATAAATGATGCAGATGTTCTTGTAAAGTCTCTGTACCTCTCACATGATTTACAGGAATAGCCTCTAGCAACAGAAAAACTAGTAGAAGAGAAGAAATCCTACAGATAAGAGAAGAAATACATGAAAAAGAAATGAAGGAACAATAGTAAAGATTAATGAAACTAAAAGCTGCCTTTTTGAGAAGATAAACAAAATTGACAAAAAATTAGTCACACTCATCAAGAAAAAAATGGGAGAATAATCAAATCAACATTATTAGGAAGGAGAAAGAAGAGATTACAACAGACAATGCAGAAATACAACGGATCATAAGAAGCTCTTTCAAGTAACTATATACCAATTAAAAGGACAACCTGAAAGAAATGGATATATTCTTAGAAAAGTTCAATCTTCCAAGACTGAACCAGGAAAAAATAGAAATTACGAACAAGCCAATTACATGCACTGAAATCAAAAATGTGATCAAAAAAAAAACTCTCAAAAATTTAAAGCACAGGCCCTGATGGTTTCACAGGTGAGTTCTCTAAAACATTTAGAGAAGAGCTAATGTCTATTCTTATAAAATTTTTTCAAAGAACTGCAGAGGAAGGAACACTTCCAAATTCGTTCTAGAAGGCCATTAACACCCTTATACCAAAACCAGACAAAGACAATACAAAAAAGAAAATTACAGGCCGATAACACTGATGAAAAGAGATGGGAAAATCCTCAACAAAACACTAGCAAACAGAATTCAAAAGTATATTAAAAAGATAGTACACCATGATCAAGTTGGATTTATCCCAGGGATGAAAGCATTCTTCAGTATACACAGATCCATCAATGTGATATATCATATTAACAAATTGCAAGATAAATCCATATGGTAATCACAATAAATGCAGAAAAAGCTTTTAAAACTTTTCAACACCATTTATGATAAATACTCTTCAAAAAATGAGCAAAGAAGGAAGTTACCTCAACATAATAGAGGCCATACTTGAGAAACGCAGAACAAACATTATTCTCCATGGTGAAAACTCAAAAGCATTCCCTCTAAAATCAAGAAAAGACAAGGGTGCCCACTCTCACCACTACTAGTCAGCATTGTTTGAAAGCCCTAGCTACAGCAATCAGAGAAGAAAAAGAAATAAAAGGAATCCAGATTGGAAAAGAAGAAGCAAAACTCTCATTCTTTGCACACACACAATACTAGGCATCGAAAACCCTAAAAATACTATCAGAAAATTACTAGCGGTAATTAGTGAATTTAGCAAAGTGGCCGGATGCAAAATGAATACACAGAAATCACTTGTATTCCTATGTACTAACAATGAAACATTAGAAAGAGGAATTAAGGGATCAATGCCACTTACCATTGCAACAAAAAGAATAAAATGCCTAGGAAAAAACTTACCTCAGGAGAAATAAGAGCTGTATACAGAAAAGTATATGACACTGAGGAAAGAAATCAAAGACAGCATAAACAAATGGAGAGATATTCCATGTTCCTGGGTTGGAAGAATCAACATTGTGAAAATGACTATACTACCCAAAATAATCTACAGAGTCAACGCAATCTGTATCAAATTACCAATGGTGTTTTTCACAGAACTAGAACAAAAGGTCTCCCAATTCATGTGGAAACACAAAAGTCCTGAAGAGCCAAAGCAATCTAGAGTAGGAAAAATAGAGCTAGAGGAATCAACCTTCCTGACTTGAGACTGACTACAAAGCTATAGTCATCCAGCCAGTATGGTACTGGCACGAATACAGAAGGAGGCGAGATTATACAACTGGGCAAAGATAGTCTCTTCTGTAAGTGCTGCTGGGAAAACCTGACAGCTACATTGCAAAGAATGAAACTAGACTACTTCCTAACATCATATGCAAAGATAAACTCAAAATGGATGGAAAACACAGGCAGAACACCCTATGTCATAAATCACAGCAAGATCCTCTATGACCCACCTCCTGGAGTAGTCGAAAAAAAAACCAGAAATGATCAAGTGGGACATAATTAAACTTAGAAGCTTCTCCACAGCAAAGGAAACTATAAATAAGGTGAAAACACAATGCTCAGAATGGGTAAAAACAACAGCAAGTGAAACAACTGACAAAGGACTAATTTCCAAAAGATACAAGCAGATCATACAAATCAATACCAGAAAAACAAACAACCCAATCAAAAATCAAAAAATGGGGAAAAGACCTACACAGACGTTTGTCGAAAGGCCTACGATGGCTAATGAACACATGACTAGATGCTCAACGTAACTCATTGTTAGAGAAATGCAAATCAAAACTACAATGACATATGACTTCACACCACTCAGAATGGCCATTATCAAAAAGGCTACAAACAATAAACGCTGGAGAGGGTGTTGAGAAAAGGGATCCCTCTTGCACTGTTGGTGGGAATGTAAATTGAGGCAGCCACTATGAAGAACAGTATGGAGAGTCCTTACAAAATGAAGAATAAAACCACTGTATGACCTAGCAATCACACACTTATATATAAATACCCTGAGAAAACAAAAATTGCAAAAGACACATGTACCCGAAAGTCCACTGCAGCTCCATTTACAACAGCTAAGACATATATAGCTGTTGTAAGCAACAGCAGCATAGCAGTACACTGACAGATGAATGGATAAAGAAGCTGTGCTACATGTATACAATGGAATATCACTCAGTCATAAAAAGGAATGTACTTGAGTCAGTTCTAAAGAGGTGGATGAACATAGAGCCTAGTATACTAGGCAGTGTCACTTCAGGGGCAAAATGAGACTACTCCTCTAACCCTCAGTGATGCGCCAGTCTTGAATCTTTGTGCTCTAGCAGCATGCTCTCCTGTCTCTGCTAGACTCCTGGACCCCCTCAAAGATAATCTTATCCACAAATGATGGTCAGAGTCTGCGTTTATATCAGGAGAGACAGTGAGACTCCTGCCATCTTTCTGGCCTCACTCTGTTATTACAGGTTTCTTCTTTGCGGACCTTTTCATACTTTCTTGAGCGATGTCTATCAACAGGTACATGTATTTTGTTATACGCTTATCAAGAAGTTCATAGGTTTACTCACATGCACTTGTTAACAATGAAATTAAATAGGTCCTTTGGCAAAGCAAGAGGTTGATGTAAACATTTTGGGGTGGATAATATAGCTGAGTCTTAGAAAATTGTGAACACGCTGGGATCTCAGCCCAGTTTACTCACGGACACGGATGCATCTGGGAGGAGGAGACCAGCCATTCTCTGTGCAGGTCATTGTGTTCTGATTATTTTGAAGACTGTAGCCGTCATAGCAGCGAACTTGTACAGTTTTACCCAGTAAATATCTTTCTTCACGACGTGGGCTATGTCCATTTTCCAAATGATTGAAGATACATTGTCCTTAAGATCATAGAAGTAATATGAAAGAAGTACAACATCAATTTGGTCAAATAGTACATTAAAAATTAACTTTATAGAATTTACATCAGAATGTATTAGTATTCAAATATAACACGTAGCAACAAAATGGAAGCTACTACCACGTTTGTGAAAAATGAAAAAGATAATGGTCTGTATTATTTGTCTTTAGTTTTATGACTAAAATATGTATAAATGATGCAGATGTTCTTGTAAAGTCTCTGTATCTGTCACATGATTTACATGAAAAGCCTCTAGCAAAAGAAAAACTAGTAGAAGAATAGACCTACAGATAAGAGAAGAAATACATGAAAAAGAAATGAAGGAACAATAGTAAAGATTAATGAAACTAAAAGCTGCCTGTTTGAGAAGATAAACAAAATTGACAAACAATTAGTCACACTCATCAAGAAAAAAATGGGAGAATAATCAAATCAACATTATTAGGAAGGAGAAAGAAGAGATTACAACAGAGAATGCAGAAATACAACGGATCATAAGAAGCTCTTACAAGTAACTATATACCAATAAAATGGACAACCTGAAAGAAATGGATATATTCTTAGAAAAGTTCCATCTTCCAAGACTGAACCAGGATAAAATAGAAATTACGAACAAGCCAATTACATGCAGTGAAATCGAAAATGTGATTAAAAAAAAACTCTCAAAAATTTAAAGCACAGGCCCTGATGGTTTCACAGGTGAGTTCTCCAAAACATTTAGAGAAGAGCTAATGTCTATTCTTATAAAATTTTTTCAAAGAACTGCAGAGGAAGGAACACTTCCAAATTCGTTCTAGAAGGCCATTAACACCCTTATACCAAAACCAGACAAAGACAATACAAAAAAGAAAATTACAGGCCGATAACACTGATGAAAAGAGATGGGAAAATCCTCAACAAAACACTAGCAAACAGAATTCAAAAGTATATTAAAAAGATAGTACACCATGATCAAGTTGGATTTATCCCAGGGATGAAAGCATTCTTCAGTATACACAGATCCATCAATGTGATATACCATATTAATAAATTGCAAGATAAATCCATATGGTAATCACAATAAATGCAGGAAAAGCTTTTGAAACTTTTCTACACCATTTATGATAAATACTCTTCAAAAAATGAGCAAAGAAGGAAATTACCTCAACATAATAAAGGCCATACTTGAGAAACGCAGAAAAAACATTATTCTCCATGGTGAAAACTCAAAAGCATTCCCTCTAAGATCAAGAAAAGACAAGGGTGCCCACTCTCACCACTACTAGTCAGCATTGTTTGAAAGCCCTAGCTACAGCAATCAGAGAAGAAAAAGAAATAAAAGGAATCCAGATTGGAAAAGAAGAAGCAAAACTCTCATTCTTTGCACACACACAATACTAGGCATCGAAAACCGTAAAAATACTATCAGAAAATTACTAGCGGTAATTAGTGAATTTAGCAAAGTGGCCGGATGCAAAATGAATACACAGAAATCACTTGTATTCCTATGTACTAACAATGAAACATTAGAAAGAGGAATTAAGGGATCAATGCCACTTACCATTGCAACAAAAAAAAGAATAAAATGCCTAGGAAAAAACTTACCTCAGGAGAAATAAGAGCTGTATACAGAAAAGTATATGACACTGAGGAAAGAAATCAAAGACAGCATAAACAAATGGAGAGATATTCCATGTTCCTGGGTTGGAAGAATCAACATTGTGAAAATGACTATACTACCCAAAATAATCTACAGAGTCAACGCAATCTGTATCAAATTACCAATGGTGTTTTTCACAGAACTAGAACAAAAGGTCTCCCAATTCATGTGGAAACACAAAAGTCCTGAAGAGCCAAAGCAATCTAGAGTAGGAAAAATAGAGCTAGAGGAATCAACCTTCCTGACTTGAGACTGACTACAAAGCTATAGTCATCCAGCCAGTATGGTACTGGCACGAAAACAGAAGGAGGCGAGATTATACAACTGGGCAAAGATAGTCTCTTCTGTAAGTGCTGCTGGGAAAACCTGACAGCTACATTGCAAAGAATGAAACTAGACTACTTCCTAACATCATATGCAAAGATAAACTCAAAATGGATGGAAAACACAGGCAGAACACCCTATGTCATAAATCACAGCAAGATCCTCTATGACCCACCTCCTGGAGTAGTCGAAAAAAAACCAGAAATGATCAAGTGGGACATAATTAAACTTAGAAGCTTCTCCACAGCAAAGGAAACTATAAATAAGGTGAAAACACAATGCTCAGAATGGGTAAAAACAACAGCAAGTGAAACAACTGACAAAGGACTAATTTCCAAAAGATACAAGCAGATCATACAAATCAATACCAGAAAAACAAACAACCCAATCAAAAATCAAAAAATGGGGAAAAGACCTACACAGACGTTTGTCGAAAGGCCTACGATGGCTAATGAACACATGACTAGATGCTCAACGTAACTCATTGTTAGAGAAATGCAAATCAAAACTACAATGACATATGACTTCACACCACTCAGAATGGCCATTATCAAAAAGGCTACAAACAATAAACGCTGGAGAGGGTGTTGAGAAAAGGGATCCCTCTTGCACTGTTGGTGGGAATGTAAATTGATGCAGCCACTATGAAGAACAGTATGGAGAGTCCTTACAAAATGAAGAATAAAACCACTGTATGACCTAGCAATCCCACACTTATATATAAATACCCTGAGAAAACAAAAATTGAAAAAGACACATGTACCCGAAAGTCCACTGCAGCTCCATTTACAACAGCTAAGACATATATAGCTGTTGTAAGCAACAGCAACATAGCAGTACACTGACAGATGAATGGATAAAGAAGCTGTGCTACATGTATACAATGGAATATCACTCAGTCATAAAAAGGAATGTACTTGAGTCAGTTCTAAAGAGTGCATGAACATAGAGCCTAGTATACAGAGTGAAGTAAGTCACTAGGCAGTGTCACTTCAGGGGCAAAATGAGACTACTCCTCTAACCCTCAGTGATGCGCCAGTCTTGAATCTCTGTGCTCTAGCAGCATGCTCTCCTGTCTCTGCTAGACTCCTGGACCCCCTCAAAGATAATCTTATCCACAAATGATGGTCAGAGTCTGCGTTTATATCAGGAGAGATAGTGAGACTCCTGCCATCTTTCTGACCTCACTCTGTTATTACAGGTTTCTTCTTTGTGGATCTTCTCCTATTTTCTTGAGCAATGTCTATCAACAGGTACATGTATTTTGTTATATACTTATCAAGAAGTCTATAGGTATGCTCACAGATACTTGTAAAAGATAAAATTAAATAGGTCCTTTGGCAAAACAACAGGTTGATATAAACATTTTGGGGTGGATAATACAGCTGAGTCTTAGAAAATTATGAACACGCTGGGATCTCAGCCCAGTTTACTCACTGACACGGATGCATCTGGGAGGAGGAGACCAGCCATTCTCTGTGCAGGTCATTGTGTTCTGATTATTTTGAAGACTGTAGCCTTCATAGCAGCGAACTCGCACAGTTTTACCCTGTAAATATCTTTCTTCACGACGTGGGATATGTCCATTTTCCAAATAATTGAAGATACACTGTCCTTAAGGTCATAGAAGTAATATGGAAGAAGTACAACATAAATTTGGTAAAATAGTACATTAAAAATTAACTTTATAGAATTTACATGAGAATGCATTAGTATTCAAATATAACATGTAACAACAAAATGGAAGCTACTACCACGTTTGTGAAAAATGAAAAAGATAATGTTCCGTATTATTTGTCTTTAGTTTTATGACTAAAATATGTATAAATGATGCAGATGTTCTTGTAAAGCCTCTGTATCTCTTACAGGATTTACATGAAAAGCCTCTAGTAAAGGGAAGATCTATTTGGATGTTTTTGCTCATAGAACTCATGCCTTGGCCTTACTGTTGTTACACAACACTTAACTGTACTCACTTAAATACTCTGTCTCTTCACTCTTTCAAAGATTTATGCATATAAAATTAAAGAGGTTTACTTACTGAGGCATGGTTCTTCTGGAGACCATCCTTCTGCTGTGCAAGTCAGGTGATCCCAGGAGCGTTGTGAAGGAGGCACAAAATTCTGATCACAGTAATAGACAAACTGTTGATTCACACGTGCTGGAAAGTATCCTCTGTATGAATAATATAGCCATCCATGTTTTATTACTGGATAATTACAAGGTTTCCCTTGGAATAAAACAAGTAGAAATAACGTTTTACCTCAGTATACAATCAAATTAGAATTAATGTTTAATCTACGAATTATATACTTGTTTAGTTACTTATACTCATTGCATTATGGTTTCTAGGAAAAGTTATAGAAAATTCAGATGATTGAAGTATGTAAGGACGTCCTTGCTAATGAAGATCAAATTATGTCTTGTGGGTCCTATTATGTAAAATTTGTATGTGGATTCTCTTGGTAGGAATCTATACAGACCTATTTAATGAATTCTCCTTAAGTACAGAAGTCCTAACCATGGCTGACTAACTTAGCATCTTAGTCAAGAGATGAAAGTAAAGATTTTACCTTGTGGCTCATCTGCCTTCTTTTTCTATCTTTTCCATTCTCATCAGAAACTAAAAGCCTGGCATTTCTTCTCAGACCAAGTCAATGTAGAAAGAAAACAGTGCTTTTTTTTTTTTTCCCCAATTAACATTCATCAATTTTCAGTTTATTGGTAACATGTGATATATATAGAGAACCACAATAATTTTCATGGATCTATTCACACAGAAAAGTAACATTATTGTCTATCACTCAAACTAGATATTAGACATCTTTTCCCTTGCTTGTCTAATCAGAGAAATGAACAATCAATAATTCTTAATTTCTAAATGATTAAGATGAAGGAAAACCCTTCAATGCTTATGTCTAATTTTAATTGGAAAATGATGTATTTTCAGTATTTCTTACAAATATTTTAAAGGAGCAATAACATAATTACAATTTATTATTATATATTGAGTAATTTTCACATATATGCTTACTAAGTGAATTATAAACTTTTAATCTTTGTTATCTTAATCCCTTTAACAAAGACTTGTCAATTATACCCTCTCATGGCCTATAGTCTACATCTTTTATCACTAATATATTTCCCACACTTTTTTTGAAGCTTTCTACATTTTTTTAGTTTGGAATACTTATTTAGTTTGATTTGTCTTAAGTAACAGACTAGGTTTCTTCCCATTATTTTTTGGAGATTAGAATAATTTCTCTTCATCCTTGAATTTTACAAATTTCACCATGTACATCAAGATATGTGTATTTAGCAATAATTCTACTTGGGGCAAGCTTGAGTGTTTGTATTTGCAGGAGCCAAGTGAAAAGAACTCAACTAACGTTGTAATTACATTGTAGAGGAGAGATTTGAGTCCTGATTACCTGAGTTCAGATCTAGTACAGTTATTCACCTCATTTTGATGCTTCAAAGAGCATGAATACAGTAAAATAATCCACTGAGACTCACTTCCAAAAGGTACACAAAGAGGGCATAGTTAAAAGTAAACATCATTACTATTACTGGCCTGAGCTATTTTCTTCCCCTCTTTTATTTGGGCACATGTGAATCTGTATTTGTCTCTCTAACCAGGTCATATGTTGAAGCACATATAATAGTCCACTCTGGTAGGAGTGGCACTGACTTTGTCAGGACTGAGAACAGCCTCATTCTCCTCGTACACTTCTACCAACACAAGTTCCGGTCTCATGAGCAGGCTTGGCTGTCCATCATAGTGTTGGCTCAGATTGATCTCAAAATTGATGAAAAGTATTCACTAAGTTTTAAAAGTGTTTCTAGCCTTTCTGCACGTGTGCAGCTTATTCCTATGATCCAGGCCCAGGATCTTATAATTATCACAGCTAAATATCATGTTATGAAGTCCAACCTCACCCATGGGCATCTTTCTGAGTGACGAATCTGTCCTAATGCAGGTTCACTTTCAGGAACTCAGTATCACTCCAGGCACATCTCCTTTGCACCAATAACTGGTTGATCGTACAAAACAGCAATGGAGCAGGCCTGAGAACAAAGTCCTACATCTGATAATCAGCTTATTTAGTGAAATTATGAATATCTGATAAACTATTTAACTGGCCAAATTCCTCATTTTGTCCACAAGAACTTTACAAGGACCCTTGTGGGAAAACTTTGCTGTGATATAAATACATTTGGGTTGCTCTGCCATTTTCATAGGGCTTCCCATATGGCTCAGTGGGTAAAGAATCTACCTGTAATGCAGAAGACAAAGGAGACGTAGATTTGACCCCTGGGTGAATCATATTCCCTTGAAGAAGGAAGTGGCAACCGACTCCAGTATTCTTGCCTGGAGAAATCTATGGACAGAGGAGCCTGGAGGGCTATAGTCCAAAGGGTCGCAAAGAGTTGTACATGATTGAGGGACTAAGCACACAGCACCATTTTCATAAACCCATATTAACAAGATTAAATATCTTCAAAATAATTCTTATGCAGACTGAAATCTGTTTAATACTGCTAGTACCTTCGTTTTAAAATAAACTATGCTTTGAAAAATCATTTTAGATTTATGCTTGTAATTACTGTTAAGGTCGTTGACCTGTTTCATAAAGTTACAGTTTTCTTTCATGGAATAACCGGTTTAAGTATGCCAAAATTTTACAATGTACTGTTAGAAAGAAGAGGATTGTAACTACAGAGGCAGGAAAGAAGTTGAGGAGTAAAGGAAGCATCCCCAGAAAATACTCTGTTCAGTTGACCTCATGTTTTTCTATATGCAATGGTTTTAGGAAAGTCCACAATGCCTTCCACACTCCTCTCTCCAAATATTAGAGCCTAAGTCCTCTCTACTGAGTGTGCAGGACTTAGTGACCATTTCTAACGATTACACATGACTGTCGTGACAGTGTGTGACAAACTCATACCTGGTGTGGAGGCTTCCTCCTCCCTGTCTGGAGTCACTGGCCCTGAAGAAAGCTAGTTGTCTCTCAAGCAACCTGCGGAGATGCCCAAGTAGTCAGGTGCTGAGGCCTCCCACAAAAGCCAGGAGAGTGAGCCAAGTTGGAAGCAAAGCCTCCAGTCCAGCTGAGCGTCCAGGTGACAGACAGTGACCCAGGCCATTACCCAGTTGCCACCCAAACAGAGTGACTCAGAACCAGCCAGCGAAGCCCTTTCCTCATTCTGAGCCATAGGAATTCTAAGAATATGGAGGTGTGTTGTCTTAAGCCAATATGTTTTCTGGAAAATTTGTTAATTAGGACTATGTATCTAATACTATGGCCATCCCACTTAGTGCTCGTGGTAAAGAAGGAACCTGCCTGCCAATGCAGGAGACATAGTACAGGCAGGTTCGATCCTGGGGTTTGGATGATCCCCTGCAGGAGGGCATGGCAACGCACTGCAGTATTCTTGCTCAGAAAATCCCATGGACAGAGAAGCCTGGAGGGCTACAGTCGATGGGAAGGCAAAGAGTCAGACATGACTGAAGCGACTTAGCATGCAGGCACGCAGGCATCTACAACAATAGGTGTTAGGTGATGTGAGTTTTACTTAATGGCTTGAATCTGATATTACAATTATTTTATATGCTAAAAGTTTCATAAGTGCACCCAAAAATTATGAAAAAAACTTTCTTGCTACTCAAACATTTAGCTTTAAGACCACTTTTGGAAAGAGTTCAGTTGTTAATGAGAAGACAAGTGTTGCATGGGAATATCTGGTAAAGATTTGTCAAAGTTTCACATTTCTCTTTCATATTGTGTACTCTTTCTCCTCTTGTTTGGACATATGCCTGCAGTCTTATTCTTGTTGGTTAATAAACCATCACTCATATACTTGGGAATCAGGAGAAACTGAATTACATAACATGTCTGCCTGCTCCTCAGCAAGAATAATGGTGATGGAGCCTTTCTTACAAGTGATCTGGGGCCTGAGCTGCTCTTAATTGCAACACTTAGGACTGGACATGGAGCTTTATTGTTCTATAAATGTTGTTCACAAAAAAAATTGACAAACGGACCTAAATAACATGCAACAAATTGTGAGATGAATAATGCAGAGTGATGCATATTCTATTCACACCTTGAATTTCACAAGGTATCATAAAACTCATTAGAGGTTTCATTTACAAGAACTTGAAGACAACTGGATTATTAAAGAAAATGGAAGACAAAAACATCATAATGAAGAACATATAAGTTTTATATTTTGGAGTAAAATCTTTCTTTTTAATATGATTTAATTACTTATATTAATACATTTATATAATTTAATTTTTGATTTTCATTAATTTCTATTGGAGTTGCTTTACAATGTTGGGTTAGCTTCTGCTGTACATCCAAATGAATCAGTTATATGAATATATATGTATATATCCCCTTTTTTTGGCTTTCCTTCCCACTTAGGTCCCCAGGCAGCACTGAGTGGAGCTCCCTGTGATACACAGAAAGTTCTCATTAGTTATCTGTTTTATTCACAACAGCCAGGGCAAGGAATCAACCTAAATGTCTATCAACAGAAGAATAGATACAGAAGAAGTGGTACATATACACAGTGAAATAGTACTCAGCCATAAAAAGTGATGAAATTGTGCAATTTGCAGAGATGTGGATAGACCTAGAGACTCATACAGAGTGAGGCAAGTCAGAAAGAGAAAAATAAATATTGTATAATATTGCTTATATACAGAATCTAGACAAATGGTACAGATGAACTTATTTGCAAAGCAAAAATAGAGATACTGGGGTAGAGAATGGATGTATGGATACCAGGGGACCCAAGGGTAGAGGGATGAATTGGGAGATTGAGGTAGATGTATATACACTGTTGTGTAAAATATAGATAACTAATGAAAAGAACTTATATGTTTAAAAATAAAAGTGACAAGTTTTTTTTTTTTAAGTTTGTCAACATTTCCATTATGCTCTGAAAATAATTCTAAATGTATTGGCACTGCACTGGAAATCAAGACTGTATTCCACATTTTGTAAAAAGAAAATATATCTGGTACTTCAGCTGGTTTTTTAAAAGCCTTATACTAACAGTGATGTTAATGACCTTTAATACATTTATTAAGCTACTCGTAATACAGTCAACTGAACATATTTAAAATGACATTTGAACATCCAAAAATATATTTTTGAACCTGTAAAATTATAAAAATAACCATTGTTCTCCAAAGTTGCCTCATATTACAAGTAAGACTCTCTTAAACATTCTGGAATTATAATCTACTTTTCTGTGACACATTTTCTATTCACATTTTCATGAGCATATTCACATGACCCCATAATCTACATAGAGTAGCTTTTTGCACTGTGGAACTCAGATGACATAGAAAAGTATTCATTTTGTTTTCTCCTTTTAGGTGAATATCTGATCATTTTTCCATGAAGGGTTTTCTTATGGTTATCTCACAGTGTAGACTATTTTAACCAATTGATTCAATCAAAAATACACACAAAAGAAAGGAAATAGTTATATTTAGGAGGAAGGCTGAGTGTTCACATCTGTTTCAACTTACCCTGTCCATGAGCAGTGTAAAACCACAAGGTGAGAAGGACATTGACTAGCAACAACATGTCAGATTTCCCAACGGTACATTCACCAAATACTCCAGTTTCACTGTTTAGGGTTCAAAATCTGCTTCATTTGCAGGTACCTAGTGTTACTGAATTTAAATGCATTACAATGAAGCTAGTTAATTAGTGCCATTTAGTAAATACCAAAGTTCAAAGTTTTGAAATGACGGTAACTTGTTTCTCTTGGTAGTTTCACAATAAGTTATTGCTCATCACCTCTTACCTATGTGCACAACTTTCTGTGGCTCATATGGCCTGGCTCCAAAGCCATATATCAGATAAAAACTTTCAATAATTTATTTCTGGAGAGAAGGTGAAGTTTTTCCCAGCCATTTGAGTCATCCGTATTTTCATGGGTAAGGGAAGTGAATAGATTAAAAAAAGAAATTATAGTAGAGCTTAAAAGCAATCACATAAATTATAGCACAATCCCTTCATTTGCATGCTATTTATATGTGAGTTTTATGATTATCAATTTTCCCAATTTTGTTTACATATAATTGTCATAAAGCACTGCATAAGTTTCAGGTGTATGGCCTAAAGATGTAATTTACATATGCCATGAAATGCTTACAACAATAAAGTTTGTGAATATCCATCATCTCATATAGATATAAAATTAAAGAAATAAAAATTGGGATGAGAACTCAGGACTTACTGTCCTATTAACTTTCATTCTTAAGATACAGCAGAATTAATAATATTAACCATGTTGTACACTACCCCCTTAGTACTAACCTATCTCACAGCTGGAAGTGGTACCTTTTGACTGGCTTCATCCAGCTCCCCCATCTCCAGCTCTAGCCTCTGGTAACCACAAATCAGATCTCTTTTTCAAATTATTTGTTTGCTCAATTGACCTACAACATTGTGTTACTTTCTGTTGCACAGTATAGTGATTCCATGTTTCTGTCCATTTCAAAATAATTGCCACACTAAATCTAATTACCATCTTTCAACATTTTAAAATTGCATAGTTATTGACTATATACTCCACACTGAATATTTCATAGTTGTAACATCTATTTTGCACCTGGAAGTTTATCCCTTTAACCTCTCCCTCACCAGAGGATCTGGAGTGCATCCCCTTAAAAAGACACATACAGAACTGTTCATTGCAGCTTTATTCATAAACGGCAAAAATGCAAATGGTTCCTGTGAACATTCAGAGAATGGATAAAACATTTGTAGCATTTTCATACAATGAATTAATGAATTAATATTCACTAATTTAGAAAACAAAATGAAGTACTGCTATAGACAGCAGCTTGGGATAATCTCCCGGCTCTTGTAAATGGAAAAACTCAAACACGCTCACTAAGTACGTATCTTATAATTTCATTGGTAGGCATTTCAAAAGGTGGAAAATCTCATCATGAAGGTAGTGCCTATGAGATAAGCTATGGTACAAAATGGGAAGAGACGCAAGGAAACATGATGATGTGCTGGATATTTGCTCAATTTAGTTCTGGGTAATAGTTACACAGGAATATACATGTGTTAAAAAAAAATCATCAATCAGATTAAGATTAACTTTAGGGGTTTAGCTATTTATATGTTTACCTTTGCTTAAAAAATTACCATTTTCAGAATAAAATGTAAAGTTAAAAGTTACTGTTTTTCTTCAAAAGTTCATTTCTCATTGAACCCAAACCTCCACTCCAAAATGAAATAGTGTAGTTATGGAATATGGAGAGACTTCAAAAGGCAGGAAGGAACATTGGGATGATGAAAATATTCTACATCTTGATTATAGATTAGTTGTATAGATATATTGGAAAAGGAAATGGAAATCTACTCCAGTATTCTTGTCTGGGAAATCCCATGGACAGAGGAGCTTGGCAGGCTACAGTCCATGGGGTTGCAATAATTGGACACAACCTGTGAATTAAACCACGACATAACTATATATAGTTTATAAGTCTCATCATATTGCATATTTAGAATAGACAGGTTAAAAGTGTCTTCTCCGTAAAGGTAAAGGGAAGTTCCTCAGAGCTCTAGATGATTAAAAGGAAGTGGGAAATTGAAGGATTTTATAATTCTCCCAAGAAATGAAAAGACCAAGGCAATAATAGAAGACCATTTTCATAAAAGTTAAGAAAAGAAAATGAAAACCAAGAGTTTTAGATCCATTCAACCAGACAGCCAAGTATTAAACTACAGGAAATATTTTAAAATGTGCAAGAACTCACAGGACACTATTGATATACAGATCCACCCCTTCCATGGTTATAGCTACATGCTTAGTCACCCAGTCGTGCCTGACTTTTGCTATTCTTTGGATTTTAGCCCGCCAATCGCCTCTCTCCATGAGATTTTCCAGGCAAGAATACGAATGAGGGTTTCCATTTCCTCCTCCAGGGAATCTTCACAACCCAGGAATCAAACTAGTGTTTCCTATGTCTCCCGCATTGCAGGCAGATTCTTTAAACATTGACCCATTAGGGAACTGCTTCCATGGATGTAGGGGGCACTTTAGGTATGGACTCTACCTTATTCCACCTGAATGAAGAGTTCGAAAGAATAGAAAGAAGAGATAAGAAAGCATTCTTAAGTGAACGATGCAAAGAAATATAGGAAAGCAATACAATGGCAAAGACTAAAGATCTTTTCAAGAACATTAGCGATACCAAGGGAACATTTCATGCAAAGATGCACACACTGAAGGATAGAAACAGTATGGACCTGACAGAAGCAGAAGATGTTAAGAAGAGGTGGCAGGAATACACAGAAGAACTATACAGAAAAGGTCGTAATGACCTGGATAACCATGATGATGTGATCACTCACCTAGAGCCAGAGATCCTGGAGTACGAAGTCAAGTAGGCCTTAGGAAGCATTACTACAAACAAAGCTAGTGGAGGTGATGAAGTTCCAGCTGTGCTATTTCAAATCCTAAAAGATAATGCTGATAAAGTGCTACACTCAATATGCCAGCTAATTTGGAAAACTCAGCAGAGGCCACAGGAGTGGAAAAGGTGTTTTCATTCCAATCTCAAAGAAAGACACTGCCAAAGAATGTTCAAACTACCACATAATTACGTTCATTTCACATGTTGGCAATATAATGTTCAAAATCCTTCAAGCTAGGCTTCAACAGTATGTGAACTGAACCGAGATTTCCAGATCTATAAGCTGGATTTAGAAAATTCAGAGGAATTAGAGATCTAATTGCCAGCATCCGTTGGATCATAGAAAAGCAAGGGAATTCCAGGAAAACATCTACTTCTGCTTAATTGACGATACCAAAGTCTTTGACTTTGTGGATCACAACAAACTGTGGAAAAATCTTCAGGAGATGGGCATTCCAGACCACCTTGGAAACCTATACGCAGGTCAAGAAGCAATAGTTAGAACCAGACATGGAACAATGAACCAGTTCCAAATTGGGATAGGAGTACATCAAGGCTGTATATTATCATCTGTTATTTAACTTTATGTGGAGAACATCATGCAAATGCTGGGATGGATGACTCACAAGCTGAAATCAAGGTTGTCAGATAAATATCAACAACCTCAGATATGCAGATGACACCACCTCTTTGCAGAAAGCAAAGATGAACTGAAGAGCCTCACGATGAAGGTGAAAGAATAGAGTGAAAATGCTGACTTAAAACTCAACACTAAAAAACTAAGATATGGTATCCAGTCCCATCACTACATGGGAAATAGATGGGGAAACAACGGAAATAGAGAGGGACTTCATTTTTGAGGACTCCAAAATCACTGGCAAGAGTTATTGCAGCCTCAAAATTTAAAAAACGCCTGCTCCTTGGAAGAAAAGCTATGACAAATGTAGATAGCATTTTAAAAGCACCACTTTGCCAAAAAAGGCCTGTATAGTCAAGCTATGGTTTTTATTCTTTAGTCCAACATATATCTATTGAGTGTACTAAAATAGCCAAATTTACTCAAGTCCTCTTTCTCTGTGTCAGAATTGTACTCAAGATTTTTCATAGATTATATGTTCATTTAACCCTCTGAAGAGCAAATCAACCACAGAGAGGTTAGGTAATCCCAGCCTAAGGCACAGATCTAGAAAATGAAGTCAGAATTGTAGATAGACCCAGCCTTGGCTGCTCCTGAACCTACGTCTAACCCCACTTACTACCTCCAAGGCTGTAGGCTGGTTGGATAATTACATCAAAAACTCATCAAGATATTAAACAACTCTTACAAAACAGCCTCTAGGAGACAGAAGAAGACCCCAGGCCTCCAGGGTGGCAAGCTAAGCTCCCTGGAATGAGGTAGGACAAAAGATAAGACATAAACAGTGAAAAGTAGAGATGGAGAATTTCAGAATGGGAGCTTGTGCCTGAGACAGGGAGGGAGTAGTGAAAGAGGCAGAGTTTCCATGCATTCAGTTCAATTCAGTTGCTCAGTCGTGTCCAACTCTTTGCGACCCATGAATCGCAGCACCCCAGGCCTCCCTGTCCTTCACCAACTCCCAGAATTTACCCAAACCCATGTCCATCGAGTCAGTGATGCCATCCAACCATCTCATCCTCTGTTGTCCCCTTCTCCTCCTGCCCCCAATCCTTCCCAACGTTAGGGTCTTTTCCAATGAATCAACTCTTCCCATGTGGTGGCCAAAGTATTGGAGTTTCAGCTTCAACATCAGTCCTTCCAGTGAACACCGAGGACTGATTTCCTTTAGGATGGACTGTTTGGATGTCCTTACAGTCTAAGGGACTCTCAAGAGTCTTCTCCAACACCACAGTTCAAAAGCATCAATTCTTTGGCTCTCAGCTTTTTTCACCGTCCAACTCTCACATCCATACATGACCACTGGAAAAACCATAGCGTTGACTAGATGGACTTTTGTTGGCAAAGTAATGTCTCTGCTTTTATATATGCTATCTCTGTTGGCCATAACCTTCCTTCCAAGGAGTAAGCGTCTTTTAATTTCATGGCTGCAATCACCATCAGCAGTGATTTTGGAGCCCCCAAAAATAAAATCTGACACTGCTTCCACTGTTTCCCCATCTATTTCCCATGAAGTGTTGGGACCAGATGCCATGATCTTAGTTTTCTGAACGTTAAGCTTTAAGACAACTTTTTCACTTTCCTCTTTCATTTTCATCAAGAGGCTCTTTAGTTCTTCTTTGTGCCATAAAGGTGGTGTCATCTGCATATCTGAGGTTATTGATATTTCTTCCAGAATTAGGAAGCTCCTTCACAGGTGGGACCAAGGGAGAGCTGAGGAATCTCAGAGAGCTGGGTAAAGTGGGAATGTAGAGGGCAGAATACAGAGAAAGCTACATTTCTCAGTCCATAAGCAACTCGTGGACCTTGACCCCGACCAGAGGGCAGGCTTAGGGAGCCAAGAGAAGCATACTCAAGCTCTGCCTAGGAAGTTTGGCCTGAGGCACAGAGTAGGACTTGAAAGGGGAGGCTCCAGCAAAGATTCCAGGGACAAGTAGGGGGTTGGTGGCAATGAGGATTTGTTGAGAGAGCCACTTTGACAAAAGGGTACAGAAACAGACGTGTCTAAAACTACCAAAGCAGTGAGGGCTGCCCAAAGTCATAGTGAACGCATAGATGCCCCAAAACCTACTACTGGACCCTGCACTGCCCTTCAGAGTGATGAGATCCAACTCTATCAACCAGAACGCAGGTACAAGTCTCCCTAACTAGGAAACCAACACAGGACATTAATAAAACCCCATTCACTGGGGGGAGGGGAGTTCGAAATCTAAGAAGACCTATCACCATGAGAACTTTTTCTTTCTCTTTCTTTTGAACCACAATGTTTATTCCTCTTGCATACTTTTTAAGTTTATGTTAGCTTTTTCAGATACTGTGGTTTTTTCCTCATTTTTTCTTGTTTAAAATTTTTAAGTTTTTTCTTTGTTTTTTTGTGATTTTTTAGAAAATTTGCTTTTGTTCTGTTTGACTGTTTTTCTTATCACCCTTTGCCTGCTGTAGCTATTCCTTAATATATATATATATAAAGATTTTTTCACATACACCTATTTATCTTTTCTTTTCTATTATTTTACCTTTTCTTCAACATCTTCCTTTCCTCTTTTCCCTCACTTCTCTTTTTTTTTTATTGTCATTCTTTATTTTTTCACCATGTATGTTAAATTGTTATGTTTTCTTTGCTGTGTTCCCAAGTTGGCACTCTGCTCAGGCTCAGATTTCTGAATTGTTAGTTAGTTCTAGTTTTAATTGTTCAATATCATTTTTTGTTTTCTTTGCTCACAAAGTCAATCTCTATTACTCTCTTTGGAATACTTTGGTTATATCTGTGTGCATGTAAGTGTGTGTATATGCCCCATTATTTTTGTGATTACCTACCTGATCTTATCTTTACCATTTATCTGGATTTATCTTTTATTTCATGTCATGTTTTGCCTCTTTTTTGGTGTGTTTTCTTTAACTCCCTTTAATCCTATAACAAATGACTTATGGAGTCTTGGTCGCCCTTCCAAAGAGTGTGTCTGAACCACTGAGGTGGGAGAATTCAGTCCAAGATCCAAGACTTCTAGAAAACTCCTAACCACCTCCCCCACAGATTAATTACTGAGAAAGTCCTCGAAGGCCTAGGACTGTACACAGAGCCTGTAATCACCAAGCTGGCGATGGCATACACTGCAGGACAGTTTACACAAACAACAGGCAAGACAAAAGCACAAAAGCAAGCATCAGCGGACAGGATTCCCACAGACAGGATTCCCACAGACACTCCAAAATTTAACACCTCACACAGCTTTGCCCATAAGGAAAAAAAAAAAAAAAGATTCACCTCCTCTTTTACAACACAGGCTCAAGTCACCTCTAAGAAGAAATCAAGACAAACCACTGAACCAAACTTTCCCACTGAGAACAAAAAACAAAAGGAAGAAGAGATAGAACCTAAAGTCTGGGAAAAGGAAACTTCAAATGGAGTAAGTTAGGAAAAAAAAAAAGAAAAGGCAGAGAAATATAGCACAAATGAAGAAACCAGGTATAAACTTAAAAGACCAAATAAACAAAGGGGAAATAAGCAAACTATCTGAAAAGATATTTCAGAACAATGATAGTAAAAATCTTGCAAAGCATCAAAAAAAGAATAGAGAAAATACAAGAAACAATTAACACAATACAATTATCAAGGACATAGAAGAAATGAAGAATATACAAAGAGAGATGAATAACACAATTGCTCAAATTAAAAATATTCTAGAAGGAACCAACCCTAGAGTAACTGAAGCAGAAGAATGAATAAGAGAGCTAGAAGATAGAATGACAGAATTAACTGTTGAAGAGAAAAGTAAAGAAAAAAGAATGAAGAGAAGAAATCTATGACAACGTTAAACTCACAAATATTCGAGTTATAGGGTTCCCAGAAGAAGGACAGAAAAGGAAATGCACTGAGATAACTTTTTGATGAGATTATAGTTGAAAATTTCCTCAAGATGGGAAAGGAAATAGTCAATCAAGTCTAAGAAGCACAGAGTCCAATACAGGATAAACCCAAGGAGAAACATGTAAGGACACATACTAATCAAGCTAACAGATATTAAAAACAAAGAAACAATCCTAAAAGCTTCAAGAGAAAAGAAACAATTAGCATAAAATGGTAAGCCCGTACAATTAACAGCAGATCTTTCAGCAGAAACTCTGCAAGCCAGAAGGTAATGTCAGGATATATTTAAAATACTGAAAGAAAAAAATCTACAACCAAGCCTACCCTATCCAGCAAGGATCTCATTCAAAATTGATGGGAAAATCAAAAGCTTTACAGGAAATCAAAATTTAAGAGAATTTAGGACCACCAAACTAGCATTATAACAAATACCACAGGGAATTATATAGGTAGTAAACACAAGAGAAAGGAAAGGCCTACAACAAACAGAAAACAATTAAGAAAATGTCAACAGAAACACACATATATCAATAATTACTTTAAATATAACTGGATTAAATGCTCCAATCAAAAGATACAGACTGGATGATTAGATACAAAAGCAAAATCCATATATTTTCTACCTACCACAGACCCACTTCAGACCTAGTGACACATGCAGATTGAAAGTAAAAGGATGGAAAGAGATATTCCATGCAAGTGGAAATCAAAAGAAAGCCAGAGTGACATTTCTCATTTCAGATATATTACACTTTAAACTAAAAAATATTACAAGAGATAAAAAAGGACTCTACATAATGATCAAGGGATCAATCCAAAAAGAAGGCATAACGATTGTAAATATCTATACATCCAACACAGAAGCACCTCCTTGCATAAGACAAA
The DNA here is from genome assembly GCA_024291935.2 of Okapia johnstoni. NCBI lineage: Eukaryota > Metazoa > Chordata > Mammalia > Artiodactyla > Giraffidae > Okapia > Okapia johnstoni. The sequence goes on along the minus strand of CM044322.1, from coordinate 68,170,285 downwards.
TACTAACAGATATAAAAATGGTGATTGAGAATAGTACAATAATAGTAGGTGACTTTAACTATCCACTTACCCCAAAGATCATCAAAAACAGAAAATCGATAAGGAAACACAAACCTTAAATGAAACATTAGACCTCTTGTATTAGTTGATATCTTCAGAACTTTCAATCCAAAAATGCAGGGAATACACTTTCTTTTCAAGTGTACATGGAACATTCATTCTCCGTGATAGATCACAGCTTGGGCCACAAATCATACCTCAGTAAATTTAAGAAAATGGAAGTCATACCAAGCATCTTCCATGACCACAATGCTATGAGACTAGATATCAGTTACAGGGAAAGAACTGTATAAAACACAAACACAAGGAGAATAAGCAATACATTTCTAAGTAATAAAGAGGTTACTGAAGGGATCAGAAGCGAAATCAAAAGATTCATAGAAGAAATGACAACAAAAACACAATGACCCAAAACCTATGGGATGCAGCAGAGAAGTTCTTAGAGGGAACTTTATAGCGAGCGATACGATTCTACTTGAAGCAACAGTAATATTGTCAAATAGACAAGCTAACTCTACACTTAAACCAGCAGAGAAAAGGACAACAACATCAACAACAAAAACCCAACATTAGTAGAAGGAAGTAAATCATAAAGATCAGAGCAGAAATAAGTGAAAAAGAAATGAAGAAAAGGACAGCAAAGAGGAATAACTACAAGCTGGTTCTTTGAGAAGATAAACAACATTGACAAACCATTAGCCAGACTCTGCAAGAAAAAAAGGGGAGAAAAATTAAATCAGCAAAATTAGAAATGAGAAAAGAGAGGTCACAACAGACAATGCAGAAATACAAAAGATCATAAGAGACTACCATGAGCTGCTGCTGCTGCTGCTGCTGCTGCTGCTGCTGCTAAGTCGCTTCAGTAGGGTCCGAATCTGTGCGACCCCATAGACAGCAGCCCACCAGGCTCCGCTGTCCCTGGGATTCTCCAGGCAAGAATACTGGAGTGGGTTGCCATTCTCACTGTATGCTAATTAAGCAGACAAATTTGAGGAAATGGACAGATTTTTAGAAAAGTTCAACCTCCTTCAATTCAAGACTGAATCAGGAAGAAACAGAAACAGGAAGAAACAGAAATTATGAACGAGCCAACTAGGAACACTGAAGTCGAAGCTGTGATCAAAAATCTCCCCAAAAACAACAGCCCAGGGCCAGATGTCTTCACAGGTGAATTCTATCAAACATTTAGATAAAAGCTAAAACCCATCCTTCTAAAACCCTTCCTAAAATTTGCAGAAGAAACACTTCCAAACTCATTCTATGAGAACACAATCACACTGATGCCAATACCAGATATAGATGTCACAGAAAAAGAAAATTATAGGCCAGTATCACCGATGAACAGAGTTGCGAAAATCCTCAACAAAATTATAGCAAACAGAATTCAGAACACAATATAAACATCCTTCACTATGATCAATTTGAGTTTATCCCAGGATGCAAGATTCTTGGATATACACAAGTCAATTAATGATACACCATGTTAACAAATTGAAAGCTAAAATCATATGATAATTTCAATATGTGAAGAAAAAGCTTTCAACAAAATTCAGGCCCCATTTATGAAAAAAAAACTCTTCAAAAATGGGCACAGAAGGAATCTGCTCCTAAGTCGCTTCAGTCGTGTCCGACTCTGTGCGACCCCATAGACTTCAGGCCACCAGACTCCTCCTTCCCTGGGATTCTCCAGGCAAGAACACTGGAGTGGATGAAATTTCCTTCTCCAAGAAGGAACCTACCTTAACATTATAAAGGGCATATTCAACAAGCCCACAGCAAACATTCTTAACGGTGAGAAACTGAAAGCAATCCCTGTAAGATCAGGAACAAGAAAAGGGTGCCCACTCATGTCACTATTATTCAACATACTTTTGAAAGTCCTAGCTACAGCAATCAGAGAAGACATAGAAATAAAAGAAATCCAGATTGAAAAGTAAGAAGTAAAGCTCTCACCATTTACATTAACAGGGTAATGTACATAGAAACACACAGCTTTTGAACTGTGTTGTTGGAGAAGACTCTTGAGAGTCCCTTGGACTGCAAGGAGATCCAACCAGTCCATCCTAAAGGAGATCAGTCCTGGGTGTTCACTGGAAGGACTAATGTTGAAGCTGAAACTCCAATACTTTGGCCACCTGATGCGAAGAGCTGAGTCATTTGCAAAGACCCTGATGTTGGGAAAGATTGAGGACAGAAGGAAAAGGGGACGGCAGAGGATGAGATGGTTGGCTGGCATCACCGACTCGATGGACATGCATTTGGGTGGACTCAGGGAGTTGGTGATGGACAGGGAGGTCTGGCGTGCTGCGGTTCATGGGGTCACAAAGAGTCAGACATGACTGAGTGACTGAACTGAACTGAACTGATACATAGAAAAGCATAAAAATACTCTCAGAAAATTACTAGAAATTATCAGTGAATTTAGTAAAATCACAGGATATAAAATTAATACACAGAAATCACTTGTATACCTATAGAAGAACAAAGAAAAATCAGAAAGAGAAATTACGGTATCAACCCCATTTACCATTGCAACAAAATGAATAAAATACCGAGGAATAAGCCTACCTACTGAGAAAAAAGAACTATATACAGAAAATTGTGAGACATGGATGAAAGAAATGAAAGATGACATAGAGAGATGGAGGGATAGTCCATGCTCCTAGGCTGGAAAAATCAATATGGTGAAAATGACTCCACTACCAAAAGCAATCTAGAGGTTGAAAGCAATATCAAATTACCGATGGCATTTGTCATAGAACTAGGACAAAACATTTCACAATTTGTATGGAGACACAGAAGACCCCAAGTAGCCAAAATAATTTTAAGAAAGAAAAATGGAGTGGGAGGAATCACTTATCTGATTTCAGACTATACTACAAAGCTATAGTCATCCAGAGAGTATGGCACTGGCACCAAAACAGAAGCCTAGACCAATGGAACAAGATAGAAAGCCAAGAGATAAACCCACACAGCCATGGCCACCTTATCTCTGAAAAAGGAGGCAAGAATATACAATGGGAAAAATATAGTCTGTCCAATAACTGATGCTGGGAGAAGTTGACAACTATGTGCAGAAGAATGAAACCAGAACATGTCATAACACCACACCAAAGATATACAAAAAATGGATTAACCTAAATGTAAGACCAGAAAGTGTAAAACTCCTAGAAGAACACATATGCAGAATACCGTATGGCATAAAACATAGCAAGATCTTTTATAACTCATCTCCTAAAATAATGGAAATAAAATCAAATAAATAAGTGGGACCTAATTAAACTTAAAAGCTTTTGTACAGCAAAATAAACTATAAACAAAGTGAAAGACAACCCTCGGGATGGAACAAAACAATAGCAAATGAAACAATTGATGAAGTATTAATTTCCAAAGTATACAAGCAGCTCATACAACTCAATACCAGAAAAACAAACAAGCCCATCAAAAAGTGGGCCAAAGACCTAACCAGACATTTCTACAAAGGTCTACAGATGGCTAATAAACCCATGAAGAGATGCACAACATCACTCATTATTAGAGACATGCTAATCAAAACTACTATGAGATATCACCTCACACCAGACCAAACGGCCATAATCAAAAAATTCACAAACAACAAGTGTTGAAGAGGGTCTGGAGAAAAGGGAACCCTCCTGCACTTCTGGTGGGAATGTAAATGGATACAGCCACTATGGAAGGTAGTATTGTCATTTCTTAAAAGAAAACAAGGAATAAAACCACCCTATGACCTAGCAATACCACTTCTGGGCATATAACCTGAAGAAACCAAAACTGAGAAAGACACCTGTACCCCAGTGTTCATTGTAGTACTATTTACAATAGCCAGTGCATGCAAACAACCTAGATGTCCATCGACAGTTTAATAGACAAAGAAGCTGTGGCAAATATATACAATGGGATACTACTCAGTCATAAATAAGAATGCATTTGAGTCAGTTCTGACGAGGTGGATGAACCTAGAGCCTATTATACTGAGTGAAGTAAGTCAGAAAGAGAAAAACATATATCATATATTAATGTACTTATAACGAACCTAGACGCATGGTACTGATGAAGATTTTCACAGAGCAACAATGGAGATACAGACATAGAGAACAGGCTATGGACAATGTTAGAGGAGAAAAGACCAACTATACCTTTTTTATTAAAAATCACAATATCGCAAACCCTAACGTTGTAAGTTTGCTCGGATGGTAACTTATCGGCAGTGTATCGTATGAATCGCTATAATTCGCTTGAACAAAGAAATTTTCTATTTGTCATTGCAAGAACTTGATTTCTTGTATTTCTTTTTTTAATCAAGTATTAGTGTTAGGTTGTGTTGATTATTAATTTGTCTGCATTTGTTAAGATGTACAATCACTAATAACATTCTTTTTCCAGGCTTACAATTTCTTACTCTTCCAAAATGCAAGGTTTAGGTCCTAGTATAAGGTCTTTTCACCAGAAAAAATGGATATTTCCCTTTCCTGGAGGTGGAAAGTAAGGATAACTATTGATATCCCAAGACCATTTAAGTAAATCTCAATTTCACTGAAACGAAATTTCACGTGAAAAGGAGCCAACATCAGATGCTCACATACTGTAATGGTTCAATTTATATAACAATTTTGAATCACATTATAGTAATAGAAACCCCAGAACAGGTTGAGGGTGTTGAAGATTAAGAGCTAGGGAAGAGTGTGATCATTAAGGTAACTCTACAGAGTTTTTCTTACAGTTATAAGAATAGTCCATATCCTGATTCTATAGGGTTAACATTGGTTACTCTAATTTACATGTGGTGGATAAAATTTCATGGAACTACAGACATACATACACACACACACACACACACATATGTATGGATAAAACTGGCAGAAAAATCTGACTAAGGTCTGTGACTTGCATTAATAATACCGTATCAATGTCAGTTACCTAGTTTTGATAATATGCAATAGTAAGATATTATCACTGGGGGAATCTGGTGAAGAGTACATGAAAACTGTTTACATTTATTTTAGGCAATGTAAAATAATTCAAATAAAAAAGGTATAAAGGAGTAGTAGGGATCGTCTAAAGTATACTGAGCAGAGAATACTGTGATAGCCTAAAATTATTCCCAAACCACCTATTTAAACAAATTCTCCAACTAATCTATTTAAGATTGAGGACAAGAAGTCAGACTCCATTTTAGTCTAGGGATGATCTAAAATCTATATAATACCTAGGTTAAACTGGAGAAGTATGAATCTATAATATAAATATAGTAAAAATACAAATTTTAAATACTACAGTCCCACATTTGGAAGATGATTATAAGAGGAGCAGGGCTTCCCAAGATGGCTCAGTGTAATGAATCCATCTGCCAAGCAGGAGACCTGGGTTCGATTCGGGTTGGGAAATTCCCTGGAAAGGTAACAGCTACCCATCTCCAGTATTCTGGCCCGGGAGAGTCCAAGGACAGAGAGCCTGGCAATGGGTCACAAGCATTTAGACACATCTGAGCGACTTCAATATAAGACAGGAAGAGGGTTCAAAAGACGGTATATTTTTTTGAAAAAATATGGTTGCCGATTTATTCCTTTTCCCCTAAATGAACACTTTAAGTAGTCACTTCATTACCCTGGTCCTGGTCTTGGCCCATTGTGTAACTTGCTTTGGTCCGAATGAAACAGTAGGCAAGCAGAAGTTCTAACAAGAGGCTTGAACTTGGGGGGAAAGAGTAAAGAAGGGTATTAAGGAATTTTAAAAGGAGAGCAGAAAGGAATGAAATAATCATTTTGTATGGTAGATAGTTTTAATTGAATTAAAAAATGCAGTAGGATTCATCTTTGAGCTGAAGTTATAAAGTGAGATCAATCATCACAATTCCGGGTGTGTGTGAGTATGTCTCCGTCCATGATTCAACTGGACCAGGTACCAGGCAGAGAGTGGTGAGGAAAATTTGGTTTTCAAATATAGTTGGGGATATTGACATGCAACAAATGTAGAGGAAGAAAGGACCAAAGGGATATGAACTGTGTGAGAGGGAGAGACCCACGGTGGATGGTCTTTGGATTTCACTCTGGATAATAAGGGATAAACTGAAGGCTGTTATCAGCACTAGAGAAAAAATACTGGAGACAATAAACTATCAATACACAGGGAAAACACTAGAATTGTTGGAGCAAGTGGACTTAAAGGATGTAAGGCAGGGAAAGGGTGGAAAAGGTGCTTCCAGTGCAGAAAACCTGAAACGGCGATTTGAATGTTTGTTGTAAGTATGGATGTAAAGAAACTGAATTCCAAGGAGTTAACACAAATTTTTCGGCCTTGGATGTGGATGCTGCAATTCAGTGAACACAGTAAGCCACATCTAAATCATGTAAAACATGACAATAAGACCAAATGTCAGGATATGACAAGACAAGGACGAGTGGCTAATGTTTTGGGTCCAAAGGACTGTGGTTTGCGATGAGGTGGGAAGAAAGAAAGCAGTCTAGAAGTGACAATGAAGAGCATGGAGGGAATTAACCATTAATATAGTTTAAAAATATATATTACTTCCCAGTATGTTCCAACTCTAGTCGAGCTCCTAGTTTGAGGTACTAGAGCACATTAGTGAACAAACTTTCAGGTTCAAGTGGTGGGGAAAGTTGTGTCCCCAGCTAAATCAGGTAAATGCTACAAAAATATCTCAAAACACATTTTATGTGTTACATACCTCAAAGACGGGTCTAATGATGACAATTTATTACATTATAAATTTTTTTAAACAAAATTAAGGGGAATTAGTTATAGGCTGCATTGGAAAAGGCACTTCACTCCAAGGGAATCATTTTAAGTAAAAAAGATAGACTACAATGAAGAGATGGACTATATAAGATATTTTGCTAATGTCAGGCAACTGGATTCCAATAAGCATACAGTGGAAGGTAAGATCAAGGTGATGAGAGATCAAAGGCTGAGTAGTGGATAAATGGGACAATAACTAGAATAATGGCTCATTGTATTGCTTGATGATCCAAATAAACAAGGCTTCAGTCACATGGGATTTAACCCAATAGCCTCTGAAGGGAAGATTGAAACCATCGTATCCAGTTTGGGTACTGGATCCTTAGTTAGATATTAGTGAGAGGATTTATGAACATAGGTACAAAAGAGTCCACGCACTGTTGAAGCTTGGCTTGGAAGAATTTTGAGCTTGTGAACTTGGTCTAGCATGTGAGATGAGTGCAACTTGTTTCAGTTAGTTTGACGTTTCTTTGGATTTCCTTTCTTTGGGATGATGAAAAACTTACCTTTTCCAGTCCTTTGGCCATATACTGAGTTTTCCAGATTTGATGGCATATTGTTGCAGCTCACTTTCACAGCATCATCTTTTCGGATTTGAATAGCTCAACTGGAATTCCATAACCACTACTAGCTTGCATGTAGTAGATGCGCTTCTTAGGCGGCCCTAATAAGCATCATACAAGCCAAAGCTAGTAGAGTATGGAAATTCAGTTTGAGCTATTTCAAATCCTAACAGAATATGCTGGTGAAAGTGCTGTGCACTCAATATGCCAAACAAATCTGAAAACTCAGTAATGGCCAAAGGACTGGAAAAGTTAAGTTTTCATTCTAATCCCAAAGAAAGGAAATCCCAAAGGAACGTTTCAAACTACTGAACAATTGCACTCATCTCACATGCAGCAAAGTAAAGCTCAAAATACACCAAGCCAAGCTTCAACAGTGCGTGACTCTTAGTACCTATGTTCATATTCCTCTCACCTAAAATCTACCCTAAGGATCCAGTACCACAAAACTGGAATAGATTGTTCATCTTCCCTTCAGAGCTATTTGGTTTAATCGCATATGACTGACAGCCTTGTTTTATTTGGATCACACATACAATGAGCCAATTATGTCTAGTTATGTCCATATATCCACTACTCCGCCCTTGAACTCTCATCACCTCTGATCTACCTTCCACTGTATGCTTATGGAATCCAGTTGCTGACATTAGCAAAATAACTTATATAGTCCATCTCTTTCATTGTATTCTACTCATTTTTACTAAACTGACTCCCTTGAAGAAGTGCCTTTTCCAATTCAGCCTATAACTAATTCCCCCTTAATTTTTTTCAAAAAATTTATAATGTTAATAAATTGTAATCATAGACCCGTCTTTGAGGTATAAACACATAAAATGTGTTGTGAGATATTTTTGTTGCTTTTACCTGATTTATAGACACCAATGGGGAACAAAAAATTCCCCCACCACTGAACTGAAAGTTTGTTCACTAATGTGCTCCTAGTACTCAAACTATGAGCTCAGACAAGAGTTTGGAACATACTGGGAAAGTAATATATATTTTTTTTAAATTAATGGTTTAATTCCCTCCATGCTCCTTCATTGGTCATTCTAGACCGCTTTCTTTCTTCCCCACCTCAAATCGCAAACCACAGTCCTTTGAAGACCAAACCATTAGCCACACGCCATTGTCCCTTGTCATATCCTGACATCCAGTCTTATCTTCCCAGTTTTACATGATTAGCATGTGGCTTACTGTGTTCAACTGAAATGCAGCATCACTACCAAGCCGAAAATTTGTGTTAACTCCTTGGACTTCCAGTTTCTTTACATCCTACTTACAACAACATTCTAATCTCCGTTTCAGGTTTTCTGCACTGGAAGCACCTTTTCCACCTTTTCACCGTGCCTTACATCCTTTAATACCAATTGCTCCAACAATTCTGTGTTTCCCAGTAGTATTGATAGTTTTATTGTCTCCAGTAATTTTTCTCTAGTGCTGATAACAGCCTTCCAGTTTCTCCCTCTTATCCAGAAGTGAAATCCAAAGAGCCCCCATCACCGAGTCTCTCCCTCTCACACAGCTTCATATCCCTTTGTCCTTTCTTCCTCTACCTTTGTTGCAATGTCAATACCCCAACTCTATTGAAACCAAATTCCTCACACTCTCTGCCTGTACTCTGGTCAGTTGAACATGGACAGGAGACCTACACACACACACCCCGGAATATGTGATGATTGATCTCACTTTATAACTTCAGCTCACAAGGTTGAATCCCTACTGCATTTTCTTCATCAATTAACTATCTACATACAAAATGAATATTTCATTCTTTCTGCTCTCCTTTTAAAATTCCTAATACCCTCCTTTACTCCTTTTCCCCCAAGTCCAACCCTTGTTAGAACTTCTGCTTGCTACTGTTTCATTGACCAAAGCAAGTTCACATGGCCAAGACCAACCAGGTAAGAAATAACTACCTAAAAGTGTTTCATTTAGGGAAAGGAATAAAATGGCAACTATTTTTCAAACAACTATACCGTCTTTTGAACCCCTTTCTGTCTTATATTGAACGTCCGCTCAGATTGTCTATAACTCTTGATGACACCCATGCCATGGCACCTCTGGTCCATGGAATTCTCCCGGGCCCAGAATACTGGAAGTGGTAGCTGTTCCCTTTTCCAGGAATCTTCCCAACCCAGGTATAAATTTGTTTTTCTACACCTGATTATATATTTGCCTTCTCTTCAGCCAGCAATGAAATAGTCCATGTCCCTTACTTTGTGCGGTTAACCTAAACTTCATTTCAAAATGGGTAGAATCTAGAGGGATCTCACACCTGATAGGTTCCTGCTGTCTTCTATTAACCTTTATAGGAACATGGAAAAGTGCAAAGGAAAAGCCTCAGAGAATCTCCTGTATCCAAATATAATTTCCCTGGCCACATCATGTAGCAATAGACAGTGACCGTTTGGTGGATGAGTTCAATGTCCCAGCCTCTGTTCATATCGATTTCTGTGCCTGACAGTTCAATAACATAAGAGGTTTAAGGTTACAGATGGTTACTTTCCACTTCCAGGAAAGGGAAATATCCATTTTTCTGGTGAAAAGACCTTATACTATGACCTAAACCTTGCACTTTGGCAGAGTAAGAAATCATAAGCCTGGAAAACGAATGTTATTAGTGTTTGTACATCTTAACAAATGCAGACAAAATAATAATCAACACAAATTAATACTAATTATTGGTTTAAAAAAGAAATATAAGGAATCAAGTTCTTGCAAAGACAAATAGAAAATTTCTTTGTGGCAAGCAAATTAAAATGATTGATATGATACACTGCCAATATGTTACCATCCTAACAAACTTGCAACAATATTAGGGTTTGTGATATTGTGATTTTTAATAAAAAATATATAGTTGGTCTTTGCCCCCATTTTGGGCACAGAACTCTAGAAACTTTTGGATTTTCCTATATGTGTTTTGTTATGTTAAGACAGTGACTTTTGAAAATCTTCTAAGAACGGAGGTTAGTTGCCCAGGGAACTAACCATGTGATTAAATGGTTGAAACAACAATCTTACTCTCCTGATGTGCAGCAAAGGGCAAGGGACTGGAAGTTCCAACAATCAGCAATGGTGAATAAATAATAATTATGCCCATTTAGTGATGCCTTGGTTCTGAGAACCTCCAGGACTGATAGCTTGGAGGAAATGGGAGTGTGGAGCCCTGGAAGAGCATGGAAGCTCTGCACTTAGTAGGTTCCTGCTGTCTTCTATTAACTTCTACCACACCTTGTCCTGGGCCTCCCTTCCATCCGGCTTGTCCTGAGTTAATCCAGTGAGTTTCTTTTGAGTTCCATAGGCCACACTAGCAAAGTAACTGAACCTGAAGATGAAGTTGTAGCTACATCCAATCTTAATGATTAGACCAGAAGTGCAGGGTCACTTGGATTTGTGACCAGCTTCTAAAGTGGGGAGGGTGGCATGTTTGTGGGACTGAGCCCTTAACCCCTGGGATCTGAAGCTGTTTCAGGTAGATGGTATTAGTATGAACTAAATTGTAGGATTCTTGATGAAAGTGAAAGAGGAGAGTTAAAAAGTTGGCTTAAAGCTCAACATTCATAAAACTAATATCATGGCATCCAGTCCCATCACCTCATGGCAAATAGATGGGGAAACAGTGGAAACAGAGGCTGACTTTATTTTTCTGGGCTCCAAAATCACTGCAGATGGTGACTGCAGCCATGAAATTAAAAGACACTTACTTAGTCCTTGGAAGGAAAGTTATGACCTACCTAGACAGCATACTAAAAATCAGAGACATTACTTTGTCAACAAAGTTCCATCTAGTCAAGGCTATGGTTTTTCCAGTGGTCATGTATGGATGTGAGAGTTGGACTATAAAGAAAGCTGAGTGCATAAGAATTGATGCTTTTGAACTGTGGTGTTGGGGAAGACTCTTGAGAGTCCCTTGGACTTCAAGGAGATCCAACCAGTCTATCCTAAAGGAGATCAGTCCTGGGTGTTCATTGGAAGGACTGATGTTTAAGCTGAAACTCCACCTGATGTGAAGAGCTGACTCATTGGAAAAGACCCTGATGTTGGGAAAGATTGAGGGGAGGAGAAGAGGATGGCAGAGGATGAGATGGTTGGATGGCATCACCGACTCAGTGGACATGGGTTTGGTTGGACTTTGGGAGTTGGTGATGGACAGGGAGGCCTGGCGAGCTGTAGTCCATGGGGTCGCAAAGAGTCGGACACAACTGAGCGACTGAACTGAACTGAACTGAAATTGTAAGATACCCAATCGGTGTTGGCGAATTGGTTGGCGGTATGGAAAAAACATACACATCATGATAGAAAACCTCATCAAACTACTTGACTAGCATATTTCAGTTGGGATAACAAATAGACTTGTCCTTAGTGGGAATGAACTTACAGCTATGTGTGGTAATTGAAAATGTTCACTTTTTCGAACCCAACTTTGCACAATTACAGTAAAGCTTCTTGTCTTCCTTCCCACTGTTTCCTTCCTATGGTGGTGGTGTTGTTGTTCAGTCACTCAGTCACGTCTGACTCTTTGTGACCCCATGGACTGCAGCACGCCAGGCTTCCCTGTCCTTCCTATGTACCATTTACTAACTTGACAAATGTCTAGGTTTGTCATAACTCTCTTTCCAAGGAGCAAGCATGTTTTAATTTCATGGCTGCTGTCATCTAGACAGTGTAATGAAAGCAGAGACATCATATTCTTGACAAAAGTCCATTCAGTCAAAGCTATGGTTTTTCCAGTAGTCAGATACGGATCTGAGAGTTGCACCATAAAGAAATTAGAGCACTGAAGAATTGATGCTTTTGAATTGCGGTGCTGGCGAAGACTCTTGAGAGTCTTTGAAGTGTAAGGTAAAACCAGTCCATCCTAAAGGAAATCAATCCTGAATATTCATTGGAAGGACTGATGCCAAAGCTGAAGCTCCAATACTCTGGCCACCTGATGCAAGAGCTGACTCTTCAGAAAAGACCCTGATGCTGAGAAACATTGAAGGCAAAAAGAGAAGGGGGCAGAAGAGGATGAGATAGGTTAGATAGCATCATAGACATGAAAGACTTAAGGAGACAATAGTGGACAGAGGTGCCTGGTGTGCTACAGTCCATGGGGTCACAGAGTCAGACACTGGTTAGTGATTGATCAACAGCAAACCTGACACCTGACCTTGTCTGAGTAATTAAACTGTGCCACTTCTTTAACATTTAGGAGAGAACTTCCTGCTTATTTTCTTTTTTTTTTAATATATTTATCTGTTTTAATTGATTCATGATTGCTTTACAATATTGGTTTGAACCTGTAATGCATCAACATGAATTAACTATAGGTGTACATATATCCCTTCCCTCTTGAATCTCCCTCCCGCCTCTCACCCATTACCACCCCATCTAGGTTATTACAGAGCCCTCATTTCAGTTCCCTGAGTCATATAGCAAACTCCCATTGGTTATCTGTTTACATATGTTAGTGTATATGCACCCATGCTACTCTCTCCATTCATCTCACCCTCTCCTTCTTCTCCCCCACTCTTTTCCATAGCCATTTATCTATGTCAGCATCTCCATTGTTGTCTGTTAACAAGTTCATCAGTACCATGCTTCTAGATTCCTTATAAGTACATTAATATATATGTTTTTCTCTCTCTGACTTACTTCACTCAGTATAATAGGCTCTAGGTTCATCCACCTCATCAGAACTGACTCAAACGCATTCCTTTTTATGACTGACTAATATTCTGTTGTATATATGTACCTCAGCTTCTTTATCTATTAAACTGTCGTTGGACATCTAGATTGTTTGCATGCATTGGCTATCGTAAATGAACACTGAGATACAGGTGGCTTTTTCAGTTTTGGCTTCTTCAGAGTATATGCCTAGAAGTGGTTTTGCTAGGTCATGTGGTGGTTTGACTCCTAGTTTTATTTTAAGGAATGTCTATGCTATCTTCCGTAGTGGCTGTATCAATTTGCATTCCCACCAGAAGTGCAGAAGGGTTCCCTTTAACCCCACCCTCTTCAACACTTGTTGCTTTTGAATTTTTTTATTATGGCCATTTGGTCTGGTGTGAGGTGATATATCATAGCAGTTTTGATTAGCATGTCTCTAATAACGAATGATGTTGTTCATCTCTTCACGGGTTTATTAGCCATCTGTAGGTCTTCTTTGGAGTAACATATGTTTAGGTCTTTTGCCCACTTTTTGATTGGGTTGTTTGTTTTTCTGGTATTGAGTTGTATGAGTTGCTTGTACATTTTGGAATTTAATACTTTATTAATTATTTCTTTTGCTATTATTTTGTTCCATCCTGAAGGTTGTATTTTCACTTTGTTTATAGTTTCCTTTGCTATGAAAAAGCTTATAAGTTTAATTAGGTCCCACTTTTTTATTTTTGGTTTTATTTCCATTATTTTAGGAGGTGAGTCATAAAAGATCATGCTATGATTTATGTCATACAGTATTCTGCCTATGTGTTCTTCCAAGAGATTTATAGTGTCTGGTCTTACATTTAGTTTTTAATCCATTTTGTGTTTATATTTGGGTATGGTGTGATGAAGTGTTCTGATTTCATTCTTTTTCACATAGTTGTCTAGTTCTTCCAGCATCAGTTATTTGAGAGACTATATTTTCCCCATTGTATAGTCTCATCTCCTTTTTCAGAGATAAGGTGCCCATGGATGCATGGGTTTATCTCTCAGCTTTCTATCTTGTTTCATTGGTCTATCCTTCTGTTTTTGTGCCAGTGCCATGCTCTCTGGATGACTATAGCTTTGTACCACAGTCTGAAATCAGATAAGTTGATTCCTCCAGCTCCATTCTTTCTTAAAATTACTTTGGCTATGTGGGGTCTCTGTGTCTCCATACAAATTGTGAAATTTTTTGTTCTAGTTCTGTGAAAAATGCCATCGGTAGTTTGATATTGCATTCAATCTGTAGTTTGCTTTTGGTAGTGCAGTCATTTTCACCATACTGATTCTTGCAATGCAGGAGCATGGACTATCCCTCCATCTCTTTATGTCATGTTTGATTTCTTTCATCCATCTCTCATAATTGTCTGTATATAGTTCTATTGTCTCCATAGGTAGGCTTATTCCTAGGTATTTTACTCATTTTATTGCAATGGTAAATGGGATTGAAAACAGTCAAATAGAACAAAAGAAAAATTAAAAAAAAATCACAATAAAACGAAGAAAAAACCTTAAAAACAATTTTTTAACAAGAAAAAAGGAGGCAAAATCCACAGCACCTCAAAAGGCTAACATAAAGATAAAAAATATGCACGGGGAATAAACATTGTGGTTCAAAGGAAAGAGAAAGAAAAAGTTCTCATGGTCATAGTTCTTCTTAGATCTATAGTCAGCTCCCGTGAATGGGGTTGGATTAATGTCCTGTGATGGTTTCCTGGTTAGGGAGACTTGTACCTGTATTCTGGTTGATGGAGCTGGATATCTCTCTGAAGGGCAGTGCAGGGTCCAGTAGTAGGTTTTGGGGTGTCTGTAAGTTCAATATGATTTTGGACAGCCCTCACTGTTTTGGTAGTGTTAGACACGTCTATTTCTGTACCCTGTCAAAGTGGCTCTCTCAATAAATCCTCATTGCCACCAGCCCTCTACTTGTCCCTGGAATCTTTGTTGGAGCTTCCCATTCCGAGTCCTGCTCTGTGCTTCAGGCCAAAGCTTCCTAGGCAGAGCTTGAGTATGCTTCTCTTGGCTCCCTGAGCTTGCCCTCTGGTCAGGGCCAAGGTCCACGAGCTGCTTACGGAATGAGAAATGCAGCTTTCTCTGTATTCTGCCCTCTACATTCCCATTTTACCCAGCTCTCTGAGATTCCTCAGCTCTCCCTTGGTCCCGCCTGTGAAGGAGCTTCCTAATGCATGGAAACTCTGCCTCCTTCACAACTTCCTCCTTGTCTCAGGCACAAGCTCCCATGCTGAAATTCTCCATCTCTATTTTTCACTGTTTATGTCTTATCTTTTGTCCAACCTCATTCCAGGGAGCTTAGCTTGCACCGCTGGAGGCCTGGGGTCATCTGCTGTCTCCTAGAGCCTGCTTTGTAAGAGTTGTTCAATATCTTGATGAGATTCTGATGTATTTGTGGGGAATCCATCAAAATGTATTACATCAAAATGTATAAATGGGAAACTCCCCATTTGCTCCTCCCCCATCTCTTTCTCCTTTTCATGTTGAGTTCAGTTCAGTTGCTCAGTCGTGCCCGACTCTTTGCGACCCCATGAATTGCAGCACGCCAGGCCTCCCTGTCCAACACCAACTCCCAGAGTCTACCCAAACCCATGTCCATCGAGTCGGTGATGCCATCCAACCATCTCATCCTGTGATGGTTGGATGTGATGGTCCCCTTTTCCTCCTGCCCACAATCCTACCCACCATTAGGGTTTTTTCCAATGAGTCAAATCTTCCAATGAGGTGGCCAAAGTATTGGAGTTTCAACTTCAACATCAGTCCTTCCAAAGAACACCAAGGATTGATCTCTTTTAGGGTGGATTAATTGGATCTCCTTGCAGTCCATGGGACTCTCAAGAGTCTTCTCCAACACCACAGTTCAAAAGCATCAATTCTGCGGTGCTCAGCTTTCTTCACCTTCCAACTCTCACATCCATACATGACCACTGGAAAAACCATAGCCTTGACTAGACAGACTTTTTTTGGCAAAGTAATGTCTCTGCTTTTCAATATACTATCTAGGTTGGCCATAACCTTCCTTCCAAGGAGTAAGCGTCTTTTAATTTCATGGCTGCAGTCACCATCAGCAGTGATTTTGGAGCCCAAAAAAATAAAGTCTGACACTGTTTCCACTGTTTCCCCATCTATTTCCCATGAAGTGATGGGACCAGATGCCATGATCTTAGTGTTCTGAACGTTGAGCTTTAAGCCAACTTTTTCACTCTCCTCTTTCACTTTCATCAAGGGGCTCTTTAGTTCTTCTTCACTTTCTGCCATAACGGTGGTGTCATCTGCATATCTGAGGTTATTGATGTTTCTCCTGGCAATCTTGATTCCAGCTTGTGTTTCTTCCAGCCCAGCGTTTCTCATGATGTACTCTGCATATAAGTTAAATAAGCAGGGTGACAATATACAGCCTTGACGTACTCCTTTTCCTATTTGGAACCAGTCTGTTGTTCCATGTCCAGTTTTAACTGTTGCTTCCTGACCTGCATACAGGTTTCTCAAGAGACAGGTCAGATGATCTGGTATTCCCATCTCTTTCAGAATTTTCCACTGTTTCTTGTGATCCACACAGTCAAAGGCATTGGCATAGTCAATAAAGCAGAAATAGGTGTTTCTCTGGAACTCTCTTGCTTTTTCAATGATCCAGCGGATATTGGCAATTTGATCTCTGGTTCCTCTGCCTTTTCTAAAACCAGCTTGAACATCTGGAAGTTCATGGTTCACGTATTGCTGAAGCCTGGCTTGGAGAATTTTGAGCATTACTTTACTAGCGTGTGAGATGAGTGCAATTGTGCGGTAGTTTGAGCATTCTTTGGCATTGCCTTTCTTTGGGATTGGAACGAAAACTGACCTTTTCCAGTCCTGTGGCCACTGCTGAGTTTTCCAAATTTTCTGGCATATTGAGTGCAGCACTTTCACAGCATCAACTTTGAAGATTTGAAATAGCTCAACTGGAATTCCATCACCTTCACTAGCTTTGTTCATAGTGATGCTTTCTAAGGCCCACTTGACTTCACATTCCAAGATGTCTGGCTCTAGGTGAGTGATCACACCATCGTGATTATATGGGTCTTGAAGATCTTTTTTGTACAGTTCTTCTGTGTATTCTTGCCACCTCTTCTTAATATCTTCTGCTTCTGTTAGGTCCATACCATTTCTGTCCTTTATCGAGCCCATCTTTGCATGAAATGTTCCCTTGATATCTCTAATTTTCTTGAAGGGATCTCTAGTCTTTCCCATTCTGTTATTTTCCTCTATTTCTTTGCATTGATGATTGATGAGGGCTTTCTTATCTCTCCTTGCTATTCTTTGGAACTCTGCATTCAGATGGGAATATCTTTCCTTTTCTCCTTTACTTTTCACTTCTCTTCTCTTCCCAGCTATCTGTAAGGCCTTCTCAGACAGCCATTTTGCTTTTTTGCATTTTTTTTCCATGGGGATGATCTTGATCCCTGTCTGCTGTACAATGTCATGAACCTCTGTCCATAGTTCATCAGACACTCTGTCTATCAGATCTAGTCCCTTAAATCTATTTGTCACTTCTTTTCATGTATTGCTATATTATATAAAATTGTTTGGAATTCTATATAAAATATCCTGTGTATTTAAGCTTCCCTGGTGACTCAGAGGTTAAAGCATCTGCCTGCAATGCAGCAGACCTGGATTCGATCCCTGGGTTGGGAAGATCCCCTGGAGAAGGAAATGGCAACCCTTCCAGTATTCTTTCCTGGAAAATCCCATGGTTGGAGGAGCCTGGTAAGCTCCAGTCCGTGGGGTAGCAAAGAGTCGGACAATACTGAGCGACCTCACTTTCACTTTCTATCACATTTTTGTTAGTGGCACAATATTTGAGACAGACTAATACGAATTTAAATTTTGGCATAACAATGGGATAGATGTGAGTTCTTCAGTGATATACTATGAGCTGTGTGGCTTCCATCTCATCTGTGAAATATCTACAGTCATATACTCAGTATATGAGCTTCCTTTTCTATGGTCTTCCCTCATAGCTCGTTAGTAAAGAATCTGCCTGCAATACAGGAGATCTGGGTTCAGTTTCTGGGTTGGAAAGATCTCCTGGAGAAGGAAATGGCAACCCACTTCAGTATTCTTGCCTGGATAATCCCATGGACAGAGGAGCTTGGCATTCTACAGTCCATAGAGTTGCAAGAGTCAGACATGACTTAGCAATTAAACCACCACCATACACAGTATTAAGGACCTTTGTGAAAATTGCACATATTAATTATAGAATATCTTGAAATGTAGTATATGATAAGTATTCAGTTGTTACCACAATTTAGTTTTTCTTAATTTGATGTCTTCTTAGGCAATAATCTTACCACTAAATATTCCTGGGACTACAAACTTCAAGGGAAGCTAGAAACATAATCCTTACTAGGAAGTCATATCTCCTGATACAAATTGTGATTTTCTAACACTAAAATAAAGAAGAATATAGTGGAAAATGGATTAGGAAATCATACAAGTAATTGACAAGCCAGAAATAGAGATGCTGTTATCCAGGGACGATCTGTGTTGTATCCACATAGCTGAGAATATATGTATTAAAGTACATGAGACTTACAAGGTTTTTGAGAACTTTATACTAGCAGAAATGTGTTCAGCATGGACTGAAAGGGACAGGCATCATACACATAAAGGGGGAATGCCTCCAAAGATAGAGTCCTGCTCACAGAAGCCTGGGATAACAGGGCCTCTTTCAGCTGAGAAAGTAGGCTCACCTCTCTGGTGGGTTGAAAAGTTGGGGCTGTCCCCCATGGGCTCTTTTTTTTTTTTTCATAGATAAGTGTTCTCTCTCTTGGAATCTAATGAGACTTCTCCTCATGGGTTTTGAGTTTAAGACTTGGGACTCATTTTTCTTTCTCTTTCTCCATTTTTGAATGGTAATGTCTATTCTATGTATTAGCATTGTGCTTTGGAAGCACATTACTTGTTTTCTGGTTCATAGGGTCACACATGAATAAGACTCTTGCCCAAGGATGGACCAGAAACTGAGTCTCACCCATAACTTATTGAGAAGACATTTAAGTAAAATGTGGGCCTTAGAGTTGATGCTGTAAAAGGTGAAAACTTTGGGAGATGTTGGGATTGGGTAAGTATATTTGACACGTGGGAAAGATAGGAAGCTGAGAGGCTGCAATGTGGACTGTTATGTGTCAAACAGTATCCTCAAAAGAGTTTTTATAATCCTTACAGCCAAGACCCAGAAGTCTTGCTTTATTTGGAGTTAGGTATCTAACAGATGTAATCAAGTTAAGATGAGATCATTATGGTGGGCTTCAATCACTGAGAGAGAGCATGGAATAAAAAGAACAAATTGAAGCCAAAGGAAGCAAGCACTATTGTTAGTGTTCCAGGGGCCCCAATCCCGTGTATAAGTAAGTGCTCCATGTCAAGGACCTCCACTAATCCTAATCACCATCAATGATACTACCTCAATTCTATCACATTAGAGGGTTTCATTTCAAAACGCAGATTCTGGAGGACTCACTTCATCTTCTTTCCAAAGTTAATCGCTCTTCAAAAAAGAGTTAACTGCAATTCTTTTCCATGTGTATTGATATATTTACTGTGTTGCCATCTGTTACTTGAATTCAGGTCATGAATCAGTTAGATTTGTACTTAAAGAAGATTTCAAATTTATATTGATGACGATACACTAATATTGGAAACTGAAGAATAAGTCTCAATAATTTTACGTCTATAGTGAAACATATGACTAACAGAGTTGGCTGATAAGGACAAAGATCTATCCACCCACCAGTGGACTGATAGATTATTCCCAGGTTATGGCTGTTCATTTCAGAAAAGGCAAAACTATAGTCACAGAAGCCAAATTAATGGTTCTCAGAGGTTAGGGTTCGAAGAAGCCCATTGTCTGCAAAAGATTCTTTTAAGGTTATTGAACAGATGGTGCTAGTGGTAAAGAACCTGCTGGCCAATGCAGGAGATGTAAGAGACATAGGTTTGATCTCTGGGTGGGGAAGATCACCTGGAAGAGGAAATGGCAACCCACACCAGTATTCTTGCCTGGAGAATCCCATGGACAGAGGAGCCTGGTGGGCTACGGTCCATGGGGTTGTACAGAGTCAGACACGACTGAAGCCACATAGCATGCACAACTGCCTATAGTTTGATTAGATGATTCTTATGAAACTGTATACATTTGTCAAAATTTCTTGAACTGTGTGCTTAAAGAGTTTAAGCTTATTGTATGTAAAGTACCTGAGTAAAATCAGAATTTATTTTTCGGGTGTCAAAAATACACTTCTTTGTTTTGCTACTTCCATTTAACTTAAAACAATTATGTAACTCTAAAAATAATCTATCTTTAATAGAATAACTACAAATGTCAAAATTTAAAAATGAACAAGGCATTTTTCTGTCAACCCTGTGTACTACATTTTTTATACAAATTTGATATCAACCACTTAAACATTGTATTGTGAGTTTTGTTTTTTAATTTCATGTTTGTGAAATACCCCACTAAAAATAGTTAATTTAAGAGTGATTCTGAAACCAGTTTATTTTATTCTATATATTTTCATAATTAATAAAAGATCTTAGACTTAATTATTCTTGATGGATTTAATAGATTGACTTCACATAGGGCATTAATATAAACCTAAATCGCCTTCTTGATGTTAGACTTTGGTTGTATAATTCATCATTTGCATTTTAGTATGACGATAAGGCCACTTCTCCCCAAGAGAATTGACTGTGTGCAGGATCTGTTCATAATTCTTTAATTAAAAAAAAAAAAGAAGTCTGACATATAGAGACTACTATATATAAAATAAATAACTAATAAGGACCTACCATATAACACAGGGAACTCAACTCCATCCTCTTTTACAGCCTATATGTGAAAAGAACCTTAAAAAAGTGTATATCTTTAACTGAATCAGTTTGCAATGCATCTGAAATTACACATTATAAATCAACTATACGCCAAAAAAATTTGCTCTTAAATAAAAAATAAGTCTAAGGTTTGTTCAAGATTCTCATGTTTGCATGTAATGATCCACACATATTACATACTTGTCTCACTTTTAGCTTAGAAAATCATAACCTTTCACTGAGACTGAAAAAATAATTTATGTTCTTAATGTCCAGGTTGCTTCCTTAGACTCACTCTTCATTATATTTTCCAGATTTGCCACCTTGTAGGTAATCCTTTTTCCCCTGGTGTTTCACATTGCAGACTTACAAAATACGTCTAGATTATCCTCTCTAGTACTTATTTAAGGTGCCAGACCATACTCTATTCTTTAGTACCTCAAGTGATGATGCTTTCACTTAACTTCATCTCTGAGAGGCACATATTTATAGATATATATTTTTTCGCTGTGTGTTTTCCAAAACTATTAGATGTCTTAGTACAATTGAGAAAAGACTAAAGAAAATTTTAGTAAATTTTATTTATAACTGGCCTTCTGAAATACTGGCCAAATTGTAAAACAATTCCACTGTTTTACCTCCCACTCTTGCACACTAGATTCATGCAAAATAAGTTAGACTTCACAGCTCTTTTTCTACTTCTTTAAAAACAAAACCTTCAAATATGCTTAGTCAAAGGCCACCTCAGCTTGAAAATTAATACTCTTTATTCAGTGTAAGCAGATAAATTTGGATGAACATGACTCAAAGTTAAATCTTCAATTCCCTAGCTTACCTTCAATTACCAGGACTACACTGGAAAAGATATGAGGCTTTTCTTATCTTTATAGAAATTTATCCTAAACCACTACATTATGTGTGTGTGTGTATATATATATATATATTTACACAATGGGCCAAGTAACTATAAAAAAGAATGACTTTTTGCCATTTTAAACAACATGAATGGACTTAGAAGGTATTATTCTTTGTGAAATTTGTCATACAGATGAATACAAGTACAGAATGATCTCGCTTATATGTGGAATCTAAAAAATAAAGAAAATGAATGATATAACAAGAATGGACTTATAGATACAGATGACAAGCAAGTGGTTGCCAGTAGAGAGAGGAAAGGGGGGAGGGACAAGATAGGCATATTTGATTAAGAGGTATTAAGTATTATGTATGAAATAAAGAAGCACCAAGGACATATCATACAACACAGGAAGTATAACCAATATTTCACAACAACTCTCAATGCAGTATAATCTTTACAAATTGTGGATCTTTGTATTATACACCTGAAACTGCTGTAAATCAACCACAGATCAATTAAAAAATTATTTAGAAACAAATTCTTTTAAAGATTTGATAAAACTTTTTAGGTAAAAGTTGAATATGAACTGAGTCTGTAAATTAATACTTATCTTTACACAGAATGACAATAAATGCAGAAAAACGATAGAACTGATCTTTAAAAATTACAATTTTCTAGACAACAGTGAAATAACTCCTTGCAGCCTCGGGTCATAAATAGATTCTACAACAATTAGTTGAAAATTTTGGAGAAGCAATATCTACAATAATGTTAACATTCATAGCAAAGATAACTTGTCAACTGTAACAGTTTCATTTAAGGCTGAGAAAACCAGCTGTTACTAGCAACTCATATTTAGATCAATTAGCACCAGTAGTGATGGCCATGCTTCTTAGAATAAGAAGATCACTTGATTTGATGTGGTACAAAATAATAAGATATCACCTTAAATATTTTAGCTTAATTATTTATGCCTCTATTTTAATATTAAAGTTTTTATGATATTTATAAATTTAAAATGTTTATAATTAACTGATTTAAGCTTAATATGCTGTTTAAAATGTATGAACATGAAAATCACCTTTCGGACTAGTGGTGAATATTTCTAAAACTCTCTGTACCAGCAAAATCAGGAAAATGTTACTAGACCTAGAGATCATTATCAAATCAATCTCTGAAGTTCTCAACATATGTTGTGTCACTTTGTTTATGTCTTTAATTTATAAAATATTTTGTGGTTCAAAGGTGGTATACATTAAAGACAGAAAAATTCAGGAATTCATGTAAGTAAAAAGAAGCTAAACATATTTTACATCTATTATCTGTAAATTAAACTCTAGCCATTCTAAATATTTTTTTTACATTTTTTGCCAATATGCTTCTTATAAAAAGGTATTCAGTGTTTAAAGCAGAGTGTCTTTATGTGTGTGTGTTTATACTTAACGTTGAATTTTTTAATCACTTATATGCCATGTTATAATAGTTATGCAATGTGATTCTCATTGTTCTTTATTTGAATGATTATGTGCACTTTGATAAGCATCTTGTAAAATATTATAAGATCCAACCAGTACATCCTAAAGGAAATCATTCCTGGATATTCACTGGAAGGACTGATGCTGAAATTCCAATACTTTCACCACTTGATGCAAAAAACTGACTCATTTGAAAAAACCCTGATGCTGGGAAAGATTGAAGGCGGGAGAAGAAGGGGACGACAGAGGATGAGATGGTTGGATGGCATCACCGACTCAATCGACATGAGTTTGAGTAAACTCTGGGAGTTGGTGATGGACAGGGAGGCCTGGAGTGCTGCAATCCATGGGGTTGCAAAAGTTGGACACAACTGAGTGACTGAGCTGAACTGAAGTGAGCATATTATGTATTTCATCATTTTTGGTTTATTCATCTATTGATAGATGAGCAAAAGTAATATAAACTACTGATACTGACATAAGTATTATTATTAATACTTATTTCATACATAAGTATTGATTACTGACATAAGTATGGCATAGGTTGCTTTTATATGTTTGTTAACATATAACTATCGATATTTTGAATTTTTTCCATTTCTTTGCACACCTTTTTTGCCATGTCTTCTAAAACAGTTTCAGAAAGTCTCAGAAGTAATGGAGAAAGCTTTAAGAAAGTTAGGAAAGTGATGGATGGAAGGAGGCATGGAAGTGATTGAATCTAATTTCTTGCTGTAAATGTTTCATGAACAGGACACATAACATTTTGATTTGCCAAGTTTAATGAGGTGCTTTTAAGAAGTGATTCATTGGTCTCCCATCTCTCAATTACATCATCCCCATAATGTTTAACACAAATCTGATTTATGATTCAAGATAAGTTTATAATTACTTGATAAAATGAACAGAATTAATAAGGAAAAATCTGAATACACATACATATTTCAATTTTACAACTGCATTTAGTCAATGTTTTATCCATAGTGAAGATACACTACCTTTCCTTCCCGACAAGTTGTTCAAAACGTATGCTCTGGTGTCACTCTACGATAATCACGTTGACACATAAATTCAATATTATTCTCTGTTTTAGAGTAAAGTTTTTTACCATGTCTCCATTTTAACTGTATGTGGTGTTTTCTCATCGTTTCTTCTGAAATTACACACGTCTCTAAAGTTAGAGAAAATAAACATAAAATTTTGAGTAATATGCAAATACTTTCCATAGAATTTCAGGGTTTCAAGAACTTTGGTCCAAAAATTCCTCTCAAACCTTTTCCAAATCAATACACTGAAAATATATAATGTAGTTTTCATCATATTAAAAAATCAATGCTATAAGAACGAGATACGTTGTTTAGTGTAATGATTAAATGTTATAATGAAAGATTCATAATGTCAGTAATCATATGAAGAGCTTTCATTAAGGAACTGTTGTTGCTCGAACATGAAATTTTCTAACTTTATTTCTATATACAGATATTAATACATGGTGGTCAAGCATGCAACAGAATGGTTGTTATTTAATCCATAAAAACTAAACTCTATTATACACAGTTAAACATCATGCTGAGTATAAGGATTATCCCAGGATCCAGGAGAAGTTTAAAGCATTTACCTAAGCACTTGGGCGGTTCTGACCACTCTCCATTCCGACATACTACGTTTCTGTTTCCCCGAAGTTCATAGTAGGCCTGACACCGGTACTCAATAATCATTCCTGGAGGATATACTGATTCCAGAAGTGAGGTAATGTCTCCGGTGTCTATTGGTGGAGGACGCCCACATTTTCCTTGAGAGTCCAAAAAGTAATGGCTTTTGATTTATTCAAAGACCACCCCTACAGTTTTAAATAGATAAAATAAAAATGTAACCAAATATGTAATATCAAAACATGATTTCTGATGACAGAAATAATTTATAGAAGGAATTGTAATCACTTAATCAGAAATGCACACTTCGCTGCTGCTGCTGCTGCTAAGTCGTTTCAGTCGTGTCGACTCTTTACAACACCACAGATGGCAGCCCACCAGGCTCCTCTGTCCATGGGATTCTCTAGGCAAGAATACTGAAGTGGGTTGCCGTTTCCTTCTCTGATGCACAATTTAAGACCTTATTTTTACCCCCATGAAAACACATATAGTACATATACAAATATATCTGCTTTGCAGTGTCTTGATGTTAAAACGTGTTTTCTTTCAGAATATATGCTGGAAAGATGGATAGCTAAGATAAAAAAAATTTACCCTTTTATGTTGCATTAAAGGGTATCCTTTTATGTTGCAGTTTCTGTGAAAGGAACTATTGGCTTCAATTTCTGGACAAGATGAGGTAAAAATATTTGTGCTTATAGTATATGCTAAGTATTCCTTCTGCCAAATAAAGGTCCTGAGCGTATTATAAAAACCAACACAGGAGACTGTGAAACAAGTAGTGAAGTCAATCTGCTTAGGGATTTTGGGATTCAAAGAACTACACTGAAGAGAGTCCTTGGAGTTTTCATTTTGCCTTGTATATATCCTGAATGGGCCACTGAGACTGCAATCCAGAAATAATACAAGTTCAGAAAGAAAAAAAGCCTCAAGAAGCAGTTGAACTCTTTAAGGCTCAGAAAAGAGTAGCCTAGCAAGACAGAAACAATTTTCGCAATACTGACTTAGTCAAGAAATACACCTTGAGTGCACCAGGACCCAGAGGCCCCACAGAGACTGAGCCAGAACTGTGTTTGAGTGTCTCCTGTGGAAGTATAGGTGAGCAGTGGACTGCTACAGGGGCAAGGACTCTGGGTGCAGTAGACCTGGATATGTCATAAGCGCTCTTGGAGGAGGAAGCAATTAACCCTACAATAGAGCCGCCGGAACTTACACAGGACTGTGGAAACAGACTCTTAGAGGGCACACACACACACAAAAAAAAACCTTGTGAGCACCAGGATCCAGGAGAAAGGAGTAGTAACCCCACAAGAGACTGGCCCAGACTTGTCCATGAGTGTCCAGGAGTCTTCAGCGGAGGCATGAGTTTGCAGTGGCCTGTTGCACGTTTGGGGGCACTGAGTGAAGCAGTGTGTACATGAGACCTTTGGAAGGAGGTCAACATTATCTTCCTTACCTCCACCATAGTTTGACCACAGGTCAAACAACAGGGAGTAAACACAGCCCCACTCATCAACAGAAAGTCAGATTAAAGATTTAATGAGTATGGCCCCTTCCATCAGACCAAGACCCAGTTTCCCCCTCGCCCAGTCTCTCAGATCAGGAGGTTTCCATATGCCTCTTAGCCTTATCCATCAGAGGGCGGACAGAATGAAAACCACAATCACAGAAAACTAACCGATCTGATCACATGGACCACAGTTTTGTCTAACTCCATGAAACTATGAGCCTTACAGTGTACGGCCACTCAAGACAGATGGGTCATGGTGGAGAGTTCTGAAAAAATGTGCTGCACTGGAGAAGGGAATAGCAAACAACTTCAGTATTCTTGCCTTGAGAACCCCATGAACAGTATGAAGAGGCAAAAAGATAGGACACTGAAAGAAGAACTCTTCCAGTCAGTAGGTCCCCAGTATGCTACTGGAGATCAGTGGAGAAATAACTCCAGAAAGAATGAAGAGATGGAGCCAAAGCAAAAACAATATCTAGTTGTGCATGTGACTGGTGATGGAAGTAAAGTCTGATTCTGTAAAGAGCAATATTGAATAGGAGCCTGGAATGTTAGGTCCATGAATCAAGGTAAATTGGAAGTAGTCAAACAAGAGATGGCAAGAGTGAACATTGGCATTTTAAAAAGCATCAAAATAAAATGGGCTGTAATGGTTGAATTTAACTCAGATGACCTACTACTGTGGGCAAGAATCCCTTAGAAGAAAAGGAGTAGCCATTATAGTCAACGAAAGAGCCTGAAATGCAGTGCTTCGATACAATCTCAATAATGACAGAATGATTGCTGTTTGTTTCCAAGGCAAACCATTTAATATCACAGTAATCCAGGTCTATGCCCCAACCAGTAATGCTGAAGAAGCTGAAGTTGAGCGGTTTTCTGAAGACCTACAATACCTTCTAGAACTAACACCCCCAAAAGATATCCTTTTCATTATAGGGGACTGGAATGCAAAAGTGGGAAGTCAAGAGATACCTGGAGTAACAGGCAAATTTGGCACTAGAGTACAAAATGAAGCAGGGCAAAGGATAACAGAGTTTTGCCAAGAGAACACACTGATCATAGCAAACACCCTCTTCCAACAACACATGGAAATCACCAGATGGTCAATACTGAAAACAGATTGATTATATTCTTTGCAGCCAAAGATGGAGAAGCTCTATACAGTCAACAGAAACAAGACGGGGAGCTGACTGTGGCTCAGATCATGAACTCCTTGTTGCCAAATTCAGACTTAAATGGAAGAAAGAAGGGAAAACCACTAGAGCATTCAGGTATGACCTAAATCAAATCCCTTATGATTATACACTAGAAGTGAGAAATGGATTCAAGGGATTAGATCTGATAAGACAGAATGCCTGAACAACTATGGATGGAGGTTTGCGACTTTGTACAGGAGGCAGTGATCAAGACCATCCCCAAGAAAAAGAAATGTAAAAAGGCAAAATGGTTGCCTGAGGAGGTCTTACAAATAGCTGAGAAGAGAGGCTAAAGGCAAATGAGAAAAGGAAAGATACACACATTTGAATGTAGAGTTCCAAAGAATAGCAAGGAGAGATAAGAAAGCCTTCCTTAGTGATCAATACAAAGAAACAGGAAAACAATAAAATGGGAAAGGTTAGAGATCACTTCAAGAAAATTAGAGATACCAAGGGAACATGTCATGCAAAGATGGGCACAATAAAGGACAGAAATGGTATGGACCTAACAGAAGTAGGAGATATAAGACGAGGTGGCAAGAATACACAGAAGAACTATACAAAAAAGATCTGAATGACCCAGATAACCACAATGTTGTGATCACTCACCTAGAGCCAGATATCCTGGAATGCAAAGTCAAGTGGGCCTTAGGAAGCATCATGACGAAGAAAGCTAGTGGAGGTGATGGAGTTCCAGTTGAGCTATTTTAAATCCTAAAAGATTATGTTGCTTAAGTTGTGCACTCAGTATGCTAGCAAATGTGGAAAATTCAGCAGTGGCGACTGGACTGGAAAAGGTCACTTTTCATTCCAATCCCAAAGAAAGGCAGTGCCAAAGAATATTCAAACTACCGCACAGTTGTATTCATCTCACACCTAGCAAATTAATGCTCATATTTCTCCAAGCCAGCCTTCAATGGTAAGTGAACCGTGAACCTCCAGATGTTCAAGCTGGATTTAGAGAAGGCAGGGAAATCAGAGATCAAATTACCAACATATTTTGGATCATCGAAAATGCAAGAGAGTTCGAGAAAAACATCTACTTCTGCTTTGTTGACCATGCCAGAGCCTTTGACTGTGTGGATCACAAAAAACTGTGGAAAATTCTTAAACAGATGGAAACACCTGACCTGCCTCCTGAGGAATCTGTATGCAGGTCAAGAAGCCACATTTAGAACTAGATGTGGAACAACAACCTGGTTCCAAATCAGGAAAGGAGTACATCAAGGCTGCATACTGTCACCCTGCTTACTTATATGCAGAGTACATCATGCGAAATTCTGGGCTGGATGAAGCATCAACTATAATCAAGATTGCTGAGAGAAATATTAACAAACTCAGATATACAGATGACACCACTCCTATGCAAGAAAGTGAAGAAGAACTAACGAGTCTCTTGATGAAAGTGAAAGAGAAGAGTGAAAAAGTTGGCTTAAAAGTCAACATTCAGACAACTAAGATCATGGCATCCAGTCCCATCACTTCATGGAAAATAGATGGGGAAACAATGGAAACAGTGAGAGACTTTATTTGGGGGGGCTCCAAAATCACTGCAGATGGTGACTGCAGCCATGAAATTAAAAGATGTTTGGCCCTTAGGAAAAAAGTTATGTGCTATCTAGACAGCATATTAAAATGCAGACACATTGCTTTGCCAACAAAGGTCTGTCTAGTCTAAGTTATGGTTTTTCCAGCAGTCATGTGCGGATTAGAGAGCTGGACCATAAATAAGGCTGAGCACCAAAGAATTGATGCTTCTGAACTATGGTGTTGGAGAAGATGCTTGAGAGTCCTTTGGAATGCAGGAGAACAAACCAATCCATCCTAAAGGAAATCAGTCCTGAATATTCATTGGAAGGACTGATGCTGAAGCTGAAACTCCAGTACTTTGGCCACCTGATGAATTGACCCATTGGAAAAGACTTTGATGCTGGGAAAGATTGAAGTTTGGAGGAGAAGGGGACGACAGAGGATGATGGTTGGATGGCATCACCGACTTGATGGACATGAGTTTAGTTAAACTCTGGGAGTTGGTGATGGACCGGGAAGCCTGGCATGCTGCAGTCCATGGGGTTGCAAAGAGTCAGACATGACTGAGCAACTGAAGTGAACTGACTTATTCTAGAAACACATGATGGCAGAAACCTAAGACCAATCCTTTCCATGCCTTGATCTACAGGGGCCAAGAAAGCAGCCCACATTTCCACCCACATACTCGATGGACATGGGTTTGGGTCGACTCCGGGAGTTGGTGATGGACAGAGAGGTCTCAAAGAGTTGGACATGACTGAGCGACTGAACTGAACTGAACTGAATCAGGAAACAAGAAACCTCTGCCCTTTCTCCTGATGTCAGACGAGGACAGGTGGGAACCTTGGACTTGCACCCTACATGGCAGTAACAGAGGCCTGATTAATGAAGGAATCCAATAACGTCCTTAGTCTCAAGATATAAAAGCTCAACTGTTCGAATACAGTTGAAAATCATTTATCAGACCAAATACCAGGTAAACCTCAAAAGAAAAAAAAATCAACAGAAGACAACAATGAGATGACACAGATATTGAAATCATTGGATGATGGTTTTTAAAAATCCAGTCCAATTGATAAAACTAGAAAATAGATTATTACAAAACCACATGGTTCAACAATATATTGAAGATGGCAGAAAGATAAATAAGCTTGAATATAAACTAACTTTGAAAATAGAGTGAAAAGAAAATGGACATAGCTTCAAAGAACTGTGGAAAGATAGCAAAGAACTGTTGAACATGAAGTGAAAATAAAGAATGAGAGATAAAAAAATAATGGTTGATTTCCCTGTGCCATCATTTTCTGATGGCCTAAATGGAAAGGAAACCCAAAAGAAGCAGAGTATGTGTATCTGTGTAGCTGATTCACTTTGATGTACAGTAGAAACTAACACGATATTGTAAACGAAATACACTTCAAAATTATTTTTAATAAACAATGGTTGAAAATTTCTCAAACAGGGCATACGACTTAGCATCTGAACAACAACAACAACTACATGTTGAAACTGCTCAGTGAATTCCAAACATGATGGAGCCAAAGAACTTAATGTCAAGAATGGATAAGGAAGCTGTAGTACATATACACAATGGAATATTACTCAGCCATTAAAAAGAATACATTTGAATCAGTTCTATTGAGATGGATGAAACTGGAGCACATTATACAGAGTGAAGTAAACCAGAAAGAAAAACACCAATACTGTATACTAATGTGTATATATGGAATTTGAAAGATGGTAACGATAACCCTATGCGACAGAGTAAGAGACACAGATGCACAGAACAGTCTTATGGACTCTGAGGGAGAAGGTGAGGGTGGGACGTTCTGGGAGAATAGCATTGAAACATGTATATTGTCATATG
Organism: Okapia johnstoni; assembly: GCA_024291935.2. Taxonomy (NCBI): domain Eukaryota; kingdom Metazoa; phylum Chordata; class Mammalia; order Artiodactyla; family Giraffidae; genus Okapia; species Okapia johnstoni. Next base: position 68,139,263 of record CM044322.1, on the reverse strand, counting down.
TGAAACAGAACACCATTCCAGGTTCGATGCATGAGACAAATGCCAGGGCTGGGGCAATGGGATGACCCAGAGGGATGGGATGGGGAGGGAGGTGGGAGGGGGGTTCAGGATGGGGAATCCATGGCTGATTCATGTCAATGTATGGCAAAAACCACTACAATATTGTAAAGTAATTAGCCCCCAACTAAAATAAATAAATTTATTAAAAAAAAATACATCATAATCAGTTCAGTCGCTCAATCGTTTCTGACACTTTGCAACCCCGTGGATTACAGCAAGCCAGACTTCCCTGTCCTTCACTAACTCCCTGAGTTTGCACAGTCACGTCCATTCTGTCGATCATGCCATCCAACCATCTCATCCTCTGATGCCCCTTCTCCTCCTGCCCTTATACTTTTCCAACATCAGGGTCTTTTCCAATGAGTCAGCTCTTCTAATCAAGTGGCCAAAATACTGGAGCTTCAGCTTCAGCATCTGTCCTTCCAATGAATATTCAGGACTGGTTACTTTTAGGATTGACTGGCTTGATCTCCTTGCAGTCTAAGGGATTCTCAAGCGTCTTCTCCAGCACCACAGGTCAAAAACATCAATTCTTTGATACTCAGCCTTCTTTGTGGTCAAGCATTCACATCCGTACATGACTACTTGAAAAACTATAACTTTGACAGTATGAACTTTGTTGGTAAAGTGATTTCTCTGCTTCTTAATATGCTGTCAAGGTTTTCATAGCTTTTCTTCCAAGGAGCACGTGTCTTTTAATTTCATGGGCAGTCACCATCCACAGTGATTGTGAAGCCGAATAGAAGGAAGTCTGTCACTGTTTCCATTTTTGCCATGCAGTGATGGAACTCGATGCCATGATCTTCTTTTTTTGAATGTTGAGTTTTAAGCCAGCTTTTTCAATCTCCTCTTTCACCATCATCAAGAGGCTCTTCAGTTCCTCTTTGCTTTCTGCCATTAGGGTGATATCATCTGTGTATCTGAGGTTATTGGTATTTTTCCTGGCTATCTTGATTCCAGCTTGTGCTTCTTTCAGCCTAGTATTTTGATGACGTATGCTGCATATAAGTTAAATTAGCAGGGTGACAATATACAGCCTTGACATACTCCTTTCCCAATTTTGAACCAGTTTGCTGTTCCATGTCTTGTTCTAACAGTTGCTTCTTGTCCTACATACAGTTTTCTCAGGAGGCAGGTAAGGTGGTCAAGTATTCTCATTTCTTTAAGAATTTAGTGTAGTCAATGAAACAAAGGTAGATGTTTTTCTGCAATTCCTTTGCTTTTTCTATGATCCAGCAGATGTTGTCAATTTAATCTCTAGTTCCTCTGTCTTTCTAATTTTAGCTTGTACATCTGGAAACTCTCAGTTCACATGTTGAAGTTTAGTTTGAAGGATTTTGAGTATTACCTTGCTAGCATGTGAAATGAGCCCAGTTTTGTTGTGGTAGTATGAACATTCTTTGGCACTGCCCTTCTAGAGACTGGGATAAAAACTGACCTTTTCCAGTCCTATAAACACTGCTGAGTTTGAAATTTTCTGGCATATTAAGTGCAGTACTTTCACGGCATCACCTTTTAAGATTTGAAATAGCTCAGCTGGAATCCCATCACCTCAACTAGCTTTGTTTGTAGTGATGCCCACTTGACTTCACACTCCAGGGTTTCTGGCTCCACGTGAGTGATCATACCATCATGGTTATCTGGGCCATTAAGTCCTTTTTTGTACAGTTCTTCGGTATATACTTGCCACCTCTTCTTAATATCTTCTGCTTCTCTTAGGGCCATACGGTTTCTGTCCTTTACTCTGCCCATCATCACTTGAAATGTTCCCTTGGTATCTCTAATTTTCTTGAAGACATCTCTAGTCTTCCCCATCGTATTGCTTTCCTCTATTTTTTGCATTGCTCACTTAATAAGGCTTTCGTATCTCTCCTTGTTTGGAACTCTGCATTCAGATGGGTATATTTTCCCTTTTGTCCTTTGAGTTTTGTTTCTCTTCTTTTCTCAGCTATTAGTAAGGCCTTCTCAGACAGCCATTTTGCATTGTTGCATTTCTGCTTCTTGAGGATGGTTTTGCTCACTGCCTCCTGTACAAAGTTACAAACGTCCATCCATAGTTCTTCAGGCACTCTCTCAGATCTAATCCCTTGAATCTTTTTATTCCTTCCACTATATAATCATAAAGAGCCTGAAAGGCCCAGTGGTTTTCCTTACTCTCTTCAATTTAAGTCTGAATTTCACAATAAGGACCTCATGACCTGAGCCACAGTCAGCTTCCAGTCATGTTTTTGCCAACTGTACAGAGCTTCTCTTTGACTGCAAGGAATATAATCAATCTGATCTCGGTATTGACCATCCTGTGATGTCCATGTGTAAAATTGTCTCTTGTGTTTTTGAAGAGGGTGTTTGTATGACCCATGTCTTCTCTTGTCAAAACTCTTTTAGCCTTTCCCCTGCTTCATTTTGTACTCCAAGGCCAAACTTGCCTATTACTCCAGGTATCTCTTGATTCCTACCTTTGCATTCCAGTCCCCTATATGAAAAGGAAGTTTTTTTGTTTTGGTGTTCAGGTCTAGAATGTAATGTAGGTCTTACAGAAGCAGTTAACTTCATATACTTTGACATTAGTGGGTGGGGTATAGACTTGGATTACTGTAATTTTAAGTGACTTGCCTTGGAAATGAATGGAGATATTTCTGTCGTTTTTAAGACTGCACCCAAATACTGTGTTTCAGATTCTTTTGTTGGCTCTGAGGGCTACTCAATTTCTCCTAAGGAATTCTTGCCCTTAGTAGTAGATATAATGGTCATCTGAATTAAATTTGCCCATTTCTGTCCATTTTAGTTCACTGATTCATAAATCTTGATGTCATAATCAGTACCGTACTCTTATGTCTAGGGCTTTGTAGTATAGTCTGAAGTCAGGGAGTGTCATTCCTCCAGCTCCATTTTTCTTTTTCAAGATTGCTTTGGGCTATTTTGAGCCTTTTGTGTCTCCATACAAATTTTAAGGTTTTTTTTTTTTTCCTAGTTCTGTGAAAAATTGCTGTTGGTAATTATATACGGATTGCATTGAATCTGTAGATTGCTTTGGGTAGTATAGTCATTTTGACAATATTGATTTTTCTAATCGAAGATAATGGTATATGTTTCCATCTGTTTGTGTCATCAATTTCTTTCATTAATGTCCTGCAGTTTTCAGATTACAGATCTTTTGTCTCCTTAGGTTTATTCCTAGGTATTTTATCCTTCTCCAAGGAAGACATGTAGATGGCCAAGACATCCATGAAAAGATGTTCATATCACTAATTATTAGAGACATTCAAATCAAAACTACAGCAAGATATTCTTTAACATGAATCAAAAAAGCTATCATTAAAAAAATCCACACACACAAAAAAATACACTGGAGAGTATGTGGAGAGAAGGTAAACATCCTGCAGTTAGTTGATACAGCCGCTATGAAGAACAGGATGCACAATCCTTTGAAAACTAAGAATAGAGCTACCTTATGACACTGCTGTCTTGCACCTGGGCATGTATCTAGAGAATAACCTGGTCTAAAAGGAAACACACACCTCAATGTTCTTTGCGGCACTGTTTACAATAGTCATGACATGGAATCAACGTAAATGTCCATCAACAGAGAAATGGATCAAGAAGACATGGTACATATATACAATGGAATATTACTCATCCATTAAAAAGAATGAAATAATGTAATTTGCAACAATATGGATGAACCTAAAGAGTGTTATACTGAGTGAAGTTAGTCAGACAGAGAAGGAGAAAAATTGTAAGACATCTCCTATATGTGGAATCTTAAAAGAAATTTTGCAAACAAACTTATTTATGGAAGACACTCACAGACTTAGAGAAGGAATTTATGGCTGCCAGGGGAATTATGGGAGAAGAGATAGTTAGGGAGTTTGGGGTGGACATGAACACACTGCTATATTTAAAGTGGATGACCAATAAGGACCTACTGTATAGCACAGGGAATTCTGTGGAATGTAACGTGGCAATCTGGATCAAGGGAGTTGGGTGAGAATGGTTACATGCATATGTGTGGCTGAGTCCCTTCTCTGTTTACCGGAAGTTAGCACAAGAGTGTTAACTGGCTATACCCCAATGCTAAATAAAAAGTTAAAAAAGATACATCGTAATCAAATTCCTGAAAATTATAGGAAAAAATCTCACAAGCAGCTTGATAGATTTGCAATACTTATTTGGGATAAATATTATGCAGTGCTTATTTAAGAAAAAGGATTCAAGCATTGGTGGAAATTTCATCGATGACCATAGAGCCAGGAAAAAGTGAGAACATTTTTCCAATGCTGGATGAAAATAATTGTCAACTCCAAATTCTATATCTTGTAAATCATCCTTTCGAATTAAAGGGAGACAGAAAGAAATTTCTGGACAAAGGAAACAGAGAATTCTTCTCCAGCAGAACTATACTTAAGAACTTTTCAAAGGAAAGCAAAATAGAAAAAGAATTGAGATTTTAGAATGGAGATTTTTTTAAAATAAGGATAAATATAATAAGAGTATGATTTCCCTGTTGATTTTATTATAATTGTGAAAAGTTGTCATCTGATATCGTGCTCAGTGTATATAGAGAGAATACTAGAGACATTTATGGTAAAAATGTGGGGAGAACCAATAAATCTAAATGGAAGTAAGCATTCCACATTTCATCTGAGGTGGTAAAATGTCAGCAACAGTAGGGAGTGATAAACTACCTATGTGTATCTTAATACCTAGAGAGACTACTTAGAAAACCATGCAAAGACATATACTCAAAAACAATGCAGATCAAAGTTAAATTATTTTGTAATGTTCAAAAATACACAAGGAAGACAAGAAAAGAAAAAGGTTGAGAAATGAAGGAAATACACACAAAACAAATAAGAAAATGGCAGATATTGTCCCTAATAGTTAGTAAGTCACTCTAAATATAAATGGCCTTAAATACATCAATTGAAAACCTGAAAATGGCAGGGTAGACACGTAAACAAGACTCAGCTGTATGCTGTCTAAAAAAAAAGTCCCTTCAAACATGAAAACATGTTCAAGAGGAGATTGCAAAAATTACACACCAGGCAAAAGTTAACTTGAAAAACTAGAAGTGGCTAATGTACTTCTTGGTTTGGATACCCATCCTGACTCATCTCTAAACACTGAAGTGTCCCAGTACCAAGTTTCAGACTTTTTATTTTTATGTGTACACTAATTTCCTGAATGAGTTCAGCTAGTTGTTCAGTCGCCAAGTCGTGTCCAACTCTTCTTGACCCCACGGACTGCTCATGCCAGGTGTCCAGGTCCCTGACCTCTCCTGGAGTTGCCCAAGTTCATGTCCATTGAATCGGTGATGTCACCCAAACATCTCTTCCTCTGTCACCTTCTTCTCCATCTGCCTTCCACCTTTCCCAGTTTCAGGGTCTTTTCCAATGAATCAGCTGTTCACATCAGGTGGGCAGAGTACTGGAGGTTCAACATCAGTCCTTAAAAAGAGTAAAGTTTAATTTCCTTTATGATTAACTGATCTCCTTGCTTTCCAAGGGACTCTCAAGAGTCTTCTCCAGCACCACAGTTTGAAAGCATGTATTCTTCAATACTCTGCATTGTTTATGGTCCAGTTCTCACATCCATACATGACTACTGGAAAGACCATAGCCTTGACGATATGTAATTTTGTTGGCAAAGTGATGTCTCTGCTTTATGACACACTGTCTAGGTTTGTCATAGCTTTTCTGCCAGGGAGGAATTGTCTTCTAATTTCATGCTTGCATTCACCATCCGCAGTGATTTTTAGAGGCCAAGAAGGGGAAATTTGTCACTTTTTTCTACTCCTCCCCCCCATTTACCATGAAGTGATTGGACCTGATTCTATAATCCTAGTTGTTTTTTATTTTTTAATATTGAGGTTTAAGCCAGCTTTTTCAGTCTCCTCTTTCACCCTCATTGAGAGGCTCTTTAGTTCCTCTTCACTCTCTGCCATTAGAGTCGTGTCGTCTACATATCTGAGGCTGTTGATATTTCTCCTGGCAATCTTGATTCCAGCTTATAAAAACTCCTGCCTACAATTCTCATGATGTGCTCTGCATATAAGTTAAATATCAGGGTGACAATAAATAGCCTTGTCATACTCCTTTCTCAATCCTGAACTAGTCAGTTGTTCCACACAGGGTTTTAACAGTTGCTTTTGAGCCGCACACAGGTTTCTCAAGAGACAGGTAAGATGATCTCTTATTCTCATCTCTTTAAGAGTTTTCCACAGTTTGTTATGACCCACACAGTCAAAGTCTTCAGTATAGTCAATGAAACATAAGTAGATGTTTTTTGGAGTTGCCTTGCTTTCTCTATGATCCAATGCATGTTGGAAATTTGATCTTTAGTTCTGCATTTTCTAAACCCAGCTTGAACATCTAGAAATTCTTGGATCACATAATGCAGAAGCTTAGCTTGGAGGGATTTGGAATATAACCTTACTAGCATGGGAGATGACTGCAATTGTCTGGTGATTTGAACATTTTTTTTAGTACTGCCCTTCTTGGGAATTGGAATGAGGATTGACCTTTTCCAGTCCTGTGGCCACTGTTGGGTTTCCCAAATTTGCTGACATAATGAGTGCAGAACTTCAGTGGCACCATTTTGTAGGATTTTAAATAGCTTTGCTGGAACTCAGCTAGTAACCTACCTTTAAATATCATCTGCCCAAATCTATGTCAGATTCTATGATCAGGCCCCAGCTGCCTATTGCATGTCTCAAAGTGGAATTTCTTGGGCTGTTAAATGTAATTATGGTATCTTTTACACACTTATTCTTCAGAAAAAAAGATGACTATCTTAATGTTTAAGATAGGAAATGTCCCATGATTCCAACTGCTCAGATCTGGCCAACACTGTCATATAATAAACATGTTAGATTACATATTCAGACCACAAAAGAACTGGGTTTTCAACACCATTATTTTTTGCATTTAAATTATTTTAGAAAAGCTACTTCATCTTATTTTTGGGTCACTATATTTTGTTGTTAATGCATTCTCTAAATTGGGTGGAGAGGGTGAGTAAGATACTTTACCTTTGCACTGAGGTGGTTTTGTCCAAGTTCCATTTAAACATACCACATCTATCTCCCCCAAAAGGTCATAATTCCTGGTGCATTCATAATGTACTTTCTCACCACTTTGATATCTAGACTTCAGATTTTGTATAATAGCATTTTCCACTTGAGGTGGATTTACACAGGAAACATCTGAATAGAAAGAAAAAAAGTATCTCTAATATAATGATTATTATGAACAGCAAGGAGGAAATAGAATGTCAAATATATTACATGGTCATTTTGATTCAATAGTTAATCGGTCATGAAAGACTGCTAATTTTCATCAGTTTATATGTAAGGTCAAGGGAAAAGAAATAAAGCAATATTTTTCAGCATGAATTAAACTTCTATATCTTAAAACCCTCCCCTATACTTCACTAGAAAGATGATAAACATTTTTTAGACCACTGAAAATGAGTTTTCCAGGAAATCTCTTTTTGAGGTTAGTAAAATAAAAATTATAAAGTTTATAAATTCAAAATGAATTTATAAAACAAAAGAAAACATAACAAAATATCATTTGACATCAAGATTTGGTTTACATTCATCCTGTTTATGAGATATAACTTAAGGCCCTTTCAGAAATTAGACAGAGTAGGTACTTCTTTCTTTAAAGACTTGATCAAGAATTAACACACTTTGAAGAATACTATAGTTGCAGGGAGAAGATGATTGATTAAAGGATATGAACAGAACATCTGGAAAAATAACATAAAAATAAAGTGCAAATTTATAAAACTAATTTTTAATGGTATTTTGGGACATATGCTAAGGACACCCCAGTGAATGATGTGCAATTCCTCAGTGAGATTCAGGGCATGCAGAGACTGTAACTACAAGAGGCTGTAGCCATGAGTCTTAAACGGAAATATACACAGAATTCCTTGGGAATCATCAAAACATTGTCAGAGTCGCAGCCCCAGAGCTGTCAGAGTCGACCCCCAGATTCAACAAGTCTGAGTGAGCCTGTGAATCTGCTTGCATATCTAACAGTTTACAGAATGTGCTGAGAATGCTCTGCCAGGACTGTGCTTTGAGAACTATTGGGCTACAACACCAAACACTGGGAACACAAGTCCATCCCTTTTTATGTTCAGGCACAAACTGTTTTTGACCTGGCCTAAAAGTAATCTATGTCCATTTAATGATAGTGGAGGCAATTTTCTACATTATATTACTTCAGATACTTATATAAATTTTAAAGTTTTACCAAATTACCTCTGCATACTGGCCTTCCTATCCATTTGCTCTTAATACACTGTATGGTATTAGATCCATCCAACTTATAATATGAGAGACACTTAAAAGCGACTTGTTCTCCTGACCTATAGAAATCCTTCTCCTGATCTATGAGTACAGCATTATCAAAGGTGGGCAAGTTAACACAATTTGTGCCTGAAAGAAAAAAGAATATGCATTCGTTTAGTACATCTTTAAAGATTCATAGCGACCACTGATTATATTCCAGAAAGTAAATAATTCCATATCAGACCAATGAATATTGTACAGCATTTCTCTTATACCTTGAGGAAAGAGTCAGAAATCTTGATTCAATCACACTGACTATCTCTATATTATCAAAAATACAACATGGGAATGGTGACATTCTAAGAGGTAGAGCTGCATACTTCTCAAATTTAAATTCTCTTCTCCCATGATATCCCATGTAAAATATGAATGTTTCTATTTTTGCTTTTATCAAAATATGTTACCTTGAGTTATGTTAAATGTCTTAGAAAATTACATATTACAAGGAAATGATTGACAAATTAACAGCAAATTGAGTAGTGATAAGAGCAGAGTTCAGCCATAGTACAGGAACAGAGATCAGAAATCTGTGATGTGTATCAGAGGATGTTCAAACTGCACCCAAGATTATGTGAAACTGAGATAATTTAGTTAGTGTTATCAAGTTGCCAACCTCCATTGGATCACAGAAAAAGCAAGGGAATTCCAGAAAAACATCTACTTCTGCTTCATCGACTATTCTAAAGCCCTTGATTGTGTAGATCACAACAAACTGTGGAAAATTCTTGAAGAGATGGGATTACCAGACCACCTTACCTTCCTCCTGAGAAAACTCTATGCAGGTGAATAAGTAATAATTAGATCCATACATGGACAATTGACTGGGTCAAAATTGGAAAAAAGAGTACTTCAAGGGTGTGTATTGTCATCCTGCTTATTTAACTTATATGCAGAGTACATCATGCAAAATGCCTGGCTGGATGAAGCTCAAGCTGGCATCAAGATTGCCAGGAGAAATGCCAATAACCTCAGCTATGCCTCAGATGACACCACCTTAATGGCAGAAAGTAAAGAGGAACTAAAGAGGCTCTTGGTGAAGGTGAAAGAAGAGACTGAAAATGCAGGCTTAGAACTCAACACTCAAAAAATGAGGATCATGGCATCTGGTCCCATCACTGCATGGCAAATAGATGGGGGAAAATGGAAACAGTGAGAGACTTCATTTTCTTGGGCTCTAAAATCACTGCAGATGGTGACTGCAGCCATGAAATTAAAAGACGCTTGCTCCTTGGAGGAAAAGCTATGACAAACCTTGAGAGCACATTAAAAAGCAGAGTTATCACTTTGCCAACAAAGGTCCACCTAGTCAAAGCTATGACTTTTCCAGTAGTCATGTATGAATTTGAGAGTTTGTTAATAAAGAAGCCTGAGTTACAAAGAATTGATACTTTCGAACTGTGGTGCTGGAGAAGACCCTTGAGAGTCCCTTGCACTGCAAGACCAAACCAGTCAATCCTAAAAGAAATCAACCCTGAATATTCATTGGAAAGACTGATGCTGAAGCTGAAACGCCAATAGTCTGGTCACCTGATTAAAGTGAAAGTGAAACTGAGTGAAGTCGCTCAGTCATGTTGGACTCTGCGACCCCACGGACAGGAGCTTACCAGGCTCCTCTGTCCATGGGATTTTCCAGGCAAGAATACTGGAGTGGGTTGCCATTTCCTTCCCCAGAGGATCTTCTCAACCCAGGGATCGAACCCAGGTCTCCCACATTGTAGGCAGATGCTTTACCATCTGAGCCACCAGGGAAGTCACCTAATACAAAGAGCTGACTTATTGGAAAAGACCCTGATGCTGGGAAAGATTGAGGGTAGGAGGAGAAGGGGACGACAAACGATGAAATGGTTGAATGGCATCACCGATTCAGTGGACATGAGTTTAAGCAAACTCCAGGAGACAGTGAAGGACAGGGACAGCTGGCTTGCTACAGTCCATGGGGTCGCAGAGAGTCAGAAACGACTGAATGACTGAACTACAACAACAAATCAAACTTTTTTTATTTCTAGGGTTATTAATTCTCTACCATAATTCAGAACTTTCCATAGATACCTTGTTAAATTCTAGAATTATGCATAGTTTCATATTTGTGCCATTTATGCTTTGAATTGAAAGTTATTTGTCAGCTTTAGAATAAAAGGAAAAACACTATACTTATGCAATCTTGTGGACGAGACCCTTTCCCTCCTAAACATCTCATAGATGCAGGTCCATCAGTTTCAAACCCTTCATCACAGTAGTAAGTAACTTCTTCTCCATATTGATAACTGTCTTTCTTGTGAGATACAACACCATTCAGAATATAAGGTGGAAGCCCACAAGGAAGTCCTAGGAAGAAATGAAAGAATGATTTCATGTTTTGCTAACTTTGAAATTTAATTTGATGTACTGGTCAACATATTTGCTAATTTTCCTTGAAAATAATAAATGATTATACAGGAACTTCCATGACATGGGAGGAAAGTGAGCAAATTATTCCTAAAATCACCAATCTGGTGTGTGTCCAGCTGTCCACTTGAGCAAGAACTTGAAACTGAAATTACCAATATATGAAAGAAACCATCAGTGCTCTCTAACCAATCATGAGTAATAAAAGAAAAACACGCTGAGACTCCACATATCATTTTAGGAAAAGTATTATATATTGTAAGAAATTAAAAGGAACATTTTAGGGAAGACATAGGACATATTTTTGAAACTTGAATAGATAGGAATATACATAGGTTTACTAATATGAATAGTTAGGCTTAATTTTTTTGCACATCCAGTGTTAAGACAAAATAACTGCCAGATTGAAAAGTGATTCTATATAGAACAAACAAAATTATTAATAACAAAAATGATTGATTTTATATGTCAAATTTAATTTAACAAACAAATATATACGTTTTATTTTAATACATAAATGACCTGTAAATAGATGAGTTACCTGATGTATTAAGAAATCTAAGGACCAAGTTTCATGATTTGATGACAATTGATTAGTTTAATGAATGGTACTGAAAATAGAGTTTGGTTTTCCCACTGTCCTCACCTACACACTGAGGTGGAGAGCTCCACTTTCCCACTTGGCATATTATCACATTATTTTCAGATATCTCGAAGCCTTCTTCGCAAGTATAACTTAACTTCGTGCCATGTGCATACAGCCTTTGTTCATGTATTTCTCTCCTTTCTTCTGCAGAGCTAGATGATTTAATGGTTCCATGGTCTATTTTGAGGAGGTTGAGTATATCCAGTTTTTTCTATATGAAGTACAGAGGTCAAAGAGTAAAGTACAAATATAATCTTTAAATTGAAAATATTAATACAATCAAATATTACTTTGGATTTTAAAATAAGAATTAAAAAAAAAAGAAGACTCGGAACAAGTTAAAGGATTTTAAAACTGACAAATATTTAAAACCTGCAAGCTATTTGTCTCCATAAACACTATGCTATTACTACTTGTTCAATATACCCCTTCATCATTTTTTAAATTAATTTTTATTGAAATGTTGGATATATAACAATATGTTAGCTTCAAATGTGCTACAAAATGATTTTACTTTTACATACTTTATAAAATGACTACCAGTATGTCTAGTAACAATCTGTCCCTAACAAATTTATTACAATATTATTGACCATATTCTGTATGCTGTATAATACATCCCCCTGGCTTCTTTATTACATAACTGGAGTTTGTACTTCAAAATCCCCTGTATCTACCTTGCCAACCCCATCCTCCTTTCTTGCAACAGCTCATTAATTTTTTGTATCCGTATCAGCCTGGTTTCCTTTGGTTTTTTTCATTTTTAGATCCCACAAATAAGTGAAATCATGTGGCATTTGTCTTTTTCTATCTTACATACTTCATTTAGAATAATACATCCTAGACACATCCATGTTGCTGCAAATGGAAATGTTTTATATTTTATGGCTTGGTTACAGTTCATATTGTGTGTATATGTATAAAACATCTTCTTTATCTACTTATCTATCCGTGGACCTTTTAGGTTGCTTCCAAATCCTGGTTTTTGTGTGTAATACTGCAATGAACATTGGAGTACATATATCTTTTTAGATTAGTGTTTTTGTTTCCTTGGAATAAATACCCAGTAGTGGAATTACTGGATCATACGGCAGTTCTATTTTTAATTTTTAAAGGAAACTCCATCCTCTTTCCCATAGCAACTCTGCCAGTTTATAATCCCACCAACAGTGCACAAAGATTCCCTTTTCTCCACGTCTTTGACAACACTTGATGTTGTCCTTTTCATGATAGCCAAATGACAGGTGTGAAGGGACATCACACTATGGTTGCAATATGTTTTTCCTGGATACAGTAGTCTTCGCTGCAAGTTTCTTTTCCTTTCATCACTTTGTATATGTTGTGCCAGTCCCTTGTGACCAAAAAAAGATTGTTCAGAAGCTGCTGATACTTGTAAGGATATCCTTGTAGGTAACTACTGCCTTTTCTCTTGAAGGAGAAGAGGGTGACAGAGGATGAGATGTTTGGATGACAACACCAATTCAATGTACATGAACTTGGGCAAACTCTGGGAGATGGTGAGAGACAGGGAAGCCTGGCCTGTTGCAGCGAGATCATGAAGTGTTGGACATGAATTGGCAATAGAACAACTTTTTTTAAATTAATTTATTTATTTTAATTGGAGGCTAACTACTTTACAATATCGTGGAGTTTTTTGCCATACATTGACACGAATCAGCCATGGTATACATGTGTCCCCCATTCCGAAGCCCCCTCCCACCTCACTCCCTATTCCATCACCTGGGTTGTCCCAGTGAACTGGCTTTGAGGGCCCTCTTTCAGGCATCTAACTTGGACTGGTGATCTATTTCACATATGGTAATATACATGTTTCAATGCTATTCTCTCAAATCATCCCACCCTCGCCTTCTCCCACAAAGTCCAAAAGTCTGTTCTTTATATCTGTGTCTCTTTTGCTGTCTCGCATATAGGGTCGTGGTGATCATCTTTCTAAATTCCATATATATGCATTAATATACTGTATTGGTGTTTTTCTTTCTGAGTTACATCACTGTGTAATAGGCTCCAGGTTCATCCACCTCATTAGAACTGATTCAAATGCGTTCTTTTTAATACCTGGGTAATATTTCTTTGTGTATATGTACCACAGCTTTCTTATCCATTCATCTGTCAATGGGCATCTAGGTTGCTTCCATGTCCTAGCTATTGTAAACAGTGCTACGATGAACATTGCGGTACACGTGTCGCTTTCAATTCTGGTTTCCTCAGTGTGTATGCCTAGCAGTGAGATTGCTGGGTCGTATGGCAGATCTATTTTCAGTTTTTTAAGGAATCTCCACACTGTTCTCCATAGAGGGTATACCAGTTTGCATTCCCACCAACAGTGTAAGAGGGTTCCCTTTTCTCCACACCCCCTTCAGCATTTATTGTTTGTAGACTTTTGATAGCAGCCATTGTGACCAGCATGAGATGGTACCTCTCTATGGTTTTGATTTGCTTTTCTCTGATAATGCGTGATGTTGAGCATCTTTTCATATGCTTGTTAGCCATCTATATCACTTCTTTGGAGAAATGTCTGTTTAGTTTTTGACGCATTTTTGGATTAGGTCGTTTATTTTTCTGGTATTGAGCTGCATGAGCTGTTTGTAAATTCTTGAGATTAGTTCTTTGTCAGTTGCTTCATTTGCTATCACTTAATCCTACTCTGAAGGCTTTCTTTTCACCTTGATTACAGTTTCCTTCAATGCACAAAATCTTTTAAGTTTAATTAGGTCCAATTTGTTTATTTTTGCTTTTGTTTACATTACTCTGGAAGGTGGGTCATAGAGAATCTGCTTTATCTGATTTATGTTAGAGAGTGTTTTGTGTATGTTTTCCTCTAGGAGTTTTGTAGTTTCTGTTCTTACATTTAGGTCTTTAATCCATTTTGAGTTTATTTTTGTGTATGGGATTAGAAAGTGTTCTAGTTTCATTCTTTTACAGGTGGTTGACCAGTTTTCCCCAGAGCACTTGTTAAAGAGATTATCTTTTCTCCATTGTATATTCTTGCCTCCTTTGTCAAAGATAAGGTGTCCATAAGTGTCTGGATTTATTTCTGGGCTTTCTATTTTGTTCCATTGATCTATATTTCTGTCTTTGTGCCAGTACCATACTGTCTTGATGACTATAGCTTTGTAGTATAATCTGAAGTCAGGCATGCTGATTCCTCCAGTTCCATTCTTCTTTCTCAAGATTGCTTTGGCTATTCGTGGTTCTTTTGTCTTTCCATACAAGTTGTTAAATTATTTGTTCTAGTTCTGTTAAAAATGCCATTGGAGCTTAATAGAGATTGCATTGAATCTATAGATTACTTTGGGTAGTATACTCATTTTCAGTATGGTGGTTTTTCCGATCCATGAACATGGTGTATTTCTCTATCTATTTGTGTCATTTTTTATTTCTTTCATAGTGTTTTATAGCTTTCTATATATAGGTATTTTGTTTATTTAGATAGGCTTACTCCTAAGTATTTTATTCTTTTCATTGCAATGGTGAATAGGATCGTTTCCTTAATTCTCTTTCTGTTTTCTCATTGTTAATGTATGGGAATGCAAGGAATATCTGTGTATTAATTTTATATCCTGAAACTTTACTATATTCATTGATTAGCTCTGGTAATTTTCTG
Source organism: Okapia johnstoni (assembly GCA_024291935.2). NCBI lineage: Eukaryota > Metazoa > Chordata > Mammalia > Artiodactyla > Giraffidae > Okapia > Okapia johnstoni. Next base: position 68,124,185 of record CM044322.1, on the reverse strand, counting down.
GTGATGTCTTTAGGGTTTTCTATGTAGAGGATCATGTCATCTGCAAACAGTGAGAGTTTTATTTCTTCTTTTCCAATCTGGATTCCTTTTATTTCCTTTTCTTCTGTGATTTCTGTGGCTAAAACTTCCAAAACTATGTTGAATAGTAGTGGTGAGAGTGGGCACCCTTGTCTTGTTCCTGATCTTAGGGGGAATGCTTTCAATTTTTCACCATTGAAGATAATGTTTGCCTTGGGTTTATCATATATGGCTTTTATCATGTTGAGGTACGTTCCTCTTATGCATGCTTTCTGGAGAGTTTTTATCATAAATGGATGTTGAATTTTGTAAAAGGCTCTCTTTGCGTCTATTGAGATAATCATCTGGTTTTTATCTTTTAATTTGTTAATGTGGTGTATCACATTGATTGATTTGCAAATATTGAAGAATCCTTGCATCCCTGGGATAAAGCCCAGTTGGTCATGATGTATGATCTTTTTAATATGTTGCTGGATTCTGTTTGTTAGAATTTTGTTGAAGAATTTAGTGTCTATGTTCATCAGTGATATTGGCCTGTAGTTTTCTTTTTCTGTGACATCTTTGTCTGGTTTTGGAATTAGGGTGATGGTGACCTCATAGAATTAATTTGGGAGTTTATCTTCCTCTGCAATTTTCTGGAAGAATTTGAGTAGGATAGGTGTTAACTCTTCTCTAAATTTTTGGTAGAATTCACGTGTGAAGCCATCTGGTCCTTGGATTTTGTCTCTTGAAAGATTTTTTTATTCCATTTTCTATTTCTGTGCTTGTGATTGGGTCTGTTAAGACTTTCTATTTCTTCCTGGTTCAGTTTTGAACGGTTATACTTTTCTAAGAGAATTTTTCTAATGCTATGTTTGTGTTTCCTCCAGAATTGAAAGAGACACGTGTACCCCAATGTTCATCGCAGCACTGTTTACAATAGCCAGGACATGGAAGCAACCTAGATGTCCATCAGCAGACGAATGGATAAGGAAGCTGTGGTACATATACACAATGGAATATTACTCAGCCATTAAAAAAAATACATTTGAATCATTTCTATTGAGATGGATGAAACTGGTGCCCATTATACAGAGTGAAGTAAGCCAGAAAGAAAAACACCAATACAGTATACTAATGCATATATATGGAATTTGAAAGATGGCAACGATAACCCTATATGCAAGACAGAATAAGAGACACAGATGCATAGAACAGTCTTACGGACTCTGAGGGAGAAGGTGAGGGTGGGATGTTCTGGGACAATAGCATTGAAACATGTATATTATCATATGTGAAACAGAACACCATTCCATGTTCGATGCATGAGACAAATGCTCAGGGCTGGGGCAATGGGATGACCCAGAGGGATGGGATGGGGAGGGAGGTAGGAGGGGGGTTCAAGATGGGGAACACATGTAAACCCATGGCTGATTCATGTTAATGTATGGTAAAAACCACTACAATATTGTAAAGTAATTAGCCCCCAACTAAAATAAATAAATTTATTAAAAAATAAAAAAATAAATAAATAAAGTAGCCCTTAAAAAAAAAGAGGTTTGTGTTTCCTGATAATTTTCTGTTTAGTTTATCTAACCATAGGTATGAGTGGGGTATTAAAGTCTCCCACTATTATTGTGTTACTGTTAATACCCCCTTTCATACTTGTTAGCATTTGCCTTACGTATTGAGGTGCTCTTGTGTCGGGTGCATACATATTTTTTTTTTTTTCTGGATCTTGATTTTTTTTTTTATTTTAGTTGGGAGCTAATTACTTTACAATATTGTAGTAGTTTTATAATTGTGATATCTCCTTCTTGGATTGATCCTTTGATCTTTATGTAATGTCTTTCATTGTATTTTTTCATGGTCTTTATTTCAAAGTCTATTTTACCTGATATGAGTCTTGCTACTCCTGCTTTTGTTTTCCATTTGCATGAAATATCTTTTCCAGCCCTTCACTTTCAGTCTGTATGTTTCCCTTGGTTTGAAGTGGGTCTCTTGTTGACAGCATATATAAGAGTCTTATTTTTGTATCCATTCAGCCAGTCTTTGCCTTTTGGTTGGGTCATTCAACCCATTTACATTTAAGGTAATTATTGATAAATATGATCTCATTGCCATTTACTTTGGAACAACAACATTTTTAATTTTTTCCATTAAATGATAACATGTCCTGGTATGGACATCTTCGGGTTCATCTCTTTTTGGGACTGTCTGCCTTCAAGACCTGAATGTCTGTTTCCTTCCCCTGGTTAGAAAAATTTAGCTATTATTTCTTCAAATAAGTCTCTGTCTCTCTCTATTTTTAGATCCCTATAATGAGAACAGTACTGCACTTGATGTTGTCCCAGATGTGTGTTAACCTATCCTCATTTTTAAAATTCCTTTTTCTTTTACCTGTGCTGTGTGAGAAGTTTCTACTACCCTGTCTTCCAGATCTCTGATCCATTCTTCTGAATCCTCTAATCTACTATTGATTTTCTCTAGTGTATGTTTCATTTCAGCTGCTGTATCCTTCAGCACTATTTAGTTCATCTTTATATTTTCTTATTCTTAAAATTCTTTTTTCATCCATTCTTCTCTAGAGTCCATTGGACATCTTTATGGTCATTACCTTGCATGCTTTATTGGGTGGATTGCTTATCTTAACTTTGTTTAGTGACTTTTCTGAGATTTTTGTCTGGTTCCTTCATTTGGAATGTATTTCTCTGTCTCAAGATTTCACCTAACACTGTGTTTATTTCTAACAGTTAGGTGTATTCCTGATCTTAGAGAAGTGGTCTTATGTAGGAGAAGTCTATGGGTCCCAGCAGAATGCTCCCTTCTGTAGGATCTATGCAGCAGATCTAGATGCTATAGGGGTTCCCTTCTGTTTTGCCAATGCCAACTACTCTGGGTGCACTGGTAGGCAAGAGTCACAACCCTTCCTCAGGTGGCTGCCAGATCCTGCCTCATATGGTGGCTGCCAGCCCACACAGAGGGAGGATGAAGTGTTGATGGAGCTGGCTTCAGGGCCTAAGCGTACTTGGGCTGGTGATATCACACCCACGAGCTGGGTGAGATGCAGGTGTGACAACTGTGGAGCCCAGTGGAGTCTGGGGTTGGTGCTGTCTTGCTGGTGAGTTATTAAGCGTCTGGTGCTATTAAGCTATGCATGTGTGTGTTAGGGAGAACTCTAAAGTGGCATTTGTCTCTCATGATGGCTGGCACCAGCATCTATGATCCCAATTGTCTCCTACCTCTCTAGGAGGTTCAAAAAGATAAGCAAATTAGTCTAACCCAAGCTTCTTTCCCATTGATGCCTCTTCGCTGGGACATAGAGCATGTGAGATTTTTGTGTGCCTTTAAAGAACAGAAGCTCTGTTTCCTGAAGCCCTCTGGCTTTCTTGTGCACAAGTTACACTGGACTTCTAAGTCAGAATTTCTGAGGGGTAGTCTTTCAGGACCATGACTCCCAGGCTGGGCAGCCCAATTGTCCCCTCATCCTTGTCCTTTTGATCGTTAGGAATAAAATTTGCATAAATATAAATTTTACCTGTTATTTACTCAGTAGCCCAAAGAGTTTATCTGTGTTTCACATCAGAAGTGAAAGAGTGTTCATCAATTCATAAACTGAAACTGTGATTTACTGTTTCAAGATAAACTGAAAGAGACAGAGAGGACTTCATCTTGTTGATCCATACAAAGCTTGTGTGTATGCTCAGTCACTCAGTCATGTCCAACTCTTTGCAACCCCATGGACTGTAGCCCACCAGGTTCCTCTCTCCATGGAAATTCCCAGTCAAGAACACTGGAGTGAGTTGCCATTCCCTCCTCCAGGGGATCTTCTTCATTCAGGGGTCAAACCTGCATCTCCTGCATTGCAAGAGGATATTTTACCACTGAGCCACCACGGAAGGATACAAAGCTTAGAGGAGTATTAATCTTCTTTAAAGAATGTTTTAGACAAACTTATGCACTACTTACCAATGCAACGTGGGATTGACTGCCATCTCCCATCCTTGCACACAATTTCTTCTGCATCTTGAATTAGATAATTTTCTTTACATAGAATAGATATTTTTTCTCCATCCTGATATTTCACTGTAGTTGTCATATCTCGAGCATTGGGAATCTGAGGTGGAGGTGGGCATGGTTGTATTTGTGCTTCTGAAAATATTAAAATTAGATTTCTTGATTAAAAAGCATAAGTTCAAACATTAAAGGAAAATTTTTCAATAAACAGAAAGCTCTAATATATATCATAAATGATCAAATAATATGATACTCTGTAATTATACTCTTAAGTTGTTTAGCACTTCAATGTATCACATTTGGTTCACAGTCTCGTGGTCTTTCTTGTAGTATTTTCCTTTTATTCTTCCTGTGGTCAATCATGTATGATTTATATAAAACTGATTTCAATTATTTCTTATCTTTAGAATGTACCAAGTGAATTGCTCACTCAATTATAGGCACTGAGGAAAAACTGATATCAGGGTCTCTTTTGTTTTTTTAACAGATATCCATGATCAGATATATTGTAATTGGTTTGAAGCCCTCACTGAATTTTCTACCAGTGGGAGTTGATTAGCCAGAGGAGAAACTACATTTTGTTGGAATCAACTAATTTGATGCTGATTCTTGAACAAGATAACAGTTAGATATGTTCACTGGAATTTAGAGTGTATTGTTTACCATTCTGAACTCTCCTGGAAGTACAATTTACTATCTTTCCTGCACTGTTAAAGGATATATACATTGATGAATGCACCTGCTTTAATGATTAGCAAGCCTGGCTTTTGGTATAAAAGATCCCTCTGTAAACTGTGTCTGAGTCCATCAAATAGAGATACATCAGATATCCAATTCAGAATCTGAAGACAAAGCCTGTTCTGCTCAACTGAGGGAAGATGGCATGAATGCACCTGGAAGACTTTGGAGCCCTCTATGACTCCTTGCTTTTGATTTCTCCTGTCATACTTCACTTTTATTGCATTAAAAGCACTATGTAAGTATAGGCTGGAAACTCATAAATCCTTTCAGGGATCCAACATTTTGTATTAAATTCAGGGAAATATTTAACTGAATACACTTTATTCATCATTAGTAATATCATCAGGTTTTCTATTTTGTTCTAAGTCAACAGGAGTATTTTTTGTGCTGTGTTGTGCTTAGTCTCAGTCATGTCTGACTCTTCGTGACACCGTGGACTGTAATCTGTCAGGCTCCTTTGTCCAAGGGAATTCTCCAGGTAAGAATACTGGAGTGGGTTGCCATGCCCGCCTCCCGTGGATTTTCCCAACACAGAAATCGAACCAAGGTCTCCTGCAACTCAGGTGGATTCTTTACCATCTGAGCCACCAGGGAAGACCTGGAGTATTTTATATTTCATCAAAAATATTTCTCTTATTTCTGTTTTAACTATGTTGACATTTTTATCAATGTATTATCAAGAATTTATTTTCTTTTGTGTCTGACGTTTAAACACTTTTGTTCTAATAACCTTAATTTGTACTTGTTAAAAGTCTTGCAAAAGTTGGTCTATACACTACATTTCCCTATAAACTGAATATTTTGCAAATCAGCTATGTGCACTTTTTAGCTTATTCTAAAAATTGACATTTTAATTTTTGTTTTTCTTTCCTTTATGTTCTTTGGATACATGTTCTTTTCTAGATGTTAGACTGTACTACCTATTACTTAAGCTCCTTTATTTTGTAAAGCAAGTTTTAATCTATATATATCTTTGTTTTTTGCTGTATACCATAGATTCCAAAGTATGCTGTTTTCATTTTACTTAATTTAACATATTTTCTGTCAGTAAATCACAAAAAATCCTTTTTTTTTTTAAATTTTCAAGATTTGTGATATGGGTGAATAAGTTGTCTATCTAGCTCTCTTTTAATTTACATTTGCTTTTAATTTATAGAGAATAATTAGAGGACACTGATTACATGAACTTGATTAGGAATTCTTTTATCACATGAAAATAATCAAGTGTTTTAAATTAACTAGCTATATTCCAATAAGTTAATGTAGACTTCCAGAGATGGCATATTATGAAAACTATGAAGACATATATTATGACTATTAAAAAGGTAATTCACAAGGACTAAGCCATTATAAATGTATAATGTATCTAAGAATATATCAAAATACATGCAGAAAAGATGAGCAGAACTGAAAGAAGAAATAGACAGATCCACACCCTTAGTTAGCAATTCTGAGAACCTTCCTACTGTCATGGATAGAACAACTAGAAGAAACTATTATGTCAATATATGGCAAAACCACTACAATATTGTAAAGTGATTATCCTCCAATTAAAATAAATAAATTTATATTAAAAAATAATTTTAAAAAAATTGAGTGTAAAAATAAAAAAAAAAGACATAGATACATTTTTAGAACACTATGAACAATGTTAACCTGAGCTAGAAACTAGAATATGAATATATTTTATATGAAATGGAAACATCACAAAGATATGCTGTGCAACTAAGAATAAATTTCAAAATATTAAAAATTTACAGTGTGTTTTATAAGTGAATTAGATTAGAAATCAATAAGAATAAAATATCTATGCAATCATCCATGATACTCTTCAAACTGCATACAGTAAATATCTGCAGCTCTCTAGATAAAAATCATACCGCAGTATAACTGATACTGGAGAATAAATTATTTAAGAAATCATAAATATGTGAGAATTAAACAATAAATTTCTAAACAACTGTTATGTCAAAGAAGTCACTCGGAACATTAGAATATATTTCGCATAGAGTTAAATTAAAATAAAATTGATACTTATTTGTATATATTTGTATATGAAAATGGGTTTGAATCAAATAAAAAAATGAAAAAAATTGATATTTATTTATAAATTTTTTGAGGCACGGGTAAAGCAATACTTAGAAATGCAAAAAGGTAGTTTTACATGGGTAAAGCAATACTTTGAAGTGCAAAAAGGTAGCTTTACAGGTTTATAGCTAAAAAGTAGGATGGTTTGAATCAATGATTTCATTTTCTATCTGAAGAAATGAGAGAGTAAAATTAAATCAAGTGATTAGAAAAAAGGAAAATTAAGTCCACAAGAGAGAAAAAATTGAGAAAGATTAACAGAAAAGGGAAAACAGAGAAAATTAACAAAGTTATAAATCATGAACATTAACAAGATAAAAATTAGAGAAGAGAGGAAATGGAAGTAATTAAGAGTGCTAAAAATGTTTATTTGAAAATAATAATATTGAGAAACAAAACTATGATCGCAAAATAAAGTAGGGAAACAACTATCAATACCAAGAACGAAAGAAGTGACATCAATAAATATACTATAGGATCAAAAGGAAAATTAGAAGGTTCAGTGACTATTAGAAGTGATTTTACATCAAGCAATTTCATAAGTTAGGTAAAATAGAGATATTTCTTGAAAAATGCAACTTTCACACAGTGACAAGAGAATGTAGAAAATGTGAATAGCATACTCTGTATTAAAGAAATTGAATTCTAATCAAGGGAATTTTCAAAGAAGCAAACTACATACCAGATCTCACGTGTGCTCAGTCGTGTTCAACTCTCTGCAACCCCATGGACTATAGCCTGCCGGGCTTCTCTGTCCATGAGATTCTCCAGGCAGAATACTGGAGTGGGTAGCCATTCCCTTCTCCAGGGGATCTTCCCCACCCAAGGACTGAACCTGGGTCTCCTGCACTGCAGGCAGATTCTTTACTGTCTGAGTTTCCCCCCAGGGGAGCCTACTGGTATGTCTGGAAAAGTAGCTGCTACAACTCCAATGTTTTACAAAGCCATCCCTTTTGTTATAAAAGTTTGTAAGTTTTCCCTGAAATTTCTATGTTAGAGGTCAGAATAACTAAAGTAATTTTGAGTGAGAGGAACGTACTTGGAGACTGCAGTCAGACTTCCAGTCTACTAAAAAGCTAGTTACAAAGGTAATTTGGCAGCAGTGAAGATAGTTTAAATGACTAAATAGAAAGTTCAGAAGTAAATAAACACTTTCATAGTTAACTGATTTTCACTTCAAAGTATTTTCCACACAGTTTCCTAAAATAATTGACAATCCATCCATAAAAATAAACTCTTACTTTATGCAATTCTCAAATATAAACACAAGACAGATAATATACTTAAATATATTCACATAACACTATAAAGTTTCTAGTAGAAATTGTAGAATATCTGTACTTCATTACCTATACATGTTACTTGTTTCCTTAAAGATGCCGTTGTGTAGCAAGCTCTTTTAATTTTATATTTGCTATTAATTTAGAATAATTTACAGACATGAATTCCTTGAAATTGGTTGGGATTCCTTCATCATATGAAACAATAAATTGTTTTAATTTAACTATATATAATAAGCTAATATAGATTTTCCGACAAGGTATATGACAAAAATTATTAAGAAATATTTTATAATTAGAAAAAAGTTAACCCACAAGGACTAAGCAATCATAAATATATAATGTATAATATACAACGCTGTGCTTAGCCATCCAATGTTGTCCCACTCTGTGATCCCATGGTCTGCAATCTGCCAGGCTCCTCTATCCATGGGGATTCTCCAGGCAAGAATACTGGAGTGGGTTGCCTCCATGGGATCTTCCCAACACAGGGATTGAACTCAGGTCTCCCCTACTGCAGGTAGATTGTAGACTGATCTACCAGGAAAGCCCAAGAATCCTGGAGTGGGCAGCCTAACCCTTCTCTAGGGGATATTCCTGATCTAGAAATTGACCTGGGATCTCCTGCATTGCAGGCAGATTCTTTACCAGCTGAACTACCAGGGAAGCCCATAATAGACATTATGTATTGGCATGGCAATATTTAGATGCTTGTTGTTTAATTCCCAAATAGTTATGTTTTTCTAAATAATTTATTCTCCATAACAGCTTTATTGTAGTATGATTTTTATATAGGGATCTGTATATAAGGAAGAATTATGAGGTTGAATATTAGACAGTAGATTAGGTTTTGTATTGATCTGAAGCTTCTTTCTAGATATTCTAGGCTTGTAGAAATTGGTAAAAATATTGAGGATAGGGAGTCAAGATGCCATAGAGTTGGAGAAGAGAAACACAGATATGAAAAGTAGAAAACTGAAATGAACCTATTCAATTGGATTTTATCATGTCAACATGACTCAAGACTTTTCAAGATAGTTAAATAGGTAAATAGATGACTAGATAGATACATAAATATATATAAATAGATAGATACATAGACTGATACATAAATAGATACGTGGATATATATATAACAGTTCACCATGGGTATAAGCACATTTATGTGTAATACATAAAATCATAAGCAATGGCTTTCCTGTGGAAATGAGCACACCTACTGAGCAGATGTTAATTTAAAGTCACAAAGTCTCTGAGTGGTTTGTCACATAGCTGACTAAGGCACATTATACAATTAATATTTAAGCATAGTATTTTGATTAGTTTCTAAATTACTTTGCAGATGGAAAATTATTTGTAATGATAAATAACTAAATTTCCTTGAAAGACACAAAGATACTACTTTTACAAGTTAGAAAGAAATAGAATAAAATTTTGAAAACATTACAGACAAGAGTTTACCTTCTTTGCAGGTTACTTTAGGAACCCATTCTCCATTTATACAGATTGAGTGTTTGTGTTCTGATTTTCCTTGACATTTGTAACTTTTGCTGGTGTTGTGGTCATATTCAATCTTATATGATGGTTTTCCCTCAGTTGGAAATAACATTGACCCTTTACACTTCTTAAGTTGATCTGTTGCTATAAAATGAAAACATTCACTTGAAAAGACTAATTCTAAGAACCAAATAGCTAATAGCAAAAAATATCTATGGAGTCACTAATATAATACAATTAGAATTTGTGCCTACAAATTCCACCAGCCAAGTTACTACTGATCAAATTACATGAAATGAACAATTATACATGAACCTGAGTTCTGCGTCCAGTTTTTGAAATTTCAGAGAAAATACCCATCCTAAAGATTTCTGCCTTTTGAACTGGAATATTTTTGCATATCTTTATAGCTAATACTCACCACATGAATAAATTTGGTCCCAAAGTTGAAATCTGTGAAATGTTCACGATAATTTATTGACCTTAAGCATCTCTGCGTTATTTTTAATTCACAATCTTAAAACATTACAATGAAAACAATTATCTTTGGACATAGCATACCAAGTTGCTACTTTATATTTTTCAAGGAATGTAATGAAACATAATAAGAAAACTATATGCAAGGTGTTTTGTAAAGAATCTGAACTTTTAAGCAAACCTTTTAACTAATCACCAAAAGTGAACAAACACTTGGAATAAGAAGATGGGTACTTAAAGTTACAACTGATTTCTTCTATATACACTTAGAGTCTTTGGGACAGTATGTTATGTATCAGATCATTCTATAATCCAATATAATGCCATGATAACAATTTTTTTCCAGCTCTAGGATAAGTTAAATATGGACGAAAAAAGCTTTTTATATAGGTACCTATTTCAAAAATTCAATGCAGTGGAGGTTCCTTTTGAATTTGACAAAATATCAGTATAGGTCTTTGGTAGTATATGTTAATAATTTGTTAATGATAAAGGTTAAGTGAAATGAATAAAATAAGGAAAAGTCAAGTAGGTAGTCAAAGAAGAGTGAGGATTTCAAAATGAAACTCTGAAGAAATAAAATAAGGAGCTGAATTCAAAACACACTAGAGGATTGAGAATTAGCCCTTTTTTAAAGACTTGTTCAGAGTGTTGAGGGACACAAAACCAGTAGTACTCTTCAAGGAATGGTGGCCGAAGGAAGATGTATACTCAAAAGGAGAAGTGGTGACTGATGTCCTCATCCTATGATGGACTGGTTTCTGGAAGGAAAGCACACTTATTTTTTTTAGGAGAAAATAAGCATAGTAGGTAGAATGACAAGCTAGATTAGACAGAGTTACAAAATAAACCTTGAGAGAAGAAAACTGGAATAAGGTCTATTATAGCAAAGGGGGTCTATATTAAACTGAATACATGTAGAGGATTAACCTTAGTAAGGGAAGCTCTGAGGTCAGAAGAGTAATAATTGAAATGGACATTTTGGCATAAGGTAGAATGAAAAGTTAAATGAGGTGAGGTCATTTGAGGAGATAGAAGAGGACAAAGATGGGTTTGGTCTTGAAGAATTGGCAATACTTAGGACAGGAATGTGTTCACAAAAATGTAGGGATTAACAAGCAAAAAAATTACCATTTAACTAAATAAACTCCTACTGAATGTCTCCCATCTGTAAACTGGTCTTTTGAGTATGGGTCTTTCGACATACTGTCAGTGAAGTAAACAGCTATCTGTCCCTGCCCTCACTCAGGGCCTGAGCCTAAGCCCTACCTTCTTCTTGGAATAATTAATGACTAGAAATATAATGAGTTAATAGGCCTGGACATCCGGGGCTCTGAGTGCAGAGCCCAAAAGACTCCAGGAAGTGTCTATTCCAAGAGAAAAATGAAAGAAGGCAGTTAAAATTGATTCTCCTGGTCAGTCATCAAAGACTTGGTCATCCAAAGGTCAGGAGGAGTCTCTGACAGGGAAATTTGTCAGGGCAGGTTCCTGGCCCCACCCAAAGTGCCTCCCATGACAGAGTTACCTACTAACAGGGAGGACTTGAGCCCACCCTCCACAGCACAGAAACTTCTCTTTGCAAAATTTGAAACAGACTGAGAAATTAGCATTGTTAGAAGCTTTGAGAGAGGCAAGATTCCTACAGAAATGTATCAAATGGGTATTCCTCAACTATAATTTCTGGTTTCAAACGTTCTAAAAGAAAGAGTATCATATAAAAGCAAAAATGGCATTTCTGCAATGATAGTTGTATTTTCCTGGTAACTAGTACTCCCATTTTAATCACATGAGTATCTATCAGTAAGATTAGGCGTCACACTTGTCAAGATAAACAATGTGAATATCAGGACAGAAAGATGCATAAAATTCTATTGCAAGTTTAAATTTTTCCTCTTTAGACACATATTGAACTATAAAAATAAAATGTTTGGGATCATTATAATTTAAGATCTGACATTTTCAAGGATGACTCTAAATTTCAACAGTATGGCTGCAAATACTATAGGTCAATTTGAGATATATATTCTGACCAATGCACTGAGGAGGTTGGGTCCACTCTCCACTAATACACGTGATAAATCTGGGTCCAATCATTGTAAATGCTTCTCTGCAGCTGAACTCTACCAAGTCTCCATGGTGATAGGGAGGGACAGAAGGCTTGACATCGCCATGATCAAGGTCAGGTATATCTCCACAGGTACGCTCCTCCTCTGAAAGTCCACAAAAATATGTTTGTCTTTAAAATATTATTTAAATGTGTACATGGATAAAATAGAAGTATTTATTTATCTTTAAATATTGCTATTTTTAATACATTACCAATACACACAGGTAAAGCTGTCCATTCTCCATCAACACACTGAATTTTATGAGAACCCTTCATCAAAAATCTGGGGTTGCAAGCATATTCCATGACCTCATTGTGCACATATTCTTCTTTGTGTATTTCTTTCCCTTTCCCATTGAGAAGTCGAGGAGGTGGAGCACACGATTTTACTTTCCCTACCGTAGAAATATTGCATAAATTACGATTACATTGTCTGTTTTATCAATGAAAAATCTGACTAATGCATAAATTTATTTCAATAAATGATCTTTTATTTACTATATAATTTACTTTAGCATTCTTAAACTATTGAAAATGAATGGTGTTTACACCAAATTCATGTTTACTAATTCTATTACTCATTTTGAACTAGCATATTAGTCTGTGTATGCTCAGAAAACATGTTCATTATCCAGATATGCTAAATAAATATGCAAACCAATTACTCAATCTGGGTGTATAAATTATAGCCATATTTTTATTTCACAGAAACACTGTAGGAAAACTTTGAAAAAATATCATTTGAGAAAAGCATTTGAACAATTTAACTCTGATTCATGTGATTTGATACGTATGACTGAACTGACTATAAACTCATTGAACACCATTTAGACATACTTGAGGACACGAGAGGTGAAGTTCACAGTATATAAACTATCCAATATTATGGTGGAATTGCAGGAAAAAGGAAAACTAACAAGAACTCCTGCCAGTGTCAGGTTCCTCATGCTTTTCTGTGGATACTCCATCACATATTTCAAGAAGCACCTGAAAGTTAATTTCTTAAATAAGGAAAACTGAGATATCTACTACCCAGCACATGTTCTTGTGGGTATAACTCGGGCTTAATGCATTAGATTATAGATGCACTGGAAGTGGACAGAAAATTAAGAGAGGGAAATAAAAAGACTGATATCTGAAATCCCAACTTCTGCTCTGGCAGATAAATATTTACCTTTACACGTTGGAAGTTTAGGGGACCATCCAAAGTAGTAGCACTGAACTGAATCTGCTCCAACCATAATACGGTCTTGACTGCAGGAGAAGTTCAGCACATCTCCAACTTTAAATATTTCTTTCCTGGGATAAGCATCTAAGAATGTATCTATTTCGGGAATACTGCATTCTTTTTCTATTGAAAAAGATAAATAATTTAGTGAGAATATTTAACCATTGCAAAATAAATATTATTTGTGTCTCATAAAATGAGGCTCTGGGTACTGCCTACACAGAGAGACAGCACACTAATGCTCTTCCTTGAAAAACATTACATATTAGGTTTTATACACCCTCTGCACTCATCTGGAACTTTTGAGAAATATTAAGGTATTGAACAGCAACATATATGTCCTGATAACTTATCTGTAAAGTCACCTTGTTAATACTGGATCTGATTTTATCACTGACATTTACAAAATATAATGCTACTTTTTTATCTCAAAATGTAAACATATTCTCTCAGAATAAAAAAAAATGACACAATTGAAATTAAACACAAATGAAAAAATAGTATTTTAAAAACTATAATTGGGTCCCTTTTGTTTATTTTTGCTTTTATTAAAAGCTTTTGCCCAACAAAGGAAACTATAAGCAAGGTGAAAAAAAAAGACAGCCTTCAGAATGGGAGAAAAATAATAGTAAATGAAGCAACAGACAAACAATTAATCTCAAAAAATATACAAAGCAAACTCCTGCAGCTGAATTCCAGAAAAAATAAACGACCCAATCAAAAAATGGGCCAAAGAACTAAACAGACATTTCTCCAAAGAAGACATACAGATGGCTAACAAACACATGGAAAAGATGCTCAACATCACTCATTATTAGAGAAATGCAAATCAAAACCACAATGATGGTACCATTTCACAACAGTCAGAATGGCTGCTATCCAAAAGTCTACCAGCGATAAAATGCTGGAGAGGGTGTGGAGAAAAGGGAACCCTCCTTACACTGTTGGTGGGAATGCAAACTAGTACAGCCACTATGGAGAACAGTGTGAAGATTCCTTAAAAAACTGGGAATAGAACTGCCATATGACCCAACAATCCCACTGCTGGGCATACACACCGAGGAAACTAGAATTGGAAGAGACGCGTGTACCCCAATGTTCATCACAACACTGTTTACAATAGCCAGGACATGGAAGCAACCTAGATGTCCATCAGCAGACGAATGGATAAGGAAGCTGTGGTACATATACACAATGATATTACGCAGCCATTAAAAAAATAAATTTGAATCGGTCCTATTGAGGTGGATGAAACTGGAGCCCATTATACAGAGTGAAGTAAGCCAGAAAGAAAAACACCAATACAGTATACTAATGCATATATATGGAATTTGAAAGATGGTAACGATAACCCTATATGCGAGACAGAATAAGAGACACAGATGCATAGAACAGTCTTACGGACTCTGAGGGAGAAGGTGAGGGTGGGACGTTCTGGGACAATAGCATTGAAATATGTATATTATCATATGTGAAACAGAACACCATTCCATGTTCAATGCATGGGACGAGTGCTCAGGGCTGGGGCGTTGGGATGGCCCAGAGGGATGGGATGGGGAAGGGGGTGGGATGGGGTATGGGATGGGGAACACATGTAGACCCATGGCTGATTCGTGTCAATGTATGGCAAAAACTACTACAATATTGTAAAGTAATTAGTCCCCAACTAAAATATAATAAATAAATAAATAAATAAATAAATAAATAAATATGCTGTCTAGGTTGGTCATAACCTTCCTTCCAAGGAGTAAGCGTCTTTTAATTTCATGGCTGCAATCACCATCTGCAGTGATTTTGGAGCCCCCAAAAATAAAGTCTGCCACTGTTTCCACTGTTTCCCCATCTATTTCCCATGAAGTGATGGGACCAGATGCCATGATCTTAGTTTTCTGAATGTTGAGTTTTAAGCCAACTTTTTCACTCTCCTCTTTCACTTTCATCAAGAGGCTCTTTAGTTCTTCTTCACTTTCTGCCATAAGGGTGGTGTCATCTGCAATAACTGTTACAATCAGATCATACAGCAAAAGTCCCATTTCAGCTTCACCCAAGTATGCCCCCACCCGATCCTAGACAGGTGAATTCGAGGCCCCTGCCAATTTTGTCCCCTCTTTCTATCCTGTCCAACTCTCTAGTAATAATAAATTCCATATATCACTCAGTTATCTGTTCCAGATTTCATATATTCTTATCCACAAGAAGGTGTCATGAATTGAGCCCTAAATTTTGCAAACAAAGACAGAAATGAAGTGGCAAGGGAAGGCTGTCCATTCACTTTTTTAAAAGTGACACTTCATATAGTGAGATGAGAACTGATCATTTCTTTGCCTTCTCATTGCCAGGGTAAATAGTATGAATTCCTTTTAGTAATTTCCAAAAGACCCTTTTCCACTTCTGAATTTTAATAAATCCAGCTTTTCATCACTCTCACGATTCACCACAGTATTTTTATTTTAATTCAGAAACCAAAACTGGACGCCAGTTTTCTAATAATGAATCAGAATACTAGGTTTAAAAGAATCTAGAGCCTATTATACAGAGTGAGTAAAATAAAAAAAAAAAAGTAAGTCAGAAAGAAAAAGACAAATACCATATATTAATGCACATATACCAAATTAAGAAGGTGATACCAATGAATCTAGTACCAGGAGGAAGCAAAGGAGCCACAGACATAAAGAATAGACTTTTGGACTCAGTGGGAGAAGAGGGTGGAATGATTTGAGAGAATAGCATTGAAACATATACATTACCATATGTAAAACAGATGAGCCAGGTGCAAGTTTGATGCATGAAGCAGGCATCCAAAGCTGGTGCTCTGGGACAACCTAGAGGGATAGGGTGGGAGGGAGGTGGGAGGAGGGTTCAGGATGGGGGGGACACATGTATACCTATGGCCAATTCATGTTGATGTATGGCAAAAACCATCACAATATTGTAAAGTAATTATCCTCCAATTAAAAAAATAATTTTTTTAAAAGGACAGCCCAGGCAGTTATAATCCATATGTCCCCTGTTTGACTATACTTTTTAAAATAAAGAACCACAATTTTCCATAAATATCTCTGTGAACCACTCTGGACCTAATTGAGCCGGAAATTTTCAGGTTGAGTTTTTGAGAGACAGAAATAGAATCTGTGGAAGCAATAGAATCAATAATAGTTGATACTCATCAGAGCAATCACACTCTATGGTGGATGGGATACACACTTTGGGGTCATTAATTTTATGCTTTGACTATCACTGAGTGGTGGAAGCTACAAAGAGTGAGTATCAATTTATTAAACCTGTAAGAGAAAACAGCCCTTACCATCTGATTTTTCATAGCACATTTCCACTCTAAAAAATCGTTGACCCCTCACAGCAGTATGAACACAAACATAAGTAACACCCAGTTAATACATAGATGAAAGAATGAATGATCTAATGAAATCATTTAGAAGCACCTGAATTACTAAAACGTCAGACTCCAATATTTATATAACCACTCATCGATTCTCTCACAATTACTTCCTAAATAACTACTATGTGCTAGTCGCTTGTGATTACAGCAGTGGCGGGCAGGGAGGCAGGAAAAAATACCCCTGCCTTTATTTTGGAGACAGGGCAGTAAACAAAATTATAATAGTGTTTAATCAGTAATAAATGCTGTAGGAATAAACTGGGAAGTATTATGGGTGGTTGATGTGATTTGAGTCAGTGTAGTCAGGCAAAACTTTAAGAAGACACTGACAAGTAAAGATAAGTGAGCATGCAGACACCCGAAAGAGGAGGCCAGGCAGAGCAACAATAGGAATAAAAAGCCCGTGAGGCTGAGCAGAAAGACGCGGGTAGCCGGACAAGTACAGACCTTTAAGTCAATAACAGGACTCTGCCTTTTTCTGAGTAACGAAGTGAAGGCACTAATAGGGTTTCTTTGTGAAAGAAAGACTTAACCTGACCCACTTAGATTCAAAGACTCACCTCTGGTTGCTTTGATAAGGATAGACTGAAGGAAGATAAAGAATGTAAGCAGGCAAACATCTTAGGAGGCTATAGTATTATTACAATAAAAAAAAAAAAAAAAAACCCAAAAAACGGTGGCTTGCAAAACAGAAAAAATGGTGAGAACAACGGAAAGATTCTTAACATATTTTGAGAAATAGACAAGATTTCCTCACCCATTGACTGTGGTGCATGAAAAAAAAAAGAGGCATTCAATAATGGCTTTTTTGTATCTGAGTAGCTGGAAAAATGGTTAATTCCTACATGGTGAGAACCATATGATGAACAGGCTGAGAGGGCAGGTTTTGACGGTTATTTTTTTTTTCCCCCCCCTGTCAGTTTGACAATATCTTGATATGATATCAGAGTGAGAGCCATCCTTAGTTCCCACAGTTCCATCTTGCCCTGGTAGAAAGAGATGTGAGCTGAGCTCTGACCTGGAAGAAAGAAGTTCCAGTCCACTGTTTAACACCTATCCAAGCTGCTGCTGCTGCTGCTAAGTCGCTTCAGTCGTGTCCAACTCTGTGCGACCCCATAGACGGCAGCCCACCAGGCTCCCCCATCCCTGGGATTCTCCAGGCAAGAACACTGGAGTGGGTTGCCATTTCCTTCTCCAATGCATGAAAGTGAAAAGTGAAAGTGAAGTCGCTCAGTCGTGTCCAACTCTTTGCGACCCCATGGACTGTAGCCTACCAGGCTCCTCCGTCCATGGGATTTTCCAGGCAAGAGTACTGGAGTGGGTTGCCATTTCCTTCTCCCCACCTATCCTTGGACCTGGAAACTCACCTCACCAACCAAGTCTAATTCCTCAGCTAATAGAAGGTTAGGTAAAGAACTGCCTGCAATGCAGGAGACCCAGGTTCAATCCCTGGGTTGGGAAGATCCCCTGAGAGGGAAATGCCACCCCACCAGTATTCTTGCCTGGAGAATTCCATGGACAGAGAAGCCTGGTGGGCTACAGTCCATGGGGTCGCAAAGAGTTGGACACAACTGAGTGACTAAACACTTTCACTTTCGATGGTTAGGTTAATAAGTTATTCTTAAGGCCACCTCATTTCCAAACATGCTAAGAGTGCCATTTTTTCCTTGTTTGGAGGATTCTTTCCTATAAGGGTCCAAACCCATTTTTCACTGTCCTTTTTAGCCAGACGCTCCCCCCTTCCTCATACTGTACAAAGAAGTTCTTTTAAGAATAAAGGTCTCCTGTAGCAGACGGACAAAAATGCCTTGTTCCCATTTCTGAGAGAGATCAGAGGCCAAGACTCATTACTCTATAAAATTCTATTTTTAAGATTTACCATTACCGACCCTGTACCTCTTGAGTTCACTAGCTAAATTACTCTTTGATTTGCTTATTTGCTGATACTTAAGGAAAGACTTTTTGCATCTTGCGTACACTAAACAGAAAGCACTTCAGATTATACATTCTTCCCACCAACAACCCAGCTAAACCCCTACTGTAATTCTAAACAGATTTTAACATCTTACACACACAACATCATCAATGACACACAATCCCTCTGCAAATCGAGAAGCTGCGTCTGATATGCATAACATGCCAAGATACCAAAGACTTTGGACAATACACACACAACATCTCAGAGGATTTATAGCCAGACACAAAGGTTCTACATAAAAGCCAGAGAGATTAATCAAACCAGCAGGCACACACACACACGGTGAAGGATTACAAGGGGAAGAAGTCAGCTCTGTCCCTAGAAAGGCGTCAACGTCAGATGCTACCATTGTCAGCCAGCACCCTTAGACCTCATCTCTAAACATTGCCTGCGATATTTGGAAGGAACGAGAGACGGTCCCGTTCTGGCACATCATCTGAAGGTCCAGGCCAACGTGTAAATAGGTGAAGAACAGATTTTCCTCGCTCACTTTGCTCAGGATACCACACTTACCAAGGGCAGGAGGCATCACCAGATTGTGCAACACTTGAGAAATCATGGTAACCCAAAGTCATCCTCCCTCTGCTTCAACTTGTTCACAGAAAGAAATAGTCCAGCCTAGGCGGAGGACTTCTTTCCTACGTCCTGCACTTGCTTCCATTACGTACGTCTAAGCAAACTGCGCCTCTCCCTGGAGTGCAGAGCAGGGAGCGGGAAGCTTACCTTCCCTCATTCATGCCCAACTGACCAGCAACTTCTGATAACGCGGCAGTACTGACAGCGGACTTTGCGCTGACGCTTGTCGATGAGCAGTCTTTATTATCCCCGACACGTGTATGACGTGAGTCTTTCCTTATGCGGTTCTCTTGAAGAACCCTTTGCAGCCTTCACAGACTGTACACGCCATAGTGCTTTCCTGGTCCAAAGAAAAAGGACATTCCCACACTAGTTGACTTCTTGTGTTTTAATCTGTGGTCTTTGATTCAAAAGAAACCTCTGCTCTCCGCGCAGAAAACTAGCATATCACCTCGCAATGGGAACAAAAGCAAAGAATAACTAGTGGAGAATGCAAGCTTGATGACAAGAACCAAACCAAGGCAAGTAAATATGCCCTTTTCTTGAGGAGGGGGGGTGTCTTCCCTCTAAAAGCAAGTCTCTGGAATCAATAATTCCAGAGAATGTTATTTAAAAAAGTCCTGACCATAAGACTTCACTTACCATTTATTTAATAGGGCAATTTTCTTTATGTTTAGTTTAAGCCAAAATGGATTCTGGCCTTCATTCCAAGACATTAGCGTACATAAAAAATAAAATATTTATGATTGTTGTGTATTATCTAGCAGGGAAACAACCTCATTTCACTTCATAAAAAAAATTTTCACCATAACTGAAGTCCAAGGACTGAAGAATCTCACTTCAAACTATTATCCTTTATCATAACTATGCCACAGAAACTAACATAAGTTATTCAAATATACTGCCATATCAGAGAATAACTGATATATATCCTTACGGCATAACATGACATGTAATCTTGAGATGTGAATCATAAAGATCTGATGGAAGGGGTTTACTTGGATCAAGGAATATCTGTTACCAGTTTTTTTCATTTCTCTTATTACCTGTTCACACACATCCAGTTTTCCATGACCACCAGCCAAGGATGGCTAATTTTGTGTCAGGAAGCCACCTCACACATGACCAACACAGGCATCGACTCAAGTCACCATGGACTTCCTTGGTGGTCCAGTGGCTAAGACTCTGTACTCCCAATGCAAGGGGCTCAGGTTCAATCCCTGGTCACGTGGTGAGGCTAGACATCCATATGCTCTAGCAACTAAAAATAAATCCTGCATACCACAACTAAAAAAGATCTGCCCAAGTTATAGACCTCAGCACAACAAAATAAATAAAGTATTTTTAAAAAGGATGTTCTCTAGCTAGGACGTCTTCCCAATAAATACACAATCAGTGCAGCTTGTCTCATTGCAAATTGTGAGTACTATGATCAAAATATAATGAGACAAATTATTCGCAAAACTGGTTTAAAATTTATGTCAGATATTGAGACGTGACATGTGGATGGCCAGTTTATTTATAGACCTGATATGACTTTTTCTAATCTGGTGACTCTGACAAGTCCCTGAGAACTAACCAATGTTAATATCTGGAATCCCAGAAGCTTATATTTCAGAGGAATGCCACTTTAGTGCAAATTGTGGCTAGAGATAGCCTGCCCTTGAAGTTAGTCTGTGTCTAATCAGCTGACTACACCAATTTACTGAACTCTCATAGAAAACAAATAAAGCTCTCAGCGCTGAAGAAACATCAAGAAAACATGGAACCAACTTATCATTTACCATTTTTTTCCCATATGTGAATGAAACCGCCCAACTTCAATTAAACCATAGCAGAAAAAAACTCATTCTATCAGGGTGTGGTGATGAATGTCTGTTGCTATGGCAATGCGCCAAATCTGCACAATTTGGGAACAACTTTTTGAGAACAAGCAAACACTAGCCAGTATCTAACGTTCCAGCACTGGGAACTTCATGGAGTGACATAATTGCAGTGACTTTAGTGGCAATAAAAAGCAGAGAAAAATATTGTCAGTCTCATCCATAAGACAGACATATACATCTCCTCATCTTCACTTTCATCCAATTCAGAGAATTCAAATAACACAAAATTGTTGAGATGGGGAGTAAGGGGCAGGAATTTTGGAGAGGTTAAAAGGTGAAAGAAGACAGGAAAGAAATATTTTTGGTCAAAAGTGGAAAGAAGATAAAGAGAATAAAATCAGGGAAAACAACATCACCACCGGGAAACATTTTAAAAGTCCTCCAGACGGTTGTAGAAGCTGCAATTACTGGCTAAAACATAGCAAAGGCTATTCTCTTGTTGGAACATATAGATAACGCGTTTGTCTTAGTTTCGACTGATAACTTCATCAAGTTTCACTCCTCCAGTATTTGTACATAAAGACATATTATTTTTAGTGAATATAAAAAAGTAGTTTTTTTTTGAAATAAAGAGACTCTAGATTAAGAATACTTGCGTCATCACAAGCCCATTTTCTTGCTTATCCCAAAAACAAGCGCAACACAGTAACTCCAGTGAAGCTACCTGAAAAGTATCCTATAAATCTAACCAACTAAGCGATTGAAATCATGCTTTAAATTCATCAAGACTGTGGTTACGCGAAATTACAGCCTGGGCCCCAACTTGGATCATCCAAAAGCCTCTTTTTTATTCTCAATTGGGTACAAAGGAGCCAAGTGGGAAGTAGGTGTCCCTTCTTTGTGCCCCCCGTTTGCATGGGGCACTTGGAGGGGTGTCTGCTGTCCTGCTTCTGCACATACCTGAGGATCTGTCGCCACAGATGGCACAAGATTGTTAACCAGAGATCCCGGGCTGTTGGATGGGTAGTTCATGTTTCCCAATGCCCAGGAAGCCCTGTAAGGGCTTGATGTTCCTCTGAAATGCTGACACTGTTGACCACATTTAGCTTCAAAAAAAGAAAACAGATACAATAAAACACAGAGCCAGAGTAAACCAAACCCCAAGGCAGAAACTAACAAGGGCCTTCCTTGGGAAAAAAATCTGGTTCTATTTCAAGAAGGCAGTTTCCATACGAGAGGATCTAAAATTGCCCTACAAGGATGTGGAATTTAAGGGAGAAAAAGAGTAACATATAGGAACTAGTCATTTCTAAATGCCAAAACCTAAACTGAAAATCACAAGCTCCTCTCTCACACAACAGGAGCTCGCAACTTTTATTAACCTCATTTTTACACACTGTATTCAAATTTTGAGCTAGAAATCCACACTGGAACAGACACACTTATCAGGACAAGTCAGTGTCACATATTCTAATTTTTTATTAACTACCTCTTGCCTATGGCAGCAGTGCTCACCAAGAGAGATATAGCCCTCAGGCAAAAAAGACTTAGACTCTGAGAGAACAAGCAAAAATATGCAAATCCATTTGTTCTAGTGAATCAACAGAACATTCACTAAACACTCCATTATGTCAGGTCACCTAAGCCACATGGCTCTGTAGGCACAACGGTAAATAACATCACACTACAGATGTTTGCCGTAAAATGCGGCAAGACAGGTAGATTAATAGAGTAGTGGTCATCTCAGTGAACCCACTTACACACTAAGCCACTGCCCAAATCATTGCAGTAGCCACCTCAACAATTTAGCTTAAAAGCCACCTGATCACATACTTTTTGAACTCTCTCTATCTAGGGATAATAAAACAACCTCCATGAAAAATACACTAAAAATCTCTTATCCCAAAGACCAAAACAGCACTTCTCCAGTAACTGACACAACCCAGCATGTTGGTAGTGAAGGTTGGAGAAAGAATGGGACTCTAGGCTGGACAGCTGATGTTTGTCAAGTGGGGTAGAAATCATCATTGTTCTCACCCAGGCTCCAAGGACAGATTCAGTTCAGTCGCTCAGTCGTGTCCGACTCTTTGCGACCCCATGAACTGCAGCACGCCAGGCCTCTCTGTCCATCACCAACTCCCAGAGTCTACCCAAACCCATGTCCATCGAGTCGGTGATGCCATCCAACCATCTCATCCTCTGTCATCCCCTTCTCCTCCTGCCCCCAATCCTACCCAGCATTAGGGTCTTTTCCAATGAGTCAACTCTTCGCATGAGGTGGCCAAAGTATTGGAGTTTCAGCTTCAACATCAGACCTTCCAATGAACACCCAGGATTGATCTCTTTTAGGATGGATTGATTGGATCTCCTTGCAGTCCAAGGGACTCTCAAGAGTCTTCTCCAACACCACAGTTCAAAAGCATCAATTCTGCGGCGCTCAGCTTTCTTCACCGTCCAACTCTCACATCCATACATGACCACTGGAAAAACCATAGCCTTGACTAGACGGACTTTTGTTGGCAAAGTAATGTCTCTGCTTTTAAATATGCTATCTAGGTTGGCCATAACCTTCCTTCCAAGGAGTAAGCGTCTTTTAATTTCATGGCTGCAATCACCATCAGCAGTGATTCTGGAGCCCCAAAAAATAAAGTCTGACACTGTTTCCACTGTTTCCCCATCTATTTCCCATGAAGTGATGGGACCAGATGCCATGATCTTAGTTTTCTGAACGTTGAGCTTTAAGCCAACTTTTTCACTCTCCTCTTTCACCTTCATCAAGAGGCTCTTTAGTTCTTCTTCACTTTCTGCCATAAGGGTGGTGTCATCTGCATATCTGAGGTTATTGATATTTCTCCCGGCAATCTTGATTCCAGCTTGTGTTTCTTCCAGCCCAGCGTTTCTCATGATGTACTCTGCATATAAGTTAAATAAGCAGGGTGACAATATACAGCCTTGACGTACTCCTTTTCCTATTTGGAACCAGTCTGTTGTTCCATGTCCAGTTCTAACTGTTGCTTCCTGACCTGCATACAGGTTTCTCAAGAGGCAGGTCAGATGGTCTGGTATTCCATCTCTTTCAGAATTTTCCACAGTTTATTGTGATCCACACAGTCAAAGGCTTTGGCATAGTCAATAAAGCAGAAATAGATGTTTTTCTGGAACTCTCTTGCTTTTTCGATGATCCAGTGGATGTTGGCAATTTGATCTCTGGTTCCTCTGCCTTTTCTAAATCCAGCTTGAACATCTGAAGTTTCACGGTTCACATATTGCTGAAGCCTGGCTTGGAGAATTTTGAGCATTATTTTGCTAGCATGTGAGATGAGTGCAACTGTGCGGTAGTTGAGCATTCTTTGGCATTGCCTTTCTTTGGGATTGGAATGAAAACTGACCTTTTCCAGTCCTGTGGCCACTGCTGAGTTTTCCAAATTTGCTGGCATATTGAGTGCAGCACTTTCACAGCATCATCTTTTAAGATTTGAAATAGCTCAACCTGGAATTCCATCACCTCCACTAGCTTTGTTTGTAGTGATGCTTCCTAAGGCCCACTTGACTTCACACTCCAGGATGTCTGGCTCTAGGTGAGTGATCACACCATCGTGATTATCTGGGTCATGAAATCTTTTTTTGTATAATTCTTCTGTGTATTCTTGCCACCTCTTCTTAATATCTTCTGCTTCTGTTAGGTCCATACCATTTCTGTCCTTTATTGAGCCTAATCTTTGCATGAAATGTTCCCTTGGTATCCATCTAATTTTTTTCTGTAAAGAAGAGATAGAGAAATCCTCTAAAAAACTTATATAATTTTGCCCGATCTGAGGTTTGTGTTGTTTTTATTACCTTTCTTTTTCCCTCTTCCCCCCCCCACCCTATTTTTCCCCTCTATTTCTTTTTTCCAACTGATCCACACAGAGGGAAGCTTTCTTATCTCTCCTTGCTATTCTTTGGAACTCTGCATTCAGATGGGAATATCTTTCCTTTTCTCCTTTGCTTTTCGCTTCTCTTCTCTTCCCAGCTATCTGTAAGGCCTCCTCAGACAGCAAAAGCCATGGCAAAAGATTACTCTGCTAAAAAGTAGAGGAAAGAGGTAAGGGTGCTCACTCTTAGATCAAGGAAAGACACCCTTCTGCACATGTGCTTGAAGAGGGAAGCCTCCTTGCGGGTCACAAATGGGAGGCAGCTCCATGGAGCCCTGCCATAACAAGTGTGAACATTGGCACCCACACCATCTGCAGTGGATCCCATCTTACAAAAACTTCGAACACATCTTGTGGGGGGAGTCCTAGGAACAGTCATATAGAAGAAAGGTACAAGATACATGGCTAGTGTAAACAAAGACAAGCTTCCCAGGTGGCACTAGTGGTAAAGAATCCTCCTGCCAATGCAGGAGACAGGAGAGACAGTCAGTCAATCCCTGGGTCGGGAAGATCTCCTGGAGGAGAGGAAATGGCAACCCACTCCAGTATTCTTGCCTGGAGAATCCCATGGACAGAGGAGCCTGGCGGGCTGCAGTCCATGGGGTCGCAAAGAGTCAGACACGACTGAGCAACTGACCACACTGCACAAAGGCCCAAAGCGACAACCCTACCACAAATGAGTTTAAATCACCTCTTTACAGCTCTCCCTCCCCATCACAGGGTGACCACCCTCCTCTCCGGGGTGTATTCTGCCCTAGCTTCAACTTACTGTGCTCCTCCTCACTAGAGAGGATCTCATACCCTTTCTTTATCTGGTCTTTATTTCTTCCTTACTTTGTCTTAAATAAACCTTATATTTTCCTTGGTGTGCTCCACATCCCATACATGTTACGCTGTCTCTAATAAACTTTGACTTATTTTTCTTACAGCTTTGCCTCCATGAAACATTATTGCTTTCCAACAGGGGCAAACGGGCCAGGCGCCACTTTTTGCTTCTGAGCCTCTAGTCCCTGGTTGCAAGGATTCCTGATTTCATCAGTTACCTGGTTCTAATTTCCTCTATGGCAGTGGAGCCAAGCACCCCTTCGCAGGTCATCGCTTTCACTGCTGTCTCTCCTGGGATAAGTAGGGAATTGGCAGAACTGAATGCTCGAAACAAGGAACATTGTGAGATTGCTCCCCCCATGCACAAGTTAACATTAGCTCCTCACCAATACCAACTCCATGTCTCTGGCGTGCTCTAATGAGATGACTGAGAAGCCACTGCAACCTGTTTTTTCTATTCATCAAAGAAAAGTTAAATAAACATGAGCCGCCATCCAAGTCAGTCCAGCCATTTCTGTACCCATGGGTAGAGTCCAACATTCTAGACACTGTGAAGGGAAGACATAAAATCTAGATCTGTCTCTCATTCACTAAAAATGGTCACAATCTCAGTGAGGAGTCAGAACACCCACAAAAACTAAAACACTCCAAGTAAATTCAAACAAAGGTGATGCTGAGTGTGCGTGTGTTCAAGTGCCCAGCAGAAGCACCTGGTGAATACCTGGGATTTATGGGGGAGGGTTCACTGACTTTTGCATGGTCATATGAATTCTGAATCACATGTGCCTAACCAAAGTGACCTGCAACACCCAAACTGAACCAAAGTAAGATTTTCTTCTCAATTTAAGGCTTTGAAACAGAGAAATGATCAAAAAACATAAAATGTAACATAGCCTGATTACAGGTTTTCACCCTTGCAAAAACTTTAACTACGTCTTTCAATCTCACTAAACAAATATTTATTGAGCAGGAGGTAGGCAGAGGATCAGGATTAAAATGCTCGCAGGCGA
This sequence comes from Okapia johnstoni, assembly GCA_024291935.2. Taxonomy (NCBI): domain Eukaryota; kingdom Metazoa; phylum Chordata; class Mammalia; order Artiodactyla; family Giraffidae; genus Okapia; species Okapia johnstoni. The sequence continues at coordinate 68,097,227 of CM044322.1, read as the reverse complement.
TGTGAAAATCAAGAAACCGATAGCGGTTCAGGGCCATTATCATGAGCGCTTTGAAACTAGCAATCACAGTCCGCCAGAACAACTATTTTAAAAATTAATTTCTGCGCAAGCAGAAAAACACTATGTATGATGGAGAGAATTATCTCCCCCCCTCTTCCTCCTCCTCCATCCTTTTTGTACAAGGCAAAGACAAGCTTATCTAGAATTTATGTTCAGTACTTTTTTCTTCTTTTGGACACTAAATACAGTGCAGAGTCTCATTGCCGACAACGTAACGACCAGCTTCTGGAATCAAAGCGTTAATTCCACACCAAGAAATGGTCTGAGGGTCATATGGTACTGGCAATTTCTAGATAACTATGTATACATATAGCGAATGCGATCAATTAGTGCAGTCTCCAGGTGCTTATTCAAACTCTGATGTACGAGCGAAAACTCGTCTTATCTGAAATCTCACACAGCCTCGTGGGATTGGACTTCCGCACACGCGCGCCCTTATATTATACCAGCATACTTCAGACAAGAAGTGCCTGTGATCCCCAACCATCCTACACAGCACACATATCTTTCGCTTCTAGTAACCCTCACTGTCTCCTGTCTAGTAAGACATGAACAATAGTAATACCTAACTTTACAGAAGTCAACTGGGAGGATTCGACTAGAGAGCAGTCGTTAATAATCCCACAAACACTGCCTGTCACAATGTCACTTCTGCGATGAGCACACTTCAGAAGACAGTTCTCATAGTATTTGGGAGGCATTATCGCGAGATGCCAAAATTAATGACACATCCAGTTAGATCTATCACAGATTTTTGAATGTTGTTCCGAGCCAACATTCATGCTATGTGCTAGGTAAGGATCGTCGCTGCTCAATAGAAACGTTAGATCCACCCATGATTGGAAATATCTCTTCTATAACGTGAGTAATCGACTGATCTAGTGGGATCAGACAACCCCTCAACTCCGTCTCTAGCATTCATCGCGTGCAAATGAGATAGAAAGATGTGTGCGGAGAAGTACATGGTCGAGACTTGCACACAACACTATATGCTGTTTAACAGCTCAGGAAGGGCCCTGGGTCTGTTGAGTCCACTCTCCCCACCTGCCTCAGCATACACACGCTACGACGGTTACCACACTTTCCGATAGCCTCACTACACCCGATCTACCAGGTCTCACGTGGTGACCAAGCTTCCAGCGCGACACACGACCACCATCTTCGATCTTGCGAGAGCATCTTCTCACACATACGATAATCTACTAAGTTCTATCCAGCATCACATCCGACACAATGCTAAGCCCGACAGAGGGGAATTATAGAGGAGTGTGCTATCAGATCCGAATTTCTCTAGCGAGAGTAGACCACCTAGAAGACACTAACTACTCTGATGACGGTCTATGAGACGCCAACCTATGACTAGTACTCACATCATAAGCAGATCCCTGAGAGAGAGAATACACAACAATATGTATATGCTGGAGAGTTCACAGAGAACAACTACTCGAGACACCATCAACAGCATCAAGCTACGTGAGCTTGTGAGTAGAAAAAAATGAGAAGTTGGGCGACGGAGAGTGCCACTGACTATCACTTAGATCTCACGAGTAGTGTGCGCTGTCAATATAGGATGTCAAAAACTGCGCATATCTATCGTGAGTGCGTAGAGAAGAGTATCACGAGCGAATATACTGTGACGTAAAAGTCAGTAGGATCCACTCTAGTGTGGTCTGGTTTAATGTTCCAGAACAGGAGCAGGTGTTAGACACACATACACAGGGCATTGTATACACTGGGCATACTGGCTCAAGATCATCAATTCCGACTACATCTAGATGCGCGTCGGCGTATTGGTAGCACTATAGGCATGTGAGAGGTGTAGGTCTGAAACTTGTGTAGTTGAGTGCACATTAGGAGAGACACAAGGAGAAGACAGATACAATTCGCAGATCAGGCTGTCACACTGAGAGTAAGGGAACAGGTGATTGGCTCTGGTATGAGACTGACATTGGAACCGTGTAAACGCACTGGGGAGAGGTCTCAACAATACCAGAGAGTAACCAGTGGTCTATCACTGACACTAGCTAACAAACAGTGTGAACACACTGGTAATGTCTAGTTGAGTTCATAACCTCTGCAATACTCACGTAAGCTCTCAGAGGGAGCGACTACAGGCGAACACATTACACAAGCATTGGACAAAAAGAACGCACTCACTAGTCTGCAGATGAAGCGAGAAAATAGACAAACAGCGCGTAGCGCATGAAGACAGAGAGCGCGAGCAACTGAGGCACTTGTGAGCAGCGTATCAACACAGATAACTCGATGAAGTGAGAGTATGTGCGAATAACGTGCTCGCCCTACTGCGCACCTATGTATCATTAGACCTATCATAACAATACACACAACTAAGACTGTAGATTGCAGCTTTAGTCAGCTCGAACGCTCATCGGTAGCTACGATCAAGAAGTAAAACAGCTAGGGACGTCAGAGAGAGCATGCTGCGAGACACAGTCCACAGCAAACGACAGGCTTGTATACGCGAGGTTCTGTGCGAGCGCTTAGCACACACCAGGAACATGAGCGAGAAAGTTCAGGAGACTTAGCGAGTGTCAGGCAAAAGTAGATATATTACTAGCCTCGAGACGATTACGTTGATGCAAACGTAGACTATCACAACACACAAATAGTGCACGTCTCTACGGTGTGCGTTGTAGTGCTCTGGGGGGCGACACAGCATGAAGAACATAAGCAACGCGAGCCGTTTCTCGTGGACAGAGTACATCTCAGTCTCCTCTCTGCGGAGCATCTATACAGGACATACACTGCGATGATTTCTTCTGCGTCACACCTACTACTTACAGGTTTACATTGGAGAGATAGTAAGAATTTTTGATGAATCAGTCAGACATCTATCAGTCACTAACATGGTGTGCAATGCGGATAGCGTTGCACTCAGTTTAGGCGTCAGACAGATAAATGTGGAACGAGGTGGCTATGGGGACTGGGGGGATTCACCGAAGTTAGATCCATCGGTCATCTTGTGTCTCATCACACACTTGTGGGGAAGAGTACAGTGTATTGAACCTAGTGTATGAGAGGCGACGGTGTGCGACTATAGACTCATGCATCTCGAACACCATGTGTGTTTCGCATCAGTCGTGCACTTCTCTATATGTCACACTGAGTGGACTTCTTTGGGTGACATGTCTCACACATGCAGGAGCGAGTGGGTGACTGAGGAACAGGATGAGGGGTACGATCGGTTGGTATCTTCTGTATTAAATATATATGTCATGATAAGTCTATATGCGTGTGTGATATGTCTGATACTATAGGTTGTCTATCATGATACATGTATGGGGACAGTGAACTCAACACTGGATAAAGCTCGCCAGTTACTCGATAGAGTCGGTCTAACATCAATAGTCATTAGTCAGCATCTTTGCATGCGATTATTACAGAACTATGGGGGTGTGGACTGGGCTACAGGGTAGACTGAGTATACGGACTCATACTATGATGGTGTCTTCGGGGACCAAGTGGCTGTTCATGGTGCAGAAGAGCATAGTCACCATATCACAGTGTAGCACACGAGACGGGGTGAAGAGTGATCAAGGGTGGGCGCACAGGGATTCACTAGGTTATGTACTTTGACGACTCTTAGAATAGATCTTAGAGAGGACTGGTTAGCTTACGAATGGATGAGAGAACATATGGTTCACACATAGCACTTCATTATGTAGAAAGATAATTTATAAGTGAGGTCATCGGAGAGCGAAGTGAACACTATACTGAACATTATCACATATCACAGCACAATCACACGTCAGATATGCTATAGTGCAGGCGGGAGGTGGATATAGTGATTCTAGGACTCGTGTGACTAGCAGATAGTAAGACCACACATTTAGGACGGATCTGACAGAGCACACTGTGCAACTTCAACTAGGTACTTCTCACCACTGCTTGATATGATTGTGGATTGATGGATGAGAGAAGAGTGACACACTACGATACGGGATGGTGCGCAAAGTAGTAGAGTAGTGGAGTGAGAACTTTGTAACATATGTCACGAGAAACATCACAGATGTATCTTGCAAGGGGCACATTTCTGAGGGAGCGTTGGCGACTGGAGAGGGAGGAGGAACTTGTCTCAGATGCTGCGTGAGCACAGAGAGGAGTATACGGATTGCGTCTTAAGAAGTGTTGCGTGACTGAGTGCACTATAGAGATCTAAATCTAACGACTACAGGCACACAGGGACAGATTGGGAGGTACAGAGCACGAGTGAGGCAGTCTCTAGGTAGTGATGTATGAGACAGGGGCACACATATGTAGAGTATCTAGTGTGAACACAGATTTCTGGCGTGCATGTAGAGATACAATGATTATAGATGAGTGTGAAGGAGAACATGGTGGGAATACTATAGGCGGACAAGGTTGGTAGAAGGATGAGTAGCAATATTAGAGTGGAGGTGTTGGACACACAGGGAGATCTTATTTAACGTGGTTCTTATGATATGGAGACTTGTCTTGTTGACAGTAACAGACATTCATGGGTGGGCGTAGAATTGAGTAGGACACGAAAGGGAAGTGTTATTCTATATTGGGTGATCTGTCACACCTAAATACGAGGTAGATGGGTCTGATAGGGGGAAGTCTATGATGAATGGATGGAGTTTTTTTGGAGCATGTGTCTGGGGATCAACACATTAGTACGGTAAACATCGGATACAGTGGACTAGAATGTCGCGGGTGGTACAGGGGTCCTGAATACTAGGGAGGAGGAGTAGGAGACACAACACATCTCTGTCTAGTCTTTCAGAGTAACATCAGGGGACTCACGAGTGTGATACCAATGTGCACAAGTCTCACAGTAAGGGTGTAGGTTGGAGGAGGTATAGTTGATGAATAACATCAGTTCTCTTGTCTGGGCACATGGATACTTGAGGAAATATGAGTGGTGGGGTATATAACATCGTTTGGTATTGTATCATGGAACAATGATATGAGGTATGGACCGTGTCAAACAACAAGGGGATGTTAGGCGACGTGATAGAGACACAGTCCACTTGTGGGACAAAAGTATTATCAATACACTTAGTGGAGACAGGTTCATCAACACGGGTCTGTGGGTGAGACATGTATCATATGAGATACACACTCTTGCTGTGAGGCATGGCGATGCTGATATTCACTTAGTGAGGCTCAAGAGGTCAGTATGAGGCATAGGGTTTTACTAGTTAGTATGTGAGCACACTGTGTAAAGTAGTATATGACTGTGGAATAGATACCTATACACACTAAGGTTATGACTGTCTATGTGGGAGTATTGTAGAGTGCAGCGCGAGGACTCATACATACCAGGCACATCTTAACGACGAGAATTGGGTATAAGGACAATAGTGAGGGGTAAAGTTGGAGAGAGCGGGGGAGAGGTATTGGTCAAACTGACAGAGGGCGCACAACAATGAGATTCTATAGTTGAGTATAGAGAGTGTTCACATGGGGTATAAGACTCTGGTGCAGATGGTGTGGGTGAACACAGGATCTGGAGGTACTGTGTAAGTGGGACACTGATGGAGTTCACAGTGTTGGAGAATTTGGGGTTTTGGGAGGGGGGGTTGGTGGTGGGGTAGAGACACAGAGTTGAGTGAGAGGAGTGAGTGGACAGTGGAGACGTGGGCACAGAGTGTGTAGTGAGCACATGTAGTTGATGTTCTATTTATATTATGTATAGACTTCTTACAGGTCTGTCTACATCTCCAGATGGTGGATTGAAGGTGTGGATGATGTGGTAGATAAGGTGAGATACAAGATAGTGGCTAGTGGAGTGATGATGGAGCTGGGGGTGAACATGAGAGTGTGAAGGGACATATGGTAAGTACAGGAGCACACACACATTATGAGTGAACGAGGGAGAGGTGGGAGTGGTGAAGACTTTAGATTGTATATGTAGAATATCACAGATGCACCTATAAACAACAGGAGTAGTGTGCGAGAAGTAGCTCCTGTAGCACAACGGATAGGGCTGTGAATGTGGAAACACATGGTACAGAACCGTTTCCTGTCCTTTATTGTGCCCATCATCACATGAAATGTTCCCTTACTATCTCTAATATTCTTGAAGACATCTCAACACCCCCCCCCCTGGTCTTCCCATTGTATTGCTTTCCTCTATTTTTGGCATTGCTCACTTAACAAGGCTTTCTTATCTCTCCTTGATATTCTTTGGAATTCTGCATTCAGATGTGTATATTTTCCCACTTGTCCTTTGCATTTTGCATCTCTTTTTCTCAGCTATTAGTAAGGCCCTTCTCAGACAGCCATTTTGCATTGTTGCATTTCTGCTTCTTGGGGGATGGTTTTGTTTATCACTGCCAACTCCTCCTGTACAAAAGTTTACAAACTTCCATCCATAGTTCTTCAGACATGCTATCAGATAAAATCCCTTTTTATTCCTTCCACTATATAATCATCGAGGACCTGAATGGCCTAGTGGTTTTCCCTGCTTTGTTCAATTCAAGTCTAAATGTTAATCACAATAAGGACCTCATGATCTGAGCCGCAATCAGCTTCCAGTCTTGGTTTTGCCAATTGTATACAGCTTCTCTATCTTTGACTGCAAAGAATATAATCATTCTGATTTTGGTAGTGACCATCTCATGATGTCCATGTGTAGAACTGTCTGTTGTGTTTTTGAAGAGGGTGTTTGCTATGACTCATGTCTTCTCTTTCAAAACTCTTTTAGCCTTTGCCCTGCTTCATTTTGTACTCCAAGGCCAACCTTGCCTGTTACTCCAGGTATCTCTTGATTCCTACTTTTGCATTCCAATCCACTACGTGAAAAGGAGATTTTCGTTGTTGTCGTTTTGTTGTTTAGATCTCGAATGTAATGTAGGTCTTCACAGAACCAGTCAACTTCATATCCTTTGCCATTAGTGGGTGGGGCATAGACATGGATTACTCTGATTTTAAGTGACTTGCCTTGGAAATGAATGGAGATATTTTTGTCGTTTTTGACAACACACCCAAGTACTGGAATTCAGACTCTTTTGTTGGCTGTGAGGGCTACTCCATTTCTCCTAAGTAATTCTTGCCCATAGTAGTAGATATAATGGTCATCTGAATTAAATTCACCCATTTCTGTCCATTTCAGTTGACTGATCCATAAGTCTGGATGTCATAATAAGTAACGTACATTTTTTTATATCTAGAACTTTGTAGGATAGTCTGAAGTCAGGGAGTGTCATTCCTCCAGCTCCATTTTTCTTTCTCAAGATTGCTTTGGCTATTTTAGGCCTTTTGTGTTCCATACAAATTTTAAGGTTTTTTTTTTTTTCTAGTTCTGTGAAAAATTGCCATTGGTAATTACATACGGATTGCATTGAATCTGTAGATGGCTTTGGGTGGTACAGTCATTTTGACAACATTGATTTTTCTAATCGAAGATAATGGTATACCCTTCCATCTGTTTATGTCTTCAATTTCTTTCATTAGTGTACTGCAGTTTTCAGATTACAGATCTTCAGTCTCCTTGGGTTTATTCCTAGGTATTTTATTCTTCTCCAAAGAAGACGTGCAGATGGCCAAGATACCCATGAAAAAATGTCCAGATCACTAATTATTAGAGAGATTCAAATCAAAACTAGAGCATGATATCCCTTACCATGAGTCAAAAGAGCTATCATCAAAAAATCCACAAACAATATGCTGGAGAGTATGTGGAGAGAAGGTAACCCTCCTACACTGTTAGTGGATACAGCCACTATGGAGAACAGTATGCACACTCCTTTGAAAACTAAAAATAGAGCTACCTTATGGTACTGCAATCTCGCCCCTGGGCATGGATCTGGTGAAAAACTTGATCTAAAAGGAAACATACACCCTAATGTTCATTGCAGCACTGTTTACAATAGTTATGATATGGAATCAACCTAAATGTCCAACCACAGAGAGATGGGTCAAGAAGACATGATACATATATACAATGGACTATTACTCATCCATTAAAAGAATGGAATAATGTTATTTGCAAAAATATGGATGGACCTAGAGAGTGTTATACTGAGTGAAGTTAGTCAGACAGAGAAGGAGAAAAATTGTAAGACATCCCCTATATGTAGAATCTTAAAAGTAATTTTGCAAACAAACTTATTGATGGAGCAGAAACAGACTCACAGACTTAGAGTAGGAATTTATGGTTGCCAGGGGGAATGACGGGAGAAGAGATAGTTAAGGAATTTGGGTGGACATGAACACACACTGCTATATTTAAAGTGGATGACCAATAAGGACCTACTGTATAGCACAGGGAAATCTGTGGAATGTAACGTGGCAGATTGGATAGGAAGGGAGTTTGGAGGAGAATGGTCACATGCATATGTGTGGCTGAGTCCCTTATCTGTTTACCTGAAGTTAGCACAACAGTGTTAACTGACTATACCCCAATACTAAATAAAAAGTTTAAAAAGATGCATCACAATAGAATTCCTGAATATTACAGAAAAAAATCTCATAAGCAACTTGATAGATATGCAATACTTATTTGGGATAAATATTATACAATATGTATTTGGAAAAAAGGATTCAAGCATCAGTGGAAATTTCATCGATGACCATAGAGCCAGGAAGAAGTGAGAACATTTTTCCAAAGCAGGATGAAAATAATTGTCAACTCCAAATTCTATATCTTCTAAAGTATCTTTTTGAATTAAAGGGAGAAAGAAAGAAATCCCAGGATAAAGCAAAACAGAGAATTCGTCTCCAGCAGAACTATACTTAAGAACTTTTCAAAAGAATGCAAAATAGAAAAAGAATTGAGATTTTAGAATGGAGATTTTTTTTAATATGGATAAATATAATAAGAGTATTATTTCTCTGTTGATTTTATTATAATTGTGCAAAATTGTCATCTTATATGGTGCTCAATGTATATAGAGAGAATACTAGAGACATTCATGGTAAAAATGTGGGGAGAACCAATCAATCTAAATGGAAGTAAGCATTCCACATTTCATCTGAGGTGGTAAAATGCCAGCAACAGTAGGGAGTGATAAACTACCTATGTGTATCTTAATACCTAGAGAGACTACTAAGAAATGCAAAGACATATACTCAAAAACAATTCAGATCAAACTTAAATTATTTTATAATGTTCAAAAATCCACAAGGAAGACAAGAAAAGAAAAAGGTTGAGAAATGAAGGAAACACACATAAAACAAATAAGAAAATGGCAGATATTTTCCCAAATAGTTAATAAGTCACTCTAAATATAAATGGTCCTAAATATATCAATTAAAAACCTGAAAATGGCAGGGTAGATACCTAAACAAGACTCAGCTGTATGTTGTCTAAAAAAAAGTCGCTTCAGACATGAAAACATGTTCAAGTGGAGAGTGCAAAAATTACACACCAGGCAAGAGTTAACTTGGAAAACTAGAAGTGGCTAATGTACTTCTTGGTTTGGATTTCCATCCTGTCTGATCTTAAACACTGAAGTGTCCCAGTACCAAGTTTCAGACTTTCTATTTTTATGTGTACACTAATTTCCTGAATGAGTTCAGCTAGTTATTGTTCAGTTGCCAAGTAGTGTCTAACACTTTGCGACCCCAGAGACTGCTCATGCCAGGTTTCCAGGTCCCTGACCTCTCCCGGAGTTGCCCAAGTTCATGTCCATTGAATCGGTGATGTCACCCAAACATCTCATCCTCTGTCACCCTCTTCTCTGTCTGCCTTCAACCTTTCCTAGTTTCAGGGACTTTTCCAATGAATCAGCTGTTCACATCAAGCTTAGCTTGGAGGATTTTGAACATAACCTTACTAGCATGGGCTGCTTCTGCTGCTGAGTTGCTTCAGTCGTGTCCGACTCTGTGAGACCCCATAGACGGCAGCCCACCAGGCTCAGCCGTCCCTGGGATTCTCCAGGCAAGAACACTGGAGTGGGTTGCCATTTCCTTCTCCAAGGCATGAAAGTGAAAAGTGAAAGTGAAGTCGCTCAGTCGTGTCCGACTCTTAGCAACCCCATGGACTGCAGCCCACCAGGCTCCTCCATCCATGGGACTTTCCAGGCAAGAGTACTGGAGTGGGTTGCCATTGCCTTCTCTGTACTAGCATGGGAGATGACTGCAATTGTCTGGTGACCTGAAAATTTTTAATACTGCCCTTTTGGGGAGTTGGAATGAGGGTTGACCTTTGACCTTTTCCACTCCTGTGACCACTGGTGGGTTTCTGAAATTTGCTGACGTAATGAGTGTAGTACTTTAGTAGCATCATCTTGTAAGATTTTAAATAGCTCTGCTGGAACTCAGCTAGTAATCTACCTTTAAATATCATCCATAGGTACAGCTGCCCAAATCTATGTCAGATTTTGTGATCTGGCCCCAGCTGCTTATTACATGTCTCAAAGTGGAATTTCTTTGGCTGTTAAATGTAATTATGGTATCTTTTACACACTTATTCTTCAGAAAACAACTGACTATCTTAATGTTTAAGACAGGAAATGTCCCATGATTCCAACTGCTCAAATCTGGTCAACACTGTCATACAATAAACATGTTAGATTACAAATTCAGACCACAAAAGAACTGGATTTTCAGCACCATTTTTTTTTTTTGCAACTAAAAATTATTCCAGAAAAGCTACTTCATCCTATTTTGTATCGATATATGTTGTTCTTAATACATTCTCTAAATTGGGTGGACAGGGTGAGTAAGGTACTCTACCTTTGCACTGAGGTGGGTTTGTCCAAGTTCCATTTAAACATACCACATCTATCTCCCCAAAGAGGTGATACTTCTCGATGCATTCGTAACGTGCTTTCTCACCACTTTGATATCTAGACTTCTGATCTTGTATAATAGCATTTTCCACTTGAGGTGGATTCACACAGGAAACATCTGAATAGAAAGGTAAAAAAGTATCTCTAATATAATGATTATCATGAACAGCAAGGAGGAAATAGAATGTCAATATATTCCATGGTCGATTTGATTCAACAGTTAATCTGTTGAAAGATTGCTAACTTTCATCAGTTTATATGTAAGGTTAAGGGAAAGGAAATAAAGCAATATTTTTCAGCATGAATTAAACTTCTATATCTTAAAACTCTCTCCTATACTTCACTAGAAAAGTGATACACAATTTTTAGGCCACTGGGAAAAAAAAAAAGTTTTCCTAGAAATCTCATTTTGAGGTTAGTAAAATAAAAATTATAAGGTATATAAGTTCAAAATGAATTTATAAACCACAAGGAAAGCATAATAAAAATGTCATTTGACATCAAGATTTGGTTTACATTCATCCTGTTTATGAGATATAACTTTAGGGCCTTTCAGAAAATAAACACAGTAGGTTCTTCTTTAGAGACTTAATCAAGAATTAACACACTTTGAAGAATACTATAGTTGCAGGGAGAAGATGATTAACTAAAGATCTGAAGAGAAGATCTGGAAACATAATAGAAAAATACAGTGTAAATTTACAAAACTATACTTAAATGATATTTGGGGGCAAATGCTAAGGACACCACCGTCAATGATGTGCAATTCCTCAGTGTGATTCAGGGCACGCAGAGGCTGTAACTACAAGAGGCTGTAGCCATGGATCCTAAACTGAAATATACACAGAATTCCTTGGAATCATCAAAACATTGTCAGAGTCGCAGCCCCAGAGGTTTAGATTCAACAAGTCTGAGTGAGCCTGTGAATCTGCTTGCATATCTAACAGTTTACAGAATGTGCTGAGAATGCTCTGCCAGGACTGTGCTTTGAGAACTATTGGGTTACACCACCAAACACTGGGAACACAAGTCCATCCCTTTCTATGTTCAGGCACAAACTGTTTTTTACCTGGCCTATAAGTAATCTATGTCCATTTAATGATAGTGGAGGCAATCTTCTACATTATATTACTTCAGATACTTATATAAATTTTAAAATTTTACCAAAGTACCTCTGCATGCTGGCCTTCCTATCCATTTGCTCTTAATACACTGTATGGTATTAGATCCATCCAACTGATAAAATGAGAGACACTTAAAAGCGACTTGTTCTCCTGACCTATAGAAATCCTTCTCCTGATCTATGAGTACAGCATCATCAAAGGTGGGCAAGTTAACACAATTTGTGCCTGAAAGAAAAAACAATATGCATTTGTTTAGCACATCTTTAAAGATTCATAGTGACCACTGATTATATTCCAGAAAATAGATAGTTACATATCAAACCAATGAATATTGTACAACATTTCTCTTATACCTTGAGACAAATGTCAGAAATCTTGATTTAGTAACATTGATTGCCTCTATATTATCAGAAATGCAACATGAGATGGTGACATTCTAAGAGGTAGACCTGCATACTTCTCACATTTAAATTCTCTTCTCCCACATCAGCCCATCTAAATTATGAACGTTTCTATTTTTTGCTTTTATCAAAATATGTTACCTTGAGTTATGTTAAATGTCTTAGAAAATTGCATATTACAAAGAAATGATTGACAAATTAACAGCAAATTGAGTAGTGATAAGAGCAGAGTTCAGCCATGGTACAGGAACAGAAACGAGAAATCTGAGATGTATATCAGAGGATGTTCAAACTGCACCCAAGATGCGTGAAACAGATAATTTAGTGTTATCAAATTGCCAACCTCCATTGGATCACAGAAAAAGCAAAGGAATTCCAGAAAAACATCTACTTCAGCTTCATCGACTATGCTAAAGCCCTTGATTGTGTAGATCACAACAAACTGTGCAAAATTCTTGAAGAGATGGGAAAACCAGACCACCTTACCTTGCTCCTGAGAAAACTATGCAGGTGAAAAAGTAACAGTTAGATCCATACGTGGAAAACTGACTGCCTCAAAATTGGAGAAATAGTACTTCAAGGGTATATATTGTCATCCTGCTTATTTAACTTATATGCAGAGTACATCATGCAAAATGCCTGGCAGGATGAAGCTCAAGCTGGCATCAAGATTGCCAGGAGAAATGCCAATAACCTCAGCTATGCCTCAGACGACACCAGCTTAATGGCAGAAGATAAAGAGGAACTAAAGGGTCTCTTGGTGAAGGTGGAAGAAGAGATTGAAAAAGTTGGCTTAAAATTCAACATTCAAAAAATGAAGATCATGGCATTTGGTCCCATCACTGCATGGCAAATAGATGGGGAAAAAATGGAAACAGTGACAGACTTCATTTTCTTAGGCTCTAAAATCACTGTGGATGGTCACTGCAGCCATGAAATTAAAAGACGCTTGCTCCTTGGAAGAAAAGCTATGACAAACCTCGACAGCATAGTAAAAAGGAAAGCCATCACTTTGCCAACAAAGGTCCACCTAGTCAAAGCTATGACTTTTCCAGTAGTCATGTACGATTTGAGAGCTGGACAATAAAGAAGGCTGAGTGCCAAAGAATTGCTACTTTCAAACTATGGTGCTGGAGAAGACTCTTGAGAGTCCCTTGGACTGCAAGATCAAAGCAGTCAATCCTAAAAGAAATCGACCCTGAATATTCATTGGAAGGACTGATGCTGAAGCTGAAGCTCCAATATTTTGTTAACCTGATATGAAGAGCCGACTTATTGGAAAAGACACTGATGCTGGGAAAGATTGAGGGCAGGAGGAGAAGGGGACAGCAAACGATGAGATGGTTGAATGGCATCACCGATTCAATGGACATGAGTTTAAGCAAACACCAGGAGACAGTGAAGGACAGGGATACCTGGCTTGCTACAGTTTATGGGGTCGCAGAGAGGCAGAAACGACTGAATTACTGAACTACAACAACAAATCAAACTTTTTTTATTTCTAGGGTTATTAATTCTCTACCATAATTCAGAACTTTTCATAGATACCTTGTTAAATTCTAGAATTACTGCTTAATTTCATATTTGGTCCATTTATGCTTTGAATTAAAAGATATTTGTCACCTTTAGAATAAAAGTAAAAACACTATACTTATGCAATCTTGCGGACGAGACCATTCCCCTCCTAAACATCTTATAGATGCAGGTCCATCAGTTCCAAACCCTTCATCACAGTCGTAAGTAACTTCTTCTCCATATTGGTAACTGTCTTTCTTATGAGATACAACACCATTCTGAATATAAGGTGGAAGTCCACAAGGACGTCCTGGGAAGAAATGAAAGAATGATTTCATGTTTTGCTAACTTTGAAATTTAATTTGATGTACTGGTCAACATATTTGGTAGTTTTACTTGAAAATAATAAATCATTATACAGGAACTTCCATGACATGGGAGGAAAGTGCACAAATTTTTCTTAAAATCACCATTATGGTGTGTGTCCACTTGAGCAAGAACTTGAAACTGAAATTACCAATATATGAAAGAAACCATCAGTTTTTCTCTAACCAATCATGAATAATAAAAGAAAAACACATTGAGACTCCACAAATCATCTTAGGAAAAGTACTATGTATTGTCAGAAATTAAGAGGGACGTTTTAGGGAAGACATAGGACATATTTTTGAAACTTGAATAGATAGGAATATAAATAGGTTTACTAATATGAATAGTTAGGTTTAATTTTATTGCACATCCAGTGTTAAGACAAAATAATTGCCAGATTGAAAAGTGATTCTATAAAGAACAAAATTATTAATAACAAAAATGATCAATTTTATATGTCAAATTTGATTTAGCATATATATACATTTTATTTTAATATGTAAATGATCTATAAATAGATAAGTTACTTGATATATTTAGAAATTTAAAGAATCGAGTCTCATGACTTTGATGACAATGAATTAGCTTTAATGAATGGTCCTGAAAACAGAGTTTGGTTTGCCTAGTGTCCTCACCTACACACTGAGGTGGAGAGCTCCACTTTCCCATTTGGCATATTATCACATTATTTTCAGATATCTCGAAGCCTTCTTCACAAGTATAACTTAACTTCGTGCCATGTGCATACAGCCTTTGTTCATGTATTTCTCTCCTTTCTTCAGCAGAGCTAGATGAGTTAATGGTTCCATGGTCTATTTGAGGTGGTTGAGAACATCCAATTTTTTCTATATGAAATACAGAGGTCAAAGAGTAAAGTGCAGATATAATCTTTAAATTTAAAATATTCATGTCAATGTATGGCAAAACAAATACAATATTGTAAAGTTAAAAAATAGATAAATAAACTAATTTAAAAAATAAAATATCGATACAATCAAATATTACTTTGGATGTTAAAATAAGAATAAAAAGAAGAGAATACTCAGAAAAATTTACAGAGTTTTAAAACTGACAAATATCTGAAACTTGTCAGCTATTTGTCTCCATAAACACTATGCTACTACCCCTTGTTCAATATGCCCCTTCTTCGTTTTTTAAATGAATTTCTTATTGAAATGTTGGATGTATAACAGTATGTGAGCTTCATATGTGTTACAAAATGAGTTTACTTTTACATACATTATAAAATGACTAGCAGTGTGTCTAGTAACAATTGTTCCCAACAAATTTATTACAATATTATTGACCATATTCTGTATGCTGTATATTGCATCCCCCTGGCTTCCTTATTACATAACTGGAGTTTGTACTTCAAAATCCCCTGTATATACTTTGCCAACCCCCTCCTGCTTTCTTGCAAAAACTCACTAATTTTCTGTATCTGTATGAGCCTGTTTTCCTTTTATTTTTAGATTTCACAAACAAGTGAAATCATGTGTCAGTTGTCTTTCTCTAACTGACTGACATCTCTTAGAATAAATACGTCCTAGACACATCCACGTTTTTGCAAATGGAAATATTTCATATTTTATGGCTCGGTCATAGTTCACGTCACAAGTATATATAAAACACCTTCTTTATCTACTAATATATCAGTGGACTCTTTAGGTGGCTTCCAAAATTTGGTTATTGTGTAATGCTGCAGTGAACATGGGAGTGCATATATCTTTTTAGATTAGTGTTTTTGGTTCCTTTGAATAAATACCCAGTAGTGGAATAGCTGGATCATATGGCAGTTCTATTTTTAATTTTTAAAAGAAATTCCACATTCTTTCTCATAGCAACTCTGCCAGTTTACAATCCCACCAACAGTGCACAAAGATTCCCTTTTTTCCACATCTTTGACAACATTTGATTTTGTTCTTTTCATGATAGCCATTATGACAGGTGTGAAGGGACATCACACTATGGTTGCAATATATTTTTCCTGGATACAGTAGTCTTGGCTGCAAGTTTTTTTTTCCTTTCATCACTTTGTATATGTTGTGCCAGTCCATTGTGACCTAAAAAAGATTGTTCAGAAGCTGTTGATACTTGTAAGGGTCTCCTTGTAGGTAACTACTGCCTTTTCTTTTGAAGGAGAAGAGAGTGACAGAGGATGAGATGGTTGGGTGGCATCACAGGTTCAATGGACATGAACTTGGGCAGATTCCAGGAGATGGTGAGAGACAGGGAAGCCTGGCCTGTTGCAGTCCATGGGTTTGCAAAGAGCTGGACATGACAACTGAACAATAACTTTTTAAATTAATTTTTTATTTTAATTGGAGGCTAATTACTTTACAATATTGTGGTGATTTTTGCCATACACTGACATGAATCAGCCATGGGTGTACATGTGTCCCACATGCCGAACCCCCCCTCCCACCTCCCTCCTCATCCCATCCCTCTGGGATGTCCCAGTGCGCTGGCTTTGAGTGCCCTGTTTCATACATTGAACTTGGACTGGTGATCTATTTCACATATGGTAATATACATGTTTCAATGCTATTCTCTCAAATCATCTCCCCCTCGCCTTCTCCCACAGATTTCAAAGTCTGTTCTTTATATCTGTGTCTCTTTTGCTGTCTCGCCTATACAGTCATCATGAACATCTTTCTAAATTTCATATATATGCGTTAATATACTGTATTGGTGCTTTTCTTTCTAACTTACATCACTCTGTATAATAGGCTCCAGTTTCATAAACCTCATTAGAACTGATTCAAACGCAATCTTTTTAATAGCTGAGTAATATTCCATTGTGCATGTACTACATGCACGTGTACCACAACTTTCTCATCCATTTGTCTGCTGATGGACATCTAGGTTGATTCTATGTCTTAGCTATTGTAAACAGTGCTACGATGAACATTGGGGTACATGTGTCTCTTTCATTTCTGTTTTCTTCAACAGGTATGCCCAGCAGTGGGATTGCTAGGTCATATGGCACATCTGTTTTCAGTTTCTTTTAAGGAATCTTCACACTGTTCTCCATAGTGGTTGTAGTGGTTTGCATTCCCACCAACAGTGTAAGAGGGTTCCCTTTTCTCCATACCTTCTCCTGCATTAGACTTTTAGATAGCAGCCATTCTGACTGGCGTTAGATGGTACCTCACTGTGGTTTTGATTTGCATTTCTCTGATAATGAGTAATATTGAGCATTTTTTCATGTGTTTGTTAGCCATCTGTATGTCTTCTTTGGAGAAATGCCTATTTAGTGCTTTGGCCCATGTTTGGATTGGGTCGTTTGTTTTTCTGGTATTGAGCTGCATGAGTTGTTTATATGTTTTTGAGATTAGTTCTTTGTCAGTTGCTTCGTTTGCTATTATTTCCTCCCACTCTGAAGGCAGTCTTTCGACCTTGTTTAGAGTTTTCTTCATTTTGCAAAAGCTTTTACATTTAATTAGGTCCCATCTGTTTATTTTTTGCTTTTATTGCCATTACTCTGGGAGGTGGGTCAGACAGGATCTTGCTGTGATTTATGTCAGAGAGTGTTTTGCCTATGTTTTCCTCTGGGAGTTTTATAGTTCTGATCTTACATTTAGATCTTTAATCCATTTTGAGTTTATTTCTGTGTATGGTGTTGGAAAGTGTTCTAGTTTCCTTCTTTTACAGATGGTTGGCCACTTTTCCAAGGACCACTTGTTAAAGAGGTTGTCTTTTCTCCATTGTATATTTTTGCCTCTTTTGTCAAAGATAAAGTGTCCATGGGGGCATGGATTTATCTACGGGCTTTCTATTTTGTTCCACTGATCTATATTTCTAGCTTTGTGCCAGTACAATACTATCCTGATGACTGTAGCTTTGTAGTATATTCTAAAGTCAGGCATGTTGATTCCTCCAGGTCCATTCTTCTTTCTCAAGACTGCTTTGGCTCTTCGAGGTTTTTTTGTATTTCCATACAAAATGTGAAATTCTTTTTTCTAGTTCTGTGCAAAAATGCTATTGGAGCTTGATAAGGATTGCGTTGAATCTATAGATTGCTTTGGGTAGTATACTCATTTTCACTATATTAATTCTTCTGATCAATGAACATGGTAAATTTCTCCATCTATTTGTGTCATCTTTGATTTCCGTCTTCAGTGTTTTATAGCTTTCCATGTACAGGTCTTTTGTTTCTTTAGGTAGACTTATTCCTAAGTATGTTATTCATTTCATCACAGTGGTGAATGAGATTGTTTCCTTAATTTATCGTTCTGTTTTCTCATTGTTAGTGTATAGGAATGCAAGGGATTTCTGTGTATTAATTTTACATCCTGCAACTTTACTATATTCATTGATTAGCTCTAGTAATTTTCTGGTGGTATCTTTAAGGTTTTCTATGTTGAGGATCATGTCATCTGCAAACAGTGAGAGTTTTACTTCTTTTGCAATCTGGATTCCTTATATTTCCTTTTATTCTCTGATTGTTTTGGCTAAAACTTCCAAAACTATGTTGAATAGTAGTGGTGAGAGTGGGCACCCTTGTCTTGTACCTGACTTTAGGGGAAATGATTTCAATTTTTCACCATTGAGGATAATGTTTACTGTAGGTTTATCATACATAGCTTTTATTGTGTTGAGGTATGGTCCTTCTATGCCTGCTTTCTGGAGAGTTTTTATCATAAATGGATGTTGAGTTTTGTCAAAAGCTTTCTCTGCATCTATTTAGATAATCATATGATTTTTTTCCTTCAATTTGTTAATGTGGTGTATCACATTGACTGATTTGTGAACACTGCAGAATCCTTGCATCCCTGGGACAAAGCCCACTTGGTCATGATGTGTGATCTATTTAACATGTTCTTGGATTCTGTTTGCTAGAATTTTGTTAAGGATTTTTGCATCTATGTTCATCAATGATATTGGCCTTTAGTTTTCTTTTTCTGTGGCATCTTTGTCTGGCTTTGGAATTAGGGTGATGTTGGCCTCACAGAATGAGTTTTGGAGTTTACCTTTCTCTGAAATATTCTGGAAGAGTTTGAGTAAGATAGATGCTGAAAAGAAAAGTGAAAGTGAAGTCGTTCAGTCGTGTCCAACTCTTCGTGACCCCATGGACTGTAGCCTACCAGGCTTCTCCATCTGTGGGAGTTTCTAGGAAGGAGTACTGGAGTAGGTTGTCATTTCCTTCTCCAGGGGATCTTCCCAACCCAGGGATTGAATGTGGGTCTTCCACATTACAGGCAGATGCTTTACCCTCTGAACCACCAGGGAAGGATAGGTGTTAGCTCGTCTCTAAATTCTTGTTAGAATTCACCTGTGAAGCCATCTGGTCCTGGGCTTTTGTTTGGAAGATTTTTGACTCCAGTTTCTATTTCCATGCTTGTGACGGGTCTGTTAACATTTTCTGTTTCTTCCTGGTTCAGTTTGGGAAGGTTATAATTTTCTAAGAATTCGTCCATTTCTTCCAAGTTGTCCATTTTATTGGCTTATAGTTGCTGTTAAGAGTCTCTTATGATTCTTTGTATTTCTGTGTTGTCTGTTGTGATTTCTCCATTTTCATTTTTAATTTTATTGGTTTGATTCTTCTCCCTTTTTTTCTTGATGAGTCTGGCTAATGGTATGTCTATTTTATTTATGTTCTCAAAGAACCAGCTTTTAGTTTTGCTGATTTTTGCTATAGTCTCCTTTGTTTCTTTTTCATTTATTTCTGCCCTAATTTTTATGATTTCCTTCCTTATACTAACCCTGGGGTTCTTTTTCTAGTTGCTTTAGGTGGAAAGTTAGGTTATTTATTCAATTTTTCTCTTGTTTCTTGAGGTAAGCTTATAAAGCTATGAACCTTCCCCTTAGCACTCTTTTTACTGAATCCCATAGGTTTTGGGTGGTTATGTTCTCATTTTCATTTGTTTCTATGCATATTTTGATTTACTTTTTGATTTTTTCCATTATTTGTTGGTTATTCGGAATCGTGTTATTTAGCCTCCATATGTTTGTACTTTTAATAGTTTTTTTTCCTGTAGTTGATATCTAACCTTACCACATTTTGATCAGAAAAGATGCTTGAAATGATTTCGATTTTTTTGAATTTACCAAGCCTAGTTTTATAGCCCAGGATGTGATCTGTCCTGGAGACTGTTCCTTGTGCATGTGAGAAAAAGGGGAAATGCATTGTTTGGGGGTGAAATGTCCTATAGATATCAATTAGGTCTCACTGCTCCATTGTATCATTTAAAGTTTGTGTTTCCTTGCAAACTTCTGTTTGGTTGACATATCCATATGTGTGAGTGGGATATTAACATCTCACACTATTATTGTGTTACTGTTAATTTTTCCTTTCACACTTGTTAGCATTTGCCTTACATATTGAGCTGCTCCTATGTTGGGTGCTTATATATTTATAATTGTTATATCTTCTTCTTGAATTGATCCTTTGATCATTATGTAGTGTCTTTCTTTGTCTCTTTTCATGGCCTTTATTTCAAAAATCTATTTTATCTGATATGAGTATTGCTACTCCTGCTTTTTTTGGTCTCCATTTGCATGAAATATCTTTTTCCAGCCCTTCACTTTCAGTCTGTATCTGTCCCTGCTTTGCAGTGGGTCTCTTGTAGACAGCATATATAGGGGTCTTGTTTTTGTATCCATTCAGCCAGTCTTTGTCTTTTGGTTGGGGCATTCAGCACATTTATATTTTGAGTAATTCTTGATAAATATGATCCCATTGCCATTTACTTTGGAACAACAACATTATTAATATTTTTTTTCCATTACATGATAATGTGTCCTGGTATGGACATCTTCGGGTTCATTTCTTTTTGGGACTGTCTGACTTCTAGACCTGAATTTCTGTTTCCTTCCCCAGGTTAGAAAAGTTTAGCTATTATTTCTTCAAATAAGTCTCTGTCTCTCTCTATTTTAGATCCCTATTATGAGAATGGTACTGATGTTGTCTCAGATGTCTGTTAACCTATCCTCATTTTGTAAATTCCTTTTTCTTTTTCCTATGCTGTTTGGAAGTTTCTACTACCCTGTCTTCCAGATCTCTGATGCATTCTTCTGAATCCTCTAATCTACTATTGATTTTCTCCAGTGTATTTTTCATTTCAGCTGTTGTATCCTTCAGTACTGTTTAGTTCTTCTATTTTCTTATTCTTAAAATTCTTTTCTCATCCATTCTTCTCTAGAGTCCATTGGACATCTTTATGATCATTACCTTGCATGCTTTATTGGGTAGATTGCTTATCTTAACTTTGTTAATGACTTTTCTGAGATTTTGTCTTGTTCTTTCATTTGGAATGCAATTCTCTGTCTCCTGATTTTACCAAACTCTGTGTTTATTTCTAAGAGTTAGGTGTATTCCTGATCTTAGAGAAGTGGTCTTATGTAGAAGTCTATGGGGCCCAACAGAATGCTCCCCTCTGTAGGATCTGTGCAGCAGATCTAGATGCTATAGGGGTGCCCTTCTGTTGGTGTCAATGTCAACTAATCTGGGTGCACTAATAGGCAAGGGTCACACCTCCACCCCAGGTGGCTGCCAGACCCTGCCTCATATGGTGGTATCAAGCCTACTCATTGGCAGGAAGAAATGTTGATGGAGCTGGCTTCAGGGCCTAAGCATACTCAGAGCAGGGTGAGATGCAGGTGTAACAACTGTGGAGCCCAGTGGAGTCTGGGGTTGGTGGTCATGCTGGTGAGTTGTTAAGCCTCTGGTGCTAGTAAGCTATGTATGTGTGTTAGGGAGAACTCTAAAGTGGCACTTGTCTCTCATGATGGCTGGCACCAGTATGTATGATCCCAATTGTCTCCTATCTCTCTAAGAGGTTCACAAAGAAAAGCAAATTAGTCTAACCCAAGCTTCTTTCCCACTGATGCCTCTTCGCTGGGACATAGAGCATGTGAGATTTTTGTGTGCCTTTAAAGAACAGAAGCTCTGTTTTCTGAAGCCCTCTGGCTTTCTTGTGCACAAGTTACACTGGACTTCTAAGTCAGAATTTCTGAGGGGTAGTCTTTCAGGACCATGACTCCCAGGCTAGGCAGCCCAACTGTCCCTTCATCCTTGTCCTTTTGATCATTAGGAATAAAATTTGCATAAACATAAATTTTACCTGTTATATGCACAGTAGCCCAAAGAGTTTTTCTGCGTTTCATATCAGAAGTGAAAGAGTGTTCACCAATTCATAAACTGAAACTGTGATTTACTGTTTCAAGATAAATTGAAAGAGACAGAGAGGACTTCATCTTGCTGATCCATACAAAGCTTGTGTGCATGCTCAGTCACTCAGTCAGGTCCAACTCTTTGCAACCCCATGTACTGTAGCCCACCAGGTCCCTCTGTCCATGAAATTTCCCAGGCAAGAACACTGGAGTGGGTTGCCATCCCACACGCCCCAGGGGATCTTCCTGACCCAGGGATTGAATCCTTGTCTCCTCCATCTCCTGCATTGCAGGAGGTTTCTTTACCACTGAACCAGCATAGAAGGATACAAAGCTTAGAAGAGTATTAATCTTCTTTAAAGAATGTTTTAAACAAACTTATGCACTACTTACCAATGCAACGTGGGATTGACTGCCATCTCCCACCCTTGCACACAATTTCTTCTGCATCTTGAATTAGATAATTTTCTTTACATAGAATAGATATTTTTTCTCCATCCTGATATTTCACTGTAGTTGTCATATCTCGAGCATTGGGAATCTGAGGTGGAGGTGGGCATGGTTGTATTTGTGCTTCTGAAAATATTAAAATTAGATTTCTTGATTAAAAAGCATAAGTTCAAATATTAAAGGAAAAAATTCAATAAACAGAAAGCTCTAATAATATATCATAAATGATCAAATAATATGATACTCTGTAATTATACTCTTAAGCTTGTTTAGCACTTCAATGTATCACATTTGGTTCACAGTCTCATGGTCTTTCTTGTTGTTTCTTCCTTTTACTCTTCCTGTGCTCAATCTTGTATGATTTATTTAGAACTGATTTTAATTTTTTCTAACCTTTAGGATGCTCTAAATGAATTGCTCACTCAGTTATAGGTACCAAGGAAAAATTGGTATCACGGTCTTTGTTTCTTTTTTTTAGCTTATATTCATGATCAGATATATTGGAATTGGACTGAAGCCCTCACAAATTTTTCTACCAGTGGGAGTTGATTAGCCAGAGGAGCAACTACATTTAGTTAATAACCTATTAATTTGATGCCAATTCTTGAAACAAGGGAGTTAGATATGTTCACTGAGATTTAGAGTGCATTGTTTACAATTCAGTACTCTCCTGGAGGTACAATTCACTACCTTGCCTGCACTGTTAAACGATATATACATTGATGAATGCACCTTCTTTAACGGGTTAGCAAGCCTGGCTTTTTGTATGTGACCCAAGGTTATAAAAGGTCCCTCTGTAAACTGTGTCTGATCCGTCAAATGGAGATACCTCAGACATCCAATTCATAATCTGAAGACAAAAACCTGTTCTGCTCAACTGAGGGAAGATGGCATGAATACACCTGGAAGAATTTGGAGCCCTCTATGACTTCTTGGTTTTGCTTTCTCCTGTCATACTTCATTTTTATTTCATTAGAAGCACTATGCAAGTATAGGCTGGGAACTCATAAATCCTTTCAGGGACCCAACAATTTGTATTAAATTCAGAGAAATATTTGACTGAATACACTTTATTCATCATTAGTAATATCATCAGATTTTCTATTCTGATCTGTCAATAGGAGTACTTTGTGTGTTATGTTGTGCTTAGTCTCTCAGTCATGTCGGACTCTTTGCGACCCCATGGACTATAATCTGCCAGGCTCCTCTGTCCATGGGAATTATGGATTCTCCAGGCAAGAATACTGGAGTGGGTTGCCTTGCCCTCCTCCAGTGGATCTTCCCAACACAGGAATCGAACTGAGGTCTCCTGCAATTCAGGTGGATTCTTTACCATCAGAGCCACCAGGGGAGACTTGAAACTTTTTATGTTTCATCAAAAATATTTCTATTTCTATTTTAACTATCTTGACATTTTTATAAATGTATTTTCAAGAATTTATTTTCTTTTGTCTCTGATGTTTAAACATTTTTGTCCTAATGATTTTAATTTATACTTCTTAAAAGTCTTGCAAAAGTTAGTCTATACACTACATATTTATTTATTAAAGTTTATTATTTATTTATAAAGTTTATAATTATTTATAAAGTTTATTATTTATTTATTAAAGTTATTATTTATTTATTTATTTATTATTTATTCATTATAAATAATGAATATTAACAAGATAAAAATTAGACAAGAGAGGAAATGGAAGAAACTAAGGGTGTTAAAAATGTTAATTTGAAAATGATAATTTTGAAAAACAAAACTCTATTCACAAAATAAAGGCGGGAAACAACTCTCAATACCAAGAATGAAAGAGCTGATATCACCAAATATATATAGCATTAAAAGAAAACTAGAATGGTAAGTGACTATTAGAAATGATTTTACATCAATTTCATAAGTTAGGTAAAATAGAGATATTTCTTGAAAAATGCAAATTGCACACAGTGATAAGACAATGTAGAAAATGTGAATAGCATACTCCCTATTAAAGAAATTGAATTCTTCATCACGGGAATGTTTTGAAGAAGCAAACTGCATATCAGATCTCACGCGTGCTCAGTCATGTCCAACTCTCTGCAACCCTATGGACTGCAGCCTGCCAGGCTTCTCTGTCCATGAGATTCTCCAGGCAAGAATACTGGAGTGGGTAGCCATTCCCTCCTCCAGGGGATCTTCCCCACTCAGGGATTGAACCCGGGTCTCCTGAATTGCAGGCAGATTCTTTACTGTCTGAGCCCCCAGGGGAGCCTACTGGTATGTTTAGAAAAATTGAAGCAGAAATAAA
Organism: Okapia johnstoni; assembly: GCA_024291935.2. Classification (NCBI taxonomy): domain Eukaryota; kingdom Metazoa; phylum Chordata; class Mammalia; order Artiodactyla; family Giraffidae; genus Okapia; species Okapia johnstoni. The sequence goes on along the minus strand of CM044322.1, from coordinate 68,072,193 downwards.
TAGAGACATACCATGTTTATGATTTCAAAATTCAATACGGTAAAGAAGTCAATTCTCCATGATTCGTTTCTCATTACAAAGTCATCCCTTTCGATATACAACCCAATATTTTATCAAAATTTGTAAGTTTCCCCTGAAATTTCTATGTTCAAAACCAGAATAACTAAAGTAATTTTGAGTGAGAGGAACATACTTGGAGGCTATTATCAGACTTTCAGCCTACTAAAAAGCTAGTCACAAAGGTAATTTGGCAGCAGGGAAGATAGATTGTTAAATGACTGAATAGAAAGTTCAGGAATAAATCAACGTTTTCATAGTTAACTGATTTTTTCTTTTCAAAGTCTTTTCACATATTGCTAAAATAATTGACAATCCACCCATAAAAAATCAACTCCTACTTTATCCAATCCTCAAATATTAACATAAGACAGATAACATACTTAAATATACACACATAACACTATAAAGTTTCTAGAAGAAGCTGTAGAACATATGTACTTCACTACCTGTAAATGTTACTTGTTTCCTTAAAGATGCAGTTGTGTAGCAAGCTCTTTTAATTTTGTATTTGCTATTAATTTAGAATAATTTACAAACATGAATTCCTTGAAATTTGTTGGGAATTCCTTCATCATATGAAATAATAGATTGTTTTAATTTAACTGTATTTAATCAGCTAATATAGATTTCCAGACAAGGTGCATGGCAAAAATTGAGAAATATTTTATAATTATAAAAAAGTTAATTCACAAGGACTAAGCAATCATAAACATATAATGTATAATATACAATGCTGTGCTTAGCCACTTGCTCATGTCCCACTTTTGCGATCCCATGGTCTGCAACCTGACAGGCTCCTCTATCCTTGGGGCTTCTCCAGGCAAAAATACTGGAATGGGTTGCCTCCATCGGATCTTCCCAACACAGGGATTGAACCCAGGTCCCCCCCCACTGCAGGAAGATTGTAGACTGATCTACCAGGGAAGCTCAAGAATCCTGGAGTGGGCAGCCTAACCCTTTTCTAGGGGATATTCCCGATCTAGGAATTGAACTGGTGTCTCCTGCATTGCAGGCGGATTCTTTACCAGCTGAGCTACCAAGGAAGCCCATAATATACAATGTATATTATGTATTGGCATGGCAGTTATTTAGAAGCTTGTTGTTTAATTCCCAAATAGTTATGCTTTTCTAAATAATTTATTCTCTATTAACACAGCTTTTTGTGGTATGATTTTTATATAGGGACCTTTATAAAAGGATGAAGTATGAGGTTGAGTATTAGACAGTAGATCTGGTTTTGTATTGATTTGAAGCTTCTTTCTAGATATTCTAGGCTTGTAGAAATTGGTAAAAATATTGAGGATAGGAAGTCAAGATGTCACAGGATCAGAGAAGAGAAACACAGATATGAAAAGTGGAAAATTGCAATGAACCTATTCAATTGGAATTCACCGTGTCAATATGACTCAAGACTTTTCAGTATAGTTAAACAAGTAGAGAAATAGATGACTAGATAGATACATAAATATAGATACATAAATTGATACATCTAGATATGTGGATAAATACATAACAGTTCAGCATAGGCATAAGCACATTTATGTGTAATACACAAAATCAGAAGCAATGGCTTTCCCGTGGAAATGAGCACACCTACTGACCAGATGTTAATTTAAAGTCACAAAGTCTCTGAGTGGTTTGTCACATAGATGAATAAGGCACATTATACAGTTAATATTTAGACACAGTATTTTGATTAGCTTCTAAATTATGTTGCAGATGGAAGATATTTGTAATGATAAATAGCTAAATTTCCTTGAAGGACACAAAGATACTACTTTTACGAGTTAGAGAGAAATAGAATATATTTTTTAAAACATTACAGACAAGAGATTACCTTCTTTGCAGGCTACCTTAGGATCCCATTCTCCATTTATACAGATTGTGTGTTTGTGTTCGGATTTTCCTCGACATTGGTAACTTTTGTTGGTGTTATGGTCATATTCAATCTTATGTGCTGGTTTTCCCTCAGGTGGAAATAATTTTGACCCTTTACACTTCTTAAGTTCATCTGTTGCTATAAAACGAAAACATTCCCTTGAAAAGACTAATTCTAAAGAACCAAATAGCTAATAACAAAAAATAGGTATGGAGTCAATAAAATAATGATGTTAGAATTTATGCCTACAAATTCCACCAGCCAAGTTACTGCTGATCAAATTACATGAGATGAACAATTATACATGAGCCTGAGTCTTGCGTCCAGTTTTTGAAATTTCAGAGAAAATACCCATCCTAAAGATTTCTGCCTTTTGGACTGGAATATTTTTTGATGATCTACATAGCGAATAAGTCACCACATGAATGAATTTGGTCCCAAACTTGAAATCTGTGCAAATGTTCATATACTTTGCTTGTTGCCCTTAAGCATCTCTGCATTATTTTTAATTCACAATATTAAAACAATAAAATAAAAACAATTATCTGTGGACACATCATACCAAGTTGCTACTTTATATATATTTTTTCAAGAAATGTAATGAAACATAATGATATAACTACATCCAAGGTTTTTGTAAAGAGTCTTAACTTTTAAGCAAATCTTTTACCCGATCACCGAAAATGAACAAATGCTTGGAATAAGAAAATGGGTACTTAAAGTTACAACCTCACTTAGTGTCTTTGAGACACTATATTATGTATCAGATCATTCTATAATCCAATATAATGCCATGATAACAATTTTTTTCTAGCTCCAGAGTAAGTTAAATATGGACTAAAAAGATTTTTATATGGATACCTATTTCATAAATTCAATGCAGGTGGAGGTTCTTTTTAAATTTGATAAAATATCCGTATAGGTCTTTGGCAGTCTATGTTAATGATTTCTTAAAGATAAAGGTTAAGTGAAATGAATAAACTAGGGAAAACTCAAGTAGTTAGTCAAAGAAAAGTGATGATTTCAAAATGAAACTTTGAAAAAATAAAATAAGGAGCTGAATTTAAAACACACTAGAGGATTGAGAATTAGCCCTTTTTTTAAGATTTGTTCAGGGTGTTGAGGGACACAAAACCAGTAGTATTCTTCAAGGAATGGTGGCCAAAGGAAGATGTATACTCAAAAGGAGAAGTGGTGGCTGCTGGATCCTATGATGGACTGGTTTCTGGAAGGAAAGCACACTATTTTTTTAGGAGAAAATAGCATAGTAGGAAGAATGAAAAGCTAGAATAGACAGAGTTACAAAATACACTTTGAGAGAAGAAAACTGGAAAAAGGTCTATTATAGCAAAAGGGGACTACATTAAACTGAATACACGTAGAGGATTAACCTTTGCAAGGGAAGCTCTGAGGTCAGAAGAGTAATAATTGAAGCAGACATTTTGGCATAAGGTAGAATGAAAAGTTAAATGAGGTGAGGTCATTTGAGGAGATAGAAGAGGACAAAGATGAAGTTTGGGCTTGAAGAATTGGCAATACCTAGGACAGGAATGTGTTCATAAAAATGTAGGGATTAATAAGCAAAAAAATTACCATTTAACTAAATAAACTCTTACTGAATGTCTCCCATCTGTCAACTGGTCTTTTGAGTATGGGTCTTTCGATATACTGTTGATGAAGAAAACAGTTATCTGTCCCTGCCATCACTCAGGGCTTGGGCATAAGCCCTGCCTTCTTCTTGGAATAATTAATGACTAGAAATATAATGAGTTAATAGGCCTGGACATTCAGGGCTCTCTTTGAATGCAGAGCCCAGGAAAACTCCAGAAAGAGTCTATTCCAAGAGAAAAATGAAAGAAGACAGCTAAGATTGATTCTCCTAGTCAGTCATCAAAGACTTGGTCATCCAAAGGTCAGGAGGAGTCTCTGACAGGGAAATGTGTCAGGGCAGGTTCCTCGCCCCACCCAAAGTGCCTCCCATGACAGAGTTACCTACTAACAGGGAGGGCTTGAGCCCACTCTCCACAGCACAGAAACTTCTCTTTGCAGAATTTGAAACAGACTGAGAAATTATTGCTAGAAGCGTTGAGAGAGGCAAGATTCCTACAGAAATGTATCAAATGGGTATTTCCTCAACTCTAATTCCTGGTTTCAAATATTCTAAAAGAAAGACTACCACATAAAAGCAAAAACGGCATTTCTGCAATGACAGTTGTATCTTCCTGTTAACTAGTACTCTCATTTTAATCACATGAGTACCTATCAGTAAGATTTAACTTCACACTTGTCAAGATAAACAATGTGAATATCAGGACAGAAAGATGCATACAATTCTATTGCTAGTTTATATTTTTCCTCTTTAGACACATATTGAACTATAAAAATAAAATGTTTGGGATCATTATAATTTAAGATCTGACGTTTTCAAGGATATCTCTAAATTTCAACAGTATGGCTACAAATACTAAAGGTCAATTTGAGATGTGTATTCTGACCAATGCACCGAGGAGGTTGGGTCCACTCTCCACTAATGCACGTGATAAATCTGGGTCCAATCATTGTAAATGCTTCTCTGCAACTGAACTCTACTGAGTCTCCATGGTGATAGGGAGGGACAGAAGGCTTCACATCGCCGTGATCAAGGTCAGGTATATCTCCACAGGTACTCTCCTCCTCTGAAAATCCACAAAAATATGTTTGTCTTTAAAATATTATTGAAATGTGTGTATGGATACAAATAAAAGTATTGATTTACCTTTAAATATTACTAATTTTAATACATTACCAATACACTCAGGTAAAGCTGTCCATTCTCCATCAACACACTGAATTTTATGAGAACCCTTCATCAGAAATCTTGGGTTGCAAGCATATTCCATAACCTCATTGTGTGCATATTCTTCTTTGTGTATTTCTTTCCCTTTCCCATTGAGAAGTTGAGGAGGTGGAGCACACGATTTTACTTTCCCTACTGTAGAAATATTGCGTAAATTATGGTTACATTGTCTGTTTTATAACTGAAAAATCCAGCTAATGCAGAGATTTATTTCACTAAATGATCTTTTATTTATTACATAATTTACTTTAGCATTCTTAAACAATGAAAAAAGAATAGTGTTTACATCAGACTCATGTTTACTAATTCTATTACTCATCTTGAACTAGCATATTGAAGTCTATGTATGCTCAGAAAGCATGTTCAATAATCCAGACCTGCTAAATAGATATGCAAGCCAATTACTCAATCTGGGTATATAAATTATAGCGATAGTTTTATTCCACAGAAACACTGTATGAAAACTTTTTGAAAAAAATGTCATTTGAGAGAAGCATTTGAACAGTTTAACTTTGAGTCATATGATTTGATACATGTGACTGAATTGACTTTAAGTTACTTGAACACTCTTTAGACATACTTGAGGACACTAGAGGTAAAGCCCACAGTATATAAACTATCCAATATTAATGGTGGAATTGCAGGAAAAAGGAAAACTAACAAGAAATCCTGCCAGTGTTAGATTCCTCATGCATTTCTGTGGATACCCCACCAATATTTCAAGAAGCACCTGGAGGTTAATTTGTTAAATAAGGAAAACTGAGGTATCTACTACCCAGCACATGTCCTTCGTGGGTATGCTGCTGCTAAGTCGCTTCAGTCGTGTCTGACTCTGTGCGACCCCATAGACATCAGCCCACCAGGCTCCTCTGTCTCTGGGATTCTCCAGGCAAGAATACTGGAGTGGGTTGCCATTTCCTTCTCCAATGCATGCATGCATGCTAAGTCACTTCAGTCGTGTCCGACTCTGTGCAACCCCATGGACAGCAGCCCACCAGAATTCTCTGTCCACAGGATTCTCCAGGCAAGAATACTGGAGTGGGTTGCCATTTCCTTCTCCACCTTGGTGGGTATATCTCTGGCCTAATGCATTAGATTATAGATGCACTGGAAGTGGACAGAAAATTAAGAGAGGGAAATAAAAAGGTTAATATCTGAAATCCCAACTCTTGCCCCAACAACTGTCAGATAAATATTTACCTTTACATGTTGGAAGGGCAGGGGACCATCCAAAGTGGTAGCACTGAACTGAATCCGCTCCAACCATAATACGGCCTTGACTGCAGGAGAATTTCAGCACATCTCCAACTTTAAATGTTTCTTTCCTGGGATAAGCATTTAAGTATGTATCTATTTCAGGAATACTGCATTCTCTTTCTGTCGAAAAAGATAAATAATTGAGTGAGAATATTTAACCATTGCAAAATAAATATTTGTGTCACATAAAATGAGGTGCTGGGTACTGCATACACAGAGGGACAGCACATTAATGCTCTTCCGTGAAAAAAAAAATTACATGTTAGGTTTTCTATACTCTCTGCCTGGGACTTTCTATACTCTCTGCCTGGGACTATACTCTATACCTGGGACTTTTGAGAAATATTAAGTTATTGAGCAGCAATATATATATCCTGACAATTTATCTGTAAAGTCAACTTGTTAATACTGGATCTGATTTTATCACTGACATTTACAAAATATAATGCTACTTTTTTGATCTCAAAATGTATAAATTTAAAGAAAGACACAATCTTAAACTTTAATATGAATGAAAAAATGGTATTTTAAAAAATATAACTGGGAAACTAGAACACACAAGAGAGACATTTCTCTTGTATTTGAGTTACAGGTATATTAAAAATCACTTAATTTTATCCACAAGTGTAGAAATCAAACTGAAACATGAAACAAAATGAGTAAATAGTTCAAGGTCACATAGGCATATTCTAGGTGTCTTGATTATGTATATGACAACAAAAACATCTAATCTTATTGTACCTATAAATGATCTTAACTATTAATATATGTTTAATTATTCTGATTCATTTTAAAAATGTATAAACTTATCATTGAAAATGTGTAAAATCTATGAAATTTGTGACATTGCTGTGTGTGGATTAGTCGCTCAGTTGTCTCTGACCCTTTGTGACCCCATGGAGTATAGCTGTCCAGGCTCCTCTGTCAATGGAATTCTCCAAGCAAGAATACTGGAGTGAGTAACTCATTCCCTTCTCTAGAGGATCTTCCTACTCCAGGGATTAAACCCAGGTCTCTTGCACTGCAGGCAGTTTCTTTACATCTTAGCCACCAGGGATTGCCACATATTATCAAAAATTGCATTATTTTTATTTGGAACCTTCCTATTGCTCAGTAATTTGTAAACTTCAAAACTGGAATTTAAGAATTAGAATCTCACCAAAAGAAGGGTCATACTATCTAAAATTCTTCAAACATTATCATAAAATTATATATAAGCTAACTAGTTTTAAAAGTAATGCCCCCCCCCCCAAAATCAATAACTTTGTTTCTGCTTTTGTTTTAATGTTGAGTTTTGTAGCTTAGATGAGAGGTTACTATTGATGAGAACCATTGGGATTCCTTTCCTAAAATTCTATTCCAAAATTCCACATAGTAATACTTCTAATGGTATGTGACTTTGTTTATATATTTTGTGCTTATCTTATGTAAAATTCCTATTTTATCATACTGTGTTAAATACTGTTTTAACAACAGCAAAAAGATCTTGGCATTAGGCTGTTTTCCAACTGCTGTCTTCACATAGAGTGACATGATCATCTTAAAAGCCTTTCCCTTTACTTAGAATTGTTAGTGGCTCAGTCGTGTCCATCTCTTTGTGATTCCCTGGACTGCAGCTCATCAAAATTCCATGCAATTCTTCAGGCTAAAATATTGCAGTGGGTTGCCATTCCCTTCTCCAGCGGATCTTCCCGACCCAGGGATCCAATCCAGGTCGCCCGCAATGCAGGTGGATATTTTACTGTCAGGTGGTTCAGAAATTTTGAAAGTGAAAGTGTAATCTCTCAGGTATGTCTGACTTTTTTTGACCCGATGGACTACATAGCCCACCAGACTCCTCTGTCTGTGGAATTCTTCAGGCAAGAATACTGCAGTGGGATGCCATTCCCTTCTCCAAGAGTTCTTCCTGACCCAGGGAATCGAACCCGAGTCTCCTGCATCACAGGCAGATTCTTTATGGTCTGATCTTTTTTAAAATAGGCCAACTTCTTTGCTGCCTATGCTGCTGCAAAGGCATGTATCTCTGCTGACGAATGGTTTCTAGGCTTTCTTTGCATAGACATCTTTCTACATAAACTTGAGCCTCAGTTCCTCTTCCTTTCAAAGCACTTGGATTCTTTTGTTCTTAGAATACACTTATTGGAACAATATTATAGATATTTTTACTTTTTGGTTCATTATTTGCCTTAATTCATCTTTTTTTTTTTCATACTAGCATGAATGCTCTTGAAAGGTATACCACCATCCCCCACTGTATCCTCCACAATTACTCTTAGCCAACTTCTGGCACATATTAGGTTCTTGCTGACAGCCTGAAAGTGAAATTACCTGGGCTCTGGACACTGTTGAACAAGCCTGGCCCGTTTCTATAACAAGCTCACCCTGTGTGTCTATCTGAAATCTCTATCCTGAACCTCTTGTTCTCTGCCACAACCAAGCCTTTTCAAAGAGTTAAATCTGCATGCTGTATTGCATTTCTTACTAATAATTTATTTAGCAGGTTCTAAGTAGATTTTTCCCTGTCTACTCCATCTGAAACTGTCTCTTTCACAATTATTGTTGGCTTCCTTGTAGCCAAATCCACCACATTTTTAGTCTTCTAACCTAGCTTATTAACTGAAATAGAAGTATTCATTAGTGTAACTATTCTAATGTTTACAATTTCCCTGAGTAAACTGTATGGAAGGCGTTATGACAAGAACTTTATATGAATAATTTATTTCAATAACTCAAAGATATTTTGAAATATTAGAACATTAGTAAATATTAAATCATTTTACAGATTCAGAGAGGGAACAAGCTTCAAATAGGTTGTTGCCCTTAGATTTATACCTAACAGATTGTGGAATTGTATATAGAACCAGTTCAGGCTGATTCCACAGGAATTACTATTAGTCAATTTATAATTCCTTGTTCTTAAATCATTTTCTTCTGTCCAATCTATGTAACATTCATTCTGACATGTATTCCCCTAGATTCTCTGGGTCCTCCTTTTTTGTCTGTCCCCTTTGCTATCTATTCCTCTTCTGTCAAGACACCTCAATGTTGGAAGCTTCAGGTCTCAGTCTTGAGCTCTCTTCAATTTTCATTCTACATTCTTTCCCAGTCTGATGTCATCATTTACCGAGTGATAATCTCACGTGTATATCTCCTGGCTAAACCCATGCATTCAACACTGCAGTTGATGTATCCAATGTTTATGGTCCCCATTGGTCCAACAACAAAGTGTTCAGGTCAAAGTTGTGATGCTCTTGCAAGAGTGTTCTTTCTCCTGCCAGTACCGCATACAAAGTCATTTTCATCTGCTTGCTTGCTTATGAGAAAATGGTATTCAAAACATGAGTCCCTTCACCTTTTGCTCTATCTGACAACCAACATTTAGCAATGTTACCTGCATTTATTACCAGGAAAATATATCCTAAATGTATCCTCTGCTCTGCATCACTTCAGCTAAGAATTTATCCAATCCCCACACTTTTTCACCCGTCATGGTTTCTTGAATCTTCCCTTGTCCATCATGAGCACAGCATACATAAAACTCCACAAACAGCTTTCAAAAATCCAAATAAAATTATATCATTCCTATTCTTAAAATTCCCTATGCCTTTTCATGAATCATAAAATCAATGTTAATATGCCTTCAAATAACCCGGATCATCTTTCCTTTGCCTCATATCAGCTTCAGCTCATAAAACCCTCTCTCACTGAGTAGAATCCGCCCACCTTGACATTTTCCAAATTTTACTTTGCTGCCAAAGCTTTGCGCATAACTCTTCCCTTGACTGGGACACTCAACATCCACTCAGCTTACCAGAGACTGAAGCCCTGTTTCCAATCCTGGAAAAAACACATCTGATTGGCAAACATAAAAGAGATCCATGTTATTGTCCTCAGAACTTGTCAAAATAAGAAAAAAAAAGCACCTGTCAAAACCTGCAGAAATTAACATTCAAGGTAGGAGGTATAAACAGAAACTCATGAGCAAAATACTTGAACTGGTTGCAAGACTCTGTCATTTTTGTACTGAGTGAGTCATTGGACTTTAAAACTTCCCCTTCTTCCAGTTTACGTTAAAGTACAAGGAAGCATCATTCCTTAAAGATGACTCTAGATCAGTGTAATTTGGTAAAAATAAAATGCTTCTGAAAATTACTGTTAAATTTTGTTTATCTTGAAGGAAAGAACATCTGGAAAAGAGCACTTACCATAACATGCAGCTTTATCGGACCAGCCATCTTCACCACATATTATGGAGCCAGTGGTGCGTCCATCTCGGTTCTCATACCCATCAAGACATTCATAGTCCAGCCTGTCATTCAGCCTGAACCACGTGCCATCACTATTGGCTCTGGCATTCTCAAATACTGGCTTGTCACAGGATTCTAAGGGATAATGGAATTGCGATTTCATTTCTAATATTATTTAGTGGGCAATTTGATTGAGTTTCTTCTCAAGGGAAAAGGGCTTCACCAATTAGTATGTACTAATCATAAAAAATAAGCCAAGAATATCAGTGATATATCACCATCCTGAAATAATTACTCAAAGTGAAAAAAAGTGTATTTCTATGCAACATTTTTCTCAACATTTAATGTTCCTGGATTATTTACTTTATGAACATGTTCCTCAGTTGCTATACTTATGCATTTGTTCCAAAGCTAGTCTTAAAATAAGCCCTTACAGAAGTATTATACTATTTTCATAACAGCATATTCTGAATTAATATGCCAGATTTATTAGCAGTTGTGACATATTTGCCAGAGAAAACTTAACTGAAAAAAAGTAATTTTCAAAAGACAAGTTAATTTTTAAAGATTTAAAAAAATTTTTAAAATTCACATGCTGATTTTCCTCTTCCAACTATATTTCTAATGGTTGTATATTCTTTTATACTTATCAAGGTTGAATACAGACATAGTTCTATTATTTATAGCTATTTACAAGAAAATATGTTAACAAACAATCTGTTTTCACTAACACCATAGACTGATGTTAATAGTTTAAATAATTGACTTCAAATTTCATAATGTGTTAAAGCAAAATTATACTAGTAAAATATAATAATAGAGACATTTTTCATAAAAAGTGTTAGAATGGAAAATTGTCATATATTAAAATAAAATAACTTTGATATATGCAAATTTTTTCATTTTGAGGGTGTAGTGCCTGTAGCAAGTATACACATTGGAAAAAATAAAAAGAAAACAGTAGAAACGGATATTATAAATACCCACTTCACTTAAAGTGAATATGTAAAATATCACTTCAAAAATATTAATGAATAGGTTTGGGATGAATAAGACAAGCTCATAAATTGTTCTTAGAAAATCTTCATAAACATCTATGTGGTGCTACAGGAAAAACCTTCAGCACAGCAAAATTAGGTCCTGTCTAGAAGTGTTTCTCTGTCTCCACTGAATAGATGTTTATGAAGATTTCCTAAGACAGAATTTTTCACAAGGATATCTATCCTAGAGACTCAAACATATGAATTATATATCATATTATTTGAAGTTTATGCACCATGGCCTCACATCTTTGCTTAAAAACATAACTTTTAGGCTTAGTGGGAGAGACTCTGGCTTAAGAGTCTCCTAAAATAAAATCAGATGCAATCAGCATAAAGGTCTCAGCTAAAAATAAATGAATTTATCCTGAAATAGAGGTAAGACTCTTAGCAAAATTAGTTTTTAGTTACAGGATGTTTTAAAGTGACAATATGTTAAACTAAATAGTACAATGATATTCTATTCCACTAGTAATTAATCATTAAAGGCAAAAAAAAAAAGATACATTTTCCAAAGCTTTGTAATTGATCTTTTCAAATACAGCCATGCAACCACAGAACACTTCATATGACCCTGCTCCAGCAAAAAAAAAAAAGAAAGAAAGAAAGAAAGAAAAAGATAAAAGAACAAACTTAAAGAGTACTTATATAGTTATCACCAGGATAAAGAATACTAAGATAATGAATTACTTACTAATGCAAACAGGTTGAGTTGACCATCCATTTTGCAGACATGTAATTAATCCTGATGTCTTACCATCTGCTGTTACATATCCTGGTTTACATTTATATTCTGTTTGTTTATTTAGGGGATATGTAAAGGCAGATTCAGACAAAAATCCATTTTCAATTCTTATTTTGGACCTTGAACATGTTTCTAAAAGGGAGAAAGCATAAAGAAAAGGTAAGCATATAATTGATACACATTTAATAAGGACCCAAATGAGGTAACGATACAACAAAGGAGAGTTGTTTAGGAATATAAACCAAGAAAAATTCTAATCATTTAAGTTCCTGTGTAAGAGAAAAAAAGAAACAAAAGACTATGAGTTTCCAAAGATATTAAACCAAGACACTTGATTTCTATTTTGTAGAACAGAGCAAGATTTAAAAGACTCTGGATCCCATCTAGGAAATTATTAGAAATCTGTTTGTCTAAAGGATCTGGAATCCCACACCATGTCCAAAATCTATTAGCAATGGGTTTTCTTTGCTGGGACTTGTTGAAATTATTGTCTAGTCTGGATCTCTTAAGCAACCCAGAACACAGATCAGGTGATGATCACAGAAACTTTCACCATAGTGACCCCAGTCTTTGTCTCTGAGAATTTGAAATGTTGTCATCAAAACTGGATGCTTAAAGCCATATAAATACATGGAGTTCAATGAAGATGAAGATGACAAAGATTGATACATGCATTCATTCTACTAAGGACAAAATGATGATCCTTCAAGCCATGAATGACTAAACTTGAAAAAGTATAAATCTGTCACCTACTAGATATCTTCATAGAACTTGGCTAAATTTTTTAGTAATTCATGGATAAAGAAGAAATCAAAAGAGAAAACTCTGAATATTTTGAATTGAATGAAAATAAAACCATGATAAGTAAAGTTGAATAAGATTTATGAGATAACACAAAAGTGTGTTGAGAGGAATTTTAAAATTACATAGCAATAAAAGAAAATGATAAAGAATGAAAATCAATAATTACTTTTACTTAAAATTGAAAACAGAGGAGGCGGGGCTAAGATGGCGGAGGAATAGGACAGGGAGACCACTCTCTCCCCCACAAATTTATCGAAAGAACATCTGAACGCTGAGCAAACTTCACAAAACAACTTCTGAATGCTGGCAGAGGACATCAGGCATCCAGAAAAACAGACCATTATCTTCGAAAGGAGGTAGGACAAAATATAAAAGATAAAAAGAGAGACAAAAGAGTTAGGGATGGAGACGCGTCCCGGGGAGGGAGTCGTAAAAGAGGAGACGTTTCCAAACACCAGGAAACTCTCTCACCGGCGGGTTTGGGGGAAGATTTCGAATCTCGGAGGGCAACATAACCGGGAGAAAAAATAAATAAAACCCACAGATTACGTGCCTAAAGGCAACTCCCAGCAAAGAACCCCAGACGCTCACATCCGCCACCAGCAAGTGGGGGCTGAACAGGGAGGAGCGGGCAGCATTGCTTAGGGTAAGGACCAGGCCGAACGCCCCAAGGGCAATCTGAGGGAGCTAACACGAGATAGCAACCTAAACTGTGGCACAGCCTGAGAGAGAGAACTATCCCGCGAAAAGCCCAAATCTAAGGCACTGCCAGCCCGCTCACAGAACAAAGGACTGAGCAATACCAGAGGAGAGTTAGCCGGCTGCAGACAGCCCCATCCCCCGCCGGACACAGCGGACAGGCGGGGCCAGCCAGAGCCAGAAAGGGGCAAACTCAGCCCCAGAGAGGGCACCCCCTACCAAACTGCAAACAGGCTTCCATTTCTAAGCAAAGACTGCCTGAGATTCCGGAGGGTCGACAGCTGCCGGGAGGGTCGCAGCCAGAAACCAGCTCCCCAGAACTGACACAAAGCACACCGGTGCCGGGCGTGAACGTAAACCGAGGCGGGGACCAGGGAGGTGATAAGCCACTCCGCCCCAACAGGGGAGAGTGCACTCACCAAACTCCTGGCTGCCTGAGCTGCTCCGACCAGGGATCGGCAAAAACCGCGGGCCCAACCGAGTCTGCGCCTTTGTGGAGTACCCGGGAACCTGAACCTGAGTGGCTTAGACCTAGGAAGTGCACGCATCTCAGGGCCCATTCCCCGGCAGAGTAACCTGAAGCCTGAGTAGAGTAGACTGGGAAAGCACACACGCAGTGAGCGGGGGCAAACCTAGTGCTGCTGAGACACTGCGAGCTCTCCACACACACGCCAGTGATATTGGTTTGCAGTGTGCCTCCCTCACCACAGCATGACTGAACAAGCGAACCTAAGGAGACCACCTCCGCCCCTTTGTGGCAGGGTGGAAATTAGACACTGAAGAGACCTGCAAACAGAAGCCAAATAAACAGAGGGAAGCACTTTGGAAGTGACAGGCCAACAGATTAAAATCCTTGTAGTTAACACCGACTACATAGAAAGGGGCCTATAGATCTTGAAAAGTATAAGCAGGAACAAGGATCTATCTGAAACTGAACAGACCCCCACACTGCTCACAAGAGCTCCAGAGAAAGTCCTGGATATATTTTTACTATCATCATTTTTCTTAATATTTTTTTCTTTTTTCTTTAAGTCCTCTATTACACCTTTAATTTTCATTTTTATAACCCACTATTACCTTACAAAAAAAAAAACTATATCTTTAAAGCAAACTTCATACATATATCTTATACTTTTTGTGATACTGTTTTCTTTTCTTCTTTTTATATTGTATTTTTTTAAGAGTCTAACCTCTACTCTAGATTTTTAATCTTTGTTTTACATATTTGATATCAATTTTGTACATTTAAGAACCCAATCTTTAGTACCCATTTTTACTCAGGAGTGCGATTCCTGGCTTGATTACTCTCTCCCCCTATTGACGTTCTTTTTTCTCCCCCAGGGAAACTCTATCTCCCACCCTCCTCCTTCTCTTCTCAACCCAAGTCTGTGAATCTCTGAGGGTGTTCTGGGCAATGGAGAACACTTTGGGAACAGAACACTGCCCAGATCTCTCTCTCCCCTCTTGATTCCTCCCTTTCTACTCATCCTCACCTCTATTACCTTCCTCTCCCCTCTATGTGTATCTCCGTGAACCTCTCTGAGGGTTCCAGACTGTGGAGAGAACAGAGGGAAGTGCTTACTGGCTAGACTGCTCTCTCCACGTTTGATTCCCCCTCTTCTCCTCCTGGTCACCTCAACCCCCCCCACCTCTCCATGTAACTCAGTGAACCTCTCTGGGTATCCCTCACTATGGAGAATCTTTTCACCATTAACCTAAAAGTTTTATTATCGATGCTGTATGGATGGAAAAGTCTTGAGGCTTCTGCAAGAATAAGACTGAAAACCAGAGGAAACATTAGTAAATAAGAGATCATCTAAAAGCCTCCACATATACACTGAAACCAAGCTCCACCCAAGAGCCAATAAGTTCCAGAGCAGGACATACCACACAAATTCTCCAGCAACACAGGAACATAGCCCTAAGCATCAATATACAGGCTGCCCAGAGGCACACCAAATCCATAGACATCTCAAAACTCAATACTGGACACTCCATTGCACTCTAGAGAGAAGAAATCCAGCTCCACCCACCAGAACACCGACACAAGCTCCCCCAACCAGGAAACCTTGACAAGCCACCCGTCCAACCCCACCCACAGTGAGGAACCTCCACAATAAAGAGAAACTTCAAACTACCAGAATACAGAAAGGGCATGCCTAACACAGCAATCTAAACAAGATGAAAAGGCAGAGAAATACTCAGCAAGTAAAGGAAAATGAGAAATGCCCACCAAACCAAACAAAAGAGGAGGAGATAGGGAATCTATCTGAAAAAGAATTTAGAATAATGATAGTAAAAATGATCCAAAATCTTGAAAACAAAATGGAGTTGCAGATAAATAGCCTGGAGACAAGGATTGAGAAGATGCAAGAAATGTTTACCAAGGACCTAGAAGAAATAAAAAGGAGTCAATATATAATGAATAATGAAATAAAGGAGATTAAAGACACTCTAGAGGGAACCAAAAGTAGAATAACGGAGGCAGAAGATAGGATAAGTGAGGTAGAAGATAGAATGGTGGAAATAAACGAAGCAGAGAGGAAAAAAGAAAAAAGAATCAAAAGAAATGAGGAAAACCTCAGGGACCTCTGGGACAATATGAAACGCCCCAGCATTCAAATCATAGGAGTCCCAGAAGAAGAAGATAAAAAGAAAGGCCATGAAAAATACTCGAGGAGATAATAGTTGAAAATTTCCCTAAAATGAGGAAGGAAATAGTCACAGAAGTCCAAGAAACCTAGAGAGTCCCAAGCAGGATAAACCCAAGGCAAAACACCCCAAGACACATATTAATCAAATTAACAAAGATCAAACACAAAGAACAAATATTAAAAGCAGCAAGGGACAAACAACAAATAACACACAAGGGGATCCCCATAAGGATAACAGCTGATCTTTCAATAGTAACTCTTCAGGCTAGAAGGGAATGGCAGGACATACTTAAAGCAATGAAAGAGAATAATCAACAACCCAGATTACTGTACCCAGCAAGGATCTCATTCAGATATGAAGGAGAATTCAAAAGCTTTACGGACAAACAAAAGCTGAGGGAATTCAGCACCACCAAACCAGCTCTCCAACAAATGCTAAAGGATCTTCTCTAAACAGGAAACACAGAAAGGATGTTTAAACAGGAACTCAAAACAACAAAGTAAATGGCAATGGGACCATACTTATCAATAATTACCTTAAATGTAAATGGGTGGAATGCCCCAACCAAAAGACAAAGACTGGCTGAATGGATCCAAAAACAAGACCCCTATATATGCTGTCTACAAGAGACCCACCTCAAAACAAGGGACACATACAGACTGAAAGTGAAGGGATGGAAAAACATATTTCATGCAAACGGAGACCAAAAGAAAGCAGGAGTCGCAATACTCATTTCAGATAAACTAGAATTTAAAATAAAGGCTGTGAAAAGGGACAAAGAAGGACACTACATAATGATCAAAGGATCAATCCAAGAAGAAGATATAACAATTATAAATATATATGCACCCAACATAGGAGCACCACAATATGTAAGGCAAATACTAACAAGTATGAAAGGAGAAATTAACAATAACACAATAATACTGGGAGACTTTAATACTCCACTCACACATATCAATAGATCAACTAAACAGAAAATTAACAAGGAAACACAAATTTCAAATGATACAATAGACAAGTTAGATTTAATTGATATTTACAGGACTTTCCACCCCAAAACAATCAATTTCACCTTTTTCTCAAGTGCACATGGAACTTTCTCCAGGATAGATCATATCCTGGGCCATAAATCTAGCCTTGGTAAATTCAAAAAAAATAGAAATCATCCCAGTCATCTTCTCTGACCACAATGCAGTAAGTTCAGACCTCAATTACAGGAAAAAAAACTATTAAAAATTCCAACATATGGAGGCTAAACAACACGCTTCTGAATAACCAACAAATCACAGAAGAAATCAAAAAAGAAATCAAAATATGCATAGAAAAGAATGAAAATGAAAACACAACAACCCAAAACCTATGGGACACTGTAAAAGCAATGCTAAGGGGAAGGTTCATAGCAACACAGGCGTACCTCAAGAAACAAGAAAAAAATCAAATAAATAACCTAACTCTACACCTAAAGCAACTAGAGCAGGAAGAAATGAAGAACCTCAGGGTTAGTAGAAGGAAACAAATCTTAAAAATTAGGGCAGAAATAAATGCAAAAGAAACAAAAGAGACCATAGCAAAAATCAACAAAACTAAAAGCTGGTTTTTCGAGAAGATAAACAAAATTGGCAAGCCATTAGCCAGACTCATCAAGAAACAAAGGGAGAAGAATCAGATCAACAAAATTAGAAATGAAAATGGAGAGATCACAACAGACTACACAGAAATACAAAGGATCATAAGAGACTACTACCAACAGCTATATGCCAATAAAATGGACAACTTGGAAGAAATGGACAAATTCCTAGAAATGTATAACTTTCCTAAACTGAACCAGGAAGAAATAGAAGATCTTAACAGACCCATCACAAGCACGGAAATAGAAACTGTAATCAGAAATCATCCAGCAAACAAAAGCCCAGGACCTGATGGCTTCACAGCAGAAATCTACCAAAAATTTAGAGAAGAGCTAACACCTATCCTACTCAAACTCTTCCATAAAATTGCAGAAGATGGTAAACTTCCAAACTCATTCTATGAGGCCACCATCACCCTAATTCCAAAACCAGACAAAGATGCCACAGAAAAACAAAACTACAGGCCAATATCACTGATGAACATAGATGCAAAAATCCTTAATAAAATTCTAGCAAACAGAATCCAACATCATATTAAAAAGATTATACATCATGACCAAGTGGGCTTTATCCCAGGAATGCAAGGTTTCTTTAACATCCGCAAATCAATCAATGTGATACACCACATTAACAAACTGAAAGATAAAAACCATATGATTATTTCAATAGATGCAGAAAAAGCCTTTGACAAAATTCAACATCCATTTATGATAACAACCCTCCAGAAAGCAGGATTGAAGGAACATTTGTCAACATAATAAAAGCTATATATGACAAACCCACAGCAAACATTATCCTCAATGGTGAAAAATTGAAAGCATTTCTCCTAAAGTCAGGAACAAGGCAAGGATGCCCACTTTCACCACTACTATTCAACATAGTTTTGGAAGCTTTGGCCACAGCAATCAGAGCGGAAAAAGAAATAAAAGGAATACAGATAGGAAAAGAGGAAGTAAAACTCTCACTGTTTGCATATGACATGATCCTCTACATAGAAAACCCTAAAGATTCTACCAGAAACTTACTAGAGCTAATCAATGAATATAGTACAGTTGCAGGATATAAAATTAACACAGAGAAATCCCCTGCATTCCTATACACCAATAATGAGAAAACAGAAAGAGAAATTAAGGAAACAATACTATTCACCATTGCAACAAAAAGAATAAAATACTTAGGAATATATCTACCTAAAGAAACAAAAGACTTACATATAGAAAACTATAAAACACTGATGAAAGAAATCAAAGAGGACACAAGCAGATGGAGAAATATACCGTGTTCATGGATTGGAAGAATTAATATAGTGAAAATGAGTATACCACCCAAAGCAATCTATAGATTCAATGCAATCCCTATCAAGCTACCAACGGTATTTTTCACAGAACTAGAACAAATCATTTCACAATTTGTATGGAAATATAAGAAACCTCGAATAGCCAAAGCAATCTTGAGAAAGAAGAATGGAACTGGAGGAATCAACTTGCCTGAGTTCAGGCTCTACTACAAAGCCACAGTCATCAAGACAGTATGGTACTGGCACAAAGATAGAAATATAGATCAATGGAACAAAATAGAAATCCCAGAGATAAATCCACGCACCTATGGACACCTTATATTCGACAAGGGAGGCAAGAATATGCAACAGAGAAAAGACAATCTCTTTAACAAGTGGTGCTGGGAAAACTGGTCAACCACTTGTAAAAGAATGAAACTAGAACACTTCCTAACACCATACACAAAAATAAACTCAAAATAGATTAAAGATCTAAACGTAAGACCAGAAACTATAAAACTCCTAGAGGAAAACATAGGCAAAACACACTCCGACATAAATCACAGCAGGATCCTCCATGACCCACCTCCCAGAATATTGGAAATAAAAGCAAAATAAACAAATGGGACCTAATTAAAATTAAAAGCTTTTGCACAACAAAGGAAACTATGAGCAAGGTGAAAAGACAGCCTTCAGAATGGGAGAAAATTATAGCAAACGAAGCAACAGACAAACAATTAATCTCAAAAATATACAAGCAACTCCTGCAGCTGAATTCCAGAAAAATAAACGACCCAATCAAAAAATGGGCCAAAGAACTAAACAGACATTTCTGCAAAGAAGACATACAGATGGCTAACAAACACATGAAAAGATGCTCAACATCACTCATTATTAGAGAAATGCAAATCAAAACCACAATGAGGTACCATTTCACACCAGTCAGAATGGCTGCTATCCAAAAGTCTACAAGCAATAAATGCTGGAGAGGGTGTGGAGAAAAGGGAACCCTCTTACACTGTTGCTGGGAATGCAAACTAGTACAGCCACTATGGAGAACAGTGTGGAGATTCCTTAAAAAACTGGGAACAGAACTGCCATATGACCCAGCAATCCCACTGCTGAGCATACACACTGAGGAAACCAGAATTGAAAGAGATGCATGTACCCCAATGTTCATCGCAGCACTGTTTACAATAGCCAGGACATGGAAGCAACCTAGATGTCCATCAGCAGACGAATGGATAAGGAAGCTGAGGTAGATATACACAATAGAATATTACTCAGCCATTAAAAAGAATACATTTGAATCAGTTCTATTGAGATGGATGAAACTGGAGCCCATTATACAGAGTGAAGTAAGCCAGAAAGAAAAACATCAGTACAGTATACTAATGCATATATATGGAATTTGAAAGATGGTAACGATAACCTTATATGTGAGACAGGATAAGAGACATAGATGCATAGAACAGTCTTATGGACTCTGAGGGAGAAGGTGAGGGTGGGACATTCTGTGAGAATAGTATTGAAACATGTATATTATCATATGTGAAACAGAACACCATTCCAGGTTCGATGCACGAGACAAATGCTCAGGGCTGGGGCAATGGGATGACCCAGAGGGATGGGATGGGGAGGGAGATGGGAGGGGGGCTCAGGATGGGGAACACATGTAAACCCAGGCCTGATTCATGTCAATGTTTGGCAAAAACCACTACAATATTGTAAAGTAATTAGCCCCCAACTAAAATAAATAAATTTATTTAAAAAAAATTGAAAATAGAAAAGCAAACAGCCCAACACACATAATTTTGAAACAATGCAGTGATATTAGTAAGATAGTGGAATACGTCACCTTGACCTCTCCTTCTCTCCACAGACACACTGAATTAACAGCTATGTGTGTATCGGCTCCTTTTATTCAAAATAAAAACAGTAGATGAGAAGTTCTGCATTCAAGGCAAGTGAGAAAATTGCAAAATCCTAAGGGGCAGGGAAATCTTAAGACACATTCCCGCATTAAAATCTATCCAGGGGAGCACCATACAATTTGAAGGAAACGCTCAATTCCCAGCTTCTCCTGGAGGAGCAAAGAGTTTGATCCACAGTCTAGGTCACTGCTTTTTCAAATGCTAGTCCAGGATCCAGCTTCCAATTAGTCTGCCTCTGGGAGGTCTAGGATTTACAATCTCCTGAGGTTACAGAAATGAAGTGGCAGTTAGGAATCGCTGTTCCAGCACTTCTCACAGGTCTTCCCCTAGCTTAAAGCAGAGTGAACAACTCCCAGTTTCTCCATGGAAGGAGTCAGACGGCACATCTGGACCCTCATCTTTTCCAGCTCTGCCTGAGGAATTGGCTTCTAACTAACCTTTCCTGAGAGCTGATGAAACCCAAAATTTGCATGGTGCCTGGGGACTACAGAGATCTAAATCATGACACAGAAGGCACAGGGTTTGAAGCAGCATGCAGGCATTTGCCACAGCTCCTCTTCCCAGTTCAGTGAAGAGTGAGTGAGGTGAGAAACTCCAGTTGCCTGCTCCACCAAGTATTCTAACTTGTAGATCACTGGATACTCTAGACTCCTGGAGGATACTGACTACTAACATAGAAGTTTGGAAGAGCAGAGAGGTTAGAGAGGCACCCAAAATTCTTGCCAGGCTGACTGAAAAGGCTGAATTCTGGCAAGGTTCTATTTCTGAGGCCAGTCTTTGAAGACTAGGAGAAGCGGATCTTTAGTCTAATGCACAGATATCAACACAGAGAGTCAAGGAAAATGATCAAGTGAGAAGTATGTTCAAATGAGAAAAACAAGACATCCACTGCTTTTTATCCCGACCCAATATCATAAATTGGACATCCACCCACAGACAAACATGACTTGGAGTGAGGTGTGGGCCCTAAACCAGACACTGAGATCCACGATGTGGAAGAGTAGGTGCACTTTTGAGAAAAGTACAGTTTTGAGATATTTTTTAAATCACACTTTTAATTTCCTTTAAATACTTCTGCCTCTACATTGGTATTTTGTGGTTTTGAGGGTTGTTTTCCTGTTTTAATTTTCAAAGTTTTAAAAAATTTATTACCATTATTTTTTCCTCAAAAATTGTTTTCTTTGATTTTCTTATTATTTTTCTGTTGTTGTTATTCTTTAATATATATAAAACTTCTTTATCTCCCTCTACTTAAATTTGCTTTCCTAGACTTTCTTTCTTTTCTTCCTTTTCTCTGTGTTCCTCATTATGTTTATTAGTCTGTTTTGCTTTAGTTGTTTTATTCCCCAGTTGACACACGGCTTTGGTTTTGTTTTCCAGTTTATGCTTTTAGTGACTTTTGTTAATAACTAGTCAATGTCATTTTTGCTTTCATTTGCTCACTGGATCAGTCTCTTCTACTTTCTTCTTCTTCTTCTCTCTTCTACTTTCTTCTTCTTGTTTTTTTTTTCACACTGTTTTGGTTTTTTATGTGTGTATATGCATGTGTATATATCCCATTTTTTTTGTGAGTACTTGCCTGATTTTGTATTTGACATGTCTGGGGTTTGCATTTTGTTTCTTGTTTTAGTGTGTTTGTTTTAATCCCCTTTAATGCCATTACAAACCACCTGTGGAATCTCACTTCCCTGGCCAGAGATCAGGCCCAGAGCCTTTGAAGCAGGAGGGATGACAAGACTCTAGACTGTCATAAAACTCCTAACCCCAGGGGGTATTTATTAGTGAGAACTCCCATAAAGGCTTCTGCCTGTACACACCTACACCCAGTGTAGGAAGCCTCATCCAAAAAATAAACAAGATAAAAACACAAACCCAATCATCAGCAAACAGGATTGTCACCTCATAGCCCTGCCCATCAGAGGGAAAAAAAAAAATCTACCTTCTTTCACCAGAGTGCAAACAAAAGTCACACGCAAAGAAGCCTACAGAAACCACTGAAACAAAGTTTCACACCAAGGGCAGAAGCCAAAAGGAAGGAGGAGTTCTACCTCAAAGCTTGAGAAAAGGAGACCTCAAACACAGTAATTAGAAAAAACAAAAACAAAAGGCAGAAAAATATTGCTCAAATGAAAGAAAAAACTAGAAGCACACAAGACCAAAAAAAAAAAAAAAAAACGAAGCAGAAGTAGTCAAAATACCTGAAAAAAAATTCAGAATAATGATGGTAAAGTTGTTCCAAAACCTTCTTGAAAACAGAATGTATACAATGCCAAGAAGCAATCAACACAACTGACACAATTACCAAGGATATGGAAGAAATAAAGAATAAACAAACATGAATAAAACAATTACTGAAATTATTCTAGAAAGAAACAATAATAGATTAACTGAAGCAGAGGAATGGAACAGTGAGCTGGAAGATAGAATGGTGGAAATAGTTACTGATGAGCAGAATAAAAGAAAAAGAATGAAAAGAATTGAGGATAGCTTCAGAGACTTCTGGGACAGTATTAAACACACCAACATTTGAGTTATAGAGGTCCCAGAGGAAGAAGAGAAAGAGAAAGACACTGAGAAAATTTTTGAAGATATTATAGTTGAAAACTTTCCCAGCATAGGAAAAGAAATGGTCAATCAAGTTCAAGAAGCACAGAGAGCCCAAAACAGGATAAATTCAAGGAGAAACACGTCTAGACACATACTAATCAACAGAGATTAAACGCAAAGAAAGAATATTAAAAGCAGCAAGGGAAAAGCAACAAGTAACACACAAGGGAAAAGCCATTCAATTAACAGCTGATCTTTCAGCAGAAACTCTGCAGGCCAGAAAGGAATGGCAGGATATATTTAAAGTACTGACTGTGAAAAATCTACAAGCAAGATTACTGTACCTGGCAAGGATTTCATTCAAAATTGATGGAAAAATTAAAACATTTACAGACAAGCAGAAGTTAAGAGAATTTAGCACCACCTAACCAGCTTTACAACAAATATTAAAGAGACTTATATAGGCAATAAGCATAAGACAAAGAAAAGACCTACAAAAAACCCAAAACAATTAAGAAAATGCTAATGGGGGGGTGGTCTAAGATGGTGGAGGAATAGGATGGGAAGATGACTTTCTCCCTGACAAATTCATGAAAAGATCATTTGAATACTGAGAAACTTCCACAAAACAATTTCTCAACGCTGGCAGAGGACAACCGGCACCCAGAAAGGCAGCCCATTCTCTTTGAAAGGAGGTAGGATAAATATAAAAGACAAAAAGAGAGACAAAACAGGGATGGAGACCCGTCCAGGAGAGGGAGTCATGAAGGAGGAGAAGTTTCCAAACACCAGGAAACCCTCTCACCAGCGGATCTGTGGGGAGTTTTGGAATATCAGAGGGCAACATAACCGGGAGGGGGGAGAAAAAAAAAAGAAAACCATAGAATATGTGCCTTAACCACAACTCCCAGCAGAGAAATAGCCCAGACACTCGCGTCTGCCACCCTCGAGCCAGGGAGGCGTGGGTTGTATGCTTAGGGTAGGGACTAGGCCAGAACACCTTGAGGACAATCTGAAGGAGCTAAGGTGAGATAGCAACCCAAACTGTGGGTTAGCCAGAGAGAGTGAAAAAAAAAAGAGAAAGAGAGAACTTTCCTGTGAAAAGTTCTAACCTAAGGCACAGCCTGGCTGGCTCACAGAACACAGGGTTGAGCGAATACCAACAGAAAGCTAGCCAGCTGTAGACTGGCCCTTCCCCCACTGGAGGCAGAGAGGCAGGCGGGCGACAGCCAGAGCCTGAAGGAGAGGGGTTTCTCAATCCCAGAGATGGCATCCTCCACCAAACTGTGAGCAGGCTCCCAATTGCTAACCACTTCTTCCTGGATCCTGGATGGTTGACATCTGCCAGGAGCGTCACAGCCTGAGATCAGCCCCCCAGAGGAGACACATGCCCCACCTGAGATAGTGCTCTCCTGGCACACCCAGGAAAAACCAAGTGGCTGGGACCGGAGAGATGATAAGATGCACTGCACACCTGGGACAGTGTGCTCGCCAAGTACCTGGTCGCCTGAGCTCCGTGGACCTGGGAAGGACACAAAACGCAGGCCTAACCGAGTCTGTGCCTTTGTGGAGTGGCCGAGAACCTGAACCTGAGCAGCTTAGACCTGGGAAGTGCACGCAACCCAGGCCCGCTTTGGACAGTTCCCTCTTTCAGAGCAACCTGAAGTCTGAGCAGTGTAGACTGGGAAAGCAAAGGTGCCATGAGCTGGGGCAAACACAGTGTGGTCCTTACACTATAAGCCCTCCCCCCACACACCAGTGATATTTGTTTGCAGTGTTCCTCCTTTCCCACAGCACAACTGAACAAGTGAGCCTAAATATATGACCATCTTCGCCCCCTTGTGTCAGGGCAGAAATGAAGACACTGAAGAGACTTGCAAACAGAGGAAGCCAAAATAAACCAAGAAGTGGGAAACTGCTCTCGAAGTGACAGGCGCAATGGATTAAAACCCTGTAGTTATCATTGACTAAGCATTGGAATGGGCCTATAGACCTTGAAAAGAAGTGTAAGCTGGAAACAAGAACTATCTGAAACTGAACTGACCCCACACTGCCCTCAACAACTCCAGAGAAATTCCTAGATATATTTTTACTATTATCATTTTTTAATTTTTTTAAGTTCTTTATTACTCCTTTAATTTTCATTTTTATAACCGACTCTTACCTTGCAAAAAAAAAAGACCTATGTTTAAAGCAAATTTCACATACATATATATATTCTTAATTATTGTGATGGATTTCCTTTTGTATTTTTCAGAATCTAACCTCTACACTAGATTTTTAATCTTTGCTTTTTGGTATTTGTTATCAATTTTGTACCTTTAAGAATCTAAACTTCAGTACCCATTTTTACTCAGGGGTGTGATTACCGGCTTGATTGCTCTCTCCCCTTTTGACTCTCCCTTTTCTCCCCCAGGTCACCTCTATCTCCTCCTTCCCCCTTCTCTTCTCTACTTAAATCTGTAAATCTCTCTGGGTGTTCCAGGCTGTGGAGAATACTTAGGTAATTGATTACTGGCTAGCTTGCTCTCTCCCCTTTTTGACAGCCCCTCTTCTCCTCATGGTCACCTCTATCTCCCTCCTTCCTCTTCTCTTCTCCATGTAACTCTGTGAACCTCTCTGGGTGTCCCTCACTGTGGAGAATCTTTTCACCATTAACCTAGATGTTTTATCATCAGTGCTGTATTGATGGAGAAGTCCTGAGTCTACTGTAATATTAAGACTGGAAGCCAGAGGCAGGAGGCTTAAATCCAAAACTTGAGAACAGCAGAGAACTCCTGACTCCAGGGAACATTAATGGACAAGAGTTCATCCAAAAGCCTCCACACCTACAGTGAAACCAAGCTCCACCCAAGAGCCAACAAGTTCCAGAAAAAGGACATACTGTGCTAATTCTCCAGGAACACAGGAATATTACTCTGAGTTTTAAAATACAGGCTGTTCAAAGTCACACCATGCCCATAGACACCTCAAAACTCACTACTGGACACTTCATTGCACTCAGAGAGAAGACATTCAGCTCCACTCAACAGAACATGGATGCAAGTTTCCCTAACCAGGTAACCTTGACAAGCCACTAATCCAATCCCACCCACAGGGAGCAACCTCCCCAATAAAGAAGAACCACAAACTTCCAGCATTCAGGAAGGCCACCCCAAACAGAGCAATCTAAACAAAATGAAAAGGCAGAGAAATATTCAGCCAGTAAAGGAACATGATAAAAGCCACCAAACCAAACAAAAGAGGAGGATATAGGGAGTCTATCTCAAAAAAAAAATCAGAATAATGGGTAGTAATAATGATAGATATAATTACATAGTAATAATTATAATACAAATAATGATAGTAATAATAATTATATAATAATAATAATAATAAGATGATCCAAAGGCTAGGACAAAAATAGGGAGTTACAGATATAATAGACTAGAGACAAGGATCGAGAAGACGCAAGGAATGTTTAACAAAGACCCAGAAGAGATAATCAATAATGAATAATGCAATTCAGTTCAGTTCAGTTCAGTTCAATCACTCAGTCATGTCAGACTCTTTGCGACCCCATGGACCGCAGCATGCCAGGCCTCCCTGTCCAGTCATCACCAACTCCCGGAGTTCACTCAAACTCATGTTCATTGAGTCAGTGATGCCATCCAACCGTCTCATCCTCTGTTATCTCCTTCTCCTCCTGCCCTCAGCCTTTCCTAGCATCAGGGTCTCTTCAAATGAGTCAGCTCTTCACATCAAGTGGCCAAAGTATTGGAGGTAATCTAAGATCAAAAGCACTCTGGAGGGAAGCAACAGTAGAATAACTGAGGCAGAAAATAGGATAAGTGAGGTGGAAGATACAAGGGTGGAAATAAATGAAGCAGAGAGGAAACAACAATAAAAAGATGTGAGGACAAACTTAGAGACCTCTGGGACAATGTTAAATGCACCAATATTTGAATCATAGGAGTCCCAGAAGAAGAAGACAAAAAGAAAGGCCAAGAGAAAATACTTGAGGAGATAATAGTTGAACACCTGCTTAAAATGGGGATGGAAATAGCCATCCCAGTCCAAGAAACCCAGGGGGTCCCAAACAGGATAAACCCAAGCAAACCACCCCAAGACACATATTAAACAAATAATGAAGGTAAAACACAAACAGGAAATATTAAAAGCAACGAAGAGCAACAAATAACACACAAGGGGAGAGTCCCATAAAGATAACAGCTGAACTATGGATAACTGATCTTTCTATAGAAAGTCTTCAGGCCAGAAGGGAATGGCAGGACATACTTACAGTGATGATAGAGAAAAATCTACAACCCAGATTACTATACAAATCAAGGATCTCATTCAAATATGAAGCAGAAATCACAAGCTTTACAGACAAGCAAAAGCTGAGAGAATTCAGCACCACCAAACCAGGTCTTCAACAAATGCTAAAGGATTTTCTCTAGACAGGAATCACAGAAAAGGTTTATAAAATCGAACCCAAAACAACAAAGTAAATGGCAACGGGATCATACTTATCAATAATTACCTTAAATGTAAATGGGTTGAATGCCACAACAAAAGACAAAGACTGGCTGAATAGATACAAAAACAAGCACCTTATATACGCTGTCTAAAAGAGACCCACCTCAAACCAATGGACACATACAGACTGAAAGTGAAGGGCTGGAAAAAGGTATTTCATGCAGATGGAGACCAAAAGAAAGCAGGGGAGTTGCAATACTCATATCAGATCAAATAGACTTTGAAATGAAGACCGTGAAAACAGAAAAAAGAAATACACTACATAATGATCAAAGGATCAATCCAAGAAGAAGCTATAACAATTATAAATATTTATGCACCCAACATATGAGCACCATGATATGTAAGCAAATGCTAACAAGTATGAAAGGAGAAACTAACAGTAACACAATAATAGCGGGAGATTTTAATACCCCACTCACACCTATGGATAGATCAACTGAACAGAATATTAGCAAAGAAACACAAACTTTAAATAATACAATGGACCAGTTAGACCTAATTGATATCTATAGGACATTTCTCCCACACAGTGAATTTCAGCTTTTTCTCAAGTGCACATGGAACCTTCTCTAGGCTAGATCACATCCTGGGCCATAAATCTAGACTTGGTAAATTCAAAAAAATTGAAATCATTTCAAGCATCTTTTCTGATCACAATGTGGTAAGATTAGATGTCAACTACATGAAAAAAATATTTAAGATACAAACATATGGAGGCTAAACAACATGTTTCTGAATAACCAACAAATTACAGAAGAAATAAAAATATGCATAGAAATGAATGAAAATGAAAATACAACAACCCAAAAGCTATGGGATTCAGTAAAAGCAGTGCTAAGGGGAAGGTTCATAGCATTACAAGCTTACCTCAAGAACCATGAGAAAATCAAGTAAATAACCTAACTCTACACCTAAAGCAACTAGAAAAAATAAGAAATGAAGAAACCCACGGTTAGTAGAAGGAAAGAAATCATAAAAATTAGGGCAGACATAAATGAGAAAGAAACAAAAGAGAATATAGCAAAAATCTATAATTGGTTCTTTGAAAGCTGGTTCTTTGAGAAGTTAAATAAAGTAGACAAACCATTATCCAGACTCATCAAGAAACAAAGGGAGAAGAATAAAATCAACAAAATTAGAAATGAGAACAGAGAAATCACAACAGACAACACAGAAATACAAAGGATCATAAGAGACTACTATCAGCAACTATATGTCAATAAAATGGACAACTTGGAAGAAACAGACAAACTCTTAGAAAAGTATAACCTTCCACGACTGAACCAGGAAGAAAGAGAAAATCTTAACAGACTCACCACAAGCATGAATATCGAAACTGTAATCAGAAATCTTCCAACAAACAGAAGCCCAGGACCAAATGGCTTCACAGGTAAATTCTACAAAAATTTAGAGTAGAGCTAACACCTATCCTACTCAAACTCTTCTAGAAAATTTCAGAGGGAGAAAAACTGCCAAACTCATTCTATGAGGACAGCATCACCCTAATACCAAAACCAAAGATGTCACAAAAAAAGAAAACTAGAGGCCACCCTAAAGACCCCACCAGAAAATTACTGGAGCTGGTCCTAGCCAATGAATATATAGTAAAGTTGCAGGATATAAAATTAACACACACAGAATCCATTGCATTACTATACACTAACAATGAGAAAACAGAAAGAGAAAGTAAGGAAACACTCATTCACCATTGTGATGAAAAGAATAAATGGAATGGAAACAAAAGACCTATAATATAAAACACTGATGAAAGAAATGAAAAATGAGTGGAGAATACTACTCAAAGCAATCTATAGATTCAATGCAATCTCTATCAAGCTACGAATGGTATTTTTTAGAGAACTAGAAGAAATAATTTCACAATTTGTATGGAAATACAAAAAACCTCGAATAGCCAAAGCAATCTTGAGAAAGAAGAATGGAACTGAAGGAATCAACCTACCTGACCTCAGATGATACTGCAAAGACACAGTCATTAAGACAGTATGGTACTGGCACAAAGCCAGAAATATAGATCAATGGAACAAAATAGAAAGCCCAGAGATAAATCTACGCACCTATGGACATCTTATCTTTGACAAAGTAGGCTAGAGTATACAATAGAGAAAAGATAATCTCTTTAACAAGTGGAGCTGGCAAAACTAATCAACTACTTGTAAAAAATGAAACTAGAACACTTTCTAACACCACACACAAAAATGAACTCAAAATGGATTAAAGATCTAGACGTAAGACCAGAAACTATAAAACTCCTAGAGGAAAACATGGGTAAAACACTCTCTAACATAAATTACAGCAAGATCCCCTATGAACTACCTCCCAGAGTAATGGCAATAAAAGCAAAAATAAATAAATGGGACCTAATTAAACTTAAAAGCTTTTGCACAACGAAGGAACCTATAAGCAAGGTGAAAAGACAGACTATAGAAAGGGAGAAAATAATAGCAAACGAAGCGACTGACAAAGAATTAATCTCCAAGCTATACAAGCACTTCGTGCAGATCAATTCCAGAAAAATAAACGAACCAAACAAAAAATGGGCCAAAGAATTAAACAGACACTTCTTCAAAGAAGACATACAGGGACATGGTAAAAGTAGTGTTAAGGGGAAGATTCATAGCAATACAGGCTCACCTCAAGAAACAAGAAAAAAGTCATATAAATAACCTAACTCTACACCAAAAGCAACTAGAAAAGGAAGAAATGAAGATCCCCAGGGTTAATAGAAGGAAAGAAATCTTAAAAATTAAGGTAGAAATAAACGCAAAAGAAAAAAAAGAGAACATAGCAAAAATCAACAAAGCCAAAAGCTAGTTCTTTGAGAAGATAAATAAAATTGACAAGCCATTAGCCAGACTTATCAAGAAACAAAGGGAGAAGAATCAAATCAACAAAATTAGAAACGAAAACGGAGAGATCACAACAGACAACACAGAAATACAAACGATCATAAGAGTCTATTATCAGCAACTATATGCAAATAAATTGGACAACTTGGAAGAAATGTATAAATTCTTAGAAAAGTATGACTTCCAAAAACTGAACCAGAAGAAATAGAAAATCTCATTAGACCCATCACAAGCATGGAAATTGAAACTGTAATCACAAATATTCCAGCAAACAAAAGCACAGGAACAGATGGCATCACAGCTAATTCTATCAAAAATTTAGAGAAGAGCTAACGCCTATCCTACTCAAACTCTTCGAGAAAACTGCAGGAAGGTAAACTTCCAAACTCATTCTATGAGGCCACCATCATCCTAATACCAAAACCTGACAGTTGAGTTGCTCAGTCGTGTCCGACTCTTTGAGACCCCATGAATTGCAGGATGCCAGGCCTCTCTGTCCATCACCAACTCCCAGAGTCTACCCAAACCCATGTCCATCGAGTCGGTGATGCCATCCAACCATCTCATCCTTGATCGTCCCCTTCTCCTCCCGCCCCCAATCCTACCCAGCATTAGGGTCTTTTCCAATGAGTCAACCCTTCGCATGAGGTGGCCAAAGTATTGGAGTTTCAGCTTCAACATCAGTGCTTCCAATGAACACCCAGGATTGATGTCCTTTAGGATGGATTGATTGGATCTCCTTGCAGCCCAAGGGATTCTCAAGAGTCTTCTCCAACACCACAGTTCAAAAGCATCAATTCTGCAGCACTCAGCTTTCTTCACCATCCAACTCTCACATCCATACATGACCACTGGAAAAATCATAGCCTTGACTAGACGGACTTTTGTTGGCAAAGTAATGTCTCTGCTTATAAATATGCTATCTAGGTTGGCCATAACCTTCCTTCCAAGGAGTAAGCATCTTTTAATTTCACGGCTGCAATCACCATCAGCAGTGATTTTGGAGACCTCAAAAATAAAGTCGGACACTGTTTCCCCATATATTTCTCATGAAGTGATGGGACCAGATGCCATGATCTTAGTTTTTTGAACGTTGAGGTTTAAGCCAACTTTTTCACTCTCCTCTTTCACTTTCATCAAGAGGCTCTTTAGTTCTTCTTCACTTTCTGCCATAAGGGTGGTGTCACCTGCATATCTGAGGTTATTGATATTTCTCCTGGCAATCTTGATTCCAGCTTGTGTTTCTTCCAGCCCAGCGTTTCTCATGATGTACTCTGCATATAAGTTAAATAAGCAGGGTGACAATATACAGCCTTGACGGACTCCTTTTCCTATTTGGAACCAGTCTGTTGTTCCATGTCCAGTTCTAACTGTTGCTTCGTGACCTGCATACAGGTTTCTCAAGAGACAGGTCAGATAGTCTGGTATTCCCATCTCTTTCAGAATTTTCCACAGTTTATTGTGATCCACACAGTCAAAGGCTTTGGCATAGTCAATAAAGGAGAAATAGATGTTTTTCTGGAGCTCTCTTGCTTTTTAAATGATCCAGAGTATATTGGCAATTTGATCTCTGGTTCCTCTGCCTTTTCTAAAAACAGCTTGAACATCTGGAAGTTCATGTTTCACGTATTGCTGAAGCCTGGCTTGGAGAATTTTGAGCATTACTTTACGAGCATGTGAGATGAGTGCAATTGTGTGGTAGTTTGAGCATTTTTTGGCATTGCCTTTCTTTGGGATTGGAATGAAAACTGACCTTTTGCACTCCTGTGGCCACTGCTGAGTTTTCCAAATTTGCTGGCATATTGAGTGCAGCACTTTCACAGCATCAACTTTGAGGATTTGAAATAGCTCAACTGGAATTCCATCACCTCCACTAGCTTTGTTCATAGTGATGCTTTCTAAGGCCCACTTGACTTCACATTCCAGGATGTCTGGCTCTAGGTGAGTTATCACAACATCGTGATTATCTGGGTCGTGAAGATTTTTTTTGTACAGTTCTTCTGTGTATTCCTGCCACCTCTTCTTAATATCTTCTGCTTCTGTTAGGTCCATACCATTTCTGTCCTTTATCGAGCCTATCTTTGCATGAAATGTTCCTTTGGTATCTCTAATTTTCTTGAAGAGATCTCTAGTCTTTCCCAATCTGTTGTTTTCCTCTATTTCTTTGCACTGATCACTGAGGAAAACTTTCTTATCTCCCCTTGCTCTTCTTTGGAACTCTGCATTCAGATGGGAATATCTTTCCTTTTCTCCTTTGCTTTTCGCTTCTCTTCTCTTTCCATATATCTGTAAGGCCTCCTCAGACAGCCATTTTGCTTTTTTTGCATTTCTTTTCCATGGGGATGGTCTTGATCCCTGTCTCCTGTACAATGTCACGAACTTCTGTCCATAGTTCATCAGGCACTCTGTCTATCAGATCTAGTCCCTTAAATCTATTTGTCCCTTCTACTGTTTATTCATAAGGGATTTTATCTAGGTCATACCTGAATGGACTAGTGGTCTTCCCTACTTTCTTCGATTTAAGTGTGAATTTGGCAATAAGCAGTTCATGATCTGAGCCACAGTCTGCTCCCGGTCTTGTTTTTGCTGACTGTTTAGAGCTTCTCCATCTTTGGCTGCAAAGAATATAATCAATCTGACTTCGGTGTTGACCATCTGGTGATGTCCACGTGTAGAGTCTTCTCTTGTGTTGTTGGAATAGGGTGTTTGCTATGACTAGTGTGTTCTCTTGGCAAAACTCTATTCACCTTTGCCCTACTTCATTCTGTACTCCAAGGCCAAATTTGCCTGTTATACCAGGTGTTTCTTGACTTCCTACTTTGCATTCCAGTCCCCTATAATGAAAAGGACATCTTTTTGGGGTGTTAGTTCTAGAAGGTCTTGTAGGTCTTCATAGAACCATTCAACTTCACCTTCTTCAGCATTAATGATCGGGACATAGACTTGGATTACTGTGATATTTAATGGTTTGCCTTGGAAACGAACAGAGATCATTCTATCTTTTTGAGATTTCATCCAAGTACTGCCTTTCAGACTCTTGTTGACCATGATGGCTACTCCATTTCTTCTAAGGGATTCTTGCCCACATTAGTAGATATAATGGTCATCTGAGTTAAATTCACCCATTCCAGTCCATCTTAGTTCGCTGATTCCTAGAATGTCAACGTTCACTGTTGCCATCTTCTGTTTGACCACTTCCAATTTGCCTTGATTCATGGACCTAAAATTCCAGGTTCCTGTGCAATATTGCTCTTCACAGCATCGGACTTTGCTTCTATCACCAGTCACCTCCACAGCTGGGTATCGTTTATGATTTGGCTCCATCCCATCATTCTTTCTGGAGTTATATCTCCACTGATCTCCAGTAGCATATTGGGCACATACTGACCTGGGGAGTTCATCTTTCAGTGTCCTATCTCTTTGCCTTTTCATACTGTTCATGGGGTTCTCAAGGCAAGAATAGTGAAGTGGTTTTCCATGCCCTTCTCCAGCAGACCACATTCTGTCAGACCTCACCACCATGACCCATCTGTCTTGGGTGACCCCACACGGCATGGCTTAGTTTCATTGAGACAGACAAGGCCATGGGCCATATGATCAGATTAGCTAGTTTTCTGTAATTTTAGTTTCAGTGTGTCTGCCCTCTGATGCCCTCTCACAACACCTACCATCTTACTTTGGTTTCTCTTACCTTGGACGTGGGATATTTCTTCATGGCTGCTCCAGCAAAGTGCAGCCGTTGCTCCTTACCTTGGACAAGCGGTATCTACTCACAATGGCTCGTCCTGACCTTGAATGTGGAGTAACTCCTCTCGGCCATCCTGTGCCCATGCAGCCCCTGCTCCTTGGGCCTGGGGTAACTCTTCTCGTCACTGCCCTGGCCGACAGTCCGGCCTGACAAAGATGCCACAAAAACAGAAAACTACACTGATGAACATAGATGCAATATCACTGATGAACACAGATGCAAAAATCCTTAACAAAATCCTAGCAAACAGAATCAAACAACATATTAAAAAGGTCATACATCATGACCAAGTGGGCTTTATCCCAGGGATGCAAGGATTCTTCAATATCCGCAAATCAGTCAATGTAATACACCACATAAATAAATTGAAAAGTAAAAACGATATGATTATTTCAATAGATGCAGAGAAAGCCTTTGACGAAATTCAACATCCATTTATGATAAAAACCCTCCAAAAAGCAGAAATAGAAGGAACATACCTCAACATAATAAAAGCTGTATATGACAAACCCACGGCAAATATTATCCTAAATGGTGAAAAGCTGAAAGCATTTCCCCTAAAATCAGGAACAAGACAAGAGTGCCTACTCTCTGCACTACAATTCAACATAGTTTTGGAAGTTTTGGCCAATCAGAGCAGAAAAAGAAATAAAAGGAATCCAGATAGGAAAAGACGTAAAACTCTCACTGTTTGCAGATGACATGATCCTCTACATAGAAAACCCTAAAGACTCCACCAGAAAATTACTAGCACTAATCAATGAATATAGTAAAGTTGCAGGGTATAAAATCAACACACAGAAATCCCTTGCATTCCTATACACCAACAACAAGAAAACAGAAAGAGAAATTAAGGAAACAATTTCATTTGCCATCACAACAAAAAGAATAAAATACTTAGGAATATATCTACCTAAAGAAACAAAAGACCTATATATAGAAAACTATAAAACACTGGTGAAAGAAATCAAAGAGGACACAAACAGATGGAGAAATATACCATGTTCATGGATAGGAAGCATCAATATAGTGAAAATGAGTATACTACCCAAAGCAATCTATAGATTCAATGCAATTCCTATCAAGCTTCTAACGGTATTCTTCAGAGAACTAGAACAAATAATTTCACAATTTGTATGGAAATACAAAAAACCTCGAATAGCCAAAGCAATCTTGAGAAAGAAGAATGGAACTGGAGGAATCAACCTACCTGACCTCAGGCTATACTACAAAGCCACAGTCATCAAGACAGTATGGTACTGGCACAAGGACAGAAATATAGATCAATGGAACAAAATAGAAAGCCCAGAGAAATCCACGCACCTGTGGACATCTTATCTTTGACAAAGGAGGCAAGAATATACAATGGAGAAAAGACAATCTCTTTAACAAGTGGTGCTGGGAAAACTGGTCAACCATGTGTAAAAGAATGAAACTAGAACACTTTCTAACACCATACACAAAAATAAACTCAAAAAAGATTAAAGATCTAAACATAAGACCAGAAAGTATAAAACTCCTAGAGGAAAACATAGGCAAAACACTCTCTGACATAAACCACAGCAGGGTCCTCTATGACTCACTTCCCAGAATATTGGAAATAAAAGCAAAATAAACAAATGGAACCTAATTAAAATTAAAAGCTTTTTCACAGCAAAGGAAACTATAAGCAAGGTGAAAAGACAGCCTTCGGAATGGGAGAAAGTAATAGCAAATGAAGTAACAGACAATTAATCTCCAAAATATACAAGCAACTCCTGCAGCTCAACTCCAGAAAAATAAACGACCCAATCAAAAATTGGGTCAAAAAACTAAACAGACATTTCTCCAAAGAAGACATACACATGGCTAACAAACACATGAAAAGATGCTCAACATCACTCATTATCAGAGAAATGTAAATCAAATCCACAATGAGGTACCATTTCATGCCCATCAGAATGGCTGCTATCCAAAAGACTACAAGCAATAAATGCTGGAGAGGGTGTAGAGAAAAGGGAACCCTCTTACACTGTTGGTGGGAATGCAAACTAGTACAGCCACTATGGAGAACAGTGTGGAAATTCCCCAAAATCTGGAAATAGAACTGCCATATGACCCAACAATCCCACTGCTGGGCATACACACTGAGGAAACCAGAACTGAAAGAGACACGTGTACCCCAATGTTCATCGCAGCACTGTTTATAATAGCCAGGACATGGAAGCAGCCTAGATGCCCATCAGCAGATGAATGGATAAGGAAGCTGTGGTACATATATACAATGGAATATTACTCAGCCATTAAAAAAATACATTCGAATCAGTTCTAATGAGGTGGATGAAACTGGAGCCTATTATACAGAGTGAAGTAAGCCAGAAAGAAAAACACCAATACAGTATACTAACACATATATATGGTATTTCGTCAATCAGTAAAGATAACCCTGTATGCGAGACATCAAAAGAGACACAGATAAATAGATCAGTATTATGGACTCTATGGGAGAGGGCGAGGGCGGGTGATATAGGAGAATGGCATTGAAGCATAGAAATTATCATATGTGAAACGAATTGCCAGTCCAGGTTCAACGCATGATACAGGGTGCTCAGAGCTGGTGCACCGGGATGACCTGGAGGGATGGGATGGGGTGGGAGGTGGAAGGGGGGTTCTGGAAGGGGAAAACATGTACACCCATGGTGGATTCATGTCAATGTATGGCAAAACAAATACAATATTGTAAAGTTAAAAAATAGAAAATTAACTAATTAAAAAAAGAAAAAGACATACAGATAACTAACAAACACAAAAAAAGATGTTTAACATCACTCGTTATCAGAGAAATGCAAATTAAAACCACAGTGAGGTACCATCTCACACCGGTCAGAACAGTTGCTATCAAAAAGTCTACAAACAATAAATGCTGGAGAGGGTGTGGAGAAAAGGGAACCCTCTTACACTGTTGGTGGGAATGCAAACTAGTACAGCCACTACGGAGAACAGTGTAGAGATTCCTTTAAAAAGGGGAAATAGAACTGCCATACGACCCAGCAAACCCACTGCTCGGCGTACACACAGAGGAAACCAGAACTGAAAGAGACACGTGTACCACAATGTTCTCGTAGCACTGTTTACAATAGCTAGGACATGGAAACAACCTAGATGTCCATCAGCAGATCAACATAATTCTAAACATCTATGCACCCAGCATAGAAGCACCTCAATACATAAGGCAAACTAACAGATATAAAAGGGGGAATTGACAGTAACACAATAATGGTATGGAATGTTAACACCCCAGTTACACCAATGGACAGATCATCAACACAGAAAATTAATAAGGAAACACAAAGCATAAATGAAACAGTTGAACAAATGGACCTAATTGGTATCTTCAGAACTTTCCATACAAATCAAGAAGAATACACTTTTTTCTCAAGTGTGCATGGAACATTTTCCAGGATAGACCATATCTTGGGCCAAAAATCAAACCTCACTAAATTATCAAAAATTGAAATCATATGAAGCATCTTTTCTGACCACAATACTATGAGACTAGATATAAATTACAGTAAAACACAGTAAAAAACACAAACACTTGGAGATTAAACAATATGCTTCTTCATAACAAACTGGTTACTGAAGAAATCAAAAGCAAAATCAAAGAATTCTTGAAACAAATGACAGTGAAAATACGACAACTCAAAACCTATGGGATGCAACAAAACAGTTCTAAGAGGGAAGTTTATAGCAAGAAACAAGAAAAACATCAAGTAGACAACCTAATTTACACCTAAAACAACTGGATAAAGAAGGAACCCCCCCAAAAGAAAACCCCTAAAGTTAGTAGAAGGGAAAAAGTCCTACAGATCAGAGCAGAAATAAATAAAAAAGAAATGAAGGAACAATAGTAAAGATTAATAAAACTAAAAGGTCCTTCTTTGAGAAGATGAATAAAATTGACAATTAGTCAAACTCATCAAGAAAAAATGGGAGAAGAATCGAATCAACAAAATTAGAAATGAGAAAGGAGAGGTTATAACAGACAATGCAGAAATACAAAGGCTCACAAAGAGGCTATTATGAGCAACTATATGCTAATAAAATGGACAACCTGAAAGAAATGGATATATTGTTAGAAAAGTTCAATCTTCCAAGACTGAACAAGAAATATATAGAAATTATGAACAAGCCAATTACATGCACTGAAATAGAAAATATGATAAAGAAAACTCCCAAAAAATTAAAGAAGAGGGCCAGACAATTTCACAGGTGAATTCTCTCAAAAATTTAGAGTAGAGCTAATGCCTATTCTTATAAAACTCTTTCAAAAACCTGCAGACGAAGGAACATTTCCAACTCATTCTACAAGGCCATCATCACCCTAATACCAAAACTAGACAAAGACAACACAAAAAAGAAAATTACAGGCCAATATCACTGATGAAAATAGATAGAAAAATCCTTAACAAAACTAGCAAACAGAATTCAAAAATACATTTAAAAGATATAGTACACCATGATCAAGTTGGGTTTATCCCAAGGATGCAAGCATTCTTCAATATACACAAATCCATCAATGTGATATAGCATATTAACAAATTGTAAGATCAAACCATACGGTCATTTCAATAGATGCAGAAAAAGCTTT
The DNA here is from genome assembly GCA_024291935.2 of Okapia johnstoni. NCBI lineage: Eukaryota > Metazoa > Chordata > Mammalia > Artiodactyla > Giraffidae > Okapia > Okapia johnstoni. Next base: position 68,032,814 of record CM044322.1, on the reverse strand, counting down.
TTAAAAATTTCAACACCCATTTATGACAAATACTCTTGAAAAAAATCAGCAAAGAAGGAACCTACCTCAACATAATTAAGGGCATATATGAGAAACCCAGAGAAAACCTTATTCTCAATGGTGAAAAACTGAAACAATTCCCTCTAAAATCAGGAAAAGACAAGGGTGCCCACTATCACCAATATTAGTCAACATTGTTTAGAGGCCCTGGCTACAGCAATCAGGGAAGAAAAAGAAATAAAAGGAATCCATATTGGAAAAGAAGAAGCAAAACTCTCATTGTTTGCAGACAGACGATACTACACACAGAAAATCCTAAAGACACTTTCAGAAAATTACTAGAGGTAATCAGTGAATTTAGCAAAGTGGCAGGATAAAAATGAATACATAGAAATCACTTGCATCCCTGTGTACTAACAATGAAACATCAGAAAGAGAAATTAAGGTATCAATCCCATTTACCATTGCAACAAAAAGAATAAAATGACTAGGAATAAACCTACCTAAGGAGACCTAAGAGCTGTATACAGAAAAGTATATGACACTGAGGAAAGAAATCAAAGACAACATAAAGAGATGGAGAGATATTCCATATTCCGGGGTTGGAAGAATCAGCACTGTGAAAATGACTATACTATCCAATATAATCTACAGATTCATGCAATCTGTATCAAATTAACAATGGTGTTTTCCACAGAACTAGAACAAAAAGCGTCACAATTCATATGGAAACACAAAAGACCTGAATAGCCAAAGAAATCTTGAGTAAGAAAAATAGCGCTAGAGGAATCAACCTTCCTGACTTCAGACTGACTACAAAGCTATAGTCATCCAGACAGTATGGCACTGGCACAAAAACAGAAATATAGACCAATACAACAAGATAGAAAGCCCAGAGATAAACCCATACACCTACTGATAACTTATGTTTGACAAAGGAGGCAAGAATATACAATGGGGCAAAGGTAGTTTCTTCTATAAATGCTCCCAGGAAAACTTCTATAAGTGCTCCAAGGAAAACATGTAAAAGAATGAAATTAGATTACTTCCTAACACCATACACAAAGATAAACTCAAAATGGATGGAAAACACAGGCAGAACAGCCTATGTCATAAATCACAGCAAGATCTTTTATGATCCACCTCCTAGAGTAGTGGAAATAAAAACAAAGATAATCATGTGGGACATAATTAAACTTAAAAGCTTCTCCACAGCAAAGGAAAGCATGAATAAGGTGAAAAGACAATGCTCAGAATGGGGAAAAAATAATTGCAAATGAAACAACTGACAAAGGATTATTTCCAAAAGATACAAGCAGCTTATACAAATCAATACCAGAAAAACAAACAACCCAATCAAAAATCAAAAAATGGGGAAAAAGACCTAAGCAGACATTTGTCCAAAGACCTACGGTGGCTAATAAACACATGAACAGATGCTCAATGTAACTCAATATTAGAGAAATACAAATCAAAACTACAATGAGATATCACTTCACACCAGTCAGAATGGCCATCATCAAAATGTCTACAAACAATAAATGCTGGAGAGGGTGTGGAGAAAAGGGAACCCTCTTGCACTGTTGGTGGGAATGTAAATTGATACAGCTACTATGAAGAACAGTATGGAGATTCCTAAGAAATGAGGAATAAAACCACTATATGACCCAGCAATCCCATTTCTAGGTATATACCTTGAGGAAACTATAATTGAAACAGATACATGTACCCCAGTGTCCACTGCAGCTTCATTTACAACAGCTAGGACATGGAAGAAACATGGCTGTCCATTGACAGATGAATGGATAAAGAAGCTGTGCTACATATATACAATGGAATATTACTCAGCTATAAAAAGGAATGCCCTTGAGTCAGTCCTAAAGAGGTGGATGAACATAGAGCCTAGTATACAGAGTGAGGGAAGTCAGAAAGTGAAAAGCAAATATCATGTACTAACACATATACATGGAATCTAGAAATATTGTTCCGATAAACCTACTTGCACAGCAGCAGTAGAGACACAGACACTGAGAACAGGCTTATGGACACGGCTGGCAGGGAGGAAGTAGATGGTGGGATGTATGGAGAGGGTTACATGGAAACTTACACTACCACATGTAAAACAGACAGTCAATGGGAATTTGCTGTATGACTCAGGGAACTCAAACCAGAGCTCAGTAACAACCTAGAAGGGTGGGATGGGCAGGGAGCTGGGAGGGATGTTCATGTGGGAGGAGACATGGGTAAATCTACGGCTGATTCATGTTGATGTTCGGTAGAACCCAGCAGAAGACTGTAAAGCAATTATCCTTCAATTAAAATAAATCCAAAATAAACAACCACCCACCTACGACATTCCATATGCCAAGGGACCCAGGAGGAGGCTCGCTCATGCATGCATGAGGTAAAAGGCAGACAGATTTCTGTTTTGACTGCGATGCCTGCAGTGGCTCATGAACCATCTCAATTCCCTCTCAGCTGTACTCCAGGAGTCCTGCAAAACCTATCTTAGAAAATCATGCATGGAGTCAAGTCCTTCTGTAAAAGTCCAGGTTTTCACAGGAGAACCTTTGTCTGCTTCATTCACACACCCTTCCAACCTGTGGCCAGATCACTGTGGTTACAACTGACTCAGAGGGAAGAGCAACCTTTGACAGACCACCAGGGAGCATGCACTGCAATTTGGCTTAAATCTGTGGCCCAGTACAAGAACAACAGATTAAGATGTAGTGCTGCTTTGGGGGAAACAAAGGACAGGCTGTCAGCACAATTTCTGGTGCACTAATGTATCTAGACAAGACATAGGAGCACAGAAATTCTGACAAAACAAGGATGAGAAGTGTAAGCAGGTGCCACTATAGAAGATCTGAGATAGCTACAGAGTCTCTAACAGGGTTGAAGGAAATTGTGTCTCACCTAAAGGCGACTGGTACTTTAATTAGAAAAACAGCACCACAAAACTTCAAGGAACATGAACTCAAAGTATCATGACACCAAAAAAGTATAAAAATGTTCATATTCACATCTGATGATTGGAGATCTGTGATTTATCCAGTGGACAATTCAAAGTAACTGTTTTAAATAACTCAGTGTGCTACAGAAAATAACAGTAAGATAGTTGAACAAAAACAGGAAAACAATAAACAAATGAACAATAAACAATGGACAAAACAAGCAGTTTAATAAAAATGTACAAATCATAAAAAAAACCAGAAACTCTGGTGCTGAAGGTTTCAAGGATGAAATGAAAAAATTCATTAAAGAGCATTAACCACAGAGACAAAAAGAGCGGAAGAATCTGTGAGATAGACGACATATCAAAGTTATCCTGTCAACGGAGATTAAAAACAAAATAAAAAAAAATTAAAGAATGAAAAAGAACAAAGAAAGTCTATATGATCTATGCTACACTGTCAACAGAACCAATTTGCAAAATTATTGAAGTACCAGGAGGAGAAAAAGAGATGAGGCAGAAAACATATTTAAGGAGTAATGTCTGAGAACTTCCCAAATCAAGGATGATATTTGAATATCTAAGTTCAGGATACTTACAGGTGACCAAACCAAATCAACTTTAAAAATCCTCTACAACACACATTTATAATAAAGTTGCAAAAATCAAAAAAAAAAATAGAGAAGCCTTCAAGCAGAATGTGGAAAAAACAAACAAGCTAACAAAACAAAACAAAAACCTTGTGATTTACTAAAGAGCCTTCATTTAGATCTAAGCATATCTCTCAGCAGAAACCTAGTGGGCCAGGGGAAAGTGGGATGATGTAGTCCAATTGTTGAAAGAGTAAACTGCCAAAGAAGAATACTTTATTTGAAAATATCATTCAAAAAAGAAAAGAATATAAAGACTTCTCCAGAGCAAAAAATACTGAGGAAATTGAACACAACTAGACCTTCCTTGAGGAGGGCATGGCAACTCACTCCTGTATTCTTGCCTAGAGAACCCCATTGACAGAGGAGCCTGGCAGGTTACTGCCCACAGGGTCTCAAAGAGTCAGATACAACTGAGGTGACTGACCAGGCACACGGACGTTCCTTACTGAAACACTAAAAGGAGTTATTCAAGCTAAAGTAAAAGAATGCTAATTAGTTCCATGAAAATATGTAGTACACTGGTAAATTTAAGTGCACATTCACATTCAGAACACTGTAGTATTTTAACATGGAATGTTAAATAATTAACTATTTAAGAGTTAAAGTACAAGAATATAAAAATTACTATAGCTACAATTATTTTTTTAATTAAGTACACACCATAAAAAGGGGAAAATCATGACATCAAAAAAGTTAAAATGGAGACGGGTAAAAGGAAGGAGATTTAATATGTGGTTGATGTTCATATATTATCAGCATAAAACACTGCTCTCTCTGTAAGGTGTTTGACGTAAATCTCATGGTAAACAAAGCAAGAATCCATACTAGATTCACAAATGGTTAACTGAACTTTATTAAATGCATACTACTATAACAAAAATCATGAATTCACAGAGGCAAGCCGTCAGAGCAAGAAAGGAATTAGGAAACTATAAAACATCCTGTAAAAATTAGATAACTTTAATACATCCTTATCTATCAAAAATTACTCTAAATATAAAGGATTGCATGCGTGCATGCTAAGTCACTACAGTTGTGTCTGATTCTTTGAGATTCAATGGACTGTAACCCACCAGGCTCCTCTGTCCATGGGATTTCCCAAGCAAGAATACTGGAGTGGGTTTCATTTCCTTCTCCACTGTTTTCTTCTATCTCAATGAAATTCTTAAGCAATTACTTTGAATTACTTATCAGACAAATCGTCCATATCCACTATTTGGGGTCAGGAACTGAAAAACTGTTGTGTTTCTCTGTTAACAGTTTAGTCCTTTGATGTCTGTGTGCCTTGAAGTCTCACACTGCTGTGTTTGCATTTAAAGAAGCAGTCACTCCCTCCAGTCTTTACAGACTGACTTGGGGAGGAAAGTACACTGGCAGACTGATAGGGATTTTGAGACTTTTTCAGACATTGTTTAAGGATACACCTGTCCTATGTACTCAATTCTTCCTGGAAGAGAATTTTGAAGCTCGTATGCTTCTATCAACACAGCAAAGACAGCCTTTGTGCGGACAGTTTCCTGGCTGCTTCTCTGGGGCAATGCCAAATGCTCACATTTGTGTGCTTTCTCACAGACCCATGGGGACAGGTTGGCTTCTAGATGTCCCATAGACCATCTGCAAAGGTTTAGATGCCAACGTGGGGACCTACAGAGGGAGATGGCCCTGGGGAGGGGGATGTGGATCAGATGAGGTGCCCAGGGGTGAGCAGGATCCCCAAGCACAGTGTCTGCAATGGTTTGGGGGCTTCCTGGTGGTGTCTCCAACGTGGTCAGTAGGACCCATGTTCCTTGAAGAATTCAAGCCCTGGATGCTGTACTCTTGGCCTCTTCCCACCCGCCAGCCATGCAGGTGACCCCAGTGTCCTGGATAAGGGGAGAGAGAAGTGCATGGGAAGATGAGGAAGCCGCCCTTGCTCACACACTCTTATTTTCCCCACAGGTTAGATTCTGTGCTGAGGGGTCTGTCTTGGCACTAAGCAGTGTCACTTTAGGGGCAAAATGATACTACTCTAACCCTCAGTGATGTACCAGTCTTGAATCTTTGTGCTCTAGCAGCATGCTGTTGTTTCTCTGCTAGACTCCTGGACCTCCACAAAGATACTCTTATCCACAAATGATGGTCAGAGTCTCCGTTTATATCAGGAAAGACAGTGAGACTCCTGCCATCTTTCTGACCTCACTCTGTTATTACAGGTTTCTTCTTTGTGGATCTTCTCTTATTTTCTTGACTAATGTCTATCAATAGCTACATGTATTTTGTTATATACTTATCAAGAAGTCTATAGGTACGCTCACAGATACTTGTAAAAAATAAAATTAAATAGGTCCTTTGGCAAAACAACAGGTTGATATAAACATTTTGGAGTGGATAATACAGCTGAGTCTTAGAAAATTATGAACACACTGGGATCTCAGCCCAGTTTACTCACTGACACGGATGCATCTGGGAGGAGGAGACCAGCCATTCTCTGTGCAGGTCATTGTGTTCTGATTATTTTGAAGACTGTAGCCTTCATAGCAGCGAACTCGTACAGTTTTACCCTGTAAATACTTTTCTTCACGACGTGGGATATGTCCATTTTCCAAATAATTGAAGATACACTGTCCTTAAGGTCATATAAGTAATATGAAAGAAGTACAACATAAATTTGGTAAAACTACATTAAAAATTAACCTTATAGAATTTACATGAGAATGCATTAGTATTCAAATATAACATGTAACAACAAAATGGAAGCTACTACCACGTTTGTGAAAAATGAAAAAATAATGTTCCGTATTATTTGTCTTTAGTTTTATGACTAAAATATGTATAAATGATTCAGATATTCTTGTAAAGCCTCTGTTTCTCTCACAGAATTTACATGAAAAGCCTCTAGTAAAGGGAAGATCTATTTGGATGTTTTTGCTCATAGAACTCATCCCTTGGCCTTACTGTTGTTACACAACACTTAACTGTACTCACTTAAATACTCTGTCTCTTCACTCTTTCAAAGATCTATGCATATAAAATTAAAGAGGTTTACTTACTGAGGCATGGTTCTTCTGGAGACCATCCTTCTGCTGTGCAAGTCAGGTGATCCCAGGAGCGTTGTGAAGGAGGCACAAAATTCTGATCACAGTAATAGACAAACTGTTGATTCACACGTGCTGGAAAGTATCCTCTGTATGAATAATATAGCCATCCATGTTTTATTACTGGATAATTACAAGGTTTCCCTTGGAATAAAGCAAGTAGAAATAACGTTTTGCCTCAGTATACAATCAAATTAGAATTAATGTTTCATCTACGAATTATATTCTTGTTTAGTTACTTATACTCATTGCATTATGGTTTCTAGGAAAAGAAAAGTTATAGAAAATTCAGATGATTGAAGTATGTAAGGAAGTCCTTGCTAATGAAGATCAAACTATGTCTTGTGGATCCTATTATGTAAAATTTGTATGTGTATTCTCTTGGTAGGAAACTATACAGACCTATTTAATGAATTCTCCTTAAGTACAGAAGACCCAACCTTGGTTGACTAAAGTGACGTCACTCAGTCGTGTCCGACTCTTTGCGACCCCTTGGACTGTAGCCTACCATGCTCCTCCGTCCATGGGATTTTCCAGGCAAGAGTACTGGGGTGGGTTGCCATTTCCTTCTCCAGAGGATCTTCCCGACCCAGGGATTGAACCCGGGTCTTCCGCGTTGTAGGCAGACGCTTTACCATCTGAGCTACCAGGGAAGTCTAAATTAGTTGACTAAATTAGCATCTTAATCAAGAGATGAAAATACAGATTTTATCTTGTGGCTCATCTGCCTTCTTTTTCTTTCTTTTCCATTCTCATCAGAAGCCAGAATCCTGAAATTTATTCTCAGATCAAGTCAATGTAGGAAGAAAACAGATATTTTTTAAAATTATCTATGTAATTAAAAAAAAATAAAATAAAATTATCATTCATTAATTTACTTTTCTGTTCATTGGAAATATGTGATATATATAGAGAACCACAACAATTTTTCATTGATTAAATCACACAGAGTAACATTCTTATCTATCTGTCAAACTAGACATTAAGACATCTTTTCCCTTGCTTGTCTAATCAGAGAAATGAAGAATGAATAATTCTTACTAACCAAATGGTTAAGATGAAGGGAAACCCTTGTCATTTATGGTCTCATTTTAATTGGAGAATGATGTATTTTTAACTATTTCTTGCAAATATTTTAAATGAGGTATGACATAATTAAATTTTATTGTTTTTATTATATATTGAGTAATTTTCACATATATGCTTGCTATGTGAATTACAGAATTTGAATCTTTGCATATCTTAATCAATTTCTTTAATGAAGACTTGTCAATTATACCCTCTCATGGCCTATAGTTTGCATCTCTCATCACTGATAGATTTCCCCCACTTTTCTGAAGCTCCTCTGCATTTTTTTAAGTTTGAAATGCTCACATAGTTTGACTCCCCTTAAGTAACAGTCTAGGTTTCTTCCCACTACTTTTTGGAGATCAGAATACTTTCTCTTCATCCTTGAATTTTACAAATTTCATCATGCATGTTAAGATATGTGTATCTTGCACTAGTTCTATGTTGGGCAAGTTTGAGTCTTTGTATTTGCAAGAACCAAGTGAAAAGAATTCAATTAACTTTGTCATTACATTGTAGAGGAGAGATTTGAGTTCTGATGATCGGATTTCAGAACTAGTACAGTTATCATTTTGATGCATCACAGAATATGAATACCGTAAAATAATCCACTGAGACTCACTTCCAAAAGGTACACAAAGAGGGCATAATTAAAAGTAAGCATCATTACTATCACTGGCCTGAGACATTTTCCTCGTCTTCTCTTTCATTTGGTTACATGTGAATCTGTCTTTATCTCTCTAACCAGATCATTTATTGAAGCATATATAATAGTCCACTATAGTTGGAATGGCACTGACTTTGTCAGGACTCAGAGCAGCCTCATTCTCCTCTTATACTCCTACCAACACAAGTTCAGGTCTCATTAGTAGCTTTGGCTGTGCCATCATAATGATGGCTCAGATTGATCTTAAAACTGATGAAAATATTCATTAAGTTTTAAAAGTGTTTCTATTCTTTCTGTACTTCTGCAACTTACTCCAAAGATCCAGGCCCAGGATTTTATAATTTTTAAATTTAATTTCTAAATTTCATGTTATTAGGTCCAACCTCACACACAGGAGTTGTTCTGACTGATGAATCTGTCCTAATATAGGTTCACTTTCAGCACCTCTGTATCATTACAGATGCATCTCCTTTGTACCATTAAACTAGCTGATGATACAAAAGAGGAACAGAACAGGCCTGAGAACAAAGTCCTGTACCAGATAATCCGCACATTTAATGAAATTATGAATACTGATAAACTATTTAAATGGTCAGTTTGCTCATGTTGTCCACCTGAACTTCACAAGGTCCCTTGTGGGATAACCTTGTTGTGATGTAAATAGAATTGGGTTGATCTACCAATTTCAAAGGACTTCCCTATGGCTCAGTGCATGAAGAATGCACATGCAATGCAGGAGACACAGGAGATGTAGGTTTCATCTGTGGATCAGAAAGATTCCCCTGGAGAAGGAAATGGCAACCCACTCCAGTATTCTTGCCTGGAGAATTCCACAGACTGAGGATCCTGGTAGGCTATAGTCCAAAGGATCACAAAGAGTTGTACATGATTGAGTAACTAAGCACACAGCACCAATTTCATAAATCCATCTTAAACAAGATTAAATATTTTTCTTAAAATTCTTATGCAGATTAAAGTTTGTTTCATACTGCTAATACCTTCATTTTATTGAAACTTGTGCTTTGAAAATTCATTTCAAATGTATGCTTGGAATTACCATTAAGGTCACTGAATTGTTTTATATCATTACATTTTTCTTTCATGGAATAACTGGTTTAAGAATGCTGAAATTTGACAGTGTACTGTTAGAAAGAGGAAGATTGTTTGAGAGGCAGCAAAGAAGTTGAGGAGTAAAGGAAGCATCCCCAGAAAATACTCTGTTCAGTTGACCTGACGTTTTTCTATATTTTATGGTTTTAGGAAAGTCCACAATGTCTTCCACACTCCTCTCTTCAAACATTAGAACCTAAGTCCTCACCACTGATTGTGCAGGACTTAGTGTCCATTTCTAAAGAACACACATGACTAACATGTCAGTGTGTGACCAACTCATAGCTGGTGTGGAGGCTTCCTCCTCCCTCTCTGGGGTCACTGGCTCTGAGGAAAGTTAGCTGCCTCTCAGGAAACCTGCAGAGATGCCCAGCTGGTCAGGTACTGAGGCCTCCCTGCAAAGCCATGAGAGTGAGCAACTTGGAAACAAAGCCTCCATCCCAGCTGAGCCTCTAGGTGACAGTGGCCCAGGTCAATACCCTGACTGCCACCAATGCATAGTGATTCAGAACCAGACAGTGAAGCACCTTCCTCATTCCTGACCCACTGGAGCTCTAAGAATATGGAGGGGTTTTGTCCTAAGCCAATACGTTTTCTGGGAAATTTGTTAATTTGGACTATGTATCTAATACAATGGCTTCCCAATGGGCACAAGTGGTAAGGAAGCCGCCTGCCAACGCAGGAGACATTGGAGATGCAGGTTTCGATCCCTGGGTTGGGAAGAACCCCTGGAGGAGGGCACTCCAACATTCTTGCCTGGAAAATCCCATGGACAGCGAAGCCTGGTGGGCTACAGTCCATAGAGTAGCAAAGAGTCAGACATGACCAAGCAACTTAGCATGCATGCACGCAGGTATCTAATACAATAGGCGCTATGTGATATTATTTTTACTTAATGGCTTAGATCCAGTATTACAATTATTTTGCATGTTAAGTTGCTTCAGTCATGTCTAGTTCTTTGTGACCACCTGTGGACTATATCTTGCCAAGCTTCTCTGTCCATGAGATTTTCCAGGCAAGAATAGTGGGTGGGTTGTTAAGAGATTTATATATTCAAAAATACAGCCATATTTTAACTTTGAGTGGCAAAAATTTAAGGAGATTTTAGTTTACAAAAATGTTTTTATTCCTTATTAGAATTGCCTACTTCAAGAAGCAAATAATGCCTCTAAAAGCCCAGAATTAGCATACACAGTAGGGAAGATACTTGGATTTGCCCTACTGTGTAGGGCACTGTGCCCCATTGTTGTGTGTTTAAGAGAAAGAAATTTCACAATTAAGAAGAAGGTCAAGATATGAATGGAACGTACAGGTACATCTTGGAGCAGGTGTCCAGCCATCTCTGGTACACGTTGCAACAGTTCCATGGATCTCAGGAATAAAACCCTTTTTACACTCATAAGTGATTGTATCTTGACCTCTGTATTTGCTTAATTCAGGTCTGTACACACCGTTTGGAATATGAGGAGGATTACATATTATTTCTGAAAAGAAAAAGGTATGTTCACAATATAGAAGTCATATCCCTCAAATTAATCAATTATATAAAAATATAAAAGTGGAGGTTATTAATTTGTTCTTAGTACAGCACAAAAGTCAGCAAAATGAGCACAGCCTCATACCCCTCATGCTGTATCCATTACATTTCCCTTCACTTCTGATGTATCTGTACCCTCGGTACTCTTGAACCCTTTTTCTCCACAGTCAACACACACTTCATGATATTTCACATCTGGCAAAGAATTTGTGATGTATCACTTCAGCTATTCTTTCCATTTTCTGCAAGTTTCTCGGCTTCTATATTTCTCACAAGTACTGCTGGCAAATATTCTCCTCCCTCCAGACACTTGTTGCAATAGCACACCCTGTCCTTTTGAAGTAGACTTAAATACAGGGGTTGCATAGGGTAATGAAATGAATGTCGAAGTAATGTTTTCCTTTAGGGAGGGAGTTGAAAAAGTCTTTGAATTTTCATGTTCTCTTTCCAACAGCTGCAGTGATTAAACAAGAACATGGAAGGTCATATCTCCATTCCCTGATTCTTACAATTAAAATGATGAGGAGGATCCCTCCTGACCTATGTTTTTTGAGAAATTTGTTAATTAAGACTATATATCTAATACAATGGGCTTCCCAGTTGGCACAAGTGGTAAGGAATCCTCCTGCCAATGCAGGAGACATAGGAGATGCAGGTTCCAATGAAGGTTGGAAGTGAGCATGCAGAGAAAACAAACTTTAGTTTTTTAAGCCACTAAGATTTTGGAATACATTATTCTTATTGTAATAAAATAACCTAATCCAGGTTTCAAAACTCCTCTTTGATATAAAGACTCAGGTGAAAGGTGTCTGTTGTGAATACTGAGCTCCACTATTCTAGGGCAGAAGTAGGCATAAACAATACATATAAGAAATGGGCATGTCTCTGTTCCAATAAGTCTTAGTTTACAAAAAAGGAACAGGGTGGATTTGACCTGGGGCTATGGTGTGAACAAGACATGGGACAACAAACTGGTTCAAATTTGAGAAAGGAGTACATCAAGGCTGTATATTGTCACCATGCTTATTTAACTTCTATACAGAGTACATCAGATGAATTGCTGGACTGGATGAATCACAAGTTGGCATCAAGATTGCCGGGAGAAATATCAACAACCTCGGATATGCAAACGATAGCACCCTAATGACAGAAAGCGAACAGGAACTAAAGAACCTCTTGATGAAAGTGAAAGGGGAGAGTGAAAAAGCTGGCTGAAAATTCAACATTCAAAAAACTAAGATCATGGCAATCGGTTCCATCATTTCATGGCAAATAGAGGGGAAAAACTGGAAGCAGTGGCAGATTTTATTTCCTTGGGATCCAAATCACTGCAATGGTGACTGCAGCCATGAAATTAAAAGACGCTTACTTCTTCGAAGGAAAGTTATGACAAACCTAGACAGCATATTAAAAACCAGAGACATTACTTTGCCAACAGAGGTCTGTCTAGTCAAAGCTATGGTTTTTCCAGTAGTAATGTATGGATGACAGCTGGACCATAAAGAAGGCTGAGAACCAAAGAACTGATGCTTTCAAACTGTGGTGCTGGAGAAGACTCTTGAGAGTCCCTCCTGCAAGGAGATCTAACCAGTCTATCCTAAGGGAAATCAACCCTGAATATTCATTGGAAGGACTGAAGCTGAAGCTGAAGCTCCAATGCTTTGGCCACCTGATGCGAAGAGCTGACTCACTGGAAAAAACCCTGATGCTGGGAAAGATTGAAGGCAGGAGGAGAAGGGGACAATAGAGGATGAGATGGTTGAATGGCAACACTAACTCAATAGACATGAGTCTGAGCAAACCCTGGGAGATAGTGAAGGACAGGGAAACCTGGCATGCTGCCGTTTATTGGGTTGCAAAGAGTCTGACACAACTTCATGACTGAACAAAAACAGTGTGCTATACAACAATAGTGTGCTATCCCTTGACATAGTCCTTTCTGATTTATAAAGTTCTAGTCAGTCATGGTGGAGAGGTCTGACAGAATGTGGTCCACTGGAGAAGGGCATGGCAAACCACTTCAGTATTCTTGCCTTGAGAACCCCATGAACAATATGAAAAGGCAAAAAGATAGGACACTGAAAGATGAATTTCCCAGGTTGGTAGGTGCCCAATATTGCTACTGGAGATCAATGGAGAAATAACTCCAGAAAGAATGATGGGATGGAGCCAAAGAAAAAACAATACCCAGCTGTGGATGTGACTGGTGATAGAAGCAAAGTCCAATGCTGTAAAGAGCAATATTGCATAGGAACCTGGACTATTAAGTCCATGAATCAAGGCAAATTGGAAGTGGTCAAACAGGAGACGGCAAGAGTGAAGGTTGACATTCTAGGAATCAGCGAACTAAGATGGACTGGAATGGGTGAATTTAACTCAGATGACCATTATATCTACTACTGTGGGCAGGAATCCCTTAGAAGAAATGGAGTAGCCATCATGGTCAACAAAAGAGTCCAAAATGTGGTACTTGGATGCAATTTCAAAAATAACAGAATGATCTCTGTTCATTTCCAAGGCAAACCATTCAATATCACGGTAATCCAAGTCTATGCCCCAACCAGTAGTGCTGAAGAAGCTGAAGTTGAATGGTTCTATGAAGACCTACAAGACCTTTTAGAACTAACACCCAAAAAAGATGTCCTTTTCATTATAGGGGACTGGAATGCAAAAGCAGGAAGTCAAGAAACACCTGGAGTACAGGCAAATTTGGCCTTGGAGTACAGAATGTAGCAGGGCAAAGGCTAACAGAGTTTTGCCAAGAGAACGCACTGGTCATAGCAAACACCCTCTACCAACAACACAAGAGAAGACTCTACACATGGACATCACCAGATGGTCAACACTGAAATCAGATGGATTATATTCTTTGCAGCCAAAGATGGAGAAGCTCTATTCATTCAGCAAAAACAAGACTGGGAAAGGACTGTGGCTCAGATCATGAACTGCTTATTGCCAAATTCAGAATTAAATTGAAGAAAGTAGGGAAAACCACTAGACCATTCAGGTATGACCTAAATCAAATCCCTTATGATTATACAGTCGAAGTGACAAATAGATTTAAGGGACTAGATCTGATAGACAGAGTGCCTGAGGAACTATGGACAGAGGTTCGCGACATTGTACAGGAGACAGGGATCAAGACCATCCCCATGGAAAAGAAATGCAAAAAAGCAAAATGGCTGTCTGAGGAGGCCTAACAAATAGCTGGGAAAAGAAGAGAAGCAAAAAGCAAAGGAGGAAAGGAAAGCTATACCCATTGAATGCAGAGTTCCAAAGAATAGCAAGGAGAGATAAGAAAGCCTTCCTCAGCGATCAATGCAAAGAAATAGAGGAAAACAACAGAATGGGAAAGACTAGAGATCTCTTCAAGAAAATTAGAGATACCAAGGGAGCATTTCATGCAAAGATGGGCTAAATAAAGGACAGAAATGGTATGGACCTAACAGAAGCAGAAGATATTAACAAGAGATGGCAAGAATACAAGGAAGAACTATACAAAAAAGATCTTCATGACCCAGATAATCACGATGGTGTGATCACTCACCTAGAGCCAGACATCCTGGAATGTGAAGTCAAGTGGGCCTTAGAAAGCATCACTACGAACAAAGCTAGTGGAGGTGATGGAATTCCAGTTGAGCTATTTCAAATCCTGAAAGATGATGCTGTGAAAGTGCTGCACTCGATAAGCCAGCAAATCTGGAAAACTCAGCAGTGGCCACAGGAGTGCAAAAGGTCAGTTTTCATCCAACCCCAAAGAAAGGCAATGCCAAAGAGAATGCTCAAACTACCGCACAATTGCACTCATCTCACACGCTAGTAATGCTCAAAATTCTCCAAGCCAGGCTTCAGCAATACGTGAAACATGAACTTCCAGATGTTCAAGCTGGTTTTAGAAAAGGCAGAGGAACCAGAGATCAAATTGCCAATATCCGCTGGATCATCAAAAAAGCAAGAAAGTTCCAGAAAAACATCTATTTCTGCTTTATTGACTATGCCAAAGCCTTTGACTGTGTGGATCACAATAAACTGTGGAAAATTCTGAAAGAGATGGGAATACCAGACCGTCTCACCTGTCTCTTGAGAAACCTATATGCAGGTCAGGAAGCAACAGTTAGAACTGGACATGGAACAACAGACTGGTTCCAAATAGGAAAAGGAGTCCGTCAAGGCTGTATATTGTCACCCTGCTTATTTAACTTATATGCAGAGTACATCATGAGAAACGCTGGGCTGGAGGAAGCACAAAATGGAATCAAGATTGCCAGGAGAAATATCTATAACCTTTGATATGCAGATGACACCACCCTTATGGCAGAAAGTGAAGAACTAAAGAGCCTCTTGATGAAAGTGAAAGAGGAGGGTGAAAAAGTTGGCTTAAAGCTCAAAGTTCAGAAAACTAAGATCATGACATCTGGTCCAATCACTTCATGGGAAATAGATGGGAAAACAGTGTCAGGCTTTACTTTTTTGGGCTCCAAAATCACTGCTGATGGTGATTTCAGCCATGAAAGTAAAAGATGCTTACTCCTTGGAAGGAAGGTTATGACCCTCTCGATAGCATATTTAAAAGCAGAGACATTACTTTGCTAACAATGATCCGTCTAGTCAAGGCTGTGGTTTTTCCAGTGGTCATGTATGGATGTGAGAGTTGGACGGTGAAGAAAGCTGAGCGCTGAAGAATTGATGCTTTTGAACTGTGGTGTTGGAGAAGACTCTTCAGAGTCCCTTGGACTGCAAGAAGATCCAACCAGTCCATGCTAAAGGAGATCAGTCCTGGGTGTTCATTGGAAGGACTGATGTTGAAGCTGAAACTCCAATACTTTGGCCACCTCATGCGTAGAGTTGACTCATTGGAAAAGACCCTAATGCTGGGAAGGATTGGGGGCAGGAGGAGAAGGGGACGACCGAGGATGAGATGGTTGGATGGCCCCACTGACTCCATGGACATGGGTTTGGTTAAACTCCAGGAGTTGGTGATGGACAGGGAGGCCTGGCGTGCTGCGATTCATGATGTCGCAAAGAGTCGGACATGACTGAGCGACTGAACTGAACTCAGTAATTTATCTTAACTTTGCTAGTACACAACAAGGATCAATTTTCAATAATCTTTTTTTTTTTTTTAAAGTCATGCTTCCCAGGTGGCTCAGTGGTAAAAAATCCTATAGACGAGATGAAGGTTCAGTCCCTGGGTCAGGAAGATACCCTGAGAAGGGAGTGCCAACCCACTCCAGTATTGTTGCCTGGGAAATCCCAAGGACAGAGGGGCCTGGTGGGCTACAGTCCATGGGATCTCAAAGGAGTCAGACATGATTTAGCAACTAAACAACAACAAATAAACATTAATACTCCATTGTCAGAAAAAATAAACTGCTTAATGGTAAGGAGTATATGAGTTAAAGCAACGGGTAAAATATACAGTAAAAGTTATAGAAGAAATGTAACATTACCTTTACATGAAGGAGCTGGAGTCCATCCAAATTTAGTGCATACTGTATCTCCTCTCTCACCGTATTCAAACCCGGTTGCACATCTATATTGAACTCGTTCATTTGCCTTATAAGTTGCCTTTGGAAGTACAGCTTGTCCATTTAAAATGACTGGTGGTTTGCAGAAAATTTCTAAACAAAAGGGATTAAATTCCAAAATGTCCATTATATGTTAAAGGACTGTGTCCCAGGCATAAGTTATATAAAGATACAACTTTTGTTTCCATTCCATTAAGTAAATTAGGCTACCAAACAAAAGTCCTGTTTTGACTTGAATGTTTGATGAATAATTTATCAGTTGTTCTTAACATTCATTTTGAAAGAAAGTTAAAATTCTGATTTAAATCTTGTTGCTGATTTATTTAGTTGGGGTATAAATTAGTCCTCTTAAAATAAAAAATGGCCAGTAACTTCATCAGCTATATATATAAAAGTGAATACCGAAGTAGTTTCATCGTGATTTATGTAAAACATGCCTATTCATATGTATCCTGGGTTTCTGTATATTTTGCTTTATTTTAGATTAATTTTATATAAAGAGGATACTTTCAACTTAAGCATTTTATATATTATAGTATTTTGAATGAATCTGAACATCAATTTCTAGAGGTGTGGGAAATTACATCAAAAAGATGTTTACCCATTTGGTATTACTAAATATTTATGTTGCCTCCTGTCCTTCATTTGTAGGAAGCTAGAAAACATCATGTACTTAATGCCTTTCTCTTTTTTTTCAACTTTTTCTAGGCTTTTTTTTAATTTATATTTTTCCTGCTTTTTATTGGTGTTTATTTGGTTTACAATGCTGAGTTAGTTTCTACTGTACAGCACAGTCAATGAATATATGTATACATAAAGCCCTTCTTTTTTGGATCTCCCTTCCATTTGTGTCTCCACAGAGCACTGAGTTCCCTGCACTATACAGTAGGTTCTCATTAATTTTCTATTTTATACATAGTATCAATAATGTCTATATCTATGTCAATCCCAGTCTTACAATTTATCTCATCTCCCCTTCCTCCTTGGTATCCATACGTTTATTCTCTACATCTGTGTCTCTATTTCGGCTTTGTAAAATGAGATCATCTCTACCGATTTTTTCAGATTCCACATATATGTGTTAATACACAATACCTGATTTTCTTTCTGACTTACTTCACTCCATACGACAGTGCATAGGTCTCTTCTACATAAATCATTTTTTAAAGCTTGTTATAAAAATTTTCAAACATAATCAAAAGTAGAAAAAATATGTGATCTGAATTCCAAATCATTTAAACTTGCTTTTAAAAAAGTAATAATTAGCAATACATAATGAACTTTTCTCATAGCCTTCAATATTTTTATACCACATAACGTTTTCAGTTGTACTGCTGAGGCACTTAATAAGTGTTCTAATATTTGCATATAAGTTTAATATGAAAGTAAAAATCAATATATTCAAGACAAATATATGTGTTTTTGAGGGAAAACATTCTTATGGAAAGTATTTACATAGAAATAACTATGGAACTCTTTTTTTTAATATGGAGGAATTGTATCACAGATATTACATTCAATTTACATGAACTCATGTAGTTCTACTATGTAATTAAACTACCATAATTTAAAAAAAATAGATCAAATGTGATACACAATTTCAGTGAGTGACCTGTAAAAATTATATATTTGTTATTGATAATAGAGTAATTATTAACAAAATACTTTATCAAAGAAATTAATTTAACTCATTGTATTACATCTCCAAAAAGCAACTGACCAGCTCTTGTGATTACTTACCATCCATTCAAGTTTCTGTCAAAAAAAACAAACAAAATCTGGCCATCATCTTTTACACTGTCCTCTCTCAAACATTTTCCCCGCGGAATCCAGCAACAGTGACAAATTTCCCAGATTCTATTCTTCCTTCATCTCAATCTTTTCTTTCCTGTTTGCAACTTAATGATATTTTTCCTGTCGCTTCACTATTCCACTTAAAATGCTGCATTGATTCCCAAACCAGTCTGCATAAAAGCCTAATCCTTGAATGGTGTGCGCTGACCCTCAGAACCTTGGACTGCCCATATTCACTCCATCACTGACTTCTTCTTTGCCTGAATCCTACGTTAAGGCCCCTGAGAACAATGGGAACAAGGGGCTTCATGCTCAAAGAGGCCTCAAGGCCACTGCCCCTTCCTCTCTATCTGACTGGTTTGCTTTTCCCTGCCTCAATTCATTTAAAGATTCTCATTCTTCCTTTAAAACATGTGCATCAGTCATTTCGAAAGATTTCACTAACTACAGAAACTTATGCAAAAAATAAACCCCACCCATGATCCTCTAGAGCTTCCCTGTTGGCTCAGTTAGTAAAGAACCTGCCTGCAATGCAGGAGACCCAATTTGGATCCCTGGGTCAGAAAGATTCCCTGGAGAAGAGAATGTCAACCCACTCCAGTATTCTTGCCTGGAAATCCCATGGACAGAGGAGCCTACGGACTACAGTCCATGGGGTTGCAAGAGTCAGACACAACTCAGCAACTAAGTCACAACTCCCCCCACATGATCTCTAGAGCATATGTAACTGCTACACGGCATATAAATACATTCGTCTTTATTAACTCGAAATAGTTGTGTAAAAAGGACTTCCTAGGAAGAGGAACACTTCTCTTTGCCTCTCACTGCAGAATAGACTAGACTAAGAAAATGCAAATAATTTGGGGATATTAGATAATGTCAAAAAATATATGGTAGAAATTTCTCCCAAACAAGTATTGGTAAAGCAAGGTATGTTAATTTTAAATAAATTGGACATCATACATTTAGACAAAAGCTAAAATCATCATGAGGTTTTCAATGGAACATTTCACACAAAGATAGGCACAATAAAGGAGAAAAACAGGAAGGACCTAACAGAAGCAGAAGAGATTAAGAAGAGGTGGCAAGAATACACAGAATTGTACAAAAAAGATCTTAATGACCCAGATAACCACAATTGTGTGGTCACTCACCTATAGCCAGACATCCTGGAGCATGAAGTCAAGTGGGCCTTACGAAGCCTTACTACATACAAAACTAGTGGAGATGATGGAATTCTAGCTGAGCTATTTCAAATCCTAAAAGATGATGCTGTTGAAGTGCTGCACTGAACATGCCAGCAACTTTGGAAAACTCAGCAATGGCACAGGACGGAAAAAGTTCAGCTTTCATTCTAATCCCAAAGAAGGGCGATGCCAAAGAATGTTCAAGCCACCACACAATTGCACCCATTCACATGCTAGCAAGGTAATACTCAAAATCCTCCAAGCTAAGTTTCAATAATATGTGAACCAAGAACTTCATAGATGTACAGCTGGATTTAGAACAAGCAGAGAAACCAGAGATGAATTCACCAACATCTGTTGGATCATAGAAAAAGAAAGGGAATTCCAGACAAAACATTTCCTTCTGCTTCATTGACTATGCTAAAGCCTTTGACTGTGTGCATCACAACAAATTGTGAAAAATTCTTCAAGAGTTGGGAATGCCTGACCATCTTACCTGCCTCCTGGGAAACCAGTATGCAGGACAAGAAGCAACAGTTAGAACTGGACATGGAACAACTGACTGGTTCAAAATTGAGAAAGGATTATGTCAAGGCTGTATACTGTCACCCTGCTAATTTAACTTCTGTGCAGAGTACATCATGCAAAATGCTGGGCTGGATGAAACACAAGCTGGAATCAAGATTGCTGGGAGAAATATCAACAATCTCAGATACACAGATGATATCACTATAATGACAGAAAGCAAAGAGGAACTAAAGAGCTTCTTGATGAAAGTGAGAGAGGAGAGTGAAAATGCTCAGCAATTCAAATAATGAAGATCATGGCATCCAGTCCCATCACTTCATGGCAAATAGATGGGGAAAAGGTGGAAACTGTCAGATTTCATTTTCTTGGGTTCCAAAATCACTGCAGAGGGTGACTGCAGCCATGATACTAAAAAGCACTTGCTCCTTGAAATAAAAGCTATGACAAACCTAGGCAGTGTATTAAAAAGCAGAAACATCACTTTGCCAAAAAAAGGTCTGTATAGCCAAAGTTATGATTTTGTCCACTAGTCATATACAGATGTGAGAGTTGGACCATAAAGAAGGCTGAGTGCCAAAGAACTGATGCTTTCAAACTGTGATGCTAGGAGACTCGTGAGAGTCCCTTGGACTGCAAGGAGATAAAACCAGTCAATCCTAAAGGAAATCAGTCCTGAATATTCATTGATGCCAATGTTGAAGCCCCAATACTTTGGCCACCCGATGCAAAGAGCTGACTCACTGGGAAAAACTCTGATGCTGGGGAAAATTTAAGGCAGGAAGAAAGGAGGCAACAGAGGATGAGATAGTTGGATGGCATCACTGACTTAATGGACATGAGTTTGAGCAAACTCTGGGAGATAGTGAAGGACTGAGAAGCCTGGTGCATTGCAATTCATGGGGTTGCAAAGAGTCAGACATGACTGAGCAACTGCACAACAGAATCATCATATTGGTCATGAGGCAAAGGTCAGCAGTATTATGACTGAAGAAATGCTGGCTTACAGGTTACTACAGAAATTTTTTTAAAGACAAAAATTTATTTAGTGGATTCAATTCAGATCAGCAATATTTATACTAAACTTTTAGTGCAAGTATAAAACAGGGCCACTTTTAGAAGTGTTATTCAAAGACAGAATGTCATCATGATACATCAGTAGAGATAAACATTGAATGTTTAGTTTTTCAAATATAAAATGACATTTTGGAGTTTTAATATTAAAACTTGTAGCAGAAATGCTTAAGATTTTACTTTAGTCATAAGTCAATTACACTTTAATTATGGTTATGAGAATGGACTTTAGTGTCATACAACCTAGGTTTGAATCTTACCTCTACCATATACACCCTGATCATTTTGGGCATGTAATTTAATTTCTTGCATCATGATTTCCTCAATTATGAAACAGATGAACACAGTACATAAATCACACAGTCATTTGGAAGGTAAAATAGATGACATTTCTAAACAATTTAGATCACCTACTGTAAAATATGAAGTGCTGAATAAATGCTAGTGATTGTTAGCATTTTTGAAATCTTATAGGATGCACAGTGTTTTGAAAGGCATATTTTCATGAAAAAAACTAAACTCACGCAATTAATCAAACCAACAGTAAGTGAGTAAGTTTATCTTACCTACACATTTTGGTGTTTCTGCACTCCAAACACCACCTGCTGAGCAATGTATTTGTTTGGGTCCATCTAGCATGTAGCCTGAATTACACTCAAACTGTACCGCTTGTCCATAGGTATATTCTTGGTCTGGTTCCAGGGCACCACTGAAAATTTTCCCATTCTCTGGTTCTTTCACTGGGAAACACTTAACAACTGAAAAAATAAACATAACTTCTTTTAATGAAATTGGAAAACTTTAAAACTTTATCATGAAAAAATGAGTATATATAAATTTGACACACACACACACACACACACACAGATATATATAAAACCAAAAGCAAGTTTACTTTTTTAAAGATGTGTTTATTTGATATAACTGTCAGCCAGAGTAAATTCTACTAAGTAAAAGCAAAGAAAAACAATAATAGTAGTAAACTTATCTCTGATTCTTTTCGGTGGGAGTGAGCAAAAAAACCTACTACCTTGAGTTTTTTAATGAAAGTGTATATATTTTCACTTTCAATTTTAATGAAAGTGTATATATTTTGTATATATTTTCCATGAACAGTATGGAAAGGCAAAATGATAGGACACTGAAAGATGAACTCCCCAGGTTGGTAGGTGCCTAATATGTTACTTGAGGTCAGTGGAGAAATAACTCCAGAAAGAATGAAGGGACGGAGCCAAAGCAAAAACAACACCCAGCAATGGACGTGACCGGTGATAGAAGCAGGGTCCAATGTTGCAAAGAGCAATACTGCATAGGAACCTGGACTGTTAGGTCCATGAATCAAGGCAAATTGGAAGTGGTCAAACAGGAGATGTCAAGAGTGCAAGTCAACATTCTAGGAATCAGCAAACTAAAATGGACTGGAATGGGTGAATTTAACTCAGATGACCATTATATCTACTACTGTGGGCAGGAATCCCTTAGAAGAAATGGAGTAGTCATCACAGTCAACAAAAGGGTCCAAAATGCAATACTTGGATGTAATCTCAAAAACAACAGAATGATCTCTGTTCATTTCCAAGGAAAACCATTCAATATCATAGTAATCCAAGCCTATACCCTGACCAGTAATGCTGAAGAAGCTGAAGTTGAATGGTTCTATGAAGACCTACAAGACCTTTTAGAACTAACACACAAAAAACATGTCCTTTTCATTATAGGGGACTGGAATTCAAAAGTAGGAAGTCAAGAAACACCTGGAGTAACAGGCAAATTTGGCCTTGGAGTACAGAATGAAGCAAGGCAAAGGCTAATAGAGTTTTGCCAAGAGACACTGGTCATAGCAAACAACCTCTTCCAACAACACAACAGAAGACTCTACACATGGACATCACCAGATGGTCAACACCGAAATCAGATTGTTTATATTCTTTGCAGCCAAAGATGGAGAAGCTCTATGCAGTCAGCAAAACCAAGACTAGGAGCGGACTGTGGCTCAGACCATGAACACCATATTGCCAAAATCAGACTTAAATTGAAGAAAGTAGGGAAAACCACTACACCATTCAAGTATAACCTAAATCAAATCCCTTATGATTATACAGTGGAAGTGACAAATAGATTGAAGGGACTAGATCTGATAGACAGAGTACCTGATGAACTATGGATGGAGATTCATGACATTGTACAGGAGACAGGGAGCAAGACCCCCCGAAGACAAAGAAATGCAAAAACCCAAAATGGCTGTCTGAGGAGGCCTTACAAATAGCTTAGAAAAGAAGAGAAGCAAAGGAGAAAAGGAAAGATATACCCACTTGAATGCAGCGTTCCAAAGAATAGTAAGGAGAGATAAGAAAGCCTTCTTCAGTAATCAGTGAAAGAAATAGAGGAAAATAATAGAATGGGAAAGACTAGAGATCTCTTCAAGAAAGTTAGAGATACCAAGGGAACATTTCATGCAAAGATGGGCACAATAAAGGACAGAAATGGTATGGACCTAACAGAAGCAGAAGATATTAACAAGAGGTGGCAAGAATACACAGAAGAACCATACAAAAAAGATCTTCATGACCCAGATAATCACGACGGTGTGATCACTCACCTAGAGCCAGACATCCTGGAATGTGAAGTCAAGTGGGTCTTAGGAATCATCATTAGTAACAAAACTAGTGGAGGTGATGGAATTCCAGATGAGCTATTTCATATCCTAAGTGATGATGCTGTGAAACTGCTGCACTCAATATGCCAGCAAACTTGGAAAACTCAGCAGTGGCCACAGGACTGGAAAAGGTCAGTTTTCGTTCCAATCTCAAAGAAAGGCAATGTGAGAGAATGCTCAAACTATCACACAATCGCAGTCATCTCACACGCTAGTAAAGTAATGCTCAAAATTCTCCAAGCCAGGCTTCAGGAATATGTGAACCGAGAACTTCCAGATGTTCAAGCTGGATTTCGAAAAGCTGGAGGAACCAGAGATCAAATTGCCAACACTCGATGAATCATCAAAAAAGCAAGAGAGTTCCAGAAAAACATCTACTTCTGCTTTATTGACTATGCCAAAGCCTTTGACTGTGTGGATCACAATAAACTGTGGAAAATTCTGAAAGAGAAGGGAATACCAGACCACCTGACCTGCCTCTTTAGAAATCCATATGCAGGTCAGGAAGCAACAGTTAGAACTGGACATGGAACAACAGACTGGTTCCAAATCAGGAAAGGAGTACGTCAAGGCTGTATATTGTCACCCTGCTTATTTAACTTATATGCAGAGTACAACATGAGAAATGCTGGGCTGGAAGAAACACAAGCTGGAATCAAGATTGCCAGGAGAAACATCAATAACCTCAGATATGCAGATGACACCACCCTTAAGTCAGAAAGTGAAGAAGAACTAAAGAGCCTCTTGATGAAATTGAAAGAGGAGAGTGAAAAAGTTGGCTTAAAACTCAACGTTCAGAAAACTAAGATCACGGCATACAGTCCCATCACTTCATAGCAAACAGATGGAGAAACAGTGGAAATAGAAGCTGATTTTACTTTTTTGGGCTCCATAATCACTGCAGATGGTGACTGCAGCCGTGAAATTAAAAGACGCTTACTCCTTGGAAGGAAAGTAATGACCAACCTAGACAGCATATTAAAAAGCAGAGACATTACTTTTCCAACAAAGGTCCGTCTATTCAAGGCTGTGGTTTTTCCAGTAATCATGTATGGATGTGAGAGTTGGACTGTAAAGAAAGCTGAGTGCCTAAGAATTTTTGCTTTTGAATTGTGGTTTTGGAGAAGACTCTTGAGAATCCCTTGGACTGTAAGGAGGTCCAATCAGTCCATCCTAAAGGAGATCAGTTCTGAGTGTTCACTGGAAGGACTGATGTTGAAGCTGAAAATCCAATACTTTGGCTATCTGATGCGAGTTCAGTTCAGTTCAGTTCAGTCACTCAGTTGTGTCTGACTCTTTCCAACCCCATGAATTGCAGCACACCAGGCCTCCCTGTCCATCACCAATTCCCGGAGTTTACCCAAACCCATGTCCATCGAGTCAGTGATGCCATTCAACCATCTGATCCTCTGTCATCCACTTCTCCTCCTGCCCCCAATCCTTCTCAGCATTAGGGTCTTTTCCAATGAGTCAACTATTCGCATGAGGTGGCCAAAGTATTGGAGTTTTAGCTTCAACATCAGTCCTTCCAATGAACACCCAGGACTGATCTCCTTTAGCATGGACTGGTTGGATCTCCTTGCTGTCCAAGGGACCCTCAAGAGTCTTCTCCAACACCACAGTTCAAAAGCATCAATTCTTCAGCGCTCAGCTTTCTTCACCGTCCAACTCTCACAACCATACATGACCACTGGAAAAACCATAGCCTTGACTAGATGGGCCTTTGTTGGCAAAGTAATGTCTCTGCTTTTAAATATGCTGTCTAGGTTGGTCATAACCTTCCTTCCAAAGAGTAAGCGTCTTTTAATTTCATGGCTGCAATCACCATCAGCAGTGATTTTGGAGCCCCAATAAATAATGTCTGGCACTGTTTCCACTGTTTCCCCATCTATTTCTCATGAAGTGATGGGACAAGATGCCATGATCTTAGTTTTCTGAACGTTGAGCTTTAAGCCAACTTTTTCACTCTCCTCTTTCACTTTCATCAAGAGGCTCTTTAGTTCTTCTTCACTTTCTGCCATAAGGGTGGTGTCACCTGCATATCTGAGGTTATTGATATTTCTCCTGGCAATCTTGATTCCAGCTTGTGTTTCTTCCAGCCCAGCGTTTCTCATGATGTACTCTGCATATAAGTTAAATAAGCAGGGTGACAATATACAGCCTTGACGGACTCCTTTTCCTATTTGGAACCAGTCTGTTGTTTCATGTCCAGTTCTAACTGTTGCTTCCTGACCTGCATATAGGTTTCTCAAGAGACAGGTGAGACGGTGTGGTATTCCCATCTCTTTCAGAATTTTCCACAGTTTATTGTGATCCACACAGTCAAAGGCTTTGGCATAGTCAATAAAGCAGAAATAGCCATTTTTCTGGAACTCTCTTGCTTTTTCAATGATCCAGCGGATGCTGGCAATTTGATCTCTGGTTGTTCTCCCTTTTATAAAACCAGCTTGAACATTTGGAAGTTCATGGTTCACATATTGCTGAAGCCTGGCTTGGACAATTTTGAGCATTACTTTACGAGCATGTGAGATGAGTGCAATTGTGCGATAGTTTGAGCATTCTCTTTGGCATTGCCTTTCTTTGGGATTGGATGAAAACTGACCTTTTCCAGTCCTGTGGCCACTGCTGAGTTTTCCAGATTTGCTGGCTTATCGAGAGCAGCACTTTCACAGCATCATCTTTGAGGATTTGAAATAGCTCAACTGGAGTTCCATCACCTCCACTAGCTTTGTTCGTAGTGATGCTTTCTAAGGCCCACTTGACTTCACATTCCAGGATGTCTGGCTCTAGGTGAGTGATCACACCATCGTGATTATCTGGGTTGTGAAGATCTTTTTTGTACAGTTCTTCTGTGTATTCTTGCCACCTCTTGTTAATATCTTCTGCTTCTGTTAGGTCCATACCATTTCTGTCCTTTATCGAGCCCATCTTTGCATGAAATATTCCCTTGGTATCTCCAATTTTCTTGAAGAGATCTCTAGTCTTTCCCAATCTGTTGTTTTCCTCTATTTCTTTGCATTGATTGCTTAGGAAGGCTTTCTTATCTCTCCTTGCTATTCTTAAGAGCTGACTAATTTGAAAAGACCCTGATGCTGGGAAAAATTCAGGGCAGGAGGAGAAGGGGACGACAGAGGATGAGATGGTTGGATGGCATCACCAACTAAATGGAGATGAGTTTGAGTAAACTCCGGGAGTTGGTGATGGTCAGGGAGGCCTGGCGTGCTGCAGTCCATGCGGTCGCAAAGAGTCAGACACGACTGAGCAACTGAACTGAACTGAGCTGATATATTTTGTAGTAGCAAAAAAAGTGTTTCTTACATAATTGAGAATTATAAAGTTGGGGATACTTAAACACAAAATTTCCATTTAAGTCCCACAATAATATAAAGCTGTATTCTGTTTTTTTTTAACTTTACACTATTGTATTTGTTTTGCCATACATTGACTTGAATCCACCATGGGTGTACATGTGTTCCCCTTCCAGAACCCATCTCCCACCTCCCTCCCTATTCCATCCCTCCAGGTCATCCCGGTGCACCATCCCTGAGCACCCTGTATCATGCATCAAACCTGGACTGGCGATTCTTTTCACATATGATAATTTCCATGCTTCAATGCCATTCTCCCATATCATGCCATCCTCACCCTCTTCCATATAGTCTATAATACTGTTCTATACATCTGTGTTTCTTTTGCTGTCTCGCATACAGGGTTATCTTTACCGATTTACTAAATTCCATATATACGTGTTAGTATACTGTATTGGTGTTTTTCTTTCTGGCTTACTTCACTCTGTATAATAGGCTCCAGTTTCATCACCTCATTAGAACTGTTTCGAATGTATTCTTTTTAATGGCTGAGTAATATTCCATTGTGTATATGTACCACAGCTATATTCTTAAAAAGTGTAAAAGCAAACTTTCTGATTATATGTACTTCAATAAATAGTCTGTAATTTTTTTTGTTCTTCTATATCAAAATAACTGAGCCCTTGTTTTATTTTCCTTATTATTTTCCAATATCTCTTAGGTTAAGATAGTCAACCTTTATTTTACATTAGAATCTCCCAAGATGCTTGCTCAACTGAAATTCTGTGGCTGGCTCCCTGTCCTATCATCCAAGGAACACTGATTCATTTGATCTTTATGAACCAAACATTTCCATTTTTAAGAAGCACTGCAGATCATTCCAATATGGATGTTCCCTAGAACCTTCCTTCCTCTCATTTCTGTAGATGAAAGATCTCCGACTCTCTTTTTCAGACAACAGGAGTTTTGAGTGATCACTTTTCTTCTTTCCTTCTTCCTCTGCCTCTGTCTTTTTCTCTCTCTTTCCTCCCTCCCTCTCTCTCTGCCTTGCATTTCCCTCTTCTTTTCCCTCTCTACTTATTCATCACCATTCAACTAGGAAAAGTTGTTTTCATGATGACTATAGATTATTCTTTTTTAATTTATATTGGAGTATAGTAAATTAACAATGTTGTGATAATTTCTGGTGGACAGCAAAGGGACTCTTATTTTCATGATGACTACAGATTGGAATCACTGGTTCAAAATCTGGAAACAGGATGTACAATTTTTTCATTCTGACTGTTTGCTTTATGGATCAGTAAGAAAGGTCAGAGCTCTTCCTTAGTTCCTGGTTCTTTTCAGTAAACTAAAACCATAGGAAAACTCCCCTTGTCATGCAGGAGAAAGGGGACATCTACACCATGTTCTCCAGTTAAGCTGTTATCAGAGATCCTTGCATTGGGTTGGTTATTTGGCTGTGTGCCCCTTCATTGATAAAGCTGAAACTCTCATTTCATTTTAATGTGATATGTGTGTTATTCCAAGTGGTTAGAATCCAAAAGGAAAAAAAAAAACTTAGACTTTTTTCTAGTCTGTAATACTTGGACTATTAGATTAGATGAACCTGTACTTATACTTGGTTATTGAAACACTTAACAACATAGCAATAAAAGATTAGATCCAACTCTGTACTATAGTAGAATCCACAAAAATAAGTTGAGTAAGAAATATTTAATTATAGACTTTAAGAATATTTAATATATTTTTTAAAAAATTCATATTTTAAATATATGTTTTAATATACTTATAAATCAGTTTTACATCTACCTTCACATATGGGAATATCATTGGTCCATCCATTTGCATCACATTCACGGAAATTCATCTCACCTAGCATCTGATACCTGAAAATCAAAAATAACAGAATTGTGAGCTGATGTTTGTTTATGTGCAGTTTTAAGTTTGATACCATTTCAAATATCCAGAAACTCTATTTACAGGAAAACTATTAATAAGAGCACATTCTTCCCTCCTTCCTCAGGAAAGGCCCTTAAGCTCTCAGGTGCATGGACTTGAATTATCAAAATCCTTGGTTCGTGACACAAACTCATTATTGCTGTATGCACTTTTATTTTTCTGGTTGAATCAGTTAATGAGGTACACTTAACAATGTAATAAGCTCCACGAACTATCACCAAAACCAAAGATAAAAACATGAGATCATGATAAAAACAATAAACAACAGTTCACTGTATGTTACGCCAGTCCACTCTTTTTCCATATTTCTATCCATAGTCCTACCCTCCACGATTGTGATATTTTCTGGACACTTTGTGCTTTTTTTTAACATGATCAAGGACAGTACTAGCAAGAATATTTCAGTGTGGCTTATTGTCAGCACTTCTCTCCATCTCCCATTGCCATCCTGGAGATGCTTTCCAGAGTGTGGTCACCAAGTCAAGCCTGCTTACAGAAGTCATTCAGTGTCAAATTATAGTAACTCATCAAGCCTGAGCTTCAAACCAAAGATGCTGTACTTGCACAGGGAACTATGCTCAATGTCATGTGGCAGCCTGAATGCGTGGGGAGTTTGGGGAGAATGGATACATGTATGTGTATGACTGAGTTCCTTTGCTGTGCACTTGAAACTATCACAACATTATTAATGGCTATCTTCCAACACAAAATACTGCTGCTGCTGCTGCTAAGTCGCGTCAGTCGTGTCCGACTCTCTGCGACCCCATAGACAGCAGCCCACCAAGCTCCTCTGTCCTTGGGATTCTCCAGGCAAGAATACTGGAGTGGGTTGCCATTTCCTTCTCCACACAAAATACAAAGCTTTTTTTTAAAAAAATGCATCCTTCTCATATTTATTACATTGGACAATTGTAAGCAAAAAAAATTTTTTTACTCAAAAAATAAATAAGGAAAGGCATTTTGATAATCACAAGCCAGAGAATTTTGAAAAAAAAGGGCCTCTCCAAAACTTCTAAAGAATTGTACCTGGACAAACATTTCATTTGACCCTGAATGAGAGCTGTCCTGCTAGTTACACAAGTGAAACAAACTCTTTCCTACAGTTTTTGAAGGAAAACTCTTTCCTACAGTTTCTTGGATTGGGGTTGATTTGTTCCTACTTCTCTAAGGAAAGAAATCGTTTCAGTAGAGTAAATGCGAGTCAAGGGAACTTGCAGTCAAACGTTTACTATGTGCCCCTGTCACAGGAAGGAACAAGATGACAGGTTGTCAAAGGTTCTTCTCTGGCTCCTCTATTGGCTCTGCCTTATAACAGAGGAACACTTTCTGCTGACTATTTTCCCTCTACACCAGGGATCCAGTCATTCGCCCAAACCTCTCTCCAGAGTTCTGCGTAATTTTATACAAATCCGCCTAATGCCACCGGCTAACCCCAGAAATTCAAATTTCTGGGGAATGAAAATAGAACCTGGGGAATAAATCTAACCTTATTTCACCCTCCGTGCTAAGTTTCCTTTAGCAAGCTCACAGGGTCCCGCATACTGAAGCCTCAGAGCCAGCCCTTCCGACGGCGTTCCCAGTTCAAAATGGCCGCCCTGGCGCCTCAGCTTGGGTTCCTGTGCTGACGCTGCACCGCCCACTGCACTCTGGAGCCTGAGCGCTGCAGCTGCCCCGCCCACAGGAACCCCACCCCGTTCCCAGCTGAGGAGACCTTATAAAGCAGCCCTGCTTGCTTATAGTGTACAGTACTTATTTCTCCCAACAAGCCTCTGATGCACTTGATATGTTTCTGCTTTTGTAAGAGAGGAAATTGGAGTAAAGAGCTATTTTTTAAAAATATATATAGTTATTAAGTGGTAGTGTTTTGAAATACGGGATTACTTCAAAGCCCAAGCTTTAAAATATTCTATTGCCTCAAATCAAGAAATAAATGGGGAGTGAATAATGATTCCACGTGTAATTTCTTCACCCTGTGTATATTTATGTAGTATAAAAGTACAATGATCCAGTTTTCCTATGTATAAAACTTTCTTCAAAACAAGGTTTTGGTCTGGCTGGGAGTCACAAGAAAGAAAGAACACTGGGGAGGTAACAACACAGGATTAAGATTAGCTGAGCTGTGAGAATCCAGCAGGTGCTTAGAAGGCACAAAGTCACCTCTTCTGAGCATAGTAGCATTTTTGGTCTGCGTGATAAGAGTAATTTACAGACTGTGGAAACTTAAAGAATGGTAGTTATTGTTTCAATGTTCAGTGAGTCTGATTTCTCATAAATTTTATAAAATTTTATCAAAATAGATTCACGTTCTCTAATCTTGTTACCATTCCCACTGCCCCTGAGATACGGAATTCTTCAGTTCAGTTCAGTTCAGTCGCTCAGTCGTGTCCAACTCTTTGCAACCCCATGAACCGCAGCACGCCAGGCCTCCCTGTCCATCACCAACTCCCTGAGTCCACCCAAACCCATGTCCATCGAGTCAGTGATGCCATCCAGCCATCTCATCCTCTGTCGTCCCCTTCTCCTCCTGCCCTCAATCTTTCCCAGCATCAGAGTCTTTTCCAATGAGTCAGCTCTTCGCATCAGGTGGCCAAAGTACGGAATTCTTATTCTACACATAATAAGATGCGTAGAGGACTCATTGCAGAGAATTTTTATTTAAATGTGTACAATTTTCCCACTCTCCTGTAACTACACTCTACCAGAGTAATTATAATTCACTTTCTTTTTTTAATGTTGAGGAGATGATCATATTAGCAGATATAATCATTTTCATTATAGTTTACATTTTCAGATTACCTGTATGTTACTTCTAAAAATGCTCATAGAAAAATATAGAAACCTTTAAACACATAAATAAGGTCAGTTTTTATTTACTCTTTCCACTCTGAAAGATCTGAATTATAAACTGCTTTTTCTGTTTATGACATACCCCTCATCACATGTATAAACAACCTTTGCACCATATTCAAACTGAGTTCCTTCTGCAAGATGGAAAGAACCAAACGGAGTGTCTCCAGGGTGTGCACACGGCTTTTCTAAAATGAAAAAGAAAAAGAATATGATGTTAGCATGTAGCACAGGGAGTAACAATTTACATAGGAGTTCAAGAAAAGGGATATTTGATATTGTTTTAGAGGACACAATTGAAAGTATAGAAAAGGGGAAAATGCCAAAGTTGTCTGTATGCTTTTCTTTTTTTAATTTTGGAAGATGACAACCCCTTTTTCAGAATGATGAGGATATATCACTTTGTATTTAAATGACACTAGCGATAGAATTCCGGAGAAGGCAATGGCAACCCACTCCAGTACTCTTGCCTGGAAAATCCCATGGATGGAGGAGCCTGGTAGGCTGCAGTCCATGGGGTCGCACAGAGTCGGACACGACTGAAGCGACTTCACAGCAGCAGCAGCAGCGATAGAATTCAACCAGTATTGCCACAATAGCATTCGTTATTTTCACAGATTTCACAAAAGTAGGAATTACTTACTACGACATATCCTTGATGGATGAAGAGACACCCATTTTCCACCCCTGCATACCATTACGATACTCCCCAGAGTTCTGTATCCAGGGCGGCATTTATATATAGCCTGAGTGTTCTCTCGATATGTTTCTTCAGTCCAAGAACCTGACAGGATTTCTGTTTCTTTTCTTGGAGGGGGTTCTTTACAGTCTACAAAAAATAAAAGGAAAATAGGTGTTTAAATACAACGAAAAATGCAGTATTTTTAGGTTATTTTTGCTTAAAAAATTTATACAGGTCCATCCAATATAAGTCTTAATATATATTTTTTTACCTTCCAAAAATTAAATCTACATAGATTTGTAAGAATAACTTTCAAGATAAATAGTTACACTTTACTATACTATTTTTAAGTGCTACACTGAATTCTGTAATTCTGCTCTTTTCTAAGGACTTCCCTGGTAGCTTAGCTGGTAAAGAATCCACCTGCAATTCAGGAGAACCTGGTTCAATTTCTGGGTTGGGGAGATCCCCTTGGAGAATGAATAGGCTACCCACTCGGATGATAGAACATTTTTTTAAGAATGGCTGATAACATAACCATTACTAAAATCAAAGACATGACAATTAAGTGTAAGTGATGTTTTTGGACAAATTTCAATGACAAAAATGTAAAGGGAATGACACTTAATTTTGTAGAAAAAGAAATGTTATAAATATTATTTTAAATAAAATTAGAGGTATAAATGACTAAAGCAATTTGATGACATTTATAAAGAATCTTAAAAATGTTCATGTAAATTTAAAAGTTTCAAACTGAAAAAAGATCCTAAAGCAATAATGAAAGTTTTTCTAAGATTATTATGTAAAAGGTGTTTATTCCAATATTTTTATAGTGGAAAAAATAAGATATGTTAATGTGAATATTGTCATACTGTGGTACATTCACCTGAGAAAATATTTTATGGCTTTTGAAAATTGTGTTTGGGGGAATATTTAATCATATGGGAAAATGTTAACATAAGATTAAGGGGGAAGGTATTTTTTGTTTCTAATTAAGATACACTATAGTGACCATTCTGATAATGGTCAGTACTTAAAGTTGACTTTTCAGCAGCAGTAATGGAAACAATATGTTAACTTGTCACTTCTATCTGCATAAAGCAATAACTGTCTACTCAGAATTCTACATAAAGAAATAATTTTTTAAGGTTCAAGATACCAATTAATAGAATGTAAGAGAATTTGCTTTACAGATTCACATTAAGGGAAAATAAAATATGTACTTTAGAAAAAGGAAAACTATCGCAGATATAAGGTTTGTAATGAAAGAAAAAACAAAAACAGTACCTAAACAAATAAGTCTAAGTGAACACCAACTGTGAAACAATAAAACTGTAGTCTTATGTAATTTAAAATACATATATACTCACATACACACACATACATATACATAAAATACAGGACAACCATGTGTTAATTGAGAGAAGACAAGAGAAAATGAAGGATATAACTTTAAGGAGAACAATGTCCAGAGGAATGAAGAGATACAAATCAGCTGTGATAACTTTGATAAGGGGTCAGCCTGACTGGGCATCCATCCTCAGTTATTTAAACCAACACTAATCTAGGTACTACTGAGAAGCTACATGACCAGATATAATCCTAAACAATTAATTTTAAACAAGATGATTACCCTGGATAACTGGTGTAGGCCTGATTGAATCACTTGAATGGCTTTTAAAGCAGAGCTGAACCTGATCCAAAAGAGAGAAGAAACTGTATTGTGGACTCAGCTTCCCTACCTGTGCTCTGCCCTTTCTGACAGCCAGCCCTATGAAGTTTAGACCTGCTTAACCACAGTTCAGGCTTCCCTGGTGTCTCCAACGTAAAGAATCTGCCTGCCAATGAAGGAAATGTGGGTTTGAGCCCTGATCTGGGAAGATCCCTTAGAGAAGGAAATAGCAGCTCACAAAAGACTCTGAAATGCAGTACTTGGATGCAATCTCAAAAACGACAGAATGATCTCTGTTCGTTTCCAAGGCAAACCATTCAGTATCACGGTAATCCAAGTCTATGCCCCGACCAGTAATGCCGAAGAAGCTGAAGTTGAACGGTTCTGTGAAGACCTACAAGACCTTTTAGAGCTAACACCCAAAAAAGATGTCCTTATCATTATAGGGGACTGGAACGCAAAAGTAAGAGATCAAGAAAACAAAGGTTTGCTAAAAGACCCTAGGAAATTGCAGTGTTTAAGAGCCAGGTGGAAGAAATACTGCACTGCAAGGAGAAGATAAGTAGTGTTAGAAGGGCGGAAAGAGTAAGAAAAATCAAACATAGTATTAGAGAAACCAAGGAGGAGAGTTTCAAGAGGAAACTGTCAATGTCAAAAGGTAAAACAAATTCTGTTAGATAATAACTGAGAAGTATCCACTGCACAGAGCAAAGGGGAAGTTATCAGGGACTGAGGCAAAAGCAATTTCAGGGGATGGTGAGAACAAAAGCCAGATTATACTATGTTTAGGAATAAAATTTGAGGAGTAACACCTGGAGTAACAGGAAAATTTGGCCTTGGAGTACAGAATGAAGCAGGGAAAAGGTTAATAGAGTTTTGCCTAGAGAACATACTGGTCATAGCAAACACCCTCTTCCAAACACATAAGAGAAGACTCTACATATGGACATCACCAGATGGTCAATACCCAAATCAGATTGATTATATTCTTTGCGGACAAAGATGGAGAAGCTCTATACAGTCAGCAAAAACAAGACTGGGAGCTGACTGTGGCCCAGATCGTGAGCTCCTTATTGCCAAATTCAGACTTAAATTGAAGAAAGTAGGGAAAACCACTAGACCATTCAGGTATGACCTAAATCAAATCCCTTAAGATTATATAGTGGAAGTGAGAAATAGATTCAAGGGATTAGATCTGATAGACAGTCTGAAGAACTATGGACAGAGGTTTGTGACTTTGTACAGGAGGCAGTGATCAAGACTACCCCTAAGGAAAAGAAATGCAAAAAGCAAAATGGCTGTCTGAGGAGGCCTTACAAATAGCTTCAAAAAGAAGAGAAGCAAAAAGCAAAGAAGAAAAGGAAAGATATACCCATTTGAATGCAGAGTTCCAAAGAATAGCAAGGAGAGATAAGAAAGCCTTCCTCAGTGATCAGTGAAAAGAAACAGAGGAAAACAGTAGAATGGGAAAGACTAGAGATCTCATCAAGAAAACTAGAGATACCAAGGGAAAATTTCATGCAAAGATGGGCATAATAAAGGACAGAAATGGTATGGACCTAACAGAAGCAGAAGATATTAAGAAGAGGTGGCAGGAATACACAGGAGAACTATGCAAAAAAGATCTTCACAACCCAGATAACCACAATGGTGTGATCACTCACCTAGAGCCAGACATATTGCAATGTGAAGTCAAGTGGGCCTTAGGAAGCATCACTATGAAGAAAGCTAGTGGAAGTGATGGAATTCCAGTTGAGCTATTTCAAATCCTGAGAGATGATGCTGTGAAAGTGCTGCACTCAATATGCCAGCAAATTTGGAAAACTCACAGTGGCCACAGGACTGGAAAAGGTCAGTTTTCATTCCAATCCCAAAGAAAGGCAATGCCAAAGAATGCTCAAACTACTGCACAATTGCACTCAGCTCACATGCTAGCAGAGTAATGCTCAAAATTCTCCAAGCAAGGGCTCAATAGTATGTGAACCATGACTTCCAGATGTTCAAGCTGGATTTAGAAAAGGCAGAGGAACCAGAGATCAAATTGCCAACAACTTCTGGATCATTGAAAAAGCAAGAGAGTTCCAGAAAAACATCTATTTCTGTTTTACTGACTATGCCAAAGCCTTTGACTGTGTGGATCACAATAAACTGTGGAAAATTCTTCAAGAGATGGGAATACCAGACCACCTGACCTGCCTCCTGAGGAATCTGGATGCAGGTCAGTGAGCAACAGTTAGAACTGGACATGTAACAACAGATTGGTTCCAAATAGGAAAAGGCATACGTCAAGACTGTATATTTTCACCCTGTGATGTGCAGAGCACATCATGTGAAATTCCAGGCTGGATGAAGCCCAATCTGGAATCAAGATTGCCAGGAGAAATATCAATAACCTAGATATGCAGATGACACAACCCTTATGGCAGAAAGTGAAGAAGAACTAAAGAACCTCTTGATGAAAGTGAAAGAGAGTGAAAAAGTTGACTTAAAACTCAACATTCAGAAAACTAAGATTATGGTATGTAGTCCTATCACTTCGTGACAAATAGGTAATGGGAAAACAGTGGAAACAGTGGCAGACTCTATTTTTTGGGTCTCCAACATCACTGCAGATGGTGAATGCAGCCATAAAATTAAAAGACACTTGCTCCTTGTAAGAAAAGCTACAACCAATGTAGACAGCATATTAAAAAGCAGAGACATTACTTTGCCAACAAAAGTCTGTCTAGTCAAAGCTATGGTTTTTCCAATAGTCATGTATGGATTTGAGAGTTGGGCTATAAAGAAAGCTGAGCGCCGAAGAATTGATGCTTTTGAACTGTGGTCTTGGAGAAGACTCTTGAGAGTCCCTTGGACTTCAAAGAGATCTAATCAGTCAATCCTAAAGAAAATCAGTCCTGAATATCCATTGGAAGGACTGATGCTGAAGCTGAAACTCCAATACTTTGGCCACTTGATGCAAAGAGCTGACTCAATTAAAAGACCCTAATGCTGGGAAAGATTGAGGGCAGGAGGAGTAGGGGATAACAGAGGGTGAGATGGCATCACCGACTCGATGGACACGAGTTTGAGTAAACTCCAGGAGTTGGAGATGGACAGGGAGGCTTGGCATGCTTCAGTTCATGGGGTTGCAAAGAGTTTGACACAACTGACTGAATGGAACTGAACTCAACCAGTATTCTTGCCTGGGAAATCTCATGGACAGAAGTGCCTGATGTGTCACATTGGGTCACAAGAGTAGGACACGATTTAGTGACTGAACAACAATAAACAGCCACAATTGCATTAGACAACTTCTTTCTTCTGATAGATCTCTATCTTGATAGGCAGTTAGGTAGGTAGGCAGATAGATAGATTTTTGTTGTTCCTTAGCTGCTAAGTCATGTCTGACTCTTTTGGAACCCCCTGGACTGAATCTTACAGTGGGTTGCCATTTCCTGCTGCAGGGGGTCTTCCGGACCCCAGGATAGTATCTGCATCTCCTGCACTGGCAGGAGATTATTTACCACTGAGCCACCAGAGAAGCCAGATAGATAGATACATAGATGAAAAACTTTTACTATTATGTTTCTCTAGTTGAACCCTGGCTGGTAAATTAATACCAAATTTTGAGAGGAAGGCATATTTTAATTTCTAAGTTAACTGTCAAAATTATAGAAGCAGAATTTAGATAAAAATTCCAATCTGCTTGACAGGAAAAGATTAAATAACAAGAAATAACTAAATCAAAAGATGGCATGGTCAGAGAGAGGAGAAAATACAGAAAGGGGGATTGAGTGTTAGAATTTAATTTAAACATAGCAGTAATTTTATTGGATAGAAGTAGATTAAATATAGTTCAAAGTCAATGGTCTTTACTAAATTAGTATCTTGGATGTTTGCACTCTCGTCCTCACTGCAGCATTACTTAGAATAGCCAAGATAAGGAAACAACCTAAGTGGCCGTTGAGGAATGAATGGGTAAAGAAAATACTCTCTCTCCATATAATGGAATATTATTCAGCCATAAAAAGAGGTCAATTGTGCCATTTGCTACAACATGGATGACTCTTGATGGTTTTTGCTAAGTGAAACAAGTCAGACAGAGAGAGTTAAAAACTATGGTATCATTTACATGTGAGGAAGAAGAAGGATAATGGGTAAAAGACTGGAATGGATTTCACCAAAAAGGAAAATCCAGGTGATCAATAAACTAATTAAAAACTGCTCAAAGTGCAAATAAAAATTAAAACCATAACAAACTGCAAATAAAATAATATGACATTGGCAAACTTGTTTAATGTCTAAAAATCCTACTACTTGGAAAGAATGTGGAGCATTAGGTACTCCACTCCATAGGTCCATGGGGTCTCAAAGAGTTGGACACAATTGAGAGACTGAACTGAACTAAAGAGCTATTTTATTCCTAGGAATACACTAACCTAGATTTTCACATATGGTAATATTTTATAGTCATGTTTTTCATAATTAAAAATGGAAATAACTTCAATGTCTGTCAACTATTGAACGGATTGAAATTTGTGTATATTTCTGCATTACAATATCACACCAATGCCACAAATAGGTACAGAAACAATGATAGCAGTCA
Organism: Okapia johnstoni; assembly: GCA_024291935.2. Lineage (NCBI taxonomy): Eukaryota > Metazoa > Chordata > Mammalia > Artiodactyla > Giraffidae > Okapia > Okapia johnstoni. The sequence continues at coordinate 67,993,932 of CM044322.1, read as the reverse complement.
CATGAAGTGAGAAGACATCAAGTGTTACAAAATTATTTCATCTACATAATATCCAAGAACAAACATATATAAAAGGCATGTGTACATAGACATTTAAAAACTATGAAGGAAGAGCAAAACTATAATTACCATACATATTAAAATAATGTTTTCTTCTGGAAAAAAGGAAAGGGTATTAATCCAAAAGAAACCCAACGGTATGTTGGGGATGCTCCTAAAGCTCTATTTGTTGACATAAGCTGTTACAATTATTTTTAATACAGCATACATATTTTATTCACTCATATACTTCACAATAAAGGTATTTAGTAATAGAATCTGCCTATACCGTATGATTCTTATTTTCTGAAAAAGTAATTCATTAACAATATGACATATAAAGAGAGGAATAGATACAATTAATAATGAAGCTAATGTCTACTTATTATAATTGATAACCTTTTCAATATTTCTTGCTGCTTAATTTAGATATAACTACCTTTGATATTAGGATGATTTCATTAGTAGATGCTCAACACATTACTTTAAAAATGGCAAATTCAAAGATACTTCTTACCATATTTATTAGTTGATATTATTTTCATTGCTAAACTTCGTTTCTTACTTGGTTTTATAATAATCGTCTAACATTCTATTGTAGAATTTCTTTTCATAAAGACAAGGGGAAAAAATAATCTACTGAGCTGGATCCTATTTTGGAAACGTTCTACATTTCATAGAACATAAAGTGCACATGAAACTTCATTTTTCTGTAATATATAACGCTTATGTGGGCTTTCATATGCACTAGTTTTTTCCTTGACGTTTTTGCAAATGTGTGGCACATTTGTTAGGTAACTTCTGTGAGTCCACATTAGTTTTGATTTCTAAAATTTAAGTAAACATACTTTCTCTCCACTAGATGGTGCTAACACCCCACCGTAAAACAACACGAACTGCCTGTACCTCTTCCTACCAGCGTCCCCTCCCTCTCCCCAAGAGGCCCGAGGTTTTGGTTTCGCTTTTTCAAGTTAAAGGTCTTTTATTTTTTTTTTTAGCACGGAAATTTTGTGTTTAATTACAGGATAATTCCACTTTCTGAATTCAGATCCACTTCATGGCATTTAGGTTACCGGAAAAATTAATCTGTCGAATTCCAAATGTAGATGGCAGCATCACGAGTGGAGCACCAATTTTCACCAATAAACTAACATTCTGACGAATTTAGTTCCTATCCTTTCCTTATGCTCATGCAAGGAAAAAGTAAAATTTTCTTATCCATTAACTTATTCAATTTAAATGATTTTTATTAAAGCAGTGCGGTTACACAAAGGGTATTTATCCCTCTGTTACTTGCTTTGAACAACCAGACATGAAAGACAAGGATAAACCACTTTCATAAAATCTTCCTACTAGCTTCTCACAGTATTTACTCTGTGTAGACATATTTACTATAAAAAGAGTTCTCATATTGATTATACTTCAAATGATACTTAAGCCTCTGGTGCTTTTTTCTTGAACTTTTTTTTTTCCGTTATAGTAGATGAATCATTTACTTGAATGAGTTCAGGACTTTGAAAGAATAAATTTTAAATTTTATACTTAACCACTATAGTACAGCCATTGTGGAAAACAGTTTAGCAGTTCCCCAAAACAGTTAACATATCATTCAGCAATTCCCTGGAGAAGGAAATGGTGACCCTCTCCAGTATTCTTGCCTAGGGAATCCCGTGGACAGAGGAACCTGGTGGGCTGCTGTCCATAGGGTCGCCCTGAGTCGGACACGACTGAAGCGACTTAGCATGCATGCATGCATTGGAGAAGGAAATGGCAACCCACTCCAGTATTCTTGTCTGGAGAACCCCAGGGACAGAGGAGCCTGGTGGACTGCCTTCTATGGGGTCGCACAGAGTCGGACTTAGCAGCAGCAATTCCCAGGTGGCACTAGTGGTAAAGAACCCAATGCAGGAGCCAATGTGGGAGAGATAAGAGGCATGAGTTCGTTTCCTGGGTCAGGAAGATCCTCTGAATAAGGGCATGGCAACTGCCTCCAGTATTCTTGCTTGGAAAATCCCATGGACAGAGGAGACTAGAGGGCTACTGTCCATTGGGTCACAAAGAGTCAGACACAATTGAATTAACTTAGTACACAAGGTGTGCTAAAGTGGTTATGAATGGTCAACAACTCAACTCTTAGGTATGGACCCAAAAGAAATGAAAGCAGGGACCCAAAGAGATACTTGTATACCAATACTCAAAGGAACACAAGAGCCAAACAATGGAAACATCCCAGTGTCCATCAATAGACAAATGGATAAACAAAATATAGCAGATATACAATGGAATATTAGCCTTATAAAGGAAGGATACTTTGATACATGCCACAACATGGCTAAATCTTGAAGACATTATGTTAACTGAAAAAAAAAACACAGACACGTCCAAGAACTTTAAATGGCATCTCTTGTCTCCATGAGGAAAAGAAATTACCATCAACTACACTGTTTTTCCATCTTTCCACTGCCATCTCTAAAATCTTAGTTCTGATTAGCATCATCTGTCAGCTTGATGATAACTCAACCTGCTAACTAGTCCCCAAGCTCCCCTCTCATATTGGCATCAGAGGCACAAGTGATTTTTGCAAATTTGGTCATGTCGCTTCTGGGATTAAAATTCCCCTGACTTCTCCTTATCCTTGTATGTCTCCTCCCCTTGGCTTTAGAATCTGTATTTGGCTCTTGTCATTCTCTGATTTCTTCTTGTCACCTCCATCATTTATTCACAATGCCAAGGCCACCATAATTTGATTGTTTATATTTAGCTGAGCATCTCAAATGAATTTTTTCCCCCCTAGGCCTTTTGCACATCTTGTTTCCCTCCTCAGTCACATTAACCTCAGGCATTTGGTGACTAGCTGCCTCATCTTTCAGGCTCTACTCACATGTTGCTTCCTCCGAGGGATCCACTTATCTCTAGGCTCCAAAACCCACTGGACTCCTCACTACCCCATTCTCCATCATGTTCCCTCAGCCCCTGCTTTGCTTTCTTCACAACGTAATTCATGATTCAGAGTTATGTTTATGTTTGCTAGAATTTCATCTGTCCTCCTATCAAAATGTAACTTCTCAGAGAATAAGGACTATCACAACAATCTTGGGGATACATATGAAAAGAGAAAGGGAAGAAAAACAGCACACACGATACTCAATTTTACCCATATTATTTGGACAAATTCAATTGATTAAAGAATTAGAAATATGGAAAGTGATTGGATTCCTCTGGCTTTACAGGGCTATTTTTAGTCCTTTGAGTGCACATTTGAATCTTCTTAAAATCAATATCCTCCTTGTCAACTGTCATCTGGTTAACTCCTATTCAACTGTCAGAACCTACTCATGATGTCATAACAACTCTGATATATTTCCCTCTCCTCATTGTACTTCTTACAAAACCAACTCCTCAACCCCACCCTACTCCATTCTCTCATTCCAGTCTGAGTATCTTGCCTTCCCTAAGTGATCCTATAGTGTTTTCATTTATCTCCATCAAAATATATGATAAAATAAATATATTAGTGATATACAATAATCACTGCTTTTTTTCCTCCCACGTTGGAGGTGCTTGGAACGTGTTTATTGTCATAGTGCCTGGTATTTAGCTATCACTCAAAAAAAAAAAGATCATTGAAAGAACAAAAGAATGAAAAAATGAATGCAAAGCTAACCCAGAGAATTTCCATTTTATCTGTAGATTATGGATAACCTGCAAAATATCAGACTGGATGAAGCACAAGCTGGAATCCAGACTGCAGGAAGAAATACCCATAACCTCAGATATGCAGCTGACATCACCATTAAGGCAGAAAGCAAAGAGAAATTAAAGAGTCTCTTGATGAAAGTGAAAGAGGAGAGTGAAAAAGCTGGCTTCAAACTCAACATTTAGAAATCAAAGATCATGGCATCTGATTCCATCACTTCATGGAAAATAGATGGGGAAAAATGGGAAAAATAGCAGACTTTATTTTCTTGGGCTTCGAAATCACTGCAGATAGTGACTGTAGCCATGAAATTAAAAGATGCTGGCTCCTTGAAAGAAAAGCTAAGACAAACCTAGACAGCATATTAAAAAGCAGAGACATTACTTTGGCAACAAAAATCCATCTAGTCAAAGCTGTGGTTTTTCCAGTAGTCATGTATGGATGTGAAAGTTGAACCGCAAAGAAAGTTGAGTGCCGAAGAATTGATGTTTTCGAATTGCAGTGTTGGAGAAGACTCTTGAAAGTCCCTTGGACAGCAAGATCAAACCAGTCAATCCTAAAGGAAATCAATCCTGAATATTCATTGGAAGGACTGATGTTGTAGCTAAAGCTCCAATACCTTGGCCAACCTGATGTGAAGAACTGACTCATCGGAAAAGATCCTGATGCTGGGAAAGACTGAAGGCAGGAGGAGAAGGGGACGACAGAGTAGAGATTGTTGGATGGCATCACCTACTCTATGGGCAAGAGTTTCAGCAAGATCATGCTGAGTCGGTGATGGACAGGGAAGCCTGGCATGCTGCAGTCCATGGGGTCACAAAGAGTCAGACTCGACTGAACTGAACTGAACTGAATGGATAACCTGGAGGAAAGGCATAGTAGATAGGAACAAAAGTAAAAGATAAGACGAGGGTACAAATGGTTAGTGCTCTGTTGAATGAACCCAAAAAATCTAGCATCTGTAAAATTCCATTCTACGTCTTGTTTATGGGTCCTATATTTGAATTTATTTTATACTTTTTGAAGTTCAGAATCATTTTAACTTAGTTCAGAAAACTTCAGAGAACCTTTGAAGGAACATTTCTATAATCACTTTTCTATCTATTACATTTCTGGTTAACAAGATTTAGGGGAAACTTGGCTCTCTCAGTCAAAATGTCAAAACAAATAAAAGTACTTTGCCAAATCTTTTTACTTGTATTATTTTTGTAATTTTTTTTTCTGTTCCATTACTTTACTTTCTCTGAACCATTTTTATAATGTTTCCTTTTAGTCTTAAGTTAAAATGCAACACTATTTTTTCAGTGACATCATGTACTTTTTGAGCACTATGTCCTGAGACTGGTTCAAGATGTTAAGAAATGGGTAAAGTACACATTAGTTAAGTGATCACAGGACAGGTTGCTTGGCAGAATCTCAGGGCAGGCAAGTGGGGAATGGTGTGCAGGGTGAGAAGGGGGAGGAGGCTAGCTGAGAAGAAGGAAACATCCAAAAGCATAGGATCATCACAGATTGAGGGAATAAAAATGGGTCAACTCAGACTGAGGCTCAAGCCCTAGCCATAAAGGCCCCCAGATAAAGAATGCCTCCTTATCTGTGCTTCTATTTGTATTTGAAAACATACTTCAAGCTAAGAATAATTTTAGCAATACTTAAATAATTTAGTTCTAGTTTAAAATTGCGTGCTAAGTCACTTCAGTTGTGTCCAACTCTGTGTGACCCTGTGGGCTATAGCCCTCTAGGCTCCTCTGTCCATGGAATTCTCCAGGCAAGAAGACTGGAGTGGGTTACCATGCCCTCCTCCAGGGGATCTTCCAGACCCACATTTCTTGTCTCCTGCATTGGCAAGCGGGTTCTTTACAACTAGTGTCACTTGGGAAGCCCCGTAGTTTGAAATTACGTGCAGGCAAAAGAGTAGCATGTGCATTCCCAGGCTGGACCTAAACTTAAAATCAGCAAGGCTCTCCCTCTCCTGGCCTCCCTGGGGGCGTTTGCTCCACCCGTTGTCAAAGCACCCAGAGAGCACTTCCTCCATCAGATCTTCCTTCCTGGGAACACCTCATCTTCCAAATTGCTTAATTCTGTTCTTACCTCCATTCATTGCTACCCTTTGCCCACTAAAATTGTTGCAGAAAACTTATCAACATATAATTCACAGTAAATCATGATGACTAAATTTAACTATCCCAACTCTTACATATGGCCTTCCACATAAATTTCAGACTGGTTGAATGTATGGTATTATTAATATGTACAACATTTTAAGAGAAGAGAAGATATTGAAGACAACTGGTCTATTGCTCTACTTTAAGTCACACTGTATAGGTAAATACTCACACTACTAGCTCTGAAAATGTGAGATTTTCTGGAGAGAAAGGAGTCTTACTTATCACACTAGAATTGAAACATAGAGTTTAGTTTTCTGGATTAGATAACTATATGTGACATTCATATCTATCCTTGTAAAGGAGCAATTGTTATGAATTTATAATTAATTCTTATCGTATCAGTTCTTTTTGCATCAAAATAATTTTTATGAATTTATAATTAATTTTTATGATCATAATATCAAATTTTTGTATTAGAGTTAACTCTAATTCAAAACCACCTTGTACTTGAAACAATAAAATGTATTTAAAAAGTAAGTTCTCTGTGTTAGAATAGAATCTCTCTGATATGTGACATATTTCAGGTCCTGAAAGAATGTTTTTACCCTTTTAACCTCCAGAATTGGAAAACATATATCTTGCCAAGCAACACAGCCATCATGCCTTGGACATGCTTCAGCTATGTTTTGGATCTTAAAAGGTCTTCTTGAAAAATTGGTCACAAGATATTCCAGAAGGCAGAAACAATGTGTTACAACTGAGGAACTGTCATTCTAAACTCTGTAAATCTGACCAGATTCTTAGTAGCCTGGGGTGACTCCCCCTGAAGCAACTGATGTGCTTGTTCAACTAAGGATGAAAATGCAGATAACCTACTGCACTGAAAAGGTACTACTTGGTCTCCAGTATAAAGGAAAAGCTAATAGAGAGTTGAGTTTATAAATTCTTCCTGTTGGTTACTATTTCTCTTTAGTAGTGATTAGTTTTGTTGAGGAATGTTCACTCTTAACAAAACAGAGACCATGTAGGAAATGCTGAAATGCTATATCTAGCTGAGTGAAGCCCATTGTGATAGCAGACACAACTGTCTTTTCTCAGTGTCTCAACTTAGCATTCAGTATTCAGTTTAGTATTTCTCAACCTCTCAATTTGTATTCTGTAGTTATTTCTACATAGGAGACAAAAAAAGAGGCAGATATTAAAGTATATATGTATATTTTTAAATGACCAAAGCCACTCTTTAATAAAATTTCTGTTAGGTATGCTAGACCAGTGCAATTGATTGACATTTGAACTAACAGTTTCAGAAATATTTGGTGAACAAACAGTAAAAGAGCAGTTCTATATCCACTGAAAAAGTGAAAGTCACTCAGTCATGTCCAACTCTTTGTGACCCCATGGGCTTTTCCAGGCCAGAATACTGGAGTGGGTAGCCTATCCCTTCTCCAGGGGATCTTCCTGATCCAGGAATTGAACTGAGATTTCCTACATTGCAGGCAGATTCTTTACCAACTGAGCTATGAGGGAAGCCCCCATATCCACTGAAAGCTCATGTAATTTTTCTCTACTAGCTTGTGCATTGTGGGTGTTTTTTGTGAAAACCATGAGGCTAACCTAAACATTACTTGAAATACTAAAGCTGCACTTTATCTAGAATGTGACCAGGTTGGTAGCAATTCTCACTATAACGGGTACAGTGTTAATGCTCAGTTCATTAGTGGAAACTGATGTCACATTCAAACATACATTGATGAAACACAAAATACAAATGAAATGAGTCGGCTGGAATAAATTAGAGAAGCAAGGACTTTAAATCACTACTACTTAAGTTTTATCATTTATTCTTTGTAGCAACCAATTTTAATAATAATTCAAGTTCCACTTTGTTATCACTGAAACAGTTTAATTAAATTTAGCGTCAATTCTTAGCTTTAAACATGAGCTAGAAACAAAACAAATCTTCCCTAGCATGACAAATGCAGTCAGCAGAAAACCTCAGCAAATAGTATGTCAATTGGGAAGTACTAAAAGTATTCTTATTAAAGAAAAGATAGAATCACTTGTGTAAAGAAAAAGATGCTTGGTATTGATAACATTACATTGTCCCAGAACTCTTTGCCCATGTAATCATCTCTTGGTATATTTTGTTGTAATATTAGTTATTATTGTAATATTTTTATGGATGGGTAAATGATTGTATACCTAGTTTAAAAAGTGGCTGGATATAAGGTTTGTAAGCTAAAAATCAAGCAATCGCATATTAGCATGTATAAAAAGAAAAGACTTTATCTCTAAAAACGTCTTAAACACATTTGACTTAATCTGAAAAAATTACTAAAGGATATAACTTAAAAAAATAACTGCCAAAAAAAATAAATAACTGCCTTTATTTTCTAGATTGTACCATCCTCAATATTTGCTAATATTCTTCACGGCCTAGAGGTTGACTTAAAATAAACATTTGATCAAAATTTGTTGACAGTGAAAAATGCTAGGAATTCATGAATGATAACTTTAAAAAATGTCAGTCAAACATCTATCCCATAACTGGTTGCCTATCATGAACTAGAAAACCAAATTTCCTCCAGAAAGAAATTTTTTCATCTATGAGGAAAAAGTGATAGAGTTTAATTATCCAGAAATTTTCTTACTCATATAAAGAAAAAAAACCTGCACTCCAGATGTACTACTCCTAAAGGCTACTCTTCTAGAATACGTTATATACAACTATTGAGGGAAAAAACCCCATTGAGCAACTTTTACAAAGGTTTCATATGCAATTTTTTTTCAAATTTATATATTTTCATTCTAATGATGCAAGTGGTGTTTGACTCCAAGACTTTTAAGGCCATCACAGTATCAGTTGTAAATGATGAGTAAATTTTTCTTCAGAAAGATTTAACATCTCTATCTGAAATAAGTCCAATCATTGTAATATGAAGGCTTTATTTTCTAATTTATTTTCTTGTTCTGTATATGTTCACGTACTTCTTAATACTGTCACATAAGGTGAAAATTCTAAGCAAAAATAAAAAGGTAAAGAGCATTCTATGATAATTGCAATTATGACATGTTACAGTTTTTGAAAATAATTAACACATTTTCTAAAATTTTATATTAAGTAAAATTATGATGAATAATCAGATATGCCATTCAAATAAGCTGCTTATATTTTTTGACATAGTTCACAATGTCGAAAGTGTCTCACACAGTAGACCACAGAACAGTAATGAAATCACATCTTCTAGACCAAGTTTTTCTTACTGCCATAAAATGCATGTTAGCAAATGTTTTGCAATATAGGAAAAAATAAAAAGCAAAACTCTTACCTTCTGCGACACAGACAGTCCACAACACAAGCCACACGATTTTTGCTGGAAATCTCATTTTGGAGACCCTTCAGGGCACATCTAGCATTAACAGTGCTCACCACTGTGTCAGGTTCTCCTCTGCTAAAAACTGTGAAAATTGCAGGAAACCACTTGCTCCAAAAGGAAGTCGAAACACAGCTTGGGAATTAAAGAGATTGCTAGATGTCCCGCCCATCAGAAACTTTGCAAAGTGAAAGAAAAATCTCAGTCAGGAGCCTCAGCAATGCCAGAGTATGAGCCTGCACTCCCACTGAAAGTGAATGCCGTGACCTGCCCTTGATTTGTTTTTATAAACCCAGGCTAGTTCTCTGGAAATGTTCAGCTTCTTGGAATGTGCATAATTGGTAATACTCTCTGCATTTCACAAACACTCCGATTCATAAGACCTATTCAGATCTACCATCTGTAACCTCAGGAGATTAAAAAATAAATAAATAGAAGCTCTTTCAAATTTCATTTACAGAACTCCAGGTTAGGCAATGCTTTCACAATCAAGACCCAGACAACAGGAATAGACTTTGCCAAGAATGCAAGTGCTGGCTGATTTGGAGGCCTGCTTTTCCTGCAGTTCAAGAAATTAATCTTTTAAGGATTTGTTGTAAAAGTGTATAAAGCAACAGGCTCACTCTCTTTAGGTACAAAAGAGTTTAATAATTCAAAATTCAAGAAATTGAAATGCTGAATTTTTTAAACTTTGTACTGAAATATAATATACATAAAGAGACCTAAGCAAATGGTTTGCTGAACATAGAGAAAGTGAAGGGACAATGCTAAAACCACCAGGTGAAGAACAGCTTCTCAGGAAAACCCCAGCACCCCCCTGACGCCTCCACCCTATCCTCCCGTCCAGCACTTTAGTCAACCCTCAATCCTGCCCCACTGTACCCTCTCCTGATTTCTGTGCACAGGGGACAGATTTGCCTGGTTTTATATTCATACTGTATATACATCTGGTAATAAGATATTCATCTTTTTGTGCTTGTAAAACCACTAAAAACAATGTTTAGATTATTCAACCACACTATTGGGTGTTACTGTAGATTATCAACTCTTCTTGCTGTATGATATTCAATTCTTTGGGTTCCCTGGTGGCTCAGATGGTAAAAAAAAAAAGTCTGGCTGCAATGCAGGAGACCTGGGTTGGGTCTCTGTGTCGGAAAGATTCCCTGGAGAAGGAAATGGCAACTCACTCCAGTATTCCTACCTGGGAAATCCCATGGACAGAAATCCCATGGTAGGCTACAGTCCAAGGGGTTACAAAGAGTCTGACATGACTGAGCAACTAACACTTCCATTTTCACTCAGTTCTTTGACTACGCCACATTTTATTTACCTGGTGCCTGTCAGTGGGCATCTAGATAGATTGTGGTTTGGTGGTAACGCACAGAGTGTTGCTATGAACACCATATTATGAGGTTTCAGTAAGCACATGCCCTCATTTCCAATAACTACATACTGAGGAGTGGAATATCAGGACATAATGTATGATTATGTTTGGGAGTAATAGGAATCATCAGACATTTTTCCAAAAGGACTCTATTAGTTGGCATTCCCATCAGCAAGTTGTAAGTTGTTCCACACCTTCAACACACCCTCTATCTTTGTAATTTTTGCCCTTCTGGTGAGTATAGAGCAATAATTTTTGTGGCTTTCATACACATTTTGCTGATAAGGAATGGAGTGAATTCATGCTATGAGGGGTCATTTAGCCTAGCTACAGACCATTTAAGCCATTTCCTCAAAGTCAAAAAAAAATGGTGCTAGAACTAGATATCAAACCCAGTGATCTGAGTCCCTGAATTTTACTTTTTATGTGTACAGACCTGCCTTTCAAATGATTTGCTTCCCTTAGTATTAAACACTTATAAATTAAAATACTATACAATATTTGCATATGTATTTTAGTAAATGCTTCGTATTTGCCAGTTTATTTTATAATTATGTAAACATGAATATTCATTGGAAGGACTGATTCTGAAGCTCCAATACCTTGCCAATTGATGTGAAGAGCCAACTCAATAGAAAAGAGCCTGATACTGGGAAAGACTGAGGGCAGGAGGAGAAGGGAGTGGCAGAGGACGAGATGGTTGGATGGCATCACCAACACAATGGATGTGAGCTTGAACAAACTCTGGGAGATAGTGAAGGACAGGGAAGTCTGGCATGCTGTATTCCATGGAAGTGCAGTCAGACATGACTTAGTGACTGAACAACAACAGCAATCACCCTAAAGGCTTTTAATGTATGTACACAAATGTGTGTGTGTGTGTGTGTGTGTGTGTTTATGGGGATTTTAAAGTATTTTCAGGGTGATAGTCCTTTACAAATTTTTGCTTTATTTGCAGAAGTTGAACATAAGATGCCACTTAACTATTCAAGTGAAAATAATGGCTTCAAATTAGTTTCAACGATATCTTTTAGATGTATTATTTTTACTGTTTTTTCCTTTTTATTTGATTTCAAAGACCTATGCCTAAGGCATTAGTTGAGTGCTTTTGTTTTCCTTTTTATTGTCCATCAGTATTTTTAAAAAGCAAATGTTTATTTCAAAGAGATTTAAAAAAAAAACATAAAATTACTAACTTGTTATTATTTCATGAAATGAAGTTGTTATATGGTATTACATCACCATTAGCAAGAACAGACAGTAAATAGTTAACCATTATACTAAAATGAAGCCCCAAACACTCCTATTTATTCTCAATATTTACGTTGACACTTTCTCCACAAATGTGCTCTATGTACAGTAAGGCAAAAAGTTAGGCAAAATTTTATAAGACTTAACAGACTTTAAAAATTCTATTTTTAAAATTAGAAGTAATATCTGCACTCAGTAACAAATGAATATTATGTAACACAAGAGGAAATTTTCCCCAAAGGCTCTATTTGGGAGGGTCTCAGGAAGACTCCTGAAAGTCCCTTGGCCAGCAAGGAGATCAAGCCAGTCAATCTTAAAGGAGATCAACCCTGAATATTCACTGGAAGAACTGATACTGAAGATGAAGCTCCAATACTTTGGTCATCTGATATGAACAGGTGATTCATTGGAAAAGTTCCTGATGCTGGGAAAGATCAAGGGCAGAAGGACAAGAGGGCATCAGAGGATGAGATGGCTCGACGGCATCACCAATGCCATGAGCATGAACTTGGGCAAACTCCAAGAGATAGTGAGGGACAGGGAGGCTGGCATATTGCAGTCCACGCGGTTGCAGAGTTGGACACGACTGGGCGACTGGACAACAACAAGAATATTTGGAATATTTGGTTATTAAATTCTAATTTAAGGGAAGAGGACATCCAAGCAAAGACTCAGGTATGAGAATGTATCGAGTGTTCTAGAATTAACAACAATATTGACACCAGGTGGCGCTAGTGTAAATAACCCACCTGCCAATGCAGGGGACATAAGAGACGAGGGTTCAATCGTGAGCTGGGAAGATCACCTGAAGGAAAGCATGGCAACCCACTCCAGTATTCTTGCCTGGAGAATCCCAGGGATGGAAGAGCCTGGGGAGCTACAGCCCATAGGGTCACAAAGAGATGGACATAACTGAAGTGACTTAGTCTCTGTCAGTCTCTCACATCAGGAAGCTTCAATAAACCTCTTATCCTTATCTGTCAGAGGGTGAACAGAATAAAAACCACAATCACAGAAAATGAATCAAACTGATCACATGGACCACAGCCTTGATAACTCAATGAAAGCATGAGCCATGCCATGTAGGGCCACCCGAGATGGACAGATCATGGTGGAGAGCTCTGACAAAAAAAAAAAAAATGTGGTCCACTGGAGAAGGGAATGGCAAACCACTGCAGTATTCTTGCCTTGAGAACCCCACGAATAATATGAAAAGGCAAAAAGATACGACACTGAAAGATGAACTCCCCAGGTCGGTAGGTGCCCAATATGCTACTGGAGATCAGTGGAGAAATAACTCCAGAAAGAATGAAGAGATGGAGCCAAAGCAAAAACAACACCCAGTTGTGGATGTGACGGGTGATGGAAGTAAAGTCCGATGCTGTAAAGAATATTGCATGGGAACCTGGAATGTTAGGTCTATGAATCAAGGCAAATGGGAAGTGATCAAACAGGAGATGGAAAGATTGAAATTAGACATTTTAGGAATCAGTGAACAAAAATGGACTGGAATGGGTAAATTTAATTCAGATGACCATTATATCTACTGCTGTGGGCAAGAATCCCACATAGTCAACAAAAGAGTCTGAAAGGCAGTACTTGGGTGCAATCTCAAAAATAACAGAATGATCTCTGTTCATTTCCAAGGCAAACTATTCAATATCACAGTAATCCAAGTCTATGACCCAAACACTAATGCTTAAGAAGCTGAAGTATATGGTTCTAGGAAGACATACAAGATCTTCTAGAACTAACATTCCAAAAGATGTCCTTTGTATCATAGGGGACTGGAATGCAAAAGTAGGAAGTCAAGAGATATCTGGAGTAACAGGCAAATTTGCCCTTGGAGTACCAAATGAAGCAGGACAAAGGGCAATAGAATTTTGTCAAGAGAATGCACTGGTCATGGAAAACACCCTTTTCCAACAACACAACAGAAGACTCTACAAATGGACATCACCAGATGGTCAATACCAAAATCAGACTGATTATATTCTTTGCAGTCAAATATGGAGAAGCTCTATGCAGTTACCAAAAACAAAACTGGGAATTGACTGTGACTCAGATCATGAACTCCTTATTGCCAAATTCAGACTTAAATTGAAGACAGTAGGGAAAACCAATAGACCATTCAGGTATGACCTAAATCAATTCCCTTACGATTAAACAGTGGACGTGACAAATAGATTCAAGGGATTAGATCTGATAGACAGACTGCCTGAAGAACTATGGATGGAGGTTCATGACATTGTACAGGAAACAGTGATCAAGACCATTCAAGAAAAATAAATGCAAAAAGGCAAAATGGTTGTCTGAAGAGGCCTTACAAATGGCTGAGAAAAGAAGAGAAATGAAAAGCAAAGGAGAAAAGTAAAGATATACCCATTTGAATGCAGAGTTCCAAAGAATAGCAAGGAGAGATAAGAAGCCTTCCTCAGCAATCAATGAAAAGAAATAGAGAAAAACAATAGAATGGGAAATACTAGAGATCTCTTCAAGAAAATTAGAGATACCAAGAGTAAAATTCATGCAAAGGTAGGCACAATAAAGGACAGAAATGGTATGGACTTAACAGAAGCAGATGGTATTAAGAGGTAGCAAGAATACACAGAAGAACTATACAAAAAGCATCTTCATGACCCAGATAACCATAATGCTCTGATCACTCAGCTAGAGCCAGACATCCTGGAATGTGAAGTCAAGCGGACCTTAGGAAGTATCACTATGTACAAAACTAGTGGAGGTGATAGAATTCCAATTGAGCTATTTCACATCCTAAAAGATGATGCTGTTAAAATGCTGCACTCAATGAAGTAAGTCAGAAAGAGATAAATATCATATTCTAATGTATATAGACCAAAAAAAAATGGTACTGAAGAATTTAATTTCAGGGCAGCAATGGAGAAACAGACATAGAGAATAGACTTGTGGACATGGGGAGAGGGGAGGAGAGGGTGAGATGTATGGAAAGAGTAACATGGAAACTTACATTGTCATATTTAAAATAGATAGCCAATGGGAATTTGCTGTATGGTCAAGAAACTCAAACAGGGGATCTGAATCAACCTGGAGGAGTGGGATTGGGAGGGAGATTGTAGGGAGGTTCAAAAGGGAGGAGATATATGTATATCTATGGCTGATTCAGGTTGAGGTTTGACAGAAAACAACAAAATTCTGTAAAGCAATTATCCTTCAATAAAAAAATAAATTAAAAAAAATGCTGCACTCAATATGCCAGCATATTTGGTAAACTCAGCAATGGCCACAGGACTGGAAAGGTCAGTTTTCATTCCAGTCCCCAAAAAAGGGGCATGCCGAAGAATGTTCAAACTACCACACAATTGCACTCATCTCGAGAATCCCAGGGAGGGCGCAGCCTTGTGGGCTGCCGTCTATGGGGTCGCACAGAGTCGGACACGACTGAAGCGACTTAGCAGCAGCAGCAGCACATGCTAGCGAAGTAATGCTCAAAATTCTCCGAGCCAGGCTTCAACAGTACATGAACCATTTACTTCCAGATGTTCAAGCTGGATTTAGAAAAGGCAGAGGAACCAGAGATCAAATTGCCAACGTCCGATGGATCATCGAAAAAGCAAGAGAGTTCCAGAAAAACATCTACTTGTGCTTTATTGACTATGCCAAAGCCTTTGACTGTGTGGATCACAATAAACTGTGGAAAATTCTCCAAGAGATGGGAATACCAGACCACCTTACCTGCCTCTTGAAAAATCTGTATGCAGGTCAGGAAGCAACAGTTAAAACTGGACATGGAACAACAGACTGATTTCTAACTGGGAAAGGAGTACATCAAGGCTGTATAATGTCACCCTGCTTATTTAACTTCTATGCAGAGTACATCATGTGAAATTCTGGGCTGGATGAAGCACAAGCCAGAATCAAGATTGCCGGGAGAAATATCAATAACCTCAGATATGTGGATGATCCCACCCTTATGGCAGAAACTGTAGAGGAGAGAAGAGCCTCATGATGAAAGCAAAAGAGGAGAGTGAAAAAGTTGGATTAAAACTCAACATTCAAAAAATGAAGTTCATGGCATCCCGTCCCATCACTTCATGGCAAATAGACGGGGAAACAATGGAAACTGTGACAGACTTTATTTTCTTGGACTCTGAAATCACTGCAGGTGGTGACTTGCCATGAAATTAAAAGACACTTGCTCCTTGGAAGAAGAATTATGACCAACCTAGACAACATATTAAAAAGCAGAGACATTCCTTTGCTGACAACGGTCCATCTAGTCAAAGCTATGGTTTTACCAGTAGTCATGTATGGATGTGGGAGATATACTATAAAGAAAGCTGAGCACCGAATTATTGATGCTTTTGAAATGTGGTGTTGGGGAGGACTCCTCAGAAGAGACCCTTGAGCAACAAAGATATCTTAACAGTCCATCCTAAAGGATATCAGTGCTGAATACTCATTTGAAGGCCTGATGTTGATGCTGAAACTCCAATACTTTGGCCACCTGAAGGGAAGAACTGACTCACTGGAAAAGACCCTGATGCTGGGAAAGATTGAAGGCAGGAGGATAAGGGAACAATAGAGGATGAGAGAGTTGGATGTCATCGACTCAATGGACATGAGTTTGAGCAAGCTCCGGGAGTTGATGATGGACAGGGAAGCCTGGCGTGCTGCAGTGCATGGGGTCGGAAAGAGTTGGACATGACTGAGTTACTGAACTGAACTGAAATGACTTAGCATGAATAGCATACATTGACACCAGTGCAGCAGTTTTGCACAAGGAAGCTATGGAAGAAGTAAGAGGGGCTTTGTTAAGGAGAGGTTTGAATTCCAGATAAAACATTTGTAAATTATTGTATCAGCAGTATGTAATTGTTGATGCAGATTCTTTACCAGCTGAGCCACAAGAGAAGCCCCAAATTGTTGATAGATCTAATCAAAGAAAAGGAATGTAGGAGATGCAGTTTAAGTAGAATTGCTTTGGCCATTGTATTAGGATAGATGGAGAGAAAAGGACTTGGAAGAGTGTGTACAAATCAAGCAGATAATTGAAAGAATTCATCGTTCAACAATGATACAGAATCTCAGTAAGATGAAAAAGAGGGGAAAACTGATGAAAACTGTCAGAGTTTGATTTCCTTTGAAGCTAATTAGGGTTAAACTT
Organism: Okapia johnstoni; assembly: GCA_024291935.2. Lineage (NCBI taxonomy): Eukaryota > Metazoa > Chordata > Mammalia > Artiodactyla > Giraffidae > Okapia > Okapia johnstoni. The sequence goes on along the minus strand of CM044322.1, from coordinate 67,976,933 downwards.
CAGGGTTTCTTATTTGAACAGAAACCTCAAGGACCTGAGAGGTACCCTAGTGATGTTGCTTCATGATCATATATTTTCATAAAAACTGGAAAGCAGTCTTAATTGCAAGAGAATAAACTACTGTCATTTTCTACTCTGATTTCCTTTTCATCATGTTTCCACCGAGTATAACTGGCTTCACCAGCTTTGGAGAACTCAACCAAGAAGTCAAGGGGAGAATGCATGTAGTTGGAGATGAGTAGGCAATGCCAAAGAATGCTCAAACTACCGCACAATTGCACTCATCTCACATGCTAGTAAAGTAATGCTCAAAATTCTCCAAGCCAGGCTTCAGCAATACGTGAAACATGAACTTCCAGATGTTCAAGGTGGTTTTAGAAAAGGCAGAGGAACCAGAGATCAAATTGCCAATATCCGCTGGATCATCGAAAAAGCAAGAGAGTTCCAGAGAAACATCTATTTCTGCTTTATTGACTATGCCAAAGCCTTTGACTGTGTGGATCACAATAAACTGTGGAAAATTATGAAAGAGATGGGAATACCAGACCATCTGACCTGTCTCTTGAGAAACCTGTATGCAGGTCAGGAAGCAACAGTTAGAACTGGACATGGAACAGCAGACTGGTTCCAAATAGGAAAAGGAGTACATCAAGGCTGTATATTGTCACCCTGCTTATTTAACTTCTATGCAGAGTACATCATGAGAAACTCTGGGCTGGAAGAAACACAAGCTGGAATCAAGATTGCCGGGAGAAATATCAATAACCTCAGATATGCGGATGACACCACCCTTATGGCAGAAAGTGAAGAAGAAACTAAATAGCCTCTTGATGAAGGTGAAAGAGGAGAGTGAAAAAGTTGGCTTAAAGCTCAACGTTAAGAAAACTAAGATCATGGCATCTGGTCCCATCTCTTCATGGGAAATAGATGGGGAAACAGTGGAAACAGTGTCAGACTTTATTTTTGGGGGGCTCCAGAATCACTGCTGATGGTGATTGCAGCCATGAAATTAAAAGACGCTGACTCCTTGGAAGGAAGGTTATGGCCAACCTAGATAGCATATTGAAAAGCAGAGACATTACTTTGCCAACAAAAGTCCGTCTAGTCAAGGCTATGGTGGTCATGTATGGATGGATGTATGGATGTGAGAGTTGGACAGTGAAGAAAGCTGAGCACCGCAGAATTAATGCTTTTGAACTGTTGTGTTGGAGAAGACTCTTGAGAGTCCCTTGGACTGCAAGGAGATCCAATCAATCCATCCTAAAAGAGATCAATCCTGGGTGTTCATTGGAGGGTCTGATGTTGAAGCTGAAACCTCAATACTTTGGCCACCTCATGCAAAGGGTTGACTCATTGGAAAAGACCCTAATGCTGGGTAGGATTGGGGGCAGGAGGAGAAGGGGACGACAGAGGATGAGATGGTTGGATGGCATCACCGACTCGATGGACATGGGTTTGGGTAGATTCCGGGAGTTGGTGATGGACAGAGAGGCCTGGCGTGCTGCAATTCATGGAGTCGCAAAGAGTCGGACACGACTGAGTGACTGAACTGAATTGAACTGATGATCATTTCAGGTGGACAATGAAGGGTCAGGAATACACATGCATGTATCCCTTCTCCTCCAAACTCCCTCACATCCAGGCTGCCACATAATATTAAGCTTAATTTCCTGTGCTATGCACTAGGTCAGTGTTGCTTATCTTTTTTAAATATAGCATATATCCATTTAAATTATTATCCATTTAAACATATTGTGTACATGTCCATCCCAAACTCCCTAACTATCCCTTCCCCCATCCTTTACCCCATCAACCATAAGTTCACTCTCTAAGTCTGTGAAGCTTTTTGTTTTGTAAGTTCATTTGTATCATCTCTTTTTAGATTCCACAAACAAGGGATGTGGTACAATATTTTTCCTTCTCTGTCTGACTTACTTTACTCAGTATGATAATTATTATAGTATCTGGAAAAGCATAAGCTATGTTGCATTTATCACTTAAAAATTTTTGTAATGCTGGTTCATGATTATGGAATTATTTCTTCACCTCTCATACATTTCCCAACTAGTCTTCATTTTAGCTTCTATCTGCCATCAAAAACAATTACCTTGGAACAATCCCAGGAAGTTCTCTAATCATTTATCCCTTTTTGGTGTATTGGTTTCTCTGGGCTACTCTGATCACAGAAATTTATTTTCTCACAATTACTGGAGGTCAGAAGTCTGAAGTCAAGGTGTTAGCAGGGTCAGACCACCTCCAGAGACACTGAGGAAGAATCCTTCAGTGTGTCTTCCTGCCTTCTGGCGGTTGCGTCAATCCTTGTGATTCCTTGGTTTGCAGTGGTACCACCTCAGTGTCTGCTCCATGCTCCTGTGGCTGTCTCCCCTGTGGCTGTGTCTCTGTGTTTATGTGAATAAATCTCCCGCTTCTTTCTCTTATAACAACACCAATCTCTGGATTAGGGATCCTACTCCAGTTTAACTTAATCTTACTTGATTACATCCTCCAAGTCCATATTTTCAAATGAGGTCACATTCACTGGTACAAGGTTAGGACTTGAACATACTGTTTTGGGTAACATGGTTCAACCCACAGTATTCAGTCAGTAAAAATCCCCTTTGAAACTACTGGCCTTTTCTCTTGATAATCCCCTTTGTTGTCTTCCATGATACTGAATTTTTCTGTTGTCTTCTCTAAATTTATTTGGCTGTGTCTTTTGACTGTTTTATCTTCTTATTTTCTACATTCCCAGAATTTTGTCTTTAGTTCTTTCTTTTCCCCCATAGTCTGAGTCTCCATGCATTTAATAAGCACATACTAGTAACTACATGTATTTCTATTTGCTGGAAACTGGCTATGTAGAGAAAATTAATCATAGTTTCTGCTTGGAAATTTACAGTAAAACTGGGAAATACGTAATATATCAATAAGTATAAAGCTGAGTAAAAGGAAGGTAAATAATTCAATAAGAAAGCCTGCAAAATTGAGAAGACACAAACCAGATTTTGAAAAATAAAATGAGTACATATTCACCAGGTTAATTTTCATGACTTTCTACTACACTTTTGTTTTTCTTGATGGACAGATTTTAATGATAAAGTATATTTCTTTAACAAATAAAAGGATACCCATATTACTTATTTTCACTTGTGTTCAGTTCAGTTCAGTCGCTCAGTCATGTCCGACTCTTTGCGACCCCATGAATCGCAGCACGCCAGGCCTCTCTGTCCATCACCAACTCCTGGAGTCTACCCAAACCCATGTCCATCGAGTCGGTGATGCCATCCAACCATCTCATCCTCTGTCGTCCCCTTCTCCTCCTGCCCCCAATCCTACCCAGCATTAGGGTCTTTTCCAATGAGTCAACCCTTTGCATGAGGTGGCCAAAGTATTGGAGTTTCGGCTTCAATATCAGTCCTTCCAATGAACACCCAGGATTGATCTCTTTTAGGATGGATTGATTGGATCTCCTTGCAGTCCAAGGGACTCTCAAGAGTCTTCTCCAACACCACAGTTCAAAAGCATCAATTCTGCAGCACTCAGCTTTCTTCACTGTCCAACTCTCACATCCATACATGACCACTGGAAAAACCACAGCCTTGACTAGATGGACTTTTGTTGGCAAAGTAATGTCTCTGCTTTTCAATATGCTATCTAGGTTGGTCATAACCTTCCTTCCAAGGAGTCAGCGTCTTTTAATTTCATGGCTGCAATCACCATCAGCAGTGATTCTGGAGCCCCCCAAAAATAAAGTCTGACACTGTTTCCACTGTTTCCCCATCTATTTCCCATGAAGAGATGGGACCAGATGCCATGATCTTAGTGTTCTGAACGTTGAGCTTGAAGCCAACTTTTTCACTCTCCTCTTTCACCTTCATCAAGAGGCTCTTTAGTTCTTCACTTTCTGCCATAAGGGTGGTGTCATCCGCATATCTGAGGTTATTGATATTTCTCCCGGCAATCTTGATTCCAGCTTGTGTTTCTTCCAGCCCAGAGTTTCTCATGATGTATTCTGCATAGAAGTTAAATAAGCGGGGTGACAATATACAGCCTTGACGTACTCCTTTTCCTATTTGGAACCAGTCTGTTGTTCCATGTCCAGTTCTAACTGTTGCTTCCTAACCTGCATACAAGTTTCTCAAGAGACAGGTCAGATGGTCTGGTATTCCCATCTCTTTCATAATTTTCCACAGTTTATTGTGATCTACACAGTCACTTGTGTTAATTTCTAATAATTTATAGTAATTTATAGAACAGTTTTCAATTCATAGAAATATTACAAAGATGGTGCCAAGAATCCCTCAATACTTCAGCTACCCCCACAGTTAGCATCTCACATTGTAGTTGTTGCTGTTCAGTCACTAAGTCGTGTATGACTCTTTGCAACCCCATGGACCATAGCCTGCCAGGCTCCTCTGTCTCTGGGATTCTCCAGGCAAGAATACTGGAGTGGGTTGCCATTTCCTTCTCTAGGGTATCTTCCAGGACCAGGGATCTGTTTCCTGCATTGGCAGGCAGATTCTTTAAGCACTGAGATACCAGGCAAGTCCAGCTTCTTATATTACCATATAATATTTGTTACAACTAATGAACCAATATGGATACATTGTATTCAACTAAACTCCATACTTTACTCAGATTTCCTTAGTTGTTACCTAATGTCCTTTCCTTTTCCAAAGTCCCACCCAAATTATATTATATATAAATATCAGATTATATTCAGTCATCATGTTTTTTAGGCTCATCTGGACTGACAGACTACAGTCCATGGGGTCGCTAAGTGTTAGACACGTCTGAGCGACTTCACTTTCACTTTTCCCTTTCATGCACTGGAGAAGGAAATGGCAATCCACTCCAGTGTTCTTGCCTGGAGAACCCCAGGGACGGCGGAGCCTGGTGGGCTGCCGTCTGTGGGGTCGCACAGAGTCGGCCACGACTGAAGCGACTTAGCAGCAGCAGCAGCAGGACTGACAGATTTTTAGACTCATTTCCTTGACAATTTTGAGGGGGACTGATCAGCTGCTTTGAAGAATGTCTCTCAGTCGCGGTTTGTCTGTTGTTTTTCTCATGACTATATTGAAGTTATGGGTTTAGGAAGGAAGCTTACAGAAAGGAGTGTCACTCTTATTACATTATATCAAAGGTACCTGCGATCAACATGACATCACTGATGATGTCCACCTGTATTATCAGGCTGAAGTGAAGTTTCTAAGATTTCCACACTAAGCTATTTGTTCCCCCTTCCTATATTATATTTGTTGTAAACCAGTTACTAAGCACAATTCATACAAGAGATGGGAAGTGAAACCCCAGCTCCTTGATGGGAGAGTCTACATAAATTATTTGGAATGCTTCCATACTGAAAATTTGTTTCTTCACTCCCACTTATTCCATCATTTATCTATACCAGTATGGATTTACAGATGTTTCTTTTTTTAAAACTTTTTTTGTTGGCCATTTTTTAAAGATAATTTTATCTATTTATTTATTCACTATGCTGGGTATTCGTTGCTGCACGGGCTTTTCTCTATTTGCAACAAGTGGGGGCTACTCTCTGGCTGTAGTGTTCTAGCTTCTCATTGTGGTGGTTCTTGTTTCAGAGCCTGGACTGTAGAGTAAGGGTCAGTAGTTTTGGCACTGGGCTCCATAGTTGTGGCTTCTGGGCTCTAGGGCACAGGCTCAATAGTTGTGGTGCACAGGCTTAGTTGCTTCACGGCACGTGGGATCTTTCTGGATCAGGGATCGAACCCATGCCTACTGCATTGGCAGGCAGATTCTTTGTCACTGAGTCACCAGGGAAGCCACAGTAAATGTTTATTCTTTAGATGATAATCCAATTGTGCGTGTGTGTGTGTGTGTTAGTCACTCTGTCGTCTCTGATTCTTTGTGACCTCATGGACTGTAGCCTGCCGAGGTGCTCTATCCAAGGGGATTCGCCATGCAAGAATACTGGAGCTGGTTACCATGCACTTCTCCAGGGGACCTTCCTGATCCAGGGATCAAACCCGGGTCTCCTGCATTGCAGGCAGATTCTTCACCAACTGAGCTACCAGGGAAGTATATAATCCGCCACTACATATTTATATTTTTTCTTAAATTATCCAACTTTGGCCATTGAGAGTTCTTTTAGGTTGACACCAGTGTACTTTTGGTATATCCCCAGCATCTTGATTTTTTTTTTTTTTTTAGCACATCCTTACTTGCTAGCACTACAAGATGATTCAGGATCATCTTATAGATTCCTGCCCCAGGCCTAGAATCAGAGATTTCTCTAAGAAGCCCTGGTTCCTTCTGTTGGAGACGAGTATAGAAAAAAAGATCTGGACACTGACCTATGCCTGTTTCACTGGAGTGCTATTTTCTTCCAGGTTCTTTCAGTCAGCAGAGTTAGGAAATTTATTCATGTATCTCAGTCTATGTTTATACATATACCTATGATAACTTCTATAACCACCCATTTGTATATTAAGCCAAACATGAATTCAGGCTAATGGATCTGATCCTAATCTAAAACTATTAATACAAGGTTTATTCTAGCCTTCCTCCTTGCTTATCTACCATCTTCCTTTTCAATGGTGAGAAGCCTGGTTCCCACCGTCTAGTATGTTTGCATAAGTGAAAGTGAAAGCCGCTCAGTCGTGTCCTTCTCTTTTTGACCACATGTAGCCTGCCAGGTTCCTCTGTCCATGGAATGCTCCAAGCAAGAATACTGGAGTGGGTTGCGATTTCCTTCTCCAGGGGATCTTCCCGACCCAGGGATCAAACCCAGGTCTCCTGCATTGCAGGGTAATTGTCTATTGTCTGAGCCACCAGGGAATCCTCTGTTTGCATCAGTGCATGCTAAGTCATTTTGGTCATGTCCAACTCTGCAATCCTACAGAAGGCTCCTATGTCCATGAGATTCTCCAGGCAAGAGTACAGGAGTGGGTTGCCATGCCCTCCTCCAGTTTATCTTCCCAATCCAGGGATCAGATCTCTTCCTGATGCAGGGATAAAACCTTCTTCATATGTTTCCTGCATTGGTAGGTGGGTTCTTTACTACTAGCACCACTTGGGAAGCCCAAACATCTGTTTAATTTTATTCAATCCTAGTATAAGGTTAAACTTTCTTTTTCTTTTTTTGTCACTGTCTTCGAAGCAAATTATTTTCCAATTCACAAGAGCTTTGGCAAAAAAAAGGAAATTATTTTATTCTTTGAAGAACATTCCATAAAAGTTGTATTCAGAGAAGAAGATTGTTTGAAGACATACATGATCCCTCTAAAGCCTTCATGATCCACATCTCTACCACAGAATCAAGACAAACAAAAATAATGGATCAAAAAAGTATTTGCAGATAAATATAGTTTTATTTACTATAAATCAATGTATCTTTGATGAGGGTGTCTTTGGTTTATGTTTAACCATTTCCTAACTACAAATTATACAGAAAGAACAGCCTTTTATTAAGTATTTAGGTATCAGGCTCTGTGTATGGCCTTTTTCATGTTATCACATGTAAAATCCTTATATTTTCATTAAAAAAGAGAATGTTCCATGATTTTGATTGATCTTTTTCAAATATATTTTACCTTTTGATTCTCCTAAATGCTTATGAGGAAGAAATTCATACTCCATTTTACAGATGAGGAAGCTGTCTTGAGAGAATATACATGAATTGACTGGGGAATAGCCAGTGGTAGAGTACTGATTCTAGATCGAGTACTTTTTGGTGACACCTACTCTGTGTTTTATTTGTCATTTTACAATGATTTAAAGATCCAGGAAGTTATAGCAGACTTAAATACACTCTCCTATAAATTTATGAGGCTTCCCAGGTGGCTCAGTAGTAAAAAGAAATCTGCCTGCCAAGCAAGAGATGCAGGTTTGATCCTTGGGTTGGGAAATTCCCTGGGGAAGAAAATGGCAACCCACTCCAGCATTTTTGCCTGGGAAATCGCATGGACACAGAAGGCTGGCGGGCTACAGCCCATGGGGTCGCAAAGAGTCAGACATGACTGCGCCACTAAGCACAGCACACACAAATGCATAACACTATCAGAATTATCAACCCATGTCCATATAAAAATAATTTGATTAACTAGAGTAGTACTTTCACACGACCTTTGGTTTTATAGCCTTTAGTTTCACAGTTCCAATAATTTCCAGAGTTACTTAGTGCAGCACCTTTTCTCCCCTTCCTCCTTTCGGTGAGGCTAGGTCACACATTTGTAATATGCTTAATAATTTTTATGTTCTGTATTTCATCCTGAGTTCCCTCAACTTCGGAATTTTGGGGAATTTGGTTATACTAGTGTTTACTCTTGTACTGTAAAGTTTTATGAGCTGTTGATAAAAGCATAGTGTCATCTACCACCACCATACAGAATAGTTTCACTGCCCTAAAAAGTTCTTTGTGTTTCACCTAATCGAATTGTGAATTTTAGCTCACTAATTTTTATTATCTGATTTCCGTGTACTCCAGTAAATCTCTCTGTCTTGGCTAAAGCCCTGAACTATCTCTCCTCTGAATTATTATACTGGAGGTTGGGAGAGAAGGAGAATATAATACTGAAACATTCATTTTGTTTCCAACTAAGGAATTCCAGCTCTGAAAAACTACTTTCTTTTGCATTATATTTCTTAATGCATCAGTGTAGCAGTTCAATGAACCAAATCTGGCTACAAACAGATTTAATGAATTTGTCACGATATTCATATTTTATGAACATTGTTTATCTTAATTTATTTGCTACAGCTTTTCATAATTGTGGCTGTAGTGTCATATCCTGACGTTAATAGAAATTCTTAAAGTGTTTCATCATTAAACTTCAAATTTCCATCTTTTCCTATTTGTTTCATGAAAAAACCAAATAACTAAAGTTTGCCAAAAATCTTTTTATGGTCTATGGCAGCTATCAATGGGTTTTGAAATTTTGATTTTTTTTCTTTTAAAATATTTGTTTATTTATCTGGCTGTGTTGGGTCTTAGTTGCAGCACCAGAGATCCTTGTTGTGTCATGTGGGATCTTTTTAGGAGTGCACAATCTCTCTAGTTGTGTTTCACAGGGTCTAGAACGCATGGGTTTCAGTAGCTGTGGGCTACTGCATGGGCTTAGTTGCTCCACAGCATGTGGGATCTTAGTTACCCAGTTAGGGATTAAGCCCACATTCCCTGCATTGCAAGACAGATTCTTAACCACTGGATCACCAAGAAATCCTGAAATGTTCATTTACTAAGATAGTTATGTAAAGAGACTCCCTAAGTTGAGGCATCAATCACTAGTGAATAGGCATCTTAAGCCTAACATGTAGAAAATAAAGTTGTTTCACCAACTCTATGCTGAGAAAGTCTACTTTACCTTCAGTAGGTTGATGCCAAAACCTGGGCTGAACTTCAAAAAAATTAGATGGGGCAAGCAGGAATAATGAGTAGGTATATGATGTGGTACCCTACTTACCTCACAGATGGAAGACTCCAAATATTCTTGAACTTGCCAAAGACCAGATTTTATATGGCTATTATTTTGTGTTTTATGTCTGGGCTATACTTGCAGTTCTTATGTCATGGAACTGATCAATTAAAAATAAGAAAAATAGATTTTATCTCACCTCCATTTCTTCCTTCTCTGATGCTTTTCTTTTTTATACAGAACCAAGCTTTTGACTTATTTTCCTCTGCCTATGGAAAATCTTTTAGTATTCCTTGTAGGGCAGGTCTATCAGTGATAAAATACCTAGTTTTCTTGTCTAACAAAGTCTTCACTTTTTCATTTTTTGAAGGATGCATTTTCTGGGTATGGAATTTTAGGTTGGCAGATTGTTCTTTCAACACCGCAACTATTTCACCCTACTCTCTTCTTCTGTGTTCTCTGATGATAAATCAGCAATAGTTCCTAACGAATAGGTAAGTTTATTTTTCCTCCATAGACTCTTGAGGATTTTCTCCTTACTTTGCTTTTTAGAAGTTTGAATGTGATAGCTTAGGAGTAAATTTTGGTATTTATTCTGCTTGCTATTGTCTAAGCTTCCTGGATCCATGGTTTGGAGTTTGTCAATAATTTTTTAAAATTCTTGGCCAATACTGCCTCAAATATTTTTTCCACTCTCTCCTATGTTTCTTCTCCTTTTGATATTCTAATTATACATTTATATTTAATATACACAACTATACATATATATATATAACTATAAATATATATATATATGTATATATATTATTACTTTTGGTTTTGTCCAAGAGTTCTTAGTGGTCCTCTGGTTTTTAAAATTATTCTCTTTATCTTTGAACTTTAGTTTGGAATCTATTGATTCCAATCTAGAAGTTCACTTATTCTTTCGTTGGCCTTGTTCAGTCAACCGATGAATCCACTAAAGGCATTTTTATTTCTGTTGCATAAATTTTGATTTCCAGTATTTCCATCTTATTATTTCTCAGAATTTCTATCTCTGTTTACATTTCCCATATGTTTGTGCATGTTGTCTATTTTATCTATTTAGAGCTCTTAGCATGTTAATCATTGCTATTTAAGACATTCTGTCTGATAATAACAACATCTGTGTCACATCTGAGTGTTATTCTAATGTTTGCTTTGTGTTTTCACACTATTTTTGTGTTTTCAGACTATTTTTGTTGTTGCTGCCTTGTGGCACAGCTTGTAAATGTTTGTTGAATTCTGGACATTTTATATCAGGTAATAGGAATTGAGGCAAATAGGCCTCTACCATGAGAATTTATGATCTTATCGGGATCTGAAGTTTGTTTCATATTTGCTCAAGCTATAGGTGCCACAGATTTCAAATTTCTCTAGAGCCCTTGGTTTTGTTTGTCTGCTGGACTTCAGGATTTCCTGCATACCCCTCTGCAGAAAGAGTGTGTCTTACAGCAGTTTCATCTGTGATCAGTAGGATCCCATAGGTGTGGGAACAAGGTGTGGGGGAGGGTAAATGTTCTATAATTTTCCATTTAAGTCTTATTCTGATAGTGGGCTTTCCTCTTTGACTTGTGACCTTCACAAGTGTTTTTTTCTTGTACAGCCTTTAGAAACCCCACCCCCCTCAACATAAAACAGGAAGGACAGAGGGGTCTGGAGTGAGAGGAATGTCCTTCCCCATAATCCCAGGATAAGGCTCAGGTCAAGCTTTTCCTCTTGAGGAGAACGACTTTGATATGGAGAAGGTCTGGGCATATTTCATAAGCATTACTCTCCCTTTGCCCCTGAAGACTCAGAAGGGGCATATTTTTCAGATCTTCATTTTGAGAACCTGGTGGGGTTCCTAGAAGTAAAGATCACAAAAGTGTAGGGGTCTCCTAAAGCCCCCAGGAGTTTCTCATCTCATTCTAGTCCACACTTAGTCTCCAATAATTGTCAAAATGATCATTTAAATCTTGTCAGTTTATGGATCAAGTGACTGTGTTCCAGATAAGCAGATCTTGGCTGTGATTCCCTGGATCTCATTCCAGATTTCAGGGTAGCAGTTTATTTACAAACTCAATTCTTTGTTGGGTTAAAGAAAATTTGCTGATTTTAAATTTATCCAGATTTTCTTCTTATAAGGACAGCAGAGAAGACTTGTTGGAGCTAAAATTTCTCTAGATTGTTTTTGTCTTCTGGCTCTTTTTATTTTTTGTTTTGTTTTTGGCCATGCCATGTGGCTTGCAGGATCTTAGTTCCCTGACCAGGTATTGAACCCATGCCCCCTGCAATGGAAGTAAGGAGCCCTAACCACTGGACCACGAGGGAATTTCCCCAAAGTTCTCTATATTGTTGATATCAATGTTTCAGCTGCTCAAATGCAAGAACATCTTGATTGGGCATAGTTTTTGGTGACCTCACTCCTTGGCTTCTAAAAAGTCAGAGTAATGCATGAATGAGAATGGTCCCTGTGATGTTTGATGAGAATGGTCCCTGTGATGTTTGTTTAGCTTGAACAATTGAGACAATGTTTCAGACTAGGAGAAGAAACAGTATTTGGTCTTTTTACAGGGGGATTAGTGCAAGTAGGGACACTGTCTCAAGTTATCTCCAGTTTTAACAACCTTGACCAGACAAATGGGAGTCACTCAGACTGTAGAGGCATACAGTGGTCATCATGGTTTCCACACTGAAACAACAGTGACTCTGAAGAAAGAAACCAAGTCGTGCTAAGGACAAATCATTAATAAGTTGGACAAATAGTAAAACAACATTTGACTCAGTGTATGCTCAGATTTTGTTACAATGATGGATTTTTTCTTACAATGATGATTTTTGAACATAACTCATCTGAGAAAACTCCTCATATCACATAATGTGCCCTCCTAGCACAACTGACAAAATGGATTGACTTTGAATGAAACCAAAGCCCAAGGTACCACCAAGTTACCATGCTGGGAACTTTCTGGACCATAATTAATAGTTATGTTATGGACTGAATTGTACCTCCTCAAATTCATACACTGAAGCCTTTACCCCAAATATGACTGTATTTAGAGATAGGGCTTTAAGGGAATAAGGTAGGTAACTAAGATTGAATAAAGTTATAAGAGTGGATCCTAATCTGATAGGACTGGAGTCTTTATAAGAAAAGGAAGAGGTGCAGAGATTTCCCCTCCCTCCACACATGTGCAAAAGAAAAGTCATTGTGTGCCAGCCAGCAAGAGAGAGGTCACTGGAAACCAACCCTGGCACCTTGATTCTGGATTTCCAGCCTCCAGAAGTATGAGAAAATGACATGTGTTGTTTCAGTCACCCAGTCTATGTATCTTGCTACGGCAGCTCTAAGTACAAATGGTAGAGATGAACTCTTGGTTCTGCAGCAGTGACTATAAAGAATTAGGCACAACACCTGACTGACTTCCATGGATATTGCAGATGCATATGGCACAAGTGGATATTTTTCTGCTGCTTCTACACAAAGCCAACAGACAGCCTAGTCTGTAGAACTTTTGTTGTTCAGTGGCTCAGTTATGCCCAACTTTTCCAACACCATGGACTACAGCATTCCAGGCCTCCCTCTCCTTCACCATCTCCCAGAGCTTGCTCAAACTTATGTCCATTGAGTCGGTGAAGAAACCATCTCATCCTCTGTCATCCCCTTCCCCTCCTGCCTTCAATTTTTCCCAGCATCAGGGTCTTTTCCAATGAGTTGGCTCTTTGCATCAGGTGGCCAAAATATTGGGGCTTCAGCTTCAGCATCAGTCCTTCCAATGAATATTCAGGAATGATTTCGTTGAGAATTGACTGGTTTGATCTCCTTGCTGTCCAAGGAACTCTCAAGAGTCTTCTCTAACACATTTCAAAAGCATCAGTTCTTTGGTGCTCAGCCTTCTTTACGGTCCAACTCTCACATCCATACTCATATCCACTACTGGAAAAATCATAGCTTTGACTCTATGGACCTTTGTCAACAAAGTAATGTCTTTGCTCTTTAATATGCTGTCTAGATTTTTCACAGCTTTTTTCCAAAGTGCAACCATCTTTTAATTTCATGGCTGCAGTTACCATGCACAGTGATTTTAGAGCCCGGGAAAATAAAGTCTGTCACTGTTTCCATTGTTTCCTCATCTATTTGCCATGAAGTGATGGGACAGGATGCCATGATCTTTAGAGCTAGGGACCTCGAAATCAATCCAAACATTAATACCCCAAGAGCTGTCCTGAAGCCCACATCTCCTTCAGAACCCATGATATTACACATATCTGTTTATGGCTTTGTAGATTTTTGATGGAAACCTTTGGCAATAAACCATCAATATACCTCAGGCTCCAGGGTTCTGCACTAAAGAATCTATAAGTTCAGTTCAGTCACTCAGTTGTATTCGACTCTTTGCAACCCCATGGACTGCAGAACACCAGGCTTACCTGTCCATGACCATCTCCCACAGCTTGCTCAAACTCATGTCCATTGAGTCAGTGATGCCATCCTACCATCTTGTCCTCTGTTGCCCCCTTCTCCTCCTGCCCTCAGTCTTTCCCAGCATCAGGGTCTTTTTCAATGCTCTTCACATCAGGTGGCCAAAGATTTGGAGCTTCAGCTTCAGCATCAGTCCTTCCAATAAATATTCAAAATTGACTTCCTTACTGTCCAAGGAACTCTCAAGTGTCTTCTCCAACACCATAGTTCAAAAACATCAATTCTTTGGCACTCAACTTTCTTTATGGTCCAACTCTCACATTCATACATGACTACTGGAAAAACCATAGCTTTGACTAGACCGATCTTTTGTCAGTAATGTCTCTGCTTTTTAATAGGCTGCCTATATTGGTCATAGTTCTTCTTCCAAGGAGCAAGCATCTTTTAATGTCATGGCTACAGTCACGTAGCAATGCAAAGGGTCTATAGCTCGCCAAATAGATTCAGAGATTATCTCACTACAAGTCATGAATCTAATGGAGCCTTCAAATAACAGTCAAACAGGTCCTTAGGTCCTTGGCCATCCTAACAAATCCACTGTTAGACACTGAGACAATGGGGTCCACTATAAAAGAGCCTGCCTCCAGAGAGAACACTTTCAGTGGACTAATGCAGCCTTCCAGTATAATGGCTGATAACCAAGAGCCCACAGCACTGAGGGTCTGCAAAGTTGGCTGAACAGCAAAAGTGCTTCAGACACAGAGCACATCTCAGTGCTAACTCATCTTTATACTTGTGAGCCATCACTAAAGGCCTAAAAATTGTCAGGTTATTGCATATGAATATAGGGCTATAATACTAAAAGTATATCTATACGAAATTAGATATAATAACTTGTTCATGAACTTAATGTTTACATCACACAAGTGTATGTCCAAGTAAAGGGATTATGTTTAAGTCAAAGTATTTTCCTAACAAAGTCCAATCAAGAATGCTGGGCTATTTTGTTGGATTTATTCTGTAGTTATATTTTTAATTTCATAAGACAAAAGTTTAGCTCATTAATTTCTACACTCCTTTCCTAACTTAAGAATTTTAGTCTAACCATTTATCTCTATATATTGCTTCAACCCAACATTCCAAGTTATGCTATCTAGTATTTCCACTATTTTAAATATCTAAAAATTGCCCAAGTTCCACAGCAATTTCGTCTATAATCCATGAGTTGCATGTGTTAACATTATATTTCAAATGTGGTTTCATTTTGCCAACTTTTGTTGTTATTATCTTCCTTAATTGCCATGTCATCAGACAAGTTCTACTACCAAATATTTGAAAGTTTTAAAAACTGCTTTTGTGACATGACCTATCACCACTTTTCATAAATATTCTGTATATGCATGAAAAGTGTGTTTCCTTCAACTGTGAAGGTACAATATTCTGTAAATATTATTAGTTCTAATTTGACAATGGTGTGATCAAACCTGTCAAGTTGCTTATTTTTAAAATGTTTCTTCTACAAACTAAGAGAGATGTGATAAAACAACACAAATAATGATACATTTGTCAATTTTCCCTGTAGATTCATATTTTGCTCTTGCTCTCTCAATCTTTTTTCTTCCCTTTTCACCCCCTCCCTCTTTTCCTCCCTTGTATGTTGTTAGATAAAATTTAAAACATTGTTTTATAAATGGTTAAATGAATATTTTGCCATTATGTACTGATCCCCTTTACCTCTGCTAATGTTTTGCACTGTAATGGATTTTTTTTCCTTTCAGTTCAATTTGACAATCTAGATTTTCACTGCTGGATTTAGCCCAATTAGTGTAAATTGTGATTATCAACTCTTTCTATTTTTTCCTTACCATCTTATAAAAAGTATTCCCTATTCCTATACTTTTCTAAATTTCTCTTTTTATGAATTTTTTCAGTGTTATTCTCTTTCTTTTTTAGGAAGCAAAATCTTTATTACTGTAGTACAATAATTTAATATTAAATCTAACACTGAGCTTCGTGATGACCAGTATACAAAATGAAACACTGGTTCATATAATTAGTTTCCTTAATATTTGCAAATCTAGTGTGAAAACAGATGAAAATACCTTTTCTAAGAAATGGATATACATTTTTTTTTGAGAGAGAGAAAATTTACCCTAGTGCTAAAATCTAAAAGAATGTCTGGTATGGAACTCAATTTATATAAGGCAATACAACACAATGGTTGTCATTGACAACAGTTCACAGGAGAAGGGCAAGGGTGGTCAGAAACTAGTCTTCGTTTTTGTTTTTTGATTGAAATGTAGTTGATATTATGTTAGTTTCAGTTGCACTACTTAATGCTCAACATTTGCATACATTATTAAATGATCACCATGATAAATTAGTAACCATCTGTCCCCATACAAAGTTATTACAATATCACTGACCATATTCCTTATGCTTTCTCCCATGCCTTATTTATTATCTAACTGGAGGGTATGTGCCTTGAAAGCCTCTTCACCTATTTTGGTCACCCTTGCTTCCACCATCCCTTCTGGTAAACATCCCTTTGTTTTTCATATCTATGAGTCTGTTTTCCTTTTGTTTCGTTTTTGCGTTCATGAGGTCATTTTCTCTGACTTCCTTCACTGTAAGTCAGAGAAAGAAACTTGGAACATTTTAGCTCCCCAAGTGTCCTTCCCAGAAGCAGGATAAAGTGGCAGCAATAGATATCCTAGAATCTCAATGGCTGGAGATGATATTTCTATTTGTCTTTACACATAAAAATGCAAAACATAAAATGCAAACACACACAAAATATTATAATTATACATACAATATAGAAAGTAAAAAAATTAAATGAATTTTATATTTCACAAATATGTTTCTTAACAATATTTTATACTTGTTTACATTATTTCTCATTCACACTACTTGTTTTTAATGGGCAACCCATAGAATGACAGTATATGTTGTTCTAGCCCCAGGGTCTAGGCCATGTGCCATTACCAGTCACCAGGGCAGAGATAAAGTGATGCAAATGTATACAATTTCTTAAAGCTTCTGCGCAGAGATCACACAAGTCACCCAACTCTCATTATCTTTCCAGCCAGGTCCCAGGTATGTTTTAATTAAAAATCACTGTGAAGTACAGTTCTACTGTGTGCCTCTAAAATCCTCTTTTCATCACTTCTTGGTTTTCTTCAGTTTAACATTCATTCTGTGGTACTAACATTTATATTCTATTTCATTACTAATTTCCCTATTTTCTGCGAATTTTAGTTTTATATCTAAGTGAGTTTATTTCTTTTTACCACTGGTGCTTTCCAACTGTGGCTTCGCTGTTATTGAGATCTTGATGTTGATTTTTCCCTTGAAGTTCATAATCAAAATTTTAAGACAGGCTTTTTGGACTCTGTTCCTTGATTTCTTGCATATTCATGAACTTATTTCTTTTAAACTAAAATGTCAACTTGACTGAATATAAAAAATCTTTTAAAAAAAGTCTTGAATTGCATTTCTTTTTCACATAAGGATTTCATAAATATTATTTCACTCATTTTTAACATATGATTATGTGCAAGACTTTAATACCACTCTTATTGTCTCATTTCATGATTAATCTCCAGGATGTCTATAGAATGCTGTTGATTTTTTAATTAATTTAAATGTAATTTTCTTTACTTTTTTAAGTTACAAAATAAGATGTACTATTTTAATAAGTCATATAGCACAGAAATAGAAAAAATGTCAATAACCTTTATATCCTCCACTAATTTTCTCCCTTAAGCATTTTTTCCAAAAATATACCTATTTATTAAATTATAACACAGATACAGAAAATGTAACAATCATATACATGAAGCAAATTATGTTTATATATGTGACTACACCAATGTGATCAGCATATAGATAAGAAAACTATAACATCAGCATTCTAAGGAGTAACTTCATGCTGCATCCCTTCCCCAAGGAGTAACCATTATTCTTTTTTTTTTATTAATTTATTTTAATTCAAGGCTAATTACTTTACAATATTGTAGTGGTTTTTGCCATACATCGACATGAATCAGGCATGGATGTACATCTTTTCCCCATCCTGAACCTCCCTCCCCATCCAATCCCCTCAGGGTCATCCCAGTGCACCACCCCTGACCACCCTGTCTCATGCATCAAACCTGGACTGGCAATCTGTTTCACATATGATAATATACATGTTTCAATGCTATTCTCTCAAATCATTCCACCCTCACCTTCTCCCACAGAGTCCAAAAGACTGTTCTATACATCTGTGTCTCCTTTGCTGTCTCGCATATAGGGTCATCATTACCATCTTTCTAAATTCTGAATATATGCATTAAAATACTGTATTGGTGTTTTGCTTTCTGACTTAGTTCACGCTGTATAATAGGCTCCAGTTTCATCCACCTCATTAGAACTGACTCAAATGTATTCTTTTTAATGGCTGAGTAATGGTGATTGCAGCCATGAAATTAAAAGACACTTACTCCTTGGAAGGAAGGTTATGACCAACCTAGACAGCATTTTAAAAAGCAGAGACATTACTTTGCCAACAAAGGTCCGTCTGATCAAGGCTATGGTTTTTCCAGTGGGCATATATGGATGTGAGAGTTGGACAGTGAAGAAAGCTGAGCGCCGAAGAATTGATGCTTTTGAACTGTGGTGTTGGAGAAGACTCTTGAGAGTCCCTTGGACTGCAAGAAGATCCAACTAGTCCACCCTAAAGGAGATCAATCCTGGGTGTTCATTGGAAGGACTGATGTTGAAGCTGAAACTCCAATACTTTGGCCACCCCATGCGAAGAGTTGACTCATTTGAAAAGACCCTAATGCTGGGAAGGATTGGGGACGGGAGGAGAAGGGGATGACAGAGGATGAGATGGGTGGATGGCATCACCGACTTGATGGACATGGGTTTGGGTAAACTCCGGGAGTTGGTGATGGACAGGGAGGCCTGGCGTGCTGTGATTCATGAGGTCGCAAAGAGTCGGACACGGCTGAGCAACTGAACTGAACTGAATATTCCACTGTATATATGCACCACATCTTTCTTATACATTCATCTGCCAATGGAAATCTAGGCTGCTTCCGTGTCCTGGCTATTATAAACAGTTCTGTGATGAACACTGGGGTACACTAGTCTCTTTCAATTCTGGTTTCCTCCGTGTGTATGCCCAGCAGTGGGATTGTTGGGTCATATGACAGTTCTATTTCCAGTTTTTTAAGGAATCTCCACACTGCTCTCCATAGTGGCTGTACTCGTTTGCATTCCCACCAACAGTGTAAGAGGGTTCCCTTTCCTCCACACCCTCTCCAGCATTTATTGCTTGTAGACTTTTGGATAGCAGCCATTCTGACTGGCGTGAGATGGTACCTCATTGTGGTTTTGACTTGCATTTCTCTGATAATGAGTCATTTTGAGCATCTTTTCATGTGTTTGTTAGCCAACTGTATGTCTTCTTTGGAGAAACGTCTGTTTAGTTCTTTGGCCCATTTTTTGATTGGGTCGTTTGTTTTTCTGGAACTGAGCTGCAGGGGTTGTTTGTATATTTTTGAGATTAATTTTTTGTCAGTTGATTCTTTTGCTATTACTTTCTCCCATTCTGAAGGCTGTCTTTTCACCTTGCTCATAGTTTCCTTTGTTGTGCAAAAGCTTTGAAGTTTAATTAGGCCCCATTTGTTTATTTTTGTTTTTATTTCCATTACTCTTGGAGGTGGGTCATAGAGGATCCTGCTGTGATTTATGTCAGAGAGTGTTTTGCCTATGTTTTCCTCTAGGAGTTTTATAGTTTCTGGTCTTACATTTAGATCTTTAATCTATTTTGAGTTTATTTTTGTGTATGGTGTTAGAAATTGTTCTAGTTTCATTCTTTTACAAGTGGTTGACCAGTTTCCCCAGCACCACTTGTTAAAGAGATTGTCTTTTGTTCATTGTATATTCTTGCCTCCTTTGTCAAAGATAAGGTGTCCATAGGTGTGAGGATTTATATCTGGGTTTTCTATTTTGTTCTATTGATCTATATTTCTGTCTTTGTGCCAGTACCATACTGTAGTATGCTTTGTAGTATAGTCTGCAGTCAGGCAGGTTGATTCCTCCAGGTCCATTCTTCTTTCTTAAGATTGCTTTGGCTATTTGAGGTTTTTTTGTATTTCCATACAAATCATGAAATTATTTGTTCTAGTTCTGTGAAAAATACCATTGGTAGCTTGATAGGGATTGGATTGAATCTATAGATTGCTTTGGGTAGTATACTCATTTTCACTATATTTGTTCTTCCAATCCATGAACATGGTATATTTCTCCATCTGTTTGTGTCCGCTTTGATTTATTTCACCAGTGTTTTATAGTTTTCTATATATAGGTCTTTTGTTTCTTTAGATAGATTTATTCCTAAGTATTTTATTGTTTTCATTGCAATGGTGAATGGAATTGTTTCCTTAATTTCTCTTTCTGTTTTCTCATTGTTAGTTTATAGGAATGCAAGGGATTTCTGTGTGTTGATTTTATATCCTGCAAATTTACTGTATTCACTGATTAGCTCTAGTTATTTTCTGGTGGAGTCTTTAGGATTTTCTACGTATAGGATCATGTCATCTGCAAACAGTGAGTGTTTTACTCCTTCTTTTCCAATCTGGATTCCTTTTATTTCTTTTTCTTCTCTGATTGCTGTGGTTAAAACTCGCAAAACTATGTTGAATAGTAGTGGTGAGAATGGGCACCCTTGTCTTGTTCCTGACTTCAGGGAAAATGCTTTCCATTTTTCACCATTGAGAGTAATGTTTGTTGTGAATTTGTCATATATAGCGTTTATTATGTTGAGGTATATTCCTTCTATTCCTGCTTTCTGGAGAGTTTTTTATCTTAAATGGATACTGAATTTTCTCAAAGGCTTTCTCTGCATCTATTGAGATAATCACATGGTTTTTATCTTTCAATTTGTTAATGTGGTGTATTACATTGATTGATTTGCAGATATTGAAGAATCCTTGCATCTCTGGGATAAAGCCCACTTGGTCATGATGCATGATCTTTTTAATATGTTGTTGGATTCTGTTTGCTAGAATTTTATTAAGGATTTTAGCATCTAAGTTCCTCAGTGATATTGGCATGTAGTTTTCTTTTTTTGTGGCATCTTTGTCTGGTTATTGTATTAGAGTGATGGTGACCTCATAGAATGAGGTTGGTAGTTTACCTTCTTCTGCCATTTTCTGGAAGAGTTTGAGTAGGATAGGTGTTAGCTCTACTCTAAATTTTTGGTAGTATTCAGCTGTGAAGCCATCTTGTCCTTGGCTTTTGTTTGCTGAAAGATTTCTGATTACAGTTTCAATTTCTATGCTTGTGATGGGTCTGTTAAGATTTTTTATTTCTTCCTGGTTCCGTTTTGGAAAGTTATACTTTTCTAAGAATTTGTCCATTTCTTCCATGTTGTCCGTTTTATTGGCATATAGTTGCTGATAGTAGTCTCTTATGATCCTTTGTATTTCTGTGTTGTCTGTTATGATTTCTCCATTTTAATTTCTAATTTTGTTGATTTGATTCTTCTCTCTTTGTTTCTTGATGAGTCTGGCTAATGGTTTGTCTATATTATTTAACTTCTCAAAGAACCAGCTTTTAGCTTTGTTGATTTTTGCCATGGTCTCTTTTGTTTCTTTTGCATGTATTTCTGCCCAAACTTTTATGATTTCTTTCCTTCTACTAACCCTGGAGTTCACCATTTCTTCCTTTTCTAGTTGCTTTAGGTGTAGAGTTAGGTTATTTATTTGACTTCTTTCTTGTTTCTGGAGGTAAGCTTGTATTGCTATGAACCCTCCCCTTAGCACTGCTTTTACTGAGTCCCATAGGTTTTGGGTTGTTGTGTTTTCATTTTTATTCGTTTCTATGCATATTTTGATTTCTTTTTTTATTTCTTCTGTGTTTTGTTGGTTGTTAGAAGCGTGTTGTTTAGCTTCCATATGTTGGAATTTTTAATAGTTTTTTTTTCCCTGTAGTTGACATCTAATCTTACTGCATTGTGATCAGAAAAGATGCTTGAAACGATTTCAATTTTTTTGTGTTTACCAAGGCTAGATTTATGGCCCAGCATGTGATCTATCCTGAAGAAGTTTCCATGTGAACTTGAGAAAAAGGTGAAATTCATTGTTTTGGGGTGAAATATCGTATAGATATCAATTAGGTCTCACTGTTCCATTGTATCATTTAAAGTTTGTGTTTCCTTGCTAATTTTCTGTTTAGTTGATCTATCCATAGGTGTAAACGGGGTATTAAAGTCTCCCACTATTATTGTGTTACTGTTAATTTCCCCTTTCATACTTGTTAGCATTTGCTTTACATATTGTGGTGCTCCTATGTTGGGTGCATATATATTTATAATTGTTTTATCTTCTACTTGGATTGATCCTTTGTTTGTTATGTAGTGACTTTCTTTGTCTCTTTTCACAGTCTTTATTTCAAAGTCCATTTTATCTGATATGAGTATTACTACTTCTGCTTTCTTTTAGTCTCCATTTGTGTGAAATATTCTTTTCCAGCCCTTCACTTTCAGTCTGTATGTGTTCCTTGCTTTGAAGTTGGTCTCTTGCTGGCAGCATATATAGGAGTTTTGTTTTTGTATCCATTCAGCCAGTCTTTGTCTTTTTGTTGGGGCTTTCAACACATTTACATTTAAGGTAATTATTGATAAGTACGATAAGTATGATCCCATTCGGAGAAGGCAATGGCACCCCACTCCAGTACTCTTGCCTGGGAAACCCCATGGACGGAGGAGCCTGGTAGGCTGCAGCCCGCGGGGTTGCGAAGAGTCGGACACGACTGAGCGACTTCACTTTCACTTATCACTTTCATGCACTAGAGGAGGAAATGGCAACCCACTCCAGTATTCTTGCCTGGAGAATCCCAGGGACGGAGGAGCCTGGTGGGCTGCCGTCTGTGGGGTCGCACAGAGTCGGACACGACTGATGCAACTTAGCAGCAGCAGCAGCAGCAGCAGCATGATCCCATTGCCATTTACTTTGTTGTTTTGAGTTTGAGTTTATACACCTTTTCTCTGTTTCCTGTCTAGAGAGGATCCTTTAGCATTTGTTGACGATCTGGTTTGGTGGTGCTGAATTATCTCAGCTTTTGCTTGTCTGTAAAGCTTTTGATTTCTGCTTTATATTTGAATGAGATCCTTGCTGGGTACAGTAATCTGGGTTGTAGGTTTTTCTCTTTCATCACTTTCAGTATGTCTTGCCATTCCCTTCTGGCCTGATGAGTTTCTATTGAAAGATTAGCTGTTATCCTTATGGGAATCTCCTTGTGAGTTACTTGTTGTTTTTCCCTTGTTGCTTTTAATATTTGTTCTTTGTGTTCGATCTTTGTTAATTTGATTAATATGTGTCTTGGGGTGTTTCATCTTGGGCTTATCTTGTTTGGGACTCTCTGGGCTTCTTGGACTTGGGTGGCTATTTCCTTCCCCATTGTAGGGAAGTTTTCAACTATTATCTCCTTAATTATTTTCTCATGGTCTTTCTTTTTGTCTTCTTCTTCTGGGACTCTGATGATTTGAATGTTGGGGTGTTTGACATTGTCCCAGAGGTCTCTGAGGTTGTCCTCATTTAATTCTTTTTTCTTTTTTCCTCTCTGCTTCATTTTTTCCCATAATTTTGTCTTCCACCCCACTTGTCATATCTTCTGCTTCAGTTATTCTCCTTATGGTTCCTTCCAGAGTGTTTTTGATCTCATTTATTATATTATTCTTTATTGATTGACTATTTTTTATTTCTTCTAGGTCCTTGTTAAACATTTCTTGCATCTTCTCAATCCCTGTCTCCAGGCTACTTATCTGTAACTCCATTTTGTTTTCAAGATTTTGGATCATTTTTAGTATCATTACTCTGAATTCTTTTACAGGTAGACTCCCTATCTCCTCCTCTTTTGTTTGGTTTGGTGGGCATTTATCATGTTCCTTTACCTGCTGAGTATTTCTCTGCCTCTTCATCTTGTTTAGATTGCTGTGTTTGGGGTGGTCTTTCTGTATTCTGGCAGTTTGTGGTTGTTCTTTATTGTGGTTGTTCCTCCCTGTGGCTGGGGTTGGACAGGTGGCTTGTCAAGATGAGCTCTTATCTGGTGTTCTCTGAAGTCAGTCATTTAAACCTCCTGCTTCTGATTTTCAGTCTTATTCTTACAGTAGCCTCAAGACTTCTCCATACATATAGCACCGATGATGAAACATCTAGGTTAATGTAGAAAAGACTCTCCACAGCGAGGGGCACCCAGAAAGATTCGCAGAGTTACATGGAGAAGAGCAGAGGGAGGAGGGAGATAGAGGTGACTAGGAGAAGATGGGGAGTCAAAAGGGGAGGGAGCAGTCTAGTCAGTAATCAATTCCCTATGTGCTCTCCACAGCCTGGAACACCCAGAGAGGTTCACAGAGTTACAAAGAAAAGAGAAGATGGAGGAAGCAGATAGAGGTGACCAGGAGGAGAAGAGGAAGGGTGAAAAGAGAGACAGATCTAGCCAGTAATCGTTAACTAAGTGTTCTCCACAGCCCAGAATATCCAAAGAGATTCACAGAGTTGGGTAGAGAAGAGAAGGGGGAGGGAGGAGATAGAAGTGACCTCCTTTTGAAGACAATGGGCTGCCTTTCTGGGTACCTGATGTCTTCTGCCAGCGTTCAGAAGTTGTTTTGTGGAGTTTGCTCAGCTCTCAAATGATCTTTCAATGAATTTGTGGGAGAGAAAGTGGTCTCCCCATCGTATTTATCCGCCATCCAGAGTAACCATTATTCTAACAGCTAAAATGACTGCTGATTTTTTAAAGAACAGAAAACAAAGATTCACTTCATTGTACAGCAGAAACTAACATATTGTATGGCAATTGTTTCAATATTTTCAAAATCATTGGCTTTCTTTTTTTCTTTTGCTATCTAATCATTACTTTTTATTGTGTATATATTTTTTTGAAATGCAGGATCTGAGCAGTGGTGATAATCTTAGCCTCTAGTTCAAAGTCACTTCACCTGCTCTCCAGAATGTTCTACCTGCATCCATTCTCTCACAGCACATGAAGTTTCCTGTATCCTCATACCTCACTATTGTTTAAGTTTGCATTGTTCTAGTTAACATGTATAAACATCTCTTTCTATACTTCATGTATTTATAAGCTTTTTTCATTTCTTTTCTTGCAAAATTCCTGTTCACAACCTGTTTCTTTTTTAAAGAGAAATCATACACTTCACTGTTAATATGCAGAAATACCTTGTATTATATACTTCTAATATATTCTAAATTAACCCTTCATTGGTTTTAGGGGTTGTAAATGTCAGATTTCCTATTCTGTCACTAGTCTTTTAACTTTAACTAGGTGATTTGGATTTCTGGATGACTAGTGATGTTGAGTATCTTTTCTTGTGCCTGTTGGCCATCAGTATGACTTTTTGGCAAAATGTCTACTCAGATCCTCAGTCCATATTTTAATCAAATTGTTTAGTTGTTTTTCTGTTGAGCTGTATGAGTTCTTTTTATATTTTGGATACTAACTTCTTATCAGACACATCATTTGCAAAGCTTCTCTGGTGGCTCAGAGGGTAAAGCGTCTGCCTGTAATGTGGGAGACCCAGGTTTGATCCCTGAGTGAGGAAGATCCCTGGAGAAGGAAATGGCAACCCACTCCAGTATTCTTGCCTGGAGAATCCCATGGATGGAGGAGCCTGGTAGGCTACAGTCCACGGGGTTGAAAAGAGTTGGACACGACTTCATGACTTCACTTTTCACTTTCCCACTCAATTGGGTTACCAATTGTTTCCTTGCCCTTTCTTCTAACATTGACTCTTTTCCTACATGATTAGTCTTTTTTACTTATATCATCCATGCTTTTTTCTTTCTAATTTTTACTAATTTTTAATGAGGCACTTGTACCTGTTCACATATTTGCTGAAATACGTTAAAGGTGAGAGATGTAAACTGAAGCAGTGGATGCATCTTCATCATCTCTGTTTGGTCATCTCCTCTGTAAATGCTTTCTCTCATTAACATTCCCATGTCCGGTGAGCATAAAGTCTTGAGTTTTCACAATAAAGCCATATATTTCAAGTGTCTGTGGCATCTCTCCCCGTTATTATTTTCAATGACATTTGATTAGCTGTCTCCACAATGACTGAGGTATACACTCTTGACTTCTTGCTCACTTTCTGAAAATATAACATAAGTATGAATCTTCATATTCAATCTTCCCTCCCTCCTCTCAGGCTTCCTTTATACACCTGTACACTGCTCACAGGACTTCCTGGTGTCTCAGTGGTAAAGAATCTGCCTGCAATGCAGGAGACATGGGTTCGGTTACTGGGTGGGGAAAATCCCCTGGAGGAGGAAATGGCAACCCACTCTAATACTCTTGCCTGGACAATGACAAGAATTTCATGGAGAGAAGATCCTGGCAGGCTACAGTCCATGGAGTCACAAAGAGTCATACATGAATGACCATGCACATATGCACTCTGCTCACACCTCCATGCTGGGTATCTTTATTATCTTAGAGCTGTTCCTTCTACTTTGAAGGACCTCTGCACTATTTAAAGCATCTCTAGGAGTTTGCATTTCCTCTTGTCACCTTTTGCCAT
Organism: Okapia johnstoni; assembly: GCA_024291935.2. Classification (NCBI taxonomy): domain Eukaryota; kingdom Metazoa; phylum Chordata; class Mammalia; order Artiodactyla; family Giraffidae; genus Okapia; species Okapia johnstoni. Next base: position 67,950,523 of record CM044322.1, on the reverse strand, counting down.
TTTGGTCCCAATAAGTTTTTCCTTTAATTTCTATTTGGAGGTTGTGATTTGGACTGTGACTATCTCCTAGTCCCACTGAAGACACAGCAGTCCCTGTTTTTTATATTTGCTCATTGTTACAGAATAAAATGTATAAAATTACAGAAGGAAAAAATGCTTAACTCCCTAAACTGGGTAAAACATTGGTCAGTAGAAATATTTTCTAATTTTCTCCTTTGAAACGTTATTATTGTGAAGTTTTATACTTTTCTATAAGATCAGGTGATCTGATGCATTGATGTGGGTGTTTAATTACTGCAGAATGCAAAATCTGGGACTCCAATATGGAATGTTAGTCCATGCCAATGATGTGAAAATTAGCATCCTAACAGCAGTAGAATTTGTTGAGAAAGAAAATGTAAAGTTGTTGTGCTACTTAGTTTTATTAGGAAATGATGCCAATATTGGGCCAAAAAAGACTGGTAATTATTCATAGTACTGTTGAGGAGATGGCCATTGGTAACAAAAGTTACCTATAAGTTAATTTATAAGTTAGAATTTTTTTAAGGTGCAAATGATAGAAATTCAAACCATCTTTAAGAAAAAAAAAGAGAGAGCTTATTGATTCCTTTGAGTATTCCTAAAAGGGAGCTCACTTTAATCATGGCCAGCCCCCGAAGCTTAAAAAAATCTTGTGTTGCTGCAAATTCTGGTCAGTTGCAAGTTATTTACAAGAAGGACACACATACTTCTTTGTTAGAAACCCTAACAGTAAAAAAGAATTGCTTAATCACACATGAAAGATTCTCCTTTTCCAAAGTCCAGACTCTTTGACCCCACTTGCATCACACAACTGTGCAGGAATGTGTGTTGAATTCCACCATGATCAATTGAGAAGAGTAGGACCTTTATGTACAAGAACAGGATGTTGGTAAAACAAAAGTTAAGTCCAATTAATAAACTGGGTTGTGCTATTTAAATACCCTGATGGCGAATAATTTTGGGATTTGCATTTCTACTATAAGTATGTGCAGAGTAACTGAAGTTTCTTTATTTTGTTTAGAAGAAGATTGGAAGAGGGAATGAACCCTAAGATGAGGCTATTTCAGTGATCTTTATTCTTTAGTTGCAAATCAGAAAACCAAATACATAAGATACTTACTCTCGTAGTTTCAAGTTCTGCCTGGAATCTAGGTTTTAAGATGCTCTCTTGGGACTTCCCAGGAATGCAAAATAGGAAGTCAAGAGATACCTGGAGTAACAGGCAAATTTGGCCTTGAAGTACAGAATGAAGCAACTCAAAAGCTAACAGAGTTTTGCCAAGAGAAGGCACTGGTCATAGAAACACCCTCTTTCAATAGCACAAGAGAAGACTCTACACATGGACATCACCAGATGGTCAATACCAAAATTAGATTTATTATATTCTTTGTAGCCAAAGATGGAGAAGCTGTATAATGTCATCAAAAAACAAGAATGGGAGCTGACTGTGACTCAGATCATGAACTCCTTATTACCGAATTCAGACTTAAATTGAAGAAAGTAGGGAAAATTACTAGGCCATTCAGGTACGATCTAAATCAAATCCCTTATGATTATACAGTGGAAGTGACAAATAGATTCAAGGGACTAGATCTGATAAACAGAGTGCCTGAAGAACTATAGATGGAGGTTCATGATATTTTACAGGAGGCAGTGATCAAGACCATCCCCCAAAAATGAAATGGTAAAAGGCAAAATGGTTGTCTGGGGACACCTTACAAATAGTTGAGAAAAGAAGATAAGCAAAAGGCAAAGGAGAAAAGGAAAGATATATCCATCTGAATGCAGAGTTACAAAGAACGGCAAGGACAGATAAGAAAGTCTTCCTCAGTGATCAATACAAAGAAATAGAGGAAAACAAAAGAATGGAAAAGATTAGAGATCTCTTCAAGAAAATTAGAGATACCAAGAGAACAATTCATGCAAAGATGGGCACAATAAAGGACAGAAACAGTATGAACCTAACAGAAGCAGAAGATATTAAAGAGAGGTGGCAAGAATACACAGAAAAACTATACAAAAAAGATCTGAATGACCCAGATAACTATGATGCTGTGATCACTCACCTAGAGCCAGACATCCTGGGATGCAAAGTCAACTGGGTCTTAGAAAGCATCACTATGAACAAAGCTAGGGGAGGTGATGGAATTCCAGTTGAGCTATTTCAAATTCTAAAAGATGATGCAGCTAAAGTGCTGCACTCAATATGCCAGCAAATGTGGAAAACTCAGCAGGGCCACTGGACTGGAAAAGGTCAGTTTTCATTCCAATCCCAAAGAAAGGCAAAGCCAAAGAATGTTCAAACAACTGCACAATTGCACTCATCTCACAGGCCGGCAAAGTAATGCTCAAAATTCTCCAAGACAGGCTTCAACAGTACGTGAACTGTGAATTTCCAGATGTTCAATGGAATTAGAAAATGCAGAGGAACCAGAGATCAAATTGCCAAGATCCTTTGGATCATAAGAAAATCAATAGGGTTCCAGAAAATTGTCTACTTCTGCTTTATTGACTACTCCAAAGCCTTTGACTGTGTGGATCACAACAAATTGTGGAAAATTCTTAAAGAAATTTGAATACTAGACCACCTGACCTGCCTCCTGAGAAATCTGTATGCAGGTCAAGAAGCAACAGTTAGAACCGGATATGGAACAACAGACAGGTTCCAAATTAGGAAAGGTGTATGTCAAGGCTGCATACTGTCACCCTGCTTATTTAACTTCTATGCAGAGTACATCATGTGAAATGCCAGGCTGGATGAAACACAAGCTGGAATCAAGATTTCTGGGAAAGATATCAATAACCTCAGACATGCAGAGAACACCACTCTTATGGCATAAAATGAAGAAGAACTAAAGAACCTCTTGATGAAATTGAAAGAGGAGAGTGAAAAAGTTGGCTTAAAACTCAACATTAAAAAAAACAAAGATCATGACTTTGGTCCCATCACTTCATGACAAATAGATGGGGAAATGATAGAAACCTTGAGAGACTCTTTTGGGGGCTCCAATATCACTGCAGATGGTGACTGCAGCCATGAAATTAAGACACTTGCTTCTTGGAAGAAAAGCTATGACCAACCTAGACAGCATATTATAAAGCAGAGACATTACTTTGTCAACAAAGGTCCGTCTAGTCAAGGCTATGGTTTTTCCAGTAGTCATGTTTGAATGTGAGAGTTGGACAGTAAAGAAAGCTGAGCGCCAAAGAATTGATGTTTTTGAACTGTGGTGTTGGAGAAGACTCTTGAGAGTCCATTAGGCTGCAAGGAGATGAGATCAAATCAGTTCATCCTAAGGGAAAATCAGCCCTGAATATTCATTGGAAGGACTGATGATGAAGGTGAAACTCCAATACTTTGGCCACCTGATCTGAAGAACTTACTCATTTGAAAAGACCCTGATGCTGTGATTGAATGCAGGAGGAGAAGGGGATGACAGAGGATCAGATGGTTGTAAGGCATCACTGACTTCATGGACATGAGTTTGAGCAGGTTCCAGGAGATGGTGATGGACAGGGAAGACTGGCATGCTGCAGTCCATGGGTTCACAAAGAGTCAGACACGACTGAGTGACTGAACTGAATTGACAGTGGTTAAAACTCTGAGCTCCCAATGCGGGGTGTCCGGGTTCGTTCCTGGGTCAGGGACCTAGATCCCACATATTACAACTAAGAGTTCCACGATGCAACTAAAGAAAGAGCATCGTACAACTAAAGATAGTGCATGCTACAATGAAGAACAAAGATCCCACATGTGGTAGCTAATACCTGGCACAGCCAAATAAATAAATAATAATAAATAAAATGTATTAAAAAGATGCTCTTGTTTCTGTTGGAAGGGAAAGAATTAATCCTTTGAGTTCTCTTGAAATCACAGGGAGGAATGCAGAAGGTAGGGCACTTGAATGCAGAGGAACTAAGTCTTTTGTGGAGAAAAGAGATCTTTAGCTCTCTGCATTATGCCTTGGCAAAAATGTTCTATCTCTCATTTTTTCCATAAAAAGATAGTTCAGTTCAGTTGCTCAATCATGTCTGACTCTTTGCAACCCCATGGACTATTCCAATGAGTCAGTTCTTTGAATCAGGTGGCAAAAGTATTGGAGCTTCAGCTTCAGCATTAGTCCTTCCAATGAATATTCAGGACTGCTTCTCTTGAGGTTTTACTGGTTGGATCTCCTTGCAGTCCAAGGGACTCTCAAGAGTCTTCTCCAAAACCATAGCTCAAAAGCATCAATTCTTCGATGCTCAGCCTTATTTATGGTCCATCTCTCACATCCATACATGACTACTGGAAAAACCATAGCTTTGACTAGACGGACCTTTGTTGGCAAAGAAATGTCTCTGCTTTTTAATATCCTCTCTAGGTTGGTCACAGCCTTTCTTCCAAGGAGCAAGCGGCTTGTAATTTCCTGGCTGCAGTCACCATCTACAGTGATTTTGGAGCCCAAGAAAATAGAGTCGGTCACAGTTTACATTTTTTTCACTGTCTATTTGCCATGAAATGATGGGACCCAATGCCAAGATCTTAGTTTTTTGGATGCTGAGTTTTAAGCCAGCTTTTTCACTCTCCTGTTTTTAATTTCATCCTGAGGCTCTTTAGTTCCTCTTCACTTTCTGCCATAAGGGTGGTGTCATCTGCACGTCTGAGGTTATTGATATTTCTCCAAGCCACCCTGATTACAGCTTGTGCTTCATCCAGCCTGGCATTTCTCATGATGTAATGTGTATATAAGTTAAGTAAGCAGGGTGACAATATACAGCCTTGACGTATTCCTTTCCCAATCTGGAGCCAGTCATTGTTCCATGTCTGGTGATAACTGTTATTTGACCTTCATACAGACTTCTCAGGAGGCAATTAGGGTGGACTGGTATTTTATCTCTTGAAGAATTTTCCACATTTTGTTGTGATCTACACAGTCAAAGACTTTGGCATAGTCAATAAAGCAGAAGTAGATGTTTTTCTGGTACTCTCTTGCTTTTTCTATGATCCAGTGGATATTGGCAATTTGATCTCTGGTTCCTCTGCATGTTCTAACTCCAGTGAACATCTGGAAATTCATGGTTCATGTACTGTTGGTGCCTTACTTGGAGAATTGTGAACACTACTTTGCTAGTGTGTGAGATGAATACAATTATGCGATAGTTTGAACATATTTTGGCATTGCCTTTCTTTGGAATTGGAATGAAAACTGACTTTTTCCAGTCCTGTGGCCATTGCTGAGTTTTCCACATTTGCTGGCATATTGAGTGCATCACTTTAGCTGCATCATCTTTTAGGATTTGAAATAGCTCAACTGGAATTCCATCACCTCCCCTAGCTTTGTTCGTAGTGATGCTTCCTAAGGCCCAGTTGACTTTGCATTCCAGGATGTCTGGCTCTATGTGAGTGATCATACCATCGTGGCTATCTGGGTCACTCAGATCTTTTTTGTATAGTTATTTTGTGTATTCTTGCCACCTCTTCTTAATATCTTCTGCTTCTGTTAGGTTCATACTATTACTGTCCTCTATTGTGCCCATCTCTGCATGAACTGTACCCTTGGTATCTCTAATTTTCCTGAAGAGATCTCTAGTCTCTCCTATTCTATTGTTTTCCTCTATTTCTTTGCATTAACTACTGAGGAAATTCTTATCTGCCCTTGCTATTCTTGTAACTCTGCATTCAGATGGATATATCTTTCTTTTTCTTCTTTGCCTTTCCTCAGCTATTTGTAATGCCCCTTCAGACAACCACTTTGCCTTTTTCCATTAATTATTCTTGGGGATGGCCTTGATTGCTACCTCCTGTACAAATTCACGAACCTCCATCCAAAGTTCTTCAGGCACTCTGTCTATCAGACCTAATGCCTAGAATCCATGTGTCACATCCGCTATATAATCATAAGGGATTTGATTTAGGTCATACCTGAATGGTCTAGCGGTTTTAAATTTAAGTCTCAAGTTTGTAATATGGATTTCATCATCTTCAGTGTTTGATGGTATAGTAGATCATATATTCTTGTACTTGTAAATCAAGAACATCCACTAAATGAGACCAGTTTTATTGTTGTTCCTTGAAAAGTGAAAGTGAAAATGTTAGTTATATCAGTCATGTACAAATCTTTGCAACCCATGGGGACTGTCGCTGCCAGATTCTTGTTTGTCAGTGAATTCTTCAAGGTAGGAAAGACTGGAGTGTGTTTTCCTTACCGTTCTCCAGGGGATCTTCTTCAATCAGGGATCAAACCCAGGTGGCATGCTTTCAGGGCAGACTTTTTAATATTTGATCACATTAAAATTTTCCTTACATGAGAATAACAGTCTGCTATTCTGGATATGTCACATTCAGTTGATGCTCTTTGATATCCCTTTTCCCATAGCTGATCTTGCTGTTAGCTGGGTTTAACACTAGAATATTTCCTCTGTTTAAGACATCCTCATTTACTTTGACTCTTGAAATTGTCTTGGGTTACTTTCAGAATACAATTCAGCTCCAGCAGATCTCTAACATGGGATCTCTTTATATCACTCTTGAATTATGATTTGGACATATTTCTTTTCGTTTTTTTTTTTAATAAATTTATTTATTTTAGTTGGGGGCTAATTACTTTACAATATTGTAGTAGTTTTTGCCATACATTGACATGAATCAGCCATGGGTTCACATGTGCTCACCCTCGCCGGGAACACTCCCTACCCACCTCCCTCCCCATCGCATCCTCCGGGTCATCCAATGCCCCAGCCCTGAGGCATTTGTCTCTTGCATAGAACATGGAAGGTGTTCCGCTTCACATATGACAATATACATGTTTCAATGTTATTGTCCCAGAACGTCTCACCCTCACCCTCTTCCTCAGAGTCCACAGGACTGTTCTATGCATCTGTGTCTCTTATTCTGTCTGCAATATAGGGTTACCGTTACCATCTTTCAAATTCCTATATTCTATGCGTTAGTTATACTGCATTGGTGCTTTTATTTCTGGCTACTTCTACTCTGTATAATAGGGCTCCAGTTTCATCCAATCTCAATAGAACTGATTCAAATGTTATTTTTTTTTTAAATGGCTGGAGTATATTCCATTGTGTATATGTACCACAGCTTCCTTATCCATTTGTCTGCTGATGGACATCTAGGTTGCTTCCATGTCCTGGCTATTGTAAACAGTGCTGCGATGAACATTGGGGTACATGCATTCTCTTTCAATTCTGGTTTCCTCGGTTTGTGTATGCCTAGCAGTGGGATTGCTGGGTCATATGGCAGTTCTATTCCCAGTTTTTTAAGGAATCTCCACACTGTTCTCCATAGTGGCTGTACTAGTTTGCATTCCCACCAACAGTGTAAGAGGGTTCCCTTTTCTCCACACCCTCTCCAGCATTTATTGCTTGTAGACTTTTGGATAGCAGCCATTCTGACTGGTGTGTAAATGGTACCTCATTGTGGTTTTGATTTGCATTTCTCTAATAATGAGTGATGTTGAGCATCTTTTCATGTGTTTGTTAGCCATCTGTATGTCTTCTTTGGAGAAAATGTCTGTTTAGTTCTTTGGCCCATTTTTTGATTGGGGAGTTTTTTTTCTGGAATTCAGCTGCAGAAGTTGCTTGTATATTTTTGAGATTAATTGTTTGTCTGTTGCTTCGTTTGCTATTATTTTCTCCCATTCTGAAGGCTGTCTTTTCACCTTGCTTATAGTTTCCTTTGTTGTGCAAAAGCTTTTAATTTTAATTAGGTCCCATTTGTTTATTTTTGCTTTTATTTCCAATATTCTGGGAGGTGGGTCATGGAGGATCCTGCTGTGATTTATGTCAGAGAGTGTTTTGCCTATGTTTTCCTCTAGGAGTTTTATAGTTTCTGGTCTTACGTTTAGATCTTTAATCCATTTTGAGTTTATTTTTGTGTATGGTGTTAGGAAGTGTTCTAGTTTCATTCTTTTACAATTGGTGACCAGTTTTCCCAGCACCACTTTGTTTAAAGAGTTGTCTTTCTTTTCTCAATTGTTTACTCTGCCTACTTTTGGTCGAAGATAAGGGGTCCATAGGTGCGTGGGTTTATCTCTGGGCTTTCTATTTTGTTCCATTGATCTATATTTCTATCTTTGTGCCAGTACCACACTGTCTTGATGACTGTGGCTTTGTAGTAGAGCTTGAAGTCAGGCAGGTTGATTCCTCCAGTTCCATTCTTCTTTCTCAAGATTGCTTTGGCTATTCGAGGTTTCTTATATTTCCATACAAATTGTGAAATGATTTGTTTTAGTTCTATGAAAAATACATTGGTAGCTTGATAGGGATTGCATTGAATCTATAGATTGCTTTGATAGTATCTCATTTTCAGTAGATTAATTCTTCAAAATCCATGAAACACGGGTATATTTCTCATCTGTTTGTGTCCTCTTTGATTTCTTTTCTCAGTGTGTTTTATAGTTTTTTATATATAAGTCTTTTGTTTCTTTAGGTGATATTTTTCCTAAGCATTTTATTCTTTTTGTTGCTGCAATGGTGAAATGGTATTGTTTCCTTAATTTCTCTTTCTGTTTTCTCATTTTTGGTGTATAAAAATGCAAGGGATTTCTGTGTGTTATTTAGTACCTGAAACTTGTACTTTTATTCATTGATTAGGTCTAGTAGTTTTTCTGGTAGAATTCTTTAGGGATTTCTATGTAGAAGATCATGTCATCTGCAAACAGTGAGAGTTTTACTTCTTCTTTTCCTATCTGTATTCCTTTTATTTCTTTTTCTGCTCTGATTGCTGTGGCCAAAACTTCCAAAACTATGTTGAATAGTAGTGGTGAAAGTGGGCACCCTTGCCTTGTTCCTGACTTTAGGGGAAATGCTTTCAATTTTTCACCATTGAGGATAATGTTTGCTGTGGGTTTGTCATATATAGCTTTTATTATGTTGAGGTATGTTCCTTCTATTCCTGCTTTCTGGAGAGTTTTTATCATAAATGGATGTTGAATTTTGTCAAAGGCTTTTTCTGCATCTATTGAGATAATCATATGGTTTTTATCTTTCAATTTGTTAATGTGGTGAATTACATTGATTGATTTGCAGATGTTAAAGAAACCTTGCATTCCTGGGATAAAGCCCACTTGGTCATGATGTATGATCTTTTTAATATGATGTTGGATTCTGTTTGCTAGAATTTTATTAAGGATTTTTGCATCTATGTTCATCAGTGATATTGGCCTGTAGTTTTGTTTTTTTGTGGCATCTTTGTCTGGGTTTTGGAAGTACGGTGATGGTGGCCTATAGAATGAGTTTGGGAAGTTTACCATCTTCGGCAAATTTTCTGGGAGAGTTTAGAGTAGGATAGGTTGTTAGATCTTCTCTAAATTTTATGGTAGAATTCCGCGGTGAAGCCGTTTCTGGTCCTGGGGTTTTTGTTTGCTGGAAGATTTATGATTACAGTTTCGATTTCCGTGCTTGTGATGGGTCTGTTAAGATCTTCTATTTCTTCTGGTTCAGGTTGGAAAGTTCTACTTTTCTAAGAATTTGTCCAATTCTTCCAAGTTTTCTTTTTATTGGCATTATAGCTGTTGGTGGTAGTTCTTATGATCCTTTGTTTTCTGTGTGTATTCTGTTGTGATCTCTCCATTTCATTTCTAATTTTGTTGATCTTATCTTCTCCCTTTGTTTCTTGATGAGTCTAGGCTGATGGCTTGTCAATTTTGTTATCTTTCTTGAAAAATACCAGCTTTTAGTTTTGTTGATTTTGCTATGGTGGCTCCTCTTTGTTTCTTTTGCATTTATTTCTGCCCTAATTTTTAAGATTTTCTTTCCTTCTACTAAACCCTGGGGTTCTTCTTTTCTTCCTTCTCTAGTGCTTTAGGTGTAGAGTTAGTTTATTTATTTGATTTTTTTCTTGTTTCTTGAGGTAGGGCTGTATTGCTATGAAGCTTCCCCTTAGCATTGCTTTTATCATGGTTCCCATAGGTTTTGCGGGTTGTTGTGTTTTCATTTTCATTCGTTTCTAGCATATTTTTAATTTCTTTTTTGATTTTCTTCTGTGATTGTTGGGTTATTCAGGAAGATGTGTTGTTTAGCCTCCATATGTTGGCATCTTTTCATAGTTTTTTCCTGTAATTGAGGTCTAATCTTACTGCATGTGGTTCAGAGAAGATGGCTGGATGATTTCAATTTTTTGGAATTTACAAGGCTTGATTAATGGCCTCAGGATGTGATCTATCGGGAGAAAGTTCCTGTGCACTTGAGAAAAGGTGAAATTGATTGTTTTGGTGTGGAAAGTCCTGTAAATATCGATTAATCTAATTTGTCTATTGTATCATTTAAAGTTTTGTGTTTCCTTGTTAATTTGCTGTTTCGTTGATCTATCCATACGTGTGAGTGGAGTATTAAAAGTCTCCCACTATTTTTGTGTTATTGTTAATTTCCCCTTTCATACTTGTTTAGTAGTTGCCTTATATATTGTGGTGCTCTATGTTGGGTGCATATTATATTTATAATTGTTACATCTTCTTCTTGGGATTGTTCTTTGATCATTATGTAGTGTCCTTCTTTGTCTCTTTTCACAGGCCTTTATTTAAAGTCTATTTTATCTGAAATGAGTTATTGGACTCCTGCTTTCTTTTGCGTTTCCATTTGCATGAAATATATTTTTACCACCACGTTCACTTTTCAGTCTATATGTGTCCCTAGTTTTGAGGTAGGTCTCTTGTTGTAGAAAGCATATGTAGGGTTTTGTTTTTGATCCAACTCAGCCAGTCTTTGTCTTTTGGTTGGGGCATTCTACCCATTTACATTTAACGTAATTATTGATACGTATGGTCCCGTTGCCATTTTAATTTGTTGTTTTGCGTTCGTGTTTAAACATCCTTTCTGTGTTTCCGTGTTTAGAGAAGATCCTTTAGCATTTGTTGGAGAGCGGTTTGGTTGGTGCTGAATTCCCTCAGTTCTTGCTTGTTGTAAAAGCTTTTGAATTCTCCTTCAATATCTTGATGAGTCCTTGCCGGGTACAGTAATTGGTTGTAGATTTTTCTTTTCATTACTTTAAGTATATGGACCTGCCATTCCCTTCTAGCCTGAAGAGTTTCTATTGAAAGATCAGCTGTTATCCATATTGGGATCCCCTTGTGTGTTATTTGTTGTTTGTACTTGGTGCTTTTAATTTTTTTCTTTGTGTTGATCTTTGTTAATTGATTAATATGTGTCTGGGGTTGTTTCGCTTGGGTTTATTACTGCTTTGGGACTTCTGGGTTTTCTTGGACTTCTTGTGACTATTTCCTTTCCTCATTTTAGGGAAATTTTAAACTATTATCTCCTCGAGTATTTTTTCATGGCTTTCCTTTATCTTTTTCTTCTTTTTTTATTTTTCGAGACTCCTATGATTAGATGTTGGGGCATTTCATTATTGTCCCAGAGGTCCCTGAGGTTTTCTCATTTCTTTTGATTTTCTTTTTTTCTTTTTTCCTCTCTGCTTTGTTTATTTCACCCATTCTATCTTCTTACCTCACTTATTCCTATCTTCTGCTTTCTTGGTTTATTCTAATGTTGGTTCCCTCCAGCGTGTTCTTTTTATCTCCTGTTATTTCATTATTCAATATTTTGACTCATTTTTTATTTCTTCTAGGTCTTTGGTAAACATTTCTTGCATCTTCTCAATCCTTGGGTCTCCAGACTATTTATCTGTAAACTCCATTTTGTTTTCAAGATTTTGGATCATTTTATTATCATTTTTTCTAATTCTTTTACAGATAGATTTCCCTATCTCTCCTTCTTTGTTTGGTTTGGTGTGGCATTTCTCATTTTCTTTTACTTTCTGGAGTATTTCTCTGCCTTTTCATCTTGTTTAGATTGTGTTTTGGCGTTGGCTTCTGTATTCTGGTTAGTTGGAAAGTTCTCTTTATTGTGGAGGTTTCCTCATGTGGGTGGGGCTTGAGGTCAGGCTTGTCAAGGTTTCTGTTGGGGGAGCTTGTGTCAGTGTGTTCTGGTGGGTGGGAGCTGTATTTCTTCTATTAGAGTGCAATGGAGTGTCCAGTAATTTTTTTGAGGGGTTATTTTTTTTTTTTTTTTTGAGATGTTAGGGATTTGGTGTGCCTCTGGGCAGCTGGATATTGATGCCTCAGGGCTTGTTCTGCATTGCGATGGAGAATTTGCGTGTATGTTTTGCTCTGGGACTTATTGGCTCTTGGGTGGAGCTTAGGGTTCAGTGTTAATATTGTGGGGCTATGGATGATTTTCTTATTAATTAATGTTTCATCTGGCTTTCAGTCTTATTCTTGCAGATAGCCTAAGACTACTCCATCCTTACAGCATGAATAATAAAGCTTTTAGGTTAATGGTGAAAAGATTCTCCACAAGTGGTGGGATACCCCCGAGAGATTTCACTGAGTTACATGGAGAGGTGAAGGGGAGGGAGGTTGAGGTGCCAGGAGGAGAAGGAGGGGGATTCCAAACGCTGGGAGAGCAGTCTTATAGCCAGTAAGACTTCCCTCTGTGCTCTCCACAGTCTGGAACCCTCAGGAGGTTCACAGAGATACATAGGAGAGGGGGAGGAAGGCAATAGAGGTTGAGGATGAGTAGAAAGGGAGGAATCAAGAGGGGAGAGAGAGATCTGGCAGTGTTCTGTTCCCAAGTGTTCTCCGGTACCCAGAATACCCTCAGGATCACAGACTTGGGTTGAGAAGAGAAGGAGGAGGGGTGGGAGATAGAGGTTCCCTGGGGGAGAAGAAAGAGCGTCAATAGTGGGAGGAGAGTATCAAGCCAGTAATCACACTCCTGGAGTAAAAATGGGTACTAGAAGATTGGGTTCTTAAATGTACAAAATTGAGATCAAATATGTAAAACAAAGATAAAAATCTAGGTAGAGGTTAGGACTCTTATTAAAAATACAATATAAAAAAAAGAAAACAGTATAGAAGAAAAAAGACAGTAAAACAGTTTATAAAACGTTAAAAAAAAAAAAAGAAACAGTATAAAAAAGGAAAACAGGAAAAAAACAGTAAAAAAGAAAACCACAAAATGTATAAGATATATGTACACAGTTTTCTTTAAAAAGAAGGTTTTTTTTTTTTTTTTTGCAGGTAAATAGGGGTTATGAAAATGAAACTTAAAAGGTGTAATAGAGGTCTTAAAGAAAAAAAGAAAAGAAAAAAAATGATAATAGTAAAAATTTATATCCCGGACTTTCTCTGGAGCTGGTTGTGAAGGCGTTTGTGGGGTCTGTTTCAGTTCCAGATAGATCCTTGTTCTTTGCTTATACTTTTCAGATCTATAGGCCCTTTCATGTAGTCAGTGTTAATACAGGGATTTTAGTCTGTTGTCCTGTCGCTTCAAGGCGCTTCCCTCTGTTTATTTTGGCTTTTGTTTGAAGTCTCTTCAGTGTCTAATTTAACCCTGCCTACAAAAAAGGTGGAGGTGGTCTCTCTTAGGTTCACTGTTCAGAACTTGCTGTGGGGAGGGAGGATCACTGAAAACCTATATCACTGGGCATGGGTGTGTGAGAGCTCGCAGTGTCTCGGCCACACTGGGTTCACCCCCCGCTCTCGGCATGTGTGCTTTCACCCGTCTACCCTTGCTCAGGCTTCAGGTTACTCTGTCAGGGGGTGGGCCCTGAGATGCGTGTCCATTTCCCAGGTCTAAGCTGCTCAGGTTCAGGTTCCCGGGTATCCACAAAGGCTCAGACTCAGTTGGGCTGGCAGCAGTTTGCGCCGTTCCCGGTCGGAGGAAGCTCAGGCTGCCAGGAGTTTGTGCGAGCACACTCTCCCCTGTTGGGGCGATTTGCAGCTTATCACCTTCCCTGGTCACCCAGCTTGGTTTTCTGGGCGCGCCGGCTCACGGCTTACGTGTCGATGCTTTGTGTCGGTTCTGGGAAGCTTGGCCTCTGGCTGCAACCCGCTGGCGGCTGGTAGACCCTCCGGGATCTAGGCAGTCTTTGCTTAGAAAAACTGGGAGCCGTTTGCAGTTTGGTAGGGGGTGTTCTCTTGGGGCCGAGTTTGCCCCTTTCGGCTCTGGCTGGTCCCGGCCTGCCGATGTGGTCCGGCGGGGATGGGGCAGGTTCGCAGTAGACGGCTAGCTCTGCCCTGAAGGCGCTCAGTCCTTTGTTCTGTGAGTGGGGCGGCAGTGCCTTAGATTTGGGACTTTGAGGGATGAGTTCTCTCTCTCTGGCTGTCCCACAGTTTTAGGTTACTATCTCACGTTAGCTCCCTCCGATTGCCCTCAGGTCATCGCCCAGTCCTTACCCTAAGGCTAGTGCTGCCAGATCTATCGTTTTCGCCCCCCACTTGCTGGTGGCGGATGCGAGCATCTGGGGTTCTTTGCTGGAAGTTGCCTTTAGGCACGTATTAGTGGGTGGGTTTTTATTATTTTTTTCTCCCAGTTATGTTTTGACCCTCAAGTACGAAATCTTCCCCCAAAGATGCCGGTGAGAGAGTTGCCTGGTGCTTGGAAATTTCTCCTTCTTTACGACTCCCTCCGGACGGGTCTCCGTTCCCTAACTCTTGTCTCTCTTTTATTTCTATTTATAATTTCTCCTACCTCCTCCTAAAGTTAATGCGCTGTTCTTTATGAATGCCTGACGTCCTCTGCCTGCAGTTCCAGAGTAGTCTTGTGTAGTTTGCTCAGCGTTCAGATGTTCTTTCGATAATTTGTGGGGGAGAGCGTGGTCTCTCGTCCTATATCCTCCACCATCTTAGCACCCTGGACATTATTTATTTATCTTCCCTATTGGATTCTTTCCTACTTGTAACTCTCTATGACTCTAGCATAAAGAACCCAGCTTCTGAGGTTGCTCTTTCTAAGGCAAGTCGATCATTCTCTGAATTCAAATCAGTTCTTTCATTGTGATCAGGGAGCAAAGGGAAAAAGCATTGAAGGAAAATGAGAAGGAAGAAACAACTGGTGGAAAATTTCAAAACAAAGCTATTTGAGAGTATATTTACAATCTTGGTCCCACTTAAATCACGTTCGAGGATAATTACATGGGATACGTTGTTTTGGAAACATTGCCTGTGTAAAGCAGGTAAGTTATGGAAAAATCATGATCTTATAATTTGGTAGTTAACTCCTAGGAGAATAATCAACGAATGTTTCAGGAAATTAGTTGAAAACTCACTTAGGCTGTCAGGTCATTAACATATAATGGCATTTAGGTTTTCTCTACTACCCTGTGAAACATGGATTCTCCCAGGGCTTAAATTCAAGTGAATGTGTAGGCTTATAGACAAAACAAAATGAAATAGAGGTACAAAGGACAAATTGGAATTGTTTCTTATTCAACTTTCCTACATCTGAGTGAATGACTTGTCAACAATGCTCATCCTAATATTCTCAAATATCATATGTTACATTTCTTCACAGTAATCAGTCTTTCAATATATTTTGTATTGATATTTGTGTAGGAAGTGGTCACCTTTCCTCTTAATTATTGATTTGGCTATGACATCTCCATATTGCTTTTTGCCACATCCTCATTTTGTGCGACTATAAAGTTTGCTTGAACCCATTGTAAAAGTTGCATTACTCAGGAAGCTCTGTAGTACATGTACAGCTTATTGCATCTGAACTCAATACAATGCATGTTCTTTCTGCTTTGCATGTGATAATAATTCAAGATGCTTGTTTTAGTTTTAAATGCCTCCATGATCTGGCTTCTAACTAGAGAATATTTAAGGTACTTGGTGATTATCCATATTTAGTATTTCCATGGGAGTTAAGAAGAATCACTGAGCAGTCAGACTTTTTTTCTTTTTAGTTTTAGCATATTTTACATTGCTTCAATGCTCTGAGGGCACATATTTTAGTTTATCTCTTAAAAGGTAATCAAAGCTGTTCAACCAGTTGTGTGAAATTGAAAAAGCATACTTAAATTCATTAGTTGCTAAACAGTAAAGAAGAGTTTATATTAAGGAAAAGACTTCTAGAAATGTGGTTGCCTACATTTTGAAAAACAAATGTAATAACAATGGCAAAGTATGTGGTGAACACCATTCTAAAATATTTAGACATATTAATGCATTTGATCCACAAAAAATGAGTGCTGTAATCCATTTCATAGATGAGGAAACTGAAGTAACAGTGGTTAAGTTGCCTAAGGTCAAGCAACTGATAATCGCCAATGTCAGGGTGTAACTCCAAGAAGTTCAGGCTCAGAACGTGTACACACCATCACCAGAGAAGATTGTTTTTCAGGTGGTTGGGTGGGTGGGCTGGCAGTCAGTGGAACCAGGCACACTGGGAAGTAAAAGGAAAGGGTAGGCTTTGTGACCAACTGTGCTCACTTCTGGGCTTCCCTGATGGCTCACATGTTAAAAAAAATAATCCGCCTGCAATGCAGCAGACCTGGGTTCATTCTGTGAGTTGGGAGGATCCCCTGGAGGAGAGGATGGCAATCTGCTCCAGTGTTCTTGCCTGGAGAATCCCCATGGACAGAGGAGCCTGGTGGGTTGTAGTCCATGGGGTCACAAATAGTCAGACATGACTGACAGACTAAACACACGCTCACTTCTGGAATTTGGAACCTAAATGATGGGATTGAAGGGAAGGATTTACTAAGATTTTATTTGTGTATATGTGTGTAAAAGATAGGACACAACTTTTATACCCCAACCCCAGGCTGGAGTGATCTTGGGGTGAAAAAAGTAGCATTAACATTGAAAACAAGACACATGCAGACTCACTACTTTCAAATAATAGCTTTTCAGATAGCTACCAAGTGTGAAATCACTAATAATATATCACCTTTTAAATAGCAACCTCTTCAAAAATATGTCTAATTTTCTATAATTTTTTTCTTTTTCTAAGGACTGCATGCAGAAATCTCAACTGAGTCTGAACAGTTGCTGCTAATACCTATGCTTAATGGCTCCCTCTTTTTTCTCAGTTTCTAGGATTAATTTTCAACATGGTGTCATCAGTATTTACACTTTTGTTTCATTCTTATTTTTTCTGAGGGGGATAGCAAAGTGAATAACTTTATTTTTCTTTTTTTTCAACTCCCACCACCTAGTTTAGACACTCATCACCTTCTCCCTGGATTTTCATGACTTTCCTAACTAGTCTTTTAAAAAAATAACTATTTATTTTTAATTGGAGGATAATACTTTACGATATTGTGTTGGTTTCTGCCGTATATTAACATGAATCAGCCATAGGTATACATATGCTCCATCCCTCTTGAACTTCCCTCCCACTTCCCACCTGCCACCCCTTCCCTTTTAGGTCATCACAGAACACCATATTTGAGCTCCCTGCATCATACAGCAAATTTCCATGGAATATCTGTTTTACATATGGTAATGTATATGTTCCCATGCTACTCTCAAGTCAAATGCATTCTTTTTATCGCTGAGTAATATTCCATTGTGTATATGTACCACTTCTTTATCCATTTGTTTGTTGGTGGGAATCTAGGTTGCTATCATGTCATAGCTATTGTAAACAGTGCTGCAATGAACATTGGGATACATGTGTCTGTTTCAATTATGGTTTCCTCAGCATATATGCCCATGAGTGGGATTGTTGGGTCATACGGTAGTTTTACTTCTAGGTTTTAAGGAAGCTCCATACTGTTTTCCATAGTGGCTGTGTCAATTTGCATTGCCATCGACAGTGCCAGAGGGTTCTCTTTTCTCCACACCCTTTCCAGCATTTATTGCTTGCAGATTTTTTTTGATAATGGCCATTCAGACCACTGTGAGGTGATACCCTGTAGTTTTGATTTGCATTTCTCTAATAATGAGTGATGGTGAGCATCCTTTCTTGTGTTTATTAGCCACCTGTACATCAAGGCTGTATATTGTCACCCTGCTTATTTAACTTATATGCAGAGTATATCGTGAGAAATGCTGGGCTGGATGAAGCACAAGCTGGAATCAAGATTGCTGGGAGAAATATCAATTAACCTCAGATATGCAGATGACACCACCCTTACGGCAGAAAGCAAAGAAGAACTAAAAAGCCTCTTGAAGAAAGTGAAAGAGGAGAGTGAAAAAGTTGGCTTAAAACTCAACATTCAGAAAATGAAGATCATGGCATCCAGTTCCATCACTTCATGGCCAATAGATGGGTAAACAATGGAAACAATGAGAGACTATTTTTTTGTGGGGGGAGGCTCCAAAGTCATTGCAGATGGTGACTGCAGCCATGAAATTAAAAGACTCTTGCTCCTTGAAAGAAAAGCTATGACCAACCTAGACAGCATATTAAAAACCAGAGATATTAACTTTGCTGACAAAGGTCCATCTAGTCAAAGCTATAGTTTTTCAAGTAGTCATGTATGGATGTGAGAGTTGGACTATAAAGAAAGCTGAGCACCACAGAATTGATGCTTTTGAACTGTGGTGTTGGAGAAGACCCTTAAGCATCCCTTGGACAGCAAGGAGATACTAAAGGAAATCAGTTCTGAATATTCATTGGAAGGACTGATGCTGAAGCTGAAACTCCAATACTTTGGCCACCTGATGCAAAGAACTGACCCCTTGAAAAAGATCCTGATGCTGGGAAAGATTGAAGGCAGGAGAAGGGGATGGCAGAGGATGAGATGGTTGGATGGCATCACCAACTCAATGGACGTGAGTTTGAGCCCACTCCGGGAGTTGGTGATGGACAAAGAAGCTTGGCATGCTGCAGTCCATGGGGATGCAAAAAGTCAGACACGACTGAGCAACTGAACTGAACTGAACTGATGTCTTCTTTGGAAAATTGTTTGTTTAGGTCTTCTGCCCACTTTTTGATTGGGTTGTTTGTTTTTCTCGTATTGAACTGTATAAGTTGTTTGTGTATTTTGGAGATTAATCCTTTGTCTCATTTGCCCTGTTTGCTGTTATCTTTTCCCATTCTGATGGTTGTCTTTTCACCTTGTTTATAGTTTCCTGCACTATGCAAAAGATTTCATGTTTAATTAGGTCCCATTTATTTCTTTCTGTTTTGTTTCCATTACTCTAGGAGGGAGATCATAGAGGATCTTGCTGTGATTTATGTCAAAGAGTGTTCTTAGTTTTATATAAACAGAAAAATGTACAGTAAACACACATTTTATTTTCATACTCAAATGGTACAAATCAAGATGACAATGGATGCAGAGATAACTTTTAAGACCTTAAAGTAGTGAGCTATTCAAAAACAAATAAAAATAAAAATTTGGTACATGAAACTAGTATAATTAATATTTGCAACATAACTAAATAAAATATATGTGTCCATGAATAACTTATGCATTCATGAACACTAGTAACCTCAATGTATCTAACACTATTATTTGTGAAAAAAAACTGCTAGAATTTTCTAATTTCTTTAATTTTTTTATTATGTGCTGTGTTTACACCATTGTGCTTTTGGCAATGAAAACTATTACTGTTAGTTTGCAGCCTATGGACACTGCATAATATTCAGGAAAATTGGGTTTCCATAACATTTATAGTGGCTATTGAGTGATTTATTTTAGCTTCACATTTCCTCTATCTAATCATTTTCAAAATGAGAAGAATGTATATTCGCTTAATGTAAGATATTGTCAAATTATTATAAATTTTAAACAAATGAGCCTGGGGTCATTTTTAATACTGGAATGGAAAGACAGTAAGTATATAAGCTGTTAATATATTGTAGACAAAATACAGACATCAGCAGAAGTTTTCCTCCTTGTAAATTAAATTTATAAATAGACAAATTCAATAAAAATTAATGACAATATTTCAATACAAGCAAAAGCATTTTAGTTGCCAAGACCATAACCCATATTCTTTTTCTTTCTTGCAAGCATTACTCTACTTCTCAAGTCACACCCTCATGAGAGAAGACCTATTATACTTTATATAAGGCTCTGATAAAACACTTTTTAAATTGGCATGCCTTACTTAGGTAAGTATGACACATGCACATGCATGCACACGATTGTTGTTGTTATTAAGCGGCTAACTTGTTTCTGACCCTTTGTGACCTCATGGATTATAGCACGCCAGGCTCCTTTGTCCTCCACTATCTCCAGGAGTTTGCTCAGATTCATGACCATTGAGTTGGTGATGCCATCCAACCATCTCATCCTCTGTTGTCCCTTTCTCCTCCTGCCTTCAATCCTTCCCACATCAGGGTCCTTCCCAATGAGTCAGCTCTTCGCACTGAGTGGCCAAAGTGTCGGAGCTTCAACTTCCATCTTTCCAATGAGTATTCAGGGTTGATTTCCTTTAGGATTGACTGGTTTGAACTCCTTGCAGTCCAAGGGACTCCTCTCAAGAGTCTTCTCCAGCACTGCAGTTAGAGGGCATCAATTCTTCTGCACTCAGCCTTCTTTATGGTCCAACTCCCACATCTGTACATGACTATTGGAAAAGCCATATGCAGACTGCTATATATATATATGTATATATATATATGTATATATATATATATATATATATATATATATATATATATATATATATATGCATCACAATTTTCCCATGCTAGAATTAAAACATCTAGGCAATTATTCAACAAGATGATTGACTCATTTTCTCTTTCTCTACTTCATCTTACTTTCCTTTCTTGCTTTCTATCATACAGCAGACTTTGTTTTGGGGTCCATACTATATACAAGGAACTGTTCTGCATGTTAACAAGATCCACAAGGTCTTACCCTTACAGTGAAAGTTGCTCAGCCGTGTCTTACTCTTTGCAATCCCATGGACTATACAGTCCATGGAATTCTCTAGGCCACAATCCTGGAGTGGTAGCCATTCCCTTCTCTGGAGGATCTTCCCAACCCAGGGATCAAACCCAGGTCTCCCACATTGCTAGCAGATTCTTTACCAGCTGAGCCACAAGGGAAGCCCAGGAATACTAGAGAGGGTAGCCTATCCCTTCTCCAATGGATCTTTCCAACCCAGGAACCGAACCGGGGTCTCCTGCATTGCAGGCATATTCTTTACCAACTGAGCTATAAGGGAAGCCCTTACAGAGCTCATATCAATTGCTGTGGGATTGGAGACCAGGAAAGCACAAACACAAAGAGCATCTTTGCATAGTGTGATTATAAAAGTCTTCTCTGACAAAGTGATAATAAAATTATGATACAGCCATGGTGAGAAGTGGGGAAACAGAGTTCAGGGAAAACAAACAAGTGAAAAAGAAGACAATAGGCTGGAGAATAGTGGCTCAGCAGGACATGGACTGGGCAACTTTATAATTTTATTTTAATTTAGATTACCAACTGATAAACACAGATACCTAACAGTTATTTATCATAAATCTTCTTTCTCAGCTATTTTGGGGAGAACATGCACTTTGGAGTCAGAAAATCATGGTCTGGAATCTTGGCCTAGGACCTCCTACCTGGGTGATACCATCTGAGCCTAGTTTTCCCATCTTTGAAAACTGGACAAAGTTATTTGGTTTTCATAATTGTTGTGAATCCCCTATATAATGTCTGACACATAACAGTTACACCGCAGCTATTAGTTTCTCAACTATGCTTGAAGAATGACAAGGATATGACTTAATCCATTCACTTAGGAAGCTTCTCGTTCACTCACTAGAAGGTTGTTGACCACCCACTAACTGGCAAGCATTGTGAAAAAGACAAAATCATAGCCACCATTATTGTTTTGGAAGGTTTGGAGATGCCAGGCTCAGGGTAAAGGGAAGACCAAGACGGGGGCTTCTCTGATCTGTCTGTGAACTGGATTTGAGACACTACAACATAAGGATTGGAAGATCCAGGATGAGGGCAGGAGTTTTCCAAATCTACTAGAGATAATTTTTTCCTACAGAAATGTATATGTTTCATAGATAGAAGCCTCATGTGGGTGTGATTCCTGAATTATTGTAGGAAAACCTGCTTCAAAGGTATTTAAACACATTTGATACTAATTCCCTAATTTGATTCTGTTTTCTTCCTCCAAAAATTCAAGGAAGAGACTTTAGAAGCAGATAAAGGGAAATTATATGGGTTGTCATTGAGTGATGCTGAATAAGGTGTGTGTTTAGGGAAAGCTTTGAGAAAAGGGACAGAAGCATGGAGGAAACTCACAGAGGACACTGCTATTAAAATAATAATAAAATGCTATAGCCATATATTACATTAATGTAATTTATGACAAGCCTCCATTGTAAGGTGCAAACTCACATTCTGCTTCTCGAAGAGATTTTAAGTTTAGAATGACAAAAGCCACTGGAAGTGTTGGGTAAATCACATTAATTACTGGAATATCTTCATAAATCTCCAAATGGCCTTCCTCTAAACTACCTACCTTTGTTTTTCAGGTGGAATTGGTGAGTCAGTGGTGATATTCTGCCTTTTCATTTTCTCTTCACTGGTTCCTCTTTTCAGTGTTGCTGAAATAAAAATGATTCCGTTCATGTGGCTGGACATGCTTAGGATATAGGACAGGTTTTGTTACAGTTTTCTTCCTGTAGATAGAATCTATTTTAGCTTGAATTAAAGGTCACAGAATAAAATCAATCAAGAAAATAGAGAGACACCTGTCTCTGAATTCCCTTTTGTCTGCCTCCCATCTCTGCAGCCCATCCGCTCCCTTGGGTACCGTTATGGGCCCAGTGTTTGCCTTGCTGTCATCTCCTGGTACCTTGAGCCATGCATTTACCTCTCTAGAGGATGCTTCTTAATTTTACATCTCTGGATAAGAATCCATTCCTGGTATTCAGACCCATAGATTCAAAACTTCTTGACTTCTCCCTTTTGCAGATGGCTCTGAGTGAACTCATTTTCTCACTCAGACCTGTTTCTGTATTCCCATCTCACCCAAGAATAATACTCTTTACCTACTTACTCATCCTGGAAGCCCAGAAACTATCATTGATTCTTCACTCCCCATTAACTTTCATAGTCTCTCAACTATCTGGTCCTGCCAAGACCATCTTCTTAATTTTCTACAAAGCTGTCTTCTGCTTTCCATCTGCACTGTAATTATTTCAGACGATCAGCATATCTCTCCTGACGTACTGTATGGCTCATCAGTGGTCTCCCTTCTTTCCTTCCTGTCCTCCCCACCAATCAATCATCTTCACTGCTAACCATGGTGTTCTTTCCAAACATGAACTGGGTTTTGTCACATACCTCCTTAAAAATCCTCAAAAGGTTCAGCATTGTCTACAAGTTAAAACCCACACTTATGGCAAAGCATGTCAAGCCCCTCCAAATGATAAATGAATGCAGCTCCTAGCTGCCAATCTTCCTGCGAATTTTTCTCCCTTCTCTCTGCCCCCTCCCGACCTAAATATACACCCTGAGCTCAAACTACATGAAGCTTTTGCATTTGCTGGAATCTGCCATCACTTTCTTATATCCATTATCTGTAACTGTGTACTTACTGATGCTCTCATTTGCTTTTAAATTTTTTTAGTGTAAATGTCATCTCCTCCAGAAAGCCTTCCTGATTTTCCCAAAGCAGAATGAGATATCTCTCTGTGCTCCTTAGCAACACGGCTGCCAGTGATAATTACTAGTGTTGCCATATTCTAGTGTACCTATTGGATGGCCTTCTCCTTCCCCATTAGACTATGAGAAATTTAATTCATAGTGATGGCTTCATGAATTTTTGCTAAAAAAATTAGCTGAACACATCTTTCTCTTTTATATTGAGATGCTGCTACGTAACTTAATGAAGCTGAATAGATGTGGATTATCCCACCTTCTTTTTGCCTACACAGATGAAGGATCTATGAAGTAGGAAGCCTAACATATATAAAGTTATTTTTTTCTATTCAAAATTTATTTTCAAACAACTTTTATAGGCCTAGGTAGACATAATCACTGACAGTGTTAAAAATGTTCTCATAAAAACAACACACATGTAATGTGCATATATTTTTGCATAAAAAACCCCAACATAGTCTATACTTCCAACTATGCTTATTATTCACAGGATAATTACCAAGAAATTCCTTTTTGTAAGCAAAATCATTCTTCACTCATGGGAATAACTCTATTTTTATATTTAAATATGAGTATAATTAGTGTACTGGAAATCAAAGATTTAAGAAAAAAACCTTTTATGTATTGAAAAGTGGAAGAAATTAGAGGATATTCTGAAATCTGTTTCTGGAAAGACTAGGGAATGAATCTTCTCCCTGATTATCAGTCTAGGCATGGTCTACTCCATCACTATTGTAATTCGGAAGCATTCTGGCGAGTGTTCCCTTAGTAGTATGGGACCAATTTAGTCTATTACTCTCAACTACACTAGATTTTGATTTGATCACCTGAGATTACCAGTGAGGAAGTTGCAAAATTGTACAGAACCAAGTTAAAATTGTTTACAAAAATCGACTCTCATGTCATGGTAGAGTGAAAGCTTTCACACACACACACACACACACACACACACAGAAAGAGTCTATGAAATAAGAGAATAAAAGAGCACATTGAAAAAAGGAAACCAAGATAAAAAGAGTGAAAGAGGAAAGTATATTTTAACAGCAGGAAATGACATGACTCGGCTTAAAAAAAAGGGTAAAAAGTATAGAAAGACAGCTGGGAGAGCTAAAAGTAAAAATTAATGACAAAAAATGAAAAGTCTGTCTTCAGAAAACTGAAAAAAAAAATTGTTTCAATGCCCAAATATTGCTGTATTTTAAGACTATCAGGACAGTCTTTGTTATATTGCATCATTCTTTTAATTTTCTTAGATTCAGAAAGATAAGATTCTTCACTGGTGACAACTGTAAGGCACATATTGGTCTCCACTTGCTTTGACACAGTAGGGTCCTTTGTATCCTTTGTATCCTTGACAGCTGGGCTATGACACTACTAGCGGAGCAAGTTTTTATTTATTCCTTTTTTTTTTTCTTTCTACCTGAGGTACTTGTTCCCTCTTAAAATGTTTCCTGGGTACTTGGAAGCCAAATAATTCAAACTGTCATAAGGGTGAAGGTGCACAGCTTTCTTTTAAGTCAAATGCTGCTGCTTTACTCTCTAATCTGTAACATCACAGAAATCTAACACTCAACAGCTAATTTTTTCTTCATTTTAGTGCCTTGCTTCTGAATTGGTTGCTGCTGCTGCTGCTGCTAAGTCGCTTCAGTCGTGTCCGACTCTGTGCAACCCCATAGACGGCAGCCCACCAGGCTCCCCCGTACCTGGGATTCTCCAGGCAAGAACACTGGAGTGGGTTGCCATTTCCTTCTCCAATGCATGAAAGTGAAGTCGCTCAGTCGTGTCCGCCTCTTCGGAACCCCATGGACTGCAGCCCACTAGGCCCCTCCGCCCATAGGATTTTCCAGGCAAGAGTACTGGAGTGGGTTGCCATTGGTTACTGATACATAAATACTTCAGATTTCTGCCATGTATATAAAAGCAGACTATAATAATATAAATAAAAATATAAATACTAGCCTGAAACAGTAAACAAACAAACAAAAAAAGTTAACTTCACAGAGCTATCTTAATAGCAGATGATAAGGTCCAAAATATAAAACAGATATTCTCTCCCCATCCCCAGCCTATCCCACCTAAACAAACAATATACCAATTCACCTTTCGCATTTGGCAAAGTGGTGGCAAAAGTTCATGCACACACACACACACACAAAAACAAAAACAAACCATAAACACATAACTTTGGAGCTAAAGCCAATGTGAAAAAAAAAGATTGACTTCCTAGGTTTAAAAGCTTTTAATGAATCTTAACAGTACGTGTTGAAATGTTACTCATTTTGAAGGCACTATGCTAGAAAGATAAGCCACGGGAAGGGGGATAAGATGTAGAAAAATGTACAGTTAATCATACAGCCAGCCAGAAAATAATAAGCTCCAAGCAAAATACTCACAGAGGGTATGAAGGGTTCAAAGGAAGAAGGCATCTTAGTCAACTGGAAGCATCAGGAAATCTAATAGAGGAGATGTCATTTGAGGTGGGTCTGGAAGAATGGGTAGGATCTGGAAGATAGAGACATCTATTTCCGCTGATTCTTCAGATTTAGGTAGGTGCTCATTCGATTTTCTCTGCTGCTACATTTTGATTTCTTCTTGAATTTCTACCTTTCTGTATTTAACCCTCCACTCCATGACCTCACTGAGAATTTAATCATACCAAATTAATCACTGTCTCCTGAATGAACCAAACATTTTTAACTATCACTTTGCATGCATGCACTCATAGGATTCTTTCTGCTAGCTCCACTGCTTTCTTCCCTTTCCTTGAGTAAGTTGCAAAGTAACATAGAAGACTTGTTTCATTTTCTGTCTTGACCCTTCCGTGCATGAAAAAGTGTGTTATCTCATAGGTATTTCCAAAACTCTGCGTGTTGCTGGATTACTGTGTCTCATGTTGTATCACTTCATTTATAAATTTGATCCTCCAAGCAAACGATGAGATCCCTGAGGCCACTTGCCATGACACAATCTTCTCTGTAGCCTCAGGCCCGTGTCTCTCAGAGGAGAAATAGTTGGTGTCTGAATGTACATACCCTGATGGAATCGGTGTTTGGTAGAAGAGCAACATAGGCAAATAGGACATGTTCCCATAAGCTGCGGTCCATTCTGAAAAGCAGGCTGTGGACCCTCGGGTTCACCCTTCCTCTGCCCACGTGGACCACTAACAGGGGTGCATTGAGCAAGGCGAAGGCCACATGGAAGCCCACAGCACCACACTCTTGCCCTAGCACGTCATCCTCCACGCATTCCAACGTGCCCTTCCTGCCAGCATCTAAACACTTCCCTGCAGCGGCCTAAAGTAGCCCTTATTCTTTCCTTTCCAGTATCAGGGAAACACCTCCCTGGCTTTCAGTCAGCCTGTGAGAAAAAAAAAAAAAAAAAAGACTAGGACTTTCCTGAGGCTGGGAGCGGGGATTCCCTCTCCAGGAACGTGCCATTTCCACACCGCCTACCTGGCTGAAGGCGGCCAAAGACAAGGAGCCGGGTGACCTGGGGACACTCGACGCGCGCGGGTCCCCCTCCTCCGGAGCAGGGGGGGGGGGTCTCAGCCCGGGAACCCACTAATTAGGCTCGCCCCCATTGGTCGTCCCCTGGCACCTCCGTCACCGTTATGCTAACGGAGGGCGTCTCATTGGCGGGGCCTCCGCGGCGGCCCCGCCCACGGGGAGAGCCCTTGAGCTGCGCCGGGACCCCCAACCCCAGGCCCCCCGGCGCCTGCGCGGCGGAGCGGGACGCCCGCCCGCAGGGACCTGCTGCAGGCTGGGCTGTACCTTCCGAGGAGACTCGCGCCTGCAGCCGGGCGGAAGGGGCTTTCACCCTCGCGCTGCGCGCACGCCCACCCGTCTCCCCTCTTTCTAGGCACCGCGCGTCTTTTCTCTTTTTTTCGGGCGAAGTAACTTTTGCATTCCCGCCTCCCCCGAGTCCTGGCGACCAGAGGCGGCGCCCAGCCTGGGGGCGGTTCCTTGGCATCGTCGGTCCTTGTCAGAGCCAGACTTTTGCTCCTGGGCTGGGTTTGCATCATCCCCATCACACCCTCCGGAGGAGAGGAGCCGGCCCCTTTTGGCCTCAGCTTCCGGCTGGGCGCAGACCCCCTCCCCCCTACCAGGCCCCTTCCCCTGCAGCGGTCCCCCCTCCCGCCGCCGCTTTTAACGAAGTCCTCGCCCCCCCAACCCCCCGCAATATTTTCTTTCGCTCGCCCTCTTCGCCTCCTGCATTCGTCGTCTCACGTTTCCCACTCTTTGACGAAGGATGGTTGATCTGGAGAGCGAAGTGCCCCCTCTGCCTCCCAGGTACAGGTTTCGGGATTTGCTGCTCGGGGACCAGGGATGGCAGAACGACGACAGGTGAGTGGTGTGTTGCAGTGTGGCTCCGGAGATACAGCTGGAAAAGGGAGGGATGGGGAGGCTGAAAGGCTAAAAGGAGGGAGACGAGGAAAGGGAGCCAGAGCTTGGGGGAGGGAGGGACAGGGACTCTGACGTGTCTCTCCATTTTGACTGTAGGGCAACTGGTGTAGGCAAGGAACTCCTTCTTTTCACTTTCGGACCCCTGCAATGTATTTATTGCATTTATTTGGTGCTTATTCTTTTGTCTATCTATGCTTTCCCAGGGTGTGGGTGAGGCTGGTGTGAGAGGTATAGTACGTCCAAATGGCACGCAACATCACTGCCGATCAGTTTTCATTTTTTTCCCTTGGATGTTGTTAATCAAATTTGAAACTGCATCCGAGTTGATTGAAAAAGCACCCAAATCTCCTGTACCTGTTTACTTACTCCGTGTCGGTATTGTCCTGATTAGGTGTCCACCTGCCACTGGGAATTTTATGCTTTTTAAACATTTGGAGACGCAGGTAGACAGTTGGTTTCAATATGTAACAGGTAGTTAGTGAAAATGACAGCGGTTGCAATGGAAAAAACTCACTTTGAACGGGTAACCATGACTATTATTCATAATGTGTTCGTATAGCATGATCCAACCTTCTCATAAATAATGTATTTAACCTAAATATTATATATGTCACAAAATTAAAACATAATTTTCAAAACTAGAGTGTTATTAGCAAAATATTGCTCATGCGTTTTATCTGTAGCATCACTGCTTTGCCTCGTTAAACTTTTGGAATTACTCTTGTTATGTCTTATTATTATTTTTTAAAAAGCATATTTTATGTTTCATTGAATTTGGTATTTTCTGAAATAGTCATTTAGGTATCACATGCCACATTTCCTTATTTTAAAATAATATGTGTGTACTAACTAGACTTTCAACTCAATTGAAATGTTTTGTTAAACTTCAGTTTGGTATTGATGTTCTGTTTTAATTACATAAAAAATCCATTATTGGCTCCATTCAGAATCTCCTTGTTCAACCACTGGGAAATACCTTCCTCCCATCTCAGCTCCCAATACAAACCCACACTACACACAAGGGATTTTATCTGGGTCATCAATTGTGGCCTTCTTCTTTGGTCTCATATTAGTAATTTAAAGGGATATGGATGTTTTGTAGATGATATTTCAGTTCAGTCTCTTTAGACAAAAATGTATACATTGATAAAAATTAAAGAATTCATACCAGTATGCTTGGAAAGTAAGATGTTCTGTTTGACTAAAGATGAAGAAAAGAATATTTAAACAAATTTCAGTGCTAATTGGCATTTAGATACACTATTTTGACTTAGCTCAGTGGCTCATCAAGTGCAGTTTGGTGTTCATAGTGATTAGATCTATATTTGTTACTTCAGGATGTCAGGATCATCATGTATCAATTGAATAGAAATCCTCATTGCAAAAATGTGAGTTGGGCAGAGTACATAGAGGACATATTTTGGACTTGTGGTGGTAGCCTTGTTTGTCTTTTAAACATTGTATCCAAGATCATGATTGCTCATGGGGTTGCCCTCACTTTTCTAGGGATGCTGAAGATTTTTAGGTAATTAAGAATTTTGGTTAGTTGAATGCATCCTAAATGAGTCATTACCATGTTAAAAAATATTCTGCACTTTTAAAATCCCTTTTAAAAGTTTACACTAGCCCAAGTTTAACTCTAAAATTAGGCTGTATTTACTAATAAAATAAAGTATTGTTACCAAACTAAACTGAGTCCACTTGCCTGTGCAGTAAAGCCAATCTACTGACAATGCTTTGTGGTGAAGACAAAAGAAAAAGTGAAGTCGCTCAGTCGTGTCCATCTCTTTGCAAGCCTGTGGACTGTAGCCTGCCAGGCTCCTCTATCCATGGGATTTTCCAGGGAAGAATACTGGAGTGGAATACTTGCCTTCTCCAGGGGAAACTTCCTGACCTAGGGATGGAACCCGAGTCTCCCACACTGCAGGCAGACTCTTTACCATCTGAGCCACCAGGGAAGCCCTGGCAAGTGCAGCCTTTATTTCAGGGCACCAAGCAAGGAGTCCAGGTAGCTGATTCTGGAAATGCCTAAACTTCCTAATAGCTTTCAGGGAGATGTTTTTAAAGACAGAATGTGGGGGAGGGGAAGTTGTGTAGTGTGTGATCAGCTCCTTGACATTCTTTTGATTGGTTGATGATGAGGTAATCAGGAGTCTGCATGTTCAACCTTCTGGTTCTAAACCAGCTTGGGGTCTACCAGGCTGGGGACAGCAGAAAGTTAACTTCTTCCACCTAGTAGGGGTCTTAGTGTCTGCAGAACAGCCTAAAGATCAGGTCTAAGAAAGTTTTGATGGCCGTTGAGGTCCCTGACTTTGTTTAATGGCTCATATATTCTTATTTTGTTTTGCTTGACTGTTTTCCTTTCTTTCTGCCATTTCCCCACTTCTCCAATTAAATTTATTCTTTGGAACTCAGCCTCAGAAGCTAAAGTTTTCTACAGACAAGGGGCAGGCAGAGGACATGGTGGGGGATGGGAATCTGTCTTGGGAACTCCCCATGGGTCCTATTTGGTTGCAGTATTAACATTTTTAACATTGTCCATTCACATTTAAAGGTAATTTTGTGTCTCCATGAAAACTTACTGTTTAGTTTTGGTTATGTTTGTTGTCCATCTTTGAAGACAAGATCCTTTGATTAATAGGGAGGACCCAGATTTCAATGCTGTGCTTATTGATTCACCACCAGAGTGACCTTAGGCAAGTCATTCAGCTGTTACGAATTTCAGTAATTTTATTTATGTAAGATATTTCTGTAAAACTAATACCTAGTTGACACTAAGTACTTAGCTAGTGCTATATGTTAACTATCCTATATGTTATATATGTATGTGTGTGTGTAACATACATGTAAAGACATATATGTATGTTAACTTACGATATAAATTATTTCAGTCAACTCTCTGGTAGTCCTTGAATTATAGGTAATTATTTTAAGGACTAGAAAACTCAGTTTCTGGGAAATTAAATACTTGTTATGGTGATATACCTTACAAGTGTAAAGATGGCACTTGGGTTCAGTCCTTTGTGACTCAAATTACTTAAGAAGCTCCTAATTTCCCTCCACATAATTAAATTTCAATTTATAAGAATAATTTTATGGAATCTAGCTTAGGTGAGGTGCCCTTCATTGCATTCCCTTCTTAATCCACAAGTCAAAGTTTGCAAGTGAAGTCATCTCTTTGGCCTTTATGTAGTCACAAACTTTTCTTTGCAATTAAGTGTGCATAGCAATGTTTTTCTCAGTTATCTTCGTGGGCTCAATTCCTACAGAGAAAAGGAGAAAGCACTCTTTAATCCGGGAATAAGTAGACAGTTCTGCCAACAGATGCATTTAGTGCTCTGCCCATATTGTCTGGATATTTTTCTAGGAACACCCTCTGCCTGATATTTTTTGTTTGTTTCCTCTTGGCCTTACATGCACACCCGGCCCTCTTGGAGCAAGCCAGAAGTACCACTGAGTAAATACAGATTTGTTAGATAAGTACTGTAGCCTCCTAGTTCCTTGGTTGGGACCATTCTTGCTTATGTTCTTTGTACTGTGTCCTATGGGACCCCACTCTAATTGGCATAGGGGGGTAACTGGCTTGATATTGTGAGCTTTATTAGCTTTCTTCCCTCTCTCCCTAACTGGTATTTTCTGGATCATTTCCCAAGTAAACTATTTATGCTTCCATCCTTATCTCAAGGTCTGCTTCTGGTGGAATCTGCATCAAGATGGATATCTTCCCCATCTAGAGGCACATTATAGAAATGATGGAGGAGAATTAGAGGAGAGGAAAGTGGGGCTCTTCATTTTAAGAATTTTAAGTTCAGTCTTAATAGGATATGGTGGATTGGCATGTAAAAATGAGTGAGGCATATCACTGATATGTGAAGGGGTAGTGTTAAAGAGGGAGTATATGTGAGTCTGTAATAATATAGAAGTATATATTCCACACTATAGATTTTCTGTAAACTAACCACGGATAATTCACTTATATTTATATTGTACCACCTTTTGCTAGAGAAACAGACACATATGTAAAATACATGTAATATGTATGTATATGTATAATGTATATGTAATACATCTGTATTCTATGTGAAATATATGGAATGCTTATGTAATATACACATTAATGCTGCTGCTGCTGCTAAGTCGCTTCAGTCGTGTCTGACTCTGTGCGACCCCATAGACAGGCAGCCCACCAGGCTCCCCCGTCCCTGGGATTCTCCAGGCAAGAACACTGGAGTGGGTTGCCATTTCCTTCTCCAATGCATGAAAGTGAAAAGTGAAGGTGAAATCGCTCAGTCGTGTCCCACTCTTAGCGACCCCATGGACTGCAGCCTACCAGGCTCCTCCGTCCATGGGATTTTCCAGGCAAGAATACTGGAGTGGGTTGCCATTGCCTTCTCCGCACATCAAGGCATCTTTGTGTAAATCTTATCCTCTAATGCTCATGCTCAGTTGTGTCTGACTCTTTGTGACCCCATGGACTGTAGCCTACCAGGCTCCTCTGTCCATGGGATTTCCCAGGCAAGAATACTGGAGTAGGTTGCCTTTTCTTTCTCCAAGGGATCTTCCATGCAAAATGCCATGCTGGATGAAGCACAACCTGGAATCAAGATTGCAGGGAGAAATATCAATAACCTCAGCTATACAGATGACACCACCCTTATGGCAGAAAGTGAAGAGGAACTAAAGAGCCTCTTGATGAAACTGAAAGAGGAGAGTGAAAAAGTTGACTTAAAACTCAACATTCAGAAAACAAAAGATCATGGCATCTGGTCCCATCACTTCATGGCAAATAAATGGGGAAACAATGGAAACACTGACAGACTTTATTTTCTTGGGCTCCAGAATCACTGCAGATGGTGACACAGCCATGAAATTAAAAGATGCTTGCTCCTTGGAAGAAAAGCTATGACAAACCTAGAGAGCGTATTAAAAACAGAGATATTACTTTACCAACAATGATCAGTGTATTCAAAGCTATGGGTTTTCCAGTATTCATGTATGGATATGAGAGCTGGACCATAAGGGAGGCTGAGCACCAAAGAATTGATGCTTTTGAACTGTGGTGTTGGAGAAGACTCTTGAGAGTCCCTTGGACTGCAAAGAGATGAAACCAGTCAATCCTAAAGAAAATCAGTCTTGAATATTCATTGGAAGTACTGATGCTGAAACTGAAACTCCCAATACTTTGGCCACCTGATGTGAAGAACTGACTCATTTGAAAAGACCTTGATGCTGAGAAAGATTGAAGGCAGGAGGAGAAGGAGACGACAGAGGATGAGATGGTTGGATGGCATCACTGACTCAATGGACATGAGTTTGAGTGAGCTCTGGGAGTTAGTGATGGACAGGGAAGCCTGGCATCCTGCAGTCCATAGGGTCACAAAGGGTTGGAGATGACTGAGTTACTGAACTGAACTGAGTAGTCTTTTATCCAGTCAGCTAATATTTGAATGCATGCTATATCTCAGGGCCTCATGAAGTTAGGCTTTGGGAAAAACATAAGAAAGAATACGAAAACAAGGCTTCATCAGGGAGGAGTTCACAGATATAATTTTAAGTGAATATCTACCAGAATGTTGACAGTATTGCTTATGTTATAATGATGTGCTTGCAGAATTTCTATTTTGAGACTGTCAAGAAGAGCATCCACCATTTGTAAGTAGGATATTCAGTGTTTGCTTGAAAATAAAGTAGCTAAAAATCACTATATTAGAGATGGCTCAAAGTCTTCTATATACTTTAAATCTAATATTTAGACTACTTAATATCATCAAAGTTACTCTGTATTGAAACCAATATGAGTAGAACCTGAAAATTTAATTTATCTTCTGTGGGGGCCATTCTGTAATATGTAAAATTGTAGGGTTAAAATACATTTTTTTCCTATTTAATGTTTTAAGATTCATAAAACAATAAAGATTTAGAATATTCTCCTGCAGTTAAAGATTGGTAAATTTCAGGTCTTAAATGTCTTCAGACAGTTTGGACAAGCCCTTCTCATCCTTCATCATGACTTAGTAATTTTAAGGTTTGGAACACAATGCAGTAGATGTGGATAGATTATCATAATCGTAGATAAATTGCTGCTAATGGACAATTCTCAGTTACAGTCATATGGGAGAAGGCCATTTATGTAATTAACATTTTTCTAGTGTTCAGATATTTGGTCAGGTGTTGCAACTCAAGTAATTTTAAGTGTATCATTCATATTTTATAGTTGGCATTTACACGTAATGCAAACAAGTCACCTAATGCGTTGTGGTAATTGAAAATATAAAGAACTTGAACAAAAAGTGCAATTCAATCAATTAATAGTGAAGAGGTATTTATAAAATGGAGAGACTGCTGGATAGTTTTTGGAGTATAGGTAAGTTTATATATCATACAGTGTAAATATGTGACTTCATTTTTTTGTTGTTATTTTTTCTCTGTATTTATTTTTAGTTTTCTATTTAAAAAAATATTTTCTGTGACTTTATATAATCAAATTGAATTGGGGAAATGGTTTTGGATTGGCACATGTCAAATTTATATGTTATCAATTTTATCTCCCTTATTAAATTATGTATTATTTTGAAAGCATCCATTTAATGTAAAGTTCTTATTCTGAATGTTTATATTCAGGTCAGTAACACACTTTTAAAATATTTTGTGCTATTAAAAATAATTAAATTTTAATTTTACTGTTTAATTAATTATCCAATTTTCTATATATAATGGAGCCAACCACGCATATGCAATATCTATAAAAATGACTTCAGCATTTATTATTCGAGAGTCCAGATAGTTCTATATCTGTTAGAACTATCATATTAAGAGAAATCTCTATGAATAAGGCGATAAAATATTATCTGCTACTAAAATAGGTAATGGTGTAAAAATTGACTATATATATATATGTAATATATATCATATGTATATAATACATATAATATACATATACATGTATATTATATACATATGTATATATGTACATATATATTACATATATATATATGGAGAAGGAAATGGCAACCCACTACAGTATTCTTGCTTGACATCCCAGAAACAGAGGAGCCTGGTGAGCTACAGTCCATGGGGTCCCAAAGGAGTCAGACATAACTGAGCAACTAACACTTTCCTTTTTTTTTTTTAAGAGAAATAATATAACTGAAAATTTATTGTGGTCTCCATTATTGGTACAAAGTAAACACTAAATTAATAATATACTTAGCCATAACCTGTACCTTTAGGTTAATACTAAATGTGATACTTTTGGGTTTTCCAGTCATGCTCTTGTTCATATGTTTATATATTATTTTGTCATTGATGGTTCATCTGTTTTTATTAGTGAATTTGTGTATTGCCAATGTTGTCTTACTTATGTGTTGTGCTTGTCTCAATTGCCTTTAGAAAATGAAGCAAAAATATTTTTTATAGTGATACTTCACCAGTTGCTTTGTATATTTATACTGTGAAATTAAATAATGATGACCTTTTCTGAGCAATATTTGATACTTTTGATCAAGATTTTTTTCAATCAAGGTATTTTTAAACTAATATTTTTCCTAAGTTTTAAGTTGCTAATTTAAAATTTCTCTGTAAAAGAATCAAAACAATAAGTAATGATTCAGAAGAACAGTTACTTTTACTCTGACAGTTTTTGACTAGATATGGAATTTTTTAAATTGGTCTTGGGATCTTAATCATCAGATAGTAATCAAATTGCAATTTAAGAGAAAATTACTTGGAGAATAGTGAGAAGAAGGGTGCATATATAGCACTGAGAAAATCTCAGCCTCAGCACAAGTTCAAACTGGTTCTATGCAGTCGTAAAAACTACGATCCAAGCAAAGTGGGGGGACTTGCAGTCCCCTTTACACTGAGTGTACCGCCCAGGTGGAACGGATAAAGGTAAACTGAGCCAGGAACTTCTCTCTGGTAGTCATGGGGGTGGTATGTAAGGTTTCTAAAGTTGCAAGCAAATGACCCAAACGTTATGAGGAAACAAATTGTAAAGACTACCTTAGATACATATTTTACCCTTGCATTTCTATAAAATATAGAACATTGTTAATCTGTCAAGCATTTAATATAATCCATATTAAATATTTATACCTAATACACACTTATAAATAATGATTACTGTGCTTCGATTCTAATTGACATAGAACCAAGAAATTTGCCACATATTGCAATCATGAGCTTTATTCCACCAACCAAATTGCATTATTAGTTTTCTTTTGCCTAAGGCAATCATTAATATTGATAACGTTTCTAAATTACATATTATGTCACTGTTGTTTTGTTATACACTCATGTATTGCAGAAAGAGGCTGTGGTTCCTTAGGAGCTGAGGTTCCCTTGTATTCTCCACTATCTCTCTAACCCAAAGCTTTGTTCATGTACAGTTGGCCTCATCATTTGTCCCAGCATCTGGGTACTGCATGACCTCGAACCACTGTGATATTTGATTGCATATCTGTCATGTACAAGAGAGACCACGTATGTGTTTCCAGCAGATAAATAGAAGCTCAGACATTGTGAAGGCAAGAAAGCACTCTGAGAATGGCATTGGGTCCTTTATGTCTGGTCATCTGGAAGCTGAAGAGTGAACACAAAATTTCTGACCTTGTTGCCTTAATAACCAGAACTAGATTCTCTTAAGGAGAATCTGATATGTAGTATAGTTTCAAGGGAAGGAGGAAGCACTGCTCTTACCTGGAAAAGTAAATTATTTATGTAAATGAATTCAGTGTATCCCTGGTAGGTTTACTTGTCTGCTTTGGCTGGGAAGTGGGGATGGGTTTAGAGTTGGGGAGGTTATTCCATAGAGGCTGAAAAGTTCTCATCTCCTGAAAGGAGTAGAGGGGATGTACTTCTAGGGGTTCAGGAAAGAGAGTTTGCAGAAAAGCAAGACCAGGGAAGTGAAATTTTTCTCCCCAGTTTTTTCTTGGATCAATCATATTGATCTTTGTCTTTTTCTTTTCTTTTTCCTTGACAAATAGAAGCAGTGAGGGAAAAGCAGACAGAGAAACCCAGGCTGACAAGCCTGGCTGGTCCATAGGGCACTGTTAACTGGCAGTGAGTCTCTTTCCTGTTCAGACTCATTACTGGGCCTGTCTTTGGACTGTGCTTCAACTCTCTTGCTCAGTATGCTCGGTCACGTCCAACTCTTTTGTGACCCCATGGGCTGTAGCCCAGGCTCTTCTGTCCATAGGATTCTCCAGACAAGAATACTGGAGTTGGTAGCCATTTCCTCCTCTTGGGGATCTTCCTGACCCAGGAGTGGAACCTGCGGCTTCTGCGGCTTCTGCATTAGCAGGCGGATTCTTTACTGCTGCACCATCTGGAAAGCCCCTTAGCTCTCTTAGCACTACTGCAGTGATGCCCCAGTTTTAAAGATCAAGAATCATTTCTCTGTGTGTGTGTCTTCCTGGAACTCAGAGTTTTATTACTTCTACTTTTCACACTGCCCAAGTCTGTGAGAATAGGACCTTGCACGG
Source organism: Okapia johnstoni (assembly GCA_024291935.2). Lineage (NCBI taxonomy): Eukaryota > Metazoa > Chordata > Mammalia > Artiodactyla > Giraffidae > Okapia > Okapia johnstoni. Next base: position 67,913,315 of record CM044322.1, on the reverse strand, counting down.
AAAGCCACAAACCTCTGAATCTAAGGACTAAAGGGCAGCTTGTTCTTGGCTGCCTTGCACTGCACCTTGCACAGAAACAGAATGATGAACTGTTATATCCGGGGCATACTTAACTCATCTTGTAAAGCACCGTGTGAATAGGGATAAAAGCGAATTGACACATTTTAACCTCATTCAACTCCCTGTGGGAAGACTTGTAGATTGTCCACATAGTGCAGACAACCTGGGACAGAGGGACCAGATGTGTGGTTTAATAATGGACAGCCTGCGGTGTCAGGTCTGTCAAAAGTGAAAATGCCAGTCCATGCCCTCAGAATCAGATCGGGTGATTAGTAAGCTGCACAAACTGGTCAGCAGGGATGGTGATGACTTTAGTCACTGCCGCACCATGCAGTGATGACACTGGCAAATTATAGATGGAAGCTTTCAGTGTTATGTTTCTATTTCTTGTCTATCTCTCTACAAGAGTTCCTGTGCTATGCCACCTGTTTCCCCTGAAAATACAGAAGATGAAATGAAAATAGATGATGATATGAAGAGGCTGTAGAACACCACACATTGTTCTAAGCATGTGTATTATTTCACTGAATCTTCACACCAGCTCTGAGGAATCTGGTTATCTTCCCCTTCTTACAGATGAATGTCCCGAGGTACAGAAATTCATGCCTTGTTCCCAGTTACATAATCCTAAGAGATAGAACCAGAATCTAATTATTCTGTCTACCCACTATGTTTACAACTAAACAAATGTGGTTTAATGCTGTGAAATAACAGACAGAACAAAATGCAAACAAATGTGAATACTTTGGAAGGTAGAAAAATTACAGACCATCTGCATCCCTTTAGGCCAGCATCACTTGAGTAACTCAACAGGAAAGCTACAGAATTTTTGAAATTGATAGTATTTTCCAGGAGAAAATAATTTTCCCCCTCTCCATATAGAGTATTATTCTTTTCACAATCTGAAAAAAGTGGATTGAAGTAGGAAATTAGTGAAACAACCAAGGCAGAGATTTATTTATTTAAATATTTATTGCTGTTTTTATTAAAGATAGGCTAGAGGTAATTGACTGGAGGGCAACCCACTCCAGTATTCTTGCCTGGTGGGCTATAGTCTGTGGGGTCACAAGAAGTTGGACATGACTTAGCAACTGAGTATGCATGGGCAACCTTGAAGAAGGAAATAACAACTCACTTCAGTGTTCTTACCTGGAGAATTCCATGGATGGAGGAGCCTGGCAGGCTACAAGTCCATGGGGTCTCAAGAGTCAGACATGACTGAGCGACTATCACTCATGCATGGGTAAAGGTAATTGACATCCCAGGAGTCACAACAGTTCACAACAACTACCTTTCTTTTTATAAGGCTAGGTTTGTTTGTTTTTTTAATATTTCTCATGTAACTTTGGGGTTTTCTACTTATACTTTTACTCCCTAAGATATTGGTACCTACCTGAAATTAATTTTTTTCAGCCATCTTGCTGGTGGTGCAAGATGTTATGATGTCTAAATGTGGTGACGTGAAATTACTTAATGGAGGCCTTAGTATGGAGGTGTACCTATCAGTATGTTTCACCTGTTCTAAAAAAATTTGCAGTGATCCTCATAAACACCTGCAATATCATAAATAGAAAAACAGAGCTGAAGAAAAACGCAATAAGGGGGCAAAAATAAATCCAGTATAGAGTTGGTACACAGTAAGAATTCCATGATTTGCTAAGTAGCTACTGGAGATGGACAACAGAGTTAGCAAGAGCAAAAGATATGATCAGTCACATAAGATGAGAAATAAACCTGCAGCTCAGGAGGAATACAGCTTGCCTCGGTGTTCAAATTGAAAGGACATTGTTCCCAGGGATCTTGCCTAGTGTACAGTGTCCTCACCCACTCTTCTGTCATAAAAGAATAGCAGATTTCACAACCATTTTGTGTTATTCTCACTGCCAGGTGCTGATATAACTAGAAAGAATTATTCACTTAGATCTACAGGACACACACAAGTGTATTTCAGGACAAAAAAAAAAAAAAAAAGAAACACTCCAGGTTACTGATGGCTTATAAGTCTTTCATGTAATCATCCTTAAAAAGTTTATATATGTATACATATATAGATGGCTTTGATTCAGAATTAATAATGAAGTGAGTTTAGAGCTGTATTCTTTGTTGTGAACCTGAAGGATAAATGTAATCAGTAGAGCCTGGGGTCAGTTACTGAATGTAAAATCTATAGGGATTCTAACCAAAACACAAGCCTGAATTGTAGTTATTCTCACCTGCTCACAAATGTTAGATTAATTTATTTATTTTCTTTTCCCACAAATACCTAAAGTATATATTATATAATTTAATATTTTATTAAGATTTTGTAAATATCCTTAATTTAAGTATTCATATAGCCCTTTCTTATCTTCATATACATAGAGATATATGTTAAATGCATAGTTTTTATAGCAGACTTCTGGTTGCTAAGTAATTGATAAAAATAGCCTCAAACTGGAATATTTTTTCAGTTTATCCACCATCACCAATATCATTATAATCCTCCAGAATTCTCCATTTCAAAACTTCACAGTAGTTTTGTATTATCTTTTCAACTTTTTTTTTTTTAAGTTAGTTTTTGAGCTCTCATTTTTTGGTAGGATTTCATTCTTTCTTATTTAAATTAATATAAATCTTGTTAGCATACTTCATTGTTGCAGCCTTTCCTTTGCACCCCACCTCCAATAATCTCTATGGCCAACTCAAGTCTCATTCAACTCAAGCATTTTCATCACAATCTTCTTAACATAGTTTTAACATAATATTCATGTCACTGATGCTTATTATGTGAAATTTAAACTGCTCAGCCTAGTATTCAATATTCTTGACTAACTGACTCCTCAGTTTTTTTCCTGAGAATACATTTTTATGTTTTCAAACTGCAGGTACAACTTTTTTTTTTAAATAAATCAATTTATTTAAACTAAAACAAATAATTCACCCATTTCTCCCACTTCTTATCTGAGCCCCTGGCAACCAGCAGTCTGTTCTTTGTATCTATGAGCTTTGTCTTTTTAAAATTTATATATATATATGTATATATATATATATATATATATATATATATATATGTATATATATATTTTAGATTCCACATATAAGAGGGATCATATGGTAATTTTCTTCCTCTGTCTTATTTCACATAGCATAATGCCCTTGAGGTCCATTTGTGTTGTTACAAATGAAGATTTTATTCTCTCTCTCTCTTTTTTTTTTGGCTGAAATACATATCTATTACACACACACACACACACACACACACACACACACACACACACACACACACACCCTATGGCAGAATTTATTTATTACATCCATCCATCAGTGGAGTCTTAGATTGTTTCTGTATGTTAGCTATTATAAATAATATTGATATGAACATAGGGTTGCATACATCCCTTTGAGTTCATGTTTTCATTTTTTTCAGATAAATACCCCAAAGTGGAGATTCTGGATCACATTGTAGTTCTATTTTTAATTTTTTGAAGCACTTTATAGTGTTTTCCATGAGGAACTGCACCAATTTACATTCTCAGCAGTGCAGGAGGGTGCCCTTTTCTTCACAACCTCTGCAACAGTTGTTATTTTGTTGTTGATGTTCATAACAGCCATTCTGACAGGTATGAAATGATATCTCAGTGTGGCTTTGATGTACATTTTCCTGATGACTAATGATACTGAGACTTTTTTCATTGGCCTTTTGATTGTCTTTTTGAAAAAAATGTATATTCAGATTTTCTGCCCAGTTTTTAATTGGATTGCTTGCTTTTTTGCTCTTGAGTTGTATGTGTATGTGTGCTTAGTCACTTAGTCATGGACTAGGTGGACTGTAGCCCACCAGGGTCCTCTGTCCATGATATATCCCAGACAAGAATACTGGACTGGATCGACATTTTCTACTCCAGGGGATCTTTTCGACCCAGGGGTCAAACCTGTTTCTCTTGCATCTCCTGCATTGTCAGGTGGATTTTCTACCACTGCTCCACCTGGGAAGCCCATTGAATTGTGTAAATTCTTTATATATTTTGTATATCAGTCCCTTATGAGATTTATCAATTGCACATATTTTCTTCCATTAAGTAAGCAGCCTTTTGTTTGTTGATGGTTTCCTCTTCTGTGTAGAAGCTATCTAGTTTGAAGTAGTTCCATCTGTTTACTTTTGCTTTTGTTGCCTTTCATTTTAGTCTCGGATTCAAATGATCATAAGGCCTGTGTGAGGGACCTTACTGCCTGTGTTTTCTTCTAGGAGTTTTATAGTTTCAGGTCTTATGTTCAAGTCTTTAATTCACAGTTAATTTTTTGCATGGTGTAATATCATTGTCCAGTTTCATTCTTTTGTATGTAGCTGTCCAATTTTCCCAACACCATTTATTGAAGAGACTGTCCTTGCCCTAATTGTATATTCTTACCTCCTTTTTTGTAAATCAGTTGGCCAAATGTGCATGGGCTTATTTCTGGGTTCTCTATTCTGTTTTGATCAAGTGTCTGTTTTTGTACTAATACCATACTGTTTTGATTACTATAGCTTTGTAATATAGTTTGACACCAGAGAGCATGTTGCCTCCAGGTTTGTTTTCCTTTCTCAAGATTGCTTTGGCTATTTTGGGTCTTTTGTGATTCCATAAAAATTTTAGGTTTCTATGAAGAATGCCACTGGAATATTGATACGGATTGTATTGAATCTCTAGATCACCTTAAGTAGTGTGCACATTTAACAATATTAATTCTCTCAATCCATGAGTTCATAATACTTTCTTTAATTTTTCCAAAACAGCTTTTTGAAATTTAGTCACTGTGGTTATTCACAGAAATAACTCCCCACCTCCCTTGCCAATATACACTTCATTGCTCTTTCTGACATCACACCGTGATCTGAGACTGTTCAGCATCTCTTCCTTTTCTCATCATCCCTTACTTCATGATCGGATCCAGAACTGAACACAGAGCAAGAGTTAGTAATGAAATTTTTGAAATCACTCAGGCTACTCAATATATTTTACATATCATGATGTGGTTTTATAATTACTCATATGTTATTTTAGGTATAACATACAACTTTCTAGGGAAAAAGTCATGTCTTCAAGTTATTTGAGGTCTTTCTACATTATTAAACATATATGGTTTACACAAAGGCTCCAAGAATTTTAATTTTGTAATATAAGATATTTTTAAAAGAAAAACAGTCACAGCTATGAATATATATATATGTACCACATACATACATATACACATTATTATAACAAAAGTGCAAGATTGTTTCAGTTTGAGATGTTTTTCCACATGGAAGTAAAATATTTTTTTAAAGCCCCTTCTAAACCTAGGTATATAGCTTAAATCATTTGACTTGAAAAATACCATTCCCATTTCTAATTTAATATTCACGAGGTACTTTCCTTTGGAAATGGCAAAGCAGAATGTATCTCAGTCCATAATTCATACAGTGACAGTTCAAACGACTGTTAAAGTGAATTCTGAATTCTGCGTACAGAGCTGCTCAGTGAAAGCTAACAGTCTGCTTGACAGTCAGCAGTGTCAATGTCCGAGAGACCGGTGGAGGTGTTGAAAAGACCACATAGGTAGTGCTACTAACTCTTACATAATTGGGACAAACAGAAGGAATTCTTTTTGGTCTTAAATCCTATAAAAAAAGTTTTTGTTTTTTTTTTTCTTATTGAGAAACAGTGCTTATAATAGTTGAGTATGTTTAATTTTTCAGTGTTAGTGTGAATAGAATGATTTTCTAGAGGAATAAAAGAATATGTGAAATATATCAGTGACAGCTATCTAAACACGGTCCAATTCTTTGAATAGAAAAAGGCACATTATTCCTAAACGTGTATATGCCTATTATTATTCTATTTACTGAGTCAGATCCTTAACTGGTGTTTTTGTCCAATGGAATGAACACATTTGATTTCACTTCAGTCTCCTTTTTAGTATCAGAAAGAAGCTGGTAATACATCTCTCTACCACATGGCAAGTAGGAGAGAAACAAACTCAAGTCACTTACAAAAATATATAATTAAATGTGCTTCAAAAAAAGACTAATTAAAATGTTCATTATAAAGATGCTCTTACTTGCTGATTCTGTTCCTCCTGCTGCATATTCCAAGTAATATCTCCTTTTAGTAAACCCATGTAATGAAGTCAAGGTAAGTTCCTCTGTGTGTCCCAATTTGTGTTCACATTGAACTTATTCCTGCTACCATGTGCATTCGGACGATAAGAAGTGCTTGAAAGATATGGTCCCATCTTTATCATACCCTTGCTTGTGATGGAGACATAAGACTTGCAAAACAATTCGGATAAAGTAGAACATAGTATAAAGTAGCAGTCACCAACCTTTTTGGCACCAGGGACAGGTTTTGTGGAAGACAGTTTTTCCACAGATTGGTGGTGGTGGGGAGGGGAAGCGATTTCAGGATGATTCAAACACAGTAGGGTTCATGCTCCTATGAGAATATAATGCTGCTACTGACCTGACAGGAGGTGGAACTCAGGCAGTAATGCAAGCAATGGGGAGCAGCTGTAAATACAGGAAAGCTTCTCTTTCTGGCCCACCACTCACCTCCTGCTGTGTTGTGGCCTGGGTCCTAACTGGCCATGGGCTGGTGGCCTGGGGGTTGGGGACCCCTGGTATGAGGTATGGGAGTATTAGAAAAAGTTTTCTGGAGAGTTTTAGAAAGAAAGTGAATTTTATATGTTAGGATTCACATATTAGACATCAAGTGATAGTAGCTAGCACAAATGGTGGATCTTCCATGGGGCATGTTCTAGGAAAAGATGCAATAAGTAAACTGGATTAGACATAATATAGTATACTTGTGGATCAATAATGGATATCAATAGCTTGGGGGAAGACCATAGGAGCATTTATATTGCCAAGTGGAAGAGTGTGATTTCTTTTTTTTTTTCCTGTAGACTGTGGGGAATTGTTGAAAGGCTTCAAATAATAAGTGGCTTTATCAAAGGTGTAGTTTTAGAAACTACAGAGAGAGTAGGGAAGTTCATCAAACTACATTAGTGAGCTTAAAAGAGAACAAGCAGTGATGATGAAAATGCACCCCCCAAAAAAATCCAATAAGAAACTTTGGAAGTATCATTAACAAACATGAACATGGATTATGGTGAATATCAATATTGTGAAATAAGAGGAAATATTAAAAGAGGGTCAATTTAAGTTAGCATTTGTCATGTTTATGCAATGTAATTTTGTATCATTCATTAGGGTTATAAATTCTAGGGGGCAAAATCTCTAGAATCTAATTATACCTTGCAAAACATCCAAGAAAGATGCTATTTAATATACCCATTTTCATTACTGGTAAAATTGAATTCATCTCAACAAGCAGTAGATAATTCCTGACCATGAATTGTGGTCTGTGCTAAGTCCCTGAAAACAAGTAAAAGGTGTTGTGCTAAGTCGCTTCAGTCGTGTACAACTCTTTGCGACCCCATGGACTGCAGCCCATCAGGCTTCTCTGTCCATGGGATTCTCCAGGCAAAAATACTGGAGGGGGTTGCCATTTCCTTCTCCAAAAAGGTGTTGCCAACCTTCATTTATTTTAGGAAGATGAGAAGGACAAATAAATAGTAATTATTCTATAGCATACTATATAAAAGTAATATTAGTATGAACAGATTATGAAGCTAGTACAGAGGAAAATAATTATTGTTATATAAATTTAGTAATAAATAATAATTGTGATATTACAAACATTAGAGGAAATAATTATTGTGATATTATATAAACAAAAATAAATAATAAATAATTGTGATATTAAAAACATTAACACATATTAAAGCTAATGTCATATGTCATATTTAATCCTTTTAAAATTTACTGCTTTTGTATTCTTCACAACATGGCAACACAGATGGGAAGGTAGACCAATTCTGTTTCATTTTATAGGTAGAAACTCAAAGACAATTTATCCTGTTTCTTCTTCTATTTTTTTTTTTAATTGAAGTAGTTGACTTACATGTTAGCTTTAGGTGTACAACCTTCAGTTTTGCATTCAGTTATACATATGTATATGTGTATATGAGCTTCCCAAGTGGTGCAGTGGTAAAAAATCCACCTGCCGATGCAGGAGACATAGGAGATAATTGTTCGATCCCTGGGTAGGGAAGATCCCCTGGAGACGGAAATGGCCACCCACTCCAGTATTCAAACAAGTAGGTCCTTGTTTGTTGTGTATTTTATATATAGTAGTGTGTATATGTTAATCCCAAACTTCTAATTTATCATTCCCCCACCCCCTTTCCTCTTTGGGAACCATAGATTTGTTTTTTATGTCTGTGAGTCTCTTTCTTCAATGAAAGAGTTTAAATAGCTGACCCAAATAGCAGAAATTCTCTATTTGTTCAGTTGTAAATTATAAAAAATCCAGCTCAGATACACCCAATAAGACAAGAAGTCTGGAGCAGCTGTAGCTCCAAGGTTGACTTTAAACTCCAGGATATGTCCGTTTTTCTCCTTGTTTTCACTGACACCTGTTGCTATATCTCTGTCTTCTGGAGCTTGTCCTCTTGGTCCCTGAAGGGCTGCTCTGGTTCCACGTATCACAGAGTCCGAATCTTTGCAACCCCATGAATGGCAGCCCACCAGGTTCCTCTGTCCATGGGATTCCCCAGACAAGAATACTGGTGTGGGTTGTCCTTTCCTTCTCCAGGGGATCTTCCTGACCCAGGGATAGAATCCACGTCTCCTGAGTCTTCTGCATTGGCAGGCAGATTCTTTAACACTGAGCCACCTGGGCAGCTCAACTGTGACGAAGTCCGGAGGTAGAAGAGAGAATTGTCATTGTGTTATGCTCTTCTTAAAAATGAGAGAAGTGTTGCCAGAGGCATTCGACAGATACACTCTCCTGTGCTGTTGGCTGGAGCTGGTTTGTGCCATGTGCAAGGGCAATGAGAACTTGGGGGCTGGAGGTGGACTCAGCCTCTTCTGAAGAGCTTTGCCACTTTGAGGTGTATGAACAACATTAGGTTTGCTTATGGGGAGAAAAGTTTTATGTGTGTTGGTGGGTGGGTGAGAAAGCCAGGCTAGAGACATGTCTATCAGGGTAGGAAACCCACCATTCCAATTCTAAGTATAATTCTAAGTATAGCTCTTTAACCATTTTATTGTTTTTCTCCACTTTCAAGCTGTTCTCAGAGGAAATTATAATCTCATCAGGTATCCTAAGTCTTCTCTTGATAAACACAATAGTCCAATATGTGAATATTCTTAAATTCCCATGTGAAAATTAGAAAGTTATGAGGACTTCTCTGGCTATCCAGTGGTTAAAACTTCATGCTTCCACTGCAGGAGATTCAGGTTTGATCCTTGGTCAGGAACTAATATCCTGCATGCTGCGTGGCCAAAAAACAAGAGAAACACAAAAATTATAATGTTAGAAACACTGTGCTAACTTGTAACTGGACCCTTTGGAAAACTGTAAGCCATTCTGAGTGCAAAGCTTTTTTTTAACAGTATCAACATTAAATTATATAGGTGCTGAGGAAGTTTTGGTATTTTTGGTGCTGATAGTAGGTAATGAAGGAAGAGATAGAGATATATAAATACATATAGATCTATATCTCTGTATAATGTGGATATATAAGCTGTAGCTGAGGTAAATCCTCCCTTACTGCCAGAGAACCTCAGAACATCAATTTAGAAGCAGGAACTATGTTTTGTCTAAAGTTTTAATAAAAATCAAGCATACCAGCCCCCTTGCTGAGAAGTCGTTCTTTACCTGAAAGAGCATGTCCTACATTTTCTGGAAGAGACTGAAGGTCCTTCCAGGTGTTGGGGAAACAGGTGGGCTGAACAGGTAGAGGGGAGGAGAAGGAGGAGAAAGAAGTTGGGGAGAAGAGAGAAGGGGAAAGGGGGCCAGGAACACAGCACTTCATCACTTTCTTATAACAAGTCATCTGACAATTGTAATATGTTTTGCTTATTAATAAACATGGTATCTAGGTAGTAGCAGGCATCTCTTGATCACTTGTGACAAGTATGGAATTTTAGTCTAGTTCCTTTTTCCCTCCATCCTTTTATAATTTTGCTGACTTGGCATATTTGAGAGGAATTATTAGAAGAGGACTATAACTGGTCAGAAGAGTAGGAGTGGCAGAGCTTGGAAGAAGTAGTGCACTTAACTACTTAATCCGCTGCAGCATTTTAGTGCTTTCCCAAAGTCTAGCAGGCAATGCTGTTTTTAAACCAATCATGACTACAAGAATGTTTTATCTGGAATTGGAATGAGGAAAGCCATTATTTTATTGCAAAAAAAAAAAATGGCTTTTAGACCTTGCTGACCAAGTTCCATATAGTCAAAGCTATGGTTTTTCCAGTTGGACCATAAAGAAGGCTGAGCGCCAAAGAATTGATGCTTTCAAACTATGGTGCTGGAGAGGACTCTTGAAAGTCCCTTGGACTGCAAGGAGATCAGATCAGTCAATCCTGAAGGAAATCTACCCTGAATATTCACTGGAAGGACTGATGCTGAAGGTCCAGTGTTTTGGGAACCTAATGTGAAGAGCTGACTCATTGGAAATACTTTAATGCTGGGAAAGATTGAGGGCAAGAGGGGAAGGGGACAGCAGAGGATGAGAGGATTGGATGGCATCATCGACTCAATGGACATGAGTTTGAGCAAACACAGGAAGATGGTGAAGGACAGGGAAGCCTGCAGTTTATGGGGTCACAAAGAGCTGGACATGACTTAGTGACTGAACAACAACAACAAAGAGCACATCCTAGATAATGCTTAGTAAAAATTGATTTAACTGTTTATATGCCTAAATTAAAGGCTTCTTTTAAAGAAATGGCATGAATATAAGGGCTTTCCCAGTGGCTCAATAGGTAAAGAATCTGCCTGCAATGCAGGAGACGCAGGAGACCTGGGTTCAGTCCCTGCATCAGGAAGATCCTCTGGAGATGAAAATGGCAACCCAACCTAATATTCTTGCTTGGGAAACCCCGTGGACACAGGAGCCTGGCAGGATAAAGTCCATGTGTCACAAGGAGATGGACACAACTGAGTAACTAAGCATACATGCACAGAAACTGTAGATTCAGTAACTGATACAATGAATAAAAAGCCAGATATTTTCAAAATACCTATAGAGATCCAGGAGTATCAGGGGTGCATAAGGGTAGCCAGACGTATTGTGTTGATGAATATGATAAATGTCACAAATGCACCTACTCATACTTCAAAAGGGATGGACACCTTCTTAGATTGAGAAGGAGGAGGTTGTTCTCAGAGGGGTTATCTTTGGATTGGGAAGACGCCCCAACAATAGCTATCTTTAGTTTTAGAACAGGAGAAGTATTGTGTTTAAACTTTTTAGAGAACTCAGTTGGACATTGTTGTTGTTCAGTCATGCAGTCGTGTCTGACTCTTTGTGACCCAAAGGACTTCAACACGCCAGGCTTCCTTGTCCTTCACTATTTCCTAGAGTTTGCTCAAACTCATGTCCATTGAGTCGATGATGCCATCCAACCATCTCTTCCTCTTATCACCCCTATTCTTCTTCTACCTTCAATCTTTCCCAGCATCAGGGGCTTTTCCAACGAGTCAGTTGTTTGCATCAGATGGCCAAAGTACTGGAGTTTTACCTTTAGTATCAGTCCTTCCATTGACTATTCAGAGTTGTGCTTTTATTTTAAAAATCAAGTTTTGACCCTTAATCCGATAACTTCTGGACTACAAATACTATACTCAGTAGTACTTTTTAGAATAGTTTTTAATATGGCCAGTACATTTTAATGTGTAAAATTGTTCAAAGAATATGTAAAATATTTTAGTTACTTGCACATCCATGTATACATATGTTTATTTTGTTCGTAGTGACTTTAAGGATTATGTTTACATAAGTGAACTTATACCAGAGAAGACAGTTTTGTCAACTGCTGTTTTCACTTAACGTATTGTTACATAGACTAAATCTAAGTGAAATGTATCTTTAAGTAGATTCCTGAAAGGACATTATTTATGATTGTGTAATATTCCATGATATGAATATATCATATTTATTTAATTAGCTACTGTTGCTATTAGACATTTAGGTTGCTTTCATGCTGATATTTTACATCTTTGTCTATAAATGTATTTGTATGCATTTCTAGGGCCTAGAAAATCCCATGGATGGAGGAGCCTGGTAGGCTGCAGTCCATGGGGTCGCTAGGAGTCAGACACGACTGAGCGACTTCCCTTTCACTTTTCACTATCATGCATTGGAGAAGGAAATGGCAACCCACTCCACTGTTCTTGCCTGGAGAATCCCAGGGACGGGGGAGCCTGGTGGGCTGTTGTCTATGGGGTCGCACAGACTCGGACACGACTGAAGTGAGTTAGCAGCAGCAGCAGCAGCTAGGGTCTTGATGATGATTTTCCTAAAATAAATTCCTAAATGTGAAATTACTGTGTCAATTAGAGCATTTTAAAACTTTGAACGTGTATTTTCATATTGTACTCTAAAAAATATGTTTCAGTTACTAGACAATTCCATGTATATATTATTATTTTATTAAAAATTAATTGATGCCCATAAATATGCAGATTCTAGATTATTGTAAAATAGAAGTTTATAACATAGTTGACTAGAGAGTACTACTATATTAGTCTTTTCTACTCTCCTTGTGTATCATCCATATCTCATTATATGTGCTTACTTTCCTTGTGTATTTTCCTTGTATCATTGTATATTCATATCATTGACAAAACAAAAGCAAAGAAGAAAAAGCAAAGACTGACACATCAATGAATGTTAGCAATAACAATAAAAGTAACTGCTTTCAGGAAAGCTTAAAATGCTTACCATAAGATGATGCTTTCACTTGCTAATAAAATCTCCATTTTGCTCTGTGCTGATAGCAACAATAAGAAAAAAAAAAAAGGAAGGATAAACAAATACACCCATAGACCTTGCCTGCTAGGAAAAGCTGATGATATAAATGAATAATAGCCAGGTTTTTATTATTTCAAGTAAATCATCACATTTGTGGCTGACTACTCCCAAGACAGGGGGCTTTCCCAGTGGCTCAGCAGTAAAGAATCTGCCTGCTATGCAGGTGACTCAGGAGACACCGGTTTGATCCCTGGGTTGGGAGGATCCCATGGAGAAGGAAAAGGCACCCTACTTCAGTGTTCTTGCCTAGGAAATCCCATTGACAGAGGAGCCTGGCAGGGTCCATGGGGTCACAAAGAGTCAGACATAACTGAGAGACTGAATACACACACACACACACACACACACACACACACACACACACACACACAAGACAATAGGGCAGTGGCTTTTTGTTTTAAATATTTATTTTTTCCTGTTTGTTTTCCTTCCTATTTAATCCTTGTTCAAATAATATTTAATTTACATTTACACTGAACTGCAAAAGCTGAGATATTCAAATGCCACTTACTCTCAGGGATTCCCTGGCAATCTAGTGGTTAGGACTCCATGCTTGCACTGCGGGGTGACCAGGGTTGATGGTTTGATCCCTGGTCAGGGAACTAAGATCCTGCAAGCTGCACAGTGTGGTGGGGGGAGAGGGGAAGCCACTCATTCTTGAAATGGTATCTAGCAACTCTGAGGCCTTGGGCAATTATTTAATCTCTTTAGTTATCAGTCCTCAACTATAAAATGAGGGTAATAATCTTATTGCCTTTGGGAGATGAGACAAAGTAGTTTTGAAAAAAGCTGACCCTTGATAATGAAAGTATATTGGTGATTTTTGGTTTTTAGGATTTTAATCTCTTTTCTAAATAATATGGTGATTTTGCATTGGAGAGTCAAGCTGAGGAATTCTTTATTTTATTACTTATAGACAACAAGACATTTGTTCTCTTATGAGCACCTATTAAATACTGCAGTTAAGAGATCAAGGGAAAAAGACAGGAAAAATAATATTGTTCATCTTGGTGAGATATAGTGAAAGAAATGATACATTGTACCACTTAGGATTAAAGATTGTTTTCCCTCAATTTTAATTTTAGTAGTTGCCTACACTGTTTTCCTCTTTGCTGTTTATTTCTTTCTGCTTGTCTTCCTAAAAACTTAACTGGAATTCCATTATGGAATCTTGAAGCCAGTGAATTTTACTCTGAGTCCCAAGATCCCTTTTCTAGAAAAGCCTGTCAATTACTATTAACATAACATTTGATTAGGAAAAACATAACAGGATTTTCCTTTTGGTAACAGTATATCTAGTCACAAAAATGTTTGATGATATAATTCTCTGAGAATATGTTCATTCATCTGTATTTTTTCTGTCTTATTTCCACACTGCTGATTTAACTGTGAAGACACTGTCATCTCTGCTACCCTACTTTCTTCTGAATCTTCTGGAGTTCCTGCACCATCGTAAATGATTTTCTTTTGCACTCATTATTTTTCTAAGAGAGTTCACTGCATCTTCTTATCTTATTTTTTAAAATTTTTATTAGAATATAATTGACTTACAATATTGTGTTACTTTCTGCTGTGCTACAAAGGAATTCATTTATACATATTCATGCTGCTGCTGCTGCTAAGTCGCTTCAGTCGTGTCCGACTCTGTGCGACCCCATAGATGGCAGCCCACCAGGCTCCGCTGTCCCTGGGATTCTCCAGGCAAGAACACTGGAGTGGGTTGCCATTTCCTTCTCCAGTGCATGAAAGGGAAAAGTGAAAGTGAAGTTGCTCAGTCATGTCCGACTCTTAGCGACCCCATGGACTGTAGCCTACCAGGCTCCTCCGTCCATGGGATTTTCCAGGCAAGAGTACTGGAGTGGGGTGCCATTGCCTTCTCCATAGATCCACTCATTTTTAGATTCTTTTCCAATATAGGCTGTTACAGAGTTTTGTGTAGAGTTCCCTGTGTTCCCTGTGTTGTACAGTAGGTCCTTATTAGTTATCTATTTTATATATAGTAGTCTTTATATGTCAATCCCAATCTCCCCATTTATCCTTCCCCTACCTTATCCTCGGGTAACCATAAGTTTGTTTTCTACATCTGTGACTATTTTGTGATTCCATTTTGTAAATAAGTTCATTTGTACTCTTTTTTTAGTTTCCACATGCAAGCAGTATCATATGATATTTGTCTTTCTGTGTCTGACTTACATCACTCAGTATGACAGTCTCTAGGTTCATCCATGATGCTTCAAATGGCATTATTTTTGTTCTTTTTTATGTCTGAGTAATATTCCATACTATATATATATCACATCTTCTTTATCCATTCATCCGTTGATGGACATTTAGGTTGTTTCCATACCTTGGCTATTGTGAATGGTACTGCTGTGAATATTGGGGTGCAAGACATTGCACTTTTAACCCATGTCAATAATTATATACTATCAAAGGTGATAATTTATTTCTTATATCGAGTCGAGAGATGTAAAAATGTCTCATAGTGTGATGTGCCTTTTCCTTGCTTTTTCCCACCAATTTTCCTCCCTCACATTTTGTAAAGTTTAAGATAACATGCAACTTTAAAGTGGTGCAAGGCTTAAATCTAGAAAGCTGGACCTTTTTAGAACTCTATAGCTCTTTCTAGGGTATTTCCTCTTGCTCTCAGGAATATGGGTTGAAGTCTATTCATCGACTTTAGCTCCATAATAGACTGTTTATGTAACATTGCTCTTTATCGGGCTTTCTTCTTAGTGCTTCACATGATCCTTGAGGAAGTGCATTATCTGCAGTTAGTAGGTGAAGAAACAGAAATAGAGTTTAAGTGACTGACAGTGGTTGCAAACTAGATAGAGGAAAAGCCAGGAACACACACTCTGTTCTTCTTGACCATTAGATTGTTCCAGAAGAGGATGGGGAGGTGCACAAAGGCGATGCAGGGATGGGGAGTATTTGGCTTATTCCTCTAAAATCTGCTGTTGATAAAAAGATAATTGATAGATGTTAAATTAATACATGAATACATCATCAGCTCCTCATTGCAAAATTTAGGCTCAAATTGAAGAAAGTATGGAGAATGACTAGGCCATTCAGGTATGACCTAAATCAAATTCCTTATGATTATACAGTGAAAGTGAGAATTAGATGCAAGGGATTAGATCTGATAGACAGAGTACCTGAAGAACTATGGATAGAGGTTCGTAACATTGTACAGGAGGTGGTGACAAAAACCATCCTCAAGAAAAAGAAATGCAGGAAGGTCAAGTGGTTGTCTGAGGAGGCCTTACAAAAAGCTGAGGAAAGAAGAAAAGCAAAAGGCAAAGGAGAAAGGGAAAGATATGCCCAATTTAACGCAGAGTTCCAGAGCATAGCAAGGAGAGATAAGAAAGCTTTCTTAAGTGAAACAAAGCAAAGAAATAGAGGAAAACAATAGAATGGGAAAAACTGGAGATTGCTTCAAGAAAATTGGAGCTACCAAGAGAACATTTCATGCAAAGATGGGCTCAATAAAGGACAGAAACAGCAAAGACCTAACAGAAGCAGAAGGGGTGGCAAGAATACACAGAAGAACTATACAAAAAAAGATCTTAATGAACTGGATAACCACAATGGTGTGGTCACTCACCTAGAGCCAGATATCCTGGAGTGTGAAGTCAAGTGGGCCTTAGGAAGCATTACTACAAACAAAACCAGTGGAGATGATGGAATTCCAGCTGAACTATTTCAGATCCTAAAAGATGATGCTGTTAAAGTGCTGCACTCACTATGCCAGCAAATTTGGAAAACTCAGTAGTGACCACAGGACTGGAAAAGATCTGTTTTCATTCCAATCCCAAAGAAAGGTGATGCCAGAGAATGTTCATATTTCCATACAATTGCATTTATTTCACATGCTTACAAGATTATGCTCAAAATCCTTCAAGCTAGGCTTCAACAGTATGTGAAGACATGACTTTTAGCAAATACTATTTAGACAAATTGAAGCTAATTAGTATTTCTCTGTTCAGAAAATTGTTGTAAATGATTAAAAGCAGATTTATTTTTACCAATAATGATCCCCACTCCATACTGTTATCTTTTCTCTTCTTAGAATAGTTGAATTCTCTAGAATGAATCAGGCTCCAAGAGAATTTCAAATTACATACACTAACTTCATTAAACAGAAACTCAGGAACAACCTCAGGGAGTAAGGGGTGAGAAAATAAAATGAGGCAGTGTTCATCTGGTGGCATTAATTTTCACTGAGGAGTAGTCAAAACTAAGAAATCTTTATATTATTAAATTTATGGTTTTCTTTCTTAGTTTTGATACCACATGTCTATTTCATATATAAATAAAAATAGAACTATGTTTACTTAATCTAGATACTTGTAAACATTGGGAAGTTAGCAAAAATGAAATACTTAGAAGAAATATTTCCTGCTTCCTATTCTATAAACATGTACCTTTTTCTATTATAGTGAAAAAGTGAAACACTACAACTTAATCTATATTTTCTTACCACAGATAAGCATTTATGTGATTTTACACTAAGCCTTTGTGATACTAATAGCTAAAAATGCCAAAAAGATAGACTATATTCCACATTGATGTTTAAATGTTTACTGTCTTAAAATCTTGTTTGTTTTGTAAATAGCTATACTTGCTGTAGGGCTTCCCCAGGGACTCAGCCATAAAGAATCTGCCTGCAATGCTGGAGCTGTGGGTTTGATTCCTGAGTTGGGAAGATCACCTGGAGGAGGGCACAGCAACCCACTCCAGTATTGCCTGGAGAATCCCTGGAGGAGCCCAGCAGTTTACTGTCCACAGGGTCATGAAGAGTCAGACATGATTGAAGCGACTTAGCACAGCACAGCATAGCATAGCATAATTCTTTGGAATAAATGACCTGTTTGTTAGAAACAGTTTTTATCAAAATACATGTTCAGAAAGTCAACCATCATCATAAGGCTTACAATGAGAAAAGAAAAAATGTCTTAGCAAAAACAGTTGGCCCTTGCCATCATGTTATCAACACTTCCATGGTCTATCTTTTAGACAGAAACACTTTTAAATCTTTTAACTTCTACCAAATTTTTAACTCACTATTTAGTATATTTCTTAATTTTTCAATTTCAGGCAGTATTTGTTGACTTCCTTGTATAGAAGATGAGGAGTTAGAAATCTGATTAATCATCACTACATACCTTCCACTCCCCATCCCCCCAGTATAGTCTTGTATTTGCATAGATGATACCAAGGATGTATTTTATGCCTCTATTTAAATATTTTCAAGAGCTGAGTAATGTAGTCATGTATTATGATTAGAATTTTCTTGTTGTTGCTGTTCAGTCGGTAAGTTGTGTCCAGCTCTTTGCAACCCCATGGACTACAGCACATGAAGGACAAGGAATTGTCTTTCACTGTCTCCTGGAATTTGCTCAGACTCATGTCCATTGAGTCGGTGATGCCATCCAGCCTCTTCTTTTGCCTTCAGGCTTTCCCAGCATCAGGCTCTTATCCCAGTGAGTCAGCTCTCTGCATCACGTGGCCAAAATATTGGAGCTTCAGCTTCAGTATCAGTCCTTCCAATGAATAATCAGGGTTGATTTCCTTTAGGATTGACTGGTTTGATCTCCTTGCAGTCCAAGGAACTCTCAAGAGTCTTCTCCAACACCACAATTTGAAAGCATCAGTTTTTCGGTGCTCAGTTCTTCAGCACTCAGCCTTCTTTATGGTTCAGTTCTCACATCCATACATGACTACTGGAAAAACTATAGCTTTGACAATATGGACCTTTGTGGGCAAAGTGATATCTCTGCTTTTTAATACGCTGTCTAGGTTTGTCATAGCTTTTCTTTCAAAGAGCAAGTATCTTTTGTTTCTTAGGAATTTAATTATTTTATTTTATTTTTTTTTCTTCTATCAGTTGACACACTAGGAGTAATCTGTTAGTATAATTGAAATGACAAAGTTCTTTCAAATAATTCTTTTCAATGTCTTTAGAAGTCCTTATATGGATATTTCAATATTTCCAAAAATATTAAAAAAAATAATAATGATCTCAGGGACTTTCCTGGTGGTTTAGTGGTTAAGACTCTGTGCTTCTATTGCAGGGGGCATGGGACTCAAAACCAATAATGCCTAGTGATTTAAAAATCTTTAATTCACTATGCAATATAATATGTCTATTTAACTGTAGCCAAAGGGTCTTCTCTGTAAAGAATCTACCTGCAATGCAGGAGACCCAGGTTCAATCCCTGGGTTGGGGAGATCCCCTGGAAAAGGGAATGGTGGCTTCCCAGGTGAGGCTAGTGGTAAACAACCTGCCTGCCAGTGCAGGAGACATAAGAGATGCCAGTTTGATCCCTGACTTGGAAAGGTACCCTGGAGAAGAGCATGGCAATCCACTCAGTATTCTTGCTTGCAGAATCCTGTGGACAGAGGAGCGTGGTGGGCTATAGTCCATAGGGATGCATAGATGTGGACACAACTGAAGTGACTTATCATGCACACTCACGCACTTACTCCAGTATTCTTGCCTAGAGAATTCCATCAACAGAGGAGCCTGGTGTACTACAGTCCCTGGGGTTGCAAAGCATCAGACACGACTGAGCAACTAACACTTTCACTTTCAAAGATACTTTTTATTTAAAAGGAAAGATAAGAAAACATAAAACAAGATGTTGAATATATTAGCAATATTTTGTTTACTTTATAATTTTCAAATGCACAAATTTATTCATCTTTTGGCTATAAGACCTTCCAGATGCCTTTAGAGATGTGTACTAGGAATAAGGTGCAAACTTCTCATATAATCCTATGTACGATAGTATCTACTTCACTCTGATGCAGGCTCCTGACTGGTACTCCTAATGAGTTTTGCCTGGAATGTTTTTCAAAATAGCATAGGTCCTTTAGGAGACAGTAGATTCACATATAAAAACCATTCAAATTCCTGTGCTGTTCCTGCTTGTAGCTCCTTGGATAATTGGTTTAGTGCTCCAAATCTCAGTTTCCTCTTTATAAAATGGTAGTAAAACCAGGAACACTAGCTTTTGAATCAGATATATCTGTGTTTATATTGCTTTTTATATTACTGGCCTTGAGTTAATCTTGGGAGCTTTTTATTCTTCCTATTGTAACTGAGTATAACCATATACACTTTGCATTGTTGATATTAGGATTCATTGATGACATGTATATGAAGAACCTGAAATACTGGCCCATCTCTGGCCCATCTCAAATATTTATCAAATGTTACCTACCATATCTTTCCCAACTTAAGCTAACAGGACAGTTAAGATCATGAATCTCAGATTATAGATAGAAACCATTTTGGAAAATATTAAAAACAGTATGCATATTAAGTGGTCATATTACATCTGTGGTAATCATACAGATTATAGGCTATAAACTGATAGCCAGGTTATCTGTGGGTTAGTATCACAAATGCCCAAATTAAAGTCAGCTCAACTGACAAACTTTATTCATCTGAAGCATGATTGAAATATTTCCTGGCTAGTGGTTAGGGCAGTAACAATTCTACTATAGTCAAGGGAAGTAGTTAGTGCTATGGACATTTTACTTATGACTCATTTACTATGAAACTGTAGTATATTATTATGCACATCATTTCAAAAGATGGGTGTTGAGTGAAAGGAGAAAAATGATACAGATAACGTAGGTAAAGCAAAACATTACCCAACTTGGATCATGTTGATCCAAGACATCTGAATTTAAAAGGGAATATTTCCCAGGGTAATGGAAATAAAAACAAAAATAAACAAATTGGACACAATTAAACTTAAAAGTTTTTGCACAACAAAGGAAACTATAAGCAGGGTGAAAAGGCAGCCCTCAGAATGGGAGAAAATGATAGCAAATGAAACAACTGACAAAGGATTAATCTCCAAAATATACAAGCAGCTCATGCAGCCAATACCAGAAAAACGAACACCCCAATCAAAAAGTGGGCAAAAGACCTAAATAGACATTTCTCCAAAGAAGACATATATATGGGTAATAAACACATGAAAAGATAGATGCTCACCTTCACTCATTATTAGAGAAATGCAAATCAAAACCACAATGAGGTATCATTTCATGGCGGTCATAATGGCCATCATTAAAAAGTCTATAAAGAGTAAATGCTGGAGAGGATGTGGAGAAAAGGGAACCCTCTTATGCTGTTGGTGGGAATGCAAACTGGTACAGCCAGTATGGAAAACAGTGTAGAGATTCTTTAAAAAACTGGGAATAGGACTGCCATACAACCCAGCAATCCCACTGCTGGGCATACACCCTGAGGAAACCAGAACTGAAAGAGACACATATACCCCAATGTTCACTGCAGCACAATTTACAGTAACTAGGGACATGGAAGCAACCTAGATGTCCATCGGCAGATGAATAGATAAGGAAGTTGTGTTACATATACACAATGGATTATTTCTCAGCTATAAAAAGGAATGCATTTGAGTCAGTTCTGATGAAGTAGATGAATCTGGAACCTATTGTAAGCGAAGTAAGCCAGAAAGAGAAAGATAAATACTGTATATTAACACATATATATGGAATTTAGAAAGATGGTACCTACGATCCTACATGTAGGGCAGCAAAGGAGACACAGATGTAAAGAACAGATGTTTGGACTCAGTGGGAGAAGGCGGGGGTGGGATGACTTGAGAGAATAGGATTGAAACATGTACATTACCGTATACCGTAATTGTTGACCAGTGCAAGCTTGATGCATGAAGCAGGGCACCCAAAGCCTGTGCTCTGGGACAACCCAGAGGGATAGGGTGGGGAGGGAGGTTGGAGGGAGGTTCAGGAAGGGAAAAAAAATAAACATAAAGTGGTTGTTTAAGAAAGTGGCAATAATCATATATGGATATCTGCCAATCATTATTAATTATTTAAAACAGTATCTGCCAATTGTTAGTTATTCAAAACAACATCTTTGAAAATCTCCTCTCTTTGATTGATTCATTAATACATTTACCTCACTGTTTCCTCTTGGAAAAGAGCAAATTTCCACTTCTAAAGTTCTCTCTGTTCTAACTTGATGATTTTGAAAAGTGCCTTAGCTGAGTTCTTCCCCAAATGGACACAGTGCAATTTATTTAATGTAGAAAATGCCATCAATTGATTATAAGCCTTGAATTTTGTTTGAAATCATTGAACACAGGCAACATGTTATATGTTGAAAATTCTAGGAGAAAAATCTGGGATACACATATGGAAAATTTTAATTTAAGCTCTTCTTTACCTGATATTAATTTTTTAGAAGAAAAGAGAAACTGTTTCCCAGTGTATGATTTTTTTTCTTTCCAACATTCCTTAGTTGTAATTGAATAATGCAAAAAGTTGTACATAATTTATATATGAAATATCTCTAAAACTCCTGTTATATTCACCATAATTTTAAAAATAAGTCAAGTATATCTCTTTATATCTTAAGAAACCTTTTTGATCCCTGTTAAAAATTGTATAATGATTAAGACCTCACTAAGAAATTATTTCTTTTGGAGAAACAATTTGCAAATTTAGAATTTATTTTTATCTAATATTCCACTTTAGGCTTGTGTATGATATCTTTGTGATGAAACAAGAGTTTTGTTGGAGTGGAGAGAATAATTAAATGTCAGGGAGAAAATCTGTATCCCAAATTTTGCACTTTTCCGTTACACCTGTTTCCTGGTTAGTTGTTGGACAATTGTGACACTAAGCTCTTCCTTCCTAAAACAAAACAAAGCTTTCACTCTCAGAGGATTGTTGTGAGAACCACATTAGATGATATACTTGAAAGTGATTGGTAATTTAAAATTCTTTACAAATGTATAGATTATTTGATATGTGGAGATAGACTTCTAAATTAATTAAGATACAATAAAATACAAAATTTCATTTATTTGCCTTTCTTTCTTCTTCTTCTTCCTTTTTCTTTTCTTTTTCATTTTTGGCCACACAGCGTGGCTTGCAGGATCTTACTTCCCTGATCATGGATCGAACTCAGATCCTCGGCAGTGAGAGCACAGAGTCCTAACCACTGGACTGCCAAGTAATTCCCGTGTTTGCATTTCTTGACAGGACACTTTGCATGTTTAGTCCACTTATGCTTCATAGGAACTCTCATTTATTCCACTTATGCTGGATTTTCATAAAAGAAAAATTAGGTATTATTTTCTCTTTTCTTCAGATTAAATAATAGAACTGTTATTAATAATTGATTCTCAGTAAAACTAAAAGATTTTTTCAGGACCATGCAGCTGTGATAGAGCTGGGATTCAAACCTAGGCACACTCTACTATTCTATCACGATCCAATTTTGTGTACTTAGGTGACTTTTCTTTATCTTAGAAATCTCAATCCATTTCTTTCTCGTGTGTCAGGGACTGTTACACATAAGGTCGTGCTATTAAGGCATTTATGGTAGCTGGAAAAGTAAGTAAGAGTGTCAGGTAGCATGGAGTGATGAAGTTATAGGTGTCTTGAGAGCACAATGGAAGGAAGGAGCAGGGAGGATGTGAAGCGTCCGAGGTGCTTCAGTGAGTCCTTGAGCAGGCTGGTGTGGTAGGAACCTGCAGAAGGAATAAAATGTGCAAAAGTGCAGAACCATGAGGGAGCACAGGAACATAAGGAACAGTAAGTCAGATGCCAGAGACTGTCAGGATGTAACATTGGGAAGGTGGAGAGGTTTCTGATCACATAACCACCCTGTGCCTCGCTCTGGTTCCTAGACTTTTCTGACTGTGACGGACGAGGAAGTCAATTGAATAATTTTAAACCAGGGCGTGACCTGCTGGGAATCCAGTTTTGAATCTTTCTTCTCTGCAGGGGGAGTTGCCTTTGCTTCAGAGAAGATTTGGGTGATGAAGTTTGGCTGTGACACGAGATATATGCAAAATGGATATGATTTCTGGTTCAAATTCCTGTTGGAAAAGTTCTTTACAGTCAATGAACTGTTTCTTAGAGATGAAAGCAAATTACCTACCTGTGTCACTGCATTTTGAGATTTTAATGGGTGATTCTTTGCCCTGGTAAGAGTGTGTATGGAGGTGCATGTATGTATATGGTTTTATACTGTATTATATATGTTATCGTTAGAAGTATGGTGTACGGCCAAACAACACAAAATAGCTAGGAGCTTCCAAGGGGAGAGCATTCCTAGTCCTTGAAGATTCAGAAGCCCCAGGCCTTTAAAACTCTGAAGTAAGTACTTATAGATAATCCATCATTGATTAAAGAATGGTTTCACCCCTTCATTGAACAGTGCTGAGTTTTCATGATGGCAATATAGTCAAGACAGGACTGTGGACACAGTGGTTATAGATATAGTCCCTAGCCCTCTCAGGTGGGATTAAAATGTATTTTGGCAACTGTAATTATGATAAATATTGTGATAAAGTGTGCACGGAAAGGAAGTTATTTAGACTTGTCAAGGACTTCCTTGGTGGCTCAGTTGGCAAAGAACCAGTCTTCTATGCAGGAGACCCGGGTTACATCCCTGGGTTGGGAAGATTCCCTGGAGAAGAAAGTGGCAACCCACTCCAGTATTCTTGCCTGGGAAATTCCATAGACAGAGAAGCCTGGCAGGCTATAGTCCATGGGGTCGTAAAGAGTCAGACATGACTGAGCGACTAAACCACCGCCACCAAGTTTGTCAATATATTAAATTGGAGTAAATAATAGAAATTACTAAGACCACTGGCTTAATTTTGTGATACTCAAAATGACACTTACTCCTTCATGCCTCACAAAGGAGTCATTGTCCTGTTAAAAAAATGAATTTGAAATAATGGGGTTCAAGAAACAGTTCCCATGTTAACAGATCAGAAGACTCAACGTAGTAAAGATGTCATTTCTCCCTAAATGGATCTGTTTGGTTGAGGCAGTTTCTATCATCATTTCAGCAAGGTATTTTTGGAGACAGAGATGAATTTATTCCAAATTTATAGGAAGGCAAAGTCTCTAGTATAGCCAAAACAGTTTTGTGGGAGGAATAATAATATGGGAATAATCAGCCTTCTGAGTGTTAAGAGTTACAGTATTCAAGATGCTGTGGGTCTGGGGAAAGGGAGGCACAGATTGTTACAGAACTGAATAAGAACCCAGAAGTGCACCCACACAAGTATGTCCAATTAATTTTTTACAAAGGAGCAAAAGCAGTGCAAGGGAGGAAGAATGGCCTTTTAAATAAATGCTGCTTGAGCAATTGGACCTCTGTAGCTAAAAAATGAACTTGGACCTAAGCCTCACACCTAACACAAAGCAACTGAAAATAGTTCATGAAATTAAATGTAAAACATTAAATAGCACTGCTAGGAAAAGACACAGGACAGAATCTTTGGCATGTAGAATAGGCAAACAGTCCTTAGACCAACATTAAAAATTATCCCTCTCCCAAATTGTGCTTCATCAAAAATTCAAAGGTTTTGCTCCCCTTGTAAGGAGGATGAAGTGACAGATTATAAATTGGGAGAAAATATTTGCAACCCACATTTCAACAATGGATGTGTATCTAGAATACATGGAGAACTCTTAAAACTCAGCATTGGAAAAGAAGCAAAAAAAAAATTCACTTAGGAAATGAGCAAAAGATATGCATAGATATTTCACAAAGTTATATATACAAACAGCAGGTAAGTGTACAAAAAGATGCTCAATATTGTTAGCTATTAGATAAGTGTATATTAAGACCACCGGGTGTTTATGCTACACATCTCTCAGAATGGAAAACAAAAAACAGTGTTCCTTGCCATCAAATGCTGGCACAGCTGTCAGAAAACTGGATCACTCATATATTGCTGGTGAAAACATAAAATAATACAGCCACTCTGGAAAACTGTTTGGAGTTCCTTTAAAAAGTGAAAGTAGATTTACCTTGTGAAAAGTGAACGTGTTAGTTGCTCAGTCATGTCCAACTCTTTGCGACCCATGGACTGTAGCGCACCAGGCTTCTCTGTCTGTGGGATTTCCAGGCAAGAATACTGGGGTGGAAAGCCATTTTCTTCTCTAGGGTATCTTCCCAACCCAGGGATCAAACCCAGGTCTCCGGCATCACAGACAGATTCTTTACTGTCTGAACCACCAGTTTGACCCAATAATTTCAGTCTAAGGCACTCTTTCATGCAGAAACTTGTACACTGATGTTCACAGCAGCCAATCCCTAGTTATATAACAGCAGTACATCCATACTGGGCTTCTCAGGTGGCTCTGTGGTAAAGAATCCACCTGCCAGTGCAGAAGATGTGGGTTCCTTCCCTGGGTCTGAAAGATCCCCTGGTGTAGGAAATGGCAACCCACTCCAGTATTCTTGCCTGAGAAATCCATGGAGAGAGGAGTCTGGCAGGCTACAGCCCAAGGGGTTTCAAAGAGTCAGAAGTGAATTAGTGACGAAACAACAACAACATTCATGACATGGAATACTTGTTCAGTCGCTAAGTGGTCTGCAGCATGCCAGGCTTCCCTGTCCTTAACTATCTCGCGGTGTTTGCTCAAAGTCATGTCCATCGAGTCAGTGATGCTATCTGACCATGACATCTTCTGCTGCCCTCTTCTCCTTTTGCCTTCAGTCTTTCCCACCATCAGGGTCTTTTCCAGTGAGTCAGCTTTTCTCATCAGGTGGCCAAAGTACTGGAGCTTCAGTTTCAGCATCAGTCCTTCCAATGAATATTCAGGATTGATTTCCTTTAGGATTGACTGGCTTGATCTTATTGCAGTCCAAGGAACTCTCAAAGAATCTTCTCTAGCACCATGTTTCACAAGCATCGATTCTTCGGCAGTTAGCCTTCTTTGTGGTCCAACTCTCACATCCATACATGACTAGTATTCATGGAATACTAGTTCAGCAATAAAAAGGAAAAATGGCATAAATTCAACAATTTGTATGACCTTCAAAGAAATTATGCTGAAGGAAACAAAAGTGAACCTCAAAAGAATATATCATACGTGATTACATGTATTTAGCATCCATGAAATAATATGGTTATAGAGATGCAAAACCAATTAGTGGTGGCGAGGTGTTAGTGATGGGGATTGGTGGTGTGACTCCAAGCAGAAGGGCATCTTGTGTTGATGAAGTTAAATATCTTGATTGCGGTGGTAGTTCCATGAAGCTACAGGTGTGAAAAAGTTTCACAGGGCTACACACACAATGCACACGTATCAGTGAGTGCATTTATAATTGGTGAAAATCTGAATAAGCTCTTTGAACTGCATCAATTTATTTTTCTGGTGTTAGTATTGTGCTATAGTTACATCATCTGTTAACATTGGTGCACAGGACATCTCTGAATGTTTCTTTGCCCTTCTGTGAATTTATATCATCCCAAGATGCAAGACTTAAAACAAAGGTAGCGATAAACATAAATACAATAAATTCCTTCTGGGGGAAAACAGTTTTCACATCTCCTCCATTAGCACTTCAAGTTGTTAGACATAAAATGAGTGAACCTTATGAATATTTTAGCCAGTCTTCTATGTACTAGCACATTCAGATTCTCCTCCTTCCCTCTTCTCCTTCCTCCTCTCTCTCCCTTCCTTTTTTTGTTTTTTTTTTTTTTTTAGTCATAAATTGATTTAGTGTTCAAAACACTTTGAAGCTTACTGGATAAACAGCTGGAGGAAAATAAATATGAGTGTTACGTATCACATCTTCAATCTGATTTTGAGTCCTATGGACTGACTCTCAATTTAAGGTAATTTTTACCTGATCTGATTAGAAATCAAGATTGTCCCTGAGTAACTTTTTTAAAAAGACAATTAAGCAATGAAATGTAGTACTAGATGTATAACCAACTCTACATCACTGTTTCTGCTCATTCCAACCACAAAACATATAATGGATTATCAATCTAAGTAAGCCATGAAGTGATTAAACACACATGTGTATGTTTAGGAATTATATTGCGTACTTTCCTAGAATTTTAAATGTATCTCTCAGAATTCTCCCTCTCTCATCTTTATCTTATTCTTAAAATTAACATTAGCCTCAAGTGTTGCATTTTCCATGAAGACAGTTAAGGCACTTCTTTAAAGTTAAATGTGATGGACCAGGTCTCTGTGACAGTTGTTTCCTATCTCTTGAATTAAAAGATTTGGTCAGATATCCATTGTGTGCCTTCTGCAAGTTAAAAACCTGCACTCGTTCAAAATTCTGAAAAGAAAAGGCCTGCTGTGGTTAAAACATCCTGGAGATTTTTTCCATTCTTATGTACGTGTGTTCTTTTATTTTATTCTAGCATCTGTCTAAACCTGAGAAACTTAGAGCCACTTTCCATTTATAGCCTAATTTATTTGGAGTAGAACTTATGCCTAAAGTTTTCTGAGAAGCAAAAAACCCTCAGCATGCATCCAGAAACAATTGAAAATCATGTGCTAGACCTTCTTGCTCCTAAAATCTTTGCAGCAACTCATTTGTTGGTGGTTCCTAAGTGGTTTTGGTCAAATAGAAGGGGGAAGAGTGGAAAGAGTGATAGATTTTATTTTATTTGGCTCCAAAATCACTGTAGACAGTAACTGCAGCGATGTAATTAAAAGGCACTTGCTCCTTGGAAGGAAAGCTGTGATAAACATAGACAGCATATTGAAAAGCAGAGACATCATTTTGCTGATCAAAGTCCATATAGTCAAAGCTGTGGTTTTTCCAGTAGTCATGAATGAATGTGAGAATTGGACCATAAAGAAAGCTGAGCACCAAAGAACTGGTACTTTTGAATTGTGGTGCTGAAGAAGACTGTCGAGATTCCCTTGGACTGCAAGGAGATCAAAATCCCATGTGTTACTTTGTTCTACAAAGTGCCTGGCTTTCCAGCATCTCAGGGAATTTCTCTTTTCCTTTATCATCACCTTTTCTTGAAATCCTGTATTGATCTATCCATATGCATTGTGGTCTCAATAAAATAAAATCGCTTTTTAATGAATAGCCACCCTCTCTGATAGCTCAGATGGTAAAGAATCCACCTGCAATGCAGGAGACCTGAGTTCAATCCCTGGGTTGGGAAGATCCCCTGGAGAAGGCAACGGCTACTCACTCCAGTATTCTAGCCTGGAGAATTCCTTGGACAGAGAAACCTGGCAGTCCATGGGGTCACAACGAGTCGGACACAACTGAGTGACTTTCACTCACTTAGAAAGCATTTTCTTTCCATAACAATGGTGACTTACAGATTATCCCACCAGAATTGGTCATGGTGACTCAGATTTGCTGACAAGGTGACAAAATAGATATATTTTTTCACTTGGATACTTCTTCCTCAGCCTTTTCTGATTCACTTCGTGGCTCTCTCTCACTCTACCTTCTAGAAGGCCAAGATTAAGACCGCTAAGGTCCCTTTTGTGGGATATCTAGATCTGGCTTCTTTATAGATGCTAGCAGACATCCTCGTTCACTTGCCCAGTCACTAGGTCATCATACCAACTTCTGCCACCCACATTAGGCTATTCTAGATGTGGAAGATTGTGAGTCAGGCAGTTTTCCCTGCACTGGGAGCAGTCCCAAGTCCCTAGTGGATCTTTGTATCAGATCTAAAAGTTGAAATTGCAGGGCTTAATTTTTGCAAAGGGATTGATTAAACTATCAAAATAAGTCACTGCTATATTCTCTCTTGTTACAGTCAAAATTTGTTGTCATTTACTAGTCCACCAGAGAAAGAGATTAAAAGGTGAACACGAGATTAAAAGCTCGTTAGCCTCTGTCTACAGGATCTGAGCCCGTGATGTCAATTGGATGGTTTCATTCATGGTGTTGAAACACATTACCACTCAGATGCCGGTTCTTTCTCTCTCTCTCTCTTGCTTTCCCTTTTTTACTTTTTTTTTTTTAATTTTGGAGTATAGTTGCTTTACGATGTTGTGCTAGTCTTTGCTGTACAACAAAGTGGATAAGCTGTATCTATACATATATTCCTTCCTTCTTGGACCTCCCTCCCACACCCCCATCTCAGTCCTTTAGATCATCACAGAGCACTGAGATGAACTCCCTGTGCTGTAAAGCACCTGCCCACTAGCTATCTGTTTTGCACTTGGTAGTTTATATATGTCAATCTCATTCTCCCAATTCACCCCCCACCCCCCACCGTGAATGTCCCCATGTCCATTCTCTATGTCCGCATTGCTATTCCTGCCCTGGATCTAGGTTCATCTGTACCATTTTTCTAGATTCCACATACATGCGTTAATACACATATTTGTTTTTCTCTTTCTTTAAAATCTTTACACAAGTTTTAACATCTGCACATTCACATAATCAGGGTCAGACATATAGCATGGATATGCATTCCCCCAAATACACATTATTTCTATGACTAAAACAAAATAATTGACATTTCTTTTATGTGAAGTCCCAAGAACATACATCTGCCCTCCATAAACACACCTCATTCCAAGCTAATTTGGGCCCTTTCCATGGAAAAAGATGTTTTCATCTCTGGGGCAATAATGAAATTTATTAATTGACATTTCTGTTACGTGAAGTCCCAAGAATATACGTCTGTCCTCCATAAACACACCTCATTCCAAGCTTATTTGGAACCTTTCCATGGAAAGATATGTATGCATCTCTGGGGCAATAATGAGATCTATTGTATCTGCGGAAATGTGGGTCTCTGCAGACCTGTGCCTTCTGGATTTGCACTATTGGGATTTTTATTTGCTAGGCATTGGGGCCTGATTGACCTATTGATCATAATTATCTTGTTTATAGATGAGAATTTCACAGTGGAGGCAAATTCATCATCATGGTTAATAACCAGAAACTGAGATCTCTTTTGAGGACATTTTGACTTGTGTTGAAAAACTATCTTAACTCCAATCTCTTGAGGACCAAAACTTCTATGTCAAGGGGCTTATTTTATTCACTTCTATATTTCTTTCAGCTTTCTGTCGGAAATGAGTCCCAGTGCTACTTATTCTGGGATGTTCTGCAAAGGTAGCCACATCCCCTCGCATCCTTTCTCCTCCAAAGTTAATAGCTTGAATCTGGGGAATTTTTCAAGTCTTTTCCCATGTTGCCCAAATTCTTCCAACAGAGACTGTAAATGGATCTATAAACATTTTCTGCAGTTGAGCTTATTTCTACCTTTTCTGTTTAATAGCACATCCTATCCATCTCTGCAAAAACATCTCATCTTAAAGCATTTATTATTTCAATGAATTTGAGATGAGCATCTCCTCTGTGCCAGTCAAAGTGCTGAGATTGTTGTTGTTTAGCTGCTAAGTTGTGTTTGACTCTTTGTGACCTCATAGACTGTAGCCCACCAGGCTTCTCTGTCCATGGGTTTTCCCAGGCAATGATACTGGGGTAGGTTGCCATTTCTTTCTCCAGGGGATCTTCTTGAACCAGGGATCGAACTTGAGTCTCCTGTTTGGCAGGAGGATTCTTTACCACTGAGCCACTGGGGAAGCCCTGAGGTTGTATAGGCGAATAAAATTAGCAAAGATTTCTTTCTTCTTGGGACAGGGAAAGGAGAGGGGAAGACAAATTAATACAGGAGTTCAGTCGTATGGGACCATGTCAGAGCAGTGTGCGGGAGCAGGCTAGGCAGCTGAGCTGTCTGTTCCTATAACTGACGTTTGCCCTCTGGGCTCTTCCTTTAGAGGAAATGATGAATGCTTAGTTTTATGGCTGGTTTTATGGATGAGATGCAACCAGTTTTTTACGGGACACCTTCAAGATGAACTCTCTGTTGTTGAATGGTCAGACATTTTATCTTCAGCAGGATCCAGTAGCAAGCTGGAATCTTTCTGAAGAGGACAGTGGTTACTCATTCAAGGAAGATTTATTTTTGCTTCACGGTCCTAGGCGTCCCTGTTTTGTTCTTCCTGTGAGAGCCTGACACATATTCTTTATAGCACCTTCATCTGCCGCAGACAACTTGTGTACCATTACATCTGCCAGCTTATAAGATGTGTAGAGTGTTTTTTGCTTTGAGAATACTACTGCAAGTGGTATTCTCTACTCAGAACTCAAAACTTTCCTGCTGGCTTGCTGTTGAGTAAGAGCATGACACCAATATGGTGTGTGAAAGTGTTGAGAGGAGGTGCCCACAAATAGGAAGCCTCCAACTCAGCAAAGTTTGATTCCTTTCTCTTTTTTAAAATTTAAATTTATTTTTAATTGGAGGATAATTGCTGTACAATATTGTGTCAATTTCTGCCATAATATCAACATGAATCAGCCATAGGTATACATACGTGCTTTGTTTATATTATGAAAAAGTTCATCTGATTGTTTTTATTTTTTAATTTTTTTGGCCACTCTGTGGGATCTTCCTGAACCAGGAATGGAACCCAAGCTTCTTGCAGTGGGAGCATGGAGTCTTAACCACTGGACCACCAGGGAAGTCCTGATTGTTTTAAAGTCAGGTTTATTCAGGCCCCATCAAAATTATGGAATAAAAAAACCTTCTAAAAATCTGCCAACACAAACATTTAACAGGCTTTTAACAAGAAGAATGATCATATTCCAGCAGTTCTTCAAAAGAAGACTCTTCCTTTCACAGTTACTGCATTTTACCCTAAGAACAGGCTCGCTCTCTCTTTCTCTTTTTTCTTCTGGTTTTAACAGATTGAAGTATTGTTTTTGAACTTCTAGCCCACCATTACACGAAATCCTTTTTCTCAACGAGCTTTTTCTGTTCCAGTTCATATGTCCTGGACCCTGGAGTCCTGTTGGTCAGAACTTCCTCTGCATGAATACAAGGCCCTGGGAGTCCTTGAGCGACTTTGGAAATTATCAACTTGGCTGTAGACTTCCTCCTACCTTTCCCATCTTCCCCTCTCCCCTGCCCAGAATGTCCATTTTGCCCTGTAATCAAAACAAAAACATGACTTTATTTTTAACATAAGTTTCTCACAGTGTAGGGAATAGCAGTCTTTTAATTTTCTCCCTAGTCTAGCCAATGCGGGTGAACACAAACTCCAGTCGCTCAAGTTTGAATAGGGATCTGTAGCCCCAGGTGTGCCATTCTTTTCCTTCCCTCTGGGCTGCCAGTATTACCCCTGTTATTATCCTTTTGAATTAACTTCATTATGATTTCAGGGGTTCTTTGGGTTCTCCAGAAGTCTAAACTCCTTCAGTCATGTTTCTCCATAAATAGCCATAGCAGTAAATTGTTCCACATGATCCTGAAGAAAACTATGAAATTTCACTGGAATATATAAATAGATACATAACCAAATGTAAGGATATAGCTTTGTCCTAAGAAGGTCACCAAGTATCAGATACATTTATAGCTTTATTACAGTTCCAATAAAAATTTAAATGTATCATTTATTGAAAAATCAGCTTATCACCATCAAGATAAGCAGAAAAATAAATGTTGAGAATATAAGAGGTTATTCTGAAAAAAGTAGAGACAGATATTACTGAATGTTCATTCATAGTAGTTGTAGAGATCATTGAAACAGTTTAGATAGTCCAAAATGATAGGAAGTTAATATAAGAATATATTCTGTCCTCAGAAGCCATCAGTTGTAAAGAAAGAAGTATAGAGATAGTTGATTCTAAATATCATATCCAACATTTTGGGTACCTAATGGAGAGAACCAACTCATTGGAAAATACTCTGATCTTGGGAAAGATTGATGGCAGGAGGAGAAGGGGACGACAGAGGATGAGATGGTTGGATGGCATCACTGACTCAGTGGACATGAGTTTGAGCAAACTCTGGGAGATAGTCAAGGACAGGGAAGCCTGGCGTACTGCAGTCTATGGGGTCGGAAAGGGTCAGACACGACTTAGTGACTGAACAACAACAATAACAAAACATCATATCAGCTTACCAATATTTCAGTAGATTAAGAAGCTAAGCATAAATATAAGCCAGAAAAACTAAGAGAAAATAGAAATTAATTTTAGGATTTCAACAAAAGGATAGAAACTCATTAGGAATGAAATGATAATAGCAGTGATTTATTTGTGTTTCCATCCTTTTGTTGAAATCCTAAAATTAATTTCTGCATTAATGGTAGGACACTTGTTTTATGCTTAACTTCTTAATCTGCTCAATGATTTCTGCCCCATCCCTTGCTTTGGGTTATCATTCTTTTAAAAGGATAGAAAATTATCACAAGGGAACACATCAGTAGATTTGACTCTACATGCTGCGAGCTTTTTGAACCCAGAACTCCCTCTTCACGTTCCTGGCATAGGGTCTTTCTGGCCTGCATTCAACCAACATTTACAACATTTGCTCCTGAGATTAGTGCACATTTCAGGGTTGTTGGTTTTTGTTTTGAGAGGCAATGTCTTTGATGCTCAAATATTAGAACTGCTGAAGAAAATCATGATAAACTGGAATCCAAGCTCAAGGCATCAAGTTTTCCTAAACGAGATCAACATCCTGGGTAGAGAAAGGCTCAAGTACTGGGGTGGAGGTGTGGAGATGTCACTGTTGACCCCGATGTCCCATTTCCACACAGGCAGCTGAGATGGTCTCCGTACTCCTCAGGAGTCTTTCGTCACTGCCTTCCTCTCTTCCTTCACAGAAAGCCTAGTGTCCCCACTTCAGGGATAAGGTAGAAGCCATCGCACAAGAGATTCCTCAGGTTCTCAGATCTGGACCTGGTGAACACACTGCCACACCCTTGGCACAAGAAGATATGTCCTTCCAGGGTTGAAAAATCTACCTTCCCTGGAATCCATCTGTTCTCACTTAATGGTGACTCTGATGCCTCAACTATCAGTCCTCTTTTTAAAGATTGTAGAAAAACTTGAGAAAGTCCTAGATTTATGCCAAAAGCATTTGAGATGTAATCTCATCATTCAGAGCTGTACAAGCAGTGCTATCTCAAGATTAGATTTCGGGGGAGAGGAGACATTTGAATTTTGCTCTTGACTGACAGGGAGACTTCCGGGAGGTTACATTGTCAAGAAGGCATTCCATATAGCACAGAGAGCTATACTCAGTATTCTGTAATAACTTATATGGGAAAAGAACTAAAAGAGAATGGATATGTATATATGTAAAAGTCTCTTTACTGTACGCCGGAAACTATGAATAACACAACATTGCAAATCAACTATACTTCAATATAAAATAAAATATTTAAAAATTAAATTAAAAAAAGAAGGTGTTCCAGGTGGATAAAGAAGGCATGCAAAAGTGAGTTATGTTACAGCGATGATACTTAGTCTAGTGTAGCTTAATTAAAACATTGATACTTATGGAAAGGAGAAATGGAAATATAACTGGGTAGAGTAAACTGTTTTATGATAGATTTACTCTAAATTGAGGAACTCATATTTAATTTTGCTAATTCATTTTAATTTTGTTAGTAATTTTAGTTAAGATTCAGTCAGTAAGTTTTTGCTTAAGGAGCATATTGATTAATTCTTAATCAATACAAATGAGTGTATTGATTATATTAATTGAATATATTGATTAATTTATTAATTCTTAATGAGATATTATATGAATCCTGTGAAATTTTTTGTGTTATTTGTGTGTTGATTTATGTGTTTTAGTATATTTTTGCCTATAGATCTTATGTATATTTATTCATAGATGCTACAAAATATTGTCTCATACATTTTAAATATATATTCAAAACCTCTAAAATTTTTATCTTGCTTTAATAATATTTTGTAATGGAACAAAGTGCAAACTCTCATAACTCATTTATATGCATCTTGTATTTTCTAATAAGAAGTACCTTATTAACTTCAGTTCTCTGTGTGGCCTTCATGATCCCGTTCAGCTATGGTAATGATATACAATTTCTTTCTCATCACTAAGGAAGTATCCTTTAGCTCATCAGTTGGTACTAGCAGGATGAAACCATAAAAATAACTTATTCATTGTGAAACTATACAGAAGTTTCCATTTAGATTTTATAAAGTTTTTCTTTTTTTCCATTTTTATTCCCACTGCCTTAAACTCTTTCTTTACTACTGCACATCTGGTCTTGAAATAAGCCTTTTAAGACATTGGTTTCTTATGTGATCTCATTTGATTAATCTTGCATGTAGGTGCCACATATGTACTCAGTCTCTCAGTCCTGTCTGACTCTTTGTGACCCCATGGATTGCAGCCTGCCAGGCTTCTTTGTCCATGGGATTTTTCAGGCAGGAATACTAGAGTGGGTTGCCATTTCCTTCTCCAGGGGATCTTCCTGACCCAGGGATGGAACCTGCATCTCCTGCATCTCCTGCATTGTTAGGTGGATTCTTTACCACTGCATCACCTGTGAAGCTGACACATAGTTGCCATACTCCTGTTCATAAAAAGTGCTTTGATCTTGTCATGTCTCATCCAGACAACTGTTATTGTGCATCCCCATGCCTTCTTTGTAGTCAAGAAGACAGTCTAAGATGTGACATTTTAAAAGACCACCAATTCTGGTACCTGATTGCCTACGAAATCACTCAAGCTGCTCTATTCAGGTGAAGGTGTCCTTTGCTACTTTATTACTTTTCTTTCTCTGGAAGATCATTTCTTCTACTGTTTGAACCTGAGGAAATTGGACCTCCAGCTAGCAGTCCCATTCCCCTTGGCACTAAAGGCTCTTTAGTGATCTCTTGACCCAAATTATTTTTTCCTTCTCTGGCTGCTTATTGCTGTTTTATTTAGCTCACTAAATATTATTGAGGTTCTGATGGAGGGGGACGGAAAACCTTTTTTAGTTATTGACATAAAATGATAATGACAAGATCCATTGCCTTGAAGTGACTGCATTTCAGGGTAGAAACCCACACCACCTAGGTTATTGAAATGTGTGATATCAGTAACACATCCTGTGACAATTCTATTAAGCCAGTTATGGTAATGCTTCATACCCATGATTGGAAAGGAAAAGGCGGTGGGCGTTGGGAGGAAACTTTTTCCCTCTAACAAAGAAAAACAAAAAAATGCTTTCTTTTTCTTCCCATTCCTCATGCTGCTATAATGTCCCGGGCAGTTGGGAGACTGAGGAATAGAATCTAGGTTAAAGTCTTTAGATTCTTGGCAGTTGTTGGGAAGGACCCAAAGCTGAAGACATAGAGGAATCATAGTTTGAAGCCCAAGTCCTAGGTGTTGGAAAGCTCAAGTACTGGGACAGTCTCTGAAGAATCACATCCCTATCCCTTTATATCAGTTCTCTACACTAATGGTTTGATAAACCACTGGTCGGTTCTAAAGGATTTGATCAAACCACTCTATCCTAAAGGAAATCAGTCCTGAATATTCATTGGAAGGACTGATGCTGAAGCTGAAGCTCCAATACTTTGGCCACCTGATGTGAAGAACTGACTCACTGGAAAAGATCCTGATGCTGGGAAAGATTGAGGGCAGGAGGAGAAGGGGATGACAGAGGATGAGATGGTTGGATGGCATCACTGACTAAATAAATGGACATGAGTTTGAGGAAGCTCCCGGAGATGGTGAAGGACAGGGAAGCCTGATGCCCTGCAGTCCGTGGGGTCGAAAAAAGTCAGACACAGCTGAGCGACTGAACAACAACAACAGTAATAGTAGATGGAGAGCACAAGCGGGTTTGAAGCCAAGATTCCTTGTTAGATTAGGTGGTGGAGTCTAGCTAAATTGAAAGGAAAAATACTTAGTGTGAAGGAAATAATATTCTCCGTGGGTTCTCAGATTCCTGGTTTTGTTTTATTTGTTTGTGTTCGGCAGGAGAGGACTTTGTTAATGGCACCAAACTGAAATAGAATTTGCCCTGGAGGTAATTAGCTATTCAGAAGAATAGAAAAAAAAAGTCATTAGCACCTTACTTCACTAAAATATAATTCGAAATAAATTATGCAGTGGTTAACATGATTTTCATTTGACTTTTTCCAGTCACCTCACATTCAGTATTTTCCAGCCAAGGGAAATGGCTACATATCTGTGGCCGTATTTCTTTTTTCTTGTATATATTTATTTTATTATGGCTGTGCAGACTCTTCGTTGTGACCCGTAGATTTCTCTAATTGCTACACACGGGCTTAGTTGCTCCATGGCATGTGGGATGTTAGTTTCCCAACCAAGGATTGAATCCATGTCCCCCACTTTGGAAGACGGATTTTCAACCACTGGACCACCAGGGAAGTCACTGTGGCCATATTTCTTGGACTATCTATGCTGTTGTAAAATGATTTAGGGTTTATCTTGATACCTCTTACCATTATGTGGAGTGTTGGTTGCTCCATCTTGTCTGACTCTTTGCTACTCCATGGAGTGTGGCCCACCAGGCCTACTCTGTACGTGGAATTCTCCAGGCAAGAATACTAGCGTGAGTTGCCATTTCCTTCTACAGGGGATCTCCCTGACCCAGGGATTGAACCCAGGCCTCATGCAATGCAGGCAGATTCTTTACAGTCTGAGTCACCAGGGAAGCTCCCTTACCATTATATCCTATTCCTTATCAGATACTACTGTTCCTGTGTGTGAGATATCCATGAATATATCCACTTTTCTTCTTTACCATCCCCACCTTATTCCAAGCTTTTCCCATTTCTCACCTGAATTATTTATTCTTTGAGTGAGACTTATTTTTCTTTATTTCATTTTTCTCCTTTAGAGCCAAATAGGTCATTTTGAAATATAAAACTAAGTGTACTTTCCCTCCCTGGGGGAAAATAATTAAAAACACAATTTTCTTCCAGTCCAGAAAATCTCTCCATGAAGGCAGGAGATAAAGAAAACACTTCTATCATTAAGTAATCCTAAGACCAGGATGTGAGACACATGGGCAACCCAGTAGGCATTTGCAAAATAGAAACCTTATCCTCTGACACAGCCAAGCGGATGCAACTCATCACTTAAATGTTCTCAAGATAATCAGTAATGAGTCCTGGAGTAAGAGGACTTGACAGCACCATTTATCACCTACCATTCATCTTAGCTTTACTTGGTAATTGGAATGATCATCTGTATTAACTAAATGGCCTTACCCAGAGGAAAATCAGACTTCCCAGGTTTTTTTTTTTTAATTAGATTTTTTTTTTCACATGAACCATTTTTAAAGCCTTTATTTGCTACAATATTGCTTCTGTTTGATGTTTTGTTTTTTTGATCGGGAAGCATGTGGAATCTAGCTCCCCTATCAGGGATTGAACTCACACTCCCTGCATTGGAAAGTGAAGTCCTAACCACTGGGCCGCCAGGGAAGTCCCCTCCCAGGTTTTTATTACAGGAAGTTATTTTGCAACTTGAAGCTGTGAAGATACTGCTGTCCTACTACAGAAACTGAGAGATGGGGGGCTATCTCCCTTGATGTTCACATCTCAAAGAGACGGCTCCCTGGTCCTTGAGAAAGAAAGACAGTCTTAGGTCTGTAAAGCCCACCAGAGGCTGACCTAGTTTTCAAAAGGATTTATATGATTTTAAAAGGACATAGAATTTACAAGTACAGAATTTTTAAAGGAAATGCTCAAAAGAAAAGGAGGGTTGAGAAATCTCTTTATTTTCAACAGGGAGAATTAAGCCTCTTAGTTTTAATTTGTATTTGTCTTTACAATACCAGAAGTGTTTTCCTTCTTCTTAGGATAAAGACCAGACATCTTAAGAGGCTTATCCTGCTGCCTGGTGTCCTTACCTCTCCAGTTTTCTCTTACTCCATGCTCTCTTCACACACAAGTTCAGCTACGTTTCCCTTACTTTATTCTATCAGAATTCTCACCACATTTCTTTAGCATAAGATTATTTTTCTGCTTTACCATCCCTTCAACAAATTTAGCCTTGGTCAGATATTTTACATCTCAGCTCAGTCCTTCTTTTCACGAAGTGTTGTCTCTTGCAGGAGATTTTAAGCTGCATGACCGTTGCCACTGTGTCAGATTTTGCTCACTCTTGCTCTATGCCAAGTGTAAACTGTGTTTTCTTGATGCATAGTAAGCTCTTTACTGATATTTTTAAAGGAATTAATAAAAAAAAGTTAACATTAAAAATTTAGAAATTAGTAAAAGGAATGGGATTGGGAGGGGAGAGGCTCAGGAAGGGAGATGCTACATGTATAATTAGAGCTGATTAACTCTATTGTACAGCAGAAACAAACACATTGTAAAGTAATTATCCCCAATTAAAAATAAATTTTAAAAATCAATAAAAAATAAAAGAAAACATGATTAAATATTTATCAAATATTTAAGTGGAGGTAAGCTTCTTAATGGTTTAAGAAAGGCTGTAGAACTGGTTTCATTCAGTTCAGTTCAGTTTAGTTGCTCAGTCGTGTCCGACTGTTTGCGACCCCGTGGACTGCAGCACGCCAGGCCTCCCTGTCCATCACCAACTCTAGAGCTTACTCAAACTCATGTCCATCGAGTTGGTGATGCCATCCAACCATCTCATCCTCTGTTGTCCCATTCTCCTCCTGCTCTCAATCTTTCCCAGCATCAGGGTCTTTTCAAATGAGTCAGCTCTTCGCATGAGGTGGCCAAAGTATTGGAGTTTCAGCTTCAACATCAGTCCTTCCAATGAACACCCAGGACTGATCTTCTTTAGGATGGACTGGTTGCATCTCTTTGCAGTCCAAGGGACTCTCAAGGGTCTTCTCCAACACCACAGTTCAAAAGCATCAATTCTTCGGTG
Organism: Okapia johnstoni; assembly: GCA_024291935.2. NCBI lineage: Eukaryota > Metazoa > Chordata > Mammalia > Artiodactyla > Giraffidae > Okapia > Okapia johnstoni. The sequence goes on along the minus strand of CM044322.1, from coordinate 67,872,900 downwards.
CTCAGCTTTCTTTATAGGCCAACTCACATCCATACACAACTACTGGAAAAACCATAGCCTTGACCAGATGGACCTTTCCTGGCAAAGTAATGTCTCTGGTTTTAATATGCTGTCTAGGTTGGTCATAGCTTTTCTTCCAAGGAACAAGCGCCTTTTAATTTCATGGCTGCAGTCACATTCTGCAGTGATTTTGGAGCCCAACAAAATAAAGGCTGTCACTGTTTCCACTGCTTCCCCATTTATTTGCCATGAAGTGATGGGATCGGATGCCATGATCCTCATTTTTTGAATGTTGAGCTTTAAGCCAGCTTTTTCACTCTCGTCTTTTACTTTCATCAAGAGATTCTTTAATTCCTCTTCAGTTTCTCCCATAAGGGTGGTATCATCTGCATATCTGAGGTTATTGATTGTTCTCCTGGCAGTCTTGATTCCAGCTTGTGCTTCATCCAGCCTGGCATTTCGCATGATGTACTCTGCATATAAGTTAAATAAGCAGGGTGACAATATACAGCCTTGACGTACTGCTTTCCCAGTTTGGAATCAGTCCTTTGTTTCATGTCTGGTTCTAACTGTCGCCTCTTGACTTGCATGCAGATTTCTCAGGAGGCAGGTCAGGTTGTCTGGTAGTCTCATATCTTGAAGAATTTTCCATAGTTTGTTGTGATCCACACAGTCAAAGGCTTTGGCATAGTCAATAAAGCAGAAGTGCATGTTTTTCTGGAACTCTCTTGCTTTTTCTGTGACCCAGTGAATGTTGGCAATTTGATATCGGGTTCCTCTGCCTTTTCTAAATGCAGCCTGAACATTTGGAAATTCACACTTCATGTACCGTTGAAGCCTGACTTGGAGAATTTTGAGCATTACTTTGCTAGCGTGTGAGATGAGTGCAATTATGTGGTAGTTTGAGCATTCTATGGCATTTACTTTCTTTTGGATTGGGATGAAAACTGACCTTTTCTAATCCTGTGGCCACTGCTGAGTTTTCCAGTTTGTTGGTGTATTGAGTGCCGTGCTTTCACAGCATTATCTTTTAGGGGTTGAAATAGTTCGGCTGGAATTCCATCACCTCCACTGGGTTTGTTAGTAGTGATGCTTCCTAAGGCCCACTTTACTTTGCATTCCAGCATATCTGGCTCTAGGTGAGTGATCACACCATCATTGTTTTCTGGGTCATAAAGATCTTTTTTGTACAATTCTTCTGTGTATTCTTGCCACCTCTTCTTAATATCTTATGCTTCTTTTAGGTCCATACCATTTCTGTCCTTTTTGTGCTCATCTTTGCATGAAATGTTCCCTTGGTATCTCTGATTTTCTTGAAGAGATCTCTAGTGTTTCCCATCCTATTGTTTTTGTCTGTTTATTTGCATTGATCACTGAGAAGGCTTTCTTATCTCTCCTTGCTATTCTTTGGAACTCTGCATTCAAATGGGTATATCTTTCCTTTTCTTCTTTGCCTTTTGCTTATTTTATTTTCTCAGCTATTTGTAAGGCATCTTCAGAGAACCATTTTGCCTTTTTTGCATTTCTTTTTCTTGGGGATGGTCTTGTTCACTGCCTCCTCTATGCTAGAAAAAGAATAATCAGTTTCATTTAATGTCCCTTGTGTAAAGATACCCACACCCATAGACACACACACATACACTCACATATACAAACGGCAAATAATACATTGGAAACATACAGTAATGAACTAAATGTGAGCCTATGTGCTCAGTCCCTCAGTCATGTCTGACTCTGTGATCCCATGGACTGTAGCCTCGCGTTTTCCTCTGTCCATGGAATTTTCCAGGCGGAATGCTGAAATAGTTTGCCATTTCCTACTCCAGAGGACCTTTTGGACCCAGAGATGGATAAGGGAGAGGGTGTTTTATAAAGAACTAAGTAAAAATATAAGAAAAGATCATATCTAAGTAAATGCCAACCACAGGAAAAAATACATCACTAATATGTTGAGAAATGCACATTAAAGTTAGATGTAATGTTTAGCAGTGCTTTTTTCAATTATATTGTTTAATATGAAAGAGGATATAGTAAAATAGAACTTACATTCCTAATGGGAATGCAGATTTATACAACTCTTTGCAAAATGATTTGGTAAATTTATGAAGAACCTTGAAATGTTGATTTTCTTTGAACAATTAAATCCACTTATGATAATCTACTTTGGAATTCAGAAAGAACTGAGCACATAATGATACTTATTGTTCAGTGTGTGTTACTAGTGTGATACAGGAAACATGATAAATATTCAAAATTGGAGGAATAGTTTTCTAATTTATGGAAGAGAGTTATATATATGTATGGGATGGAATTTCTGTGTAGACACAAAATATATATTTCAACAGATTGGAAATATGCCCTTTTGTATTTATTGCCAAGTTTAACAAATATATATGTATATATGTTGTATACCTATATCTGTGTGTGTGTGCACTTAGTCTCTCAGTCGTGTCAACTCTTGTGATCCCATAGACTATAGCCTGCCAGCCTCCTCTGTTCATGGGATTCTCCAAGCAAGAATACTGGAGTGGGTTGCCATTTCCTTCTCCAGGGAAAACTTCCTGGCCCAGGGATCGAACCTGGGTCTTCAGCATTGCAGCAAACTCTTTACCGACTGAGCTACAAGGGAAGCTATATATATACATATGTATATATATGTAGTTTCAAAGAGTTTCAAAGAGTCGGACAAGACTTAGTGACTAACACTTTCACTTTTCACATATACAATATTAAGTAACAAAACAACATTCTGCTTATTTGCTATGACCTATATTAAAGGTTAGATTTTGTATGTATATAAGTGTCAGACTTTATTTTTTTGGGCTCCAAAATCACTGCTGTTGGCGATTGCAACCATGAAATTAAAAGACGCTTACTCCTTGGAAGGAAGGTTATGACCAACCTAGATAGCATATTTAAAAGCAGAGACATTACTTTGCCAACAAAGGTCCATCTAGTCAAGGCTATGGTTTTTCCAGTGGTCATGTATGGATGTGAGAGTTGGATGGTGAAGAAAGCTGAGCGCCGCAGAATTGATGCTTTTGAACTGTGGTGTTGGAGAAGACTCTTGAGAGCCCCTTGGACTGCAAGGAGATCCAACCAGTCCATCCTAAAGGAGATCAATCCTGGGTGTTCATTGGAAGGACTGATGTTGAAGCTGAAACTCCAATACTTTGGCCACCTCATGCGAAGAGTTGACTCATTGGAAAAGACCCTAATGCTGGAAAGGATTGGGAGCAGGAGGAGAAGGGGATGACAGAGGATGAGATGATTGGATGGCATCACTGACTCGATGGACATGGGTCTGGGTAAACTCCAGGAGTTGGTGATGGACAGGGAGGCCTGACGTGCTGCGTTTCATGGGGTCGCAAAGAGTCGGACATGACTGAGCGACTTAACTGAACTGATATATATACATATATATCCCGGGCTTCTCAAGTGGCCCTACAGTACTGGAGACCCAGAAGACTTGGATTCTATCCCTGGGTCGGGAAGATCCCCTGGAGGAGAGCATGGCGACCCACTCCAGTATTGTTGCCTGGAGAATCCCAGGGACGCAGAAGCCTGGCAGTCTACCGTCCCTAGGGTTGCAAAGAGTCAGACACGACTGAAGTGACTGAGCAAATGTATATATGTATATCCCCTCCCTCTTGGACCTCCCTGCCCCATTGGGTGTTCTTTAAAGTAAACTAATTGAAAAAGGAAACTCTTTGGTTATGATTCAGGGCAAGAGTAAGATAGTAAGAAGCTACAGGAAGAATTGTCTTGTATTTAGGAATGAACTTCATCCTGATAAAGGCAGTGGATTCCCTGTCACTGACTGACTGCCAAGGTTGTTCATCTTTCATGGATGATTTAGAAGATGTCTCTCTGAGGAATAGAAGAAAGCAGCTTTTGAAGAATACCTGAGTTTTAATTTTATATGATTCCACCTTGTATATCCTTGGCTTGCAAAAAACTGCAGTCACCACGATATAAGTGAAATAGCAAAGTAGAGTTTATTTTTGTAATTTTCTCTCAGCACTTCAGAATTTCTCTCTTCTTAAAAACCGTTCTTCTATATTCAACACTTTCGAAAGCCCCACGTCTACCTGTCACCTACTGACTCTCCTGTTCCCTCTAGTTCTACTCTTTATGCAAACAATTCGAAACATCAAGTTTATGTTCTGTTCCTCATGTCCAAACAAAAACAGTTCTTATTGCTTAGTGTTTTTGTGTTGCATCTGATGAAAATAATTCAAGAGAAGCTATGGATTTAAAATAAATTGAATGATCTCAGAGGGTGTTTATGCATGAGTTGTGTGGCTTTGGTCACTTAGTTGTGTCCGACTCTTTGTGACCCCTGGATTGTAGCCCACCATGCTTCTCTGTTCCTGGAATTCCCAGGCAAGAATGCTGGAGTGGGTTGACATTTCCTTCTCCAGGGGATCTTCCTGATCCAGGGGCGGGACTCTGGTCTCCTGCATTGCAGACAGTCTCTTGACTGACTGAGCCACCAGGGAAGCCCTTATGTGTGAGTTAATCCCCATCAATCTCTAAGTGTTCAGGCCTGGATGAGGCAAGAACAGGAAGCTCCTAAGCTCGATTTACCTCCTGGAAGCCATGCTGAGCCTACTCACTTTTTTCAGTGACTCCTGTCACGAAGGGCAATGCTATAAAAACATGCACCTTGAACTGAGAGAGCTTGGTCTTGTAAAACTTCTGCAAATATCTGAACTCAAGAAGCATAAATATATGAATGTGAAGAGTTGCTTGTATGTAGAGAAAAGAATATCATTAGGAACATGATTTCCCTGTGGCACTTTCAAATGCCCCATGAGGTCAACATGGGACCTCATGAATTTACCTCATGAATTTTTTTTTTCTTTTCTTTTTACTGTTCCCATAGCCTTTGGTTCAGAGAACAAGAAGCATCTATCTGAAGGAAACAGAGGTTCCCATGATAATTAAGTGGAAAGGGAATAAAAGTGAGAAAGAGAGTGGATCTCATGTCTGCTGGCTGATTTATTTTAGAACCTGTACAAGTGATCTTGTGTTTATTTTTAAGCCTGTGTACATGGATAAAATATAAGTGTGGTCTACATTTAAAATCCTAAATGATGTCTTCTATGTTAACACAAGAGATAACATAGAAAGACTACAAGGCTGAAGTTATTTTCTTGATTTTGACAGTCTTTTATTATAATAGTATACCTAATAGAAATTATATGTAATATAAAAATCCATCCACATTTTTTTCTGACAGAGTGATCACAAAATGTGTGATGTTTAAAATAACCGATCTTCATTTAGTGTTTTTTCTTACACATGGTACTAGAAACAAAACACTTAAGAGGAATCTAGACAATCCAAATGTTTGAACTTCCAAATGATTTTGCCAGAATCTTTGGGTTTCAATTTTTTTCTCTCACTCCTGCTGAGAAAGTACACACATTTTGAAATTTAGTTTATTTGAGCAGCGCTTTTTCCCCCTTTAAGCTGATGATAAACATATGGGAGTGGGATTGAATTAGAGACAAGCTGTTGATTTCTATTGAATACTCAAAAAATGTAAGTTATCAAAAAAATCATTTAACTATCCAGTGATTGGCCGAAGGTTATTAGAAGTTCAGTAAATGGATGTAAAATCATCCTGATGTGGAGCTTATTGGAAACATTGTTGGTGTTTATTTCATAATTGGGGCTACGATTATTTGACTTAGAGCTTAGAGTTATAGAGTTATGGTATTCAAGGAAGAGCATTAAGAACCAGAAAGGATTGCTGAAATTCACACAGTGGCAGCAAGAATATTGGTATTATTTTTTACACCATTTTTTTGGTTATCTCTTGGTTTGTTGTTTTTGGAACCATATATCTAGAAACATATAAAATATGTTCTATATATTATATAGAAAATAGAAATAATATATCTATAATAAAATGACACATAGTATAATATATAATGGTATATATATTATATATACATGTTATAATAATTATAATTATGTAATAGTATAATTATAATATAACATATATACATGTACATATGTTCAGTTCATTTCAGTTGCTCAGTCGTGTCCGACTCTTTGTGACCCCATGAATCGCAGCACACCAGGCCTCCCTGTCCATCACCAACTCCTGGAGTTTACCCAAACCCATGTCCATCGAGTTGGTGATGCCATCCAACCATCTCATCCTCTGTTGTCCCCTTCTCCTCCTGTCCCCAGTTCTTCCCAGCATTAGGGTCTTTTCCAATGAGTCAACTCTTCACATGAGGTGGCCAAAGTATTGGAGTTTCAGCTTCAACATCAGTCCTTCCAATGAACACCTAGGACTGATCTGTACACATATGTATATGTATACATATATAATATATACATATTTAGTGTGTTATGTTATAATTATTATTTTATTATATAGTTATAATTATTATATCATAACACATATATATTAATGTTATAATTATATAATTATTACATTACATTATATTATAATTATACTTAAAAGACACTTGCTCCTTGGAAGGAAAGCTATGACAAACCTAGGTAGTGTTTTATGAAGCAGAGATATCACTTTGCTGGCTAAGGTCCCTCTAGTCAAAGCTATGGTTTTTCCAGTAGTCACTTATGGATGTGAGAGTTGGACTCTAAAGAAGGCTGAACACCGAAGAACTGATGCTTTTGAGCTGTGATGCTGGAGAAGACTCTTGAGAGTCCCTTGAACTGCAAGAAGATCCAACCAGTGAATCCTAAAGGAAATCAACCCTGAATATTCGCTGGAAGGACTGATAACTAAAGCTGAAGCTCCAACACTTTGGCCACTTGATGCAAAAAGACCTTAATGCTAGGAAAGATTGAGGGCAGGAGGAGAAGGGGATGACAGAGGTTGAGATGGTTGGATGGTGTCACCGACTCAATGAACATGAGTTTGAGTAAACTCCAGGAGGTAGTGAAGGGCAAGGAAGCCTTTTATGCTGCAGTCCATGGAGTCGCAGAGTCGGACACAACTTAGTGACTGAACAATAATGACATCTATAATGCTATAACATATAGTGGAATATATATTATTAACATGTTATAATATATAACAGTATATATAATATATATAGAGCAGATATTATATTTGTATAGTTCTATACTCCCAAGACATATTTGAACAGATGGAGAATATACTCTAGAGTTAGTTGCTGATTTTAAAATATATACTTATAAATACATCTATTTCCATATCTATTGAAAAAGTAGGCTTCTGAGAAATCAAATGGTATATCTTAGAGTTATATCTAAAAGGCAAGAGAGACCTGGGTTTCATTTACGTCTTTATGACACTAGATTCACAAAACCATTTAACTTTGAGGGTTCTTCATTTCATCATTTGTAAGTCGGTGGGACTGAGCCAGAAGACCATTTCTAACTCTAGTATATTTGACTGAACAAAGAAACAGGCCAGTCTTAGAACATCTGTAAGAGCTAGCGATCTGCCTTTGGGGCCTTCTCACCTGCATTTCTTTGACACTCCACCCTCTTCTTTCCTGCCCATCTTCTTCTTACTGAAAATATTCAGGTGTCACGGCCCATGAGGTTTCCTACTGAACTCCTTTCTTCTTGTAAAGGTTTGTGGTGACTTTTATAGCTTGCCATTTAGTTTAACCTCTACCAAAATACCCAGGCCTTTTCCAATTAAACTCTGCTTTCAACTAGCAATAAGAAATAAATACTTGAATGAACTAAGTAGCAGGCTTCCAGGTTCTCGGTTTTTAGTATGCATCACTTGTTGAAAGTCCGTGTTTGGAGTCTAGACCCCCCAGTCCCTGAATGTCCGTTTTTAATAAATTCTCTAACAGATTCTGATGCTCTTTGAGAAACAGTGGTCTCGGATTTTTGTATATTGCAAGAGATTTAGAAGGATTTAATTCAAATTATAGATGAATATTTGGAGTTTCTGACATGATGCTTCAAATCACACAAAATTATACATAATTTTATAGGTTTTACTCCTTAGACTAGTCTCAGTCTGTGGGGTGGGCCTGTTTTCTCCAGAATAATTGTATTACTTTTCTCCAATGAATTTTCCCACATAGTATTCCACCTAGAGTTCAAGTGTTAAAAAATAGATTCTTTACTGAGAAAGATGGAAGAAAATGAACTTTCAGAATTGCAAATTTCATTGAATGACAGAATATTGGTTTACCAGAACCTGAAACCTAAAAAGAATTAACAACAAAAAAAGACAACTATAGAAACTGATCTTCCTAATGACTTACTGTAGAAGTCCAATGCCTAGAATATGTTTTTAATATTTTTATTTCTTAGTTACTGTTGTTTTCTCTAATTCCCCTCATATACTCATTTTCATGGCTTATAAATATTTTGCTTATTTAATGAGTAACTCCATGAAATTCCTTAAAATCTATTATTACTCAATGGATGGCCTTGGGCCTGTACTAGAAATACCAAATCTTTGGATCCAGTGCAAACCTACTGAATTAAAACCAGCATTTTATAAGATTCCTAGTTGACTTGTATTTGTTTTAAAATCTGAGGAGGGCTACTATAAAGTGCTTTTTCTTGGGCTCTTCCAGACTGGAGTTTACTTTTAATATGTTACCTTATGAAATTTTAATAATAGTGTTTTAAAAAGCTGTATTGTTTATGTATAAATTATATGTGTTTATTTAAGATATAAAGGTAAAGAAATGGAAATAAGGAAACTCACTTAGCCACTCAGAAAAAAACATTGTTAACATGATAATTTTACATATCTCTGTATACAGATACAAATAGAGAGATGGATGGATTGACGGATGGATGGATGGGGAAAGGTTGAGAGAGAATTTTACTGAAGTGGAATCATGCTATATATAAAACATTTAAAAATGAAAGATACTAAATTAGTTTTTTCTGAAATCAGAATTATTCAGAATTGATAAATACAAAGAAATGTAAATGTAATTGAAGGTATTGCTGAACTTGAAGCGACAATTTCTTTATGAGAAGAGATCTTATATTTTAAATGTCTTCTAAAATGTGATAACACTGTGAGATGGATGTGTTTCAAGTTTTGAAGATATCTGTTATCTGTCTAATGAAGGATGGGGAAATAAATATCCTTGCACTGCCTTGCACTTCAGCCTCCAGATTTTGTTTCTTGAAAACAATTTTTTATTGTTTTGCAATGGCAAGGTTTCTAATATTCACATTCCATTTTACCATCATAATTTTAATTGTTTAAGCTTACTTCTTTATTTAGGGGTATACTTATCTTATCAGTAGTACTTATCACATTTCCCATCCTATTTTTATTTTGATTCATCTCTTAAATGCAAATATTTCATTAAATATTCTTATTCTTTCCCAAAGACAGTCCAGTGAGTATTGCTTTCTTTAGCTTCTCGAATTCCTGAGATGGCATGTGGTCCTTTTACTCAAAATGAACCAAAGTACATGGATATATACTTATCTTGTTATTCTTTGTTGCTTTATACCGGAGATATTGCTATGTTTTCAGAGGTTATTTTCCTGAATAAATCTCAGATCACTTTGATATAACCTAACTCCCCCCTTGTACTTAGAGATTATATATACAACTATTTTCTATAAAGTTGAGTAACTTTACCAGAATATCTTAGTTTTACTATCAAAACTATCACAGTGTGCCAAAAGTTGCTACGGATTTTAGCTTCATTTATTTCAGTACAGTTTTCTTTGATAAAGTTTTACATTTGTTTTTCTCCATTTTACTTGTTCTCTTTTTTTGGAACTCTGTCTGTACGGACAGATTTCTTTGTTTTTCTTCTGTTTCAACATAATAGTAACAGGTTTTGTTACAAGTGGGAGGTTTCATAACGCCCTAGACCCTCATGTTTAGAATTTTCCTTCTGCACAATCACTATCCTTAGAAATTAGCCCTAGTGTTCTCTTTCAGGACAGATGAATGTTCTGAACTGTGGCCTCAGTGTACATGCAGAGGTTACTTGGAAAACACTCAGAGTTATGAGAAGATGTCCATCTGTTGATAATATGAATGTCAAATTATTGGCCGCTATCACTAGAAGACCCATATGGTTCCAAGATGGCAAATAACTCATTAGGATCGCTCCTCAGAGGTTATGCAGTTTCCTCTATGATAAATACATAGGGGTGTCCCAGTTGGCTCTAGTAGTAAATAATCCGCCTGCCAATGTTCGAGACACAAGAGACACGGGTTCGATTGCTGGGTTGGGAAGTTCTCTTGGAGAGGAAATGGCGGCCCACTCCAGTATTCTTGACTGGGAAATCACACGGACAGAGGAGCCTGGCAGGCTGGGGTCGCAAAGAGTCAGGCATGACTGAGTGACTGAACACACATGATAAAGATACATGATATGATACCAGGAGTATAACTAACAAAAGAATAACAATAAATTTACTTTATTAATATTAAAATTGTTTCATAGGACATCATAAATGAAGTAAAAAGACAATCCACAGAACAGAAAAAAAGTATTTGTAAGGCATATATTTGAATTCTATATATTTGTAATCTACAATATATGTAACAACTTTTACAACTCAATAATCAAAGGACAAATCACCAAGTTTTAAAAATTAGGTAAAGGATACGAATAGACTTTTCTGCAAAGGACGTTTACAAATGGCCATGAAACATAAGAAAAGATGGTCAGCATTATGATCATCAGAGGCTTGCAAATAAAAACCACAGTGAGAACCAACCTTCCACCCACTGAGATGGTTTGATATAAAAAGACACAATAACAAATGTTGACAAGGATAGGGAGAAGTCAGCGCCCTCATATATTGCTGGTGGGCATGTAAAGTGGTGCAGCTGGTTTGGAAAACAGTCTGGCAGTTTCTGAAAAGGTGAAACATAGATTTACCATGTGACCCAGCAATTCCACTCCTAAGTGTTTACTCAAGAGTTAGGGGAACATACGTTCATGAAAAACTTGTACATGGATGTTTATTGTAGCATTAGTCATAATAGCACCCAAATGGAAGCAAATTGTATGCCCTTCAATAGGGAAATGAATAAGTGCAAATGTGATATGTCCATACAAAGGAATACTGCTTAACAAAAAGAATGTATTAAGTACTGGTGCAAGGTACAATGTGGTAAACCTTGAAAACATCATGCTAAATGAAAGGAGTCGGTCCTAAATGATAGCATGTTGTGTGACCATTCACATGAAATATTCAGAATAGGTAATTCTATCAAAACACAAAATAGATTAGTGGTTTCCAGGAGCTAGGGGTGGGACAGGAGTGGGATGTAGAGCCATTGCTCATGGGTGGATGGATGTAGGGTTTCTTTGGAGGGGCTGAAAATGTTCTAAAATTGGATTTGGTGATGGTTGCACAGCTCTGCTAATACACTAGAAGCCACTGAAATGGATAAATAGATTTAAACAGGTAAATATTCTGCTATATGGATTGTTACAGTTGTTCACTCAGTCGTGTCTGTCTCTTTGAGACCCCGTGGACTGCAGCACTCCAACCTTTCCTGTCCTTCACCATCTCCTGGAATTTTCTCAAACTTATGTCCATGGAGTTGATGTTGCCATCCAACCATCTCATTCTCTGTCTCCCCCTTCTTCTCCTGCCCTTAATCTTCCCCAGCGTCACTGTCTTTTCCAGTGAGTTGGCTCTTCACATCTGGTAGCCAAAGTACTGGAGCTTCAGCATCAGTCCTTCCAGTGAATATTCAGGGTAGATTTCCTTTAGGATTGACTGGTTTCATCTCCTTGCTGTCCAAAGGACTCTCAAGAGTCTTCTCTAATACCACACTTCAAAAGCATCAGTTCTTCAGAGCTTAGCCTACTTTATGGTCAAACTCTCACATCTGTACATGACTACTGGAAAACTTCCTTGGTGGCTCAGTTGGTTAAGAATCTGCCTACAATCCGGGAGACCCAGATTCAATCCCTGGGTCAGGAAGATATCCTGGAGAAGGGAATGGCAAGCCACTCCATTATTCTTGCCTAGAGAATTCCATGGACAGAGAGGTCTGGTTAGCTACAGTCTATAGGATCTCTAAGAGTTGAAACGTCTGAGCGACTAACACTTTCACTTTGAAGCTATATGAATTACATTACAATAAATTCACTAAAAAATGTATATTAATGCATATATATGGAATCTTGAAAATAGTATCAGTTCAGTTCAGTCGCTCAGTCGTGTTCGATTCTTTGCGACCCCATGGACTGCAGCACACCAGGCCTCCTTGTCCGTCACCAACTCCTGGAGTTTACCCAAACTCATGTCCATTGAATCAGTTATACCACCCAACCATCTCATTCTATGTCGTCCCCTTCTCCTCCTGCCTTCAATCTTTCCCAACATCAGGGTCTTTTCAAATGAGTCAGTTCTTCACATGAGGTGGCCAAAGTATTGGAGTTTCAGCTACAGGATCAGTTCTTCCAATGAATATTCAAGACTGATTTCCTTTAGGATGGACTGATTGGATCTCCTTGCAGTCCAAGGGACACTCAAGAGTCTTCTCCAATACCACAGTTCAAAAGCATCAATTCTTCAGTGCTCAACTTTCTTTATAGTCCAACTCACACATCCATACATGACTAATGGAAAAACCATAGCCTTGACTAGATGGACCTGTGTTGGCAAAGTAATGTCTCTGCTTATTAATATGCCATCTAGGTTGGTCATAACTTTTCTTCCAAGGAGTAAGTGTCTTTTAATTTCATGGCTGCAAGCACCATCTGCAGTGATTTTGGAGCCCAAAAAAATAAAGTCTGACACTGTTTCCACTTTTGCCCATCTATCTGCCATGAAGTGATTAGACCAGATGCCATGATCTTTGTTTTCTGAATGTTGAGTTTTAAGCCAACTTTTTCACTCTCCTCTTTCACCTTCATCAAGAGGCTCTTTAGTTCTTCTTCACTTTCTGCCATAAGGGTGGTGTCATCTGCATATCTGAGGTTATTGATATTTCTCCCAGCAATCTTGATTCCAGCTTGTGCTTCATCCAGCCCAGCGTTTCTCATGATGTACTCTGCATATAAGTTAAATAAGCAGGATGACAATATACAGCCTTGACGTACTCCTTTTCCTATTTGGAACCAGTCTGTTGTTCCATGTCCAGTTCTAGCTCTTGCTTCCTGACCTGCATACAGGTTTCTCAATGGCAGGTCAGATGGTCTGATATTCCCATCATTTGAAGAATTTTCCACAGTTTATTGTGACCCACACAGTCAAAGGCTTTGGAATAGTCAATAAAGCAGAAATAGATGTTTTTCTGGAACTCTCACTTTTTCAATGATCCAGCGGATGTTGGCAATTTGATCTCTGGTTCCTCTGCCATTTTTTGAAATCCAGCTTGAACATCTGAAAGTTCACGATTCATGTATTGCTGAAGCCTGGCTTGGAGAATTTTGAGCGTTACTTTGCTAGTGTGTGAGATGAGTACAATTGTGCAATAGTTTGAGCATTCCTTGGCATTGCCTGTCTTTGGGATTGAAGTGAAAAGTGACTTTTCCAGTCCTGTGGCCACTGATGAGTTTTCCAATTTTGCTGACATATGGAGTGTAACACTTTCACAGCATCATCTTTCAGGATTTGAAATAGCTCAACTGGAATGCCATCACCTCCACTAGCTTTCTTCATAGTGATGCTTCTTAAGGTCCACTTGACTTCACATTCCAGGATGTCTGGCTCTAGGTGAATGATCATACCATCGTGATTATCTGGGTTGTGAAGATCTTTTTTGTACAGTTCTTCTGTGTATTCTTGCCACCTCTTCTTAATATCTTCTGCTTCTGTTAGGTCCATACCATTTATCCTTTATTGAGCCCATCTTTGCATGAAATGTTCTCTTGATATCTCTAATTTTCTTGAAGAGATCTCTAGTCTTTCCCATTCTATTGTTTTCCTCTATTTCTCTGCACTGATCACTGAGGAAGATGAAAATGGTATAGATGAACCTATTTGCAGGGCAGGAACAGAGACACAGATGTAGAGAATGGATGTGTGGGGGCAGTAGGGGAAGAGGTGGGTGGGATGAATTGGGAGAGTAGGTTTGATATAAATGTTGATAACACTACCATGTGTAAAATGGACAGTTAGTGGAAAGCTGCTCTATAGCACAGGGAGCTCAGCTGGTTGCTCTGTGATGACCTAGATGAGTGGGATGGAGGATAATGGGAGGGAGGTCAAAGAGAGAGGGGCCATATGCATTCATACAACTTATTCACAGAGTTTTAGGAAAGAAACTAACTCAATGTTGCAAAGCAATTATACTCCAATTAAAAAAGAAAAGAAAAAAGTCAAGTGGAATGAAGTCTTGCTTCCATGTTTCTCTGAGTCCCTGGTGATGTTAGCAGTTTCCCAGCCAGAGCATTTCCCCAAGGTCTTTTATCTGCACCTACTCTGGTCCATGTCTTTGTCCTTCCTCCCCTCAACCCAGGTGGTTCCTTTTATATCCTGGTGAAGATCAGAGCTAAGCCCATGCAGGTGGCTTTATTCTTCCCTTGCTTTCTTTTTTATTTTACAATCATTGCATAATTATATCCTACATAGCCCCCAAAGGTTTCGGTTTTGATTTGTGAAAACCTCTGGTGAAAGTAAAAGTCCAAACCTAGATCATTTTTTAAATCGTTGTTTTTGGGATTTAGGGCTGTGGGAAATATGTCATAATTCATAGGAATTGTAAGTTCTGTTGTTAACTTTTGGCATGTCTTGAGAAAGTAGAAATATGTTTGGACCAAAACATGTTTTCCTGCTAGGCTTTTGACAAGTCCACTCGGCTAATTTTTTTTTAACCTTTTGCTAATAATGAGGATTAATCTTTTTCTTTTCCTCTTGTCCAGGGGAACATTTCATAAACTTCAGATAAGAATCCACTCTTCTTATTTTTGTGAAGTCAGTTATTATTCCAAACTTTTCTCAACTGCTTACATCCTGAGGAAAATCGCACTGCTTACTCTCGTGGGAGACATTATTTGTATTACAAAACAAATTTGAACATGTATAATGAGACATGAAAGTGCCAAGCCTGCTGGTGTGCTCTAACACTGCTCCGGGCATTTTTTTTTCCAGTGAATTTTATGTCTGCGAACAAATTAGGATGAAAAACCTGCTCAGTTAGAATATGGAATCACATCAAAGATCCAAACCATCAGAAAGTTTCTAACATCTAACAGCATTCACTGCCAGACTAGAGACATACTAGGCAAATTTATTTCCAACTCCTAGATCCAAAATTGCCCAAGTGGCCCTTTTTCCTTTGTAATTGAAACCACTTTTAATTAAAGCACTTCTATTAGTTTGGGAGAGGGTTACTAAGATAGGAAATGTATATGCATAAGTGAGTTTTAAAATTATGTAAAATTTGTATATGTTTTCAAAAATAATTTATAATATGTAATACATTCACATGGTTTAAAATTTTGAAAGTGTGCAAACAGAAACAGAACAAATAGAATGAAAATCTGCTTCCCGCCAGTTTCCATTTTCACAGACAGGCAGTTAAGCTGGTCCTTTGTTTCTGGTATGTGACTCAGGAAACATTTTATATGGAAGCAAATACACACACATGCACACGTGTGTGTGCGTGTGTGTGTGTGTGTGTGTGCTTAGTTGCTTAATCATGTCCAGCTATTTTGGAGCCCATGGACTGTGGCCCACCAGACCCCTTTGTTCATGGGATTCTCCAGACAAGAATACTGGAATGGGTAGCCATTCCCTTCTCTAGCGGATCTTCCTGACCCAGGCATCAAACCTGGGTCTCTTGCGTATAGTTTCTGAGCCACCAGGGAAGTCGATATGCATGTATACATATACATATGTGTGTGTGTATATATATATATATATATATATATATATATATGCACATACATTTCATTTTTCATCTTTATACAAATACTAGTAACTATAGAGTCTTATTTTGTACATTCTTTTTCACTATATAAGAAGTCCTGAAGATGTCCATTGTTCCAACAAGGAATGGTTCCTCAAAGATAAAAAATGTAACTTTAAGATATACTTTAGAATTTTAAAAAAACTGTTTGCTTTTTGTCTGATCTCCTTTTATTTCCCAATATTTTCTTTTATCCCCTTTTATCTCCCAGTATTTTCTTTTCCATTCTATTCTTGCTTTCACAGATTTACATTTGAGAATATTAAGATGGTAGTGTGACTTTTTTAAGTTGCTATTGGGTCTGACAAAATTTATCTTTCTGCAGTTATACTAGAAGAGACTTTTGACTGAGAATCCCTTATGAGATGTACACAAAATAGTTTGCAGAAATTAAACTTTACAATTCTGATTTTAGAATCCTTACAATTGCAGTACGTTAAAATGTTAGTTCTCTAAGATATTGCTGAGAGACAGATGGGATAATTATCTACATATCAAATACAATTGTTTGGAAGCTGCAAATTAAATCATGAACCAAATTTCTTATGCATGAAGCCTAACTCTAGTGAATTCCTTTGAATTGTCAGTCAGTAGCTTTTAACAGCACCACCACTATATTTTAAATGAATGTTTGGCTTACAGAGTTGCTAAATAGTTATATATAATCAATTTATGACAATATACAATATCTCACAGTACTTATTTCTTTATTTTACTTTCATCTATACATCCATCCATTCAGTAAGTGTTTTTCTTAGTGTTCTAAAATAATTTCATCTCATAGGATATGGACTGGTTAAAAGTATAGAGTGTATTATAAGATAATTAAAACAAATGCTGTGTAATCAAAAAGTGAGTCTTAAAAGTCTCGCTAAAACATAACAAAATAGGTTATGGCAGAAGATAGGATATTCTCTTTGCTAAAACAGAAATCAACATATTTTTCCTTGGAAAGAATCAGATATTAATTATTCTAGGCCCTGTAGACTGTAAAGACTCTTTTATAACTAGTCAACTCTGCTGTTTTAACCCATAGACAACATGTAGATGAATGAATATGTCTGAGCTTAAATAAAACTTTATTTATGGGCATTGAGATTTGATTTTCATGTGCCATGAAACCTTCTTCTTTGAAATTAATGTAGACATTTTAAAATATAAAAATGTACTTCATTCACAAGTTATGTATGAAAAAAGAAAAACAGACAGTGGGTGGGATTTGGTTTCCGGGCTATTGTTTGTTGAGCCCTGAAGTATAGCAAGGTATGTTGCTGGATTTTAAACAAAATTCATTTCATTTCTAGTTGATTTTCTTTTGCTTAAGTGTATTTAAAGTGCTGATTATTAAATACCTTAATTGTTTGTCTCTTGTATGTTCAATTCAGTGTGTTACTTAGGGAAGAGATATAATTTTGAGTGATATATAGACACCAGACAGTTGGTACTTTATCTCACTTAATCCAGTCACCAAGCCTATGAAGTGGATATTCTTATTTCTATCTTATAGCTGAAGTAATGAGGAGCAGAAGGATTAGCAACATTTCCAAGGCTATGTACTAGCTAAGAGATGGGTTATAGTTTTTAATAGAGGTTGATCATACTCATTGGTTATAGAATTGAACATCTATTTTTCCGTGTAATAAATGTGCTGCTTCCTCATAGTCCCATAGGACTTAGCACAGTTCTATGCTCGTGAACTTAGGTGTTCAAAGTTTTGTTGTTGCCTGTTGGTTGGCTGATGTTCAATGCTGCTATTTTCGCAAAGATATAAACAGGAAAATTGAATTCCTAGTTACTTTCATTACGTAGTTTTCACCTGAGTGATTTTGATTTATCCAGCTTCCTTTTAAGGGGAATTGGATTGGAAAATTGACAAATGGAGTTTAAAATTGAGTATGCTTTTTTTTTTCCAAATATGTTCCTGACTTGCAGTTATATGCATAATTTAATTTTTATTTTTGTAATTTCAGTTCATTTCCTCTCGAATCCTCAGATGTTCAAAATGTTGGATGACAGCCAATTTTGGGAGATTGTTTTTCTCAGTGGTTTCAGGAAGAATGAAGTGCTTTTATAGAGGATTTATAAAATACATTAAAGCACATATTCTTTCTTCTGGACTTAAAATAACTAAGAATGTAATCTTTTTAGTCAACAACAGCATTGAATTATAGCCATATTGTTGATAGTAAAATTTGGCTACCCTTAAAAATAGACTTCAACATGAACATGCATGCCTTAGTAGCTTGAAATATTCTAATCAATTGGTTGATTATGACCCCTCTACAGTCATCAGCTATGCTGTTAACATATTCTCTCTTTAGCCCAGACAAGTATGTTCTAAAGTCCTTTTAGATTTGTGGGTTTATCTCCATTGTACAAGAGCATTCTGTAATTAAATAATTAAATTATTAGTTCCAAATCATAGGGCTTTAGAGATCAGACAGTGTCTTTAATTTCAATGATTGTTGCAGGCTAATAACTAGAAGATTCACTTACTGACCTGCAGATGTCAGAGAAAAAATTTATTCCTATCTGCTGCCACAATTTAAAGCATAAGCTAATGCTAAGATCATACCATCACATTTTATTCTATCGATAAGAGTTGAAGTCATTATTTAATGACTACCGAGATAAAGGAGGGGAAAAATGCCCTTTAAAAAAGAAAGAAAGAGAGAGAGAGAGAAAGAAAGACAGAAAGAAGAAAGGAAGGAAGAAAGAAAGAAAAGAGTAGTTTACTTAAAATAAAAACTAAATATTGTGTGTGATGAAAATACCTGGCAAGAACATGGAATAATGCTATTCTACATAAGAGACGTTAATACCATTAAAAACATTAGCTTTTCTAATTTTTATTGTTTTTTACAGACTGTTAGATATTAATCATAGCTCAGTCGGTAAAGAATCTGCCTGCAATGCAGGAGACCCAAGTTCAATTCCTGGGTCAGGAAGAAGGAAATGGCAACCCACTCCAGTATTCTTGCCTGAGCAATCCCAGGGACAAAGGAGCCTGCTGGGCTGCAGTCCATGGGGTTGCAAGAGTCGGACACGACTTAGTGATTAATTCACCACCAACATATTACTATTTTGAAATTCATACACATAAGTCAGGAATCTACAGTTAAAATGTGATAAGCTTATTGAAAACTATTAAACATGCCAATGACTACATTTTATGTATGCATAATAATGACTTTAGAAAACCCTAAGAAGGCATAGTATTCTCAGTAGCCCATTCAATGCCTAATACACATAGAGAACTCAAATGTTTATTGAATGAAATAATGCACTGATCTTCTGTATACTTTGCTTTATCCAAATCTTGTTTTCTCATATCCCTATTCAATCTTCAGTAAATAGTCCTACTATTTGTTTTTATAACTGAAGAAGCTCAGTTAGTTTATAATTGATAATTTCATTGAAATAAAATAGTTATTTAAAATTATTCTTTGCATCCATTTCTGATTTCTGTCTTTGGAAAGTTATTTAGCAACATTTTGTATGAAATGCATGAATGCTCTCACTTCAACGAGATATAAATCTGTAACCTAATAAAACACCAAGAGGGAGTTAAAGCCATTTATTTATGTATTTTTCATTCAGATAGAGATATTGATACATTTTATGGAAGTGCATACTTCATTTGTCAAGCTCTAATCCTCTGAATACATTTTGAAGTTAATTTTTCAACTTGGGTGGTGCCAGGATAGTAACAGGAGGTTAGAAAATTTTGAGAGTAATTTTTAGTAAAGTGTCATTTTAATATGACTACATCATATATAGTTTTAGATGCTTCAGGTTAGGGTTCCCTGTGAATACCTATAACTTGTATTATACATGGGCTTCCCCAATGGCTCAGTGGGTAAAGAAACTGCCTGTTATGCAGGAGACATGGGTTTGATGCCAGCATCAGGAGATCCCCTAGAGGAGAAAAGTTGCACCCACTCCAGTATTCTTGCCTGAAAAATCCCATGGACAGAGAAGCCTGGCAGGCTGAAGTCTAAAGGATATAACATATAATATACATATTGCATATAACATCCTTGTCCTGTAAGGTCGTGATGCCACAAAACCAAAGCACAAAGAAATGTACAAAGAAAATGAACATTATTTAAAAAAAAAAATTCTTGGACTGTATTTAAAGAGCCCAAATTGAGATAAACTTTACTACATTTTTTCAAATATTTGTTAGAGTTGTTTTCAGTTGTCTTTTTTCCTTGAAATGGCATTAGTTGATTCAGGGTCTCTGGTTTTCCCACTCCCTATTAATTACAGATACTGCTTTTATTATTTTTATCAGTTGAAGTATAGCTGATTTGCAGTATATATATAGATACATAAATATTCATTTTCAGATTCTTTTCCATTATAGATTTTTACAAGATAATGACTCTAGTTCTCTGTGCTCTACAGTAGGTCCTTGTTTATTTTATATACAGTAGTGTTTTTTGTTTAATCCCAAACTCCTAGTTTATTCCTCCCCTCACTTTTTCCTTTAGTAACCATAAGCTTGTTCTCTTAAGTCTGTGAGTCTGTTTCTGTTTTGTAAATAAGTTCGTTTGTATCATTTTTTTTAGATTCCACATATGTGATATTATATGATTTTTGTCTTTGATATACTAATCTCTAGGTGCATATATGTTGCTGAAAATGTCATTATGTCATTCTTTTTAGGGCTGAGTAATAGTTCTTTGTGTATATATGTACCACGTCTTTATCCATTCACCTGTCAATGGATACTTAGGTTGATTCCATGTCTTGGCTATTGTAAATAGTGCTGCTGTGAACACTGAGATGCATGTTTCTTTTCAAACTATAGTGTTCTGCAGATGTATGCCTAAAGTGAGATTGCTAGAGCATAATGGCAACTCATTTTTTTAAAGAATCTCCACAATATTCTCCATAGTGGCTGCACTGATTTACTTTCTTGTCAACAATGTAGGAAGGTTTCCTTGTCTCCACACCCTCTCCAGCGTTTATTATTTGTCGGCTTTTTGTTGATGGCCATTCTGACAGGTATGAGGTCATATACCTCATTGTAGTTTTGATTTGCATTTCTGTTAGCAATGTTGAACATCTTTTAATATTGCCTTCAAGTGAATAATTTTTAGGACAAACATTTTTACAGATAGGTAGTGATTAAAAAATTTGGCCTATATGTGAGACAGAATAAGAGATACAGATGCATAGAACAGTCTTATGGACTCTGAGGGAGAAGGTGAGGGTGAGACATTCTGAGAGAATAGCATTGAAACATGTATATTATTATATGTGAAACTGAACACCATTCCAGGTTCGATGCTCAGGGCTGGGGCAATGGGATGACCCAGAGGGATGGGATGGGGAGGGAGGTGGGAGGGGAGTTCAGGATGGGGAACACGTGTAAACCCATGGCTGATTCATGTCAATGTATGGCAAAAATCACTACAATATTGTAAAGTAATTAGCCCCCAACTAAAATAAATAAATTTATTTAAAAAAAAAAAAAAAAAAAAATAAATAAATAAAATTAAAAAAAATTGGAATTTTGTCCTTTGAGATTTCAAAGAGAAAGCGAAATCAGAGAAAAAATAGGATGGTGATTGGCCATTTGGTGAATACATCGTAGTGGCCTTTCCCTGGTAAGGCCATGGCTCGGTTTCTCAGACTCCTACTGGAATGCTGCACATCTCATTTCCTGAGTGCATCCAGA
This sequence comes from Okapia johnstoni, assembly GCA_024291935.2. Lineage (NCBI taxonomy): Eukaryota > Metazoa > Chordata > Mammalia > Artiodactyla > Giraffidae > Okapia > Okapia johnstoni. Next base: position 67,851,361 of record CM044322.1, on the reverse strand, counting down.
GTTTGTAGTTTCAAACCAACTGATTCATGCTCAGCAGACTATAGTGTGACTGAGATCCAGTCCATAATATCAGGGTAGTGACTTTGTTCTCATTAAATCATATGCATGTAAATGAAGGTCATAATCAAAATCGTACTTCCATAGATATACATATACCCCCTCCCTTTTATGGCTGATTCATGGTGAGGTTTGACAGAAAACAGCAAAATTCTGTAAAGCAATTATCCTTCAATAAAAAATTAATTAATTAAAAAAAGTCGTACTTGCATAACAGAATCAGAAAAATAAAGAAAAGGGAGTTGGGTGATTTTTGAATGATCTCTAGTATGTAATTCATGTAGCTAAGTCTTTCCTAGGAGAATGGCAAGAATTTTTCTCCATTACCGAAAGGTTGACAATTCATCTGTCTTTGTAGTCCCCTCATTGAGATGATTTAGCAGGGAGAAATCAGTGAAAGAGTGTCAGTTCTGTAAAACAGTCTGCTTTTTCTTACAGATCTTTAAGATATATGTATTTATATACATTGATAAATGAATAAATCTTAATTTTTGTGTATTTTGAGTTTGCTTTCTTCTATCTCAGGGCTTTATCTTTTAATCAAATGTCCAAGAAATAGGCTCCTGGTCTTTTTTTTTCTTTAAAATTTTTAAAGCCTAAGATGCAAGCTTTCTTTTACTATGTTATTTTCTACTTAATTTTAACTTAGTTTGCAACAGCTTCCTTAGTATCCCCACTTCCTTATTATTTTTCATTTGAGAAAAATCTTAGGACATATCAGCTCAAATAATTAGTCTCTTAAGTCTAGCAAATATTATCTTAATAATAATTCTGTGGTATGTGCATATTTATTGCCTGGAGAAGGCTTTCAAAATGAGAAATTTAAAGTAATGTACCTAGCCAGTGTGTGTTTTGAATACAGAAACAATTTTCCTCATAGTCTACTAGGCAATCAGTTTACTCCATGGAACAATACCTCTATTTACGATTTTCTTTCAAACTATAAATGTACAAAAATTGGTTATCTATCAAACGCATTGGAATATGGACAATTATGAACTGTGGGAAGCAGTCTTATCAAACGTGGTTTTCTCCTCAGTACCTTTATTTCTAAAGTAAAAAAGAAATCTTTTTCACCCTCATTTATCACCCTCCAAACTTTTGTCCATTGAGTGCAAGAATATTGGGGCAGATATCTTGTGTTATCCCCACATTGTGAATGAAAATCAACTTTGGGTGAGCAAAATTACTTTTTGGGCTACTTATGAGGTAGTTCAGTAATTTAGAATTTGCTTACAATGCAGGAGACACCAGATCTATCCCTGCATTAGGAAGATTTCCTGGAGAAGCAAATGGCAACCCACTCCAGTGTTCTTACCTAGGAAATCCCATGGACAAAGGAGCCTGGTGAGCTACAGTCCATGAGGTCAAAAAGAGTTGCACACGACTGAGCGACTGAACAACAATAACAGTGAGAAGTCCACTGGCTCAGACAACGTGATACCCATGGAGAGGACTTTGCTGCCTCCCAACTGCTCCATCTACCCACTCATTACCACCTAGAAGTTTCCATCCATAGCACTTATTTCAGCTTGTAATTGAACATTTATCGCTGTGTTTATTTTCTGATTCTTTTGATTCTAATATAAGCTCTGTGAGAACAATTTGTTTTTCTTTTATTCACTGCTTTACATATGATATCAAGGACAAAAGAAGACACAAGTTATTGAATGAATAGCCAAATGCGTCCGTAACCAAGCTGAGACTTTTCTTTCCACATGGATTGATTTAAAGAAATGCTAGGTTTCTGGCCTGGGAGAAAGCTGTCAAATCTCACTTCACAGTTTGGGACACTAAGCATCCCAGAAGATGGAAGAATTTAAACAGTTCCCAGATGCATTGATCCTTAATAGCAATCACTTATCATTGGTTCCTGTTAAAACCTGTTTCTTTCTGTATCACCATATTTCTCTTTCAAAGTAATTCTTGTTCTGAGACATAAGGTCATCTCCACCATGATCTCTTTTTGTAATTGAGGGATAATTTTCATGTTTACATTGAGTCTTGAGAGGCCCAACATTGAAAGAGAGCTTTACTACATCAGTAGTTGTTCTCAGAATCATTCTTTCAGCGTCTGAAAGAAAACCTTGTGATTTAAAATACTTCAGTGGGTGTTAGCAATACCTTGATTGAACTGTAATATCCTTGACAATCACCTTAGTCACTACTTGGCAATGCAAATTCTGTCCACTCTCTCAGGTATATAATCCTTAGTTTGCTCAGAAAAAGAATGAAATTTTAGTGTGACCAAATAGAAGTTCCTGTGTATGTCAATTATTTGAGGATTTCCTTTGCTTTTAAATTGCTACTGCTATCCTTAAGAAGGGGTAAATTTTGAGTGACCAGTGAGTATTTGCTGGGGGAGGGGACAGTATTCCCAGAATTGTATGAGGCAGTAAGGAGTCTGAGCTCCTTTATTACATTGCATTGTTTTATGTTATAAATCATACGGTTTTAAGCCTTGGTTTATAAGAAAAGCTCAACAACTAGATTATGCATCCAAGCATGTTAATAGAGTGGGGTATTAATCCTGTAAACATCCCTTTTCACATGCAAAAGTTCAAATAGAAAGCAGAAATAATTTATTTTGGCTCAGCCACAGGGGATCATTAAATGTTCTAGAAGTTGTGTTCTGCTGATAAATTATTGGAGACAGCAATGTAGTCACAATTTTTTGACATTTTTATTTTTATTTCATGGAATTCTGCTAAAGAGTATGATGATAAACATTCTAGTGAAATAAGAAACATATGGTGGTCTCAAGCATTCTATCTTCTCTCTTGTTTATCTCAAGGTTTTCCTTCTGTTCTGGTTAATAAGACTCATGTTCCAAGTATGAGCTTGGAAATGTTAAAGGGTTCCAATATGTGAAATTTAAAAAATGAACTTAACTGTTGAATGATTCTGCTGATTTAGTTCTGGAAATTCAAATGATGTCCAAATACATTACATGGAAATGGTACAAATCACCTACTTTTCCCTGATTCTTGCTTGGCTACTGCTGGTGTTTATGATACTATTCAGAGTCAGAATGAGTTGTTCCTGGCAGCATGCACTGTTAGCCCAAGCTCTGATGTTTTTGAAAAATGTTTCATGGACTAAAGTTTTAAGTCAGAATATTATTTCTGTTGATCCTCATTTGCAATCACTGTGAAATAAATGAATGATAGCATGTGATAAGGCGTTCCTTTCCTAAGAAGGAAACAACACTAATGACGACTTTGTTTACTAAACTGCACCTCGCCCCGCCCAACACTTAATGTGGTATTGAGCAAAAGAAGCTAAATTACAAACTTGAGGATTTTGACAACTATGCATAGTTTAACTCACAGACCCAGGTACTCCCTGCTACCACTTTGTAAAACTTGTAAATGCTGGGAAATACTGCTTCAGCTGTGCTTCTGCACTTCCACCAGCAGCCATTTGGTCTAATTACATTAAATTGCTGGAATAAAGGCATCTCTGATTACTTCATGGAGAGAGACTCTAGCACAGCCTGACTAGAGATCCTGCTGTAATCATCTCTGGACCCTTGAGTTATTTTTGCTATTTCAATAGATTTACAAGTCTACATTTCTCAGTGATAATACTGAGATGCTTACTAAAATGTCAGTCCTCTGTGGGGTGAAAATTTATCAATCTTGTGTGATAATGATGGTTATGAATACTAGCCTAATAAAGACATGAGAAAGAAAATCAAGAGGCTACTGCATGTGGGTTTCTATATTAGGTATTTCACCCGCGTTCTCATTTCATTCTAGTTAACATTAGGAAGTAAGAATGACTACTCCACTTTGATTACCTTGAAGAAGCTGTGAATCTCAGAACAGTTAAGTAACGTTGCTGTGTTCAACGTCTGATAGCTAGCCTGTCTGTGCAGATCCTGTGGCTGTGAATTTTGTCCTTTTTCCTAAAATTATAATCCTCACATGGTACCCTGTTCTTTAGAGAGTCTGCTTTGGAATTCTGCTCTAAGAACTGCGAAAATCTTTTCTCTAATTGGGTTCGTGAAAAAGTATGAGTCCAGCTCAGTTGAGAAGAAAATGCCTCCTAAGCTCTGAACAGCAAAGTCCATATATTGTACCAGAAAGAGTGGAAGGAGCAACCCCCATAGTCTCTTATGAACAATATAAGTCATGAGGATCTTGAGGTAACATGGTGCTCGAGCCCTGGTAGCTGGTGGCTCCCTGGTGGCTCAGATGGTTAAGAATCCACCTGCAATGTGAGAGATGCTGGTTTGATCCCTGAATGAAGGAGATTTCCCTGAAGAAGGGAATGGCTATCCACTCCAGTATTCTTGTCTGGAGAATTTAATAGACAGAGGAGTCTGCTAGTCCAAAGAGTCAGACACGACTGAGCAAATAACACTTTCACTTTTCAGTGATTAGGTCTGAAACTTATGTTCTGTAAAGTTGCTATTTACCTTAGATATTTGGCCTTTAATTTGTTCTTTTAGACTTCTTTTCTGAATTTAACAAATAACCCTGGAATTTGGGAGGAGCTGAAGTCCAATTGGTTGAAGTAACTAACTAGTAAATGGGGTTCCCAGGTGGCTCAGTGGTAAAGAATCTGTTTGCCAATGCAGGAGATGCAGGTTTGATTCCCAGGCTGGGATGATCCCCTGGAGGAGGAAATGGCAATCCACTCCAGTATTTCATGCCTGGGAAATGCCATGGACAGAGCAGCCTGGCTGGCTACTGTCCATGGGGTTGCAACAAGTTGGACACAACTTGGCGACTAAAGAACAACAATAACAAGCCTCGTAAGTAGCAGTTAGGATGACGATCTCTAGATTCTGACTCTGGACATGATGTGATCTCCAGCATAATGTCCTTGAAAATGACCTAATGTCACCAGAGAACAATTACTTGGATCTTTGTAGATGACATCCAGAAAGTGATTTCAAAGTGATTTTACATTTTAGGAAGTAAAACCATGGTCAAACACCGTGATGGTGGTGTTTCTTGGTATAGCTGGTGCACTTTCTGTCAAAAATGCTTTATTTTTATTACATAAGTAATAATGTGGTCACTATGGGAAAGGTGGAAAATATTGATTAAAAACAACCACTTCAAAAAAAAAATCCAAAACATAATTTTGCCAATGATAATAACTTGATGTATAATAGTCCAGATTTTTTCTTTCCTATTTGAAATATTTGGGCTTTATCTAAACAGAATCAAACAGCAATAGTATTTGGTAACATATTTTGGTTTATTTATTTATTATTTTTCCACTGACTATATTATGATTAGTGTTCCATAATTATTTGTGATGGCTTACTATTTCATACTTACTGATGTATAGAAAATATTTATATGATTTTCTATTATTGGGCTGTTACGTTGCTTTGATTTTTCACAATCCAAACAAGATTATAATGAGCAAGATTACAAAAAGAGTTTATATACTTCTGTGCACCATTGTCATCATATAAATTGCTAACATCTTCCTAACATTATCACTGTCTTTTAATGAGATGTATATTTTATATATGCCTATATTTTTATTAATTCATATATATATACCCATGATTCTTTCATATACTATTGTCATTCTAGTTATGCCTGGATGAAACTTCTCCACATATACTTATTTTTTTTTAACTTTTTTATTTTGCATTGGAGTATAGCTGATTAACAATGTTGTGATATTTTGAAGTGCACAGCAAAGGGACTCAGCCATTCTCATACATGTATCCATGTCCTTCAATTTGTCAGCCATGTTAAAGGGCACATGCTAAACAGTAATGTTCTCTTGGAATATAATATTTAGTATATATATTAATCACAGAAAGGCCTTGCTGTTTGAAATATGATCACTCACATTCTTCTGAGTTGTAAGGCTTGTGTGTTTGGTAGACATAGTCTCAGAACCATGGACTTTTCTGAAAATTGCATCTAAACTGTTATCTTTTTTTTTTTTTAGCATGAAAAGCTTGAATCTATAACAAAGTCCTTTTTCTTGAGGATAAGATGATACTTTCTTTTTTTACAGTTGATTTACAATGTTATGTTCATTTCAGGTGTACAGCAATGTGTGATTCAGTTATATTTCTATATATATTTCTATATATTCAATCTATTTCCTCAGATTTTTAAAAAATATATTCTTTTTCAAATTCTTCTTTAGAGTTTATTGATCAGAGAAAGGTTTATATGTTATATTTTCTGAAACAAATGGTATGTTCTATATTTTGAACATCAAACATCCTGAGAATAAATACAGATAAATAAAAGATTTTTGAAAAGTAGCAGAGAGACATGTTGTGACAACTTATTCACTATGCACAGTGTTCTGTGAAATAATCATGTTAACGTAGTCTGTTCTTCCTGCTTCATCAACATTTCCTTAATAGTCTGTCAGCAATGCCGAATTACAGATAGCGTTAAAGAAATTAGCATCAGCTGCTGGATCTGAAATGTTGACATCCATAAAATCTTTCTAAAGTCGTGGTAAAAGCAAAAGACTCCATTCCTTTGATCTTGTAACAGGATGAAAGGAGTTTGTGGCTGTAAACATATTTCTTTCTCTTGAACAAATACCTGAGCAGAAGATCATAATGTCTCCACAGCTAGTTCCCTGTGGCTCCACTTTCATGCCTTTTCCACGACTTCAGTCGTCAATATCTGACTCACGAGAAAGGTACTGTAGAGTAAGCTAAAACATCGGGGTGTTGCCAAAATGAAGACGATGTTTAGCTGCTCTTGTCGACATGGATAGAGCTATCAGTATTTGTTCTTTCTGAACTTATTGCTCCCAAATAAAGCACTTTGAATAATTTGTGGTTTCAACAAACTTGTGTTTCATGTTTTAATATATTTATTTTAATGAATAGCAAGAGAGATATATTTAAGAAGATTCTTTTTGCATTTAGTATTATTTAATTTAGCACTTTATTTTTGAGATACTGTGGAATGATTGAGTATATAAAATATGCTCCCACTGTAAGTCATTATTAAATTGCTCTGAGTCAACATATTCTTTTTTTTTCTAGCATGATTATTTAAATAGAAGTTATTTTGAATACGTTAAGCCCAACATTTGGTCTAAAGAAGGCCATTCAGACACATTAAGATACACATTCAAGAGTTAAACATTTATGTACAGCCTAACTGTAAACATAACAGGTATGGGGCAATCTAATGCACAGATATGTATTGCCTGAATTTTTCTGTTCTTGACTGAATACAATAGCTTTTTTTCAAAATTCCCATGCCTGCTTCTGCTCCTTTTATCGGTGCATTTTAGGCCAGACTGCCTGCCTTGCAGATGGGTTTTTTCAAATACGTTGATGTCACCAGTCAAGGGAATAATTTTATCAAATGAGAAAGGGATAGTCTAACCAATTTTTATTACTGACAAGCAGTCATGAGCCAGTAAGAAGGAAACCTCCATAAAAGATAAATCTCTACTCCATTAAAGATTATATATTTTATGTTCAACACTTAAAACTAAAGTACTTCTTCCTCAAATGGACTGTGGTAAAGTAAATGCTTGGGCAATAACTTGTATTGAATAAAGATTTATTGCATTTATTGTTGGCAGTAAGTTCAATAACACCTTCTGTGGCTTGGATATCATTAGGAAATTAAAGGTTAATTCATGCCATTCCTGTTCGATCCTTGCTTGGATAAAAAGAGTCATGTGAGGAAAGACTCACATATTATTTGTTTTTGCAGTGGAAATGGAAGCTTAGTATTTACTGCTGCACTCAGAGGAAAACAAAGAATAACCATTGGCTGTAATATTGGGAGTAAAATATTTTTTCAGAATAATTTCACATTTCTTTCCAAGAATATTATCCTATGCAGAATTAGAAGTACTTGCTTTCTTCATGTTTACAATGACCACAGCACTGATGTACTAAAATTAAAACCTTGTTTAAAAATGAGACAGACTATTTTGATTAAAAAAGCATAACCTTTTTTTTTTTCACCTGAAAGTGGTCATTTCCCATAGAACTGATGATGGGAACTACTAGACCAGTGAAAAATAGCTGTCATTCCATTATTGGTTTTTATCACTTTTTTTTCTTTAAAAATGCTTCTTAGAGGTAGTTAATAAAATTAAATTGGAGGCTAAGAAAATTGATAAGTTAAAAGTAAGGGAGACATGGCAGAAGAAATCTGGTACATTAGCAAGATCCATGATCTGGGAATCAAACTTGAGTTCACCTCTTTCTCTGACACTATGTATGAAAGGAATTCACCTCAGTGACATTGCTTATCTAATTTGGGTTTTAGTTTCTATCTGTAAATCTAATTCCAAAGAATTTTTGTCCAGAAGGAGTTATAGTCCTTTATATCTAATGTTTTTATGAGATAAACTGTAAGAAATACGGAAATAAGTCTTCAAGATTCATTTTATTTTCATTGTAAAGTTGTACTTCTTTTAGATCCCAGCTTCATGACTTACTATCAGTTTGATTATGGGCAAGTAGTGAACTTCCTGAGCCCCACCTATTTCACTTATATAAAGCGAATAATAATTCTTAGTTATTTTGTAATATTAGGAAAAAAATGCCAGATGTGTGGCTAAAATGGTTGAGTTGGAAGACCCTGAGCTCACTTCCTTCCATAGGCACTCCAAAATTATAAGTACTTATAGAGCAAATATTGATGAGAAAGACCTGAAGATAAGGAAAACAGATGTTCCACTATTAAAGTTATAAAGAAGGGACCACAATGATACTTGTTATAATTAACACTCACACCCCAAAGTAGGCAACTCATGAATTGGGATAATCACAATTGCAGGAATTCTCCTAAAGGAACAAGGGGTGTGAAACCCTCTTGGGCTCTCCAGCCTGGATATCTGCACTTGGGAGATAAGCCCCCAGAATGTCTGGCTTTGAGGCCAGCAGGACGTACCCATGGGAGAGCCAGAAAGCTGTATGAAACAGAGACTTTGCTCTTAAAGGGCACACACAGAATCTCATATGCTTGGAGTGCCAGCACACAGGCAGTATTTGAAAGAATCCTGGGCCAGGCTACTTGCTCATCTTGGCAGTCACCGCAGAGAGGCAGTAAGTTTGAGCTCCTACTGGGGATGTAGACACTGGCAGCAGTCATTTGGAGCAGCTCATTCTATCTCAAGGGCAGTGGTGCTAGCAAGCACTGTTTGAGGAATTCTCCCTCCATCTTTCTGGGTTGGGAATATACCCTGAAGAAGAAAATGGCAACCCACTCCAATATTCTTGCCAGGAGAATCCCATGGACAGCAGAGCCTGGCAGGCTGCAGTCCATGGGGTCTCACAGAGCTGGACATGACTGAAGCAACTTAACATGCATGCAGATGCTGACAGCAGTCATTTTTAGGAGCTCATTCTATCTCAAGGGCAGAGGTGCTAACAATCACTGTTTGAGGAATTTTCCCTCCATCTTATTAGTAATTTGGGCTTACCCACTCTCAAGCAGGTCCCGTCTGGCCCTATAGGCAGTGACCAAGACCCAACTCTGCCCCTCAGGGGGACAGCACCAGCCAGGTGGCCCCTGGCCCCTATAACTGCTGCCCTCAACATGGCCCAACCAAACTGCCTCCAGTGTGCCCACAAAGGTTGGCTTTGCCACAATGGAAGAGATCTCACAGGTCACATGGAGGGCATGCCTAGAGCATATGCTTCTGGTAACCAGGGCGAGAATGTGCTATCGGGTTCTGTAACATGGCTCCTACATAAATCCATTTCTCCAAGATCAGGAAATGCAACCAATCTACCTAATATAGAGAAATAAGCACAGAAAATTCAGCAAAACAAAGAGACAGAGGAATATATTCCATATGAGTAGACAAAACTAAACGTCAGAAAAAGAACTGAATGAAGTGGAGGTAAGTAGTCTACCCCATGAAGAATTTAAGGTAGTGATCATAAAGATGCTCAATGAACCATGGAGAACAATAGATGAACACTGAAATTTTAACAAAGAGGGAGAGGATATAAAGAAGAACTAAATAGAACTGAAGAATATATAACTGAAATGAATAGACTAGAGGAGATCAGTGGTAGGTTAGATGATGCCAAGAAATGGATCAGAGAACTGAAAGATCACTGGAAATGTTCATCCATGTTGAACAGAAAAAAGGAAGCAGAATTTTAAGAAATGAGAATACTAAACTTCTGTCACCAAACCTGAAGGGAGAAACTGTTCGAAACACAATAGTGGGGGATTTTAACACCATACTTACCCCAATTACATCCAGACAGAATTAATGAGGAAACACTGAAGTAGTGACATGTTTGACCAATTGGGCTTAATAGATTATTACAAAAACTTCCATCTAAAAGCAGCAAAATATGCATTCTTTTCTTATGTACTTGGAACATTCTTTAGGATAGATAACATAGTAGGCCACACAAAACAAGTGTGGATAATTTTATTGATTGAAATTATATCAGGTATCCTTGGCAATGATAATTGTCTGAGATTAAAAATCAACTATAAGAAAAGCTACAAAAAACCCTACACAAACACATGGAGGGTAAACAATATGCTACTAAAGAACCTGTGGATCACTGACTAAATCCAAGAGGAAATTAAAAAAAAATACCTGGAGACAAATGAAAACAGAAATACACTGGTTCAAAATCTGTGCTGAAGCAAAAGCAGTTCTAAGAGGGAAGTTTATAGTGATACATGCCTACTTCAGGAAACAAGAAAAGTCTTAAATAATTCAGCCTTAAAGGAACTGGAAGAAGGAGAGCAAACTAAATCCAGAATTAGAAAAAGGAGAGAAAAAGATCAGAGCAGAAATAGTGAAATAGAGATAAAAACAGGATGCTAAGAACTGGTTCTTTGAAAAGATAAAATTGATAAACTTTTGGCCAGACTCATCCAGAACAAAAAGAGACAGGGCCAAAATCTATAAAATCAGAAATGATAGAGGAGAAGTTATGACTGACGCAAGAAATAAAAAAGATGCTAAGAAATTGCTCTGCAATACAGCAATAAAATGGACAACCTAGAAGAAATGGATAAATTCCTAGAAACATACAATCTCATATGTTTGCTTGAGCAAATCATAAAGCAATGGAAAATTTGAACAGATATTACCAGGAATAAAATTGAATCAATCATTTAAAAACTCCGAAAAGTAAATGTCTGGGGCCAGATAGCTTCACAGGTGAATTCACCCAAACATTTAAACAAGAGTTAAAGCCTATTTTTCTCAAACTGTTCTGAAAATTCAAGTGGAAGAAGGGTTTCCAAACTCATTCTGTAAGACCAGCTCCATCCTAATACCAAAACCAGAGAAAGACACCACAGAATAGAAATGTATAACTTGATATCTCTGATAGACGTAGATACAAAAATCCTCAACCAAATATTAGCAGACCAAATTCAACAACACATTAAAAGGATCATAAGCTATCATCCAGTGGGATTTCCTCTAAAATGTAAAGATAGTTCAGTATCTATAAATCAGTCAACATGAGATACCACAGTAACAAACTGAAGTATAAAAATGATATGATTATGTTAATAGATGCAGAAAAACTTTTGACAACATTCAGTGTCCATTTGTGATAAATCTGTTAATAAAGTGGGCATAGAGGATATATACCTCAACAAAATCAAGGCCATATTTGACAAGCCCACAACTAACATCATACTCCATGGTAAAGAGCAGAAAGCATTTTTTTCCTAAGATCAGGAACTAGACATGGATGCTCAGTCTTAACCACTTTTACTCAATATAGTTTTGGAAGTCCTAATCACAGCAGTCAGCCAAGAAATAGAAATAAAAGGAATCTAAATTGGAAAGAAAAAAGTAAAATTGTTACTATGCAGATGCATGATCCTATATATAGAAAATCCTAAAGACTCCACCAAAAATTATTAGTGCTCAACAATGAATTTAGTAAATAATCAGGATACAAAGTTAATGTACAGAAATCTGTTGATGTGCTCTAATAATAAACTATCAGGAAAAAATTAAGAAAATCTCATCTACAATTGCACAAGAAAGAATAAAATACCTAGAAATAAATCTAACCAAGCAAGTAAAAGACCTGTACATGGGAAACTATGAGAAAATGATGAAAAAAATTGAAGACAACACAAACAGATGGCAAGATATATGTAATCATGTATTGAAAGAATTAATATTGTTAATATGACTATACTACTGAAGGTACTATGCAGATTCAGTACAATCCCTATCAAAATACCAATGAAGTTTTTCACAGAACTAGGACAAATAATTCTAAAATTTGTTTTAAAACATATTAGACCTCAAATACCAAAACAATCTTGAGAAGAAAAGCAACAGCAACAACAACAACAAAATAGCTGGAAGTATCACACACCCTGATATTAAACTATACTGCAAGGCTATAGTAATCAAAATAATGTGATGCTGTCACAAGAACAGCCACATAAATCAGTGGAATAGAGTCGGGAGCCCAGAAATAAACTCACATTTATGTGTTCAACTGACCCATAACAAAGGCGTCAGGGATATGCAATGAGAAAAAGACAGCTTCTTTAATAAATTGTACTGGGAAAACTAGACAGCTACATGCAAAATAATCAAACTGAGCTACTTTCTCACACTACACAGTAAGTCTTCTACATCCAAATTTTCAAGTTGCCCGTTTTCAAAGATAATGTGTTTTTGCATGTCCAGTTACGGTAGTTAGTTCACATGTCTGACATATGTTGTCATGTGCATGCATCCTCTACAAGTGGTTGTGCTTTTGTGCCCTTTACTGTACAGTATGGTATAGATTACAGTAGTACAGTACCTTTATTTCAAGTTCAGGAATGTCCAGAAGCAAGCGTAAAAGCAGTGGTGATGTAGTTGGTACTGCTTAGAAGTGCCAAGCAATAACAATGGAAATAAAAGTGAAAATTATTGAGTGGAGAGAGGTGAAAAGATGGTAGATAAAGCTCATTCATTCAACTGTTAGCACAATTCTAAAGAACAAGGACAAGATGATGGGACATTTGAAGTCTGCTGTGTCAGTGATGTTGACAATATCAAAGAAGTGTGGAAAAGTGACAGAGTAGATTGAAAAAGTTCTCAATGTTTGGATGCAGGATCAGTGTCAGCATCAAGTTCTGCTCAGCTTAAATGTTGATTCAAGAGAAAGATAAAAGCCTTTATGAAGACTTGAGAAAGAAAAACGGTGAAGAAGCAAAGGGCACATCTTTTAATACCAGCTTTGGCTGGTTTCCAAGGTGACTCAGTGGTAAAGAATCTGCCTGCCAAGCAGGAGACAGGAGTTTGATTCCTGGGTTGGAAAGATCCCCTGGAGAAAGAAATAGCAACCTGTTCCATTATTCTTGCCTGGGAAATCCTATGGGCAGAAGAGCCTGGCGGAGTATAGTCCATGGGGTTGCAAAGAGTCAGACATGACTTAATGACTAAAACATCACCACCCATAGCTGTTTATCAGTTTAAGACTAGAGCCAATCTTCACAATGTAAAAGTAAGTAATGAGGCAGCGAGTGCAGATATGGTAGCTGCCCAGGAAATTTCCTGAACACTTCAAGAAATTATTGATGAAGGTGTATATTTACCCAAGCAGATTCTTAATATAGATGAGACAAGAGTGTACTAGAAGATGTTGCCAGGCTAAAGTTACATCAGTAAGGAGAAAAAGTTGATGCCAGGATATAAGGCAGCAAAGGAGAGGCTAAATCTGTTGTTTGGTGGTACTGCTTCTGGTGATATGAAACTATAGTGTTTCTTAGTTTATTATTAACCCAAGAGCCCTTAAAAACATGGCCAAGGGCTCTCTTCCTGTTGTGTGGAAGAGTAACCCCAAAGCCTCGGTTATACAGACAATTTTCCAAGACCAGTTTTTCTATCACTTTATCCAAGAGGTACAGAAATATTGCTTGGAGAAGAATGTCTCAAACTTTTGCCACTCAACAGTGCTTTGGGCCACCACCCATTCATGGACAACTTTCATCCCAACATCAAAGTAGTGCATGTGTATGTATGCTCAGTCATGTCCAACTCTTTGGGACCTCATGGACTACAGTCTACCAGGCTTCTCTGTCCATGGGATTTTCCAGGCAAGAATACTGGAGCGGTTTGCCATTTCCTTCTCCAGGGAATCCTCCCGACCCAGGGATTGAACCCACATCTCTTGCATCTCCTGCATTGGCAGGTGGATTCTTTACCACTAGCACCACCTGGCTTTCCTGGTGTCTCAGATGGTGAAGAATCCACCTGCAATGTAGGAGACCTGAGTTCAATCCCTGGATTGAGAAGCTCCCCTGGAGAAAAGAACTGCTAGCCACTCCAGTATTCTGTCCTGGAGAATTCCATGGACTGTATAGTACATGGGGTCACAAAGAGTCAGACACTACTGAGCGACTTTCACTTACAGTGCCACCTGGGAAGCCCAAAAGTAGTCCATCTACCAGCAAATACTACTTCACTCATCCAACCTGTGGACTAGGAAGTTATAGAAACTTTCACGAAATATTTACACCACACTTTTTTTTGTCAGACAGTAAAGGTTAGTGGTGAATCAGTAGTAACCTTGTGACAGTTTTGGAAGGACTATAACATCTACAAGATCATAAAAATACTGGCTTTGCTTGGTGCGAGGTTAAGGCCAACACCACCAATGGGGTTTAGAAGAACGATTATCTGCACTTTTTTGATGATTTTTGTGGATTTGAGAAGTTGGTTGAGGAGTCTGAAGAGGTCTTCAGCAACTTAGTGACCCTCACCAAGAAGCTGGAGGTAGATCTGCAAGACGGTGACTACACTGAACCACTTGCTCTACAACACAAGGAGTTTACTAATGAAGACCTGATGGAATTGGAGTCCCAGAGGAAGGACTAAGAGAGACAAGAAAAAGAAGAAGTAACTGAAGAACCGAAGAGATTCATTCACAACACAGGGAATGGCAAGGGGATTTTCTTTATTTGAGGGGGCTCTGTTAGCTGTTGAGGCACAGGACTGTAGAATGTAGAACAGTACATGAAGGTTGCGGCAGCCATTCAGAAGGCAATCTGTGCTATCATGTCATCTATGATGAGCAAAAAAGCTACTACCCAGTCATCCCTGGGTAATTTTTTCAAGAGAGTGCATACAATTGAATCCAGCAAGGAACCAGAACCTGTGCCATCAGCATTATATATGACTGAAACTGCAGCTTGCTCTTTGTCTCCTGTTGCTGACGGTCCTTCAGCTCTACCATCTCCCACCTTCTCTCCCTCTTCCAGTCAGTAACACTTCTTGCCTGTTCACTCGATGCCAGTCCCTATATGCCAGCTGTTTTACTGTACTGCTGCACTTTTCAAGGTATTGTACTGTAAGATTAAAAATATTTTCTTTATTTTTTGTGTTTGTTTGTTTCTTAGGTATTATTTGTGTGAGAAGTATTATAAACCTATTACAGCACAGACTATGTAGCCTATTATGTTAGCTGGATATCTAGGCTAACTTTATTGTACTTACCAACATGTTGAATTTATGAACGTGCTCTCAGCATGTAACTTGTCCATATGTAAGGGACTTACTCTCTACAAAAATAAATTCAAAATGGATTAAAGACTTAAGGCCTGAAACATAAAACTTCTAGAAGAAAACACAGGTGCTGCACTATTTGATCTTAGTCTTAGGAATATATTTTTGGATCTGTCTCCTCAGGCAAAGGAAACAAAAATAAACCAACAAGACTACATCAAACTGAAAAGCTTTCGGACAGTGAAGGAAGCTTTCAACAAAACAGAAAGGTCATTTACAGGATGGGAGAAGATAATTGCAAACCATATACCCAATAAAGAGGCTGACATTAATATCCAAAATATACAAGGAATTCATCAGTTCAGTTCAGTTCAGTTCATTTCAGTCGCTCAGTCATGTCCAACTCTTTGAGACCCCATGGACCACAGCACACTAGGCCTCCCTGTCCATCTCCAACTCCCGGAGTTTACCCAAATTCATGTCCATTGAGTCGGTGATGCCATCCAACCATCTCATCCTCTGTCATCCCCTTCTCCTCCTGCCCTCAATCTTTCCCAGCATCAGGGTCTTTTCAAATGAGTCAGCTCTTCACATCAGGTGGTCAAAGTATTGGAGTTTCAGCTTCAACATCAGTCCTTCCAATGAACACTCAGAACTGATCTCCTTTAGGATGGACAGGTTGAACCTCCTTGCAGTCCAAGGGACTCTCAAGAGTCTTCTCCAACACCACAGCTCAAAAGCATCAATTCTTCAGCACTCAATTTCTTTATAGTCCAACTCTCACATCCATACGTGACCACTGGAAAAACCATAGCCTTGAGTAGATGGACCTTTGTTGGCAAAGTAATGTCTCTGTTTTTAATATGCTGGCTAAGTTGGTGATAAATTTCCTCCCAAGGAGTAAGCATCTTTTAATTACATGGCTGCAGTCACCATCTGCAGTTATTTTGGAGCCCGCCAAAATAAAGTCAGCCACAGTTTCCACTGTTTCCCCATCTATTTGCCATGAAGTGATGGGACTAGATATCACGATCTTAGTTTTCTGAATGTTGAGCTTTAAGCCAACTTTTTTTCACTCTCTTCTTTCACTTTCATCAAGAGGCTCTTTAGTTCTTCTTCACTTTCTGCCATAAGGGTGGTGTCATCTGCATATCTGAGGTTATTGATATAACATCAAGGTTATATCAAGGAAATCTTGATTCCAGCTTGTGCTTCATTCATCCCAGCATTTCGCATGATGTACTCTGCATATTATTTAAATAAACAGGGTAACAATATACAGCCTTGACGTACTCCTTTCCCGATTTGGAACCAGTCTGTTGTTCCATGCCCGGTTCTAACTGTGGATTCTTGATATGCATACAGATTTCTCAGGGGACAAGTAAGGTGGTCTGGTATTCCCATCTCTTGAAGAGTTTTCCACAGTTTATCGTGATCCACACAGTCAAAGGCTTTGGCATAATCAATAAAGCAGAAGTGGATGTTTTTCTGCAACTCTTTTGCTTTTTCTACGATCCAACGGATGTTGGCAATTTGATCTCTGGTTCCTCTGCCTTTTGAAAATCCAGCTTGAACATCTGGAAGTTCACAGTTCACGTACTGTTGAAGCCTGGCTTGGAGAATTTTGAGCATTACTTTGCTAGCATGTTAAATGAGTGCAATTGTGTGGTAGTTTGAACATTCTTTGGCATTTCCTTTCCTTGGGATTGGAATGAAAACTGACCTTTTCCAGTCCTGTGGCCACTGCTGAGTTTTCCAAATTTGCTGGTATAGTGAATGCAGCACATTCACAGCATCATCTTTTAGGATTTGAAATAGCTCACCTCCACTAGCTTTGTTCACAGTGATGTTTCCTAAGGCCCACTTGACTTTGCATTCCAGGATGTCTGACTCTAGGTGAGTGATCACACCATCGTGATTATCTCGGTCATGAAGATCTTTTTTGTATAGTTCTTCCATGTATTCTTGCTACCTCTTCTTTATATCTTCTGTTTCTGTTAGGTCCATACCAGTTCTGTCCTTTTTTGTGCCCATCTTTGCATGAAATATTCCCTTGGTATCTCTAATTTTCTTGAAGAGATCTCTAGTCTTTCCCATTCAATTGTTTGCCTCAGTTTCTTTGCACTGATCATTTAGGAAGGCTTTCCAATCTGTCCTTGCTATTCTTTGGAACTCTGCATTCATATGGATATATCTTTCCTTTTCTCCTTTGTCTTTAGCTTATCTTCTTTTCTCAGCTATTTAGCAGGTGTTTATTAAAATCGTGTTAATGATTAAGTACATTTTGGAGACTGTAATTTTTGTTGGTGATGAATTTTTTCCCTCTTGTTCATATTAGTCATTTGGGGTTGTTTTTTTTCCTTCTATTTCCTTTCACCCATATTTGTTAATTTGCCTTGCATATAATTAGAATAAAGTGATTGAGCTATGTAATTGTTAAAGACGCTTAAGTGGAAAAACAGGTTTCTTGACCTATAAATTGGAGTTTTTCACGGCAATTGCTGAACTAAACAAATTAAAAAATCATTTGAACATCTGCAGATTACAGTGAGAAATGAATTCAGCTTTAGGCTTTGTATAATATATTTCTTTATATTAATTATGTTCTTTCATGTGCACCAGGAACTTTGTTTCACATTAAATTATTTAAACTAATTGAAACTTTTAAAATTGAAACTTTATATTTTATTTAAGTGAAAGATTCTGAGTTATTAAGTATATATCCTTCATATGCCTGAAACCTATGTTATTTTCAAAGGGCACACACTGAATTATAACCTGAATAATGGGTTCCTATTAATACTCTTCCTCATGAAAGAAATTCAAGCAGCTTTTAAAGTACTTGAAACTAAAGATAATGGCCTCATTTGGGGGAAATTTGTTGGATTAGTAGTATCCTTGATTTTTAAGTCATTGTTTTGCTAGTGAAGTGTCATTGTTTACATGTGAATCTCTCTGAACCCATTTCAGTTAATTTTAACCAATTTTATTTTTGTATGATGGATTTCTATGTGTGTACTTTCGGTCTTTGTGGTAAAATTTTGATAATGAAAGGCAAATTACTCAAGCTAATAAATGACTCATAAATGCTATGAAGTCCACCTTTTCTATTCCCATTAAAATGAATAAAAGATAATTTGCCATTACAAAAGACCTTTTGTTTCTTTAACAGGAAGTTTTGAGGGATATAATGTAGAACCAACACACCATGGGGAATGCCAAAAAAAGTGTAAGGCAATCAGTGCCTTTGTGTTGGTAACATTTGAAGAATAGACAAGCACACATTATACTCACCAAGTAAAACTATTAATACAACATAGGTCCTGAGCAAGAGTCAGAACAAGTGCTACAGTTGACCGTTGAACAACACAGGATTGAACTGAGTGTGTCCACTCATATGTGGATTCTTTTTAATGATAAATTTACCATAGCACCTGGTCTGTGGTTGGTTGAGCCAAGGACACAAAAAGCTGACTGTAAAGTTATAAGTGAACTTTTGATTGATTTCTAACCTTTGCATTGTTTAAGGTAAACTCGATATATAATTTGGTTACATATCTACCTGCAAGACAGGAGAACAAGGTTCCATCCCTGGGTTGTGAAGATTCCCTGGAGAATGGAATGGCTACCCATTCTAGTATTCTTGCTCAGAGAATTCCACGGACGGAGAAGCCTGGCGGGCTACGGGCCATGGTGTCACAGAGTCAGACATGACTGAGCAACTAGCACTTTCTTTTTCAGCTGTGTTTGAACATTTGAATTGTCCACATCTCATGAATCCCCACTTTTAGCTGGCTTTTCCATAGCTTCATCATGCAATATAGATCTAAAATTGACCTTTCCCAGAGCAGGCTCACATGCCTATCAGTGAAATTCCTTTTTGTAAAGGAACATTGAACTCACAAACAATAACACTCTTGACTTATTCCTGAATGAAGCTTATCTAACAAACATTTCTCCATAAGGCACACCCCAGCTTGGCATCTAGGAACCCAGATGGCACCTGAGCATTGCAGCTTTTGGGTTCCTTTGAAGAGTGAAATCACCAATAGAAAGCACACCAAAAAATGCAAAATACATGATACTAAATAGACCATGGAAAAGGCACTTGTTTGAAATATGGGAGCTGGCATAAGAATACAGGGCACCATCTTGTTCGATCTCAACTGGGAACTTGCCCTAAAGACTCGCAACTTTTGCTGCTTTATGAAAACCCACAGATGACTTGAAAACACCGACAATAATGATTTGGTCATTTTCTATCTGTTCACTAGCTATTTTCCAGCAAATAAAAGTCACCAAAATATACTTTTCTAATATTTGCTTTCCTGTTAAATGACACCCATATCTATCAGATACTTAAGCTAGAAATCTGGGAGTCAAATTTCAATTGTTTTCTTCACAGGGACTTTGATATACAACATATCACCAAATTGTCATATTTCTAACACTAACAAATGTTTGTTTTTAAATGTACTTGACATTCTGTTGTTTTTTTTTCCCCCTGAACTACTGGGTTTCCTCACATTTAATCTTGACCCTTTTAATGCAATCTCTATACTGATTAGATCTATAAAAAACCACAGGCATAACAATTGTCTATGTAAATGGCTCACCATTACTTTAAAGTCCAAGTTCAAGCTCCTTAACATGATTTGTAAAACCCTACCACCTTTTCTTGATCGCTTTCCATCTCTTTTTCTGCTCCAGTCACAACAATATATAAAATAGGTATAAAACTGGAGATTATATAGAAAGACACTCCCTGTATTCATAAAAATTGAAACCTGACATTATATTTAAGTCAATTTTTCTAAGGTAGGAGACAGTTTAATGCTACTTTAGATCTAATTTGATTTTCCTGTCTACTTATAGTGAGAGATGTATGCAAAATGAAATTTTGATAGCCAGAACTATCTCAATAAGTGGATATCCAAAGTTCTAAATCCAATAGCATCAATGTAGAAATGTCCTAATGCAATTCTAATGTCATTTTTCAATATTTATGTTAATAATATTTAAGATATAGGAACATGAAGATCTTGCTTAGCATTGAAAATAAATCTTATATGATTTTAATGTGAGCTGTATATTTTACATCATATCATACATCATTTTGTCTCTCATTTTTATACCACTGGCATCCAGTTGCTCATTTTTGAAAATGAATCTTGATTTCTCTCCGGAAAACCAGCTTTTCTTCTATCTCAGTCCACCCTACCCCTAACCAAGCTGCAGATTTGAGACTTAAAGATATGACCAAGGCTAAGCCAGCTTCAGAGAACTTCATCCCTTGACCTCAGTGTTTAACTTAGGGATGGATGCATGGCACAATCATATCCATTGACAGCCTGTGATCAGTGAAATTCTGGTAAAGACTTGCTTAGTTTTCTTTCTGCATTTAACATGAATAGATGTAATTTCTGGAGCAGTTGAGTTCATCTCATTACTATAAAGGAAAATCTGTTTCAGGATTAAGTTAGGGAAATGAAGTTGAGAGATGGAGGGAAATGAAGTTGAGAGATGGAGAAAAACAAAGTCTTGGTGCAATTGATGAGCTCCTGCTTCAAGCCATTCCTGCAGTCAACCTAAGGCTGGCACTTTTCTATTATGAAAGAGTTTAAATTCCTTTTTAATTTAAAAGAGTTGGAATAGGTCAGTTTTCTTAATTGAAAACTGAAGAATCCTAAGCAATGCAACACATAACGATATAGTCATTTCAGTCATCTGCAATTTTTTTTTGTCAGAGCATAAATGTGTAAAGTTTTAGTAACTTCATTACTTTAGAGTTTACTGAGTTGTATGATAACATTATTTTCACATATGCACATCTGTTCTTCATCAGAAACCGCTGGAATCTCTATTGTTAATACTTTTTGCATATGTTCACCGTTTGTATATTAAAGACCTATAACTCCTTTAAGGGCAGCAAAATTCATGTTTTCACTTTAATTTTTAACTTTTATTAATTCATATTTTCACTTTAATTTTTAACTTTTGTTAATTTTTAGCTTTTGTTAATTAACACAACATACATTTACAAACAAGTTTAATAAGACAAGAAGGGTGAATTGTTATATATATACGGAGACAATGAAAGCTAGCTTGAAATGGAATTGCCAAGTACAGATTCTTTCTTCACAAACATACTGGTTAAATATAACTATGGAGATTTTATGTTCTTTGGTTTTTAGAGAAAACTATACATATTACTGGCACTTTTTCCCCTTAAATAAAGGAAAATATGATTCCATCATTAAGAGGAAAAACTCCATTATAATTGTTTCTCAGTTATTTATACAAGATGTGTCTATAGTCAGGCTTTAATTTCACATCAACTTTTTTCCAATCCAAAGGAATGTCTTTCCTGTTAATGGAGTGTCCATGTGTGCTCAACTATTATGAATGTAAAAATGAAATACGCATATTTCATAAATAGTAGAGTGGTAAGCAAGTTTTCATGGTATTAGTATTCCTGAAATTATTATCTATTTTATGGTGTGATATGAGTGCCTTTTAACAGAAACCTAGCAGCCTTGTATTTAGCAAGTCTTCTTAATAGGGACTAGAATGTGAGGTGATGGCCTTCTGAGTTATGGTGAACAGCTTCAGGATCCTTGAAAAGGCTGTGCTATAGTCTTTCCCATAGCTGTGGATGCTGGTAAAATTGTCTTCATCTAAAAAAGTGCTACAAGTACTTTACAGCCACCAAGAATATTAGCAGTGATGATAAACCAGGAAGTAGAATTTTCCCCAGTTGTTTTTAGTACTTTAAAACTCTTGTCAGTTTTCCTAAATCAGAGACATGAGTTATGAGGCTGAATTTTTGGAACAGATTCTGTCATCTATTATGGTTTTTTTTTTTTTTTTTTTTGAGATGAATTCTGTTCCTTTTGTTTCCCTCTTAGACTGATGATTGAAATTCAGACTTATTTCATCAAGGAGATATCTTACATGCTTTATTTCATGAGCAAATAATTTCACAATTCTAAAAGACATGTTTTGGCAGAATTTCTAAAGTGATAATTTGGGAATTTAATGATTTATTAATGTGTAAAAGAAAAACACCCTACAAAAATAAACAAATGGAAATCAACTCTCTTATATTTTATATAAATATAAAGTCATTGACTAGTGTTTAAATATGTAAATTAATATTCAAATACTATATATGTACTTATATAAATTTTTAAGTAAATGTATGTCAGTGTTTACATAGTACACATTTTTTGGCCGCATTTCATGAGTAATTTATTCAGAATTCAAAAATTATTCTGAAAGTATTAGAAAGAAAAAATATATTTTCAGTAGTGCTCTGCCACAGAGAAGAAATAATAATTCTATTGATTATTTTGGTGGGCAGAGGAAGGAAGGTTGAAGGCGATACTGGGAAATTTTAAATAAGCCCCAGCATCAGAACGTATAAATGAAGAATGGTGGAAAATTAGAAAAATCTTCAGAAGAGATTTTAAATTGAGAATATGATTTGACAGATAATGTAATCACGAGCAAAAAAAACAAGATTTTATATAGCAAAATTAATTCAACCCTAAGCAACTATATTGCATATCTATTATGTGTACCTGGCACTATGTTGGGTTCTGAGAACACAATCGAAATGAGCAAAGTAACTGGTGAACCTATTTGCAGGGAAGGAATGGAGATGCAAAATAGAGAATGGCCATGTGGACACAGCGGGGGAAGGAGAGGGTGGGATGAGTTGAGAAAGTAGCATTGATTTACATACACTATCCTGTGTAAAATGGAGAGCTAGTGGGAAGCTGCTGTATAGTACAGGGAGGTCAACTTGGTGCTCTGTGATGACCTGGGGGGGTGGGGGTGGGGCAAGGAGGAGGCCCAAGAGGGAGGGGATTATATACATAAACATATATACATATGGACTTCCCAGGTGGTGGAACTGGTAAGGAATCTGCCTGCCAGTTCAGGGGGTGCAAGAGATTGAGGTTCCATCCCTGGGTTGGGAAGATCCCCTGGAGTAGGAAATGGCAGCCTACTCCAGTATTCTTGCCTGGAAAAATTCCATGGACAGAGAGCGTAGTGGGGCACAGCCCATAGGGTCACAGAGAGTAGGACAAGACTGAGTGGTTGAGCACACAGCAGAGAGATAGATCGATAGATATAGTTGGGCTTCCCTGGTAGCTCAGCTGGTAAAGAATCCGCACGCAATGCAAGAGAACCCAGTTCAGTTCCTGGGTTAGGAAGATTCCCTGGAGAAGGGATAGGCTACCCACTCCAGTCTTTTGGGCTTCCTTGGTGGCTCAGACGGTAAAGAATCTACCTGTAATGCAGGAGACCTGGGTTCGATCCCTGGGTCTGGAAGATCCCCTGAAGGAGGGCAAAGCAACCCACTGCAGTATCCTTGTCTGGATAATCCCCAAGGACAGAGTAGCCTGGTGGGCTAGAGTTCATAGGATCACAAAGAGTTGGACATGACTGAGCGACTAATCACACACGTTTATATAGTTATGACTGACTCATGTTGTTGTACAGTAGAAACCAACACAACATTGTAAAGCAATTATCCTGCAATTAAAAAAAAAATGAACAAAATAGAGCTCCTGCCCTCACAATTTTAGAGCCAAGCAAGGCCATTACTAGCAGCTTCAGAGGGACACACAGCAAGAAACATGCCCTCAAA
Organism: Okapia johnstoni; assembly: GCA_024291935.2. NCBI lineage: Eukaryota > Metazoa > Chordata > Mammalia > Artiodactyla > Giraffidae > Okapia > Okapia johnstoni. Next base: position 67,827,213 of record CM044322.1, on the reverse strand, counting down.
TCAACTCTTGATGAGGCTTAGAGTTTGATGTTATTAATGATGCATTCCATCTGGTACTTGGTAGCTTCCTGTCTATTTCAGTCTATTTTTGCTCTTTATTCTTGCAAAGCACTAAGCTAAGCTGTTTCTGCTTTTCTCAAGGAGGGTATACAGTTTAAAAATGCAAATGTACCCAATTTCTAATTATATAAATATTTTAAGTTATCCTTTTTCTTTCTTTTATATTGCTGTGTTCAGTGCCCTATGCCATAGAACTGTTTTTTGTTTATTTGTTTGTTTCTCTCTTTCTCTCTAAGTTTTAAAACCTTTCAAAAGATCATTCCGATACATGGTAATAAGTCCTATGGTCAAAGGAATTGAGTGCACTGGGTGAAAATAGGTAGTCATGTGTGTCACTTAGAGATTGTGGTAGAAGGTTCAGGTGGCATCTAAAATGACAGCTGAAAGAAGCACAGCAAGGCTGAGAAGGAAGGCAGAGGAAATCTTAACTGAAGAGTTGTTCATTTTGGTAAAGATTCAGCTGAGTATTTTCTGTTGTAAAGTAGTGCACCCACAGATTTAAAAGCCCGTTAACTTGTATGATAATGAAGTCTGGTTGAGGGAATAAAGAAGAATTATGGCATAATAGAGTGTCCATATCATCCACGGCAGATCAGAAGAATGCATTTGCAAATTAACAAATGTGTTCTTCCTTTTGGAACAAGGTTATTTGGGAGTCTCTGTTTCCTAGCATAGAGGCCAGATGGCAGCAGTCACAGATTGCCATCCTCTGCATGCTGGTAGTTGTCAACTTCAGATGCTAATGTGGTATCAGAGGCAACTACTGCCAAATAATCTTTAAGTCTATATATATGAGTGAACATCACTATATTCTAGGCACTGGGCAAACAGTTATAAGCAGAAGCTGATTAGTATTGTTTTAGTGGAGCTTGTGGTTTAATGAGGCTTTAAGAAGCTGTGCGATGACAAATTTTATCCTCTCTTAAACTAATTCTGAATTTTTATAGATTCTGGATAGCATAATTGGGATTAATTGGGGAGATGGAGAGAGTAAGCATAGGGAAAATGAGCAGGTAGATCAGAGTATCTTCTTTTTCAGACACAGTAAAGTGATGGGAAGAAAAAAATGGGTGATTATTTCCTTTCCAATACTTCCCTCTGGGTCTATACATCACTCACCCAAGGGATTCAATCTGGCAGTTTCTGCAGTCTTATCTAATTAAAGGTCATGTCTTAGAATAGGAGAATAATATTAATATGTGCACAAATAAGAAGTTGATTGGGGTATAATTATATGACTTTTGTCTGTGCCACTGGAAGGATGGATTTAATATCAGCTCAGACTGGGGAAAGATTTCAGGGGAAAAAATCAGAAATTTAGGTGTTGGTTATGCAAAGTTGGAGACATCCATCTGAGAAAAGTTGAGTAGGCAGTTGAATTTGAATGTATGAGTTCAGAAGAGAGGACTGAGCAGGATATATAAATTTGGCAAACTTGGGCATGGAGATGCATTACTCTTTGAGTATAGTTCCAAAAGGATAGATTTTAAGAAGAAGAGGGAATGAACTAGCCAAGGATACTCAGAAGGAGTAAATACAAAGTGGGAGGAAAACTAAGAGAATAGAGATTCAAAGATGAGGAAGTGATCAATTATGCCAAATGCTGACAGAACATGTCAGAGGCCTCATGCCTGATTTCTGCATTGTGCCACGTAGAGGTCATTGGTGACCTTGGCAATTGCAGATTTGGTCTGGAAGTAGAATAGGCTTAATAAAGATCAAAATGTGAGGAACTGGAGCCGTTGGTTTTAGGCTTTGTAAATATTATGAGCTAAATTGTGTCCTGCAAAATTTGTGTGTGTGTGTATTAGTCATTCAGTCATATCTCTTTGTGACCCCATGAACTGTGGTCCACGAGGCTCCTCTGTTCATGGGATTTCCCAGGGAAGAATAATGGAGTGAGTTGCCATTCCCTTCTCCATGGGATCTTCCTGACCCAGGAAATGAACCCAGATCACCAGCATTGCAGGCAGATTCTTGAAGCCTTAATCCTCAGTACCTTAGAATGTTAACTATTTGGAGACAGCACATTTAAAGGGGTAATTAAACTGTTCAGTTCAGTCACTCAGTCGTGTCCTACTCTTTGCGACCCCATGGACCGCAGCACACCAGGCCTCCCTGTCCATTGCCAGCTCCCGGAGTTTACGCAAACTCATGCCCATTGAATTGGTGATGCCATCCAACCATCTCATCCTCTGTCGGTCGTCCCATTCTCTTCCTGCCTTCAATCTGTCCCAGCATCAGGGTCTTTTCAAATGAGTCTGTTCTTTGCATCAGATGGCCAAATTATTGGTTTCAGCTTCAGCATCAGGCCTTCCAATGAATATTAAGGACTGATTTCCTTTAGGATGGACTGATTGGATCTCCTTGCAGTCCAAGAGACTCTCAAAAGTCTTCTCTAATACCACAGTTCAAAAGAATCAATTCTTCGGCGCTCAGCTTTCTTTATAGTGCATTGCATATATTTCTTTATAGTGAGTTGCATTTCCTTCTCCAGGATATCTTCCCAACCCAGGGATTGAACCCAGGTCTCCTGAATTCCAGGCAGGCTCTTTACCACTGTGCCACCCCCGAAGTGTAACATTATACCCAAGGCTAAATCCTCTCCTAGCTTTATCTTTTGCTTCCCATGCTTAGGTTTAAAAAAGTTGAGATTACTTAAATTTAATTATTTTAAACACAATGGGGTAGTATAGAGTGTAGGTCTTGAAAAGGAGCATTGCACATCAGGACATGAGTTTTCAAACTGAAGAGAAACTTGAATACAAAAGTATTCTTGGGTTCACTTCTAATTTGTTTTCCCCTGGAAGCCACAAGATTGTGCTTTTCCAGTTACTGGCAAGCTGTGATTACCAAGGAGTGACAAAAGCATAAATGCAGTTATTGAGGGGCATCAGCGTTATGTTACCCAGAATGAAAGAAAATTGATGAGTGATTAGCACCCCAGAATCTATCCTCATTACATTACATATATCTATCTAAAATCCATTTTAGACTCTTGCACCAGTCATTTTAAAACCTTGAAGGAAACTATAATGATCCTCCCATAGCCCAGGATTGCTATGAATGGGTGGCATGATCAAGTAGCAAACCCCAGTTTGAGGAGAAATGTGTTTGTTTTGGGGGAGGGAATCATTGGATCTCAAATAGCCTGGTCATGTGCAACAGATGCTAGTTGTTAGTATGAAACTGGAAACTACATGGAGACTTACACATGCAGATATATTTACATATATCTATCTAAACACTGATCCTGCTCGCAGCTCCAGTTATCTCGCTGTATCTCACTGTGCACACTTCGCTGAACTCTGGGTAGGCAAAGCATGAGCTAAGAGGCTGGAAGAAATCTCAAGGAGTTGTGGAACTACAAGCCACGTTTATTACCTCCTGGATGATGCAGCAGCCATAGCGGCCATAACAGTATCCTCTCCTGCTACTAAAGCAGCCGTCGCAGTAGACACACTATATTCTCTCGTCTCATGGCTGAACCAATGCACACAGCCAGTGACACAGCAGTAATGCTGCTGCTTTTTAGGTGGAGCTCACATATCCCTACAGCACAAAGTAGCTGCTGACCAAGCCAGTACCTCCTGAAGGTATGCACACTGCTGTAAATGATCTCAACTGTTATATAGTCATTATTTATAAAATATGGGGCAACACATTTTATAAATAATGAACACGCCATCTTGGCTAATTTGCTCTCTCCCCACACATCACTATATATATATATATATATATATATATATATATATATATATATATACACACACACACACACACACACACATGTGTGTATATATATATATATACACATCACTATGTATATACATATATATTTAAACACACATATATGTACATGCACATATATGCATATATATATGCACATGCATATAGTAGTTGGTTTCCCTTCCTGAAAATGGCATTATTTAAATTTTTATTTTTACAGTGCAGAGAATGCTATTGAAAGTCTCCAGAATTAATCTCTGCCTCCTTATCAATTCAGTTCAGTCGCTCAGTCATGACCGACTCTTTGCGAACCCATGAACTGCAGGACGCAGGGCATCCCTGTCCATCACCAGCTCCCGGAGTTTACCCAAACCCATGTCCATTGAGTTGGTGATGCCATCCAACTACCTCCTCCTCTGTTGTCCCCCTCTCCTCCTGCCTTCAATCTTTCCTAGCATCAGGGTCTTTTAAATGAGTCAGCTTTTCACATCAGGTAGCCAAAGTATTGGAGTTTCAGCTTCAACATCAGTCCTTCCAGTGAAAACCCAGGACTGATCTCCTTTAGGATGGACTGGTTGGATCTCCTACAGTCCAAGGGACTCTCAAAAGTCTTCTCCAACACCACATTTCAAAAGCATCAATTCTTCTGCACTCGGCTTTCTTTATAGTGCAACTCTCACATCCATTCATAACTACTGCAAAAACCATAGCCTTGAGTAGATGGACCTTTGTTGACAAAGTAATCTCTCTGCTTTTTAATATGCAGTCTAGGTTGGTCATAACTTTCCTTCCAAAGAGTAAGCGTCTTTTAATTTCATGGCTGCAATCACCATCTGCAGTGATTTTGGAGCCCAGAAAAATAAAGTCAGCCACTGTTTCTGCTGTTTCCCCATCTATTTGCCATGAAGTGCTGGGACCAGATGCAATGATCTTAGTTTTCTGAATGTTGAGCTTTTAGCCAACTTTTTCACTCTCCTCTTTCATTTTCATCAAGAGGCTCTTTTGTTCTTCTTCACTTTCTGCCATAAGGGTGGTGTCATCTGCATATCTGAGGTTATTGATATTTCTCCCAGCAATCTTGATTCCAGCTTGTGCTTCTTCCAGCCCAGTGTTTCTCCTGATGTACTCTGCATATAAGTTAAATAAGCATGGTGACAGTATACAGCCTTGACATACTCCTTTTCCTATTTGGAACCACTCTGCTGTTCCATGTCCAGTTCTAACTGTTGTCTCCTTATAAGATGTTACTAACTAAAGGAGATGGGAAAGTTAAGCATGTATAATTGTGAAAAGAATAAGATGGACAGAAAGATGTTGGCAAGTGACTTAGGAGAGACTCCATAAAGTTTTAAAAATGAGGTTTCTGTGTGCATAGTAAAGATTGGAAGCCAAGTAGAAGCTCCTTTGAAGCACTTCAGCTTGAAGAATTGAAATTAATTCTGGGGGAATGAAAAATTGATAGTAGGCTCATTTATTTTTTTACAAGGTTCCATTTGAATGGTTTAGTTCAGTTCAGTTCATTTGCTCCGTCATGTCCGACTGTTTGCACCTCCACTGACTGCGGCATACCAGGCCTCCCTGTCCATCACCGACTCCCAGAGTTTACTGAAACTCATGCCCATTGAGTCGAGGATGCCATACAACCATCTCAGCCTCTGCTGTCCTCTTCTCCTGCTTTCAATCTTTCCCAGCATCAGAGTCTTTTCAAATGAGTCAGTTCTTCCCATCAGGTGGCCAAAGTATTGGAGTTTTAGCTTCAACATCAGTCTTTTCAATAAACACCCAGGACTGATTTCCTTGTAGTCCAGGGGATTCTCAAAAGTCTTCTCCAACACCACAGTTCAAAAGTGTCAATTCCTCAGCACACACCTTTCTTTATAGTCCAACTCTCACATCCATACATGACTATTGGAAAATCCATAGCCTTGACTAGACGGACATTTGATGGCCAAGTAATGTCTCTGCTTTTTAATATGCTGTCTAGTTTGGTCATAATTTCCTGCCAAGGAGTAAGTGCCTTTTAATTTCATGTCTACAGTCACCATCTGCAGTGATTTTGGAGCCCCCCAAAATAAAGTCTGTCACTGTTTCCACTGTTTCCCCATCTATTTGCCATGAAGTGATGAGGCCGAATGCCATGATCTTAGTTTACTGAATGTTGAGCTTTAAGCCAACTTTTTCACTCTCCTCTTTCACTTTCATCAAGAGGCTCTTTAGTTCTTCTTCACTTTCTGCTATAAGCATGGTGTCATCTGCATATCTGAAGTTATTGATATTTCTCGTGGCAATCTTGATTCCAGCTTGTGCTTCATCCAGCCTAGCATTTCACATGATGTACTCTGCATATAAGTTAAATAAACAGGGTGACAATATACAGCCTTTATGTACTCCTTTTTGCATTTGGAACCAGTCTGTTGTTCCATGTCCAGTTCTAACTGTTGCTTCCTGACCTGCATACAGGTTTCTCAAGAGGCAAGTCAGGTGGTCTGGTGTTCCTATCTCCTTCAGAATTTTCCAGTTTATTGTGATCCACACAGTTAAAGGCTTTGGCATAGTCAAAAATGGTAGCTTTGTTAAATAATTTAGTTACCAGAAGTTAGGAGTGAATATTTGGAAATGGCAAGAACCTGCTTTAGAGTCAACATTCAAAGGGCAGAATTAAACAAACACTTCTCAGTATCCCTGTGTGGGTCTGGTGTTTGCAGTGCTCTTTTGTAATACTTCACAGATAACCTGGAACTCTCCTAATAATGAAGAATTAACTTGATGAGAATGCAGGAAGCAAGAAGTAACTGAAAGACCAGTGTCACAATTCTGTCTCAGTACTAGCTATAAATCTGGGCAAATCACTAAAATTATTTGAATTAAACTTTTTTTAAATAAAATAAAATTGATGGCTGCTTTTAGTCAAGTCATAGCAACACTGTAAAAATTAATAAATCAACAGTAGTGGTATTTTTTTCTAAATGTTTATTAAATCATGGGGAGATGGTGCAAATAAACAAGCACATCCGAATTAATTAAAAAAAATTGCAGGGAGCGACCATTAATCAAAAGACAGACCAAGTTGGAGTAAGAAAGAGATTTCAAGGATTCAGCCCACTACAAACCCAAGTATTTTATCCTCAAGTGGTTATAACCTAAGGAAGAAAAGGAACATGACTTTGTTTCTTCCACTGGACTAGCAACTCAGAGTCCTTAAGGTTTGTATCAAAGAAAGAACTCAGGACCACACTACCCCTTCATTCAGGCATTGAATGGAAATAGGTCCCTAGTAGGTCTCAAGCAATTTAAATATTTAAGACATAAGCATGAACAAAATGCAGTATTGTCCCCACCTTTGTAGAGTTTACAATCTAACGGACTTATGTCGTATTACTGAGAAGTGCTACTGTCACCATCATGAAGAGTGATTGGAAGTGAATGACACCAGTTAGACCAGAAAGTCCAGATCAACACTCCCTTGTTTGAAATGAGTGCAGTAATTGTAATACTGATACATGAACAGCATCAGAGTAAGGCAGGAAGGGAACAGCACCAAGGAGACACAGAGGAAGAATTTTCCTTTGGTACTCATCTGTGTCTACCATGAGTTCCCAAAGAGAATATCTGCAAAACTTTGGCATCCTAAACAGAGTCCAAGGTATTATCAATGGTCAAAAAAAGAAAAAAAGAATGTTCCTGAAAGATTGGTGCATAAACAGCCTGGGTCACCATTATTTTTTGTATTTTAAAGTTAGTAAAGAGGAATTTTAAAACTGAAATAAGAAAATTGCTTTTTAACAAGATACTGCATAATTTTTGTGCTAAATTCAAGTAATCAGAGCAACATAAAATGGAAAAAAAAATGAAATCAGTAGTAAGTCCTTGATATTGTTGAGGCAATTTGATGATGCTTATACAAAAACAAACAAACAAACAAACCTACAGTACTAAGAATTGTTCCAGAAAATAAAATATCTGGGAGATTTTCAGTTCATATTTGAAGAATAGTATAAAGATAATAGCACATGAATCTTAGTTATGAACATAGAAGAAAAGCTTCTAAAATAAAATGAATCCAGCAGTAAATTGCATAAGTAGTTCACTATTACGAAAACAATATTCCACGATTGAAGAAAAATTGCCTAATACAAAAACACCTAAAAACTGGGCTTCCGTGATAACTCAGATGATCAAGAATCTGCCTGCAATGTGAGAGACCTGCGTTTGATCTCTGGGTTGGGAAGATCCCCTGTCGGAGGTCATGGCAACTCACTCTAGTATTCTTGCCTGAAGAATCCCATGGACAGAGGAGCCTGTCAGGCTACAGTCTGTGGGGTTGCAAAGAGTTGAACAGGACTGAGCGACTAAGCACATGACAATATAAAAACAACTAAACTAATTTACCAAGTCAATAAATCAAGAGAAAACAAAAATACACCATCAACTGATATATTAAAGATATATTTTTTTAAACAGCATTCATTCATTCCTGTTATGATTTTTAGTAAAATATAAATATTCATTGCAATTTCATGGTCAGTAATATAATTACTGCTAAAGCACTAGACGCCTTCTAGGACAACATACCATGGTTATTTGATTGCTGTTTTCTTCAAAAAGTTCTAGTCGATGTAATAAGACAAAAACAATGAAAAGGGAATACAGAAATTGGAAATTTCCAGACGACATGATTGTCTGCCTAGAAAACTCAAAAAATAAGCGTGAAAAATATCACTACCTATAAGAGAGTTCAACATGGTTGTCAATTACAATATCAAAAAAAGTTAAAGGTCAGAACAGCACAGTTTTAGAATAGTAAACAAAATTATAGGATCTGCCCAAAGAAAGCAACAACCAATGTATTATTAACCAATGGTAACGTATGTCAGTAGGAATAGATATGGCATAGTAATGATTGCAATTCTACTTTATTTTTATTAACTACAAGCACATATCCACTGTTACGCTGGTATAAATGAGACAAAATGATCTTAAATTTTATTTTGAGTATAAAAATGTGAAAAATGACATTTTAAGGAGTAATGAGGGCAGATTTGCTCTAGTGTATTGTTCAAAACTGTGGTTTTAGAATACGCTAAAATTACCTACTGGATAGTGGTCAGTTCAGATAAAGTTAGATGGGAGGAAGGAATTCATAAAAGAAGAGAAGAGAAGGAAGAGAAGAAGGAAGAAAGGAAAAAAGGAGGAAGGGAAGGAGGGAAAAAAGATGGAAGAAGTAAGTAAAAGCACATTTAAATCTGGAAAGGGAATTACTAAGAGGATATTTAAAATCAGCTAAAATCATGAAAAAAAATGGGCAAGATAAAAACTAAACTCTGTCCCACCCAACTCCCTGAGTACTAGAGAAATACCTGGTGCTGGACAGTTCCCAAAATATACACTATACTAAGCTGCCTGGATTCCTGTATGGTTGTCATGGATCAATTAAGTCTCCATTCTATATTATAAATAATAAATCTAAAGGGCATTTTTTTGTACCTGATGGAAGACAGGGTTCAAAAAGTGTTTTGCTTATTTTTGGTTTGTTTTTTTCATTTTAGCTTTGAAAAGTATTTGTGTGAATGTATGCTTTAATATCATCCATGTTCCTCAGTGATGTTGACTCAAATCAATTACATTAATTGTGTTGCTTCACATGATATTATAATGAGAATGGAATTTGGAAGTTATTTAATGAGAGACCTTACACCATGCAAAATCATTTTCACTTCAGGAAAAAATCCAGTCTCTTGCAAGCTGTTACTTAGTCTTTGGCATATTTATATGTACTGGAGAATGCTCAACTTTATAGTGATGGCCATTTCAGAACTGGGTAATATCATTCATAATTCTCATATTTTCTATAATTAATCTTATACATCACATTATGAATCATCTCATTTTAATAATGATGGTCATTTCAGTGTTTAAAGACAGCCATTGAGTAAGGTTAAACATTTCCAGTTCCTTAAATTGTCCTTATATGAAATGCTTTCCAGATACCTCATTGTTTGCTTCAGGACTTAAAGGATCTCATTTTAGTTAAAATATGCACCTCTGTTGTATACTCAGTACTGCACTCCAGGTATTATCTGAAGAATGCATTATTATAAGCTTGATAATTCTTATTGTAGGGAGCAAATCTACATGGCTTTTGCTTTATTACCTGTATAATAGCCATATGTCCTTCTCAAATTTGCTTTTGTATCCATAGCAAATTTGAATTAATGTAGCTTAATATCAGTGTCACAGTTACTTTATTAAATGAACTTTCTTTCACTTCATCAACAAGGGAACCAGGTCCAGTGATGGATTTCCAAGATACCAGTGGAGTTGTGGGTCTTTACGTGTGTGCATGTATTTTACAGTGTGTGTGAGTGTGAAGGTTTGCATATATGTGTAGGGGTGTGTGCATGTGCACAGGCATGCATATAGAGATGTTCTGCTAGAAGATATTATTGCGATTTCTATGGCTTCTTTCTAGAGAAATTAACAAGTAAAGAGAATCTTGACTTTTGTCATTTTACACATAAAGTAAAAAAAAAAATAGAAATCACAAAAGGATACAAAAGAAAGAAAATGTTTATGGGTGAGAATATTGTCTTTAGGGATAAGAGATAAAGTTAGAGCAATTCAAGTTTTTAGAATGTATAACTGATAAAACTTGGTTAGCAATTCATCACAAAAACTCTGTGTTTTTACTGAATAGGAAATTGCTTTTAAAATATTCATAGATCTTCTTGAATATGCACCTTAGAATTTAGGAGTGAAATATTTCTCTAGGACATGAACATCTTCCTATGTCAATTATTTTCTCTCCAATTTTTATCTCTCGAGTATCCCTACAAAACAAAAACCAGGCAAAAAGCCAATCTGCAAACTATCTGCTTTATATAGAATACATTATAAAAATTTTGTGATATTTAGTTCAGTTCAGTCACTCAGTCGTGTACAATTCTTTGTGACCCCATAGACTGGAGCATGCCAGGCCTCCCTGTCCATCACCAACTCCTGGAGTTTACTCAAACTCATGTCCTTTGTGTCAGTGATGCCATCCAACCTTCTCATCCTCTGTTGTCCCCTTCTCCTCCCGTCTTGAATCTTACCCAGAATTAGGGCCTTTTCTAATGAGTCAGTTCTTTGCATCAGGTAGCCAAAGTATTGGAGTTTCAGCTTCAGCATCAGTCCTTCCAATGAATACTCAGGACTGATTTCCTATAGGATGGACTGGTTGGATCTCTTTGCAGTCCAAGGGACTCTCAAGAGTCTTCTCCAACACCACAGTTCAAAAGCATCAATTCTTCGGCACTCAGCCTTCTTTATAGGCCAACTCTCACATCCGTACATGACTACGGGAAAATCCACAGACTTGACTAGACTGACTTTTGTTGGCAAAGTACTGTCTCTGCTTTTTAATATGCTGTCTAGGTTGGTCATAACTTTTCTTTCAAGGAGCAAGAGACTTCTAATTTCATGGCTGCAGTCATCATCTGCAGTGATTTTGGAGGCCCCCAAAATAAAGTCTGACACTGTTTCCATTGTTTCCCCATCTATTTGCCATGAAGTGATGGGACCAGATGCCATGATCTTCATTTTCTGAGTGTTGAGTTTTAAGCCAACTTTTTCACTCTCCTCTTTCACTTTCATCAAGAGGCTCTTTAGTTCTTCTTTACTTTCTGCTGTAAGGGTGGTGTCATCTTTGTGTCTGAGGTTATTGATATTTCTCCTGGCAATCTTGATTCCAGCTTGTGCTTCCTTCAGCCCAGCCTTTCTCAAGATGTACTCTGCATATAAGTTAAATAAGCAGGGTGACAATATACAGCCTTGATACACTCCTTTCACGATTTGGAACCAGTCTGTTGTTCCATGTGTAGTTCTAACTGTTGCTTCCTGACCTGCATACAGATTTCTCAAGAGGCAGGTCAGGTGGTCAGATATTCCCATCTCTTTAAGAATTTTCCAGAGTTTATTGTGGTCCGCACAGTCAAGGGCTTTGGCATAGTCGAGAAAGCAGAAGTAGATTTTTTTCTGGAACTCTCTTGCTTTTTCAATGATCCAACGGATGTTGGCAATTTGATCTCTGGTTCCTCTCCCTTTTCTAAATCCAGCTTGAATATCTGGAAGTTCACGGTTCACGTACTGTTGGAGCCTGGCCTGGAGAATTTTGAGCATTACTTTACTAGCGTGTGAGATGAGTGCAATTGTGTGGTAGTTTGAGCATTGTTTCACATTGCCTTTCTTTGGGATTGGAATGAAAACTGACCTTTTCCAGTCCTGTGGCCACTGCCGAGTTTTCCAAATTTGTTGACATATTGAGTGCAGCACTTTCACAGCATCATCTTTGAGGATTTGAAGTAGCTCAACTGGAAATCCATCACCTCCACTAGCTTTGTTCACAGTGATGCTTCCTGAAGCCCACCTGACTTCGCATTCCAGGATGTCTGGTTCTAGTTGAGTGATCACACCATCGTGATTATCTGGGATGTGAAGATCTCTTTTGATAGTTCTTCTGTGTATTCTTGCCACCTCTACTTAATATCTTCTGCTTCTGTTAAGTCCATAACATTTCTGTCCTTTATTGTGCCTACCCCTGCATAAAATGTTCCTTTTGTATCTCTTAATTCTCTTGAAGAGATCTCTAGTCTTTCCCATTTAATTGTTTACCTCTATTTCTTTGCACTGATCACTCAGGAATGCTTCCTCATCTCTTCTTGCTATTCTTTGGAATTCTGCATTCAAATGGGTATATCTTTCCTTTTCTGCTTTGGCTTTTGCTTCTCTTCTATTCACAGCTATTTGTAAGGCGTCCTCAGGCAACCATTTTGCCTTTTTGCATTTCTTTTCCTTGGGGATGGTCTTGATCCCTGCCTACTGTACTATATCATGAACCTCCATCCATAGTTCTTCAGGAAAAGTTAAATATTTTTTGTGTTTGTGATCATTAAAATGTTTTCTAACTGTTTTTGAAATCTTAATTTATAGTAAATTATTTAAGATTATTTGAGAAAATTTCAGATGATGATTATTCAGAATTCACCAAGTTTGAACACAAGTGTTTTTTCACTTGGTATTTTGAAAATTTTATTTAAGCGGTATCATTTGAGAGAAGTTGCTAGAATTCACGGAGAAAGCAAATGCATTTGTTAAAATGCCACTATGTTTTAGAGTGTTGAAACCAGTTTATAGCTGATTTAAGGTTGAATATTCAGTCCCTTAATTGATTTGTCTGGTTTGTAACTTACCTCTGGTGACTTTAATGTTCTACTTGCCAGTAACACTCCTTTGTTGATCAAGCAATATTTAATATGAGACAGATAAATAAATAAGAAAGTAAAGTGTCCCATATGTCATGTCCCAAATAGGCTCAAGGTAAAGAGAAGCCTGCTAAAATTCTTTTTCCAAGCCCAGCCCCTTAAGATTCAGTAGATCTGGGGTGGTTAGTTCAACCTGAATTTTTAAGCATCCAGTTGATTCCTATGATGAAAAATTATTCCACAAACACATATGAAAGACTTCTGCATTATTGCTGTTTTGAGCTACCAGGAAAGCCCTGAATCATACATACCACTCATTTATCTAGTAATACAGATAACTTAAAACTGCATATGATATTTAAACTGAATATATCTTTAAAATTAGAACATAACTGGTACTCTCCAAAAAATCAGTGTTTTAATTCACTTCTCATTTTCTATGGTGGGGATTCGCTCAAATTATATAATGCATTACATCACATAGTTTATTTTTATTTTCATATATCTTACTCTTTAGCTTAATTGTGTTTTTATTTTTTGTTTGCAGGGTGCAAGTTGAATTTTATATGAATGAAAACACATTTAAAGAGAGGCTAAAGTTATTTTTTATCAAAAACCAGAGATCAAGTAAGTCTTTCACTTTATTCCCCTGTCTATATTTTGTATATATGTTCGCTGTAAGAAAAAAAATACAGCTATACAGTCCTTTTTCAAAATGTCTTTTACATACAGGAGTAAACTTGATAATCTCTGTCAGGCATTAATGTTTAAAAAGCAGTGGATATTGTCTCTGGTGATGTCAAGGTATCTTGACACCTTTACATCTTCAAGTCTGGTATCATTTAGTAGACTTCTGAGTGGACCATTTGGATTGATAGAAATACTGAGGAAAATCATTTAAATGAGGGTTCCCCATATTTTCACTGTGAGGGACACGTAAAGCTTGTTTTGAGAATACTCTGGTGATTTCAGGTGACCATAATGGGGAATAATTTTCTGATTTAGTGTTTAGTAGGGGCGAGTTTACCTATCACATTTAATAGCAAGAAACATGTAGGGTGTCCTGAAATGTACAACAACTTCCCCTGGAGATTTAAAATCAGGAAGTTCAGAGCCAAGCTCTGCATATAACATCCCAGGAATTCTTGCCAAAAAATACATTTGGGAAACTTTGGAACTTCAAGAGGGCATAAAATTGGCATAGTCACTGATCTCCTAAGCCTGTTTGGGGTTGAAGTGTCAATCATACTTCTTACCTCTCCACAATACCACGCATTTTTGAAAAGTCATATATAATGAACAAATATGCATTTTTTTTCATGGGATTATTGCTTAAGATGTCAATAAACAACGGAAATAGATTGGTATTGACTTTACTCTTTCACAGTTTTGACCTCTGAATCCTCTTGGGTGGTTTAATGTGCTTCTGCAGAGTTCACAGAGAAAAAATTGAGTTATGAAAAATTACCTGAATACTGACCACAGGTATTATTTCAATCTGTAAGGCACACAGATGAGAGAATCTTAATGGCTGGATAGTTCAGGGTTAGGTTAATAATAACTAGTACTTCTCTAATCTGATTGGTTAGAGGTTGCACCAGTAGATATTACCTGAAGAGGCCACATCATTTGTATAGGTTTCCTTTATTTTAGTACTAAAAATTCTGTCTCTCCAGGCCAGAAAGAATAGCCAGCTTTGACTAAACTATCATTTAAGGAGACCAGTTCTATAAAACCAGGGCAATTTCATTAACAGTTTAAAAGACTTTATTAAGAAACTAACCTGTACATACCTAGCATTTTAATAGGAAAACCAAGGAAAAATTACACAGTTAATAAGCATTAACCTTTTATTGTTAAATATTACCTTATGTACACTTACCTAGAGCAGAGTAAAAACAAAATGGCATTTCATTTGTAGATTTTATTAAGAAATAATTATTGGAAGACCTTTTTCAGAATTTTATTCATCATGTGTAAATCTGGTATCACCTGATAATTGCAGGAAAGGTAATGCTTCTGTTAATCAGATTTTAAGCACATTTTGCTTAATGTTAATTACTCTTCTCCAGCATCAAATATCACAGCCATGTATGTATAAAGATACGTACATGGTTGTGTTATTTCCCACAAAAGAGTTTTTAAGAATTCATCAGTATTTAAACCTACAATGAAAAGTTAGTTGAATCTCAGAAATGAGGGTGTGAGTGTGTGTATTTCCCATTATATGCTATTAGGATTTCTCAGTAATTCTATAATTACTATCTAAATGTATAATACATAATTATATATGATTATAATTTCTCTATAATCAAATCTGCAAGGTGCTCAGAAGATACAAAGTTTATAACTTATCCTTGTGAATTTATAAGCAGCTAGATTTTCTGGCTAATTAAAATTTATCCCCAAATTTATAGATCTATAAAATGGTTGAACTTTTAAGCATACCTAAACCAATCTTGGTTGGATATGATTTTTGTGGCTTCAAACGCTCAAAAGTTGAATTACTTAGTGTATAATATCCACTATCATTTGTGGTTCATACAAGCTGACATTCTCATTTTTTGTTTCAATCTTCAGGCACTTAAAACTTCAGAGTGGGTAAACAATTATGGTAGTGTAGTTTCTAAACACAATTTAAGTGCTGTACTTAAAATTGATATTTTTGACAATTCTTTTTAGTTATCTGTGAACTGAGTTTAAATGAAAATCCGATTTTTGTTGTTTGTTTAAAGGTCTAAGAATACGTCTGTTCAATTTCTCTCTCAAATTATTAAGCTGCTTATTATACATAATCCGAGTGCTACTAGAAAACCCCTCACAAGGAAATGAATGGTAAGGTGTCTTTGTCTGATTTTCTGTAATATTATTTTGATTCATTTAAATTGTATTAAAAATTTTGAGGTAAAACTGGTAATAACATTACATTAGTTTTAGGTATACAACATAATGGTTCAATCTTTGTATACATCACAATAAGTCTAGTTACCATACATCACCATATAATCTATCTCCTTTACCCATTTTGTCCCCATTCTCACCCTTTCCCTCTGACAACCAGCAATCTGTGAGTTTTGTTTCATTAGCTTGTTTTGTTTCTTTTTTTATGTTTACATGCAAGTGAAATCACACGGTATTTGTCTTTTCTCTAACTTATTTTATTCAGCATAGTGCTCTCTAGGTCCCACCATGCTGTCACCGATGTTGAGCTTTCCTTCTTTTTATGGCTGAATGACATTCCACTGTGTGTGTGTGTGTGTGTATGTGAACACGCACATCTTCTTTATTCCTACATTCATCAATAAACACTTGAGTTCTTTCCATATCTTAGCTATTGTAAACAATACCGCAATGAACGTAAGGGTGTGTATATCTTTTTGAATTAGAGTTTTTGAGTTTGGGGAGGGGGTATAAATACCCAAAAGTAGAATAGTTGGGTTATATGGTAGTTTTATTTTTAATTTTTTTTGAGGAGCCACCAAACTCTTTTCCATAGTGGCTTCACCAATTTATATTCTCACAAATCATGTAAGAGGATTCCCTTTTCTCTAAAACTTGCAATACATTTCTTTTTATTATGATCATTCTAACAGGTATGAGGTGATTTCTCATTGTGATTTCGAGTTGTATTTCCCTAATATTTGTATTTCCCTAGTAATGTTGAGAACCTTTTCATGTATCTGTTGGACATCTGCATGACTTCTTTGGAAAAGTGTTTATCTGGATTCTGTAACAATTTTTATTCCTTTTTTTTTACTCTTGAGTTGAATGAGTTCTTTAATATTTTGAGTATTAACTCCTTTTCAGATATACGATTGCCATTCTAGGTTGCTTTTTCATTTTATTGATGGTATGCTTTCCTGTGCAGTAGCTTTTCAGTTTGAAATAGTCCCACTTGTTTTGTTTTTTTTTTTCCCTTTGTTGCCTTTGCTTTTGACATTAGATTCAAAAAATCATCACCAAGGCCTATATCAAAGGACTTACCACCTGCTTTCTTCTAGGATTCTTATGGTTTGGTTTCACACCTTACATGCAAGTCTTTCAGCCATTTTGGGTTAATTTTTATGTGTTGTGTAAGACCGTGGTCTTTGTTGCTCTGCTTCCCAGGTGGCTTAGTGGTAAACAGTGGATCTGACAGTGCAGGAAACATGGGTTCAATCCCTTGGTCGGGAAAATCCTCTGGAGAAAAAAAATGGCAACCCACTCCAGTATTCTTTCCAGGACAACCCCATGGACAGAGGAGCCTGGTGGGCCGCAGTCCAGGGGGTTCACAAAGAGTCGGATAGAACAACGACAACAAAGATAGTGGTCCAGTTTCATTTTTTATGTGTGTTCTATTTTCCCAGCTCAATATATTGAAGAGACTGTCTTTTCCTCGTTGTACATTCATAGCTCCTTTGTCATATATTACTTGACTATATATGTGTGTATTTAGTGTTGGGTTCTGTATTCCGTTTCATTGCTCTATGTATGTTTTTAATGCCAATACCATGCCATTTTTGTTGCTATAGCTTTGAGTATAGTTTGAAATCAGGGAGCATGATTCCTCTAGGCTTGTTCTTCTTTCTCAAGGTGCTTGGCTATTTAGGGTTTTTCGTGGTTCCATAGAAATCTCTAAATTGTTTTAGTATTGTGAAAATGTCATTGGAATTTTGATAGAGATTACACTGAATCTGTAGATTGATTTGGATAGTATGGACATTATAACGATACTAATTCTTCCAATCTATGGGCACAGGATATCTTTCTATTTCTTTGTGTCTTATTTATTGAATAATTTATTTTATCAGTGTCATAGTTTTCAGCATACAGGTCCTTTCACCTCCTCGATTAAATTTGCTTCTAGGAATTTTATTCTTTCTGATGCAATTGTAAAGGAGGTTGCTTTCTTAACTTCTCTTTCTGATATTCCATTATAATTTATAGACATGCACAGATTTCTGTGTAGTCATTTTCTGTATCCACAGAGAGTTGGTTCCAGGACCCCAGCACAATACCCAAATCAACAGATGCACAAGTCACTTACATGAAATGGCATAATATTTGCATGTAGTCCATGAACATCCTTGCATATACTCTATGTCATCTCTAAATCGCTTATAATACAAATCTAGTGTAGATAATAGTAAATAGCTGCTAGCAAGAGGAAAATTCATTTTGGTTTTTGGAAATTTCTGAAATTTTTTTTTTCAAATACTTTTGATCCATGGTTGATTGAATCTGCAGATGTAGACCCCATGGATAAGGAGGGCTAAATGTATGTTGATTTTGTATCCTGCAACTTTGCTGAATTTATCTATTGGTTCTAACGCTTTTTTGGTGAAGTTCTTAGGGTTTTCTATAGGCAGTCTCATGCAATCTACAAATAATTTCAGTTTTAGTTCTTTTTTTTTTTTTCCAGTTTGGATGACTGTATTTCTTTTTCTTGTTAATTGTTGTGGGGAGAACTTACAGTACTATGTTGATAAAAGTGACAAGAGTGGACATCTTGTCTTGCTCCTGATCTCAGTGGGAAAGCTTTTAACTTTTCATCGAGTATGATGTTAGCTGTGGGATTGTCATATATATGACCTTTATTATGTTGAGGTCCGTTCCCTCTATACCTGTTTTGATAAGAGTTTAGAAATTGTTATAAAACCAAAACATAACACACACATTTTTGTGGCACTACATAGTACTTAGAAAGTCCTGTTCTTCCCCACCTACCTCCTTCCTACTAATCACGCTGAAAAGGATGAGAAGTTGCTGACCAGATTGAAGTGAGCCCAAGATACTCATTGGGCTGTATTTTCACAAATGAATAGAGTCGCTATATTAACGGGCTTCCCAGGTGGCACTAGTGGTAAAGAACCTACCTGTCAATGCTGGAGACGTGAGAGACCTGGGTTCGATCCCTGGGTCTGGAAGATCCCCTGGAAAAGGGCATGGCGACTCACTCCAGTATTCTTGCCTGGAGAATTCCATGGAGAGGGGAATGTGGCAGGCTTCAGTCCATAAAGTCTCAAACATGTTGGACGTGACTGAAGCACGGATGTGGAATCAAAATCCGACAATGTCTTTGCTGTATCTGTTGCTGCTGCTGCTGCTGCTGCTAAGTCGCTTCAGTCGTGTTTGACTCTGTGCGACCCCATAGACGGCAGCCCACCAGGCTCCCCCGTCCCTGGGATTCTCCAGGCAAGAACACTGGAGTGGGTTGCCATTTCCTTCTCCAAGGCATGAACGGAAAAGTGAAAGTGAAGTCTCTCAGTCGTGTCCGACTCTTAGCGACCCCATGGACTGCAGCCTACCAGGCTCCTCTGTCCATGGGATTTTCCAGGCAAGAGTACTGGAGTGGGTTGCCGTTGCCTTTTCCGTATCTGTTGAGTTCATTATATAATTTTTTATCTATTTGGTTAAAGTGGTTAGTGTTAATGAGATGTTGAACCATCTCTGCATAAATAAATCCCAGGAATAAAGCCCATTTGATCATGATTTATGCATTCTAAATTGCTTCAGTGGTGTCCGACTTTTTGCAACTCTAAGGGCCGTAGCCCGCCAGGCTCCTCTGTCCATGGGATTCTCCAGGCAAAAATACTACAGTGGGTTACTATGCCCTCCTCTAGGGATCTTCTTGACCTAGGGATCAAATCCATGTCTCTTACATCGCCTGCATTGTTACGGGGGGTCCTTTACCACTAGTGCCACTTGGGAAGCCCGTGTATCTCATAACTTATTATTATAGTTAATTTTACTACTTTTTTCTTTTAACTTTAGTAATAGTTTAATAAATTGTCAGTCCACTAGTTTTATTGTTATTTACCTTTACCTGTGAGATTTTTTTTACTGTCTTATGTTTTCTTGTTACTGGAGAGTGCCTTTTTAGCTTAAAGAAGTCCCTTTAACATTTCTTTAAACGGGGGTTTAGAGGTGATAAAATCCTTTGGCTTTTGCTTGTCTGGAAACTTCTTTATCTCCCTTCAATTCTAAATGATAACTTTGCCAAGTAGAGTGTTCTTGGTTGTAAGGTTTTTCTTTTTAGCAATTTGAATCTGTCATGCCACTCTCTTTCAGCCTGCAAAGTTTCTTCTTGAAAATCAGCTGATAGCCTTATGGAAGTTCCTTGTATATAAAAAGGTTTTTTTTTTTGTTTGTTTGTTTTTTTCTCTAGCTTTTAATATTCTCTTTAACTTCTGACATTTTTATTATAATGTGTCTCTCTCTGGGTTTGTCTCATTTGTAACTCTCTTGTCTTCCTGGACCCTAGATGTGTGTTTTCTTCCCTAGGTTAGGAATATTTTCAGTCATTATTGTTTTATATAAGCTTTCTGTCCCTTTTCTCTCTCTCTGCCTTTTTTGTCATCCCTATCGTGTGTATATTGGTCTTTTGGATGGTGTCCCATAAATCCCTTAAGCTATCTTCACTCTCTGTCATTTTCTTTTTCTTTTTGCTGCTCTTACTGAAAGAATTCCACTATCTTGTCTTCAAATTTGCTGTTTTTTTTTTTTTTCCTTCTGCTTGATCTAGTCTTCAGCTGAAGCCCTTTGTTACATTTTCCAGTTCAGTTATTGAATTCTTTAGCTCTGTGACTTTCATTTTGGTGCTTTCTGACATTTTCCATCTCCTTTTTGAACGTCTCACTGTATTCATGTTTTCTCTCAAGTTTGATGAGCATTTTTATGAGCATTATTTTGAACTCTTTATCAGGTAAATTACTTATCTCCATTTCTTTAAGGATTTTTAAAAATTCAATCTTGTTCTTTCTTTTGAAACCTATTCCTCTGTTTCCTCATTTTGCTTTTCTCTCTGTGTTTCTTTGTATTAGACGAATTGGACTACCTCTCCCAGGCTTGAAGGAGTGTCCTTGTGTAAGCCGTGAACCTTATTGTTCAGCCCTGCCCTAGCTCTTGGTTATCTCTCAAATCTTTGTGATTGTTTAAACACCCTGATTTATTCCTGATGAGTTCCAGATTTTGAGGTTGTACTCAGCTCTGTCGTGTTCAAAGGTAGAGGTCTCAGTCAGCCCCTAGTTTTGGCTAGGTAGAAGCCAGACCCTCAGGGAGCAGCTTTAAAGTCCTGTGAGACCACTGTCTTTGCTGGCCTCCATACAGGTGATTTGGATATGACAGTGCCACAAGTCAGGGCTCCAGATGAGTGTGTATGCTCCTCTCTGTGAGATCCTGGTGAGCTGTAGCAAGGCCTGAGAGAGTGCAAAGATAGCATTCACTCCCCTGGCCTTTGCTCCCTGGAGCTCCTCTGTAACCTCTCAATGTGTGGAAGGCCTGAAGCTTCCCTCACACTGAGACCCCAGGACAAGAATCTAGGCCTTTTTTAGTGGCAAGCTGAAGACGTATTTCAGTCTGCTGTGTCATGTCGTGGGGGTGGTAGCCTGCCAAAACTGTCACTCCTGGTGGTTTCAGTCTCCTGGGTGCAGAAGTGCAAGCCACCAGAGTCAGGTACTCAAGGGGCATCTGCTGTATGAACTGCCTGTGCCTGCAGGCTTCAGTGGGGCCCCGGAGTGGAGGGGTGCTAGCAAGGAGAAGGAGCACAGAGATGGCATCTGCCAGTGCCTCCGCTTCCTGATAATGTCCAGAAAGACCCCTGTGCCCTTGGCAGTTGCTTTAAGATTGGCTAATGCATCTCCTGCCTATGTGGTCTAGGTGGTTTTCAGACTGCTGGCTTTTCTCTGGGTATCTTAGGCTTTCCAGGTGGCACTAGTGGTAAAGAACCTGCCTGCCAATGCAAGAGACAAAAATGATGCGGGTTCAATCCCTGGGTTGGGAAGATCCCCTGGAGAAGGGCATGACGACCGACTCTGGTATTCTTGCCTGGAGAATCCCATGGGCAGAGGAGCCTGGCTGGCTGGCTACAGTCCATAGAGTCACAAAGAGTTGGACACGACTGAAGTGACTGAGTATGAGTAGGTTGACTTAGTCTGCATAAAGTGAAAGTTGCTCAGTTGTGTCTGACTCTTTGCAACCCTGTGGACCATAGAGTCCATGGAATTCTCCAGGCCAGAATACTGGAGCAGGTAGCCTTTTCCTTCTCCCAGGGGATCTTCCCAACCCAGGGATCCAACCCAGGTCTCCCACATTGCGGGCAGATTCTCTACCCGCTGAACCACAAGGGAAGCCCATTTCTTCTAGCACTTGGTTCCATAATTCTAAATAATAAGTGTACACTGCTCTTCCTTGGTTTGCCAACTTTGGATAGTAAGTAGGAGCTTTATACTTTGGTAGATCAAACTTAGTCTGCATATGAGCCCCTTAAGAGCAGGCTTCCTGTACCCCACGCCTTTTGGGTCTCCTGAACCTAAATCCTACTGGTTTACAAAGCTGCTATTTTTCTAGGCTCATTTTTCCAGGTCCCAAGAGTGTCTGTGTGGAGCACAGACCACCCCCCCCACTCCACACAGAGAAGCCCTGTGTGGTGAGATCCCTCCTGCCCCTGGGTCACTGTTTCAGAGGCAGGGTTTTTGATAATACTGCATCTCTGCCTCTCCTTGTGTTGTTGTTTAGCCGCTCAGTCGTGTCCGACTCTCTGCAACCCCATGGACTATAGCCCACAAGGCTCCATTCTCCATGGGATTCTCCAGGCAAGAATACTGGAGTTGGTTGCCATTTCCTCCTCCAGGGGAACTTCCCGATATAGGGATCGAACCCATGTTTCCTGCATGGGCAGGTGGATTCTTTACCACTGAATCACCTGGGAAGCCCCCTCCCTCTCCTGTTGGTATCATTATAGCCCTTGTATTTCGTGTTCTGGAGAAGCTGTTCTGCTAGTTTTCAAGTCTTTTTCAGAGGAAATTGATCCATACATGGCTATAGATTTGGTGTGTCTGTGGAGGAGATGTGTTCAGGATCTTCCTACACTGCCATCTTGAATCACCTCCTGAATTGTAGTATAAGTTTAAGGAATGCTATATGGAATTTATTTCTTCAATACGTGTTTGTCACAAATAAATCGATCTGGTTTTCAGTTAATACATGAATGTAATCTTTGTAGGTTCTTTTAATATATCTCTTTTTTTGTTTATCTAATTGTCTAATGCTAATACTTGCCACCTACCCATACAATTTTTATTGCTAGTCGAAATACCGTAAGTAATGCTTTGAAATGGATCAGTCTCTTTAAAAACACCAATACTTTCCTGTTCTTGAGCCACCTACACTCCAGAAACGTTTACTGTTTTGTATTCCTGCTCTGTACGTATTTTCAGTTATAGTTTAGAGGCCATTTTGAAAAAAAAAGTTTCTTGAGGGCATTATTCTAAGTGAATTAAGTCAGACGAAAAAATAAATATTGTGTGATCTAACTTACATGGGGGAAATTTTAAGAAAAAACAAAGCAGCAACAAAGCTAGTAATTTACTCTTGAATAGAAACAGCATTTATTCAGCATTTATCGGGATGCTTAATTCAAGTCTCAGATTTAGCTTGTGTAGTTCTCTATCTAATTTGAGTTAAATGGCATTGATTTATTTTAAAACTTACTTTTCCATTCATTATTGCTTTTATTAAATTGCATATCTATCCCTTTAAAGGTTATCCTTTTAATTTTTGTCCTTGCTAGAAGCAATAGGAAAGGGGACTGGGTGTGTGATGGGCCTGAATAATTATTATCTCATCACACACCTTGAGTTTCTGTCCAGCCTACTAAATTGAAAATAATTTTCAAAGCTGAGAACAAATTTGATGGCTAGCTTCTGTACAATTATTTTTTTCATGTAGAGATTTGCCCTAAGAAAATTTAAGAAAAATTAAACGATCAAAGTAAAATGGAAAGTGAAGGCATAATATGCATTTAAATGAATTGGTTACTCTTTGCCTTATTTAGACAGTGAAATGATTTCTTATGTGTTAAAGGGTTTGGAGATGAGCTGAAGATTAACAAGTGAAATTTTGTTGGGTAATAATTTATTTGATAATTCATTATGAAATAATTTATTTAACAAATATAATATGGCGATTTCACTACCTCTTTATTGAATACTTAGCATGTATTCGTAGTGCTGAAAATGAGGACATAGCCATGAAAAGTAACATTCATTACCCTCTGGAAATTTTCAACCCTTACAAAAGTTTTATATTTTAGAGATCTTGTGTTTTCTGTCATTGGGATGGTTGTTTTATTTATGTTATTTTCTTCAGTACACACTTAATCTTATTATTCCCACCTTCATGTAAAGAAGCATGTGTTTACTCCCCTTTGTCCTTCACTTTGAGAACCTCAGCACTAATCATTTTAAGCCTGTTTAACTTACTGGCCTCAGGAAGCCAGCACCTTTCCTGCCTCCCACCCCCCGAATTCTAACTACATATTCACCTTCTCTACTTGGAGGTCTGATAGTCATAGCAAAGTTGTCATGTTCCGATTGGCTTCTGTGATTTTCTGCATCTCAGTGAATGACAACCCCATCCTTCCCCAAACCCTGCTCCACCCACAGCCTCCCAGATTTTGGCTGATAGCAACTCCATCTGAACAGTTGCTGAGGCCAAATGTTTTGGAGTCAGTCATTCTTCATTTCTCTTTTTTCCCCTGACATTCTCCAGCATGTGCAAACCCAGCAGAAAATTCCATGTCTACCTTCAAGATGGATCCAGCATACAGTCCCTTCTCAATGCTGCCATCTTGGCCAAGCCACCTTCCCTCTACCTGGATTACTGTACCCTTCCTCACGAGTCCTGCCTTTTTCCCCGCTTTGGTTATTCTTAATGAAGCAGCCAGTATTCCTTTAAAGTCAGATCCTTGCACAAGGGTGGTCTGAGTATTGAAGTACCTACAAAGGATGTAAGAACCCCATTCTCCACCTCACCACCAGCCAGTATTCCTTTAAAGTCAGATCCTTGCACAAGGGTGGTCTGAGTATTGAAGTACCTACAAAGGATGTAAGAACCCCATTCTCCACCTCACCTTCCCTCTACCTGGATTACTGTACCCTTCCTCACGAGTCTGCCTTTTCCCCCGCTTTGGTTATTCTTAATCAGCCAGTATTCCTCAGATCCTTGCACAAGGGTGGTCTGAGTATTGAAGTACCTACAAAGGATGTAAGAACCCCATTCTCCACCTCACCACCTCTCCCCCTGCACCCATTCTGCTCAGCCATTCTGGCATCTTCTCTGTTCCTGGGTCACATTAGCCACTCTGCTGGCTCAGGGCCTTCATACCTGCTCTTCCCTCTGTCTGTAATTCCCTCCCATCGGGTCACTCTGGCACGCTTCCTCAGATCTTTACTCAAAATCAGATTTGTAGTGACGGCTTAGCTAAACATCCTGTTTAAAACTGCATCCTCCTCACAAGACTCCCTGGAATAATATTTTTCCCTTTTTTTTACATTTCCCTCCGTTGCCTCTATCACTTTCCTATAGTGTACGTGTGTTGCTTGTTTATTTTGTTTTCTGTGCATTCCATGTAGATTGTGGTGGATATTCCATGAGGACACAGGTTGTTTATTGTCTGAATCCTCAGAACCTGGCACCAGTGTGGTAATGAGTAGTTATTTATTACACGAGTGAGTCCGGGAGGGAATGAAGGTCCCTTTCAGCCTGACCTTTGCTTCCTTCACCTCAACAGCCTCACGCTCCAGCCCTGCTGACCTACTTGAAGCTGCTTATATATACTCTGCTCTCCACTGTCTGAGAAGCTTAAACATTTGCTCCCAGTTCTCAGACCTCTGTCTTCCACTCCTGGCCCTCCACATCCATTGTTTTTCACCTTACCTCAGGACCCCTGGACCTTCCGGATAACAATTTGTTGGCTAAAACTTGATCTGACACTCTTCCTTGACATCATGCCCTATAACCTGGTGCCACTGTCTCGGAGGGATAGTCGTCTTGGAGCAGGAGCTTATTTTCCTGCCCCGGGACTGAACCTAGACCCCAGTCCACCAGGGGCTAGAGACTGGAGGCAAAATTCTCTGATTCTTACCCAGTTCACAAGCAAAAATGTCACAAGGAGGCAAAAACTGCAAAACAGGTACAAAGTTTACCATTAGAGACACACAGCACAAGGGGATAAATAACACAGAGAAACAGCTTGTTTTACTTAAGTCAGAAGCAAGACAAAAACACAAATCCAGAAAGGAAGGGTGTGGGCATCGTCTCTAATGAGGACAAGCACTGTACGTCAGAAACTGGACTGAGATCCACACTCAGGGAGAAGGGCAGGAGTCCTGAACGAGGAGCACAGTTAGGAGTCCTGGGTCTTGGTTTGCATTTGGTCAGTTATCTTGTCTCTTTCTTCACTCACTAGTCATAGGACCCTCCCCAATATACATGTGCATCTTTTCACTAAAATGGATCCCATCTCGCTGGTGGGTGCGTGTCCACACTTATTATGGACCCTCTTCCTTTTTGACCCTCAAGGAGCCTTCCTGCGCATGTGCAGAAGTGAAGTCTTCCTTGAACTCAGGAGTGGGCACCTTATCTCTTTCCTTCAGAAGAGCTCAGCTTTAGCCACTAGCTTTGTCCTCTGAGTGTCTGGATGAGAACAAAGTTTTAATTTTACTCCACTAAACAAACACCAGCTGTCCATTCCAGGAGTCCGTCTATCTCCTATATCACCAGTCTCTGGGTTAGGAGTAGTTTCTGGGGATTTTCCAAGAGTCCCCCATGTATTTCTGTCAACCAACACACCAGCATTGTTTTTAAAAGTTGGTGACTTATAAATGAAATGTACTTTAGAGATACCTGAGAATCATAAAATGAGGCACAACAGAATCCTTTTTATAATGAAAGAGCATTGGCAAGTAATAGCAGAGTGAAATAATATTATTTGAAAACATTGAGGAGCAGTTTCCAATAATTAACTTCTCTGCCATATTAGTGAGACTGTTCAGCTGTAATTATAGAGGGTATACATTTGAAAAATCAGATTACTGCAATTAAAAAAACATAACAAAATAACTCATGGCTCCATTTTGAATACATTGTTCTGCTTAGTTCCCGTCAGTGTAGTATTGGTTAATGAAAAACAGCAGTGACCTTTACAGACACAGACTCTATTTTAAAATAATCAGGCTAATCTGGCAAAGAGATTAATTGAATTAGAACTTATGACATAATAAAGATGCAGATATTTTGCGCCACTTTTCTTTATTTTTAAGTCCCAGGAGTCAAAACTGATGTGAAAAAGTTGTGGGTGTGGACAAACGGAAGGATATGAAAAGAATTTTACTGTTAATGTATGAAATTGTACAAATGGCCAGCTCTCATGGAGGCACAGTTTGTAATAAACGATTTAAAGGCATTAGCGAGGGAAACACACCTAACATGTAGTTTATGGATTTCATTGAGAGCTGAGCCATCAGCATTGTCTTATTGCCTGCTGGAGCTTACAGTTCTTCACTAGGTCAAAACTTACACATCCTTTCCCACTTTAAAAATTGTTGAAATGATTATTAATTTTCAATATCAAATGACAAAGTAAGAATCATGTAAATGTGCTCATATTTTATGGTAATTTGATTTACATTTAGAATAAGTGCCTAATAGAGCCACAAGTGTGTTGAGATGATGTTCTAATTCTAAAGACCATTTCTTCTTTAGGGTAATGACTATTAAAATAAGAAAATTAATTTTCATAGTATGTTTCAATATCTGGTTACCAATGAGATTGAATATCATAATGTTGGCCTTTTTTTCTCTCATATGCATTGATTATAGTATAGATAAAGCATCTCCAAGTATTCCAACAGGCAATCTGAAAAATTCAAAAGGATTTCTTTACCAGATTCCAGTGCTGGTGTTCCTAGTCAGGGTTCATCTTCTCCATATGGTGATGGTCACACACACATATACACACCCTATAGCATGGTAAGTTCAATGTCATCCATGCAACTCACTTTCATTAAAACCCTACACCTCTTTGTAGTCAGCGTTCAGAAAGATGAAAAGAACATAGGAAAAGATACATTTGTTAAAGTTACCAGCCGACAAAGGAGTATTGCTTTTACTTGTGTTTCATACCCAGATCTCACTGGGGAATCAGTGACACAGTCTTACCGTGACATGGAGGCTGAGAAAGTCACCTTTGCTAAAGAGTAGCTTTTTACACCCAACTCTGCACCAGAGAAGGGAAAAAAAAAAGTAATGTTTTTAGACAGGAAGCCACTTCTACCTCAGACCATGTGTGTCTGATGGAAAGACTCTTAAGAGTCTATTATTTCAAAGGCTAAGCATTTAGTCCTCTCTGCCGCATCTCTGACAGTGGTGTGAAGTATTGTTGTTATTTTAGTCGATAAGACGTGTCCAACTCTTTTGTGACCCCATAGATTGCAGCTCGCCAGGCTCCTCTGTCCATGGGGTTTCCCAGACAAGAATGCCATTTCCTTCTTCAGGGGATCTTCCTAGCCAGGGGTCAAACCCGCATCTCCTCCATTGGCAGGCAGATGTTTTACCACTGAGTCACCTGGGAAGCCCAGTGGGAAGTATACCCATTTTGAAAGGATTCAGTTATTGGAAAATCTTCGTAATATATTGTCAAGACTCTACTATGCTTCAGTATCCTGGTCACATGATAAATTTATGTTAAATTTTGTCCGTCCTTAAAATGTGGCCATACCTAGTACTCATTTCTTAGGATTTGTTGTGATTAAGAAAGTGTCATATTTTTCCTCTTTGATTTAGTGGTCTCACACTTTTGTTAATACAATATAATTTTTCCTACTGAGTTTGGAGCTCTGTCAACCCATGTTCCTCTTGAGCTGTGACCCACAAGTCTTTCATATGAATTCTGCCCCACGCAGTGACCCTATAACTTTTCTGTGTTTACCAGATGCTTGATTCTTCCAGTTAACATTTTTACCCCTGACCTCCACCTCTGCTGCCAAAGCAGTTCTGACATTTTCAGCAGCTGTTTCCTTACCTTTAGGAGAGGTATTTATTCACCATAAATAAGTGAGCTGTCAAGAGTGGCTGGGGCTGCATGTCATTAACTTTCCATATCTAACTACTGTTATTTCCATTGTTTGATATAATTCTTCCAGTTTTCATAATCATTCTTCAATGTGATTTTTATCTATAGGCCTAGTTAAATCATATAAATAATAAATGCAATATTTATATTATATTCACTTATATAGTATATGGTGATGGTAGCTTAGTTACTAAGTTATGTTTGACTCTTTGCGACCCTATGGACAGTAACCCACCAGGCTCCTCTGGGTGTGGGATTTCCCAGGCAAGAATACTGGAGTGTGTTGCCATTTCCTTCTCCAGGGGATCTTCCTGACCAAGAGACTGAACCCATGTTTTCTGCATTGGCAGGTGGATATTTTACCACTGAGTCACCTGGGAAGCCCATAATGCATTACACATACATAATATTATTTATATAATAATAAATTAACAAGTAAAATAGCTAAATAATATAAATTTTATTTTTATTTACTTTTAAAAATATTTGTTTATTTGGCTGCAGTGGGTCTTAACTGTGGCACCTGGGAACCTAGTTCCCTAACCAAGGATTGAATCCCAGCTCCCCTGCATTGGGAGCACAGAGTCTTAGCAACTAGACTACCAGGGAAGTCCCAAAGTTTGTTTTTATGTTTGTTCTTTTTGTTCTGTTTTTATAGTTTTGAAAAGTGAAATCTATTTTATGAAGAGAGTTTGGGCACTACCTTTTTGCTAGAATGTGTATATTTTCCTTCTGTGTATTTAATTCAACTTAATGCCTAGTAAATGGATGTAAAAGACAACTTTCCACTGGCGATGCCACTTCACATTGAAATTTACATATTAGAGTTTTTTAGAAATTTTTTGTAAGGACTGTGAAACTTATTCCACATGACACAGTCTTGTACAGAAAATTTTTTCTTCAAAGGCTTATTTAAATTTAAGTACTCTGATATTTCAAGATCTATTAAAACAACATGTCAAATCAAAGAAAATGTCATTAGTTAGATAACTAGCTTTTAGTAAATCTGTATTCGCTACCAATTTCCTTTTGAAAATGCTCTCAAACTTATGATTAGCAATTTATTTTATGATTTTATAATTCATTTTATGCTTTCCAATTTATTTTATGAGTTTGCTATCTCCTTATTTTGTAGTTTATAGCATATCATTTCTATGTACAAAAAAACCCTGTATATAATACATTCCTCTTCGCTCCTGCATACCTTGTTTTGGCCTCATTTTTCAAGTGTTACTGAGAACATAAGATGTGTTCTGGAAGGAGAGTGGTACTGAGTTCATCATCCCCATTTTGCCTTTCTTGGCTCCATCCATTTGTCTCTATTGAATGCCTAGACTACTGTACTTGGGAAGACATTAGAACCATAGTGGAGAGTAAAAGAGATATACTCCATCTTATGGAGCTTGCAGTTCAGTGAGGACACAACTATTAAAGAGGTACATTTACAAACAAATTTAAGGTTACACCTGAGATGAGTGGCAGCAGAGGTATGGTGAGTGATGTGGCCTAAGAGATTCCTTGGCTACACTGATCAAGGGGAAGTTTCCAGAAAGATTTCCATGAGAGAAGGTTGAGCTCAGAGATCTCTGATGAGGGAAGAACATGTGAAAAGGGCTGCAGTAGGAAGCAGTGTGTCACAGTTGACTAATTCTGAGTGTCAGGGTAGGAGTTTTGGTCTTTATCTTAACAAGAGTAAAGTGTCAGTGTTCAGTGGAGTGGTGTGATATGCATTTAGAAGGAATCTGTGTAGTTGAAATTTGGAGAAAAAAATATAGAAAGCAAAAGGAAGTGTAGGGTCCCAGTTATAGGCTTTTACAAGAGTACGATTGCAAGAAAATGATCATTTATATTAAGGTGGTTCTTGCCATAGATATGAAGAGAAGTAGATACATTTTGCAGATATTTGGTGGAAAGAATTGGAAGGGTTTGGTGACTCATGTATTCAGTATTTATAGATAGATGACAGGAAAGCACCTAAGATGATGCCTAAGTCTTTGGCTAACCAAACACAATGAAATTTGGTGCCACTTACTGAGATGTGAAAGGCTGAGAAGACCCCTTTTGGTGGGAAATGATGCAGGTTTGGTTTGGAGCAAAAGAAGTCAGTCATCCAGATAATGTTATATTCTGGAATCACAAAGAGTAATATACTAGGTTGTTGTTGTTATTCAGTTGCTAAATCATGTCTGACTCTTTGCAACCCTGTGGACTACAGCACACCAGGCTTTTCTGTGCTTAATTTTCTTCCAGTTTTCTCAAATTCATGTCCATTGTGTCGATGATGCCATCTAATCATCTCATCCTCTGTCGTCCCCTTCTCCTCCTGCCCTCAATCTTTTCCAGCATCAGGGTCTTTTCCAATGAGTCAGCTCTTCGCATCAGGTGGCCAAAGTATTGAAGCTTCAGTATCAGCCCTTCCAATGAATATTTAGGGTTGATTTCCTTAAGAATCGACTGGTTTGATCTTGCAGTCCAAGGCACTCTCAAGAGTCTTCTCCAGCACCACAGTTTGAAAGCATCAATTCTTCAGCACTCAGCCTTTTTTATGGTCCAACTCTCACTTCCATACATGACTACTGGAAAAACCATAGGTTTGCCTGTAAGGACCTTTGTCAGAAAAGTGATGTCTCTGCTTTTTAATTCGCTATCTAGGTTTCATAGCTTTACTTCCAAGGAGCAAGTGATTATCCTAGGTATTTTCTTTGAATAGACTTCTAAATTTTACAGTTCTTTTTTAAACAAGGAATTTTAAAGAGTTTATTGCTCTTTGTGTTTGTTTAACATATTACCCAAAATAAAATGATTCAAAGATTTAAAAATACACACTCTTTTTTGGGATTCCTTGAATACTTTATCACTATAGTGAGTAGGCTTTGTTCTGTTTGTAGTTTTTTTGTTTGCATTTTTTGGGCAATGTAATGTAACTATTTTCATCTTTTCTTGAGTAGAGTATGTTGCTGGGAATGACTAGTATTTGAATCAGCTGTGCACCAAATGATGTAGATAGAGACGAAGTATAAACAGTGAAAAATTATATTAGAATATATGATGTTCTTTGCAGACTATAAACAATTTTTAGCGTTGAAGATAATAGCACTTTTAAGACACATTTAAAGACCGTTACTCCTTGTTCTGCATAATTTTTTATTCTAACCTCAGTCACAGGGTTTTTTTTTTTTGGTGGCATATTAAATATTTTATTAAATATTAATACAAATCTAAATATTAATGTGCTCTACAATCTGAAAGTGTTAGTTGCTCCAGTCATGTCCAACTCTTTGTGACCCATGGAATGTAGCCCTCCAGTCTCCTCTGTCCCTGGGATTTCCCAGACATAAATACTGGAGTGGGTTGCCATTCCCTTCTCCAGGGATCTTTCCTGATCCAGGGATCAAACCCGGGTCTCCTGCTCTGCAAGTGAATTCTTTACTGTCTGAGCCACCCCTTCAACCTGAGTTAATGACTTTATTCTGACTATTTCTACTGTTGAATTTGTACTGCCAAAATATTGTGTAAAAATAATAAAATGCTAGAGTTTATTGAAGGTGCTTAAGTGACTTTTCAATGGAGTATTGATTAGCAAATGGTTTGAAGTTTTTCTCCCCTGGCATTTTCACTCTTTAAATAAGAGCCCATGGTCTTTTCTTTCGATTAGTATGAGACCGAAAACAAAATCAAAAAGAGCTTTTTCCCTGAACTAGAAATGAATATTACCAAAAAGAAAATTAAAACAATATAAAGGTTTTTTTTCCTAATTTTAATTTTGATTTTAATATATTGTCTCTATTTTATTGTCTTTTTATGTTAGCAACATTTAAATATTTTCAACTTTTATCAAAATTTAAAAATGAATTTTTTTTCACTTGGAAAAATCTAATGTCTTATCATTCTTTTTATAGGTCTCATATCTTTTGGGTGAACAGAAGTCTACCTTTATGGGGCTTACAGGTTATGTACAATTTTGTTTTATTCTTATATGTCTATATGTACTCATAGTTTACAGAGCAATACTACTGGGGAGAAAATTATTGATATTAAAAATAAACAATTAAAAACTGTTTATTGTTTAATTAACCTTAATGCACATCTTGAAGTTTTTATTTCTTTATGTTAACCTGAGCCTTGGGCATTCTACCTGTTGAGAATTTCCTCATGATTAGACTTTCTTTGAGATTAGACTTCAGAAAGCTTGTGTAAAACAATGTTTGAAGTCACAAGTTCTCCAAACTAATTTATGTGTTCCTAAATTCTTAGGTTTCATCCATGTTTGAAAAATTAGTCAAAAACCCTTAACCACGTTTTCCTTTTTACCTTATGTTCTCAATA
Organism: Okapia johnstoni; assembly: GCA_024291935.2. Classification (NCBI taxonomy): domain Eukaryota; kingdom Metazoa; phylum Chordata; class Mammalia; order Artiodactyla; family Giraffidae; genus Okapia; species Okapia johnstoni. The sequence continues at coordinate 67,793,967 of CM044322.1, read as the reverse complement.
TCAGGGGCATGGCAGAATCTTGATGAATAATTGTTAAATGAATAAACAAATGAATCAATAGCTCTTATTACCAATGGGAAGAGCTTGGTCCCTTAGTAGATAGTTTTGCAAATAAAACAAAAAGTAAACTCTGGCATTAAAAGGGTCCTAAAGAAGGAGTAAGGAAATGTGAAGAGAACAGTGCTTCTCAGTTACATTTTTGGTATGTTTCCTGAAGTCCTATGTTCCTTTTCTGTTGAATTTCATGCCTAGCAAACTTTTTACAATTTCACACTTCCTATACTCCTGTCTCTTTCCTTCAGATGCTTTTTAGTTTCTGTTAATTTTCAAAAGCAAAAATTATTCAAAGAGTAGAGTCCCTAAGATTAAAAGCATTAGAGATTGGAAGATAGTTGAGTCTGGAAGGAATGGAAAGACTCTAAGACTCACTGTTTATAAGCAAACATTAAAATACTTTAAAATCAAATGTTTGGTTTGTCATTTAACATCAGGGTGATTCTGAGATCTGTGCATTTTATATGCAAGTATGAATTATTTTGGTTATGTATGCATTGTGTTTATTACTATGAAATCAAGTTTATACTGTGTTTGCATATTTCTTATTTTATTGAAGCCAAGTTGTGTTTTATGTTTTTTTAGTGACTCTCATAGCAGTGCCATTAACTTACAAATAACTCTTTTCAAATATTTTCGTTTCACTAAAAATGCAGTTTTTTAATCTCTGAGTTAAATTCCGATATTATCCGTCAGTGAGGTGCACATTTGTAAAGTAAGTTAGTATTTTTATGAATAATTATATATGGCCTTGAAATATATTTTGGTCATTCAAATTGTTTTTACTCAATAGTGATATCTTTAAATAAGAATGCTCATTTTTCAATAGGATTTTGAGTAATTCATCCTGAAAATGGTTTCAAGGTCACATAAAAATGTGTACCTTTAGAAAGGCACACATGAGTTAGAAAATTTGCAGATAAAATCTAAAAAGTTCAACTTTTCTATTTTAATAATGTCTGGCTACTGTATGCACCTCTGGACTTATTTTACTTATATTCTCATGCATTCATATGTTTTTAAATTATCCTTATGCTTTAATATTCACCTATATCAAAATTTTCATTAAAACAGGAGTCAGAATCTAAAACTCTAGGGCATCTGCTTTTCTCAGACAGGTTGCCTTAACCATCACAAACCTATGAACAAATATATTTATTATCTTAGGTACTTCATGTTGATGCTTGCTTAGTATTCCTCTCTTCCAAAGTGCTTAGAGTCTTTAACACAAAATAATTTGGATGTCCTTTCTGTTGGAGACGCTGTTCTTTGGGAGTTGAGCTGAGGAAATTGTATGTGGAGTGGAGACGAGAGAAAGGCGGGAACTTGTCTAGGGCAGTGCAGGATGCCCGTGTCCGCTGCAGAAGGGGGATTGGTTATGAAGTCTGTTCAGATCGAATCTGAAAGTATCTTGGACCGTTTGCTTTAATGTTTAAGGATGTTACTGTTTACTTTCGTTTGAGGTGAATGATAGGATGCAAAGTATCCCTCAACTCCAAGCTTGTATTCTTTGATTTTCTGTAGGTAACTGCCATTTTTGGCAGGTGAAATGAGAGGGTGGCTTTGTGGCTGCTTTTATGGTGGAGCAGTCATGTGATTGTTTGTATCAGGAATACACACACACACACAAAATCTAGTCTTTACATATCATTCAAATTCCTGTCATCTGACTATTCTAATCCACACTTACGTTTGTGGTAATAAATTTTAAAAGACTTACTCTGGAGTATTAGACATTATAAAAACTAAACTGCAGTACGCGGGACAGCCTGCTCCCCACCACCTGTATATAGAAGTTAGAGTGTCGAACAGCACCTCTATTGCTGAAACTCGGCCTCTGTTCACCAGAGTCAAATAGAAACATGGAGACAGAATTTTGGGTGAAGTAGAAAAGAGTAGCTTTAATTACTTTGCCAGAAAAGGGGCCACAGTGGGCTAATGCCTTGAAGACTGTGTGACCCATCTTGGAGGGGGTAGTGAGGAGTTTTATAGTGTTCAAGAAGCAGGGTGTGATCAGCTCGTGGACAATTCTGGGATTGGTTGGCATCAAGGTGAAGTTTCGAGCATGATCAACCTTCTGCTTTCAACCAATCTAGGGTCTATGTTCTTGTGGTTGGCAGTTTTCATCTGGAGAGAGGGTCTGCTTCCTGTAAAAACAATTTAGGAATATGTGTCAGGCCTTTATCTGTATCTTTCGGGGAACCGGGAGTTCAGTGATTCTGTTATGTGCCAGAATTATAGTCTAAGTTGTTACCGGTTCCTTAGCCCAACAGCATTTCTTTGTTTCTGAATCTCCACATTTCCCAATCATTAACTCTTGAGTCAGCATTTTACTTTAAAAGACAAGGACACAGGGCCTTGTATATGGTTTCAATCCCTATATCATATATGATATATATACACACTCATATATGCACACACATACATAGGCATATATTTATAAATTGATAATATATTCAGAATCTATATTTTTTGTTGCATTTTCTCATTAAGGTATAATTTATATTTTAGGTTTTAGTGGCATTGATAAGTCTCTTTGAAACAATACTGCTTGGTTATCTCAGTTATAAGGTAAGTTGTTTTAATTAGAAATTTTCTGCCAGTGGAACACACTACTAGCATTTACCCAGTATTCGTCTATTTATAATTCACACTCTGGGGCTAAAGCAAGATCTTCTTAAACTCCTTTAATTATTTTGGGCCTCTCCAGTATGTAATAAAAAGCTGTGGTAATATAGTAATGTTTTCCTTGGTGACTTAAACACACTTCACTAATCCTCTGGGCTGATTTACCCAGTATATGCATGCTTATATTAGGCAAGTGAATGAAATTGTTTGGCTTTTTATTGTTCTCAACCTCTTCTCCTGATTTATACAGAAAACACTGAGGGAGAAAAGTGTGTCTGTTAGGAATTATTAAAATGAATTCCCTTCATTTTTGGCAAAGCTTTGCCTGGCTAACCCAATTTAACAAATGTTTATTGAGCTCTTATTTGAAGAAGAGCACCATACTGTGCATTGTTGTTTTTTTCCTCAATGAGTTTACAATCCAGAAATGGGGGTAGGCAGGAGAAGATTCTACAGGCAATAATAATACAAGGTGGAATAGTAAGTACTTCCCATGAGATGCAAATAAATCCCAGCGGGGGGTTCATCAGTTCAGTTAGGTCGCTCAGTCATGTCCGACTCTTTGTGACCCTGTGGACTGCAGCACACCAGGCTTCCCTGTCCATCAACAGCTCCCAGAGCTTACTCAAACTCACGTCCATCGAGTCAGTGATGTCATCCAACCATCTCATTCTCTGTCATCCCCTTCTCTTGCCAGCTTCAATCTTTCCCAGAATCAGGGTCTCTTCAAATCAGTCAGCTCTTTGCATCAGGTGGCCAAAGTATTGGAGTTTCAGCTTCAACATCAGTCTTTCCAATGAATATTCAAGCCTGATTTCCTTTAGGATGGACTCGTTGCATCTCTTGGCAATCCAAGGGACTCTCAAAAGTCTTCTCCAACACCACAGTTCTAAAGCATCAATTCTTCGGCACTCAGCTTTCTTTATAATACAACTCCACATCCTTATATGACTGCTGGAAAAACCATAGCTTTGACTAGACGGACCTTTGTTGGCAAAGTAATGTCTCTGCTTTTGAATATACTGTCTAGGCTGGCCATAGCTTTTCTTCCAAGGAGCAAACATCTTTTAACTTCATGGCTGCAATCACCATCTGTAGTGATTTTGGAGCCCAAGAAAATAAAGTCACTGTTTTCCCATCTATTTGTCATGAAGTGATGGACCGGATGCCATGATCTTAGTTCTCTGAATGTTGAACTTTAGGCCAACTTTTTCACTCTCTTCTTTCACTTTCATCAAGAGGCTTTTTAGTTCTTCTTCACTTTCTGCCATAAGGATGGTGTCATCTCCATATCTGAGGTTATTGATATTTCTCCCAGCAATCTTGATCCAGCTTGTGTTTCATCCAGCCTGGCATTTCTCATGATGTACTCTGCTGCTGCTGCTGCTGCTGCTGCTGCTGCTGCTGCTTTTAAGTCACTTCAGTCGTGTCCGACTCTATGCGACCCCATAGACAGCAGCCCACCAGGCTCCCCTGTCCCTGGGATTCTCCAGGCAAGAACACTGGAGTGGATTTCCATTTCCTTATAAGTTAAATAAGCAGGGTGACAATGTACAGCCTTGATGTACTCCTTTCCTTATTTGGAACCAGTCTGTTGTTCATGTCTGGTTCTAAGTGTTGCTTCTTGACCTGCATATAGATGTCTCAGGAGGCAGGTCAGGTAGTCTAGCATTCCCATTTCTTTAAGAATTTTTTAGTTTGTTGTGATCCACACAGTCAAAGGCTTTGGCATAGTCAATAAAGCAGAAGTGGATGTTTTTCTGGAACTTTCTTGCTTTTTCGATGATCCAACGGATGTTGGCAATTTGATCTCTGGTTCCTTTGCCTTTGATCAATGCAAAGAAATAGATGAAAATATTAGAATGGGAAAGACTAGAGATCTCTTCAAGAAAATTAGAGATACCAAGGGAACATTTCATGCAAACAAGCATGGAAACATGTATATTATCATATGTGAAACAGAACACCATTCCAGGTTTGATGCATGAGACAAATGCTCAGGGCTGGGGCAATGGGATGACCCAGAGGAATGGGATGGGGAGGGCGGTGGGAGGGGGGGTCAGATTGGGGAACACATGTAAACCCATGGCTTATTCATGTCAATGTATGGCAATGTATGGCAAAAACCACTACAATATTGTAAAGTAATTAGCCCCCAAATAAAATAAATAAATTAAAAAAAAAAAGAATTAGAGATACCAAGGGAATATTTCATGCAAACATGGGCTCAATAAAGGACAGAAATGGTATGGATCTAGCAGGAGCAGAAGATATTAAGAAGAGGTGGCAAAGATACACAGAAGAACAATACAAAAAGATCCTTATGACCTAGATAACCACGATGGTGTGATCGCTCACCTAGAGCCAGACATCCTGGAATGCAAAATTAAGTGGGCCTTAGGAAGCATCACTATGAACAAAGCCAGTTGAGCTGCTTCAAATCCTAGTAGATGATGCTGTGAAACTGCAGCACTCAATATGTCAGCAAATTTGGAAAATAGCAGTGGCCACAGGAATGGAAAAGGTCAGTTTTCATTCCAATCCCAAAGAAAAGCAATGCCAAAAAATGTTCAAACAACTGCAGAATTGTACTCATCTCACATGCTAACAAAGTAATGCTCAAAATTCTCCAAGCCACGCTTCAGCAGTACATGAACCATGAAATTCCATATATTCAAGCTGGATATAGAAAAGGCAGAAGAACCAGAGAGAGAGGTCATATCTTGGGATGAAAAAACCTATTAAGCAGAGTCCTTGAACCAGTGATTTCACTAAAGTAAGATCATAATTTCACTAAAGAGAAAAAAAGGCAGAACAACAGGGATTTGTAGAAATAGTAAAGGCATAAAATAAGACATGTGCATATAAAATTGTAAGAATGAATAAATATTTAGGTTTGGGCAGCATATGGTGTATTTGGGAAAATATTGGTGGGATAAGTTTGCTACAATATTCTGAGGGCCTTGTAGGGAAACCTAGAATGGGAAGTTGGTGCAGGATGTTGAACATGACAGTTCTATAATTGTAACTAAGTTTTAGGCGTATTAGTTCAGAACATCTGTGCAAGCAGAAGTCAAGAGACATTCCACTGAAGTCCATATGCTCTGCTAAGACACAGTTGCAGTAGGAAAGAAAAAGTGGAAGTGAGGTTTTGGCCAGGTGAGAGGAATAAATTAATTCAACGCAGGAAAAGTCATGAAAGTAGAAATTGAAGAAATCATCAACAGATTGGTTGAGATAGAAGAAGAGAACAAAATGTGAAATATCATTTTAAGATTTCCTAAATCCAAATGACTGGGAACAAGGCAGGAAAACCAAGAAAAATTACATCAAGAAAAAAATATCAGATTGGGGTCAAGATAGACAGAATAATGGAAATTGTTTTCGGAATGATGAATTTGAGGAGATTTTGGACAAAGAGATGTGATATTCAGACAACTGGAAAGGAAGATCTGGGACCTGCAGAAGAGATTTATTAAGCTTTGGCAGTCATTTCCAGTGAAATGATGAAGAAAGCATGCAAGTCCATTAAGGATGGTATAGTAACCAATGGAGAAGAGATGACCCATGTTAATGGAGATGCTTATATTGTGGGTCTTGAAAGAATGGAACAATGAGGGCAAACAGAGGAATATGTGAGAAGGGTGGAAAGTCTTCCGAATGGTTGCCATAATTATCACTGATTTCCAGTTCACAATTATTGCATGTACCATATCAACAAGCACACTCAAGGTTCTGTTTTGGGGGGATTCTTATCTAGCATATACATTTCTTTCTCACTTCATAGCATAAAGTCTTAAAGGTAACATTCTGTTGACTACTTTTTAATCTTTAATTTAGAGCAAGAAATCTTTACAAACTCACCTTTTCCCCCTGGCTTCTTTTATAAAATTCTTATTAGCTCCACTTAAAGAACTGGGATGACTCTGAGGGATGGGATGGAGAGTGAGATGGGAGGGGGTTCAGGATAGGGAACCCATGTACACCCATGGCTGATTCATGTCAATGTATGGCAAAAACCACTACAATATTGTAAAGTAATTAACCTTCAATTAAAATAAATAAACTAATAAAAAAATAACATAATACCAATGTCTAATAAGGAGAAATGGATGAATTGGAAAATGTAGAAAGAAAAGAGTGAGTGGTTTCCAAATAAACACAGATGGGTTGATTTACTGATTATGAGGAAAAGAAAATATTAGGAATGCATAAAAAACAATGTTAGATGAAAGACATGAATGAAAGTCTAGTAAGAAGCTTGAGAAAAGCCATTGGGTTTACAATTTAGGAGATCATTTGTTATTCACCCTTAAGAGACCAGTTTTAACGGAGTACAATTAAGAGTAAAATTTTCAAATGAAGACTGTTGATTGATCAGTACAGGAGCTCCACTAAAAGTAGTAGAGTGAGGTGGAAGATTGCCTCATGATGGTAAAAATCTGCATCATTTTAAATAAGCTGGTAGAAGGGACAGGAAAAATGATGGATGCAGCAAGATTTATATAAAGTAAGAATAAGCTAGGTTAAGAAGTTGAGGATTATTAATTAGCTTTGGATACAATTTTGTTCTTTTCTGAGAACACTGAAGGTGGAAAATGGTGCCTGAAAGAATATTTTGAAGTTGGAGGAGATAAGCTGAAAAATTTTGCATATAGGTAGCCACTCAACCCTAACTTATCTAGGAAGTACTAGCTTAGTGACAGTACTAGCTTAGTGACAGTGACAGTTTAGAAGGAGATGTTGAGGCGGGCTCTTTAAATGATTTATTAGTGAATCTCCTTGTCAAAATAGATGCTTCATAAATATGTTGTTGTTAAGTTGCTAAGTTGTGTCAAGCTCTTTGCAATCCCATGGGCTGTATCGATTAGGCTCCTCTGTCCATGGGATTTCTCAGGTAGAAATACTGGAGTGAGTTGCCATTTCCTTCTCCAGGGGATCTTCCTGATGCAGGGATCAAACCCAGGTCTCCTGCATTGGCAGGCGAATGTTTTACTGCTGAACCACCAGGGAAGCCCATAAATATGTATTGATTGACAAATCTGGATTTTAGAAACCTAGGAGAAGGAAAACAATCAAGTAAATTAATATCCAAGGTGTTAGCTTCTAAGGTCCTTAGTATGCACGTGATAAATGTTGAATGTGATATACAGAAAGTGATGTATTGAAAAATAAGGATGTGGGTGTTTTTCTCTAATTTAATGAAATATTTCCCACTGTAACAAGAGTACATAAACAAATACATAAATTGGTCAAAATATTAATCTGCATTTGTGAATGTATTTGCTATAAACTCTAATTAAAACTTAATATTAAATTAACTTTGAGGCTTTAAATGCTAGTAGTTGTTTAAAAAGCACAGACTCAAGATGGAATTATAGTTTCCCTTGTGATTTTATGGCGCTGACCTTTGTAATCAATTAATTCCTGCCATTTATAAAATGAGAGCAAAGATTATAAGACCTAGTAGGTAGGGCTAGATGATGCATAATATTTTCATTCTGACCTTCACAGACGTTAACGTCTAGGTCATGGTGGTTGAGTCTTGTGTGTTACAACACGAAGGCTAGCATGTGACATGGGGAAGATATCTTGCTGTTAATTACCTTCTTTTCTTTTCATTGTTGTCTTTTAGTCATTAAGCCACGTCTAACTCTTTTGAGACCCCATGGACTGTAGCCCACCAGGTTCCTCTGTCCATGGAATTCTCCAGACAAGAGTACTGGAGTGGGTTGCCATTTCCTCCTCCAGGGGAATCTTCACAGCCCAGGGATCAAACCCGAGTCTCCTGCACTGTGGGCATATTCTTTACCATCTAAGCCTCCAGGGAAGCCCTTTTCCTTTCATATCTTCAGTCAAATTCATGAACTCTTCTGACTCTTTCAATAAGCTGTTGGATACACTGTTGGAATGAATAAGTGATAACTATTTATAGCACATATATAAGATAAATCCATATAACAGAACTTCAAATGAGGTCCTTCTCCCAAATTAGGCTTTTAAGAAAAATTATAGACAGATATGAATAAATGGATATTGCACTAGGAGTGAAATCCATTTATAATATTGCTGTTTGATATTTCTAGTTCTGAATATAAAATCTACATACAATTTTCTCTTATTTGTTTGTATCTATATATATATATATACACAAAGTATATATTTACATATACAACATATATGTTTGTACACACTATTTTAGACATTCTAAAATAACTATGACTTAATCTTTAACTTAAAAGGTTTAAGCTATCATGGAGACTAAAGTTTTTTTTTTTAATCAAAAGACTTAATAGGAAGCAGCAAAGTGAGCAAAAACTCTTTAAAATGTATGTTAAAGTTAGCAGATAATAATTTCAAAATCCCTGATATTCATTTCTTTTTTGTCCTCTGTCATACAGACAGAAAATCTGAACTTAAATCATCATTCTGTTCATGTTTGTCACAACTTGGCAAAATATCCATGAGGCTTGCCTGACAGGAAAATTCTTATTCTTCTGTCATGTGAATACCGTCTGTGTCTTTATCAACTGTTTTCAAAAATAAAACAGTACTCTATATATACATACACATTCATTAAATCAAAAGAGACAAAGATGCATAATTTACAAACCTCTGATAATGAAAATTCACCACACCTAGAAAGCTTGGGTTAAAGCTACAATTTTTTTTTCGATAGAGTAATCACTTTATAAAAAGCATCAGTTCTGAAATGTTAGCGTCATGATGGGCTTATTTCTGGAAAAGAAAAAAGGATTCATTCTAGGACTCCTAGGTCCTAGTGATTCTGCTTATTATGCCACGGGAATGGTAAATCTGAGTGTTGTTGAGTTTACATTTGGAGATACAAAATAATGCTGCCATAGAGTTACTCCATATCTTAAACTCACGAAAAGAAGGTTAAGTCTTCTTGATTAAGTATTTTAAATATAGGTATTCTTAATATTAGAGAAGAAAGTGGTTTTTAACAGTCTCTTTCTCCCAATTTGGGCTAACAGCAAGTAGATTACAATAAGTCTTATACTTTTTAAAGTGCTTTCTTTTTTAGAGTTACATAGATAATAGTTCCAAACTTGCACTTTCTTTTATGATAAAAATAAAATCTCAGTACATTTTAGGATATCATCTGTTTTCTTGAATTTTTATTAGTTGAGAAAAGTTGTATTCATACCAAATATAAAATAGATTAAATTTTATTTATATTTTACTGGATTCTGTCAATAAGAAGGGGAACACCGAGAGTTATACATGCTTAGAACAGTTAAAGCTACTTCTTAGAAACCATCTTTTTTCTTTAAGAAGTTGCCTTTTGGAAGAAGACTAATGCCTTTCATCTCGTTCAGGAAAATATGATTAAGTGGAACAGGTATTTAACTTAATTTTGAAAGGCATGTGCCTGCCTTTTGGATCTTATTCCACACTTCTCTACATAGTGCCATCTCTAGACTTATGCTTTCTTTTTTTGCCATAACTGCTTTTATCATGAGCCGATATTATGCAGGCTCATGGGGACTCCCCAACAGCCAATGCAACTTTTGGATAATTTCTCTGTTTATTTCTCATCAGCTATTTTTAGGGGTGATATTTTATGAATATATCTTTAAGTTCAGAAGACAACCTGAGATCTTAGAACTAAACCTAATGAATATAACTGAAAAAGACATTTATTTTTAGCAATGAGTACATTGCCTCTCTGTATAATTTTAGATTATGGAAGTCATTCCTCAGGTGGAAGTGCATTATTTGCCACAACATACACATGCACAAACACACACACACATGTGCACGCACACTCACACACACACTAGCTATGAATCAACAGGAGCATAGTTGCCATTACCTTCTCCAGGAGATCCTCCCAACCCAGGGATCGAACCCAGGTCTCCTGCATTGTAGGCAGACGCTTTACCATCTGAGCTACCAGGGAAGTCCTGACATAATGCAGATACAGGTTGTATTGAGAAGCTTCAGACTGGCAAGGACTGTGCTTGGAACAGAGCAAAGAATTCTGAACTAAATGTATGCTCTCACCTGGACCACATGAAATTCAAAGTCAAGCGTTGATTAAATATATAAAAACAAACTGAAAAAAAGGAATGAGAAGGATGTTGATGAAGAATCAAAAAACCTAGTGTGGGAGTCTGATTTTGTCTAGAGGGTGTGTAAAGAGGACATGAGGAAAGTCTCAAAACACTCAGAAATTTTGAATTAATAGCTGAAATATGTGTGTGAGTTAACTATATAAAGAAAAATTGGAGAGGAAGGTGGGGAGACCAGTTAGGAGGTTAGAGTGGGAATAGAGTTAAAAAATAGAACCAGAAAATCCAAGATATATTCATGAATCAGAAAGTCTTATTCAACAATTATACTTAGGTAGTGTGTGAAGGGGGCATCAGAGGATGAGGTGGTTAGATAGCATCACTGACTACAGACATGAATCTGAGCAAACTTCGGGAGATAGTGAAGGACAGAGGAGCCTGGAAGGCTACAGTCCATGGGGTTGCAAAGAATCAGACACGACTTAGTGACTGAACAACAATGGCATGTGAAAGAAGATGCAAAGTTTCTCCAGGATCTTTGGTTTTTGTTGCTGGAGAACCAGTTAGGACAAACATCATAAATTTTACTTTTAGGTTGTCCGTTTTATTGGCATATAGTTGCTTGTTGTAGTCTCATATGATTCTTTTTATTTCTGTGGTATCAGTTGTTGAGGAGCTTCAACTACATGAAGCTCCTAATTGTTTTCCTTTCTAATTTTATTGATTTGAATCCTCTCCCTTTTTTATTCTGATGAGTCTGCTAAAGGTTTATCAATTGTGTTTATCTTTTTGTAGAGCCAACTTTTAGTTTCATTGATCTTTGCTGCTGTTTTCTTTGTCTCTATTTCATTTTTTTTTCTCCCTGATGTTTATGATTTCTTTCCTTCCACTAACTAGGAGTTTTGTTTATTCTTCTTGCATTAGTTGCTTTAGGTGTAAGGATATGTGGTTTATTTGAGATTTTTCTTGTTTCTCGAGATAAGATTGCATTGCTATAAACTTCCTTCTTAGAACTGCTTTTGCTGCATCTCATAGGTTTTGGATTGTCATGTTTTCATCGTCCTTTAAATTTTACTTTTAGATACATTACCCACAAGGTGCCTTTAAGGCATTCATGTGAAGCAGTGGATTAGATAGTTGAGATCTGAAACTAACTCTCAGCTACAATATTCATCCAGGCTAGAGATACAACATTGGAAGTCATTGATTTATTATTGATAATAAGTTGAAGTTGTAACATAAATGAGATTACCTAAGATGGATATATAGCCAAGTACTCTTGAAATGCTTTCTGCCAGAAAATTTCTGTTGAGCTTTGTCGTCATAAGTTTAACGATTTACATGATTGCATCAGGAAGACTTAAAACAATAAAATTTTTTGAATGTTTCCATATGGATCCAAGAAAAAGAAATACAAATGCTTAAGTTCTAAATTAAAACAATTACACCAAGAAGGGAAGAGTATTATAAAATATTTGGAACTTTCATCTATTCAGTATCATGCTTATTGAACTCTAATGGTCATAGAACAAAGAAGTTCCATAAAATGTTAGAAACGTGTATCAAGGTAGTTAGTGGTGAAGGTATGGAGGTTGGGGCATTCCAAACAGATGGAGAAGTGTGAGCAAAGTTATAAAAGATGAAATAGCCTAGTTCATTCATAGAACTTTATCAATATCAGTTCAGTGATGAACCTGTAGCTGAATTCAAGATGGGTTAGGAATATAGAAGGTACAAACCAGTAGCCATAGTTCAAATTGTGAAGCTTCATATGATATAATGAGGAGTTTGGATGTTGGTGATAGAGATTTGGCATTTTAGAAAGAATTCTCTGACTTGAATATGGAGGATAAATCAGAAATGAACCCAACTGAATCACATTTTAGTCATCAGACTCTCTTAGTGGTTTGAGAGAAAGTAATACAAAGTAAATGTTGTGTTAGATCTGGAAATGAAGAGAGACGTCAGAGGTATAGAAGCTTTTGGTTTACTATGAACTAAACTTTTCCAGTGTGCCACAGCTAAGAAAACGAATGTTAATCTTGATGTACGTTAGCAGAAAGATCCTGCCATGTGACCAGTGGTAATGATTCCCATCACATCCCCCTTCTCTGGTCACATCAGTCTCTTTTGCTGTGTAAAATCATTGACATCAAGGAACAATGTACAATGACTAGTAAAAAATATGGTGAGGGAAGAGTAAGCCAAATGTTACACATTCTGGAAACTGAGTCATGTAAAAAACTGTTAAATGGTAACATTAACCTGCGCAATAAAAAATAGGAGTGCTGCATAATTAAAATTAAGTATAAATGGTTTGTTGAATAGGCCTGATTCAGTGCAAGTAGAAAAGCCTTTAGCCCATCCTACGTTTCTCCTTCAAATCCAGTCATTGTCTTTATGAGCCGTGCTGATCCACTGAAATCTCAGTTAGGCCCCTTAGTTTTTTTTTTTTTTTTTTTTTTTTTTGCAAGACAAACCTCAGTTTAGTATTTAAGAGCTAGTGTTCAGAATGTAAAAAAATTAATGTGTTCATCCAGTTTTAGCTTTTTCTAAGCTGGAAACTTCACAGGTGTCAAAATGGTAAAGAATCCACTTGCCAATGCATGAGACATAAAAAGTGTGGGTTCAATCCTTGGGCCAGGGAAAATCTCCTCGAGGAGGAAATGGCAACCTGCTCCAATATTCTTGCCTCAAAAATGCTATGGATAGAGGAGCCTGGCAGGCAACAGTCCATGGGGTAGCAGAGAGTCATACACGACTGAGCACGCATGTGTGCACAGCTGGGAACTCAGTGGGGCAAGGATCTTCTTGGGGGGCTTCTCCTATGTCCACCTCCTCCCTGTCTGAAACCAGAGGGCCATGGCCCCTCGGGGCTGAGGAGGCACCAGGAGAAGGGAGGTCTTGACTGATTAGCCCAGGAATAGTCTGTGGTTGAATTACTCTGATGGCAGCTACAGACGGGGCTTTTGTGGTTCTCCTAAGGCCTTGGGCTGAAGCTCCTTGATTCCTCAAGCCCCAGTCTGGCTACTCTGCCCCGGGTTCTGGGTGTCCAAAGGCCACCATCTGTCAAGATGCCCTATCTCTTCAGGCCCACAGCCCTCCTGAGTGTGAACTTAAAATGGCCACACATTTTTTTCTGTAGGGTCTATATCTTGTTCCCAGAAAATAAGTCGTTCTGTCTTAGTAGCGGCATAAGTGTAGCCTGTTCTTATCTCGACATTCTTTCTCTTTGCTTTACTGTTGTTTTTTTTTTTTTTTGGTGATATTTTAGGCCTTAGCCAAAAACAGCCCCTATGTCTGAGTCCAGCTCTCTAGGTTGTTTATCTGCACCCTTCTTGCAGGGCTGGAGGTGATGAGGGAAGCACCCTTACACAGAGATGAGAGAGATCCTTACAGCTCTGTGCCTTCCACCTGCTCCTCTGCCACTTTTTATTTAGCCTGCAGATGGCTCATGAACCAGGGATAACAAAATCTCTTACTTAGTGTTTTAGCAACCCAGACGATGTAGAACACATCGGGATGTAGAACTTGCGTTATGAAGTGGCGGTGTGCAAGGAAAGACCAAATTAGCCAAGACGGCGTGGTCAGGCCCTCTTGCCCCACAACCTCTCCCTCTTGCCCCACGTTTTGTAAATAATGTTCATGTAATAACTCAAGTCACTTATAACACTGCACATGAGCATCATGAGGTACTTGCTTGGTCACGAGCTACTTTGTGCCGTAGGGGTATGTGAGCGCCACCTAGAAAGTGGCTGCATTTTATTGCTGCGTCATGGCTGTGTCCACTGGGTCAGCCACGAGAAGGGGGAGTATAGGGTGTCTGTTGTTACGGCTGCAGAGTCAGCAGGAGAAAGGCTATGTCATGACTGCTGTGCAGGCCTGTAGAGAAGAAACGTATCTGCAGTTCCTACGGCTCCTCTAGCCTCCTGCTAACATCTTAGCTCAGGCCTTGCCTACCCTGGGTTCAGCGAACACTGCGAACTGCGAGACAATTTGGTGTCATGAGCAGGATCGATGATGCAAAGGTGTTTTACATCTTTGTAATGTTTTAAGACTTTGGGACCTCAAGAAAAATAAAGAATCCCAATATTATGGCCAGTGCGTGCTCAGTCGCTTCAGTTGTATTTGACTCTATGCAACTCTATGGAATGTAGTCTGCTAGGCTCCTCTGTCCATGGGATTCTCCAGGCGAGAATACTGGAGTGGGTTGACATTCATAAAATAATTAGACATTACAGGAGTCAGATTTCAAGTTGCATTTCTAACAGGTAGTTTTGTTTTGTTTTTTCCTTAAAAGAATAAACTGCGTTAGGGAGTTCTGAGTTTTTTTTCACTGGACATTGTTAGAGAAAGTTTCAGGAATGACCTATTAGTCAGTGCAGTTGCGTGGAGCTGCACAATTAGAAGGATTTGTGCTTGTTTGAATGCTCTGATGTCACCTTCTTGAAATTACTCATAATTTGTTAATAAGAGGCCCTGCATTTTCATTTTTCACTGGGCCCCACTAATTATGTAGCCAGACCCAATTAATATTGTTGTACTGTGTGGGTTGGGAGACTAGAATCCAGAAAATTGAGAAAACTCTGCCTTTAAATCTTATTAATCTAGAAGCAATGTTAACTCCCAGGGCCATTGTTATATGTGTGTGTTTTCAAACTATTTAATATGCTTTATATTATGATATAAAAATTAAGATGGAGTTACTTTTTCATTGATTCTGTAAGGTTTCTTAATTGTTTTATTTTTACCACTAAGTTTTTTGATGCAATATTATATGATTAAAATGTGCTATGTGCAATATTCATGGATCACTATGAGCATTTGGTTTACTTAAACTCTGCAAAATTGAGAGGGCACAATTACATGTAGCAAAATAATCTCTAAAAGGCATTGCTGCATTTCTAAATAATGATTTTGTATTCTGTTAATGTAAGCATCCTTATTGCTAGCAGAATTCTGATGCCTTTTCCCCATTTAATGGGATTCAGTTGTAATTGACTTTTATTTTTATTATTTTTTTTTTTTTTTTTTGGAAGGGAAACATCTGGGAACAGATTTTACGAATACCCTTCATCTTGGAAATAATTAATGCAGTTCCATTCATTATCTCAGTAAGTCCTGAAAGAATCTTTAAAAGAAATAATTTTGTTATTAGTCATAAGTAAAATCTTTAACTCTAAATAGCAATAAATAATATATTAGCTCAGATGAAAGAATTTAGGCTTTTGTTAATGTATTAAATCATGGTATTAGAAAATAAATAGCAAAGTCAGTTATAACTGGGTTGTGAAATTAAGTGAACATTAATGAGATTTAGTTCAATAGCCAAATGAAATGCATTTTAGGAATATATACTCTAGAGGTACCATTTAAACGTGTTAATTTTGTCTAAACAGATTAGAAATGAATTACTCCATTTCTTGTGTATATTGTAGAGTTTAAAAAAAAGGTCAAGTAAAACCAAGTATTTATAAAAGTTTCTCATGCTGAGAATATGTTTATCTTTAATTTAAGCCACAGGATTTATTTAATCCAGTTTTCTGTTTGCTAAATATGTTGCCAACAACTAAGACAACCAGCAGTTTGCTTCTTTACTAAAATCTGTGGAGCACCAATTCCATGGTGATCCTGTTCAGCTACAGAATATGCAACCAGCACTTTCCCATTGCAAAATTAGATCTTAATCTATATTTGATAAAGCTATAGTAATGTCTGTTGGGAATATGCTTTCTAACACTGTTTATTTTGAATTTTATTTGGAAAATCATGACTATAAGTCAATATGATATGAAGCTGTGGCTCACTCTGACAATTATTTTAATTTGAGTGATTTATCTAGGGGAACAACTGGCTCTAGATTGAATGACAGGTTAATTAAATATAATTCCAATGGAATACAGTTCCCCAGTGTCACGTAAATGTTTGAATCTGAGAGAGTAAGTGGTAATGTTATAGAAAAGTAAAGCACTGTTTCCTTACACCTATTTTTACCTCCAGTTGCAGAAAAGAAAAAGGTGATATCTATTATAACAGTCGTACCAAAAGATTTAGTGATGAAATTAGCACGGTTATAGCTGATATCCCATGAGAGCTGATTATTTTCTTTTTGCTTCTACCATAACTTTGCAAAGAATTTTTCCTTAAGACTTAGACAAGAATGAGAAGATCCTGTCTGTTCCTTCATTTCAATAATCATATGAGTTTAGAGTATTTGTCACATGTTTTATATCATTATATTGTCTTTAATAACTAATTTTTGTTTTGCTTTTCTTCTCAATCACATAGATTTCTTGCTTGGAGATAAAAGTTTAGTTTTGATTTGTCTTCCAGATATTCTGGCCTTCCTTAAGAAATCTATTTGTCCCAGTTTTTCTAAACTGTTGGCTTGCCAAACATGCCTTGGAAAATATGATTGTAAGTATAAAATACAAGTGCAAAGACAAAAATATTTTTCAATGCTCTGTTATTTCTTACCTCATTAAAGTGATGTGTTGCATAGATGTCTAAGCTAATAGACCCTAAGTCTATTTCTATCCTAATGAGAATGAAAAGTGGTGAAACGCCCTTATTGTCAAGTCCCTTCTTTTATAAGGCCCTATGAAATAGAAAACAAAAATAATTCAGATAGTCTAAAGATCACCAAACCAAAGCTGACTGCTGTTTGGATGGTCAAACTTATTACCAATCTTCTGAAGACGATAGCATTTCCTTCTAAAGCAATCTCATTATGTATAACAGGATCCCTAGGTTTAAGGCTTCAGGAGGTAATGTTGTCAAACTGTAGGTAGTCTCACATTCCATGAAAATCTGTGGAGTTTTCTAAGACGCTGTATTGGAGCTGAAGGTCCTCATGTAAAGTCAACTTTTTAGGTTGGGTTCGGTTGGGAATAGGGAGGGAGAAAGGGAAGCAGGAAGGAAGAGATGCAGAACTCAGATATGTGCCACCATTGCATTTTGCCTAAGGCCAACTCTGTTTTAAAGGACTGATTCACAACTAGGACCAAAACATAATAGGCTTGG
The DNA here is from genome assembly GCA_024291935.2 of Okapia johnstoni. Classification (NCBI taxonomy): domain Eukaryota; kingdom Metazoa; phylum Chordata; class Mammalia; order Artiodactyla; family Giraffidae; genus Okapia; species Okapia johnstoni. Next base: position 67,776,223 of record CM044322.1, on the reverse strand, counting down.
ATACTTACGAGTGAGCTGACATTTGCTATTTGCTATTCAGTCATTTATTCTACCCTGGTGGCTCAGATGGTAAAGAAGTTCCCTGCAGTGCAGGAGACCTGGGTTCTTTCCCTGGGTCGGGAAGAGCCCCTGGAGAAGGGAATGGCAACCGACTCCAGTATTCTTGTCTGGAGAATTCCATGGACAGATGAGCCTAGCTGGTAGTCCATGGGGTTTCAAAGAGTCGGACATGACTGAGAGACTAATACGTTCACACTTTCACTTCTTTCATTTATTCTGCAAGTATTAATATGAGTCTACTCTCAGCTAAGCACTCTGATAAAATAAGCAAGTCATTTAACACCTTTGCTAATGTCTTCATTTTGAAAGAGAATAAAACTACATACAGCCTTGCTGTGAGAATTAAGTTACCTTATATATATACATTCATATATGTGTAAAAATCATGTATCTAGCATAAACATAGTAAGAGCTCAATATTATTAATTAGATCACACTGAAATTAAGTTTGCTTGGAGGCAAACTTGTTTTTCTTTTAAATAGCTTTTTAACAGAAAGTATGGCAATAGTTTTGACCAAAAGGAATATTCGGATAGCATTTGAGTACTTACAACCAGGTGACTGTTTCTAAACAGCTCTCAATATATTAAGTGACCACTGGAGTCTCATGCAAGTTCACAGCTAATAAGGGAAGCGGCATATGGCCTGTGGATGGTTTGCGAAAACATCCTGCTCTCTTAGCTGTCCAAAAAAATATTATTTCACTAACTATAGACTGCCTAAATTGTCAATGAAAAAAAAATTCCTCCAGTACTCTTTGCTAACTTGTGTTTATTAGTTGCTGGAAAAAGTAACCTAACCAAGAAAGGAATCATTAGTCAATCATTGAGAGTAAAAGTAGTGCTTTACATTATTAATTTGGGATTCATTTTCCATCATAATTCTATATTTTACTTCTTTTCTCCCTTATTTTTAAACTTTAATTTGTTTTTCTGTTCATTAACACCTCTGTTAGAAGAAAGTAAAAAATGCAAGGTGAAGTTGTAATCAACTTAGTTTTTTGTTTTCATAACAAAAGTTCTGGTTAAATATGTGGTAGAAAAAGATATAATAATGGCTCATTGAGGTTTTATTTTGTATTGAAAATGAAAGTGGTTCAATCATGTCTGACTTTTTGTAACCGCATGGACTGTAGCCCGCTAGGCTCCTCTGTCCATGGAATTCTCCAGGCAAGAATACTGGAGTGGGTAGCCGTTCCCTTCTCCAGGGTATCTTCTCAACCAGGGAATCGAACCAAGGTCTCCTGCATTGCAGGCAGATTCTTTACCAGCTGAGCTACCTATTTATCTCAGGTAGTACAGCTATTCAGACCATTAAAAAATTATTATGAAAATTTATAAAACAGAAGACTATAAAGTAAAACATTATGCAAAACTGCAAATCTTCCACACAGGCTATACACTAGTAATAATTTATATCCTTATAATATTTTCTATGAAAGCATACACACAAAATTGTGTGTTTAATTTTATAATTTTAATTTTTGTCAAATATGAGTTCCTATTCAATAAATATTTATGTTCAAACCATTTTTAATGGATGCATGTAAGTCTGCTATCTAATTTTGATCAATTTATTCAACCATTTTCTATTTCATTTTTTGTTATTTTAATAGGAATGAACATTGATTATTCATATTATAATTTTGCAATAAAGATTATACAAAATATTATACAAAATATTGATACAAATAAATAGTATACAAAATAATATATTATACATCATACAATATATATTACACAATTAATATTTATATTTTATACAATAAATAATATACAAAATATTATAGGAAATATTATAATTTTGTAATAAAGATGAGAATACATAAATATTCAACTTCCATCTCATAATTTTCATGTGGTTAACTTTTAGAAATTATGGTATGGGATAAATACTAATTAAATGATGAATGCATGAACTGGAAAGGGCATTCTTGTGAATTTTGACCTGTATTACCAAATTACTTTCAAGATATTTCTAACAAATTACTTGAGCAATATTACATATGAGTGCTCATTTTTTGCCTCTTAAATAACAGTAGGTATTATTATCTTTTAATGTTTTTTCAATTGCAAAATAACTTCTATCTTGAATTCACATTTCTCTTAATATGAATGAAATTTATCTAAAAGTGTTCACTGGCTATATAATTTTTTATTTTTATGATGAATTGCCTGGCATAATGCATGCCATTTTTTGTGACTTAGAGAATGAGATATGGTTGTAGTTTGATCAGCTATTACTTTCCCCTCAGTTGAACAATTTAGTTTATGATCTTTTAAAATTAGAAATTTCCATAAGGCAGCATTCTCTTCAGGGAGGGCTTTTGGAGAGTCATTGAACATCTCTTTGTAAGGCGAGTAAACTAAAATTTAGTGCTTTTGTCGTGTCCCATATTATTGATATTATCTCGGCAATATGAATGTTACAGTGAGGTTGAATTAAATCTAGGCAAAACCAAAAAAAAGCTGGTATATGCATTTAAAGTATGTGTGTTGAGTATGAACAAGACAGTTGAAATGTAATACATAGTAACAGATATAACAAAACTCAAGATTATTAAGTATCTATCAAAATTTAAAATATGCTTTTTCTGTATTGTTGCAGAATGATCTACACAGAGCCATTCAGCGTACACAGTCTGCAATGTTTAATCAAGTTTTGATTTTAATATCTACATTACTATGCCTTATCTTCACCTGGTAAGACTGTACATCAACATTTTTATTATGTTTCATTTTAATTGTAATACTAAAAAACCATCTTATAAACCTTTTAAACTAAGAGCTGGCAATAAAGACAAATAGATAAATATTTACTATAAACCATAATGGGTCACCTACAGAAACAAAAATAAAATCTTGACTTCAGTCTTATGGAAAAAAATCAAGAAAGGACATTGATCATTTAGAATTGATATTTACTGCAATCTGAAGTTTCCCAAATGCTGTAAGCAACCAGATCACAAGAATTTGTATTGCATGCCATAGTTGTCAAACAAGAATTTTTCCTTCAAACTTCTGACACGGAGATGCCCTTATCTGTCTGGAATCTTCAAAGCAGAACCGCTGTTGAGAACATTGTCACTGCCCATCACTCTCTGCCTGCATCTTCTCTCCTGATGGTCTAACATGCGGCCAGGCAGAAAGCAAGGGCAGACCTGACAGTGTGAAGCAACTGGTACTTTGCTTTGTTACAGAAAACAGCTATTTTTTCCTGTGTAAATTCCCACTCTGCCAATTACACATTAATCTAATGAGAAATGATACACTTCTATATGGATCCATGAAGATCCTAACTAAAGAAAAAAAAAAAAAAAGAAATGCGAAAATCAGAAAATGAGGTAGAATGATATATCTGTTTTTCAACGTCATTATGTATAATTGTGCTTTGACCTGAATTTGACCTAGTGAGAAAGAGAAATTAGGAAGTCCTAAAGTAGGAAGAATGCCCTCATCACTAGCATTATGCAATTTTTAGATATAAATATAGCTACAGATATATGTCTGAATTTATAGTTGTAGATACAGAAATATAATGTATGCTTAAGTAGTATGTAATTAATATCTCTATTAAATGGATTTAAAATGTTTTATTGCTCACTTTTATATTTAAAAGGTAAACTTTTGGGGATATTCTACACTGTCAAATATAAAATATCCCTCTAAAATTGACAACAATGCCATCTTATCTTTTATTTTTTTTTAAACTCTGAACAGATTGCTCTTATTATTCACCTAGTAAATAACTGCATAAATTTGAAATACTGACAGCAGTGTCTTCTCAAGTCACAAAAGTGTCCTTAATTTTAAGTTAATTACATTTTTAAAATAATTTTGGAGATTTCTCCTTTTATTGGCCTTAAGAAAAAGTACTTACCATTAAATTTTTACATATGTATGCTGATTTCTCAATTGCTGGAAAATGATCAAGAGTAAAATGAATGAGTTGTAAATGTTATACATAGTCAAAGTAAATTTAGTTAAGCGGTAATTGAAATTTTAATGCTAAAATAAGTACAGATGAGTTAAATATAATAACAAGTCCAGTACTTTGGTCTGGACTGTGCTCATCACAGTGAACTACCTACAGTGGGGCTCTTACTTTCTGCCTCTACATCTATTTCTTGAGCACTTTTTACTTTTGAAGGATGTGACTACACAAATTTTGCCACTTTCCTATGCCAAGGGGTGCAACAGTGCTTGATAAAGGGTTTTCATGATCTGTGTAAAATTTCCATTATGCAACTTGTTAACCTTATAAATCATTTGTTTCACTTTTTCTTGTATTTATAATTATAGTCACTTTTTTTTGTTGTGTGTATATATTGTTAATTTCAGTCACTTGAGTGATAGTTTTTACAAATATAGTCTATAGTTAAAGCTGTCACCAATAAGTGGATTTGAATCTGTCTTTCAATGTGCAATTTTTGTATAGAGTTATGTCTAACTCTATACAAACTAACTCTAACTCTATATTATGTCTAATATAATGTTATTGTTTTTAATCACATGCACATCAGTACAATTACATTAATATGTTTTAAATTATAATATCTGGGATAGAGAAATTGAAGTTTTATTTCTTTGTGTATTGTCTAGCTTTACAAGCAAATGTCTTCATCAACCATGATCATCATAGTAAGGTAGAATAAGTCTTATTTGACTTCACCATAGGTGATGGGGTTACTTACAAGAAAAATACAAAAAATGTTGCGTTAGTCATGATATATCATCAGGCTATTTTACCACAGTTATGCCACACATATTATATAATAAAAGTCCACACAAAGATGTAAGAACTTACACAAATAGAAACGTCTGCGTAGTCTGTCCAAGATTGTTACATCAGCTTAATACGCTGGAGACAAATTTTCCTTGTATCTTGTTTTCTGTCATTCTAAAAACAGTTTCCGTGGTACAGTATGGCTGCTTTGGTCTTGCCATTACATCCTAACTCCAACCTTTTCTTTTAGGAGAAAAGAATATAAGGTACTACAAGAAATTGCATGCATAATTTCAGCTAGAATTTGGTCATATACCTACACATAGCTGTAGGAGATATGCAAAAATGTAGCCTAACTGGGCAATATACCTAGTTGAATATTATAACATGAAAAATAAAATGGGATATTGTGGAACAATAAGCATTGATGAATCATAAAATTCTACTTGTATATTGTTTGTTTAAGACTCAGGACTATACTAATTGGGAGGTCTTGGACAGCTTATTTATTTAGTATTGTTTTCCACATCATTAAATGAGTATAATACTAATCACCTTATAAGATTTTTGCTTTTTGTTTTTTAAATGAGGGTTGAATTGGTTGTGTTTATAAAATGTCTATGAGGGCATGGTAAATTGTGGTAACAATTCAAAAATTTTAATTTCAGTTTTTCTCTTTATACAAAATATTTAATTATGTGAACTCAAAAAATATTTAATTATGTGAATATTTAATTATGTGAACTCAAAAAAAAGATTTACTTTAAAATGTCTAAACATTGTAATTTATTAATAATACTATCTTGAATCAGGATACCTAAAAATTATTCTAGGCAGCAGACAGAGCAAACTGGCTACTTTTTTCTTCCAGTTTTGTTGAGAAATTATTTATATACAGCACTATACAAAGTTAACATGTACAGAATAATGTTTGCTTATATGCATCAGGAAATAATTGCCATGGTAAGTCTAGTGAATGTCTATCATCTTTTATAAATATCAAATAAAATAAAAAGTTTCCTTGTGATAACTCAGAATTTATTCACTTAGCAACTTTCCTGTATAACAGAGCAGTGTTAATTATATTGATCCTGCTCTACATTACATCCATGGCAGTTATTTAGCTTGCAACTGAAAGTATGTACCGTTTGACCATTATCATTGTCATATAAAGATACTACATTATTATTTATTATATTCCACATACTTTACTTTTTATTCACATGACTCGCTTATTTGTTAACCGTAAGTTTGTACCTCTTAATTGTGGGTGTGACTGGTGATGGAAGTAAAGTCCAATGCTGTAAAGAACAATATTGCTTAGGAACCTGGAATGTTAGGTCCATGAATCAAGGGAAATTAGAAGTGGTCAAACAGGAGATGGCAAGAGTGAACATCAACATTTTAGGAATCAGTGTAAAATGGACGGAAATGAGGGAATTTAATGAAGATGACCATTATATCTACTAATGTGGGCAAGAATCCCTTAAAAGAAATGGAATAGCCCTCATAGTCAACAAAAGAGTCTGAAATGCAATATTTGGGTGCACTCTCGAAAACAACAGAATGGTCTCTGTTCATTTCCAAGGCAAGGCATTCAATAGCACAGTAATCCAAGTCTATTCCCCAGCTAATGCTGAAGGAACTGAAGTTGAATGGTGATATGATAACCTACAAGACATTCTAGAACTAACACCCCAAACCCCCAAAAGAGATGTCCTTTTCATCATAGGGGACACGAATGAAAAAATAGCAAGTCAAGAGATATCTGGAGTAACAAGCAAATTTGGGCTCAGAGTACAAAATGAAGCAGGGCAAAGGCTGACAGAGTTTTGCCAAGAGAACGCACTGGTCATAGCAAACACCCTCTTCGAGCAAAACAAGAGAAGACTCGACACATGGACATCACCAGAAGGTCAGTATCGAAATCAGATTGATTATATTTGGTGAAGCCAATGAAGGAGAAGCTCTATAGAGTCAGCAAAACAAGACTGAGAGCTGACTGTGGCTCAGACCATGAACTCCTTATGGTCAAATTCATACTGAAATTGAAGAAAGTAGGGAAAACCACTAGATCAATCAGGTATGACCTAAATCAAATCCCTTATGATTATACAGTGGACAGAAAAAACAAATAAGAGATTAGATCTGCTGTAGTGCCTGAATAACTATGGATGGAGGTTCATGACATTGTACAAGAGGCAGTGATCAAGACCATTCCCCCAAAAATAAATGCAAAAAGGCAAAATGATTGTTTGAGGAGGCCTTACAAATAGCAGAGAAAAGAAGAGAAGCAAAAGTCAAAGGAGAAAAGGAAAGATACACCCATTTGAATGCAGACTTCCAATGAATAGGAAACAGAGCTAAGAAAGCCTTCCTCAGTGATCAATGCAAAGAAATAGAGGAAAACAATAGAATGAAAAATACTGGAATGCTCTTCAAGAAAATTAGAGATACCAAAGAAACATTTCATGCAAAGATGGGCACAATAAAGGACATAAATTGTATGAACCTAACAGAGGCAGAAGTTATTAAGAAGTTGTGGCAAGAATACACAGAAGAACTATACAAAAAAGATCTTCATGACCCAGATAATCATGATGGTGTGATCACTCACCTAGAACCAGACATCTTGAATGCTAAGTCAAATGGGTCTTAGGAAGCATCACTACAAACAAAGCTAGCAGAAGTGATGGGATTCCAGTGGAGCTATTCCAAATCCTAAAAGATGATGCTGTGAAAATGCTGCAATCAATATGCCAGCAAATTTAGAAAACTCAGCAGTGGCCACAGGACTGGAACAGTTCAGTTTTCATTCCAGTCCCAAAGAAAGGCAGTGTCAAAAAATGTTCAAACTACCACACAGTTGGACTCATCTCACACGCTAGCAAAGTAATGCTCAAAATTCTCCAAGTCAGGCTTCAACAGTTCATGAATCATGAAATTCCAGATGTTCAAGCTGGATTTAGAAAAGTCAGAGGAACAAAAGATCAAATTGCCAACATCCATTGGATCATAGAAAAAGCAAGAGAGTTCCAGAAAAAACATCTACTTCTGCTTTATTGGCTATGCCAAAGCCTTTGACTGTGTGTATCACAACAAACTGTGGAAAATTCTTAAAGTGATGGGAATACCATACCACCTAACCTGCCTCTTGAGAAATCTGTATGCAGCTCAGGAAGCAACAGTTAGAAATGGATATGGAACAAGAGACTGGTTCCAAATAGAGAAAGGAATACATCATGGCTGTATATTGTGACCCTGCTTATTTAACTTATATGCAGGTATATCATGAGAAATTCTGAGTTGGATGAAGCATGAGCTGGAATCAAGATTGCCAGGAGAAATATCAATAACCTCAGATATGCAGATGACACCATCCTCATGGCAGAAAGTGAAGAAGAACTAAAGAGCCTCTTGATGAAAGTGAAAGAGGAGAGTGAAAAAGTTGGCTTAAAACTCAACTTTCAGACAACTAAGATCATGGCATCTGGTCCCATCACTTCATAACAAATAGACGGGTTAATAGTGGAAACAGTGACATACTTTATTTTGGCGGGGCTCCAAAATCACTGTAGATGGTGACTGCAGCCATGAAATTAAAAGACACTTGCTCCTTGTAAGAAAAGCTATGACCAACCTAGACAGCATATTAAAAAAGCAGAGACATTACCTGCTGACAAAAGATCCATCTAGTCAAAGCTCTGTTTTTTCCAGTAGTCATGTATGGATGTGAGAGTTGGACTATAAAGAAAGCTGAGCACAGAAGAGTTGATGCTTTTGAACTGTGGTATTAGAGAAGATTCTCGAGAGTCCCTTGGACTGCAAGGAGATCCAACCAGACAATCCTAAAGGTTATCAGTCCTGAATATTCATTGGAAGGACTGATGCTGAAGCTGATGCTCCAATACTTTGGCCACCAGATGCAAAGAACTGACTCATTGGAAAAGACCCTGATGCTGGGAAAGATTGAAGGTGGGAGGATAAGGGGATGACAGAGGATGAGATGGTTGGATGGCATCACTGACTCAATGGACATGAGTTTGAGTAAGCTCCGTGAGTTGGTGATGGACAGGGAAGCCTGAATTGTTGAAGACCGTGTGGTTCCAAAGCTCTCTATTTTGTTTCATTGATCTATATGTCTATTTTTGTGCCAGTACCATACTGTCTTTTATTACTTTAGCTTTGTGGTGTAGCTTGAAATCAGATCATATGATACTTCTAGATTTGTTCAGCTTTGAAAAGTGAAGTGAAAGTGTTAGTCATGTCTGACTCTGTGATCCCATAGACTCTAGCCTGCCAGGTTCCTCTGTCTATGGTATTTCCCAGGCAAGAATACTGGAGTGGGTTGCTATTTCTTTCTCCAGGGAATCTTTTCAACTCGGGGATCGAACCCAGATCTTCTGTATTGCATGCAGATTCTTTAGCATCTGAACCACCAGGGAAGCCCTATGACTACTTCTTAAAATTTAAAGTAAAAATATATTTTTAGACACTAGAGGAGTGTGAATAAGGATTCCATTATTTTTCGAGTACTCTCTGAGTAATGAACTGTGTACCTTGTCAGAAATTATCATTATTTATCCTATCTCACTTTTCAAGGAAGGATGGTTTATTTGTATATATATGTATATGTATGATTTATATGAGTATATTTGTATGTGTAATGTTACTAGTAATGCTGCTAAGATGGTGGAGTAGAAGGACATGTGTTTATCTTCTCCTGCGAGAACTCCAAAAACACATCTAGCTGCTGAACAATCATCAACAGGAGAATATTGGATCCCACCAAAAAAAGATACCCCATGTGCAAGGGCAAAGGAGGAGTCAGAAAAAGATGATAGGGGGGTTGGAATGTTAGAAGTCAAACCTCATATCCTCCAGAGATGCTTGGAGGGCTCAGACAAAAATTTTGTATGTGCCAGGACCCAGGGACCCCACAGGAGACTGAGCCAGACCTGCCTTTCAGTGTCTAAGTGTCTCCTGTGTAGGCACAGGTCAGCAGTGTCCTGCCACAGGTACAGGGGCTCTGGCTGCAGCAGGCGTCCTGCCTCTGTGAGGCGTGGGGTGTGGTGTAAGTCCTCTCGGAGGAGGTCGCCACTAGCCCTACCATAACTCCTCTGAGCAGACGACCCAAACTGGAGAACAATTATACCAAAGAAGCTCTCACACTGTTGCAAAAGTTCTAGGGCCCACAACAGATTTCCCAACCTGGGGATTTGACAGATGAACTGAGAACCCCCAGGGAATTTGACTATGAAGGCCAGTGGGATTTGATTACAGAACTTCCACAGGGCTGGGGAAACAGACTCTTAGAGGTAACAAACAAACTTTGTGCACACCAGGACCCAGGAGAAAGGAGCAGTGACCCCACAAGAGTCTGAACCAGACTTTCCTGTGAGTGTCCAGGAGTCACCAGCGAAGGCATGGGTCAACAGTGACCTGCCCTGGGATCAGGGGTACTGACTACAATAGTCCTTGGAGCTGCAGCGTGCTGTCATAGTCCTTTGGAAGGAGTCGCCATTACCCCTACCATATTCTGCCAAGGACAAACTATATGGAGGGAACACAGACCCACCCATCAACAGAAAATTGGATTAAAGATTTCTTGAACATGGCCCCACCCATCAGAGCAAAACCCATATTTCCCCACAGCCAGTCCCTGCCATCAGGAAGCTTCCACAAGCCTCTTCTCTTTATCCATCAGAGGGCAGACAGAATGAAAACCATACTCCCAGAAAACTAACCAAACTGATCACATGATCATAGATTTGTCTAACTCAATGTAAATATGAGCCATACCATGTAGGCCTACCCAAGACAGACGGGTCATGGTGGAGAGTTCTGACAAAAAGTGGCCCACTGGAGAAGGGAATGGCAAACCACTTCAGTATTCTTGCCTTGAGGACCCCATGAACAACATGAAAAGGCCAAAAAATATGACACTGAAAGATGAAGTGCCCAGTTTGGTAGGTGCCCAATATGCTACTGGAGAACAGTGGAGACATAGCTCCAGAAAGATTGACGAGACAGAGCCAAAGAGAAAGCAACTCCCAGTTGTGGATGCGACTGGTGATGTGAAGTAGAGTCTGATGCTGTAAAGAACAATATTGCATAGGAACCTGGAGTGTTAGGTCCATCAATAAAGGTAAGATGGAAGGGGACAAATGGGATGGCAGGAATGAACATCAACATTTTAGGAATCAGTGAACTAAAATGGACTGAAATGAGTAAATTTAATTCAGGTGAGCATTATGTCTATGACTGTGGGCAAGAATCCCTTAGAAGAAATGGAGTAGCCATCATAGTCAACAAAAGAGTCTGAAATGCAGTACTTGGTTGCAATCTCAAAAATGGCAGAATGATCTATGATCATTTCCAAGGCAAACCATTCAATATCATAGTAATCCAAATTGATGTGACAACCACTAACGCCAAAGAAGCTGAAGTTGAATGGCTCTTTGAAGACCTACAAGACCTTCTAGAAGTAACACCAAAAAAAGATGTCCTTTTCATCATAGGGGACTGGAATGCAAAAGTAGGAAGTCAAGAGATACCTAGAGTAACAGGGAAGTTTGGCCTTGGAGGACAGAATGAAGCAGGGCAAAGTCTAACAGAGTTTTGCCAAGAGAATGTACTGGTCATAGCAAACACCCTCTTCCAACAATGTAAGAGACAATTCTACACATGGACATCACCAGATGGTCAATATCAAAATCAAGTTGATTATATTCTTTGCAGCAAAAGATGGAGAACCTTTATACAGTCTTAGAAAAACAAGACCGGGAGCTCACTATGGCTCAGATCATAACTCCTTATTACCAAATTAGGCTTAAATTGAAGAAGCAGGGAAAACCACTAGACCATTCAGGTATGACCTAAATCAAATCCCTTACGATTATACAGTAGAAGTGACAAACAGATTCAAGGGATTAGATCTGATAGACAGAGTGCATGAAGAACTATGCATGGAGGTTCATTACATTGTACAGGAGGCAGTGATCAAGACCATCTCCAAGAAAAACAAATGCAAAAAGGCAAAATGGTGTCTGAGGATGCCTTACAAATAGCTGAGAAAAGAAAAAAGTGAAAAGCAAGGGAGAAAAGGAAATATATACCCATCTGAATGCAGAGTTCCAAAGAATATCAAGGAGATACAAGAAAGCCTTCCTAAATGATCATTGCAAAGAAATAGAGGAAAATAATGGAATGGGAAAGACTAGAGTTCTCTTCAAGAAAATTAGGGATACCGAGGGAATGCTTCATGCAAAAATGGGCACAATAAAGGACAGAAATGGTATGAACCTAACAGAAACAGAAGATATTAAGAAGAGGTGGCAACAGTACACAGAAGTAGTATACAAAAATGATCTTTATGACCCAGATAACCATGATAGTGTGATCACTTACATAGAGCCAGACATTCTGGAATGCGAAGTCACGTGAGCCTTAGGACGCATCACTACAAACAAAGCTAATGGAGGTGATTTAATTCTAGTTTAGCCATTTCAAATCGTAAATGATGATGCTGTGAAAGTGCTGCACTCAATATAGCAACCAATTTGGAAAACTCAGCAGTGGCCACAGGACTGGAAAAGGTCACTTTTCATTCCTATCTCCAAAAAAAGGCAATCCCAAAGAATATGCAAACTACCGCACAATTGTACTCATCTCACACACTAATAAAGTAATACTTAAAATTCTCCAAGTCAAATTGGGAAAGGAGTTTGTCAAAGCTGCATATTGTCACCCTGCTTATTTAACTTATATGCAGAGTACATCATGTGAAATGCTGGGCTGGATGAAGCACAAGCTGGACTAAAGATTGCTGGGAGAAATATCAATAACCTCACATATGCAGATGACACCGCCTTTATGGCAGAAAGTGAAGAAGAACTAAAGAGCCTCTTGATGAAAGTGAAAGAGGAGAATGAAGAAGCTTGCTTAAAACTCAACATTGAAAAAATGAAGATCATAGCATCCGGTCCCATCACTTCATGCCAAATAGATGGGGAAACAATAGAAATAGTAGGGGATTTTATTTTGGGGGGCTCCAAAATCAGAGTAGATGTTAACTTCAGCCTTGAAATTAAAAGGTATTTGCTCCATGGAAGAAAAGCTATGACCAACATAGACAGCATATTAAAAATAGAGACATTACTTTACTGACAAAGGTCTGCCTTGTCAAAGCTAGGATTTTTCCGGTAGTCATGTATGGATATGTGATTCATAAAGAAAGCTGAGCACCAAAGAACTGATGCTTTTGAACTGTGGTGTTGGAGAAGACTCTTGAGAGCCCTTTGTACTGCAAGGATATCCAACCAGTCCACCCGAAAGGAAATCAGTCCTGAATATTCATTGGAAGGACTGGTGCTGAAGCTGAAGCTCCAATATTTTGGCCACATGATATGAAGAGCTGACTCATTAGAAAAGACCTTGATGCTGAGAAAGATTGAAGGCAGGAGGATAAGTGTACCACAGAGGACGAAATGGTTGGAGGTTGAAGAAGCTGCAGGAATTGGTAATGGACAGGGAAGTCTGGCATTTTGCAGTGCATGGGGTCACAGAGTTGGACACGACTGAGTTACTGAACTAAACTGATATATATTTGTATCTATGTATGTATATTGGTATATACACACAAACACACACACACACTCATATATATATATATATATATCTCAACACAATGTGATATACCTGAAGGAGTGCATGACAGCCCACTCCAGTATTCTTGCCTGGAGAATCCCCCGACAGAGGAGCTTGGCGGAATTCAGTCCACGAGGTTGCAAAGAGTTGTACACGACTGAGCAACTAAGCACAGCATAGTACAATGTTATATATATATATATATATATATATATATATATATATATATATATACATTAGTCATATTAAATGCTCTTAATTTATGTCACAGAGCAAGACTGTCATTGCTTTTCCAAATCAGAACTTTTAATAGATATATTAAATATTAAGCCCCGAATGATTTCAAGAACTAATATTTGATGAAATGACTCTGTTGTTTGTGGATCTCACAGTCTTAAAACTACCTGTTTGGAAAGCTGCTGTATGGCTTAAAATGTATCTTGTCTTCATTGTTATGAACATTACAGAGAACTATCGTTAGGCATCCGCTTATAAGAGACACCATGCTCAGTGCCAAACCAAAATAACAATTAGGCTGCTGACCCTCCCTGTAGGAAATGTGCTCAGAATTGCTTTTCCTGTCATTGTGATGGAATTGGACTCATCTTTCCACATGTCGCTGTGTGCCCCTCCTGATTAACAGTGCACACTTCCAAGACAGCTGGGAGTTGTGATTCAGCCCATGTCTCTGTAACAAAGCAGAGGCAACTGGTCCATCCAGGAATTAAGTACATGACTTTAGCGCAATTTTCAACATATTCTAACCAATAATAAGTACTCTAATGTATAATGCATTTGTTGTTTCTAATTTTACACTGTTAAACTTGTTTTTGCACCTACTTTGATTTGAAATTTTTTTTGAATATTTATTGCATATTTTCATATTATTTCATAGAGTTATATAGTACAACAAGATATATTAGGTTAATGGATAGTTTGTGTTTTAGTACAGTGTGAAAAAATTAGTTTACCTCCTCAGTCATTTTTTTTTCTACTGCTGCCCCAAATCATTGTTTATAATGTAGGCAAGAAGAGGTGGTTCTATGCTGGCTTTTCTCAGAGTTTATTGTAGAAAAAAAAATTAATTGGAGTGTAATTGCTTTACAACATTGTGTTTTTCTTCTGCTGTACAATGAAGTGAATGTTATGTATGATTCTTCTCATTTTAGACAAAAGAATGAGGCACAGAGAGGAGAGATGAAAAGATAAGCTTTAGTTTATCCAAGGTGTGCAATTAGTAAAAAAGCAGAGTTCAGATCTGGACCTAGACAAACTTGTCCCAGAGTGATATGCTTACCTTGTATTATTTGTATGATGTTCTAGAAGCCATTAACCTAGATGTGTAAAATTATAATCAAACTAAAAATCAGATAAGTGAAAGTGAAAGTTGCTCAGTCGTGTACAACTCTTTGCAACCCCGTGGACCTAGTCCATGCAATTCTCCAGGCCAGAATACTGGAGTGGGTAGCCTTTCCCTTCTCCATGGGATCTTCCCAACCCAGGGATTGAATCCAGGTCTCCCACATTGCAGGAGGTTTCTTTACCAGCTGAACCATAAGGAAAGCAAAAAAAAAAAAAAAAAAAAAAAATCAAATAGAATTATGATAGTTTTCTCATTTCTATTGTGAATTTTAAATTGCCATTTGAAGCAACTATAATTGCCATTATAGTTGAATAAAACATTAAGATGACACTTTCTTCATTTGTAAAGACATTTTGGATTAAGTATAGAAAAAGATTTTAGTCATTACTTTCTCTTTTCTGTAAGTAGTTGCTTTAAATTTGGAAAGTTTCTAATTTTTTTTTTTTTTTAGTTTTAGCTAAAACAAATAAAATATATTTAGATAAAATGTCTGCTGCTGCTGCTGCTGCTAAGTCGCTTCAGTCGTGTCCGACTCTGTGTGACCCCATAGACGGCAGCCCACCAGGCTCCCCCGTCCCTGGGCTTCTCCAGGCAAGAACACTGGAGTGGGTTCCCATTTCCTTTTCCAAGGCATGAAAGTGAAAAGTGAAAGTGAAGTCGCTTAGTTGTGTCTGACTCTTAGCAACCCCATGGACTGCAGCCTACCAGGCTCCTCCATCCATGGGATTTTCCAGCCAAGAGTACTGGAGTGGATTGCCATTGCCTTCTCTGAAAATGTCTGCATATACATATAATTATTTTAATAATTTAATAATAATAATATTAATAATTATCAAAATATTTCCATTTACCTGTTTGCCCATCTGTCTTTCTATACTTCTGTATTTTTATAAAGATACAGAAAGAGATACAGAAAGAATATATCAAGTGATTCTATGTGGATATAGGATTATGAATGATTTTTTTAACTTTCTTCCTTATACATTCTGCTGTGGTTTACATTTTGAAATGAATATGTGTAAGTTTTGGAAACAAAACTAAGTTACAAAAATTAAGGAATATAAAAAAGAGAACACAATTTAATACAAGGCGCAAAATGTAGTGATCACTTTATGTATGATTTGTTTGAATAGTTTCTTTCCATTAGTAAAATTATTTTCATATTTTTTAAAATCTAAATTCCTCACCTTTCTCTCCTGCTTATCTTTTGAGTCTTGACATTTGCGTTGAAGCTCTTAAGTTGTCTTGAAGGTTGTCTAAATTAATGGGAGATATCCAAGGTTTATGCCTCTTAGTATTGGAAAAAATTACAAAATATACAATACTTAATTATCAGTGTTTCCTGCCAGATTTTAACGTATATAACAAAGTTTCTATTTTTCTTTTTAATCATTTTATATCTAATGTCTCTTTATAGTTGGAAAATATAAGATGCTTAATAAGTGTTTGCAATTGATAGAAAATAATATTCTGGGGTTAAAATCACAGGGCAATATCCTTATCAATTGGAGATACTTAAATGTATTGTAGGCTAAGCATGTTCAAACCATGTATTTTGAGAATGTTCCTTTACGTACCTTCTTTTCACATTTAACTTTGTGTTGAATGCTGGAAAGAATCTTTATAACCATGCCCTTCTCCGCCAATGTGGTGTTTTGTTTTGTTTTTTAATTAGTTTATTTATCTATTTTTTAACTTTACAATATTGTATTTGTTTTGCCATACATTGACATGAATCCACCATGGATGTGCATGTGTTCCCCTTCCAGAACCTCCTCCCACCTCCCTCCCCATCCCATCCCTCCAGGTCATCCCGGTGCACCAGCCCCGAGCGCCCTGTATCATGCATCGAACCTGGACTGGCAATTCATTTCACATATGATAATTTACATGCTTCAGTGCCATTCTCCCATACCATCCCTCCCTCGCCCTCTCCCATAAAGTCCATAATACTGTTCTATTTATCTGTGTCTCTTTTGATGTCTTGCATACAAGTTTATCTTTACTGATTAACTAAATACCATATATATGTGTTAGTATACTATATTGGTGTTTTGCTTTCTGGCTTAGTTCACTCTGTATAATAGTCTCCAGTTTCATCCACCTCATTAGAACTGATTCAAATGTATTCTTTTTAATAGCTGAGTAATATTCCATTGTGTATATGTACCACAGCTTCCTTATCCATTTGTCTGCTGAAGGGCATCTAGGCTGCTTCCATGCCAATGTGGTTTTATGAAGACATTCTAGTTTTGTTACTCCTATCAAAGAAATATAACCTGGTAGTAAAACTTCTACAACTTTTTTAATTAAAAAGGAATGCTCTTTGACATAATTTTTATAAATTGCCTACACATACCTCTTAAATAGGAGCTTCCAGATAAATCAAATTTTGGCTGTTAATTTTGTCTCCATATAACTTCTTAATTTATATCTTGAAAATTTTTCTTTTAATGTGACAATTTTGAGAGTAGAACAGTGTGATAAAATTACTGAAAGTATCACTTCTTATGTGCTATCATGAGCTTCCCAGATGACTCACTGGTAGAGACTCTACCTGCCAATGCAGAAGACTCGGAAGACGTGTGTTCAATCCCTGGGTCAGGAAGATCCCTGGAGAAGGAAATGGCAACCCGCTTCAGTATTCTTGCCTGGGAAATCCCAGGGACAGAGGAGCTGGTGGGCTATAGTCCATGGGATCACAAAGAGTCAGACATGACTGAGCACACTCACACATGTGTGCTATCATGCTTTTCTCATTCAATCATGTTTTAGGATTTCTTGTTTGGTTTATTCTTCTATTTATTTCTTTGCTTTTCCTTTTTTTTTTTTTTTTCTTTTTTGGTTCCTGAAATCTCACTTTTGTTTTTCCCATCTGAGAGAAGTCCCAATCTTCTCCTGAAAAATCTGTTTCTTTATTATATTGAAACAAATAAAATGCATGTTTCTGCTTCAGGGCGTAGGGTGGGATGTGTTCACTTTTTATGAACTCCTAAACTGCAGTGTCTGTTAACTTCAGATTAATGGCCCATATAACATCAGTCATTAACCTTTCTTTGCATATACACGAAGACAGTGCCTAGCAGAGCAAGAACTTTCTTTTAATGGTAGAAAAACTAGATTCATCATTACTTCAAAAGCAGAAATTCTCCTAGAAAAGATAAAACCCCAATACCTAAAATGATCTTAATCCCATGGGAATTATAGATTTTAAGCAGACACTCTACAGGAAATGAAAATGATTATTTGGAACAATTTAGTTGGTATGTATTCAATAAATACCAAAGTGTAGGTTCTGGGTTGATTTGATTGCTAATATATGAATTTCAAGCATGAAATCAAAGTGTTAGACGTTTTCAGCACAGAATGCCATTGCTAATTAAATTTTTCCAGTAACTGTGCATGGCAGTGGGATTCATAGGGAGTGTATGGATATTTGAAATTATTTATTTCTGCCATGTGACTTTTTTTTCCCTCTGAAAACATTTTAGTGTACAAATTAACATTTACCAGGTGAAAACGATTACAGTCTCAATATTTCCTTTCATTCAAATTAATGTTGCCCTTATAAACCTTGACAAAGCTTGAAAAAGTAAATGTATTCTTAACATATTAAAAGAAGAGCATTTTAAAAACAATAATTAAAGTGATTAAATTGGTTCGGTTCAGTTCAGTCATTCAGTCATGTCCAACTCTTTACGACCCCATGGACTGCAGTACGCCAGGCTTCCCTGTCCATCACCAACTCGCAGAGCTTACTCAAACTCATATCCATCGAGTCAGTGATGCCATCCAACCATCTCATCCTCTGGCATCCCCTTCTCCCCCTGCCTTCAATCTTTCCCACCATCAGGGTCTTTTCAAATGAGTCAGTTCTTCGCATCAGGGGGCCAAAGTGTTGGAGCTTCAGCTTCAGCAACAGTCCTTCCAATGAATTCAGGATTGATCTCCTTTAGGATTCACTGGTTTGATCTCTTTGCAGTTCAAGGGACTCTCAAGAGTCTTCCCCAACACCACAGTTCAAAAGCATCAATTCTTCAGCTCTCAGCTTTCTTTATAGTCCAACTTTAACATCCAGACGTGACCACTGGAAAAAACATAGCTTTTACTAAATGGACCTTTGTCAGCAAAATAATGTTTCTGCTTTTTAATATGCTGTCTAGGTTGGCCATAGCTTTTCTTCCAAGGAGCAAGCATCCTTTAATTTCATGGCTGCAGTCACCATCTGATGTGATTTTGGAGCCCCAAAATAAAGTTTGTCATTGTTTCTTCATCTATTTGCCATGAAGTGGTGGGACCAGATGCCGTGATCTTCATTTTTTGAATATTGAGTTTTAAGGCAACTTTTTCACTCTCCTCTTCTCTTCCAACAAGATCTTTAGTTCTTCTTCACTTTCTTCCATAGGGTGGTGTCATCTGCGTATCTGAGGTATTGGTATTTCTCCCAGCTATCTTGATTCCAGCTTGTGCTTCTTCATCCAGCCCAGCATGAATTAGATATTAGATAAGTGATTAGATATTAAGGTGCTTTTGTTATTATATTGAGAACCTATTAGGTAAGCAAATTAATTATGGTTTTTCAGTTCTTTTAAAGAGAATATCATGAAAGTTTGTGTTTTAAATCCTAATTAAAGGTTCACATTTTATTTTAGACTTGCATAACACTGAAATTATTTTGCATGGATCTGTGTCTAAGATAATATGTAGGAATATTTTGTAAAGAAGGAAAGCTCACAGTAGATTCTTAAATCCAACATTGTCCTTGAAACATTTCAAAAGTAAACTGTATTTTTCCATAAGGAAAACACTAATAAGCTAACATTGAAACTTAAAAAGTATGTTTAATTCATTTGCATTTTTTTAATAATTGATATATATGTTTATCTAGTATAAGTTTTCAGTGCCTATACTATTTTTCTGTTTTTTAATATTGCTTTTTATGAAGCAGCCATATATTAACAAAAATCTATATATGACATTTTCATAGAGTAGAGGCTGAGATATATAGGAGTCTCATGCTGAATCTGAGTAACCCCAACCATACACACACTGAGAGCCTTTTCTCTTGAACAGCTGCCTAAGGCTTCCAAGTTCCCAGGCCCCTGCCTTCTAGTTCTAGTTCTTATCACTTCTAAGATCCCAAGTGCATCACCGTTGTGAATAGTTTACTTTGAAATCATGGCTCACCTGTGTACTCTTGCTGTGAGTGCATCCCCCTCAAGGTAGGGCAATCTACAAGCCTGCTGGCCCTCATTATGATTGATTTGTGACTTCTTGGCCGAAACAGCTATACAATCAATTAAGAAGATGCTCCATTCTGATTTGCTCTATGCTAAAAATTATTTAATTGTCTATGTGCGTTTCATTCAGGTTGGTCTTAGCACAGTTATCTTATTTTCTGTCACTTATTATGAACTTCTAGAATTTTGATCTTAAGGGCGTCTGTTGTCAGACCAAAGTGACTAGAGTTTCTTTCTCTAGTAAACTCCAGTCTCTTGCTCTTCATCATAATGGTAAACTTTGCAAACTAGAAGAGTATAATCCTGGGTTCATGTTATGCCTTTTCCATTGATTTATTTTATAACTGTAAGTTTGTATCATTTATTGTACACTTATACATTTACTCCATCCAGGGCTTCCCAGGTGGCTCAGATGGTAAAAAATCCACCTGCAGTGCAAGACACCTGGGTTTGACTCCGGGGTCAAGATGACCCCCTGGAGTAGAAAATGGCAACCCACTCCAGTATTTTTGCCTAGAGAATTCCATGGACAGAGGAGCCTGATGGACTATAGTCCATGGGGTTGCAAAGAGTCGGACATGACTGAGCAACTAACACATACATTTGTTAAGAGCATAGATCTCATGTTAAGTGTTCTCAGTACAATAATTTTTTTAAAGAAGAGCTAAAAACTGAAGTTCAGTTGAGTAAATTTGAAAATCAAATTGACTATATTGAACGGTTCATGAATTGGGTAGCATCCCACCTAGCAAATAGAAAGAAGCTCTGAAGATCTGTAGAAAAGGAAAGGTTTTAAAGGCGGAAAATGGGTGGGGAAAGGAACTGTGTTAGCAAAGAGAAGATTGTTTCAGGCAGGGCCACCTTCCCACTGGGGATGGCAGGGATCTCTGCAGCATATGACCTTGCTTACTCTAACCAGGTGATTCACTAGTTAAAGACTGCATTCTGGAGAGATACTGAAACAGTGATTAGGTCCTGTTTTGCTTAGGACAATTGACTCCTTTTGGGGTTTGTGGTTTATTTCTTTAACAGAAGTGACACAGTTTTGATGACTAACTGGATGTAAGGTGAGAGAGAAAGGAAACTTGAAAATGACGTTGAGATTTGCGTTTTGGGAAACTGACCGAATGTTGTGCCATATGTAAGGACAAGAGAATCGAAAGGAACATGGAGAGGAAGAAAAAGAGTCCATCTTAGTTGAGGTGCCTTTGGGAAACTTAGGGTGAGGGATTGAGTAGCCATGTGTCTCCAGGAGTCCAGAGTTTAGGAGAGGGGCGGGGACCAGGGAGTGAATTTGGTGATCATCAACATAGGATACGTCATTAAAGGTGAAGGATTAGAACAGATCACCTAGGGGATGAACAAAGTGGAAATTCTGATGAAAAGCAAAACAAAGCAAAAACTTCCACAGGGTAGTAAGAAACATTTTATAAAGATAAATGGCACAATTTGCAAGGAGAGAGGATCTTCATTTACCTCTGTATCTAAAAAAAGGTGGCAGTTAAATATATACAGTAAAACCTAGTGAAAATGCAAGGAGGACTGGATAAAAAATCTGGTAGCAGAAGATTTTAATAAAGAATCCTATTACCAAAATGGATCCCAGGATATTTTTTTTTCACTCCTCCAAACATAGCGCTCTCTATACCATCCAACCCAGATGGCTGTCTATTTTAAACCATAGTCAACGTCAGAGCTTTTATAGTACTTTTTCATTATAATAAAAAGAGTTTCTTACCACCAAGCAACAAAGCCCTTGCAAAATTCATACATCTTTTTAAAACACCATAAACTCTATTTTTTTCTCTTTTAAAATTCCTCATTTTTTAAATCCTGTCTTTCTCTCCATATTAATTATTCTGTTACCTAACTCTTTAAATTGCTTAGACACATTCACGTTTCAAATGACTTTTAGAATCTTTATACTCAAGGTCATGTATTATTGCTGTTCTCACAATTTCTATTAGTAAATTCTCTAAATTATAATATTTTAAATTTATATTTTGTATAGATAGAGGGTATTATAATTTACCCTCTTTCTAGATTTTAGAGCGGTAGTCTCAAATCTTTCTGGCACCAAGGACGAGTTTTGTGGGATCGTTCCAGGTGGCTCGGTGGAAAAGAATCTGCCTGCTAATGTAAGAGACACAAGAGACGTGGGCTCAATTCATGGGTCGGGAAGATCCCCTGGAGGAGGGCATGGCAACCCACTCCAGTATTCTTGCCTGGAGAATTCCACGGACAGAAGAGCCTGGTGGGCTACAGTCCACGGGGTCACAATGAGTCAGACACGACTGAACGTGTTCTGTGGAAGACAGTTTTTTCCATGGACTGGGGTCGGGTGAGTGGGGAATGGTTTTGGGATGATTCAACTCATTACATTTATTATGCACTTAGTTTCTAATATAATGCCGCCACTGATCTGACAGGAGTTACCGGTCCATGGCCAGGATGTTGGGGACCCCTGTTTCAGAGTATTTGATTCAGGGTGTTGAGAGGCTCATTTTAGCATTTTCTGCTTTCTTTAAATTCATGGTTTATGCTGGTGGTACCTCCTACACCAAGGTTATAATAACTTTTTCACCAGCATTTTGCTTTGCATACAAAATATGCATAGTATTTCTGATTATCACTAATAATCCAGATTCATCTGTCTACTTAAGATGCTTGCTTATTCCTGCTTATTAGCCCATTGAGTTATATTTATTATAGACCTTTGTTCTACCTTTGTATTTAAGTTTTTGGTATTTATTTTTAGTCCTCTCTTTTGCTAGCAAATTGATTTTAGGATGTTCTAAATACCTCATTTGAATTTCATATGAGCTTCTTCCCTCTGGTGAGACTGCTGGGAAGGTGAAAAACCTCTTTCAATCCCCTGCTTTATAATTATCTTTTATATTGACAAATGAAGCACAGTCTTATTTTCTTCAAGTCAGATATCCCACAAGTGCTTTAACGTTTTTCCCCAGGACTTTTTTGTTTTGTCTTGTTTGTTTGCTGTTTACTAAATATTCCTATTTTCTGATTATGAAGTCAAAGCCAAACCCAGTGCTGAATAACCGCAAAGATTAGATCCTTTATATAATAGCATTTTGTAAATTAGAAAGTGTTCTTTAAATGTAAAGTAGTATTCTTCACTGACATAATTAACAGGACAGATATTAGTGTAACAAAAATTGTTCCTCTTAGACTTTATTGTCACAGGGGCATATGTATATATGCAGCTACCTGGAGGGGCTTCAGGTAAAATCAGAAATTCACTGGGTTTGAAGATTTCTTGGTTATGGCCCTTTTCTGCTGTGTGACTTCAGTTAAATGATAGCTTCTCTGAGGTTTAATTTATTCATTTGTCAAATGGAGACAGAAGAATACCACAAAACCTTCAGCAAAATGTTAGGGGCAGTTTTCAAAGCATACATGAACTTTGGTCATTGTAACAGAAGTAGCAGAAACAAGTCAACATAGTAGGAGTGAAGTGTAAACCTTATATTAAGCTTTAAGACGGCTGAGGTGGGGGGAGAAATGAGTTATTCTGAGCTGTCCTTATCAGAAAAAAGAAAGCACATGCATCTCTCAGTGTAATTAATATCCTTCTTCACTATTTCTTGCAGAACTCGGGAACCTCATTCTGTAGGTAGAACGATAGAGACAATATGTTTTGTAAGTGTATATTCAAAATGTATATTATTCTTATAAAAATGTATATAATGGAAAAACAGCATTGGTTTTCTGCTTATTGGCTTAGTGTTTTATTAAGCCCCCACAATAGCCTTAGGACACTCTGAGGTATGTGTTATATCTCTAGTCTGGAGAGGTGACCAGTAAGGGCAGAGGGAAAGATTTAAGGAGACTTTTAAGTAATTGGGGCTTCAGGAATGAGCCCAGATTTGTCTGATCAAGATCTGTATCTTGTCTATGCATATGAGGCCTTAACACTGAATGAAGGCAATTCTTTCAGGTACACATTGTGGTGCTTTGCAGGGTTCAACTTTATTCTAGCAGATAAATTAGGACACATGGATGGAGAAAGGATCATTTGTACTCTGACATGACTGTCTCCAACATAATTTTCTTTCCAGATGTTTGATAAGAGTTATCAACAAAACTATCAAGGCTCTTCTTGCTTTCTAGGACCTGACTACTCTGTCTGCCTAGATAAACTTTTAGATGCCCATGCTTCTAAAACCATCTATAAGCTAATCACTTCAGCAGCCCAAATCATTTTTAATTCTCTCCAGGCAGTTTTCCCGTATAAATTCTCAAATCTCCACTATAGAGCCATTCCCTGAAAAAAGTAAAATACTTGGAGTCATCTGACATCTTCCTTTTTTCTCACACTGAGCATCCAATCTATCAGCAAGCGTATCAGCTCCAAGGCCAAAGTCTTTTCCAGCACCATACCCCTGCACTATCTCTACCCCTCAAATTGTCTCCTTCTTAGATATCTGATCTGTTTGCTGACACCCTTGTTTTCTTTCTTCCATAGAGCAGTAAGAATATCCTTACAATTTTAAGAAACTCCATTCTCCCCCTCACCCAGTGCACTTGGATCAAAACAGCAAACAATCAGAGGTTCATAACATTGTTGAGAAGGCTGTGACCAAAACCATACCCAAAAAGAAGAAACAAAAGGCAGAAAAGAAGACAAGCAAAAGGCAAAGGAGAAAAGGAAAGATATATCCATCTGAATGCAGAATTCCAAAGAATAGCAAGGAGAGATAAGAAAGTCTTCCTAAGTGATCAATGCAAAGAAATAGAGGAAAACAATAAAATAGGAAAAACTAGAGATCTTTTCAAGAATATTAGAGATACCAAGGGAACATTTCATGCAAAGATGGGCTCAATAAAGGACAGAAATGGTATGGACCTAACAGAAGCAGAAGATATTAAGAAGAGGTGGCAAAACTACACAGAAGAACTATACAAAAAAGATCTTTATAACCCAGATTATCACGATGGTGTGATCACTCACTAGAGCCAGACATCCTGTAATGTGAAGTCAAATGGGCCTTAGGAAGCATCATTAGGAGCAAAGAGTGGAGGTGATGGAATTCCAGCTGAGCTATTTCAAATCCTAAAAGATGATGCGGTGAAAGTGCTGCACTTATCATGCCACCACATTTGGACAACTCAGCAGTGGCCACAGGACTGGAAAAGGTCAGTTTTCATTCCAGTCCCAAAGAAAGGCAATGCCAAAGAATGTTCAAACTGTCACACAATTGCTCTCATCTCACAGGCTAGCAAAGTAGTGCTCAAAATTCTCCAAGCTAGGCTTCAATAGTAGATGAATCGAGAACTTCCAGATGTTCAAGCTGGATTTAGATAAGCCAGAGTGACCAGAGCACAAATTGGCAACATATGTTGGATCATAGAAAAAACAAGAGAATTACAAAAAAACAAAACAAAACAAAACAAAAATCTACTTTTGTTTCATTGACATGATAAATCTTTGACTGTATGGATCACAACAAACTGTGGAAAATTCTTAAAGAGATGGAAACATGAGACCACCTTACCTGCCTCCTGAGAAATCTGTATGCAGGTCAAGAAGAAACAGTTAGAACCACAAATGGAACAACAGACTGGTTCAAAATTGGGAAAGGAGTACATCAGGGCTGTATATTATCACCCTGCTTATTTAATTTATATGCAGAGTACATCACGGGAAATGCCTGGCTGGATGAAGCACAAGCTGAAATCAAGATTGTGGGAAGAAATATCAATTATCTCAGATATGCAGATAACACCAGCCTTACAGCAGAAAGTGAAGAGGAACTAAAGAACTTCTTGATGAAAGTGAAAGAGAAGAGTGAAAAAGTTGGCTTTAAACTCAACGTTCAGAAAATGAAGATCATGGCGTCTGGTCCCATCACTTCATGGCAGATAGATGGGGAAACAATGGAAGCAGTGACAGGCTTTATTTTTTGGGACTCCAAAATTGCTGCAGACAGTGACTGCAGCCATGAAATTAAAAGATGCTTGCTCCTTGAAAGAAAAGCAGTTACAAACCTAGACAGAGTCATTACTTTGTCGACAAAGGTCCATCTAGTCAAAGCTGTGGTTTTTCCAGTAGTCCTGTAAGGATGTGAGAGCTGGTCCACAAAGAAAGGTGAGTGCTGAAGAACTGATCCTTTTGGACTGTGGTGTTCAAGACTCTTGAGGGTCCCTTGGACTGCAAGGAGATCAAGCCAGTCCATCTTAAAGGAAATCAGTCCTGAATATTCATTGGAAGGACTGATGCTGAAGCTGAAGCTCCAATACTCTGGCAACCTGATGTGAAGAACTGGCTAATTAGAAAAGACCCTGATGTGGGAATGCAAACTAGTACAGCCACTATGGAGAACAGTGTGGAGAACCCTTGAAAAATTGGAAATAGAACTGCCATAGAACCCAGCAATCCCACTGCTGGGCATACACACTGAGGAAACCAGAACTGAAAGAGACCCGTGTACCCCAGTGTTCATCGTAGCACTATTTACAATAGCCAGGACATGGAAGCAACCTAGATGTCCATTGGCAGATGAATGGATAACAAAGTTGTGGTACATACACACAATGGAATATTACTCAGCTATTAAAAAGGACACATTTAAATCGGTTCTAATGAGGTGCATGAAACTGGAGTCTACTATACAGAGTGAAGTAAGTCAGAAAGAAAGACACAAAATATATTAACAGATATATATGGAATTTAGAAAGATAGTAATGATGACCCTATATGTGAGACAGCAAAAGAAACACAGATATAAAGAACAGACTTTTGGACTCTGAGGAAGAAGGCAAGGGTGGGATGATTTGAGAGAATAGCATTGAAACATGTATATTACCATATGTGAAATAGATCACTAGTCCAAGTTTGATGCATGAAATAGGGCCCTCAAAGCTGGTGCACTGGGACAACCCAGAGGGATGGGATGGGGAGGGAGGTGGGAGGGAGGTTCTCGATTGGGTACACATGTACACTCGTGGCTGATTCATATCAACGTATGGCAAAAGCCACCACAATATTGTAAAGTAATTGGCCTCCAATTAAAATAAATAAATTCATTAAAAAAAAAAAAAAGAAAAGACCCTGATGTTGGGAAAGATTGAAGGCAGGAGGAGAAGGGGACAACAGAGGATGAGATGCTTGGATGGCATCACCGACTCAATTGACATGAGTTTGAGCAAGCTCCAAGAGTTGGTGCTGGACAGGAAAGCCTGGTGTGCTGCAGTCCATGGAGTCGCAAAGAGTAGGACATGATTGAGCGACTGAACTGACGGGATTGAGCAACTGAACTGATGGGACTAGATTCCATTATCTTAGTTTTTTGAATGTTGAGTTATAAGCCAGCTTTTTCACTCTCCTCTTTAACTTTCATCAAGAGGCTCTTTAGTTCCTCTTTGCTTTCTAATGTAAGGATTGAGTCACCTGCATATCTGAGGTTGTTGGTATTTCTCCTGGAAATCTTGATTTCAGCTTGTGCTTCATCCACCCTGGCATTTCACATGATTTACTCTGCATATAAATTAAACATACAGGGTGACAATATCCAGCCTTGACGTACTCCTTTCCCAGTTTTGAACTAGTCCATTGTTCCATGTCTGGAAGCTTTTGAGACGAATATAGTTATTTTCCATGATTATTTTTCATCCATGTGAGCAGGTTAACCTTTTGACTATATGTGCATACCCTTCCATCAAATTGATTATAATTCAAAATAATTCCTGAAACTTTTCCTTTTTTTTTTACTTGAAACTTTTAAAAAGTTAAACATAAAAATAAAATGTGTACGTTACTATATATACAGGTAAAATAAACATGGAATTTTCTTTCTTTTAGATACCTTTATTTTTTATTAGTTCTAAGCTGAAACACAGGAAACCTGCCGTGCTGCAGTCTATGGGGTCTCAAAGAGTCAGACATGACTGAACAACTGACCTATTATCCTCCCCACCACCACAATGCACTTGGATCACAACAGGAAACAAAAGTGATTATGAGGCTTTGCATGGTCTGGCCATGCCTGCCCCTTTGGCCTCAACTTATACTGTATTTCCTTTGAACCGTGGGGCTGCCACACCACTGCTTTTGCTATTATGATGATTCCTGACTTGAGTTTTCTAAACAGTGTTATCTTTGTCTTGTGTAAACTCCACTTAGCTTTTGTCATCCTTAAGGTCTCAGCTCATATGTTAAATCCTTAATGGAACCTTTCTTAACAACTCAGTCAAAAGTCCTGACAGCTCTGCTGTACCATCCACCACTAGTGGTTCTGCATTGCACTAGCCTTCTGTTATTTTCAGTCATTTGCCTTTATCAGAAATTAGGCTTATTTCCTTTTACTTATATAAAATGGGTTTTAGAGGTGGGTCAAAAAAGATCTCACTATGATTTATGTCAAAGAGTGTTCTACCTATGTTTTCCTCTAAGAGTTTTATATTTTATACCATAATTCAAAAGGCCA
The DNA here is from genome assembly GCA_024291935.2 of Okapia johnstoni. Lineage (NCBI taxonomy): Eukaryota > Metazoa > Chordata > Mammalia > Artiodactyla > Giraffidae > Okapia > Okapia johnstoni. Next base: position 67,747,739 of record CM044322.1, on the reverse strand, counting down.
CATGCACCCCAGTGTTCACTGCAGCACTATTTACAACAGCCAGGACATGGAAGCAGCCTAAATGTCCATCCACAGAGGAATGGATAAAGAAGATGTGGCATATATGTATGAAAACAATGGAATATTACTAAGCCATAAAAGGAACAAAGTTGAGTCAGGTGCAGCTCATATGTTATGAGATGGATGAACCTAGAGACTGTGAGACAGAGTGAAGTAAGTCAGAAAGAGAAAAGCAATTATTAATATGTATTCATGCATATATGTAGAATCTGGAAACATGGAATAGATGATCTTATTGGCAAAGCAGAAATAGTGACACAGAGGAAGAGAACAAATGTATGGACATCAAGGGAGGTAAGGACGAGTAGGATGAATTAGAAGATTGGGACTGACTAACATACACTGTAGATACTGTGTGTAAAACAGGTACCTAGTGAGACTCTACTGTGCTTCTTAGTGAACTCTCTGTGCTCTGTGGTGGCTAAAGGGGAATGAAAACCAGAAAAGAGGGGATATGTGTTTGTGTTCAGCTGATTCAATTTGCTATACAGCAAAAACCAACACAACACTGTAAAGCAACTATACTCCAATAAAAATTAATGTAAAAATAATAAAAATAAAATAGGTTTTGGAATGATACTGAGTTTATACAGTGAGTCTGGGGTAAACTACTTGATTGAAGATATAAAACTGATTTTAGGTTCAATCATATCTAAAGACACAAACACTAAAGGAGACTTTATAGATTATTCTCCTAGACTAACTTTGTCTTACACCTTGCCACAACTACTTAAAACACAAATCAAAATGTTCTAGATGTTTACATTGCAGGTGGTTAAAAAACAGATTGTCGTAAAATGATTGATGTTACATGAGTCTTTTTCTCTTTGCAGGACCTACGTGGAAGATATTATAGACAAATTTGTCACTCAGGAAAGACAGCATAGCTTAGACAGATTCCATCTTATTTGGGACATTCACTTATTTAATTAGTAGCTAAGTAACTCATTAGTCATTTAGTTCACTAGATTGTAAATGTGTTTGCCTTTTGTTATAGGAAGGATTTAGAACCTACATTTTAAATTAGCAAAATACTTTGAGGCAACTGGTTTCCGTTCTGATTATTCTCTCAAACAAAGCATGTCTAATTTCACAGTTTTCTTAGAGCAGGCTTGTGTTATTTGATTTCTACAGAGTTGGGAGAGGGGAAGAGAAACTTAATTATATAACTGGTGTTTCCTCTTATAAGGGTAGATACCCTTGGTCAAGGGTTGGATTCTTCCCTCCCTGAAATGCTGCCTCTGGAGAAAAAGGCATGGATGGGACAAGTTGTTCTCAAACCAGTGTACCAGGGTACCCTGTATGTTCCAGAACTTCCCCAGCAAGGACATTGAAGTTATACTATTCTGTGACATTCAAAATTGCTAAGAATGAGGATAAAAGAAATTAGGATAATGTCTCTTAAATAAAATTTTGAGTTGAATCGGTCTCATCATGAGTACTAATGAAAGGAAATGGCATATTTATTGTATATGCTGTACCCTAAAAGTGTTATCATTTTGCTTAGTGAACTTTTTTTTGTATGCCAAAAAATACAAAATCAAAGATTTTCTTGAATGGTAGTACCTTAATTGCTAGTGGTAAAGAACCCACCTGCCAATGCAGGAGACTCAAGAGATGCAGGTTCAACCCCTAGGTTGAGAAGATCCCCTGGAGGAGGGCATGGCAACCAATTCCAGTATTCTTGCCTGGAGAATCCCATGGGCAGAGGAGCCTGGCGGACTGTGGTCCATAGGGTCACAGTCAGACACAAATGAAGCGACTTAGCGTGCACAGACCTTAATTGCAATACTAATTCCTAGTTTAATCTTTGAGCATAAATAATATGAAATGGGAAAGGTCATACAATTTTTTAAAAAAATTGAAGCCATAGGAGCAAACTGTGCTAATGCAAATTATGTTTCCAGTAAATTTCTTTAGTTTAGAATGTGTCATTGACCTCCTGAAACTGTTCTTTGAACAAATATGATCGATAAGGAAAACAGTTGTCATTTCCAGTGAAAGAGAAAAATAATTATTTACCTAGGACACCATTCTACATAGATAACTAATATATTTGTTGTTAGCTTACAATCAATAAATAACCATCAGTTGCATGCTTAGATGAACCCGTCAGATACTTTTCAAGAGTGTTCTGACTCACATACGGTAATATTTTTGAATTATAGAGCTTTCTGAATATTATACTCTATGGAACAGAAATAACAGATTGCTATCTCTTAGGGGAAATTTTTCAATTGCTTTTAAGCAGAGATTAAATATTATGAATGTAAAAGTGTTATCACTATGAAAAAGCTTTTCTGTTAATGAACATGATAACAATATTACATTTAAAATACTGGATTCAAATACATCATTACATACAAATAAGGGCCACTTTTGCTATGAGAGGCATTCCCAGTCTTGACTGTGTGAAGTAACTTTTAAGGTCTATGTTTTCTTTTAATTTTAGTGACTATTAAGTTTGGATCACTTCAGATAGTATAAGGCTTAATTTATACCTTACTTGATTTACAGAGACTGACTAATGACTGAATATTTGGGTTTAGTCTTGCTATATGACAGAAATTATTAGCAAGATATTCCTGGGGAACACATTAAATGAGTATAAATCAGCCTAAATTAACAGATATGTATTTGACACTATTACCTATGTGCAGAAATGTGTAAACTAAACTAACTTCTGGATAGTAAAATTGAAATGCATTATAAAATCAATTATTTTCTGAAAAGAATCTGGATATATATAGATGTATGTTTTATGAATCTATCTTTATAGGAGGAATTAAAAGGTGTGTAAGCTAATATTTTATTGTCATAAGCTTCATTTTCGAGAACTGAATAAGATTTTTTTTTTTAATCAAGCGATAAAAGTAAGTTGCAGACAAGAGCTCACAGCCTAGAAAGTGCTTTAGGACTGAATTTAGTAGCTTTGGTGCACTCATTTCCTCTGCTCAGAGTTGGAACCTCACTCTGGTGATTTGCATGGACAGTGTCTTAAGGGTGATTTGTCAGCCTGGAGGCTGAGAGTCTAGTGTAAATGTAGTTGCTTCTTGGAAGGAATAACCACTCAGGGTATCAGCAGACTTTTATTAATGACCTCAACACTACTCAATTTGATCACATCATTCATTCTCTTGCTTAAATTTCTCCTTTTGTGTCTTCAGAGTCTTTAGTATAAATTCTTTGATGTTGTGTATAAAGCAATTTATAATTTGTCCTGTCTTACCTCACCAACTTTATCTTCCCTTATTTGCCTTCCTCTAAAGGCTATCATGTAGCCAGACTGCACTATAGTGATGCTTTTCACGGTTGAGGTTTTCATGCCAAATTCTATTTTATCTTTTTTGCAACCAGTAGAAGTTATTTTGAACTGTTCATGACTCGATTGCAAAGCTTTTCCTATCAAGAATACTTTTTTTTAAGTAAATATGGTTGGGAAGAAAAAGTGTAAATCAAGAGGAAAGAAGAACGGATATCATACTTTATTTTTTTTAAACTTAAGACTTAACAAAGAGGGCAAAAGGGAATATGATCTTTAGAACTATTGACTTTATTCTATTACTGGAAAGGAGCAACTATCAATTTAGGATGGATCTCTGAAATCACAGTAAGATTTGGAAAGCTGGTGTAAGTCACTGGCTTTCATATTTTCAATATTCTAACATTAAACATCATTTACCATATCCCCATTTTAAAGTCAGAAAAATGTACATGAAGAAGAATTTACACATCCATGAAAGTTATGAGCATGCATTGGGCATGTGGAACACACACACACACACCCCATAGGTACGTTCACAGATATATACACTCTTTTTATGTCTTTGTCCTCTACTATAGCGTTTCATTAAATGATGTGTTGTCTCAGTAGCCAGTCCTTGGTCCTTTCATTTTATTTTTACTTGTATTCTAGGGATATATCATATTTTAGTTACATTTTCTCAATCCCATAAATATCTCATATAAACCACAGCATAGCATGGTATACCTGTTTCTAGACACAGTAAAAATCTAAGGATGGCTATTAAGTCTGTGAAGAATTCTCATCAGGGACCCATTATCAGGTGTCACCAGTTTCAGTCATCAATATCTGATGATTATCAAATTATTTTTACAAATTAACATAAAAGGAATTAAAATTTTTCTAGTCACATAGTTGGCAAGAAAGTATTATTTGGTTATTTCTGCCCCTGCATAACTGGACTATAAGAATTTGTTGAACATAGCAGCCTAATCCTTTAGGGAAGTGGTGCCTTAGGTCTGGAGACCCTTTCAAACCTATTTCTCTTTTGAGCATTTGTCATCTGACCCCACAAGACCATTAGCAGAAATTGCCCTTTGTACATTTTCAGCTTTTTCTTGTTATGAGTCTTTCTTTCAGTGTATTTGTTATTATTCACAGAAAGACAAGAGAACATAGCTCTTGGATCTTACAGAACAGGGATTAGTGAGAGTTTTGTGTGGCAGAATTTAGTCTGTGACTTGCTCTTGCTACATCATGATTGGCAGCAGGGGTGTTAGAGAGGCAGTCTGACACCCCACCTTCTCCTCTTTTCATTGGAGGTTACAAATGCGCACCAGGAAGAACTTAGTAACTGTGGCCAGACAAATTGTCTTAGGCCTGTTTCTATGGTTTTTAATTACATAGTTATACATTTTATAGTTAGCCGTTTCTTGGCATTTTCTCTTAGATTCCTCAAACTAAATATGCCTAAAAGCAAATTTATGCTGTTTCTTCCCCCCAAATTATCCATAATTCTGAAGTAGCAGCCACTGCCCATTTTTTAGATCATTCAATGGAGTCATTCTTAACACCTCCTTTTCTCATGCCACACAGTACCTGATTTTTTAAAATCCCATAGATTTTACCTCCTAAATATCCTACAATTCTTCCTACTTCTGTTCCTCTCAGCCATCACCTCACTCATCTAAAGTGTTACGACCTCCTTATGGGAACAGCCTTATGGATGATTTACCTGTTTCCACTCCAAACCGTTCATCTCATGACTACCACAGCGATCATGGGGAAATACAAATACGATTGTCTCACCACTTGCTTAATGCTTGTTAAAGTTTTCCCATGTGCTGTGGGGTGAATATGGAGCTTCTTGTGATGTTCTCAGTTTCCTGCACCAGTGTGATTTCCCCCGTCTTTTTTTTTTTCCCTGATCTCACATCCTTGATCTTTGCTCAGAAGTCATGCTTTTTCACCCCGCTGCTTCGTCTATCAGACTAGACCCCTCTTCCTAAAATTCTCTGCCTTCTCTGAAAACCAAAGTCAGACTCACCTTTTTGTGTTAATGTAAACGTCACTTCCTCATTGAACCTGACTCCCCTGATTCGGTTGAATTCCATTGTTACAGGAAATCTTAGCACTAGAGGGTCTCCTATGTTGTTTATATATATTTATGTTAGTCATCACTTTCTATCTCTCCCATTGCACTGAAACTCCTATCAAGGAAGTATTCTTGCAGGTTTTGCTGTACCATTTTCTCCCCCAGTACCTGGTGGTGGTACTGTGACTAAAACTTTGAGTTGTTGTTGTTGTTCAGTTGCTCAATCATGTCTGACTTTTCTCAACCCCTTGGACTGCAGCATGCCAGGCTCCCTGTCCCTCACTATCTCCTAGAGTTTGCACTCACTAAATAGGAGAACTAATAAATAAATGTAAACACTTCTCACATGAATATGATCTGCAATACAGTGGAAATAAAATTACAAGCACTTTATTGAAGCTTCAGGAGAGAAAAACCCTGAGAGCTTTCCAGAAAGCAAAAAGTAATAAATAAAAAATGCTTTCACTAAATTAATAAGAATATAAAATGATTAAGCACCATGTTGTCTTTATTTGCTCTCTTACATTATTTTGTTTCAAAAATGTGAACATAATTTTAGTAGCTTCCTGCTGGGGATACAGTTCCCCATTTTTTCCAGTAAGAGTTTAATCTCTGAATTTTGAAGTCTCCTAAAATGAGATTTTCAAGAAAACATCATTCTGATTTTGCAGGATTCTTCTCTATACTATGTCATTTATTACCTATAACCATAAGCCATAATGATGTCATCTCTTTGTTTTCACCTAGTTCAATCTGTTTAATCATCTTTCTTATCCCTCTGCCTCGTTTCTTTGTTTCCTTTGTTCACTATTTATAGTAGAAAATACATTTTACATTGACCCACAGTACCCATTTTTAACAAATAATTATGGATGAATATGAATACATGCTCGGCATATAACCTGAGAAACGGAACAAAATACAA